>JAWNON010000073.1:7520000-8880000 GCA_035045945.1 Drosophila anceps
TCGACTCGTATTGCAATTCAAGTTTGAGCACAGCAGATGGCTTGTGCCGTGCCCGCCGCCCACTTAAAAAAATTTGTTGTCTAAATATTGAACGAGAATAAACTATGCTAACTATTTACAATAATTTATTTGTGAATGTTCTTCTGCTTCATTCCAGATCATGTGCGCGAGTTCACATGCGGCAAGCTCTACTACCGCACGTTCCACTTGAGCGAGGAGCGCGACTCGCTCTATGTTGGCGCCATGTAAGTATCCGGTATAAGCCCAATTCTTAAATGCTGACCAAGCTAAAATCCGTTTCTCTAATCGCAGGGATCGTGTATTCCGTTTGAATTTGCAAAATATATCCTCTTCCTATTGTGATGTAAGTATGAATGCATTTATTGCTAGCTATTAATTTATAATAAACTGCCAGCAACAGCAACGAGAGCAACTATGCAGAGCAATAACAATAAGCATATATAATCCTGGCATTTGCTTTTAGGCTAAGCTCCCACGAGCTACGTTTGTTTTGCTCGCTTGTCGAGTGGTCCACTGGATGTTGCTATTGTTGTTATGTTGTTGTTGTTAGCAGCAATTCCCCTGGCCACAAATCTAACAACCAGCGAGCGCACATAAAACGTGTAGCACGCTTTTAGGCAAACAAGCTATGCCACGCTGCGGCACATTTTTAAAAATTCATTACGCGCCTTCCGCACAAACTTTTCCATGTACACACACACACACACACACACACACACATACACACACAGAGGTACGCAGACATCTATGCGTGTGCGTGTGCGTACACTAGTGTGTAGTTGCCAAACAGCCGCTGCTGGCTTAAGCCGCCTGTCCTTTTAGCCTAATACTTTTTATCGTCGGACGTTGTCAACACACTCGGCTCATAGGGTCAGAGGACATGGGAGGGTGGCCGCGCGCATCAAATGCGAGCCACAAATCTTCGATTCCCCGATGTAAGCGAGTGAAAAATATCTGTTTTAGTTACTCAGCTACCAAAATCCAACTGCCAACGTGTCCCTGTCCACCTACCGCAGCCGAAAAACAAAAAGAGCCCAAAACAAAAAAAAGCAGAGAGAAGAAGAGAAGCATATTTAATATGCGCTCTGGGGGCTGCATTATGGGCATTTCGCTTTGCCATGCACGAGCCCAGATTCCACGTTTCGTGTGGTAATGGCTCAGTGCCGCATAATTTATGTACACTGCGCGAAAATCATTTCACAACATTTATTTTGCATGGCATTTATGTTGTGAGAGGGGAAAGAACTTAGAAAACTGCAAGAAAACTGTAAAATTTCATAATATAATATAAAAAATATTATAGAATACAAAAAAAAAATTAATAATATTTTAATATATAATTTAAATAATACTAAAATAAATTAAAAAAATATTTATTATTTTAATTTTTGAAAGAAAAAAAAGAAAAACATTTGTTAGATCCAATCAAAAATAATAATAATAATTAGATCTGTTAGAACTAATAAATAATAAACAAGGAAAAAATAATAATAATGATAAATAATAAAATATACATAATATAATATATAATAAAAGTAAAGAAATGCAATTAAGGTTAATAAAATAGTTTTTTTTTAATTCTTAGAAAATAAAATGTTTTATAAATCTTAAGAAATAACGTTTATAAATGACATTTACCAGCTCCAATGAGTTTTACATAATGTTTCAATTTGTTTTAACTATCGAAAAAGAGTTTTATATAAAAAAAAAAAATACAAATTTACTATCTTCAAGTATTTTAAATACTTTTTCTAAACAATTTTCGCTTTTGCTGAACAATTTTCCCTTCTCAAATAATTTGATTGCCTAACTAACTGCCAGTTAACGTTACATGACATTAGCCAGTGTATGGGCACATCTTTGGCAATCTTATATCTCAAACTAAATTTATGTTTATTTCAGCGAGAATAAGCTTTTACAGAAATTAAAAATATGATTCATATGCACTCATGCATATAGAGAACATAAAGCTTAATAATTATGTACAACTCAGATTAAGTTGGGCTGCAAATCGAATCAGTATTGAGAATATTTAGAGATGAACTATAAAACTAAAATATAATTATGTTGTTAAAGAAGACGAAGAAGAGTATGCAATTACGTGTAAAATGTGATATGAAATTTCATATTTTGTGCAATGCCAGAGTCTAGCTGTTGGCTCAATGGGTGTGAATGTGTGTGTGTGTGTGTGTGTGTGTGAGTAATTTGGCTATAAATGCCAAAACTTGCGAATTATCGAAACTCGTGAAAGTCGATAACACACACACACACACAGACACACACACGCAGTAGCTGTGTGCGCGCCTGTGGGAGGCTGTTTATGAATTTATGTCATACAAAAGCTTGTTTTATGAGTGAAACGTTGTGCGCGGCTGTGGCTGTGTATTCGTCTGCGTCTGCGTCTGCCTGCACCTGCAGCAGCTGAAACCTGGTCGCAAACGTATCATAAAACCGAAAGACGCCACGTTTTGCTGCCATTTCGAGACATACGCCCACCTGCCCATTTGCCCACCTGCTTGCCAACCATATCCATCCCAAGCCGAGCAGCAGTCAGCCAGGCTTGCCAACCGGCATCTGTCAATATATTTTATGTGTTATTTCACACACACACACAAACACACACACCAACACACCAACACATACACCGAGTACGAGTAACTGCGTTCGCCCTGGGCATCATTTGGTAGTGGCCTACAGGAGTGGCAAGGTGCTTGCTGCGACTGCGGCTGCTTTATGCGGCAAATGCAAATTTTACTAAATAATACATGATTTTGGTTTTATGTGGACGCACAGCGCAACGCTGCTCTGCTCTATATATGTATGTATAGGTGGTGCGATGTGGTTTGGTGCGGTGCGTGCGCGCATTTCGCTTGAAAATATTTCGTATGTGCTCGTTACATTACGTGATTTATAAATCAATTTGCTTGAAAGCATGCCGCAGGCAGCGCTTGGCCTTCTCGCGTTCCTTTTGCACCCACAGCCAGCGCCTCTAGTTGTAGTTTATGCTCGCGCCACCAGCAAATGTAGCCCAAAAAAAAAAAAAAAAAAAAAGATATCGAGAAACCATTTTCGCCCAAGAAACTGCTCGTAGACGCCTCCAGCGGAGACTGCGTACAAATGTTTTTATATTAAAATTTCAGTTTCGCCTCGTCCCAGCGCAAACGCCAATAATACGGAGCATATGAAGTCGAATTGCAATTCACAGCTTACATTCAATTGAGTTTGTAATTGATTAACATCTGTAGAGCCAAGCTGATCAGGATAGCACAGAGTTTAATTTACTGTTTACTAATTTGTAGTGCTAAATGCTTGCAGAGATAACTTTTCTTTTAATGTATTGCACTCGAAAATGTAACTTTATACTATATAAATTATATTATATATCTATAGCACTGGCGAGCTCTTGTGCCTCAAAAACTCTCGAAAGTGAAATCGCTCACAATGTTAATATGAGAAAGTCGCCAGAGTAACTATAATATTTATATTATGATGTTGCACTCTTCAAATATTTCATATATTCAAAATTATATTCCATAGTATTTAAACATAATAGTTGAAGTCTATATAAATTCTGTCTATTGTAATCTAAATGTTTGCATTACATATTTATTAAATCATTTTGTCTTTCTCTTCTAGCGCGACGTCATCAACTTGGAGCCAACGCGCGATGATGTCGTCAGCTGTGTGTCCAAGGGCAAAAGTCAGGTAAGTTCTCAGCTATTTACAGTTATACTAGATGGTAAACAAATTCAATCAGTGCGCTTGCGTTTTGCATTTACATTTACATCAACTCAATTTGTGGCAATGCCTCCATAAGTCGCTAATGGCAGCTGCAATGTGACATGCTCAATGCTTGATTGATTTTTTTATCATATGCTGGCATCGCGGCAGCAGCTACTGATTACACTCAAACACTCACACACACACACACACACACATATATATATACTTATACTTATATATATAAAAAATATGAAGTAGCAGTAGCGTCTATGCTGAATCAATTTCTTTTGGAGAGCGCACGCGAGTTGCTCCAATTTCCAAACCGAATCCAATTCCGATTCCGATTCCTATTTCTATATCGTCGCCGACGCCGACTCCTATTCGGGAATCCTCTGACGCATCCAGTTTCAAGTGCTGCGCTTTGCAAATGCAGCAAATGCGGCAAGGCAAGGCAAGGCACGACACGGCACGGCAGGGCTCTGAGGCTGACGCTGACGCTGACGCTTCTGTTGGCTGTTATTGTAACTCGTTTATAATGTGACAGCAAATCCTTTCATTTGAAATCTCTTTCAATTTATTTGTGGCTTTTCAATTTGTAGCGAGTTTTTCGTGCGCTTCAGTTTCAGTTGCATGCCACACAGAGTCGCTAGCCCGCCATATGCTCTGTGTGTCTGATTGTGGCTTGTATCTAGATGTCAATTGAACTGTTTTTGGTGCACACTTGCGCTCTATCAGCCAGTGTGTGTGTGCGTGTGCGTGTGTGTGTGTTGCTTAAGTCATCATAATGCTGCTGCTGTGCGTCTGTGGCAGGGATTTACTAGCATTGCATTGTTGCCAATTGATTTAGCGGCACTGGCTGCAGCGATGCGTGCTATTACAAATTGTACTATTTCTGCAACACACACACACACACACACACACACACACACACGTACATACAACTATCTAGTTTTGATTTATTTTTGTGTGTGTGTGTGTGCAAGCTTGTTGTGGCACAAGTTTTGTGGCAAGCCATCTCTTTTTACAATTATTTTTCAATGCTTCTTTCCAGGTCTTTGATTGCAAGAACCATGTGCGCGTCATACAATCAATGCAGCAAGGCGATAGGCTCTATGTTTGCGGCACCAATGCACACAATCCCAAGGATTATGTCATCTATGTAAGTACATAACATGCTTTCTTTCTCCATATCTTTTTGTTGCTGCTGCTGCTGCTGCTGCTGCTGCTCAAGGACAAGTTTTGTAGCAATGATAACGCAGCTACGCAACTTTTCAAAAGACTTGCCACAAATATGAAGCGAGCGCTTGTGCCAGTCTGTGTGGGTGTCTGTTTGGCTGTTGACTTTAGATCGCAATCCTGGAACAGCCACAGAGAACACAAAGCAACGCATATGGCCTTTTGTATATATGAACTGAATAGAGCTTGTTCTTTTACATCGTTCTTACTTGTTCAGCTAGTGCTTGGCATATAAACCTTATATATGTATATACATATATAGACATGTATATAAGTTATATAACTTTTGTGTTGACTACTTGTTGTGAAAATAGTCATTAGTGTGCAGGTGCAGCCACAGCGCATAAAAAGCACACACACACACACACACACACATAGACAGAGACACAGAATCATGTCAGGTGCACAGTAACTGTGCAATAAACCTTGCATTTTGATTTGGCGCAAACTTCAACTAAAAACTACAACGAAACTAAAAACAATATTTGGCAAGTTTTTTGCACTTGGTATTCAGCATTTCGTTGGCTCAACAATTAGCAGAAACTTATTCGGGCTTTCGTTGAACGTGTTCGGACAAGCATTAACTCTCTCTCTCTCTCTATGTGTGTGTCTGTGTCTGCAGTTCATTTCGGAGAGCTGAAATAATATAAAGAAAAAAGGAACGAGAATATTATATAATTAAATGATTAGATTGAAGTGCAGACAGTAAGTAAACAGCAGCTGAAATTTTGAATAAAATTCATGTTTTGTTTGATATCAGATAAGATGAGATTATGCTGGTAGAGAGTTTGGCTCTTAACTTGAAAGGGTCTGATAGGTGCAAAAAGTTGTATGTTATAGGAATATAGCTTAAAATGTGCCAGGAAATAAGTAAATTTACATTAAATTTAAATCACATTATGGGAAAAACAAAAACATTATAGGAAAAGAGTTAAAAATTTACTAAGAAATAAATAAATTTATATTAAATTAATGTTAAATTTAAAGTGAATATATATTGCATTTATAGTAGGTTTATAACAAATTTACAGTAAATTTATAGCAAATAAATATAAAAATTATAATTAACTTAAGTTAAAGATATTTATTTCTTTATAAATTTTTAACTATTTTCCTAAGTTATAAATATTTTATAGATAAGCTTCAAACTCTCTTTATAATCTATAAGTTAGTTTTCTGCACAAGAAATATTTATAAATATTTTTTTTATGTATTACTATGTTAAATATTATAAAAAATTAATACTTTCTACTAAGAAGTTGAAAGCGCTTATTAAAGTTTAGAATTTTGTGATTAAAGCAAAACATTTGTTGCTCTATTATTTCTTTTAATTTATTATAAATTATTGCTTAGACATTCTAAGCCAATTTGTATTCACCTTTATAGATTTAAATTAATTTTCTATTTATTACACTTTATCTACATCTTTTATCTTCACTTCTCGCATTCAGTCCAATTTGACTCACTTGCCACGCTCGGAGTACGTGATCGGTGTTGGGCTTGGCATTGCCAAGTGCCCCTACGATCCCTTGGACAACTCAACGGCCATTTATGTGGAGGAAGGCAATCCTGGCGGCCTGCCTGGCCTGGTAAGTGAACTGTTCAGATGCACAACTCCATGACGCACTCAGAGCACTGCGTATCAGTTAGTCTCACTTCATGTGTTTTGTATCGTTTGCACAGTACTCGGGCACAAATGCTGAATTCACTAAGGCTGATACTGTGATCTTTCGAACGGATTTGTATAATACGTCAGCAAAGCGCCTGGAATACAAATTCAAGCGCACGCTCAAATATGATTCCAAGTGGTTGGACAGTAAGTAAACAAAAAAAAAAAAAAAAGAGAGAAAAAGCCACGAGCTGTTGCGGCTGCTGCCTTTGGTTCAGCTTCAGCTTCTGCTTCTGCTGCTGCTGTTGCTGTTGCTGCTGTAGATAAAATTGAAAAAGAAAAAAGGATTTTGTGGCGCGTTGAAAATGATTTCGCGCACGGGATTCATTGTTTGTATTGGCACGCACACTGGGTGTAGCTGCTGTCTACCGAAGCGACACAGAAGTGGAAGCGGACTAAGGCTAAGCGGCTTAGGCCATCCAATTATGTAGATCGTTACTCACAGAGGGTCATCAATCTCTCGCTTGCTATGCGCTCTTCTATTTGCAGAACCCAATTTCGTCGGCTCCTTTGACATCGGAGACTACGTGTACTTCTTTTTCCGGGAGACGGCCGTCGAGTACATTAACTGCGGCAAGGCGGTCTATTCGCGTATCGCGCGCGTCTGCAAGAAGGATGTGGGTGGCAAGAATTTGCTGGCCCACAACTGGGCCACGTATCTGAAGGCGCGGCTAAACTGCAGCATTTCGGGCGAATTTCCGTTCTACTTCAATGAGATACAATCGGTTTACCAACTGCCCAACGACAAGACGCGCTTCTATGCCACGTTCACGACCAGCACCAATGGCCTGATTGGATCAGCCGTATGCAGTTTCCACATCAACGAGGTGCAGGCCGCTTTCAATGGTGAGTGCGAGTCTTAAATATATAAATAAATGTATATGTATATAAACTGAGAGAGAGAGAGAGAGGGAGAAAGAGAAGGGGCAAGTGCATGTGTGTGTTTGTTAAGTGCTGTGTGCAAAATGGATGTGATGAACGAACGTTATCCTGGCCACAATGTTGCCAACTGTCAACGTCAAGTGATGTGCAATTTTCTCTTTTGTTTTCCGCTCACTCCCCCAAGTGCTTTGAGTGGAAATAGAAGTTGAAATAGAAATAGAAACAGCAGCAGCAATGGAAATGGCAAATGCAACTTATCGGCAAATTTTATTTGCAAACGCCAGCACCTTGGATTACAGCTGGCCCCTATGCGATTCACAGCGCACACACCGGACGGGGACAGTTCGAGTTTAACAATAAATCCAATAGGTTGCACAGATCCAATAGTAACAGAGCAGAACAGAACAGAACAGAACAGAACAGAGCAGAGTAAAGCACATAGCACTCAGGGTGTTGAGTGTTTTGTAATTTCGCTTGCCGTGGAGCAACATAAATCGTATTAGAAAATCCATTTGAATGGATTATAGCCCCAACACACACACACACACTCACACACACACTCACACTCACTCGTTTGCTCGTTCGCTCGCTTAACGCTTAGCTGCACAACAGCTGACACTTTGGGGTCGCAGATTTAAAACTTCATTGCAAACACTTGCCACACAGCATAGCACAGCGCTGCGTGCACCTGAAGTATCCAACTACGCCAGTTGCTAGTGCATAACTCTTAGCCATAATCCTTTTCGCATATATATATACATACACATTCACATATATACATATTCATTTTTCTTATCTTATGTATGTTTGTTTGTTTGCTTGTTTGTCTTGCTCACTTTTGCAGGCAAATTTAAGGAGCAATCCTCTTCAAACTCCGCCTGGCTGCCGGTGCTGAACTCCCGCGTGCCAGATCCGCGACCCGGCACATGTGTCAACGATACCTCAAATCTGCCAGATACCGTCCTCAATTTCATACGCTCCCATCCACTTATGGACAAAGCCGTAAATCACGAGCACAACAATCCGGTCTATTATAAAAGGGATTTGGTGTTCACAAAGCTCGTTGTTGACAAGTAAGTTTTATTTCTACTTGTTATCTCTCCGTCTCTTGTACATCCATGCATGTATGTATGTTGCATACATATGTAGATACATGCATGCATACATACATACATACATACATACATATATTCGTATTCATTCAAAGTACTCACACACACACACACACACACATACACACATGGCCTCTGTCCGGCCGAGACTCAACTCTGTTACACTTTTTACTTTTTAATTTATTTACATTTTTCGATTCTTTCGTTTTTGTGGCTGTGGCTTTGCCCTGTTAAAGTGAAAATCAATGTACGAATATTTATTTTTGTTTATTCGTTTGCTTCAAATAAACCAAGTGTTGCTCGTTGCCAAATTGAATACAAATTTCGAATTTACCACATTTTCTACGCCTTGCATGCTGCAAAAAATAAAAACAAAAATATCTTTTGTGTTCAGTGAATTTCGTAGTATTTCAAGTTGTGTCTAAATTGAAAATGCCTTCAACGCAGCATAAATTACTTCGATAAAATCTGATATTTGATAACAATGACAAAACGGAATTTAATTAATCAATTTTAGTCTATAACTATGTGAGGCCACGGCAATTAGCTAATGCTAATGCAGCTGACAATAAAAGAACTCTTTGGCAGAGCACTAAGCTAAGCACATATTTGAGTAAATATATCCAATTTGTTATATATTTAGTCAAATGTTATTGTGTTTAAAAATATGATATTAAAGCCCGCTTTGGCCCCAGCGTAGCCAATCTTCGTCATGCTGCCTTCTGCTCATTTCATTAAAACTGAAAATAAATCGCTTTTACTATGGCAAATTTATTGATATTGAAAACATCATTGTAGTCATATAAGAAATACATATTCAAAATTATTTATCTATTTTTAATATGTGCAAAATAAACAATTACTAAAAAAAAAAAAAAAGAATTATGTGGAAATTAATATATTTATATTTTATTTTATTTTTTTTTTTAAATATTATATTCGCATTAAATAAGAATTGGGGTTTCTATGTGCATTAATTGCTCGGCAGCTTGTGCAATATTTTACCTGAAATCATGCGATGCATTTTAATAACTGCATTTACAACAGTTGCAGTTGCAGTTGCAGTTGCAGCAGCAGCAACACGTTCAGGTGTTGCAAGCTCGTTATTAATGAGAGTGAAAGGGAGAGAGAAAAGAGAAGTAGAAGAATGCACACAGATGCGGCTATTTAATTCGTTAATATGCAGGCCATTTATCATATTAAATAAGCATTTAATTTCCATAACTGAAAGCCAACTGAATGCGACAGCCGAAAGCCATTGATACACACTCACACACCCACACACACCCACACACACACACACACACACACACACACACACACACACACACACACACACATAATGCGTATTTAAATCTGAGCCCACTCGAATTTATGACTTTCCTTTGTCAGAATCAAAATCGACATACTGAACCAGGAGTACACCGTTTACTACGTGGGCACCAATCTGGGCCGCATCTACAAAATCGTGCAGTATTATCGGAATGGCGAGTCGCTGTCCAAGCTGCTGGACATCTTCGAGGTGGCGCCGAACGAGGCCATCCAGGTGATGGAAATCAGCCAGACACGTAAGTCGCTCTATGTGGGCACCGATCATCGCATCAAGCAAATCGATTTGGCCATGTGCAATCGCCGTTACGACAATTGCTTCCGTTGTGTGCGTGATCCGTACTGCGGCTGGGACAAGGAGGCCAACACGTGCCGGCCATACGAATTGGATCTGTTGCAGGTGAGTAGCATACTGCAGTATGAATGCAGCCTCAAACACTAAGCACTTTTACTCCCAACTATCGCTGCAGGATGTGGCCAACGAGACGAGCGACATTTGTGACTCGAGTGTGCTGAAGAAGAAAATCGTCGTCACCTACGGCCAGAGCGTGCACCTGGGCTGCTTTGTCAAGATACCGGAGGTGCTGAAGAATGAGCAGGTCACCTGGTACCATCACTCCAAGGACAGGGGACGGTAAGTCGAGTCAACTGTGCGCGCGCCTCTTTTCACACAATTCATAATTATTTTATGGCCAGCTATGAAATCAAATACAGTCCCACCAAGTACATTGAGACAACGGAGCGCGGCCTGGTTGTGGTGTCGGTGAATGAGGCCGATGGCGGGCGCTACGATTGCCACTTGGGTGGCTCGCTGCTCTGCAGCTACAACATAACCGTCGACGCACACAGGTAAGTGCCGCCCAACAGCCCGCGCTGAATATCCCTAAATTGACTGCTAATTACCGAGCCATTTCTGTTGCTTCGCTTACCCCTTAGATGCACGCCACCGAACAAAAGCAACGACTATCAGAAAATCTATTCAGATTGGTGTCACGAATTCGAGAAATATAAAACAGCCATGAAGTCCTGGGAAAAGAAGCAAGCGGTAAGTTATTATCCTGATTGAAATTATCACCGCAGGCAGCGCTAATGAGCGCCACACACACACACACACAGACAGACAGACAGACGCAGGCACAGGCACAGACACAGCGCCAGGGGCAGGCACATGCCATAATAAATGATTTGCCCGGCAATTATTTTAATAGCCTGCTGGCTAACTGACACCACAACGTCAAATCACAAACAGTGTAAAGTAGTTAAGCTGTCATTATCTAAACACCAATGTCCAGCGGCTGGCACGGTCGGGCTGCCCCGGTCAATGTGGCTGGCAGGCTCAGCGGTTGCAACCAGGTCGCGTCTCAATATGGTTCGATTGACCGTCGCAGCAATTTTACATGTGTGTATGCATGTGGCGTATGTGTGTGTGCGTGTGTGTGTGCAGGTGCGACCTCAATGGATGGTAATTGCCTACGTGGCGGCGGCGGCAGCAGCAGCAGCAGTAGCAGCAGCGTTGGTGGTGTTGTGTGGCAGGCATTTGGCGCCACATGGCCGGAACAAGCAATTAAAATGCAATCATTTGCTGTCCGTCATATCGGGCTGCACAGTAATATGCTTATAATACTTAACACAGCTGTTTACGGCACGCATTTAATACAACATTTGTCTATTTTCGACTTCTCGTTTCTTCTAGCAATGCTCGACGCGCCAGAACTTCAGCAGCAATCAGCATCCCAATGATATCTTCCGCAAGAACAACGTTTGATACTATGACAATAGCGTCACGGTCACCATGCCCACATCCATGTCCATTAAGCGTTTCTACTAATCCGTCAAGAGTTCCCACACACTGCATCAAATCAAATGAAATCAAATCAAATCGAATCGAATCGCATTGGAGTTAATCAAATATAATAGACCGCCTACTTTGACTTAAGTTGCCACCTAGATCAATATCCATCGTCATCATTCATCAATCATTAATCATCAAGCATTTTGATAAAGTTAAACATGAACTCCTAGAAACTGCATTTATACGAATATCTACGTACATATGTATAGAGAAACCACTTCCAGTACAGTGCATTTATTCAACATACTCGATTAATCGATGAGAGCTGATGAGATATTAATAAATAATTAAAAAAAAAAACACAGACACTTGTCTATGGCACATAGAGATACAGATACAGATACAGTTACAGTTACAGTTAAACATAGCTAGCTACAAAAATAAATAAAAATAAAAAATAAACAAACAATTTACAACTGCCGCTCGCAAACGCAAACAATATTTAAGTGGAAATAAAATCACTTCATATCGTTATTATAAACATTTAAATCTAATTAAAGTAAATATAAAACAATTATTTAAGCATACTTATTGCAACTACAAGTAACGCAACGTTTCAAAATGTTAATATGTAATTCTATCTTAAAATATAACTAAAAAAGGTAATTGAAAAGAAGACAAACGAAGAACGAACAAGTATTACAAGTACATAAACCTTAACACATACATATAAATCACATTTCAAGCATTTGCACTCATAAAAAGAAATCAACAAATATATTTAATATAATATCGAACTATAAATCTATATGTAATCGGAGAAGCAATGTGATGTTAAGTTTTGATAAATTTATTAATTGCCTATTTAAACGATATCCACACACAACAATTGATTCACATTTAACGACAACATAAACAATTAACATACATGCCAAGCAGCTGCCGCATTGAATACGCACACATACACATAGTCGATGCTTTAATATACATATATAGTATGTACCTATATATGAAAATATTAATGAAAATCTGCTTTTCAACTAACTGAACTTAAAGAATGACGTCAATAAGCAATATAATCGTATAAAGCAAAGTAAAACAAAACAAAACAAAACAAAACATTGAAGCTGAATTATATAAAAGTAATTTACACATAAAAAAAAAAATAAAATAAATAATATATATATAGCAAACAATTTACATCAAATCGGTCCATAGTTTATATACGACATAATAATATACATATATTATATATAATAGCAAAAGCATTTCGTCATTTATGCAGTTTCAATATTTCAAACTAGTTTCAATCCTCGATCAACATTATTAACATATGCATGTAAAATTGTTGCGTGTCCTAGATTTACTCACTTTGATTTTACAATATTTCCACTGACTTGCCAAGCGCAAAATATGAAATTATGAAAACCATGAATTTTTAGCATACTTTTCTATCTGTACTTAAGTTAAATCGACGACATTTTAGTTTCTAAGCGTTTAGTTGTAAAAAAAATTAAATTTTAATAAAAAATTATCTATAAAGTAAGCAAAAAAAATGTTTATTTACTTAACTTTTGTAGGCGTTCAACTTTATTTGCTAGATTAACTTCAAATGCAGAATAGACTGGAATTTGAGTAGTAAACGGGCATATTAGTTGGGTAAAAGAAATATATATATTTATAAAATAATATTAGATATTGTGTGAAAAATAAGTGATTTTTAATTTATAATTATAGAGTTTAAATAGAATCGTTTATAATATTGTTAGCTTGGCAGTTTTGTGGATACTTTGGTTGACTGATGCAATCAAAACGATGTTTATTTCTGGCAACTAGGCTTCCGCAAAACATATTTTCAAGCTAAACATGCATTTGTTCATACATATATACATTTGTGTTCATGAAAATAGTAGTACTGCATTACTCAAAAAAAAAAGAAAGAAAAGTTTTATTGTTACACTTGAAAATCAAAGCAAAATTCATAACGAAATTGTAAATATAGTTGGATTCAAGGCTCCTATGATATTTAACGTCATTCACATCAAGAAGAAGCCTACCCTGTAAATTCCCTAGCCTATCAAAAGCTAAAAACAGAGTATGCCACAGTCAGTCATGCCACCTGCAGCCTGTCTACAAATTCTTATCAGAAACGCACAGCCCAAGGCACATTTTCATGCGCAACTACCCCAAATTGTTGGCTTTGCAGCAACAAAACGCCAAACACATTGAAATGGCAATAAGGAATTAAAGACAAGAAGAAGCAAAAAAAGTTAAGGCGCAAATAACAATCACAAAAGAATTAGAAAAGTTGCCGAAAGAGAAATTAAATCAGTCTGTTAAAAAAAAAAGGAGAGAAGAAAATAAAAATAAAAATGAAAATGAAAAGAAAATAAAAATGAAAATGAAAATGAAAGGCAACCACAACAAAAAGTACTTCAAATAATTTGCCACAGCTAATTTGACAGCAAGCCAAATGAAATATAGCGTCAATATATATATATATATATATATAATCTGATATATCTGGGTCAAGTTGAAGATTTGTGCTTTTGACTTAATTCCAGCACAATTTGGGCGCATTTTTAATTTTATTTGAATTTTGTGAGTTTGATTAGAAATTTTTGGAGCTTGGCAGAAATTTGTGTCCATCGTTTGGCCGTAGCTAATTAAAGCGCTTTGGCTTATACAAAGGTCGACTCGACGCCCAAATAAAATAAGGGCAGAGGAAAGCTCGCCCTCACACTCAAGTTGCCCACTTTGCTGAAGCTCTTGGAAAATGTTCGTCTTTGTTCTTAAAAATTATCGCACAGCAAATAAATTTTGCTGGAATCTGCGCCTGTCATTGTCGTTGTCTTTGTTGTTGTTGCTGGTGCTTCCCTGCCAGTTCTTGTAATTGTTTTAGCATCCTTTTGCACCCAGCAGGGTGCCACAGGGCAGTTCGGCCTGCCTGCCAGCCTGCCAGCCTGCCGGCCTGCTTGAGCATATTACCAAAAATGGTTGTCAACACTTTGGCGCAAAAGCTTTTAGAATTCATTTCGGCGCCTTCCACTCTTGGGGCCTGGTTAATGGTGCTCGCGGCCATTTTTCCACGCTTTGTGTAATTTCGGTGCTCATTATTTTATTGTGTCCAGCGCACGTTGAATATCCAAATTGCAAATTTTAGCTGAAACCCCTCGAGCAGTTAATCTCTTTTTGTGTTCTGTTCTGTATATTTTTTTTTTATTCCGATTATACGGCAAATAGCATTAAAAAACAATTTAAACTTTATCGCACGCCGAGTGAAAATAAAAAGAAAAATAATTGTCTATCCCATCTAATTGAATTTGGCGCCTGCAATTGCATTGAAATTTGATCAGTTAATATGGGGCCCAGAGAGGGCTCGATTACGTCAGGTACAATTAATTCAGGTGGTGCAGCATTGTTCGTTGGTTTGGTTGGCTGCTAAACCATGACAGGCAACTGATGCGCAACAGACCGTAAGTGTTTGCCTGGCCCATGTACTACACTGAAATTTACTTAAGAGACAAACACGCACACACATGCCAAATAAGCCCGCAGCAGTCTATGTCACATTGCGCATACGCAACGTGGCCCCTATGTGTGCTACGTGCTTTACTGTGCTGTTGTTGTTGTTGTTGTTCGACTTCTTCCGTGCAGACAATTAAAATCTGGCAGCATTTTACTTGTAAGCCGCTTAATAGGACTACTGCGAGAAGTCCTTTAGCACAGCTGCAGCATCGAATGCGACCCGAAAATGTGTTCATGCGTGAGCATCACACACACACACACACATGCAAACACGAACACTCACTCACACCCACACACACACACACACACACACACACACACACACATGGGTCACAGGCCAGGGTTCAGGGAAGGAGGTTACACTCGTTGCGAGCGTGTTAACTGAAGCTAGACAAAGTGCATGGCCAAAAGTTGAGAGCGAGCCAGCTAAATTATGGCTTAAACTTTGCTTTATGCCATTTCGCATGCTACCTGCCCGCAACGACACATTAAAGCTGCACTTAAAGTATATTTAGGCAAATATTTCTATTCTATTTTTATTTGGCTAAACTGAAAACCGAAAGCTGAAAACTTGAAATGCAAAAAGCAAAGATTGCGCCTCAGGCAAATCGCTCGAAATGAGCTTATCGGCGACCACATTGCATAATTCCAACTGAGTGCGCAAAGACAAATGTTAATTTAAAATGAAATACTTTGAACTATTCAACTTAAGCAAATATTTTATCATCCAACAAGGCGACATTTATGATTGTACGACCAAGCAAGCAGTTGGACCAAAAAGCTAAGCCACAAGCCTCGCCTCGCCGTCTCTCTCTCTCTCTCTCTGTTGTCCCTTTGTCTCTGTTTGCATTGCTCTGTATGTATGTGTGTGTGTGTGTTTGCATGTGTATGTGTGTGTGTGTACTTAACTGCAGGGCATCCATTTGCTGGTATCTTGGTCTTGGTCGTGTGTCTGTGTTATCAAGCGAGCAGGTCAAGCGCAAAGGTGAGAAATAACAAAATTTCAAATTTGGTTTCGGGCATTTCAGCTGCTGCTGCTGCTGCTGCTGCTGCATCAGGATTATTGGGTTAATTTGCACACCCTCAACCTAGCCTAGCTCCAGAGATGTCCACACACACACACACACACACACACACACACACACACATTTGCTTGGCCCATGCAAGACAAATACCAAGCTACAAATTCGTATTTCCATTTGAACACTTTTACGCTTCTGGCACTTGCCAGTTGCCAGCTCTCAGTTCTCAGCTCTCAGTTGGCAGTTGGCTGTTGGCTGTCGTTTGTATTCGTGCTCAAACATTTTGCCAAAGATAAGTCCACACTTTGCTGAACTAAAATTGAATTCCATTTGCTGCTTGACAAATACAAATCGTAATTATTTGTGCATGGCCAGGACGATAAGCATTATTAAAACTAAACAAATTATATGTGAATACAGACGATGCTCGATTTTAATTGCAAATTTCAAGCAATTTATTACTGCACGACGCAAAAGGCGCAATGGTTTGTTTTGATATTGAAGCTTCTATGTAGATAAAGTACAGATTAATTAGCAACAGCAAATTTTATTATATAATCAAATTGAAAGCATTTTAACAATATTTGAAATAGCTGTTGGACAAGATAAGTATACTCCAATACTTATTTCAAATATATACATTTATATATATATATATAACATGTGATCTGATATATGTATATAATATGAGATAGGCAAGGGAACCAAAAAGCTACAGATCTCGTATATATGTATGGATATTTCCAGATATATAAAGAAACCTTAAAGCAACATGCTTTTGGCATATATTTTATAGAACTAAGAATATTTTTATATATGAATAATCGCGCTGTCAAATGAAGTTCTTATGATTTATTTTCTCTTTTTCGAACTTGCATTTATATACACGAAACAGCAAACAAAATTAAAGAATAAGTTTCCTTTTATATTCTATTTATATATTATAAATTCTAAACATATTTTCAAGATATTTATATTTTTATATATTTTTTTTAAATTATAAATATTATGTATTATATATATTTATATTTTTTATTTATTTATTATTTTATATTTTTATTTTTTTATATATTTTATTCATTTATTAAATATTTATATTTATATTACATTTTTACATATTTTAAATTAAGTTATTTTAATATGTATTTAAATATGATAAATTTTTCTTCAAGTGCAATTTAAAAGAGATTTTACAGCTGAGGCGAAACAAAAATATTCAATCTCAGCTCAACAACTTGTTTTCTCATATTCATTTACATTTGGCTTTTTATTCTCAATTTTTTAAATATTTAAAAAAAACCCTTTTTTGATATATTACAATTGCATTTTCGTGTCGCACTGAGCATATTCAGTCATCATTAATTAATTAAAAATTCAATCACCATCTGCATTAACTTACAATTACAAAAGTTTTCTACGATACGAGTTGGAATTGACGTTGAAATAAATAAATATAAATACAAGTTTGTTCAAGTTCAGAGCATAAGTATGACATAGTTGAGATAACTGGATTCTCATATGAGCCAATTGCATTGCTAATAGAATTATTGGCAACACTTAAAGTTATCTTTGCTGCTGCTTTGGCTAAGCTTAAAGTGGCTCTGATTGGCCCTTGCTGGACTCTCACTACATGCACAAGTTTAAATGTTCTTTTAGCCTTATAACGAGTCCTGCGGCTCACGGCTCGTTGTTTGGCGCGCTTCAAGCGCATATTTCGCACCAAAAAATTAAGCCAAATTATGCTTGATTCACTGGCTTGGAAAATTAATTATGTGCACCTATTATAATTATACTTATTGTTGCTGTTGCTGTTGCTGTTGCTGTTGTCATTGTGGGCTTTGCACTTGGCCAGCGGCATCCGGCGACAAATTAAAATTCATGTGATATTCAACAAGGACATGATGCAGTTTGCATAATAAGTCCAATCTGCGCTAAGCTGCTTAAATGTCCGAACACTTCAAATGCCTCGAACACAAAAAAGCTCGAGCACAAAGTAGCTGCTGCTTTTAAATTCGTGAGCTTGCTCCGAGCCGCAGCACAGCTGAGCCGAAACAGCTCACTTTAGTGCTGCTTGCCTTATTGAGCACAGATATAGCTCGTTTAAAAAAAAAAAAATATATTTCTCAGTTACACATTGGCACAATAAATTTTTGATTTATTTTTTTTAAATTTTTCGTGAAATAAAATTGAACAGTTAAGCATATATAGAAGTAGATTTATATAAATAAATATATATATATTTCGGAGAACCCAATAAAATGCCCGCTTATCGTGAACTGCGTATATTCAATTCAGTCCGTCGCCTGCTTGGCGTGGAGTCGGCTGCACTGCGGTGTCGCGCCTTTTCGAGCAAGTGCGACAAGCCCAAAGGAGTTGTCATCGGCATCTATGAGAAGGATGGCGACAAGCCTATCAAGTCCTCGGAGAATGGTGTATTGCTCGACGACGCTGTCGGCGGTAAAATAATGAGCCTGGTGCGAGAGCGCGGCATGGACGGCCGCCCCGGCAAGGGGCTTCTCTTCAATGGCTTGGAGGGAGAATTCCAAACGGTGGCCGTTGTTGGCATGGGCCCCGCTGGCGCTGGCTACAACGAGGCCGAGGAACTGGACGAGGGTATGGAGAACACGCGCATCGCGGCCGGAACTGGTGCACGAGCGTTGCAGCTACAACGCATGGGCGAGGTGCACGTGGACGGTATGGACTACTCAGAACAGGCTGCTGAGGGGGCGGCACTCGCTGTATGGCGCTACAACGCCAATAAGCGCAAGAAGAACCGCTTGCCCACACCGAAGCTGCACATGTATGGCAAGGGCGACCACGATGGCTGGGTGCGTGGGCTGTTCAAGGCCGAGTCACAGAATCTGGCTCGTCGCCTCTCCGATACCCCGGCCAACCAGATGACGCCATCCACCTTTGCTCAGGCCACTGTGGATGCGCTCTGTCCGTGCGGAGTGTCCGTGGAGGTGCGCTCCATGGACTGGATCGAGGACATGAGCCTCAACTCCTTCCTAATGATTGCCAAGGGCAGCTGCGAGCCACCGCTTCTGCTCGAGTGCACCTACTGCGGCACATCGCCCGAGGACAAGCCCGTATTGCTCCTTGGCCAAGGCCTCACCTTCCACAGCGGCGGCCTTTGCTTGAAAAAGAAAAACGGCATGGACGAATATCGCGGCTCAATGTCCGGCGCGGCCGTCTCCGTGGGCGTGCTGCGTGCCGCAGCTGCCCTCTCGCTGCCGATGAACATTTCGGCAGTATTGCCGCTCTGCGAGCACATGCCCTCCGGCATGGCTGTCAAGTGTGGCGATGTGGTGACACTGCTGAACGGCGTCACGCTCGGCATCAAGAACGTGGACAAGGCGCCTGTCGTGATGCTAGCGGATCCGCTGCTCTACGCCCAGGCCAACTTTAAGCCGAAGATGATTGTTAGCGTTGGCGCGATCGGCGATGGCGTCAACTGTGGCCTTGGCGGCAGTGCCACCGGCCTGTGGAGCAACTCTGCCTACGTTGCCAAGGAGTTCCGCAAGGCGGGCAGCATTACTGGCGATCGTGTTTGGCGCATGCCGCTCTTCCGCTACTTCAAACATATCGTCACCTCGAACAGCACCTACGACATGAGCAACTGCGGCCGAGGTCCGGCCTCGTCCTGCCTGGCTGCTGCCATATTGCATACAATGGTCCCCTGCCTGGACTGGGCGCATCTGGATATTCGCGGCACCGGCATGCTGACAAAGGTCAATACCCTACCCTATCTACTCAGGAACAGTATGACTGGTCGGCCCACTCGCACGATCATTCAGTTTATGTATCAGCTAGCTTGCGCGCAGACTTAGATTGTTATTGTTTTTTCTTTTCATATGTATTTTCTCTCCCGATATGTACGTTTGGCTCTCGTGTATTAAATGGACAAGTTAGCGCTAGATAGAGTGACACAATTAAAAGTCGAAATCTACGAAATCTCATGTTATTTATTTCAAATTTGATTGGCATTTCAGCTCTGCAGCGTGTTCAGGGCATTTTCCAGTCGGGCACTCCCAGCTTGAGCACTCTGACTTGTTACATTTCAAGGATTGTCAAATTTGAAGACATTTGTAAATCAAAATTGATTTGTTTTCTTCTGCTTTTATAAGCTCATGAGTTATGCTACATATTGAAGAATTTTCGTCTAGCTTACTTAAGCTTATTTACTTATTTACAATTTGTTGCTGTTGTTGTTTTTTTCTGTTTTCTTTGGCGCTTGTCAACCGCGCTGCAGCTGTCAGACAGTCTGTGCTGTCATTTTCAATTACGCAACAGACAATTTGCCTAGTCAAAAAGCTGGAGATGAAGATGAAGCTGGAGATGTGTGCAGGTGTTGATTGAAGCGCAAATCGAATTTACGGCCATAAACCTTCGCAGCTCCTCAGCTAAGACGCTGTCAGCAACGCGCAAAAGTATGCAAAGCATATATGAGTGTGTGGCAGAGTGTATGTATGTGTGTGTGTGTGTGTGTGTGTTTGTGTGTCTGTGTGTGTATGGCTTGACAGCTCAATTTCTATTTTTATTTTTGTATTTTCTTTTTTTCTCCTTTTTTGATTTGACGTTCGACTAGCAGCCATATAAATGTTGTCTGATTAACGTGTGGCAGCAATTGATTTTCACATTTGATTGAGTGTCTTAAGCTGTGCCTGATCCCCACGCAGCTGTGCGCGCACTCTTCTGCATGGGTGTGTGGGTGTGTGTGTCTGACTGCTAGCTTACCTCAACGTGCAGCTCATCAAGTTCAAGCAAAGCTGCCAAAGCCAACCCGTCAGTCAACCAACCAGTCATTCAGTCCGCTTGAACCTGTTTGATTGGTCTTTGAAGTTAGCTGCCTGTTATTATTGAGCATAAATTGTTTGAGTTTTTTGTCAATGAAATTAGCTTAAAGTCCTTTATTGCTGCTGTCGTCTGCCTGCACACCTAAACACCTACACACCTGCCGCCTTTAGCCTTTGCTGCACTATTTGCTCATCCACATAACATTAGGGCTAATCATAGTCGAGGCACAGGCAGCAGCACCATCGAAATGCCACATGCTCTGGCTCAATATTTAATTTGCCAAAATGCACACATGCATGTGTGTGTGCGTGTGTGTGTGTGTGTGTGTGTGTGTGTGTGTGTGTGTGTGTGTGTGTGTGTGTGTGTTTGTTAGCTGTATTTGCAAATGCAGATGCGGATGCATAGTATTTGACTGCAAGCAGCTGGCAGCTGGCAACTGGCAGCCTGGCAAAGGTTTACCGAGTCAACGGAACAGTTGCAATCGGAGCCCAACATTGTCCTTGCCACCAAAATTTCAAGCTTCCCAGTCTGTGTGCGTGTGTGCGATTGTGTCTGCCTGTGGCATTTGTGTACAATCAAATTTAATCTCGCTTTCAAATGTCAAATCAGAAGCTGCTTGATTACACTTTGAAAAGGGGCATCGTTCAGCTGCGCTGGCTGGCTGACTGGCTGGTTGGCAAAACAAACTGAGGCTTTTATTTATTTAATGACTTGGCTGCTGCTCACCTTGGACAAATCTGGCTTACAAATTCATTTGCTACATTGATTAATTAATGCTAATTTACGAAAATTCCATTTGGCCATTAGCCGCAACCAGAGCCACAACACACACACACGCGCAGACAGCAAGGACTTGACTGCGTCTGCATACGTATCCTGCCCAACTGTGTGTGTTTAATTTACTGCCACACACACACAGTCACACACACACACACACACACACAGAGAGAGAGAGATATCTACACATGTTTCTGGTTGTGCAACAGCAGCCCACAAATTTATGCCTAGCTCAGATGCGACTATTGTTTCTGAATAACTCAATTTGCTATTGCCGACCTCTAAGCTAATCAGGATTAGTTGTAGCCAAAACAAACAATTTTCATTTGAATCTGCTTAATGTCAGAGTTACTTTATTCCCATTGCCAGGATCATCGCTGACATGACACGAGCAACAGAATATGGATTGAGCGTGTCGCTTGCTGAGACTTATTTCATTTCTTTGTTTTGCAAACTTAAAGTCAACACATAGAGAGTTTATAAGCAGTTGCATGCGAAACGTCATATAGATGCAGAGAAGACTGCTTTGACTTTGGTTTTTATTTTATTTTTTCTGTCTGTAGCATTTGAAGAAAGCGACTCCTAACTTCAATTTTCAATTCAATATGTTAATCAGCAACAGAAACTTTAAATCCAAGGAAAAACCCTAATATAAACTAATAAACATTGAATGATCTCTAAAACGTTAAGATTCGTCTATAAACTGAAACTTTTTTAATGAAAGCCATACTCAGGCTCTGACTTTGTGAACTTGTCTAACGCTTGCGAAGCTAATGTATTATTGCCTTAGCCAAAGACTTCAGTTGACTTAGCTGTCTGACTGTCTGGCTTTACATATTGTGGGGCCCATTTAATATTTTGATTTAAGAGCGGCCCAACAGAGTTATAGTTGTAAGAGACTTTATATTATAAAGAGCTTGCGATCAGTCGTGCAGTATTCACGAACGATTTACGATAACGACGAGTGCCAACACAGCCGATGCGCTGTAAGTGCGATAGAAGCATGAGAAAGTTCTTTACACTCTTTTGCTCTCTTTTGCTCCAGCGTATCGGCTTGATCATGCGAGGCTCGTAGTTCGAGCATAATTAGAATGAGTGAATGCTGCAGCTGCTGGCACATCGACGGCTCAGAGAATGTGTCCAAGCTGACTAAATATATTTAGATATATAAATATACAAATATATGTATATATACATACTCTTATATATAAAGTAAAAATAAAAATAACAATAAGATTTCAGACATTGTTTCACACAGTTTGCATATGTAAAGTTTATAAAAATACAATATTATTAAGTGCCTGTTGTTTATTTCTGGTAGTTAGCATTTCTTAATGCTTCACTTATTTTTAAGAACTGCAAGTCCCTCAAGGCGCTCAGCAGCTGTACTCAGAAAACAGCATCTGACTATATGTGCCGTTAATATTTAATATAATTTATATAGATACTTATTTGGAATGGCTGGAATTGAAGGATTTTATTGGCCATTTGGTGTGCATAAGGACATCAATGGAGGCAAATTAAAAAACATACTCGCAAGTAGCTCGCAATTGGCTAAAATCGTAACAGGCAATTGGCTGTTTGGGCTCTGGGTGCTGGGCTCTGGGCTCAAGCTGGAGCGAGAATCATACGGATTTTATTGCTTATTTGTTAAATGACTTGAAAAAGTTAATCAAGCGTGATTTTGATACGCCCCAGAGATAACGAATTATTGTTGGTATGAGTTGGTCCTTGGGAGTGTGAGTGTGAGCCTGTTTCCTTGTTCCCTTGTTCCTTGTTGCTTGTTTTGTTTGTTTGCCGTGTTTTGCCTTTGTTTCACTTGATCCTTGGGCTGCACACACACAGACAGACACACACACACACCCTACCCCTTCCATTGGCAGCAGCTAACGTGCATTCGCTATGGCAGAATTTTTTCAATTTTCTTTGGTTTTCCTCTTTGGTTGTAGGAAGTATCTGGGCAATCGCACGACCATAAACGCAACAGGAAAAACGCCAACATATAGCAAATCGTCGGCGACACCTGTCGACGCCGTTTTATGAATTAATAAAGACGCCCGAAAGCCCCCAAATCTTGCAGATGAATGTGCTTGTGTGTGTGTGTGTGTGTGTCTGTGTGTGGCAACGGCTGGAATGGGTTTTTGGTAATCCTGAGAGGCAGCAGCAGCAGCAGCAGCAGACGCCAAGAAGGCGTCTGATTGTGCGTTCAGCTTATTAAACGCATTTTTACAGCACGCTTAACAAGAATTTTCACTTTATATGCAAACATGTGAAACACTATAAACAAAGGACGCCAATTTGCAAGCAAATACACACACAGACGCACACACGCACACACACACACATGTTGCCATATGAAGTCACATGCGCCAGTTGTGCGAAAAATTTCCTTTCTATTAAATTTTACAGTAAACTGAATTTACACCCAAGCAACAAGAAGCAGAAGAAGCGGGAATACAGAGCGTTATTAAACAGCATGAAAATTGCTAGGGCATTGAAAATGAAGGGGAAGTGTAGGCAGGGGGCAGGGCGCAGGGGGCAGGTGGCAGGTGGCGACGCAGCGAGCTCTTTTGGCCTCTCTCATATTGCCAATGCCAGAGACCGTGTTATAAACAAAATGGCACAAAATGGCGACACCTGCTGTTGCAAATTAGAAAAATAAGATGTTTCATAAAAAATGAAATGTCAGAGGCAAATGCGGAAGGCGGACAACAACAACAACAACAACAGCAGCAGCAACAGCAACAGCAGCAACAACAGCAGCAACAACAACTGGCACAACAGGTGAGCCTGGCAGGGTGACTGCCAGCAACAGCCGCGGGGGTTCTGGCACATTAGCAAACAGATCCGTAGCCAAAAATATTTCAAATAAAGTAAAAACAAGCTGCCGACACGGATTTTTGGTTTAATGTTGCTCGCCCTTAAATTGCTAGTTGGCCTAAAACTGAACAACAGAATTGATGCCACGCGCATTGCCTAAACAGGCAAAAGCAATTGGAAAAAGAAAAAAAAAATAAAGAAAAAATGACATTAGCTGAAAAATACGATTAAGTGAGATATTTAGCCATAAAATTATATATTTAATATAATTTTCTAAAATTAAATTCTTTAAGAAATATTTGGCTAAGAAATATATAAATATTTTGCTGAATATCACAGAGAGAGAGAGAGAGAGGGAGAGTAATAAATTATTTTATTTTTT
The DNA here is from genome assembly GCA_035045945.1 of Drosophila anceps. NCBI lineage: Eukaryota > Metazoa > Arthropoda > Insecta > Diptera > Drosophilidae > Drosophila > Drosophila anceps. The sequence goes on from JAWNON010000073.1 coordinate 7,545,091, forward strand.
TATTCTTTATAAAGTAAAATTTTTACTCCAAATGAATCAAACCCAAATTCAGCTTGTGTCATTCAGTCTGCTCAATTTTAATAGAAATTATGCTAAGCGTAGTCAACAACTGTGCTTGACCCTTGAACCGGGTGGCCCAAGTGGGGCCACGCCAGAAGGGGGCTGGAGGTTGCCTTATCAACCATTTGCTTACAGCGATTGGGCACAAAAGTCATTTAAAGTTGGCCAGGTTTACGTTACCGTTCACGTTCGTTCAGTGCAGCCACAGACAGTCGCTGGCTCAAGAACTCAGCAGTTGCAGCAACAGCAGCAGCAGCAGCAGCAGCAGCAGCAGCAAACAAACAGAGCAAAGGAAACAAATCTAATAAAATCAGCAGATGATGGTCATTAGACCGAAAAGTAATTTCATTTATTCGCAAACTCGATTTGTTGCTTTGTAGACCGAAGAGCGCACGAGTGCGCCTTGCGTTCGCTCTTCCTTTCTCTCTCTCTCTGTCGCTCTGTTGCTGTCTCTGTTACTCTATCTTTGACTCTGTCCAAGTAATCGGGAATTGGAAACGGAGTCGTTGATGGCCCAGGTCCCGGGTCAGGGCAAAGGCAAAGACACTGCTGGGCAAAGGGCAGAGGCTCTGGAACTGGCAAATCAAAGCAGCGAAGCGTTCAACCAATGGTCGCGCATAAAAACAAACAACGGCTGCAACAAAAGAAACCGGAGCCAGACAAAGTGAAAAATCGCCGAAGGAAACAGCAACACACGGACACGGACACGGACACACACACACACACACACACATACTCGCACTGGGCGCTCGCTTATAGATTCCTTAAACAAATTCCAAAGACGCGTCGTTAAAATTTTCGGCACTAAAAGCACAGACGGATTAGTGGGCAGAGGCAACAGGATCAGAAGCTGGGCACGCTACGTTCGGGTCATAAAAATCGTTGGTGCTCACACACACACCTGAAATAATGGTAAAACAATAAAATGGCTAACAGTGCGCAACGTGAGCCGCTGCTGCTGCTGCTGCTGCCGCTGCCGCTGCTGTTGTTGGCCAAAAAGTTGTTAGCTCAAATTTCAATGGCAACATAAATGAACAAAATGTAAATGAAATGCTTTTAAAATGAAATTTACTGCTCAACTCAATACTCAAATGGCAGCAACTGCTCCATTGTTGTGCACAAAGATGACCGTCTGCCCAGTGGGGTGGGGTGGGCTTGGGCGGTGCGTGGGCGGCTTGGTGGGTGCCATTTGTAACGGCACTTAAACGGAAATGAAATTAAGCGCAAAATGTGGCAGTTGCCAGTTGGCAGTTGGCAGTTGGTCTTTGGTACAGCTGGCGTATAATTGAAATATGCGCTTGGCGCATCATCAAATGCTAACACCCACGCACACACACACACGCATACACACACATAGACACACATTGAGTTGTGGTTATTCATCAACTTTCACTTGGCTCATTCAAAATGCAACATGCACTCAGCAGTTGCAGGAAGTTCTCCTGTTGGTTTTTCATTTGCCGAAAGTCAAGCACAACAAATTCACTCGCACACACTCACACTTGTGAATATTATTTATGGTCGTAGACACGTTAAGTGAATTTGTCAAATATGCTTGACTGACTCTCGAAAAAGTTGTCATGTGAAAACTTGTCTTCGGTTTGTGGGTACCTTTGCAACTTGTGGCGCTCACTTTTGCTTGCACCTGATTTGATTACCAAGTTCGTATTTGATTTAAGTGCGACAAATTGCAGATCATTTCAAGCAACTCGCTATCTCCTCTTCTCTATCTCTCTCTCTCTCTCTCTCACTCACTCTATCTTTGTCCGTCACTTGCATATTTCTTTAATAATTATGTGTAAATGGGAAAAGTAATTGCATTACCCACACGAAAGAGTATCATTAATGACATGGCCGCTCTACTCGCCACTCCGTCCATGCCGGCCGCTGACCGAAGGACTCTCAGAAATATCGCATTTTATGAACAATTCACGCTTCACAGCTAGCAAAAGCGCAACGCAAAGGAAAAGTTTAGCACGCAGCTGAAAGCGAACGACGAACGGCGACGGGCGACGGGCGGACGGCGGACGGTGGACAGCGGGAAATGAAGCTGAACAAAGCTGAGGAAAAAACTAACAATATCTTTTCTTCGCTGAACAGCTAAGAGTGCAGCCTGCTTGCATAGTTCTTTTCTGGCCATGATGCCCTATAACTAGGGTATTACTAGGGTATATATATTTTTGAAAAAATAATTTGTAAACCAAATTTTTCTTTAGTATTTTCTGAAATTATAAAAAAAAATATATAAAAAAAAAATTAAATATTATTATTAGGTAAAATTAAAAATAAAATACTATTCTGAACGGCCACTTAATGTTTAATATACTGAGTAGCTATATAATATACTGAGTATTCATCCATCATCATTCATTCACCATCATTGATCTGTCATCATCCATCCCGTCATCATCATCCAGCAATCATCATATATCCATCATACATCCTTCAATCATCCATTATAAATGGTGAACAGACTATCAGCATTCATCAATAATGAATCCATCATCATCCATACATCATCCATCCATCAACAAACTGCAATTCCCTATTTTCTAATTACGAGGTATTTACTAAATCGATCATTATAGTTTATAGCGGCTTTGCTTGGTTTTTCCTATTCTCTCAATTCGCTATTCGCTGTAGCTGTTTTGCCTCGTCGCCCGCACTTCTATTAGCGGCATCCTTTTTGGTTGGGCTGCATTTTTTTCTCCCCATCTTTTGCGGCCGCTCATTCATTCATTCGTTATGGCCGCGCAGCAACAAAGCGTGAATTACCGCCATTTTGTGCACTTTGAACGCCATGTTGCCGTTTTTATCGTTCGCGTCGCTTGCAGGGCTTTCAGCAAAGTAATTGCCCGGTGCCAGAGCTAGCACCAGGCTGTATCCTGCCGCCTGCTGCCTGCTGCCTGCTGACTGCAGCGTGCAGCGTGCAGCGTACAGCCCGCAGCAGCATCTTATTGAATCTGATAATTGATTTATGTACTTATTTATGCTCATTTTTAATTAATTAATACGCTTAGCAGCAAAGGCCGTCAGATGCGCAATTTTGCGCATGGATTAAAAATGCGAGTGCATAAATCAAAGAGCTGTGAATGCGATTTTTATTTGATTTTCCAGCAGAGTCAATAAATATGGCATAGAGGCACATTGATCATAATTTTCATACAAAAATAACGCTCTGAGTGCAGCCACTCAAATATGCATGCATTTTAAATATTAACTAAATCTGCGGTCCGCCAAACAGCCATAAAATGGACAATAAAGGACATTCGCCAGTGGCGATTGGCCAAAGGAACGGCCACACAGCAGCGGGTCGACAAGTGTGCTGCAGCACAAAAATATACATACTCATCAAATTTTCATTATTCATAATTAACAAACCGCAGTCGCAGCCAATGCAAAACGTAACCGAAATGAAACGGAACGTAACGCAACGTAACTAAACGAAACGGGATATGAAATGGGAGATGTGAAATGGGAAATGAAACAAAACCGCCAAAATGCAATTATGGCGTTTGCTGTGCGGATGTGATTAAAATGCAGCCAGTGTGACCAGATGCACAATCAAATGAATTGCTAAATTTAATACTAGATTCATACTAATAGCTGCAATTAAAATTCATTCACCATTAAATACGTGTTTAAGACTTTTTTACTGTTTTAATCTATTTTTAATATATATTATAAATTATTCGTCAACTAGTTGGACAAGCTGCACAATGAAATTAACTAAGTTTTTGAATAATAATTGCGGGCGTATGCCAATAGAGCTAATTGAAAATCTATGAGAATTTGACGGACAGAAATAAAAAGCTTTTGAAAAATGCATTTTATTTTGATTTTTTTAATATAAGAAAATTTGCATATGTTTTTGATATGTACATAATCTTTAATTTATCTGGATTTATGCTTAAAATATTAATTTTATTTTTATTAAAGCAATTTATTATTTAAATTATGTTTTAGTATTTAATATTTTTAATATTTATTTATTTTCAATTATTTATCAAATTTATAACTGATTAAAATATTTTTTTAAATTTAAATTTAATGTATTTACTATATATATTTTTCAATTAATTTAATATGTTTAATATTGCATATATATTTTTAAAAATTCAATTACATATTAAAACATTTCCAATAGATGAAATTTGTATATTTCTCTATTCTCTATTTTTGTAAACAAAAATGCTATATATATTTGTTATTTCAAATATCCTAAAATATTGAAGTTTTGAGTAAAGTGTAGGAGGGAGCTCCGTCCGCAGCTAATGGTACAGCGAAATTTAATTAAAATCAATGATTAGACACAGCTAGTTATTTCCCTAGCACTGTGGATTGACAGTTTTTCATCTCCGCTAAAATTGCGGAGGCTGTTTTCCAAGTTGATAATGAATGCAGTGGAAATGCCGCGCAGAAATCAGTTGCAAAATTATTTACCCGCAGTCAGCTGCAAAATGCGGTCAGCTGGACCGGACATGGCAAACGACAAGCGGACAGATGGACAGATGGACAGATGGACGATTGGACGGGTGGACGGATGGACGGAGAGAAGGTGGGAGGACAAACACCGTTACAGTTACGGGCCGTATTGTTCGATTTGGACCAACATGAGCTCATAAACTTCCATTACCAAGGCTCTAGCTGGAATCCATTTGTATATTGCATATGTATGCGTATGTCCATATACATATGTGCATGTGTGAATGTGTGCATGTGTGCATGTGTGTGTGTGCAGGCTATAGAGTGTGCTAAGGCCTGCGACCATTGTTATCCTTGTTGTTTTTGTTGTTTTTTCCCCGTGGCGTGTATATGAAAATTAAAATTGTTGACAATTGTCATTTTTTGCTGCTGTTGCTTGTTGCCATTGCTGTTATTGTTGTTGTTGTTGCTGCTGCTGCTGTTGGCATTGTGTGTTGTCAGTGTTGTTACCGCGGTTGTTGTTTCTGTTTCTCATGCGTCTGTTGCTGTTGTTGTCGGCAATGCCACACGCAACTAACCGCATTTTGATTGCTATGCATTCGCCCGAATCGTGCTCCGCGCCAAATTGAATGCATTTTCCGTGCCGTAGATTCGGATAAAAAGCCGTCACCAGCTTTGCATGTGTGCCACAGGCGCTGTTGATGGTGCCGCTGCTGTTGCTACTATTGCTGCCACATGCATGCCGCTCTCTAGCTGCCAGCTTCAACTTCGACTTGGACTACAGCCACTGCTTGCTTGGGTTGTTTGTTCTGCTTGTCGCTCGTTTGATTTGTTGCCTTGTTTTGCACTTTCCTCATATCTCACAAATGCTCAGCATGTTTCAGTTTATGCCAGACTTCATTCTCTACAGGTGTACAGCTATACAGATGTGTGTGCGTGTGTCTGTCTCGTTTCACTTTGCAGATTATATTCAATTTGCAAAGACACCACATCGAATTAACAAAAACATTTTGCAAATCTATGTGGCTAGCATAGAGACATGTAGCGCGTATACATTTATACACTATAAAATTTATGTATATATATATTTAGTATATTTGTGGCTGTACGTGATTTATGTCGTCTGGTCAAGCAACACCTCCCACACCAGTTAGGCGTGCGTCGGCCGCTCATTACACATTTTTCGACACTGGCAATGGCCAGTTCACAAATGCCCCATGATTGTTGCATTTGCATGGAGCCCGTTTTGGTCAAATATTTTGATAGGACAGGACGTGCCGGGTCTGGATTGCGGTCGTACAATCAAAATATGTGCATGCATTCGGTTTTGCGGTGTCACTTGCTTTGGCCTCAAAACATCGAATCGTTTATATAATTTCGGGTAAATTTATTTAGTGCTTAACACAAAACCAATGCCAATCACACTCGATTGAAAATCACAATTATTCGCTGTCTCACCGAACTAATTCAATTTTCCTGCCGAGCCATTGAGGCGTGCTGCAAAAACTGAATCAGGCTTAATTAAATTCTCAGCCAGTTACTTCAAGCATATTTTTCTCTAAAGGCTCGTGCTGCCAAATTAGTAGAAAATGCCAAAAAGCCGCGGGCAGGCCATCTCGCATGCTCTGTGTGCGCAATGTCTGCGCTGGACACCCTACAGGAAACTTCCACATGTGGTCAGCCATAATAAAAGGAAAAATATTTGCGTTAGAGCAAAGAACATGAACTTGGGGCAGTCGCCGAGACTGAACTGAATACTTAACAAAATATTTCAGCGAATCACCAAAGAGTACAGAGAGAAAAACTGAAGGAAAGTTGAGATTAGTGAGTGAATTTCTGTGTTTAACATAGAGAAAATTATGAAGAAACATTCACTTTACTGTGATAGAGAAACATCAATTTGTGTGCAGTGAAAATTCAGTTTGTTTTGCTGCCTTTTTTCATGCTCGTTGCTCCTGCTGGGTGGCTGAGCTATGGATATAGAGGAACAGGACACGATATGTCTAGGCTGCCAGCTAGCGCTCTTAAGTTCATTAGGGCCACAGAATATAACATAATTATTCACTTACAATTTGCGCCACGGCGCCTTAGTTTCAGCTTGTTTATGTGTGTGGCGTATACGTAATTTTATTTAGATGCCTGAGAGTTACCTCTGAAAAGATTGTAGCAGCCTCTATGGACAGAGTGCAGGGTGGTGGCGAATGGCAAATAGAGAGTGGGGTGTGCATCATTTTTGGCTTTAAGGGCGTCGCATTTGCAAAGTCAATAACAGACTCAACAAAGTCAACAGACAGGCTGCTAATGCCATTAGAAGACCTCAAACCGCCTGGAAAAGGCGCACAGCACTAACTGAGAGGCAGCGAGAGAGAGAGAGAGAGAAAGAGAGAGAGAGCTGAAGCGAGCGAGAAATGGTAAAACGTTGGCTTGTTAAACCGCAGCTCATTGCTGGCAAAATAAAACCAACATTGGCTCAGGACCCGGCACAGGCCCATAAATTCCAACATTTGCCAATAAGTTGAAAGGCTAAAGTTTTACATTGGTAACCGAAAAATATGCAAAGCAGTCATAATTTTACTTTGCAACGAAATATTTTTGTATAAAATTGTTAGCAAACAAACTTTTTTATGCTTCAACTAATTTCAATCAGCTAACAAAAATGTGTAGCGCCCGACGCCCCCAACGCCAGCACCTCTATTCCTCCGCCCGATTCGAAAAACACACGCAAAACTTTTGTCAATAATGCCGACGCCTTAAACCTAAAACCCAAAAACCCAAACCCCAAACCCCAACCCCAACACCCAAACCGATTGCTTTCGCTGCCAGATTCCCGGAGTACCGGTGTCAAGACAAAGGCGCAAACACAAAGAGCACAAGCTAGAAATGATCCATGCACCTGGCGGCTCGCTTCGGCTACTCCGGATGCTTCAGCTACCCCCGGCCGCTGCTGCTGCTGCTTCTGCTGGCAGAGTTTATTAAGTTGGGTGTCACCTTTTCTGTGTTGTCGTTGCCGGCATTGTGAACTTCTCAGCACATTCCCTTAGCCCTTGGCAATTTTTGTGTGTTTGCAAGTTTGTCTGTCTTGTTTTTGTTGTCACTTCATCAGCACGTTGCCTGGCCCTGGCCCTGGCTCTGGCCCTGGCTCTCGCTCTGGCCCTGCCCTGGGGCACGATTGGTAGATAGATGTCGCAACTGCAAAAGTGCCAAGTGCGATTGCGAATCAAAAAATTGATCATTTCAAGTTTGTGTCAGCTTCTTGCATATTATTCTTATTGCCCATTTACATAATTGTCAATTGCCATCAATAGAGTGTTTATTAAAAAGTTTTCCTCACTTCTTCACATGTGCTCTTCCACAATTTGCCATTTGCCATTTCCACATTTGCCAGCCGACTGACTCTGTATACGTGAAATGGAAATGTGTCTGTAATGCCAAATCTTGGCAACTTGTGCTAACTCATTAATTAACTTTGCTGCCATTGTTTGCGAATGCTATTTATTCTCGGCTTATCACTGAGCCCCGAGTGCCCCTTGCGCAAAAGGACCCAAAAAGAAAACAATAATAAGACTGGGCCGAGTCTCGAAATCACAAAGTTTTAATGAGCTGGCGGCACACAGGTAAGTAGGCCCGGCTCGCCTTTTAATTAACATTTAACGAAAAATTCCATTTAACTTTCCACATGCTAAGCCACATTAAGACATATGGCCTTTACTACTAGACTAGTCATCGAAAAACATCAATTGCCTAAAACTTTTCTATAAGACAATAGACAATGCGGCTGATAAGCAGCCTAGATCAATGGCTGAGCAAACATGCTCAATAATTCAGTGAACAGCGCCATCTGTGTGTTCGTTAATGAACTACAAGAGCTAAACAGACGCAGGAGCGCTTTTTTTGACACAGCAGCTTTGCTATTTTTACCGTTAGAGAAAGCTTTGCATAAAAGTTGCAAATGAATAAGAAATGCCAAGACTAAAGCGAAATAAATATTGTTTACTATCCTAAACATAAGTAATATAAATATTTATAGCTATTACATACAAGTTAATAAAAAAATGTGTATATAATTATAATTATTATATTATAATCTATCCCCATAAATATTTTAGTATAATAATTTTTAAATATTTTATATGAACTCTTACTGCATCTTGTTTATATACATAAACAAGCCATTTTGTATTTTTCATATACAAACTCTTTATTTATAATATTTACATTAATATCATTTTTAAAAGCTCTTACCGAAACGAAACTTGCTGGTAGAAACACATAATAAGCTTTAATACTATAATTTAGCCATAATATTGTCAAAATAAAAATTTAATTTGAATTCATTTTGACAAAAAATATTATACATCTAATAATATCAGTATGCAAGCTTTTTAAAATCCTCACACAGGCAAATGCTTTAGAACTAAGCTCGCCTGGAGCTTTAAGCACAACTGCTATTGGGACTTTTATCGAACAAACAAGCAAAGCAAACGGAACGTAACAAAGTGTTCTGTGATAACATTTATTTAATTTAAATTTATTTAAAAACAAATTATAGTAAGAAGATATAAAATACTATGAAATTCAAGCATATTTACAGCGTTTTCATATTTTTTTAATAAAAACTCAAATGTCTCTAAGATATGGCAACGCTGTCAGGTTTTAATCATGTGCTCTGCAAGGCTGCAAAGCTATCATGTGCATGGCCTCTCTCTCCACATGTGTTTGTGTTGCTGTTTATATGCTGTGCAAGTGTGTGTGCGTGTGTGTGTGGGAGAGAGAGAGAGAGGTTGTGCCCGAATTGCTCTCTTGGCACGCATTTGACTTCACATCGAATTGAATTTTAGTGCGTTCGCGAACAGCCATACAAAACGTTGTGCTATGAACGGAAGCGGATGCCAGCAGAAGGAAAACTACATGAGCCAACGGCACAGTGGACGCTGAAGCAAGAGGAGGGCAGAGCCACAGAAAAGAAAACAGTGGAAAATCCAAAAAATGTTAGCATACTTTTTCGAGTACTTACTACTGAACAATGCTAGTTAATCAACGACTGACGGCTTGGTGAATACCAAACGAATCAATGCCCAACCACAAATAGTTCAACGGAAAATATGACCCAGTTCCAAGCGGGATTATACGGCGTGCATATAAAGTAAATTTGACTGGCAATAGAATGTCATAAATGCATTTTAGCATTTCAGCATTTGCATTTGCTTTGCATTCCATGCGACATGCGATTCGAGCAGTCGCAATAATAAAATTTAACAATTTTGATTGCTGTACGTGAAATGTGAATTGCTCAACTTGTGTGCATTTGTCGCAGTTTAGTGCATACTACAACAATTACAGTGGAACATAAATATGTGTGACAGTGAGTGCGAGTGAGTGTGTGTGTGTATGTCTGTGTAATACTTCAGTCGAGCAGCAGCCCCAAAAGTTACCCTAGCTGGCTGCTCTTTTAACCAGCACAGCTGATTGTCAAGCGAGAGCAGCATAGCTTTCAGCGAACATGTTGGCTTGTTTGGTTTGAGCCAGAGAGCAGCACCACCCACCCTATCAATCCCCCCACTCTGTCGGTGAGTGAGTGAGTTTCGCCTGCTGGCTAACGTAACGAGTTTCAAGACACGCACGCCACACGACAAAGTACACGTAATACAGCCATAATCAAAGGTAGCCGTAGCCGTTGCCGTTGCCGTTGCCGTTGCTGTTACCGTAGCCGTAGCCCAGGTCAACAGCTCCAACTGGCACGCACGTGTGTGTCTGTGGTAAGTGCATAAATTGTATCATCTCGATGGCACTTGGCAACTTTTACGGGGCCAGCGAACGGGCTCAAATGAAATATTTATGTCTTTTGGGTTAGCATCTCTGACCCGCGCTTGATAAAGGAACAACAACAACATACACATAGATGTCATTGAAAGTTGGCTTATTTGTTTTTAAAGTCGGTTGCCAGGCATATTGATGATTGCCGAGTAACCATAGTTATACATATATGAATATATTGTATATATTCATTTGTTTACAGATATAATTCGCTGGAATCAGAACAATCAAAAAAATCACTTTGCTTTCTCCTCGCTATTTATTTATTTCCGCATTTAATGGGGAACGTATGGAATAACACCTGTTTTACCCAGAAACAATTTTAAACACAAGCACTCAAGTAGATTGAGGGGATCTGTTTTCATGCTCAATACGAGTGGGAGAGTGTGTGTGAGTGTGTGTGTGTGGGTGTGTGTGTGTGTGTGTTTGGGAAGGGTAGTGAAAGTGTTGTGCCATACGGCAGTCAGACATACATATCAACACCTCTGCGCGTACATGCATACATATATTTATGTATTTATGTCGGCACTTGTGTTCTTCTTGTTGTTATTTGTATTATTCATTCCTTCACCAGCTGCAGCCACACTTCAAGCATCGTCAGAGCACTTAAACTGTGTGTGTGTGTGTATGTGTTTGTTTTTTAGTCATTTGTAATATAATGTTTTCCGGTTGCATATTTATTTTCGTTTTTAATTGAAAACATATGCACTTACATACATACAGACATATGTATATCTAAATACAAATATTTGAATTATTCTTAAAATATTCATGTATCTTCTGATTAGAGAGCGTGGGCTAGGCCTGCCCGCAAATATTCAAAGTATTCATTCTATTCCCCTGTCACTTGTTTGGCATGTTGTGGTTGCGCTGAAACATATTTGTATATTTAATGCGAAAAATAAAATATATATAAATAAAATACGTGACATTTGCTCGATTTGTGCCTGCTATAAAGTAGACAGCAATTCAATTTGTTATCAAATTAAATTAAATATTAAATCACGCTGCACAGACACAACTCTATGACTGAGTCATAGATGTCATAGATGTCATAGTACTGTGTCTTTTAATTAGAAATAAATACTTATATAATACATGTGTATAAATGTGTTTCTGTGTTCCTTATTAACTAGGTCGCACTGCGAGCACCGCAACTAATTAAAATTGTAATCAATGCTTAGCCAATTGGCATTCAAGACTTTCAAGAAAGAAAATTCAATTAATGCTAACAAGATTTTCCTTTAATGACGTTCAAGTATTTTTAGCTCTTCAGTTAAGTAGCTTTTCCAGCATTTAACCAGAAGTCAACTAAATATGGTCGATGGAGTCTAATATCACAGATAAGCAAGATCGGACTTCATTGAGTATATTGGTGCAGTTGCATACCTAAATATAGAATAGAAAGAAGTCGACTATCAAAGATAGGGAATATTTGATGCTTTGATATACGCTATAAATACCACTATCAATAGAGGATATATTGAACTAAATATACTCTTTATAAAGCATATTGGACTTCATTGAGTATATTTGGCTAGAATAGAAAATATTTCAACGAGGTAACTTCCTGAGTAGTTTCATATAAATGTAAAAACTTTTACAAGGGATACCAGAATTTTACTTTTACTAAAATATCAATTGAGCTTCATTCGTACTCTCTTCAAGCTTGATTGACGTTAAAGAAAACATTGCTTCTCTTCTAAAGTATATTTTAATAGGAACATGAGAGCTTAGCTTATGGAAATATGTTTGAAAAAGTCTCATCAGAATCATAATGAATTTCAAATAATATATATATCACATATATACAATATACTTATTTCTGAGTACATAAACTTATTTCCAAGCATTTCTGTTACATATTTTGTATACTTTAAAAATATTGGAAATGTTTTATATCGTATATATATTTTTTATGTTTCATTTCTATTTCCGCTTCACAGCAATTATATTTAAACAGAAAAATATGAAGCTCTCGGACACAATGGCGACACCGATTGAGGAAAAACTCGATCAAAACTTAAAGGTAAGAGAAACTAAATAAAAAAAAACATAATGCCTACAAACACAAATGCCATTAATCATGCCTAAAAAACAAATTGAAATTACGTGCAACAGGTGAGGTCGGGCATGGTTCATGTCAGCGATGGCAAAAGCAGACCAGAGCCCCTCCGACTTAGTCTAACAATGGAATTGTTGACCTTGCAAAAGTTGGAAATTGTTACGCCAACAAGCTCACAGCACAATGGGCCGCCAATGGAATCCAAGGTATGTTAATAAACTTTGGCTTCATTAAGAGCACTTATCCCAAAAGTGTAGCTGTAATCTCTTTGAGCATGCTCAACAATCCTCGAATGTATACCCTTATATATGTATATGTATATGTGTATTGGTATTTTGTTGCAGGAGCGAATGGTGCAGATAACGAGACAGAAACAGGGCGGCTTGGGACTGAGCATAAAGGGGGGCGCCGAGCATAAATTGCCCATATTAATATCGCGCATCTACAAGGATCAGGCGGCCGACATTACAGGTCAACTGTTTGTGGGGGATGCCATCATCAAGGTGAATGGCGAATATATAACGGCATGTCCGCACGACGATGCAGTCAACATACTGCGCAATGCCGGCGACATTGTTGTCCTCACTGTGAAGCACTACCGCGCCGCAACTCCGTTCCTGCAGAAGCAACGTGAGCACAAACCTGACAAGAACTGACCCCATATGAATAACGTATTCCATTAACATCAATTCAATCAATATAGTGACAAAGGATACGCCCGATTCCGACAACGATGTCACCTGTGCCGAGCTAAAGGCCGACGAGGGCTACAAGTCCTCCGTGAACAGCGGCACCATCAGCCGCAGCTGCAGTCGGCCAATGTCAATCTGCTCGGAGCCCGAGAAGCGCTGGACCGACGTGGTTGCAGGTATGAAAGAGCCCAGCTAAAGATACTTCTCAAGTTGACCTCGCTCACCTTACTCTCTCCTCTCTCCCTCTCCCTCTATCTCTCTTTGTCTCTGGCTATTTTCACTTCTAGTGCCCCTAATGATGGCCTATGTCACGCGCTACATCTACGGAACGGACAAGCTGCGTCCCAACGCCTTTGAGGTGCGCGGCCTGAACGGCGTCACCACCGGGGTCATACACTGTGATGAGCTGGCGATACTCAGCCAGTGGCTCAAGCTAATAACGGACAATGTCGTGGGCCTAACACATCTGCAGGTAATACTACACCCCAACTAGAGGTCTTAAGTGTCTCTATTAATTTTAAGTTTCATTTACAGATGAAGCTCTACAATCGCAACTTTGCTGTAGGCGAGCGCATCGAGTACATGGGCTGGGTCAACGAGGGCGTTATCAATAACAATATATCATGGCAGAGCTATAAGCCTCGATTTCTATTGCTCAAGGGAACAGAAGTAATGCTATTCGAAACTCCACCAGTAAGTAGAATGCATAAACTATCGATTAGCAAAGAAGCAATTTAGATCTAGATGGTAGTGTCTGACCAGCAGAACCCTGAACGTTGTGAAGAACAATACGTGCAATACATGCACACGCACATAATCAGGATAGCGCACTCTTCATGTTCTGCTTTAATTTTGAATATTTTCTATATCATTCGACTATTGTCGAGTGATTCAAATCAAATTGGGTTCTGCATCATTTAAGCAAAAAAAAAAACCAGCATTAAGTGTTTTTTTTTTAAATAGCTCAAACTACGAATAAATATTTCATTAATGTTTATATATACCCAACTGAAAAACAATATATAAGATAGTCCTTCAACAACTATTCCTATACATTAAATTCAATTAAATTGAATTACATTTAAAACTCTTTAATGCAGAGCCACCATATATATATTTATATAATCCTTTCAACGTAATTAATTTAGTACACAAACCGCGGTTTGTTTGATTAGCTGATATGAGATTTATTCACTTATTTAGCTGAGATTGTCATCTCTTTTATGAAGTCATATGTAATTGGATATGGAAGCATTTGCAGTCAGCTTTGTTCCGTGTTCATTTGCCTAAAGTTCTTCAAAGCAACTGTGCGCTCTATGCTGCGCTAATTTTATGTGTCAAGTTGGAAGTCCCCCACATGGCGTATGCTATATCCCCTACCCTCGCACAAGCAGCTTCCCCTCCCACACACACACACACACACACACACACACACACACACACACACACACACACACACACACACACACACACACACACACACACACACACACACACACACACACACACACACACACACACACACACACACACACACACACACACACACACACACACACACACACACACACACACATCCAAACACACACAAAGAGCTACACACGTGCATACAAATTGTACTTTTGCTCTAATGAGCAGCCTTTGCACTGCAAATGCAACTTTCATAAAAATGTTGGCCCACGGCATACGCGATGCTTGCTGCATGGCTGCCGCGCCCTCTGCTTTTGGTGCCGGCATTTTTCCCCTGATTGCCAGCAGAGATATGAGCACTTAATGCGCTTTAAAATTATATTACTTGGCTAAGCTGCCTACTTGGGTTTATAAATTTCTGACATAGACAATTTGATATAACATGATTCGTATGCGTTCGACTCACTTGCAGTTGAATGTGGCTGGCATCAGCAAGGCTCTGGTGGTCTATAAGGTTTATCAGACCATGTTTCGCATCGTCAAGGAGTCGGAGACCGTGGACAGTCGACAGCATTGCTTCCTGTTGCAAAGCTCCGGACACGAGCCGCGCTATCTGAGCGTCGAAACGCGCCAAGAGTTGCTGCGCATCGAGAACAGCTGGAATGCGGCCATAGTGACCAGTGTTATTAAATTAGGGGTAAGTACATGCACACGCAGACATTCGTATGAATGCATATGACTGTCCCCATGACCTCCATTAACAGACCATTATATACCTGCGAGTATATAAACAGTTCACGTTCGTTTCTTGTTGATAATTTCGCATGTTTGTGTGTAATTAGCTGGCTAGGCCGGGCTAGGCCACACACAATGCAAACGGACGATTATCGTGATTGGCAATTGCTTGTTAATTTATAAGCATGCCTCCACCCGATCAGCCTTGAACTAAAGGTCAGGGCTGCTAGCCACAAAGGGTAATCAATATAGACAGACATACGAGTGCGAGCAAATGTCGAACTTCTATATAAAAATATAATCGAATATGCAACAAGCCAAATGGCTTTTTAGTATATACATATATCTATTATAAATTTATTATAAAAGCCAATTTTTCTACTAGATCATAATGAATTAACGAAATCCCTGAACATTTTCGCTTATGACTTTTGAGCCAGGCAACGCCGGGTAGTTTCTCTAATTACAAACATAAAAATACTCATTCATAATGAATGCCTTATAATTGCTTTTTGCTAAGCACAAATTATAAAGGATGTCGTATTGATTTTCCAAGGAATGAACAAAACAAATTTCTGTGCGCTCCCAAACAAACATTGCCAAAAAGTTTTGCGATATTTTGTTTAATGTAACTTTGCCCAAACAGACACACACACACACACACACAGCACTGTCTGTGTGTGTGTGTGTGTTTGTGTTTGTGTGTGTGTGTGTGTCTACACAACACTTGTTAGCTTTTAGAAAAGTCAGCGCAAAGCCAATGACCGACATAAGCGACGCACAAACTTGGAACAAAAAGAAGGCGAACAAAAAATTCATTTTGGCCAACGTCCGAATCGATACGAATTTGGTTCGCAATTTTGAGCGTTTAGTCGAGCACACAGACAGGACATAAAGGGATTATTGAACCTATATATTCTGTTGTTTTGCTGTAGCTATTATAGATATAGCTAGAGGCTATTATGGGGCATGGGAGTGCGTCAGCACACAAACACACACACACACATATAGTGTCGGATGGGGCGTATACTTAATATTATTAGAAAGCCCAAATCAATGCAGCTGTCGAAACGGAAAACAGCTCCCTCTATCGCAACCACATACTGCTAATAAATACATCTAACATTTATTTCTATATATATATATATGTATATCACTCATACCTGCAGCGCAAGACTTTTGCCGTTTCACATCACGGCAAGAGTGGCGGACTGACACTTGACTGGCAGGCGGGTTTCTCATTGACAGAGGGCGCCGATGCCACCATGGTCTGGCAGTACAAGTTCTCACAGCTGCGCGGCTCCAGCGACGATGGCAAATCAAAGTTGAAGCTACATTTCCAGGACAACGAGACGCGGGCCATAGAAACGAAGGCAAGTGCTATAAATGCTATAAATACCAAAAGTTCACTTGGCTAACCCAAATCAAAGTAGAGCTTAGTTATATAATCTATATCTCATTCTTTGCTATTAACGCATTTAGGAATTAGAGTGCCAGGTACTGCAAAGCTTGCTCTTTTGCATGCACGCATTCCTCACCGCCAAGGTGGCATCTGTGGATCCGGCATTCCTGAGCTCCATACAGCAAACCTAAGCTTGGCTAGATACCACACTCGCGTGCAGAATCAAAAGTAATCTTTGTTTAGGCTAAGCAACTGAAAGTCGTATTTCAAAAATACACATCAATTATATGAGATCATAAGTAATTTATCGGATATACAATATATGCAAGCTATAATTATGCAGTTGTAAGTAAATATATATATATATAACATATATATTGTATGCGAACATAAGTGGAATTAGTTAAATTAGCTTAAATATTGAGTTAGATTTGATATACTGATATAGTTACTTAAATGTAAACATCACACACACACACACACACACACAATATATATAAAATTAAATGAAAATGTAGAACGAACGAAACGGAATGATAAACTTAATGTGAAATCTCTTGGTGCAACAGATGTAAATTTAAGCGTGCTCTAGGCTTCTTTCCTATAATCAGTTAAAGTTGTCAATATGATTGAATACATTATCTAAATATATATATATATCTATATATATATTGAACAATTAGAAATTACATTTAGATACATATTTGATTTAACAATCTTAGGCTTCAGCAAAAGAAAAGAAAACTAATTCACAAATCATCTAAAATCGAACTCGAAATCGAAATCGAATTGAGTAAGTCTCATTTTTGGTCAACTACAACATTTTAAATGAATGGAAACGACGTGCATTATAGTGAAAATATAATTTTCAATTTTAATGAAAATGCTATTGTTAGAATTAGATATTTATTCAATAAATGTTGCGCTTTTTAAATCGAATCAAATCATTTTATTATATTTTATTTAGTATATCATAAGCATATAAAAAAGAGTTCAAATTTCATTTAATTTTAATCGAAATGCATAACGACATGAATAACAGCCACCGAAATTCGCTATTCATATTTTAATAGATTTTTTAATCGAAGCATATATAGTAAAGCTCATATAATACTCACTTTATACACATATAAATAAATATATTTAAGTAATTCCATTGTAAATATATATACTCGTGCGCGAGTAAATATGACGACTCATTAGCATATGTCATGTCAATTCAAATGTGTCTTTCAAACGAGCGATCACTGTACACACAACAACAACAATAACAATTTGTTGCTATTATATTGATAAAGCTTTTCCAATGGAACAAATGGTTGATTTACTGTACACAAAATCAGTTTACCGAAAATACTTAGCCCAGCACAAAATGTACTCAGACCGACGGAAGCAGCTTACTTATATTAGATATAGTATACTCATATATATATATATTATATATATTCGTACTTGAACTCATACAACGCAATCATATCAACAATATCAATTATCAAGCCCACGTAGCTGTGCACACATACATGCGCACACAGATAGATACATAGCAAACCAGAACAAAGCTCTCAATGTGACAGAATATTAAAGGATTACACAGAATAGAGTACTCATAATATACACTAAAGCCATGATCCAAATAACAAAACTTCGGCTAGCCGAGGCGTATTATACCAGTGCATAGTTTTTATATATTTTGTGTTCTTAAGGAACAACCGGAGTGTCGAGTGGAGTAATACCCTAGGAATATCAAGCAATATAAAGCATGATTAGCACTTAAAATTAATCTGATTTGCCATGCAGCTAGCAGACTTACTTTATCTACAAGAAAAGCTTCACAGACCGTTCTTTCAGTTAATGATAAAGATTTCTGAAGTGTATGAAAACATAAGATTGACAGCGATATATGAAAATTTAGCAACAATAATGCTACTAAATGTCATACTATTATAAGCTATCATAAAATTCCAGCAAAAATTGATATAGCTTCCTTTAGACAGTCTGTTTTATAGGGTATCTCCACGTGGCATACTTCGAGCTTTTCTTTAAGATCAAAAACCATTGTCCGTCCTTTGCTGCCTTTTTTAGTTGATTCACACACAAAAATAGTCCGTGTTAAGCATCTATAATTTTGCATTGGTATTTTAATAATCAAATATAAACATATATATGAAACATACAGTTAAACAACAACCACAACAAACTTATTTAAGTAGAACGCAAATTTACAACCAAAAAGTAAGAAAAACCAGCGATAGAAAAACCAAAAATTGCAATTGTATAAACGCTAACTGAACGATCCGATATTATAGCAAGCTTCAAGCATATTTACAACAAAATAAATTGAACAAAAAATATACTACCGTATACCATGTTACCAAAAAAACAATATATATAAATATATATGTATATAAGTAAATGCCTAACATATATATTAAATCGAGCACATTCAGGCAATTCCAATTCGTAGTTTCTACATTAAATATGTATGTGTATTATACTATATCTATATCTATATATAAATATATATATATACATACAAAAAGAAGAAGAAGCTAAAATTCTCGTTCGTTGTTCACTCCTGTGGAATGTGTACCTAATTTCCCCCTCAAGGCACCTAAAACAGACCAAAAATACGTAATATGCACAACAAATAAATATTAAAATTACAAAATGCACAAAACAAAAACATAAATAAATAAAAATATATAAATAATTGTCCAGCTATTAAATCATTTGCCGTTTAATGCAGTAAATAAATGCAAAATATTTTTTAAAAACAGAAAATTAATTTATTTTCGGCATTCCGAATATTAAATACCCTTGCAGACAGTTTACGTCTAGATTTCTTTAAGCGTAATTCAAACTTATATTAAATTTTTAATATGCTTATGCAAACTTGTGGTCCTTGGGATGTATTTATGTATGGCAACTGGCATATAGCATATTCAGAGAAAAGAAACAACACAAATTATTCCTTGTCGACCTGAAAATAATATTATTTGATATGAATTTTTAAGAAAAATATAATCAATTCAATTAGCATTTGAGTTTTTGGTTTTCTTTAAAACCTAGTTGCAGAATCGTAAATATAATGAAAGTCTTAAGTCAACTCCTTCACATATACAAAATCTGATATTCAATCAAGTACCAAAAATTCATAATTCTCTGCAAGGGCATCAATCCGAAATAAATACTAAGAAGTATACCTGGAATATATTGTACACCATATATACACACACATGATATAACATGACATACATACATAACACACCTACACACACATACATACACATACACACACACACACACACTACACATAAGTATTATCGGATGTTCACTTTATTGAATGCAAATGAAAATATCAACTTTGGCCCATTTACAAATAAAACGCACAAAATAGCAATGCGAAATGATGCTTATCCAATCAGATGCATTTTCCTTAATTCAAGCCGATTAGCTTTAGCGCAAAACCACATTAATTCTCATATAACATAGCATTCATATTTCGTTTATATCAATGTCATGTTTAACGCATTATCATTTAGTTATTTATAAAGATTTCTAATTGATTTGCAATTTTTATATTACAAAAAAAAAAAGAAACAAACAAATATTATATAACTTTATAAATGTAAAAGAAAACTAAGCGTAAATAAATTATGAAATAATAATAATAATAATAATAATAAAATGCCCTTAGATATGCAAATGAAATGATTTCGTGTTGATTTTGCAGCAGCGCAAAAGACTTTTACTTAGTTTTACTGACAGTGGAAGCCAGAGATGATTTGACAGAGTATAAATATAGCATATGTATATCAAATATTTCGTCATAGTTTATTTTTATTATTTATTATTTAATTTACTATTTAACAAAAATTAGCTACAAATTGGGCGTACAAATATGAAAAACAGGGAATGCTGCTCGATATAGAAAGACAATCTATGCCAGAGCGCTGAGATTGAAGAGTAGGTTGTATTGAAGAGTAGACTGGATAGAAGAGTAACATGTATAGAAGAGTAGGTTGCATAGAACAATTGGCTGTTAAGCAGAGCAGACTGGAAGCCAGATATGCTGACACGAGCGGCCTTTTATACTCATTCACAAAGTGAATGTTCGGTCTGCTGTACGACTGTTTGACTATAAAGTATTTCCGCAGTTTAAAGTTAGCAATGCCAAGTGCTCGCTGTGGACCTTCTGTACAGAAAGACTACAATTTTTGTATTCACAGCTAGGACCAGTCAGTATCACTGCTGTAGGACATGAGTTACTTCACTTGATGTTAGTAAATATTATAAATATATTCTACATGCAATTTATTGATAACAGAGTAAAAAGTTTTATAAGTAAACAACAGAGCTAAGCCATCCTGGAGCTTTGCAAATACGCAACGACGTAAGCAAGCGACACTGGAGCTTTACCGCTGCCAACGTCAATGCCATCGACGCCAACTACTGCTAGTAAAGTTAACTTAAGTTGCAGTCGAATAAACTGTTCATCAATGGAACACAAAAAGTTAATCAACTACAGATTAACTATTATTGACGCCAACTACTGCTAGTAAAGTTAACTTTAGTTGCAGTCGAATAAAACAAACTGTTCATCAATGGAACTGAAGCTAACTTGCATAGCTTCTCACACACAAGTATTTAATCAATAAAAGATTAAACCTTATTGTCAATGTTCAGCTGAAATCAACTTTAGAGCTCATCCCTTCTGATGATTTCCTGATATTCATTCCACAGGTAAACACACAGTTTTTGTTGCAATTCCAACTTAAAATACATTTATTTAATTGAAGTTAACTGAGTAAAAGTAGTTTGTAATTAGATATTTGTTCATCACATTGCACTCCCACATGGCTGCGTGAGAATGCATTGGAAATCACTTGGATCAACTGAAACAGTAAAGAGTCAAAGCAAAGTTGATGGCTGCCAACTTTGCTTTTGCTTAAACATTATCAAAGGTAACACTTAGGGATTAGATGGATTTTGAAGTCAAGCAAAAAGGACTTAACGCAACAACAAACTGATTGAATATATTTATATAAATACTATAAGTTAAGTGGAGCAAAATCTTTTTATGGCTGTTTGAAAAAGACTTTGCTCGACCTTTAAGCGTATAAATTATTTGGCAGGGCTTTATATATATATGAAATTTATATATATGTATATATTTGTTTTATATCCAATTTGAGCCAATTATGTGGCATTAGCTATTGATTGCTTTGCCTTATGTACATAACACATGTTTGGCAAAAAGCTTCGGCTACACAGACACAGACTATATAATAAAGCTATTTATGTGTATGTCGGTACATATACGAACTCTGACATCCAGTTAAGGGTCCTGTGAGCTAATCGTACCTTTAATTCCCTGTTGCATGTGCACACAATTTCATTCGAACGAATACAATTGTTTACTTAAATATTTCTGTATTATCTACACAGCGTTTCGGTAAATATACAAACATACTTTCATATAGTATGCATAATATATATGTATATATGTTTATCAATTTATGTGTATGTATGTGAGTAGAGTACGTGTATGTGTACGTGTATATATATTTATTGGCATCACTGTAAATACAGCGCAATATGAAACTACTGTCTAGTCTTAACTGTAGGCTTATGGTTTTGAGCTACAACATTGTTTGGTGTCGAAACCTAAGTAAGTACGTTGTATGCGAAATTTGCATTAGATTCCTAGTGCCTGTTGCCTAAGAGCTAAGCTGAACGTGTAACATAAATCAATTCTAGCTGTTGCTGCTGCTGCTGCTGCTGCTGCTGCTGTTGCTTCTGCTGCAAAAACACACATAGATTCACACATTCAAGTTAAGGTTAATACTAATGTTGAAGTTGTTGGTAAATTTTCAAATCTCTACACGTAGTAAATTTGAAAACGTGCCATCGGTCGAGCTCAGACATCGGCCGCATCGTTTGCCTCGGTGTCGGCCAAACGGACCAGGGTGACAGTCACCTCGGTGGCAACGCCATTCACCGCCAGTTGCTGATCCCGCCACGGAGTGGTGAGTGTTCGCAGTCGCTGCCTGAAGCTACCGGGTGTTACAATCAGCTTGTAGATTGCCACGGCCGGTATCATTATGACCGAGGAGCCGGCTATGCTCCAGCCCAAAGCATTTGCCCAATTGGGATAGACGTAGTCGCCATATGTCAGCGGCTCGTAGCCCAACAGGCCGTAGACCGTAATGAAGAGTAAGAAAATGGGCGCCACAAAGCGCCAGCACACCTGCCAATACATGCCCGGCGGAAAGCCAATCATGTCGCGTATGTCATCGCTAAAGCGCTTTGTGCCATAGATCCAGGAGACAGCAATCGCCTCGAAGAACACCGCCACGAGTATGGAATAGCCGGCGGCATAGCGGTCCAGCAGATGGAAAAAATAGAAGCCGCCCTGAGTGCAGCTGGCCAAGCCGACAACAAAGTACAACGAGAACAGTCCGGCCACAAAGAGCTCACGGTTCTTCCGGATCTTGGGAAACTCATCGCTCAACGCCGTGATAATAGCCTCCGAGCCACCAAACTGTCAACAAAGTAAGTTAACTTCTCTGCTATGTCCCTCAGACAAGCTGAATACTTACCGAGCTGTCCAGCCCCAGCGTGAGCAGCATCATGAAAAAGATTAGCGCCCAGAAAATGCTGCCCGGCATGGTTGCAATTGCAGCTGGGTAGACGACAAACACCAGACCTGGTCCCTCCGTGGCCACATCCTCAATTCTCACGCCCGACGTGTGCGCCATGTAGCCCAGCACGGAGAATATAACGAAGCCAGCGACAAAGCTCGTTGCAGAGTTGATGAAACTAGTAAGCAGCGCATCCCTATGACATAAAAGATCACATAAGAATAGAGTGAACTCTACCTGTAAGTTAAACTTACTTGTATACATTATTGTGATATTTGTTGTACGATGCGTAGGCGAGGAGCACACCAAATCCTGGACCCAAGGAGAAGAACACCTGGGTGGCAGCGTCGACCCACACCTCGGCCTTGTAGATGGCATCAAAGTTGGGACTCAAATAGTACTGTATGCCCATGGCAGAGCCCGGCAAGGTAATGCCGCGTATCAGCAGTATAAGTAGCACGGCATAGGGAAAGAGAGCCGTAAACCAGACCACTTTGCCCGAGGTGCTTATGCCCTTCCACAAGGAGAAGTAGCAGATCAGATAGACGATGAGCAGACACAGTGCCATGTCCCAGCGTATCTTGCCCAGATCGTGGATGCCCTCACTTTGATTCAACTCAAGTATGTAGCGGCTGAGAATAGAAGTGCAGAATGAGTGTGTGTGAGTGTGAGTGTGTGCAGATGTGTGTGTATGTGTGCGTGTGTGTGCCACTCACTTAAAGTACTCGGAAGCAGCCGATTGGAATCTCTCGACGGGCACAACGGGTGCCAAGCTGGCAAATGTAACATTCGTATATGACTCATTCGCAAAGAACAAACTCTGATTGTTGAAGGCATAGAAGTCGCTTAGATTGCCAACCAAAGGACGCGTGTTCTGGCCCTCAAACTGTCACATAAACTTCAAAGTGAATAATATAAATTGGGAATTGCAGCAATTGACTTTACCGGCTTGCAATTGGGCGTGTTCCATATATTGTTGCACGACGTCCAGGGCAGCACACTGGTGAAGGAGGCGAAGAAGAAACGCAGCGACCACGCAATGATCACATTGTAGTAGAAGTCCACATAGAAGGCAATTAGCACAACCGCATAGCCAATGCCTAAGAGAGATAGTTTTGACTTGCATGACGAGATCTGGGATTTTATTGAGTCCTGTATAGTTACCCTTGAATAGCGGCACCAAACGACCCCAGCATGTGATGGCGCCCTTACGATTGTGCTGTCCTAAGGCCAGCTCCATGTAGAATAGAGGAATTCCACCCACTACCAACATAATGCAGTAGGGCACAAGAAAGGCGCCTATTCAAACATATATAAATGATAATAATAGAGTAAATTTAAGATATATATTAAAAAAAATTAATATAGATTATATATAATAGGTCATATCACAGTCTAAAAAATTGCCTTTTGTAGTATAGATGAGCTTCTCGTCAAAGCATATTCAAGTTAGACGGTCATCCATCTGACACAAATTCAGTTTTGATTCATATTTGATTTCAATTGAATGCATTTTGCATAAAACATAACTTCATTTAAATTGAGAGTCCCCTTTTCGGGCATGCCTAACTAGATGATACCCCACATTGAAGGGCTGCAATATGTTAGCAGCCGGCAGAAATGTTCTTAGTTTATAAAGACAGCTGCTTATGATTGTGATAATTGTCACGATTATGAAGATAATAATCATTTTAATCATAATGATATTATTATATACATATATATAAATTATAGGACAGTTGATTAAAACTATGAATATAACTAATACAATTCCACTTAATATACTATTACTTGCTATTATTACCAATTTCTAAAAATTATGAACTTTTTAAATATTTACCACACAAAGAAGAAGAAAATAACTGCGCACTAGGCGGTCTGGAATGCAACTGAAGAAATGCTGCAGCCAGTTGCCTTTATATACGCCGAGAGCCACTCAAAGTCCGAGCTCAGCTCTTGAGCCTTGCTCTGAGTTAGCTTTTACACTCGATCATTGGGTGACAAAGAATACGACTTATGTATACTTGTTACAAACTCTTTCCTAATATGCCTAAACTGATCACGATTATGAAGATAATAATCATTTTAATCATAATGATATTATTATATACATATATGAAGATTATAGAACAGTTGATTAAAACTATGAATATAACTAATACAATTCCACTTAATATACTATTACTTACTATTATTAACAATTTCCAAAAATTATTAACTTTTTAAATATTTACACTATACTGACCACTGTAGAACTGACCCCCAGGCGGGTTGGAATGCGACTGAAGAAATGCTGCAGCCAGTTGCTTTTATATAGCAAGAGTCACTCAAAGCACGAGCTCAGCTCTTAAGCCTTGCTCTGAGTTAGCTTTTACACTCGATCAGCGGGTGACAAAGAATAGCACTTATGTATACTTGTTACGAACTCTTTCCTAATATGCCTAAACTGATCACGATTATGAAGATAATAATCATTTTAATAATAATGATATTATTATATACATATATGAAGATTATAGAACAGTTGATTAAAACTATGAATATAACTAATACAATTCCACTTAATATACTATTACTTACTATTATTAACAATTTCTAAAAATTATTAACTATTTAAATATTTACCACACAAAGAAGTAGAAAATAACTGAGCACTAGGCGGTCTGGAATGCAACTGAAGAAATGCTGCAGCCAGTTGCCTTTATATATAGCAAGAGTCACTCAAAGCACGAGCTCAGCTCTTGAGCCTTGCTCTGAGTTAGCTTTTACACTCGATCAGTGCTTTCTCTTCTATAGGAGTGCATTATTGATGAACTACGATCGAGCAGCTAGATCAATGTTGGATGTTCGATCGCAAGACCAATAAGACAGGAGTTAATTAGACAAACTGACAAAGTTATATTATATACTTAATCTACATCTTAGCAAGCAAGTATATCATGAACTATATCTTTATTATCTATAATAATAATAGTTAAAACAGCAATCAAAATAATATCAATAATTCTATTACCATAACGTATTTTAATATCTGACCGCTCTTGAGTTCAATTATGAATCAATCATTAGCTAGGAAAGTGAATTTGCCAGCGACAAAGTTCGACTGGGCAGTGTCGCTTTGATTAAAGCGCAATCGAGTTTTATAATATTTAACAACACCCGAGGCACTATAAATATTATGAATAACAATGTATAATGGGTGTATGTATGTGTGTGTGAGTGTGTATGGGAAGGACTATGAGTGTGTGATTGACCCGTGTCAGTGTCTGTTTTTGTCGCTCTATACACACACACACACTCACACATACCAGCTCACAGATACACACAAAATCAAATTGTTTCACAAGTGCCACTCTAAGGACATTTTAAAAACATTAACAGCATCCCGGCTGGCAATGGGACAAGCATACACACGTACGTACATAAGGACATGGGCATACACACAGAGAGAGATGTCTCTCCTTTCGGCACCACTCCACTTTGCTCTGTTCTGTTCTGTTCTGTTCTGTTCTGTTCTGGCCTGGTCTGCTCCGGCTCCGGCTCCGGCTCGACTTGGCTGTCTCATGCAGTCGACGTGGTCGGTTGGCTTCCTGCTCCGCCTGCTCTGCCTGCCCGGGCAATTGCTAAAGTGCCATCGATACTTTGTTGAGTGACAGCGGGGCGTTTTATGATTTGATTATGTCTATTAGCAGGCAAAGTGGGCGACAAAGTCGTCGACAACTACGACGACTACGGCAACAACGGCCATTATGCATATTCGCACACACCCACACCCACACCCATACACCCACACACACACCCACACACACACACACACACATACATCTATGTATGTATAGCTGAAAAAAAAAGAAGTCGCCTGAACACTGTGCTGTCAATTATGTAGAAAATGTAAAACAAAACGTAAAATAATACCTCACAAGATAAGGATCTTAAAATCAAATGCAGCTCTGTTGCTGAAGCTGTAATTTCCGTCACCTCGCCCACCACTTCCGGTGCTCCCATGGCTATTTTTAGCACAAAGAAGTGTACAAAATTGATTACCCTAATAAACTTACAATTAAAGAGCGTTTGCAAAACAGAAATATAAATCTATGGAAGTTGAAGAGCAAACATTTTGACATCACATTAGGAGCTTCATATTGACTGATTCGAAATAAATATGTTTTATGTTACGAAACTTACTTAAATCTACATCATACGACTGCTTTCATATATTTAATAGGCCAAAATGGCACGTATGATAACAGATGGGCTAGGTAACTTTTTATTTATGCTCTGCTTTATTAGTTTTTGATTTTCTAGAAATCATTGCCAAATTAATCATCTAAGATTACTGAATTGATTTGACTACAGTTATCTGTATACACAAAAGAAAAACCGTGATAGCTGCTTTCAAATTACTATCAGCTGATAAGTATACCAATTGGCTATATTCAGACAGTTTGAAGACACAATACCTAACATGAAAATCATAAAACTACCACCTGCGTCCCTGATTAATCCATTCTCAAAGCTTCTTTTTGTATTCCTTTCTCCTGCACTAGTATTTCTGTTACTTGGAGTGAGTATTCATGCTTGAACTATTACTACATCTAACACATCATGAATATTAATAATATAAATTGTAATCATAATAAGTGTATAGCTAATGATAATGACAAACTGACAAAGTATTGAAAAACTTCATTAGAATTCTTCTTCTTTTTCGCTGCCTTAAACAACTAAAACTAACGATGACATTTATCAAATCAGTGGTATTGTCTTAAACACAGATTATATGAAGCTGTATGTATATATATATTTAATGTATGTCAGCGCATAGTCAACTACTTAGAGTCGAGGTATTTCATCTGTTACTGAGCTGAAAAAGGAGAGGAAAAATTAAATGCCCACTAAGCTGGGAGGGCATTAAAAGCTAATAATCGCAACCTGTGGACGACGCTGCTGATGCTGGTGCTGCTGCAACGTCGACTACGACGACGGCAAGTTAAGCCTGGCAACGGCAACGGCAACGGCAACGGCAACAAAAATGATATAAAATGAAAATGAAAATGAAAACTAAGCTGTCACTGATTGAGTGCAATGAAGCGTATGAAATAACAATTTATTTTTTAAGAGCTGAGAAAAAAGCTTGTGGCAAAGGCCAGCGCAACAGCGCAAAGCAAAAGCAGCAGCAGCAGCAACAGCAACAGCAACAGCAACGACAACAAAATACTATATGAAATAGTCATAAAACTATAAAGGAAAAGGCAACCAGCAAAGGCATTCGCACACACACACACACACACACAGAGAGACCACATATATCCTGATTTACGAATGGAAAATTCATTTCAACGCCTAAGTGCCGCCGTCAAAACGTGTGCCGCACATGAATTTCCAACAATGCGTATTATGATATATATTATATATATATATATATATATATATATATATATATATATATATGTCTTGATTTTGATGTGCCTGATATATATATATGCATGCTTGAGTGTGAGTATGTGTGTGTGTGTGTGTCGGCAACAATAAAAGCCTAGAAAGCATGTCCTGCCCCATGCTTAGTCACTCGCTGTCAGATTGTGGCAAAGGAGGTAAAGGAGCCCAAATGCGATTATGACTGCCAGATTTAGTTGTCATACAAAAGCACTTAACTTTGAAATTGTTTTGAATGATGGCGTTGCCAACGAAGATCACAAGTCTAAGCATATGTATCAACTTATGCCCTCGTTCTCACCCTCTTTCTCTCTCTCTCTCTCTCTCTCTCTCTCTCTTTCTCTCTGTATGCCTTGGACCCTGGGTAATTTGGTATAGGAAGTACGCACTTAGCACCCCAACCACACTCCACACCCAAGCCGAGTAGCCCGCATTTAATGGCAGCACTTCGCACGCATTTTCCCAGCACTTGTCAAAGTGTTAACAAGGCCAAGTCACTTGTTATGCTGCGGCAGCAGCGGCAGCTCGAGTGAGTTCCTCGGCGCTCAATGATGTGTAAAGCCTTATAAATGATTTTGTGGCATTGTTCAGAGGCAACTGTGTCCCTAATTGGCCAAGGGACAGTTGGGTTAAGTGAACTCTTGTAGATAAAATGATTTAACTCTGACTACCACTTACCACCGCCATTTTTGTAGCACAAATAGGGAAATCTCCAGACGTTTGCTAAATCGACGGCGAATCCAATAACCGATAATAAAAAATCCACCTTGCCGCTCCATGTTTCACGCTGATCGTTATTGCTATTGTTATCGTTGTCGTGTGGCGTGGGCGTCTTTGCTATTTGTCCGGTCGGTGACATCGCCGTTGCGACGATGTCCTAATCCCTGGCCAAAACGTCGTCGTCGTTTTAGTTGCCGTCGCCGTCGCACGCCAAGTCTACACAGCAAATCAGAATAATAAATGCAAAAGGTAAAATTAGTTAGATTACATATTAATTGCGAATGCTAGATTAAAACGCAATCATGTTTTTCACCTTTTGCCACATATTGAAAATATTTCGCATGTTTGTGGCATACGACAATTTCGATGCGCTGCTTAAGTGTTTAAGCCGACACTTGATGCTCAATTGAGCTCTGTCTGTATGTGTGTGTGTGTGTGTGTGCGTGTGCATGTGAGTGTTGGTGAAATGTCCATAGCACTTGAATTCTGTTTGGCCACGACATGCTCTCTAGCCCGAGCTTGAAGTGCTTGTTCGTATATTACGCATACGACGTGTGGCGGCCGCACACACAAACACTTGACAATTACAGCACAAAAACCAAACGATTCGCACATAAAGCATCGGTTGGCCCATCGACAAATCTCAGTTTACTTTCATTGTGCTCAAGCATGTTACACACCATATTTGATCTATATATATAAATGTATATATGTATGTGTGTGTGTGTGTGTGTTTTTCCTCTTTCAACTCTTAACATAATTAATTGCTCCAATTAAATGTTCGCGCATTAGCTTAATTTAATGCCGAGAGCTGAGCTCAATTGAAGGCAAGCAAGTCGCACGATTCAATTAAAAGAATTGGCACAGCTGCAGCTTTTGAAGATCTCGCATCTGACTATAAATCTGAATATAAAATATGTTTAATCAGCTGCTGCTATTTTTTAAAAAGTTGAGGACTTGATGTAATGTTTGACTCTTCTGAGTATCATCTCTTCTGTAAGCATTGTTCAAAGTTTTGTCTTTTGAATCTATGTGACTTTTATTTTGCAAATGATTGAAAATCAAATATATAAAATAAAATAAATAGAATAAAATAAATAGCCACTAGCGCTACATTCTATAACTATTGTAAATACTTATAATCATTCAGGGCACAATCATTCAGTTAGAAAATGATACTGATTTTGCTTGGAATATTTAAAAGGTTTGCTTAGTAATTTGCTAAAATATTATATTGGCTTCTCAACTTTTATATAAATGAATTACTGCATAAAATATATTTTATTTAGTAAATCAATTTTGAAATTTTCTTCATTAAACAAAATATATGTTCTAAGAGAAAATTTTATGCATAATTTCTATTGATATTTAGAGTATTTAAGATATAATGAAATATTTATAATATTTTACTTAAACCCATAAAAGCAGCAAAGATATGATGCCCAAAAGTTTTCATTTTCAATGGCTCAATGTGTATAATGAAAAAATAATGTTTCATTGCTATAAGAGTACTCAATAATGATAAGTGTAAATATATTATGATTAAGTGTAAATATATTATTGAAATATAAATATAATATAATAAATGGCTAAGCCATTAATATGTAGTTTTTAAAATTCCATTTTTATATAGAAGAAAATATATATCTTATACTTTTTAACATGTTTACTTAATGCCTAATTTAAAATTTGAGAAATTACTGGAAATATGTATATATATGCATATATACTCTTTAAAAAGGTATATTAAAAGTATACCTATAAATTTAATGTTTAATATAGCGAACTTGAGAAAATAATATAGAAAACTTTAGAAAATAAAAAGTAATTGGGTCAAGGGTTCTACTCATATTTGAATTATTCATTAAGAAAATTATACTCTACATACGTATATGTATATATAACAAATTATACATATTAAAATAAATATTATATTGAAAATATAACTTGAACATACTTAAATATTTTTTTAATATAAATATACAAATATTTTTTAAATAAAATTATTTTTATATGTTCACTAATTCATTTGATTCTCACTAGAATTTTTGTCATATTTAAATCAATAAATTAATAAATAAATAAAAACCTAAAATATTTTTATTTAATTAAATCAATTAGCTTAAACACACCTAATGCTTACATACCTGCTAGTTCCCAATAGCTTAAATCACACACTTTTGCCAATCCATATTTTGCAACAATTCTCAAATTCACAAAGAAACTATGCAGAAAATGTTAATGAAAAGCGCGAGTTCCTAACACACACTTTAATTACTACACATATTTCTGCACTGTCCGTAGAACTTGTAACCTATTTAATGTAGCTCACAGAACTGGGAATTGGACAACACCAATAAAATCAGTTGTTGCGCTAACGGTAACATTCAAACGTATGCAGGCAAATGCTCTATGCCAGTGACTTTTATAGCCTGCGACAAGTGGTTGGCTGCACCTGCACCCTCCCCACACTCACACTCACTCACACACAGACACATAGCCACAAGTGTATATGTATGTGTGTGTCAAACGCAGCAACTGCTGAAGTTGAACGTCGCATGCGCCAAGGAAACGTCTTCAAAACGGAAGTGACCAATTAGAGTTGCCTTTGTGCGTATGTACGCATCTATATATATATGTATGTGTGTGTATGTGTGAGTGTGTATGAGTGTGTATATGAGGCTTGCATGTGCTGGTGTATGCATGTGTACATATATACAGTGAGCTTAACATGCTTTATGTTAGCCGTGAAGCTTGTGTCCGCCCGATGCTGAGCTTTTTAACAGCGCTCTGTTAACTAGCTCTTGTGCATTGCTCTGCCACTGTTAACCAACAGAGAATGCATTAAAATGAAATATTTTAAATTTTTAAGAGAAATAAAAAGCAAATTAAAATTATTTTGATATCTGGGCATGACTTTAAACTGTTTGGCTTTAAAAGAGAAATAATGTATATAAATAAACAATCAGATTATAAATATTGACACAAGCAAACACAAATATTTGTATCTATGTAGAACATTTACGATTTGATCAAAAGTCTTGCAAGATCAACGATCAACGATCAACACATACATGAGCGGCATGAGAACTATTGATGATTCGCTCTCGCAAAGCTCAAGAATGTTTCGAAAAACTGAAAATTATCTCGACAATGCTCACACACCTAGAATTCAAGTGAAAACGGCGTAAACAAAATGTCTTTTTTTAAACATTTTCAATACATTTTGCTGGCCAGCGACAAAAGCCGCGAGAATCGTGACTCGGAGAGCAGTTGGCAACGGGTTTTCATCGAATGCGGCCACGGAAAATGCAGAACTAAAAAAAAAGACTAAAAAAATAAAGAAAAGAAAACGCATTGTGATCCGTGCAACGCACTTACTTAATAAAAATATCAAGAGAGCAACCGAAGAAAATTTTAAATGCAGTTCCAAAAATTAGTTAATAAATGGATATAGTGAAAGAAATGATTTGTAGATTTTTATAGATATATATATATATATACGTGTGTTGCTGAGCTGTCGGTTTATGTTATTTTATATAAGAGGCAACGAGCATTATTTTTAATTTCGCTGTTGATAATATGCAAATGTGTAGGCAAAAGAATAGAAAAGAAACGAGACGAATTTCACAAAAACCAAAATCCTAGGCAAAACGTTGTCTCAACTAAACAAAATACATTTCTATTTGCAACTATAAGAGGCAGACCTGTGTGTATGTGTGTGTGTGAATGTGTAAGTGTGTGTGTATGTAAACGGTTCAATTAAATATTTGTTTGACAACAACTACAAGAACAACAATAGCTGCGCCAGCTAAAACTATATATCTATATATATCAGCAACGAAACAACATTGAACTTAAGCCGATTGGCAGCTAATGTGAGCTACAAATATATACATATATCGTATATATAGCTTTCAGTAAATATATTGTTAAATGTAATTAATTCATATAAAAAATGCAAATTGGCGCCCATTTTCCAGGAAGTGCCGAACAATAAAGACCAAAGCTTCGCCAGAAATTTATCTTTTGCATTTTTTAAAACGCGCGCAGCCAATGCATAAAGATACAAATAGGCCGACAAAGATATATATTTATATGGGCTGGTCTATATGTACTCTGATTGCCTTTGTGCAGGCGCTATAAATATTTACAACGCATTGCTGCTGCTGTTAATACGGAAAACCAAACACACAAAAAAAAAACGAACAAAAAGAAGCAAAATTAATTCGAAATCGTTTCTCTATTTTGTTGCCTAGTGTACGTCTACTATACAAGTTCTTTAAGCCAAAACTAATGGTCCACTAACTATATCAGACCGGGACACTCCAAAAACATTCGCAATACAATAACTAATACAACCTATGTGAACAAACTGCAGTCAGAATGTCGAAGAGACCACGAGGGCACATACACAAAATTCGCGAATTCGAATTGGAAAAGGTAATGTGCCAACTAGTCTATATAAATGTAAATGTTTAAAATGTGCTCGAAACATTTCCAAATGAAATTATGCAGAAACAAACCCCCCACAAAGCTAAGATATATTTACGAGGTAGTTAAAAGCAGCTGGAGAGTCATTGAAATAGGATTTTTCTTTGTGAACTTTTATAAGTAATTAGAAATTAATCATAATATATTGCATATTTTTTGCTATATTTAAATAACATTTCAGATACCTATTAAAATCGTTTGAGATGAGAGAATTGAAGAAATATATATTGATTTAATATACTAATCAGAGCATCAGAATTTATTTATTTGTAAGAAAATATATGTTTCTAAGCTTTCAAATTGATTTTTTATATGCTAAGTATACAAAACAGTATACTCTATATACAGACTGTCCTATATTATATACTCTATAGTGACTATACTATACTATATGCTCTATACAAACTATACTTTACTACTCTATGCAGACTATATACTGTATAAAGCCATATTCTAAGATGTTATAGCGACTTAGCTTTTGTGAGTTATGGGCATATAATACAGCTTAATCTTAATCAAAGCTAAATCATTATATTGACTTGAAACATAGTTGTATGCATAGTTCATCTCTTATCATCCATTCACATCTCTATTTCTACGCAGGCTCATCTGTAATACATGTGCTATCTTCATGAAAGTTTACACATGTCTTTTCGAATGAGTTCAGAATCTTCTAATATATATCATATAGCTATCATACATACAACATATATCATATATGTAGTTCAAATATCTGATCAACATTTTATAACCGCATCATAGAGTTACTCAGAAGAACCATTAAACTTAATTCGACTTAAAATCGCTTGACTAATGAGTTTTTAGTATGAAAATTTTAGTTCTTTTCAGAATTAGCTTTACTTCTTAAATTGATACATATTAAATGATACATATGTACATATTATATACAATACACATACATATATGAAGTGTACATACAAAAAACAAATCAAATAAACCATAAAACAAAACAAAATGATGAAAGACAGCATGTTTTCTAGTTGTTAATCTGTTTAATATAATAATAAATAATAGTAAACAAATATCTTATTTAAAACTAAATTTATGTCTGATTGTTACTAGAGAAACTAAACATATATATATATATATATATATATATATATATATATATATATATATATATATATATATATATATATATACAAACATAATTAAAAAAAAATACATATACACATGTGAATATATCTTCATATACTAATAATATATATATATATATATATATATATATATATATATATATATATATATATATATATATATATATAGATATATATATATATATATGTATATGTATCAAATTTATTATATACTTATTGCCTATTCTTGTGCGTTTGAACTTCCTTATGTATTCATTTGTCTGCAATAAAATTGCGTAAAATAAAATACAAGAAACGTAATAATCAGACGGAAAGATTGATAAATGAATAACCAGACAGGCGAACATATAAATGTATTGACTCAATCCATTGGCCAAAGAGAAGCATTTTGCATTTGCAGTAATTCAAATGATACCAAATATTTTGAATACACTTGAATGGGATTTGAGGCAAATAAAGAAAAACAATATATATAAATGTATTTATATACTATATGTATATAATTGTTTCTCTTTATTGTTTTTTTATGCACACGTGTTTTGGCTTATGCTATTTTACACTCAATTGTTCATTTGTATTTGAAATTATTACCAAAAAAAATTTTATTAAAATATTTATATTAGTTTGTATATATTTTTTCTTCTTTGTTTTTTTAGTTAAAAATTAAAAATTTGATTTTATTATAAGATTTATTTCCACACTAATCGAATTAGCCTATGTAGGGCATACGAACTTCGGTTAGGCTATAAATTTTGAATTTTGTTTCAATTGGCACAAGGCCAGAAATCTCTTCGCTCAGCTAATAGTTAACGCGGCCCGAGCCAGAAGGCAACGTATAGGAAAACGAACTCATTTTATTGGGCAGCAAACAGCGAATGTCAAAAATAGAGTAACATTAAATATGTCTGGTCTCACGACTACAATATATAAATATATATACATATATATACACATATATACATATATATATGTATATTGGGCAATTATCGAACCGTGTCATGGAGGTGCAGTTAGCTAGTATTTGGGGCAGGTACTAAACATCTGCTACAACACACAAAAACACAGCGAAGCACAGCCAAAATAATCAAATTTGTGTATATCTTTGGCTGCATTCAGATTCAACTGGTGGATGAGTTCGATATCATTCAAATTGTGGGCGAGGGCTGGTTTGGCAAAATATTGCTGGTGGAACATCGCGGATCTCAGACAGAAATGGTGCTCAAGGCAGTGCCCAAGCCCTATGTCACCTTGCGCGACTTCTATCGCGAGTTTCACTACGGACTCCACTTGGGCGTCCATCGGCACATTGTGACCACGTACGACGTGGCCTTCGAGACGGCTGGCTTCTACGTATTCACCCAGGAGTATGCACCGCTGGGTATGTATGCAATTGGCCAATGCACCTATAGAGAAATATTTACAGGGTATTTCTATTTGCTCTTCAGGTGATCTGACTTCAAATGTGACTGAGACAGGTGTGGGCGAGGTGTACAGCAAGCGCATAGCTAAACAATTGGCCTCCGCCATAGATTACATGCATTCAAAGTAAGTAATCCTAAGTAGATGGACTAGGAATAGATGAAGGAATGAGCTTTCTATATATATTATACATGGCATATAAATATGTGTGTATATATTCTTCAAATATATTTATATATCTTTTAAATAAGTAGTTATTCATATAACAAATATCAAATACTTAAGAAATTAATTGCATTTTAAACAATCATTGTTATTGTTAATGACGATAATGCTAGTGATTACACTAATGATAATAATTTAATTATAATATAATAATTTAAGAGTTTTTTTATTCAAGAGCTTTTATACCCTAAACCCACCGCAAACGTTTTTGTTTATGTGCAAATGTATGTAACACGAAAAAGGAGGCGTGGCATATATAGACAAAGTCATGATTTAATCAAATCCAATCAGGGTATTATGTTTCAGTTAAAATTGATTTATTTCTATTTACTACAGCGCCTAAGAAATATACAAATATATACATATATATTCTTGATCAGGGTAATCGGCTGGTTCGATCTAACTATATATGTCTGTCCGAATGTCTGTCCATATGAATGTTTGATTGTCTGCGTGATCGAATATCTAACATTGTTTAGGCATTTAACGTTTTAGTTAATCAATAACGTAATCCTAAAGAAGAAGAACTCCAGTAGCTCAGTTAAGCTGTGCGTGTGTGTGTGTGTGTGTGTGCAGCAGTATTTCTCCATATTCATATTAGAAAAGAGTAAATTAGAATACTTGAAGCAGCAGGCGCTGCTCTGATTGGTCGCCGAAATGATCGTGTGTAAAAACTAACTCAGAGCAAGGCTCAACTTGGAGTGGCTCTTGCCCTATATAAAGGCAGCTGGCTGCAGCATTTCTTCAGTCGCATTCCAACCCGCCTGGGGGTCAGTTCTACAGTGGTCAAGGCAGTGTAAATATTTAAAAAGTTAATAATTTTTGGAAATTGTTAATAATAGTAAGTAATTGTATATTAAGTGGAATTGTATTAGTTATATTCATAGTTTTAAACATTTGTTTTTTTTTTAGTAATATTTATTATAATTATAGTGATAAGATATAATGATCGTTATGTCTGATGATCATTAAGCTAAACATCATGAATGTTAAATCATTTGAGTGTATAAGTAATAAGAGCAGCATTTGGAGTTGGACTTGTAAGAGCGGGAGTGTCCTCTCCCTGAGCTCGCTCTCCCTGAGCTAGTTCTCCCTGAGCTAGTTCTCCCTGATCTCGCTCTACTAAAGTAAGTGCTCATTGTTCTCTATGAGCTCGCAGTCCCTGAGTTCGCTCTACTCCTTGAGCTAGTTCTCTATGAGCTTATACTTAATTAAGTTCTCCTTGAGCTTGTTCTCCATGAGCTTGTTCTCCATGAGCTTGTTCTCCATGAGCTTGTTCTCCATGAGCTTGTTCTCCATGAGTTCGCTCTCTCTGAGCTTGTTCTCCATGAGTTCGCTCTCCCTGAGCTCGCTCTCCCTGAGCTCGCTCTCCCTGAGCTCGCTCTCCCTGAGCTCGCTCTCCCTGAGCTCGCTCTCCCTGAGCTCGCTCTCCCTGAGCTCGCTCTCCCTGAGCTCGCTCTCCCTGAGCTCGCTCTCCCTGAGCTCGCTCTCCCTGATCTGGCTTTCCTTGAGCTCGCTCTCTACACATACAATATAATATAATGCTATAGATGATACTTTAAACTGACAGAATTCCAGCGCCTTTAGTTCCTCTCTTGATCATAGCTTGAAAAACCTCGCTCTATCTCTGCCTCTGCCACTCTCGTTTCTTACAGAGACATTGTGCATCGGGATATAAAACTTGACAATGTGCTCATATATCGGTCGGATTTTCAACGCGTGAAGCTCTGTGATTTCGGGGAGTCCTATCAAACTGGTACCGTAGTGGAAAGGCGCAACGAATGGCTGCCCTACAGTCCGCCAGAAGTATTAGAAGTCAAGCCCGAAGGCACCTACAAGTGAGTAGCCCTGACTATATAGGATTATATATAAAACTACATATATATATTTCCATTCTAGAGCCGATCCCAGTCACGATGTTTGGCAGTTCGGTATCGTTATATTCGTCTGCCTGACGGGCTGTCTGCCCTGGCAAAAGGCATCCTCCGAGGATCCACGCTATGTGCGCTATCTGGTATGGCAGGGCAGTATAATGATGATGCCGCTGCGACGAACACCCAAACTCTTTAAGGTAGTCTACAAGGATTCCCATAATTCCTAATGTCTCCATATACAAATATATCCTGGATGTTCTCTAGCTACTTACATCGCGTGCGCAGCGTATGTTTAAACGTTTTTTGGAGCCGCGCAGCGGGAACCGGCCAAAGAGCCTGGGCGACTTGACCAAGTTCATGGATGATCGCTGGCTGGCCAAGACGGCGGAGAAGGAGATGGCCGAATATGAAACAGACGAACTATGCCCCTCTATGTATTCCTTTCACAGCAGCCCCGACGAGAAGAATCGCCTGCTGTACACATTGGCCGACTGTGGCATCGAGACCAATGTCGATCGTATGCAGAAAAAGAATCGCATAAAAGACTGGATAGAGTCGTCCATTATTACAGAGGAGGATGAAGTGAGCTCCGGCCATCGACAGTCGCATGCACACAATAATCCACTTTTCTATTGCAGGAGGAGAACGAGGAGACAAACTCGGCATCGCCCTCGTCGTCAGTTTCACGTGAACCCGTGCCCGGTCACATCTCCTCCATACGACAGCCACAGCAGCCGGATAAGGTCAAGGAAATCAAGAGCACGCTGAAAGATGCCACGCAGAAGCACTTTGATCCACGCACGGGCGCACTGCAGCAGGGGCCCAGCGAAATGGGCATGGCCATGCACTCGTCCAAGTCTGTTAATCTGGCCTCCACATCGACGCTCAACAATGCGGATAGCTTGCTGACCCTGGGCTCAAGGCAGGACATGCTGGCCAGCAATCTGACCATTTACAACTCAATGGAAATGGAGCTGAACCGCCTAGGTAAGGGTCAGCCAGCACTTCTCCAAGTCGACGGCTTTTTAAACCAGTCACAGAGCAGCAGCCTACTAACCTCGCTCGACGACAAGCACGTTGTGCACTCCTCCACTCCTGCTAAGAACTCCATTGGCGTTGGCACCCGGGCGTCCACCAAGAGTATTCTCCAGCGCTCCAAATCCGACTCACTGCAAACGGCCATGTATACCAGCATGCCGGCCATTGACAATGCCAACTCCTACACCGCTTTTAACAACAATAACCAGAGCCTGATGCAGCCTCTGCTGCCGCTGCAGAGCAGCCAAGTGCCCAATGGCAGCGCCTTCTTTATGGGCGGCAATAACAATATTGGTAACAAAACTAATCAGAACAAGACGGTGACTTTTACGGGCTTGACTAATGCCTTCCAATCGCTTGCTCAGCTCCCAGTGCTGTCTAATCCGGTAGCGCCTGCTGCGGCGGTGCCTCCTGCAATGCAATCGAATTATTTTAATCGCTTCCACAATGATTCTCAAGTCAAAGACAGCGCTTATGGATCGGCCGACGTGAACGATACTATGAAAGCAAACCATCATCTCCATGCCAACAACAATAATACGCCACGGCAGATGGTTTACAATGGCGCACGTGAATCGAATTCAAATATGAAGGACACGGCCTACGACCGGGTGGTGGTCACCAACAGCAACAGCGCGCGAAAGCGCAGATAGCTTCAACCACACACAAATCCATACATTATATATACACAATTTGCAAGTTCCAATAAATATTAAACGTAAATTTGTTAACACTCCGGTTTACTCTTTCTCGCTCTCTTTCTTTCTGTCTGGGCATAGCAAAGGTAATTGAAAGCCAACTTTACGTTCTTAAAAAATTACGTTTCCTTTATTATGCGTAAAAATCCAAAAACAAGTCCCAGCCCACACAAGCAGCCGAAGACTCTGCTGCAGACGAATCGCCCGCTTACTTGAGGGGAATAAAACGTGAGCTGTGGGTGGCACCAATACCGGGCCTACCGTGCTTGACGGGCTTGTAGGTCAACGCGAATTCACCCAAGTAGTGGCCAATCATTTCTGGCTTGACTTCGACCTGTTTCAAGAAACAATATTAATTCACTTACTCAATTATAAACTTAATAAACCATTGACTCACCTGGCCGAAGTCCTTGCCATTGTAAACGCCAATGATGGAGCCGGTCATCTCGGGCACAATGATCATGTTTCTCAGATGAGTCTTCACGATCTCTGGTTTCTCATTTGGGGGAGCCTCCTTCTTGGCCTTGCGCAGCTTCTTGATCAGGGCCATTGGCTTGCGCTTCAGACCGCGAGAGAAACGCCTGCGGGCGCGGCTGTGCATCAGCTCAACCAGCTGGTTGCTGCACACGAATGGAACAGAGTAAACAGTGAGGTTAGTTTTGGGACGCCGCTTGATACCAACTACCGTTACTTACTTGGGCATATCCAACAGCTGGTCCAAGTCCACACCACGGTAGGTGAACTTCTTGAAGGTACGCTTCTTCTTAAGAGTTTCATCAACTTGCTGTTTGTGTCAAAATAAAAAGAAAAACAATGGGCATTTATTAGCACAGTTCTTGTTGCCAATTTTGCATACAATGTAGCACTCAAAACTCTAAAATAATATTGGCAACCGTGCACAGCGCGTTGAATATTGTAAATAATATAAACTTTTACAGTTCTGCACACGGATGCTTGATATTTTTTTAGATTTTTGCACAAAAATTACATCGGCCATCTTGACGTTTGCAGTCTACGGAACGGAAAGAAACATACGGAGTAGCGTTGCCACCAGACTCAAAATATTGGAGCTGCCAGACATTACATTTTCTGCTTGTCCATCTGGTCACATTATCATAACCAGAGATGCGTTTTATTATTTGTAACTGTAAAATGAAATTGGGTGCTCAAAATGAAGAAAATTACTGCGCAAATATACACACCTTCAAAATGCATTAGTACAGTAGTAACAATTAAAAGTAATTGATCAAATTTTAAATATATATTTTATACTGTAGACTTAACAGATACTATCGGTGATGTCACTATTAACGTGACTCGCACAAAAACATATCGTCACGCACACATCCACAACAGCATCAGCTGTGCAGAGTTGGACAAGCAGAAACCCAAACAATGCTGACGTTACCAAAATTATGTTTTAAAAGACAACCGAATTCCACATGCGTAAAATGTGCCCAACTGCGAAGCGCAATTTCCAAATGAAATAGTATTTGTTGCGTTTCATCACACAATTCGATAACCAGCCAAATAAAACACCAACAACTGCCTTAGATTTCAACAATTTGTTTCTGCTTGAACAACTGGCGCCTTCTTTTTGTGATAACAATCAGCCCC
Source organism: Drosophila anceps (assembly GCA_035045945.1). Taxonomy (NCBI): domain Eukaryota; kingdom Metazoa; phylum Arthropoda; class Insecta; order Diptera; family Drosophilidae; genus Drosophila; species Drosophila anceps. The sequence continues at coordinate 7,586,977 of JAWNON010000073.1, forward strand.
CAGGTATGTAAGTGTGTTTGCCCCTGTGTTGCGGTGTGAATCTATCTCTTTGTTTCTTTCTATTTGCCCACGCACACAGATACCCGGTGTCAAAGCTAAAAAATAGAAACAAGCTGTTCTACTTATTTAACAACTTTGCTCAAATCCATTACCAAACCGAGGTGAAAGCGAATTGCATCATGTTCTCGCATTCGGGCCATGTTATGACGCTTGCGAATAGCATTATTGGTGTCGGCATATTGGCGATGCCTTTCTGCTTCCAGAAATGCGGCATTATCTTGTCTATTGTATTGCTAATACTCAGCAATTGGATTACTCGAATCTGTTGTCATTATCTTATTAAAACATCGCTGCTGACACGTCGCAAAAGTTTCGAAATGCTTGGTCTTCACGCTTTCGGCACATCCGGCAAACTTCTGGCAGAGCTCTGTATCATTGGTTACCTGATTGGCACATGCATAACGTACTTTGTTGTTGTCGGCGACCTGGGACCACAGATTGTGGCCAAACTTTTCACACTGGAGATTGCAGAATACCAGCATCTACGTACCTTAGTCATGGTTGCAGTGACCGTCCTGTGTATTGTGCCGCTGGGCATGCTGCGCAATGTAGACAGCTTGTCCGCTGTCTGCGCTGCCTCCATTGGATTCTATGTGTGCCTGATGTTGAAGATTGTGCTCGAGTCCGAATCGCATATTGTAGCCAACGATTGGACGGAGAAGGTTATCTACTGGGAGCCAGCGGGTATACTCCAATGCCTGCCCATCTTTAGCATGGCATTGGCTTGCCAAATGCAAGTATATTTCAAACTTAGTTTGAATTCTATTTATAATGAAAAACTCTTTGGTTGCAGGCAACTTTTTGAAGTCTTCGGCAGTATCAATAACCAAAGTCTCGACAAACTGAATGCCATTGTGCGCAATGCGACGTGGATTTGTACGCTGGTGTACATAGCTGTCGGCTTCTTTGGCTATGTGGCGTTCTGCACGCACAGCTTTTCAGGTATATTCTATACACTATCCATGCCCTAAATGGTAAACATATTTAATTTTCTATTGCAGGTAATATCTTGATAAATCTGTCGCCTTCGTTCGGCAGTGATGTAATCAAAATTGGATTTGTGCTTTCAATTGCATTCAGCTTTCCCCTGGTCATATTTCCATGCAGAGCCAGCATCTATTCCTTGTTGTATAAAAAGGTAAGAAAATGTATATATATATATATTTCAATACTAAATACTCAATATCCTGTACAAACACAACAGGGACACATGGAAAGCAGCAATTATATACCAGAGCAGCGTTTCCGTTTGATAACACTCTTTATTGTTTTCTTCTCGCTTTGCGTGGCGCTCGTTATTCCCTCGGTTGAGCTAATCATTGGCTTAGTGGGCTCCACGATAGGCGTTGCCATATGCATTATGTTCCCGGCGTCGAGCTTTCGGCAAATCATTCGAAAAGAGTCCACGGAGCGCACCTTGGCACAGTTTGTGTTTGTCAGCGGCTTTTGCCTGATGATACTTGGCACATATGCCAACTTGAACGCCATCGATGCACAGAGCTCTGGTCCGCAATTCGACGCAGTGCAAGTAGTCACACCATTGCTACCCAACGAAATCCCACCACCCGCTGAAGTTCCTAATCTACAAAACTTCGAAATAATTAAACACTTAGTGAAAACCAACGAGGCTGAAGTCAAAAAAGTATTAGGTAAACTGGACGATAGCAAACGTGAACTCGGCGCAGATAGCATAAATCTTGTCGAGAAGCCAAACATTGTGATCGTTGTTTCCGACAATCCACCGATGCCACCACTGCCCGTTGACGAATCTCATGGCGTGGATTCCAATAACGAACCGCCACCAGAAAAGTCGGAAAGTTTACCAAAAGAAGAACCCAAACCAGTTACAGTAAAAGAAACAAAAATAGTTGTCAAGAAAAACTTGACACTAACAGATGATGCGGCTGCAGTGAATGCTGTGGCACCAGCTAAGCCAGAAGCTTCTCAGCCCATGGATATAGCTGCACAGCAGACTATAGATGGTGCAGCCATCAAGAAGGAGGAGGAAATTACGGCTGAGGAGCAAAAGGATAAAGCAAATGCCGACGATTTGCTTAAAACAGAAAAAGAACTTAAGGAAAAAATGGAGAGATTGGGTCGCACCGTAGACAAGCTCAACGAAGAGTTGGCAAAACAAAAGCCACAGAGTCCGGATACAATGAAACTCTTGGAGCGCAGCGTAGACAAAATAAATGATCAATTGGCCAATCAAAGCCCCAACGATCCGAAACCTTTGGCTGTGAATGAACTAGCTGAAGCCCTAAATCAGGTCAAAGAAACCAATCGTCTGCAAGATGATAAAAGCAAAAAAAAAGAAGAGAAGCCACAAATGAAACGACAGCCCCAATCACAGCAGCCACAACAACCACCACAACAGCAAGCTCAGCCACAACCGCAACCTCAAACACAACCAGAGCCACAGCCACAGCCACAACTTCAGCCGTCGCAACCTAAAGAGGTCAACAACACAATAAAGGAACGCAAACCTGCTTCACTGATGGAAATACTGACTGAAAATGCGCACGCGCGAGAGGAGCAGGAAGCGCATGCTGGCGTCTTTGAGCCGCTCTCTTACAAAACGGGCGAGCTGCTCAGGAATGCGACTGGCGATGCGCCATTACTGGCCCAACGGCTGCCACTGCCATTGGCGCTGCTGGCCAATTCAACCAAGACACGAACTAACAGTACCTTAGCTGCCGAGCTGGTGGCCAACAAGTCAATCGATGCCGAAAACGTGGAAGCCATCAGGCGAGAGCTGCTGCAATTGAAGGAGCAACAGATAACGACAACGACACGGCCAGCGGTGCGCGTCAAACGCGATGCCGATGGCAATGAAAACTGTCTTCCCGAGCCCAAACTGAACGAGGTGAAAAGCGGCGCATTGATCGGCCTCGCGCTGCAAGTGGAAAATATGGGGCGCGAGCTGAAGTCCGTTAAAGATGATGATCTCGAGAGAACGACCTCCACACCCAACACAGACACAGACACAGATGATAAAAGGCTAACAAGTGCGCTGAACTGAACTGAACTGCAAGCACTATGTATGTACATCAAAAGATGATGTAACAAAGATGTATAGACATGTACAGCTCCAGTGTAATGTTCACCGGGCCAACAAGCTTTATGTACATATAAATATTATTAACTTATTTATATTGATGAAAATGTATTAATTTTGTATCTGGCAGAAGATACGCTAGATGTATGCTTAGCAATATATATATATATATATATATATATAGTTATACAGAAAAGTATTTATACTAATTGATTGTTCCAATTGAAAAACTAATGAATATTGTTTTAAAACTCGCAAATAGATTATATGTATATGTTCGCTTATAAGAACGGAACAGAGCAAGATTTGTATGTTGTCTTTAGGTAGGCTTTGATTTGCCATTCATTCAATATTTATTTTACACAATCTTTGAATATTCGTTAGAATTCTTGAAATATGCGCACAGTCAGCTTTCATACTTAACATTTGGCTTAAATCAAAACAAAATATATTATATCGAGTATTATTATTAAATGACTTTGCCGTACAATGTGCTGTAGGCAAACTTATTTAATAATTAGTCATTGTTTATTTCAAATGTTAAGCAATAATCCAAATTTCTAATCAAAATTGCGCAGTTTATAGACGAATCGAGGTATAAACATGTCGATAGTTTTGGATGTTGTGCAAAAGATTGTTTTATATAGTGCATACGAGCTGACCTGCGCCGCTGCCGCACAAGTTTTGAGCAAATGCCGAATCGTAAGTGCAACATAGATCATATTTAAAATAATTAGTATTGATGGCTGCCACAAATTGGAAGATCAACGCAAGGAAAAGTGCAAAATTTAAAATCACAGAAAAAATGGATAAAAGGATGTTGGCCATCGAGGAAACGGACACGCCCGCAGCTCTAGATTGTGTCAAAGTAGAGCCCAAGCCCAGTAACCCGCTGCTAGACTCACCGTATTTCGACTTGACATACAGGAATAGTGGACCCATTTGCCAGCCAAAGACTTCGATGATGCGCATAGCCAGGGACAGCTACTTCTCGTAGACTCGCACATAGAAACAAAAGGCAGCTGCTGATCGCATAGATAAAATAACTTTAATAGAGAGTATGGATGATCCACAACTTGGATAACAAATTGAACAACTAACTTCATGGTTACGCATCCTTTGTAGCAGCTACCATTTAAGTGTGTAATTGGATAATTTTACATTTTCTTTTTTTTCTGTATCAATTAGAATAATAGTTTCTCTGCTAACGAGAGATTCGTTGAGTTCGCATTAAGATTATTTGCCTAGCAATCTGCGCCGAGCGTATGCAGATCGTGCAGCACCTCCAGCACGGTGCCCACGCTCCAAGCCTGCGTGCGGCAGGAGTCATGGCAGTAGGAGCCATTGTCGTTGGTCAGCTCGGGCAGACCGCGCCAGTGGGATGTTTGCATCTCGCGCAAATGTGCTCGCAATATGGCCCATGTCTCTGCAATGGTCTCGTCCAGGTGACCGCATTTCTTCGCGAAGATGAGCCGGGCGCGCAGATAGAAACCGATGGGCCATACCCATTCAGGTCCCTGATGATAGTTGGCGCCATGTGCCACCGTGCAGTCTGTCGAATCGTTCGAGTTGTCATAATTGGCTCTGTAGTTCCAGTCATCCGGGTCCAAGGTCTTCATACCCAACGGGCCCAACAGATACTTTCGCGCCTGCTCCAAGGCCTGCCAGGCATTCTTCGGATTGCACAGCTCTGGAGCAACTGTCAATGTTATGGGGAAATTGCAACGCAACTGGAAGTCGGTCCAGTCTTGCGTGGCCCCATAACTGTCCTTGTAGATACACTTCTTGTTGGCCACCGATGTGGTGTCTGTGTCCTTGACATAGAAATGTGCATCGAAGTTGTTCTGTATGCGATCCGCCCACTCCTTGTAGCTCCACTTAGTCACCTCGCCCGACGGCCCCTTGCGTTCCACGCCGCTGTGCGGAATAATCTTTCGCTCGCTGAGTCCCTGCATGAAACGCAGCGCGGCGTACTGCAGCCCAATCAGCTCCACGGCCGAGCCATCGCGCGGCGTGCTGGGCCGTCCACGATTGCCCGCCTTCTCGGACGAGCCCATCTTGTCCATCCAGGTGCCGCAGTTGGCGCTGTTGCCGCCAAACACAAAGCCAGTTTCTGGATGCACGCCAATATGATTGTTGAAGCCCTGATCGACCATATGAGCGTCTATTTCATGACCGGCATTACGCTCACGATACTGCAAGCCTTGGAAGTGCACTTGCAGTGCCTCCTGCATGACGTCCTGCAGCAGCTGATCGAAGGCGCCCGGCGCATGAGGTTCGGAATCATCATACGGGAAAATACGTGACACCTTATCCTTGAGTATTTCAGCGCCCTTCGGCGCCTCCTCCACGTACTGGGCAATGCTGTAGAGCCACCACCACACCGCATCGCGACAGTTGAAACGCGGCTTAGCACCATTATCCAACAGATTCGGTATCAAACCATGGCGCATGGCAGACGCAAAGCCAATAATGATAAAACGCGCCTCTGTGAAGCGCCCGGTGAGCAGCATTGTGCCACGCAGTGCAATGAACGTATCGCGACCCCAGCAGCGCATATAGCCTGCAAGGAAAACCGTTAGAGTAAGGTAAATAACACACAAATCAGTTGCTCACCTGTAGAGAAATGAGGTAGACCCGCAGACAATGTGACGCATTGCTTGGGCGGTTTTGGTGGGCTGAGCGCAAGGCTAAAGCCGGGCAGATTGGCCGAATTGCAGACGGCAAGGAACTGCAGCGTGGAGATTGCCAAGGATTGGGTAAAGTCGTGACCGTCGCGAATAAAACTGAAATTTAATTGAGTAATCATAATTAAGAGTCTATAAATACTTTGAACTATTTTAGCACTTACCTGGGCATCAACTGGTTAACCTGATTGACCAGGACATTATAGACACCGCTTACAATAGCATCAAAATAACAGGGTATGAGGTAGCGTGGCACATTCTTTAAGGGCTCAAAGGTTGCCTTAAACCAGGTAGACAATGGCTTTAGATCAGCAAAGTTGTTGAGGCGATCAGCAATGTAATCTACATGGAGCAGTAAGATATATTATGAAATTTTCATTAAACAAACTTTAACCAGAATCTATAGCTCACCCATCATCCAGTTGCCGTCACGCAAATTGTTGCAAAGTGGATGGCCGAGATCATCGCGCGGCGATATCTCCGTTAGCAGCGACACAAAGCCCTGCAGGCCGCAATACACAATGGGTCCAAAGTTGGGTATATCGTAGGCGCTGCCACCCAGGCCCATGTCGCGTTCCTCCTGGTCACAGCTGAAGAGCGCACGACTCAATGCAGTCAAATCCAATTTGGACACAATTGCTTTGAGGTCATCACACTGGGCACCCGACACAAGGCGCAGTGCATTTGTTACCTGCTGCAGGCGATCGAAGCTTAGCCGTGCACTGGGATGCATGGAGACACGAATGGCCACCACAGTGCCCGGACGCAGATTGACAAAGTTGAGCTGCGTATTGGAACCGTCGGTGTAGTGTTTCGTCTCGAACACCTGCGACTTGCTGAGCGGTATATGCTCCTGCAACGACAACTCAAACTGGGTGAAGCCATTCAGCACGTTGTTGTCCTTCTTGAAAGGCGCCGGACGATCATAGGGCTTGTCGCTCTTCATGGTCAAGTTGGCTTCGAGTATGATCTCATCCAAGACGCCTTCAAAGCGCAGCGGCTTCACATTAGTTGCTCCAGCATTGGGATGGGGATAGCCAAAGGCTGTATGAGCCACCAGGATGACCGTCTGATGTGTGGTGGGCGAGTGACGCGTCACTGCGACCACATTCGGATCCATTTGATCCACATACACCTGGCTGAAGCCCTCCTCTGCCAACTGGCCGTGCAGTATATTCAAAGCGCGCTTGGCGGCAACAATGCCCGTTTTGAAGTCAACGGCTTTGCCCCACTCCTGATACAGGCGTTCCTCATCGACCACATGAATCTGTGAAGCATACGGGACACATTACACTTTATCCATGCTGAAGTATAAATGACATTGCGACTCACGTGATGAGGTACCAGCTCATCGTAGCCGCGATTGCTGCCTGTGGCACAGCAAGCCATTGCCACCAGCGCCGAGGAGGGCAGCAAATCGTACACAGTTCGCTTCTCAATGGGTGAAGGATTATCGTGGGTTAGATCCATAAAGAGAGCATGCGCCACGCTGGGCGCCACATCACGATTGGGATTAGCATAGAAGCCGCCAACAGGCGCACCACCATAACGGTAGACCAAGCGACCCTGCTCATGCGAGTCCCAAGCCGACAGAGCTTCGCGTATCAGCGACGTAATGCCCAGGCGGTTGACGAACACATTGTCGGTGCCATCTGAATTGGTAAATAGCTCGGCGACCACATACAGCTCGGGATTGATTTTGCGGGCTGCATCCAGCAGATACTCGGCCACATGCAATGGGGTCGAGTGACAGTTATCCAAGCGGACACCATCGAAAATGCGCGCTGTTGTCTCCACATAGTCCGTCATGTGCTTCCAGAGGTACGGACTGTCCTCGGGACGCTTGCCGAAGCGCAGTTTTACGCTGTCGCCCCAAGCGATGAGCTCGCGCTTTAGATAGACATTTGCCCGACCTGGTTGCTCTTCGGCAAAGTCCAGCAACGGATCAGAAGAGCCCATGACCCAGCCATTGTGGGCCATAAAGAATTCGCCCGCTTTGCCGTACATGTCCGCCTCGACCTCCGTCAGCGACTTGCCCTCAGTGTTGGTGTGCGTGAAATAAGTCATGAAAACTGAATGTTTAATTGATATTTCACGCACACGCGGTCCGTCATGCTGGACGCGCTCATAGCGCACGCCTGCCAAGCAGTTATCGATGGCATAGGTTAAGTAGCCCTGGAGTTCGGCACGAACGCGCTCGTTCAGCTCATCGAGATGATGGCGCAGTGTCTCGGCGCATTTGCGGAAGCGCGACTCCTCATCGAAACAGTCGCCATGAAAAGCATTAAAGATCTCCAATGCCAGCTCAAAATTGATTGTGCTACCCAAGCGTCGATATGCCGGGTCCTGTATCAGTTGAATCTCCTGGAAGCGTGACTTGTTTGCCACATTCTTTGGTGGCTCACGTGTGCGCACCTGCGACATGAACTCGGTCACATACCTCATCACATCGCACTGATACAGTTCGTGTATATTGACCTTGGGTAGGTAGACATTATGCAATTGGTACTTTAAAGCTTCCAAATGGCACTCCTGATCGATGATGGCCGGCACGCCCACATGCTCCAAGCTGCCCGCGGCTATGTCCGCTCCACACTGCGCCAGCATGGCATCCAGCAGAAAAGCTGGACGCAAATAGGGGCATGTTGCGCACGAGTATGTGGCATCCGGATACTTAAGCAGCCACTCAGATTCATTGGCAGTGTGATTCAAGACGATATCACATATAGAAGCTACCTAAGGAATATAGAGGAGCATTAGAATTAGAGCTAGCAAAACAGCGGCAACTCAAGCCCTTACTCCCCATTCCTGACGGCACTTCTTGATCACTTTTTCCACATCTTCGAACGTGACCTTTTCACCCTTCTTAGCGGCAAAGTGAGAGTTGACGCTGAGCTGGTCACGCAACGAGTAGCCGGAGCGTGAGCCGCCCAGCTCCTGAATGGGCGTAAAATGTATGACATTATAGCCAGACTCCTTGGCCACTCGCAGCTTTGCCTCCCACGTATTCAGCGGGCCCAGCAGCTTGGCCATCACAGTTTGACAGCGCACCGAGTTGAGGGGTATTATCTTTTGGGCACCCACGGGGCCCACATGAAGCGTGGGCTCCACCTGCACATACAATGCGCCATCCGGCGGAAAATCCGCCTTGCGTTCCCTGAAATCAACAAGTTAAATTAACTAAGATTTATATAGAATATAGATATATAGATATAGAGCACTCACAGATCGGCAAAGCTGAAGTAGAAACGGAATGTGCCCGACATATTTAGGTGTAGCTCACTAAAGATGTCTGTGTCCACGACATGCACATCCGGATGCCCATCGCTGGTTATTTGCTGTCCATTCTTAAGCTGCCAACTGAGCACACGATATTCCGTGCGCACGAACTTCTTGCCCTCGGCCGGATAGTTGGTGTGGAGCAGGATCTTGCGACCCAGCAAAGCGACATCCGGATGGACGCGCAGCTTGGAGCCGCGTTTCAAACGGTAAAGTACATGCTCAGCATTTGTGCCCTCCGCGATGGGTATGCTGTGTGAGTCCGTGTCCTTGCTCATTATCAAAACCTGAGAAGAGAAGGTTGCTCAAATATTATGAATATATATATATATATATATATATATATATATATATATGTGAGTGTGAGTATGTGTGTGTGTGAGAGTGTTCCGCGTGTATATGTATGTGTACACAGATGATCACAGAGATATGCCCATTATATAGAACTGTGCATTGGGCAATCAATTTGATTCGACTCGATTCAATTCAATTCGTTTTCAATGTCACCCCAATAAAAATATGATGATAGAGTTCAAATGTTGAAATGTTGAAATACAAATCTTCATTAAACACAATTAAATAATGGATATTTCGCAAAGATCCAGCTTGATGAGATCGAAAAGATAGACAAATACTAGAAAAGTTGCTTGGAATTTAGAGAATACTTTAAGGACATGTGGAAAAATCTACATACTTATATAAACTATATGCAGGACTATATTTTGCAGCTCTAGTTGAACTTGAGGCAGGCGCCTGGCTATTTATAGCAAATAGATTGATTACGCCAATAGAGATTAGAATTACTCAGACACGCACACACAGGCAGTCAGTTACAACAGCACAGTGGAAGCAGCTTATAGAATTACAGAAGCTATATATATATATATATATATATATTTTTGTGTATATATATGACTTTAGTAACTAGAACACGAGGAGCACACGGCACAGACTGAAACTGTCACTGGGCGACTGCTTTATTAAGTCTGGGCTATGCTTTCTGCCCGCTGAACTTACATAAATATGCACAAACACACACAGACACACATGCATACACAATAGACACAAATGTATACAGTTGTGTTTGTGTATTTGTATGTCTGTGTGTGTGCGTGTGCATGTGCATATTTACTACATAATTACAATCAGAGATTGTGTAAATACCTCACTGTGGCGCTTTCGTACAGATTCGTTGCGTATGACGCCGGAGCCGCTGATGCTACTGCTGCCTGCATTCCCCATAACTTTCGTGGCACTAAGCTTATTCGCACTAATCTTGATTGCCGGCACAGCTATTGCTACGGCTGTCGCCTCTTCTTCTTCTTGATCATCAACATTCGCGTTATCAAAATCTTGCACGGCTGCCTGCATGGGCATCGCATTAGTGTGCGGCGCGGTAGTTACTTGTGCATAGTACTCGATGAGCCAGCGAAAGAACTGATAGCCCATTAGGATCTGGATCAGTGCATAGAAATTGCGACGCGTGCTCATGTAGAGCCATCTCAAGCCCTCGACTAGCATTGTTCACGATATCTCGAACTGCAATTGTGAAGCGTTTCTTAAGTTTTCTTTTTTTGTTTTTTTTTTTTTTTTTGTGAGTTTCGCTACCGACTGCTGTGTTAAAGCTACTGAACGCTGGCGTTGGCCAAGCCACTTGCAATCTTAAATAAACCATTCTAAAGATTACATACTAAAAAAAAAATCAAAAAAAAAATAATTAACAAGTGCGAATACTAATTACGCACACACACACACTCTGTCACACACACACACACACATATATAGACAGGCGCAAGCTTTGGAATGATTAGCAGATTGCGCAGGAGCTTTTCATCCACTGCCTTTGATGCATTTCTTAGCACGCAAAGCTTACATGATAACTGTTAATGCTCGTTATCGATTCAAAGTCTTAAAAGCATTAAATCATTTTATTAGACCCGAGTCAAAGCACAGCAAAATACAGTGGGTTGCTAAGTGAGTGTTTTGAAAACAGAAAAAACGTTATTTTTAACGCTTTCAACTTTAAGCGGTGAAATTAGTTTTTAATATTTGTTTCAGCAATTAATATTAATTGCTAGAAATGTTAACTAATTTATATTATTTTTTAAGAAAATTAACAATTTTGTGAAGAGATGTTTTTTAGAAGAAAAAGTTAGAAGTCAGTTTTTCAATATACATATAAAGCTGTGGTCAGAAAAATAGTAGTGCAAATGAAATGTTGGACAGCAAAATTTTGATTATTTATTTATATATATTATACATGTTAATTTAAATACTTGATTCAAATTGTTTTCAATTTATTGTTGTATCAAAAAATTTTGCTGTCCAACATTTCAGTCACACTATATTTGCTGATCAATGTTTATATTATATTTATATAAACATTTTTTTATAACTGATTTTAATACACATTTCGCCCTAATAAAAAAAGCTTTTGCAGAGGAGTTCAACTTTACTTCCTTATTTATCTATTTAAATTCCCAATTTCGCATTTTCTTTGACATTTCTTTTTCTTTTTAAGCGAAATTCTTGATAAACAATTTGTGTAAATATTTTAAAAATAGATCTAGTTATCTGCGTCCATTGACCTACATACATACATATCTATTAGCATATGTATGTATGTATGTATATATGTTTCTATGTAGACTTAAGAGCACCTTTCAGAAACGTTACAATTTGTTCTTTGAGTAATAAACAAATCTTTCAGTTTCAATTGTTTAAATTAAAAAAACTAAACAAATACTGAACATATTTATGATGCTAATACTATGCTTATGATTCATAATTTATAGTAAACACTTAGATAATATTTGTTTGAAGAAATTTCAGTTAGTGCTTCGCTGAATTTGTATGACACTTTGATGAAACTTAATTTATTTTTTTTTAATAATTTAAATAAAGATTTGTAATATATGCGTCACCAACTATTTTCTTATGAATTTTTCCACCAATAACTGTGATCTGCGGCCGAATAACACTTTACCAGCCAATAAATTCCTCAATTCTTTTTTTATTGAGCTCAAGGTGACCTTTCAAGTTTTCGTGCGCGCATCAGCTGTTGCGGCTTGAGAACGTTCGCACCCTCAGTTGCTGGTAAACAAAAATCAGCTGTTTGCAGCCGTTTTGTTTGTGTAGCATTCTCCCCAAGTGGATGCTCAATGCACACACACGCGTGTGTTTACTGTGTGTTGATTATGCGTTGTGCGTACAACATGCATATATGCAATGTAAGTATGTTTCTACGAATGTTTTCTTCAGCGTAGCCATATTAACAGTTGGCTTTACACACACACTTTCCATTCAATATTTATATTTGCATATATGAATACACAACTGCTTACCTATAGGTTATATTAGCCAACACTGTGTTATTCAGCAAACATCAATTATTTAATAATAGATTACGCACTTTTTAACACTACAGTTTATTTTACAGCTGCATTGCTGAATTGTTTTTAGTGCGCAGAACAGATACAAGAATGATTGCAACATTTTGAGAAGTAAACAAGAATTGGCCAAGCACACTGAAGTGTGCCTTCTAATATCGATAAGTTTTCAGTTATCGGAACTGAACTAGTTGAATTATTTGGCTCGCGGAAGCATTTGGCGTTTACGTAGCTGCTCATAACGGTAATGGGATTGCGAAAAGCCGCCAAAATACGTAACACAAAATACATTTGAATTTCATACACAATATCAACTTTAAATGAAGTCAACAATACAATAATCCAATTTCATTTGGTTGTAAAGTTTGTTTTTTTTTTATTAAATTTATTTGTCTTAATTGTCGTATGCATACTTTCATGTAGAGCGCATATTAAATTCATAATAGTAAGTGTATAAAGTTAAACAATTCATTCTCTATATATAGCAATATTAAATTATTACAACGTTGAACAGTGACACGCGTTACACGAACTACAGCCTATTTGTAACTTAATTTAACTGGCACTAAGTAAAAAGCACATATTGAATCTTCTGTTGTAGTTGTTGTTGTTGTTCCTGCTGGTCGCAGTTGTTGCAGTCCTATCATTTGCGCACTGTAAACACCAAAGGCGCCGACTCATCCTCCTGCTGTTCGAGCAGTGTGGTCCTTATAGCACGTATTGAGGCGCGCTGCTGTGCCTCGATATCCTCGTATTCAATGGACGTGGAGCGCAGCAGCTGAAATTGCGCATTCGAATCATTTTTGGTAATGATCAGTGAGGCGGGCCGTGGACCTTAGAGAGAGAGAGAGAGGGAAAGAAAGAATGAATAAGGAATATAGATATAGATTTAGTTAACATTACCTGCTGGCGGCTTGGTAGTTAAGCGCCCTTTACTGCTGCTCGCCAGTTCCATTTGACGCTCCGACACGTATTCCACATTTGAGGCCAGCTTTGCATTATTGTTATTATTGTTGTTGTTAATGTTAATGTTAGCCAAGTTGCTGCCGCTGGGCGTTTGTTTGATCGATACGCGCTTCTCCGACTTCACGCTGCCTTGTTGCTTCAAGATAGAGTCGCGACGCTGCTGCATTGGCGAGCCCGAGGTAAGCAGAGTTGGAGCAAACATGGCACCGGCACTGGACAAATCAAGGTCTACAAATTTGAAAAATACAGTTAGCAATATAGGGAAAACGGCGCATTACGGCTAAAGGAAAGTACACAAAGCAACACACAATTAGCAACCAGGATGATGCCTGTGGCAGACCTGTTCTGTATGATGGACTGACGGACGACTCGATGGCAGTGCAGAGCTCCTTCTCCACGAAGTATATATATAAATATATACATAAAGATCTTATATATATGTAATGTTTTACCCAACACCTTTGGTTAATTAATATTTACAAGCTAAGCTAAATTTTTGCATGCATTATTCAACGAAATTGAATTGAAAGCAATAAAAGCCATTTTTTATTTTGCTTGTCGCACATATAAAAATGCAATTGTAAAAAGTTGTTCGTATGATTATTTATTTAATATTTCTTTATCAAGCTAATAACTCGCTCGCTCGCTCGCTCGCTCGCTGGAAGCAGCTTTGGTTAGTTGTTCATTTGTTTTTTAATTATGATTGTTTTTTTTTTATGGCAACTTAAAACTAATTTGAAATTATCGTGCAGTCATTTTAAGGTATTTTTTGTTGTAATACAATATGTAAATACTATAAATCAAAATACTGTAAATAATCAAACACCTGAGCAGAACAAGGTTTTAGAGTTTGGATTAGGTTATTTGCAAACTATTGCCAAATTAACAAAAACATAAAAGAAAACATGTTGAAATGCGTTAAATAGTATATAAAAGCCATTTCTATTAAAGTATTAATTAATTTAAAAACAAATTGCAAAAGCGTTTTCAATTTTTCCAACAAGCCCCAGTCACATGTAGGTAATGCTTGCTCTAATGGCACATATATAGTATATATATATAATATATATAGGTAAGTGTATATGGTTAGCCAACTAATTGTTTAGTAAATGGTTCTTAAAAACTATGCCCGACCTAAAGGTACGCCAAATACACGTGTTCCTTAATACCTATGGTATTATTTACTATAATTATTCTTACACCTAAAGACTAAGCACACGTACATACATATGTAAGTACATGCATATATAATTATTTCAATTGTTTAGCTTTCGAATTGTTCAAATTTTCTTTTTTTTTTCTTTTTACAGGTTCGTTGGTTAGGAAGCTCGTTTGTAATACAGATATGTTTGTTAGTATATGGTGTAAACAGCGAGTTGAGGAATTTTATAATTTGGTATCGTCGTAGATTTGATCAGAGTTGGGCACCACGACCACCGTTGGCACCTGGGTATAGGGCGTCATGGGCTCGATCAACAGCTCGTCGGCAATTGAACTTGGACGCGCACCGTGCGCCAAGTTATGCTGATTATAGAACATACTACCAACACCACCAGAACCGCCACCACCCACGTTTATCAAATCGGCGTTACTGCCGCTACTATTGCCATTACCCATACGCATTTGGAGGCCACCGCCGGCAGCTCCACCAGCGTTCAGACTTTGCAGCGAATGCGAGCTGGCACTGCGATTGTAGTCGTTGTTATTGTTGTTGTTGTTGTTGTTGAGGTTGTATTGGAGCAGATTGTGAATCTTCTGCTCGTCCGATGGCGAACCAAACTCGGAAGACTCGCGAATGGGTGCTAATTGCAGCTGTGCGGCTGCAGCTAACATCTCACCTGTGGGCAAACCAGACGGACTGGGTCTTTCACTGCTGGCCACATCCTCGAAAGCCTCCTCATTCAATGTTTGCAATGCGCCGCAAATCATTTGCTCCTCAAGTGTAACCTGCACAGGACAAGATAAGACATGTTATTTATATATAAACTAAACCTTTTACGACATATCTAGAGTTTATGTTGGGGTACATGAGTGCGTATTACCTGCAGATACTCATAATCATGGATTTTTGTCTATTTTGGTAAGCATTGAACAGGGACAAAGATAAACACAATTATGTACATAGATGAGATCCTGTCTGCTTTGAGCTTTATATGTAAATCAAACCGACTCTTAAACTAACCTGTTTCTCCATATGACTAACAGAGTTACGGCGCGACAGCGAAGGCGCTGGCATTGCTTCTGGCACCTCCCTCATCACGGGCACATTAGCCGGCGGCTCGGCTAAAGCAGGCTGTGGCCGAATCTTGCGTGGCAGTCGTTCCACATCGCGCAGCGTCGTAATAAGCAGCCTAAACAGTTCCCAATGGCCAAAGCTCAGGCCAAGCACCTACAAATAATTAGGTTGATATCATATATATCTGCACATAGGACACATCTAAACTATATATACCGCTTTGAGGTCTGTCAGTTCACAGTGCTTGAGCACGCGGCCGTTAATTGCATTTTCACGCAGCACAGGCGCCAGTTTCTGCAGCGTTGGCTTGAGATCCTCAATGCGTTCAAGCAGACTTATGACGCCTTCGACGGTGAGGTCCGTGAGCTTTGTTTGCAGTATATCATCCTGTGCGAATCAATTGACAAATTATAGTAAAAAAAACACTATACTACTTAAAGTTGTGGCTTACACCAAACGAATCGCTGGGCGATGGTATCAGCGGTGTTGTTGGCTCAATCACGCTCAGATTACGCGAACGCAACTCATTGGCAACAAAGTCGTTCTGTAGCATTTGGTAAGGCGGATAGACTTGTGGGGAAGGCACATAGGTTGTTGGTGGCGGATGTGGGCGCATGCTGTGCGTGATGCTGGGACGTGTTTGCAGCACCAGCGAGCCTTCGTCTTCGATGATTTGCTGATCCTCTGTGGCAAAAGTAAAAGAAGTTAAAGAATGTATATTATGAATTCCAATTGTACTTACCTTTCAGCACCTTTCTGAGGTACGGGTCAAGATTGATTGTAAAGGGCAAAAATATGCGCAAATCCGCGACCAATAAATCGGATTTATGCAGCTGCAGAAAGGCGTCCAGCTTACGCTCGTCGCGATCCAGCTCGAGCAGTGGTGCCGCTTCACGTAAACAGGCGAGTTTCGGGCGAACCCTGAAAGAGTTTAAGTTAGTTAATTATGAGGTAATTAACTACAAACATTTTTCACTTACTTTTCGTAGACACTCTGCAGCGAGATGTTCTCATCCGCATTGGTGTCCATAAACTGATCGTGATGCAGGACAATCATGCTCGCACGCAGTGGCCATTGTTCGGTGAGATTTATCCAGGAACTGAGGCGATACCAGCTAAAGTCGATCTGGAATGCTTTGAGTAGACGCACAGTTATGTAGATGACATTCATGAGGCGGCGCATGCTGCGCGGATTCACATCGCTGAAGTAGTCATCGGTGAGGACAATGCGCGACAGATCAAGCACACCTTGAGGATTTTGGCCCAGTCTATGCAGATTGGAGCCAATCGAGCTGGCAACCGATTCGGATAGACGCAGCTTTTTACCACCGCCTCCACCGCGTTGAGTATTGTGCGGCGCACGTAGCTTCTCTTGGCTCGACATTATCTCAGAGGCATTGGACAGCCGTCGTGCTGAAACCGAATGGCCCAGAGTGGGTCCATCGTCGACTTGATAGTCTGTGCCGCTGCGTTTGAACAACAGCGCCGTCATTTGAGCTCGCTGCACCTTGCGCAGTCCGGAGTTTTGCAGATAAACAGGCAGATGCACCAAGTTGCGCAGAAAATCGTGACCACCAATGCCGCCTTCGGTAAAAAGTCGTCGGCTATTGGCCTCAGCTGCCTTGGCAATAACATGCGGATCCACTGAGATGAGCAGCACGAAGGGACGATTGGGCGAGGAGAGCAGCGTTTGCACAGCATTCAAAAGCGTCAAAATGCGTTCCGTATCACAAGAGTCCAGAGCATCGATGACGCCCACCAAGCGACTCTGCTGATTAGTAAAGGCATCCAGACACTTGACCATGTCCGTCAGCACAGCCACCTCAGCGCCCAGCATAGTCAAAGGCGCATTCTCATTGGAGCGTACGGCCCGTTTCAGCTGACGCTTGTGCGAGATGAACAGCGAGCCACAGACCTTGGCCAGCACATGCAAATGCGTACAGATGAGCGTTACTAGTACCGCAGCTATCACATAAACGGCAACCAGAATCTGTTCACGTTCGACATCATTGGCGTGCGTGAAGTAGGCCACTATCAGCGCTATGCCCGCCACTAGAGTGATCAGGCCGAGCTCGAACAGCAACACAATGGGCAAACAGCACATGCGACGCCAGCGCCAACCCACATCCATTTTCAGGCACTTGGGACGAAAGGCACGATACAGTCGCGTGGACAGCCAGCCATAATGGGACTCTGGAAAATAAAGCAAATAACATTTAGTTTAACTTGTCATTATCTTTAGCTAAGCAGCTACTCACCTATGGCATCGAGCAGGGCAGCCAGCATGTGCGCCACGGCGCCATCGCCAGTGGGCGACGCGCTGCTGGCTTCCGCAAAGTGAAAACGCACGGGTTTGGGCTGAGAGTCGGCTTGCGGGCCAGGCGGATGACAGAATGTGACCTGCAGTATGAGACGCAGTCGTGTCATGCGCTTCTCCAGCGCATGCAGCACAGAGTAGGCCCAAAACATGTCCATTTGGTAATTGCAGTACTTCGCCGCCGCGAGCAGGAGATAAGCCATTACCAAAAAGACAATAGCTGCTAGTGCACCCCAGAGCACGGACCACGTGCTCAAGCCCACAATTGTTCCGATCAGCAACGATATATGCAGGCAAACCATAAAGAGCAGGCTACTGGTCTTGGTCGGCGGCTCGGCCCACTGTTTGGCAAAGTTGTTCATTTCCTCACGCAATTTGTTCAGCAGGAAACTTTTGCCGCTGCCCCACTTGGCGTAGAGGCCGACGGTGATGGGTGTGGTTAGAGTGGGCTCGCTGAGCACGTCGGCGAGTGCAGACGAGTATAGCTCATAGCCCAACATACCTTCAGAGTCTTCATTGGTATTGAGTCGTCGCGCTCCAAACACTTGACCCAATATGGTCTTCTGATGCAGCGAGTCAAGGTTGTAGGGCGTCTCGCCGGCCTTGTTGGCGCGGTACAGCAGCTGACTGTGCTTAGGATTGCGCAGCAATGCCTCCACAATTGCTTTTGAGCGAGCACGCATCGCTATGTGCAGGCAGGTATCGCCACGCTTGTCGCTAGCCGTCACCTTGGCCTTGCGATCGAGCAGCATGTGAACAATCTCCAGATTTCGGTTGCGAACGGCACGCAACAGCGGCGTATCGCCATCTTTGGTAGACGATTCCAGATCGGGATTCGTGAGCAGCAGCAATTTGACAATTTGCGTGTGACCCTTCTCCACTGCCGTGTAAATTGCCGTCTTACGATCTTTGCCCTGTATATCCACATCGGCATGTTTCTTGAGCAACGCTTCGACCACCGTACGGTGGCCGCCTTTGATTGCATGTATCAGCGGCGTATCTCCACCGCGATCCTGAATATTGATGTAGGCGCCAGCAGCTATCAGTGAAGCTGCGATATCCTGAAAGCCTTCGCGACTGGCTATGCACAGCGCAGTCATGCCATCCTTGTCGAGGGCATTCACATTTGGCTTCTTCTCCAGTATTGAGCTGACGCAATCCGTGTGTCCGCCGGCAGCAGCCACCAGCAGTGGCGTCCATGAGTACATGCCGGCGGTGTCCACATTGGCGCCAGCCTTGACCAGCGTGTCCACAATCTCAACGTTGCCACGGCGACAGGCCCACACTAAAGCCGTGGTGCCATACTTGTCGCCCACATTAACCTTTGCGCCGCGTTGCACCAGCAGCTCGACAATGTCCTTGAAGCCACGACCAGCCGCCCAAAGCAAGGCACCCAAGTGGTAATTGCCATGAGCATTGCCATCTGCTCCCTTGTCCAGCAGCAGGCGCACCAGATCAGTGTGTCCTCGATACGCAGCCCACATCAGGGAAGTCCAACCGCCCTGTAAGTAGTAGCCAGTAAATATCAATTGTATTTCAGTAGCTGCAGTTGCTTACCATATCGCGATGCTCTATGTCAGCGCCATGATCCAACAGCAGTTGCACCACATCCAAGTGACCGTTGCGTGTGGCACACAGCAGCGCCGTCCAGTTATCCAGATCCTCAGCCTGCACATCAGCTCCACGAGCCAAAAACTCACGTACAAACGAAGTCAGACCACGTCCGGCCACGACCATAAGCACCGTAGTTGAATTCTATAAAGTAAATCCGGGTATTAGATAAAGTTAATATGCTATTATAGCGTTTCACTTACCTCATCGCGATCATCAATGGTTAAATGACGACTATCGAGTATAGCGCGAAGACCGGATATATCATTATTGTCGATGTACTGCAGGACCGCACGATGTCCGAGTGAACCCATGGAATCTCCGTATCGATTTATATTCTAGACGAAGACAAATAGGGTAGAGTTAATTATCTAGTAACAATAGATGAATGCTTGAAATGATTAATCAAATTTCATGCAATTCTCTTATTTTTTTTCTTTGTTTAACTTAATTAAGGAAGGGGGCGTAAGGGCGGAAGTTCTTTTTAATTGCGTTACGTTAAAGCAAAACATATTTTAATTAAATATAAATCAACATACAAGATGTGAACACACAACTCACATGCTAAAATAAAAAGAAGAACAATGTCATGTTTGATAAACAGAACACGAAACGATTGAGCTACACTTAAAGAAATTTCAGTGCACTAAGTGTAAAGGGATATATATATCGATAAAGGATATTAACCAACACTAAATGTTATTTGATAACTATGCGATACTAACTAATTTATGTTAAAGTATTGTGAGGCATTTACATCTTTACATGAGTTAACGAGAAACATTCTGAAACAACTTAAAATTTTTACTTAATTTCCTTATAGTTTCTATATATATAAATATATATGTTTATTCGACTCAATCGCTTATACTAAACTGTAAGATTTAGGCGTCTAAAGCTGAATTTATAGCTGTAGCTGGAATCACAGCAATCATTACTAAATAAATAAATACATTAAAATCGATTACTTGAATGTCAGAGATATAATGTCAGATTGATAAGAAACAAGTATCGTGTGTTTAAGATCAGCAAATGTAATTGATAAACTTGCACTTCGCGCGGATAACTTGCGACTGTCAACTCAACTGAAATATGTCATATGTCCATTCTGTCACTAACCGAATCGAAGACAGCGAGCTGTCAAAATAATTAATGTGTGGTCTTAGCTAAAAAAAAAAGGCATTGATAGTGGCGCCTACAAAAGAGCTGCAATGAGGACGAATTACTACGAAACTAAAATACCCTTTTTAGGGAGAAGAGTTAGAACAGTGTATACAGTAGACTTTGACTATGATAATAACTTGAATTAGGAATAAATATCTTTTTGAAATCATTATATTTCAAGGCCTTTCCATATTGATAAGATCTTGTTTAAACAAATATATGCAGCTGGCCACGTTTATTCAAGAGGTCTTACTTTTGAAGCGAACAATCCTCTGTCAGTTCCACGATTAACGTGTTATGTTCCGAGAGATATACCCCGGTCATATATGTGTATGAAAAAACAGACAGACTTATATATGTAAAACATTTCGGGGCATTTAGTCGCACTACTATTTTCATGAACACAGCTTACACATTTTATTACCATATTATAATGCCTTCTTTTAAGCTCTATTATGAATAGATGGATTTTTTGAATGTTTTCTCTGCTTTTCTTAAATTTACATAGATGTTGTATTTGTTTATCTGTTTGTCTTCATATTTTACGATAGCGCCAAAAAAGAAAAGAAAACGAGATTACGAGTATTTGCCATACTAAAATAGGCATCCACTCACGTTTTGCAGTAGCTTTACTGTCGTAGACGTAGCTAAATATTGTATAAATCAGCTAAATTAAGCTGTCAGCTAAGACCAAAAAAATTAAATTGGAAGAAAACTGGACCGAGTAGAGGAAATGCTCGCGAGACGAATCATATCGATTTTGTTTTTTGTTTTGCTTTAATTTTTTCGCTATTTTTTTTTTCTTTTTGAGGCGTGAAAATATTTTATAAATAAATATTTGTAAACAGTGAAGCGTTAAGGTTTCATCTTAGTAAGTGTAAGGTTTTTTCTTTATCATAAAATAGGCATGTGTGAGTGTGTGAGTGTGTGTGTGTAAGTCATCTATAGACATGGCTATTAAATAGCCTTAAGTGCTAATACGCATTAAAGCGTCACAAGCGAGCGGCCTTTTTTTACTTTGCGCAAAATACAATAAAATATATTTTAGTATTTAATTTCTTTTCGAAAAGTTATTAACTTAGAGTTAATTTTCCTAAAGTCAAATAGATTTATATTTGAAAAATATATTTTTAAATAATACTATATATTTATATTATATTATATTTTATTACTAATACTATATATTTATATTATTTTCATTCATATTTTTATTGAATGAATAAAATCTTAAGATTATTAAAAATTAAATTTAAATAAAAATAAACTAATCTTAAACTTATTTATTTAAAAATTAATGTATATTTTAATATAAAAAAATAAAGTTGTAATAAATAATATACTTATTTAAGTTTTAAACTTTAAAAATTTATTTTATTATTGAAAACAAAATTTTAAGAAATATAAACTAATATTGTTATATAAATTTATTTTTTAAAAACAAAAAATAAATATAAAAAAGATTTAACAAAAATATAAAATGGTTAAAAAATCCAATTTTTTAGCTATTACCAAAAATAACATTTTTTAAAATAAAATTAAAATAAATGCAAAGAAATATATATTTTTTTCAATTTTATTTTATTAAAATTATTGAAAATAAACTTTTTTATAACTATAACTAAAATATATGAATTTAAATTTTATTTTTTTTTTAATATTATTTTTGGTAAGCTTTAAAATATTTGAAGTGTTTTATTTTTAACAATTTTTTGGATTTTTTTGTTATTTTATATTTATTTATTATATTTTATTTTTTATTTGCTATTGGGCAAACTTAGATTGGCGGCACTTGCTGAGAATCACTTAAATTTGGCACGCTTAAATATTTATAGTAATTCTGTTATTAGCTTAGCTGTGTTTGATTAATTGTGATTAAATACGAACATTTTTGGCTTTTTTCTTTGTGGGAGAACGCAAATTGTTCAAGCTCAAGCGCGATGCGCTTAAAATTAACTCATCAAAGCTTTTGGATAATTTCATTTTGGCGACACTGCAACGCAAACGCGAACGCGAACACGAACACGAACTTAGCTTTAGTTGATCTCAAATATTTGTAAACGAAATGTTTTTATATTTATTTAAGGCAAGTTCTCTTCACTTCTTCTTCTTGCTTTTCAGTTTTGTTTTGATTTGTTTTTTTTTTTTTTTTTTTTTTATCAGCTCATGATTTACAATGCAATGAGCCACAATGGAGACTAGATACACGTAACTCGGAAACAACAGCAGAAAAAGCTTCGACAATTTTTTAATTAACTGTAATAAATTGCATTGTGTTTTTTTTTGTGTATTGTATTTTGTTTTAATATTTATTTATTTTTGAATTTTTACTATCTCTCAAAGAATGCTTCTGCACGGCACGACGAATTGCCATTGAATGCGAGCCATGTGCAAGCTGCTGCTGTTATTGGATGGTCGGTCGGTCCGTCAGTCGGTCGGTCGGTCGTGCTGCTTGGTTAGTCGGGTGTCGGGTATTGGGTATCGTCGCATGACGTTGTTGTCTTGCTTATCAAGCCAGCCCAACTCGCCTCACTTCGCCCGCTTTCCCAAAACTCCACACTGATTACAAATCGCAACACATGTAAGCAGATACTGTGCATCGAGATCTCTATCTGCGGATGCTCAAAAGCGCGCGCGCGCACTATGAAATGCTGTAATTTAGTTTGTTTTTTTTTTTTTTGTTTTTGCTGCTTGTTTTGGCTGCCACTTAAACTTGTTTGCCAATTTGGCTAGAGCAATCAATAGCTGTTGCACATTTGCCGCGCACGCTCTTGCCACAAGCACGCACTGCCACCGACTAACTGGCCGACTGGCTGTTTGGCCTAAAGTGTTGCGGGAGATGTGACCAATGACCAGGTGACCAATGACCAATGCTGTTTAGCTGGAATTCTGCTCTTAAGCTTACGCTTACGCTTGCGCTGAAGCTTAAGCGCTGCCTCTACACTGTCGGACATAACAAGAAAAAGTTTCTCTTTAATTTACGGCTTTGGCACTGCAAAGGCCAACTGCAACCGCACACTTAGCTGACCAACCTTAGTTAGTATCGTTTGTTTAAGTATAATTCCATTGCATTCGTTAATTGTTAATCAATTAAAAATGCAATTTCTGTCTGCTTGTCCGGCTTTGTTGGCTTACTCCATTAGTTAATTGAAGGAAACATTTCAGCCAAATTGAATAAACGTAGACAATAAATTCTTTGCGCTGAAACTGCTTAAGTTATTGTTATTGCTTATTGCTGTTCGCATGAAAATGGGGATTTTTTCGCTTTGGCTTTAGCTTTGGTCAAGAATAAAATCACCTTAAATTTGGGTCAACTGCATACAAATGCAGTTTGATTAATGTTTTTTTTTTTTTTGAAAATTTCAGATACCAATCGAGTGTCAGATCTGTGCATATGTGAAAGCCACAATGATCATTGATTATTATTGTTGCTGCCAATGAGCTAATGCGACTTTATTTACCTTTGCAGTGTTTGGCAGATGAATGAGCTGCGCAGTGACAGCTCCAACAGCAAGAATCGGGCTTCGTATCCCAGACTAGTTTATGCTAATAGAATTTTTTTCCTATGCTGAAGGTCAATTCAGACAGGCAGTGCAATGTAAGCAGAGTTTACTTTATGTTTTTATACTCGCTCATTAAGTGAGAAGAGTATATTGGTTTGTATGTAATGTCTATTTCGTCGCTATTCAAACTAGAGATAAGTTTTTTTTTTATAAAGTTTTAAGATTTTTCCTGATATGCTCACTAAGGCGAGGCACCCAAATCAAATCTGCATATTTTAAAATTTTGGAACCAGAGCTACAGTTACTGTAAACTTCCTCTTAAGAAACTGATTTAAATGTTTTATGCAGTCAGTTAAGCCCAGCTGCAAGATTCTTACTTGTTTAATAATAATTAAACTAAAAGTAATAATAATTATAATAATTTTAAAAATAATAATAATAATAATAATAATAAGAATAATAATAAGAATAATAATAATAATAATAATAATAATAATAATAATAATAATAATAATAATAATAATAATAATAATAATAATAATAATAATAATAATAATAATAATAATAATAATAATAATAATAATAATAATAATAATAATAATAATAATAATAATAATAATAATAATAATAATAATAATAATAATAATAATAATAATAATAATAATAATAATAATAATAATAATAATAATAATAATAATAATAATAATAATAATTATAATAATAATAATAATAATAATAATAATAATAATAATAATAATAATAATAATAATAATAATAATAATAATAATAATAATAATTAAAATAATAATAGCAGTAATTATAATAATAATTATAATAAATAAAGAAATATAATTTTTAATAATTACAATGCTGTTCAATATATAATTCGAGTAATATTTATAGCAATTGTAATACTCAGAATCTCCCACCACATTTAGCCATATTTACTTAAGGCTAATACATTATGGTCGACGTAGTTCACATATCAAAAATATCCCATTGATGGACAGTTTTAGATAGCTTGAAGACATTTCATAACCGATTACCAATTAGAAGTTAATTTCGTTGCTATATCAAGTGGCTATATTACTATTAGCCAGAGAGCGGGCCGTAAGTAAGCTCTAACGAATGTTTGCTTATCGCATGACGCTCTTAAGTATATTTAATATGTTAAAGGTTATTTCTGCCAGCACGCACCTCAGACATCAAGTTGCATAATCGCTAATGGATAGCAAAGCTGAGACAAGTTGTAAGAACATCGAAAATATATATATATATTAGTTGTCTAACTTTATTAATTGTTTCTAGTTTAAGCAGCTGTTAAATGTTTTAATTGTTTTATGTTTCGCAAAAAACGTTATTTTAGGTTGATATTTTCGGTTAGACAAGAAGTTGAACAGTTGGCAAGGCAAATAAAAACAGAAAAACATTCAACTTGTTTGGTTGGGTTCATAGGCGACAGCATAAGAAGTAGGGGAGCAGGAGAGCAATGCAACAAACAGCAACAAACAACAATGAACAAGAACAACAACACCAACAACAACATCAAGAGGAAGAAGAAGAAGAAAAAGTTGCATAGCATGTTTATTTTTAGATGTTGCATTTATAGAACCAGGACGGGTTATATAGGCATAGAGAGGAGTAGGGCATTAGAAGCAAAGCCAGCCAAACAATGAGAGGGAGGGAGGGAGAGAGAGGTAGAGAGCGGTAGAGAGCGGTAGAAAGAGTGGGAATATAAAGGTAAAAAGATATCAAAAGTGAGTACATTCACATGGATGTGGGAGAAGCGACGCAATGCCAGATTAAAGTGACTGAAACGTCGCGTCGTATTGGGCGTTGTGCTGAGCTCCTGATGATCGCTGCAGCTGCCACTGCACGCCTCTCCATTCTGGTCCCGGCCATGGCTGTCCGGCGTAAGTGAACGCGTTGGCGTGGGCGAGGGCGAAAGCTTATTAAGATTGCTGCTGCCAATTGCCGCCGCCGGCATTGTCTCGGAACTCTCAATGTTGATAACCAGACGCGGCAGTGATCCAAGCGGCGCAATCTCTGTGCCACTCTGGCGCTGCAACGTGCGGCAGCTTGTGTTTGGCGTGGACTTGGAGCTTGGCGGCAGATCACGTTGATCCTCCCATTCGAGCAGCGGTCGATGCAGCGACTGCAGATCATGTGTGCCCGTATCGTGCAGACCACGCACCAAAGCCCCAATTGTGCGCTGCTTGCACGCTTTGGAGTCTGTTGAACTGGTTACGGCTGCTGCTGCTGCTGCTGTTGTTGGTGCTGCTGCTGTTGGTGTTACTGCCGCAATCGTCTTTGGGTCAGCTACTGACGTTGATGGCTTTACTGTTGCTTTTTGTTTAAGCTTTGGCGCTTTATCATTCGGCTGCATGGTCACTCTTCCTCTGCTGTTTCTTTTGTATGCATACGAGTCTCGAGCTCTTTTATTTTATCGCTTCTTTATGAGTCGACACAGAAATGACGCGGCCCTCGGGCTATGGAAAGAGAGCTGCAGCAGCTGCCGCCTGGGCCAACTGATTAGTTTTTAAGCCTGTTCAGCTCACATATGACATGTTTTATGCTTTTATTAATGTTCTTTCTTTACTTTATTCTGCATTTGCAGCAGTTTTGTTTCATTTTGTTTATGATTGAACAACAACAATTGAACGTCTGATGCCTGCCTTGTCTAATTGACTGCATATTCAATTGATCAAGTCAAAACCAATTGTTGATTCAACACAATCAAGTGAAATGACATTCAAAAACATGGAATAGAATCTTGGATTTGTATAGAGTATAAAGTATTCTATATTGCATATGGGTCTGTTTATACGCGTCGTTGAAAGTTGAGTACTTTAAAGTAGGATTTCGATGGAGTAAATGTGTAGAATGTAGGTTATATTTGCTGATTGAGCAACTTTAGCAATAAGAAGCTAAAGAATTGTCAAGGTTGGCTCCAATATTTGTATTATATAATTTAATTTCAATTTTTAATATTATTTATATTATTTATAGCTATTTATATATATAACCTGTTCTTTTTGCCAAAAACCTAATTTTATGTGACTAATTTGAGTTTGCATTAAAAGTTAAAACTTTTCACTTTTTTAACTGTAATACTTCGTTATATTGTTTCAGCTTCGTTATATGGGCTCAGCTTAAGAGCTTTCCTGCCTTAAGTTTTTAAGCTGATGTCTGCTGGTTTGCTGCAACCAATGAAACCAAGTTTTGATTCATGTCTGAAGCTGCTCGCAGTTTCATATGGAAGACAGTCGTTATCTTTAGTGGATCTCAATTATAATTAGATTAAAGACAAGATTGCTATGCAGCTAGATCCTCTCAAAGTCTGTTGTATGACACAACAAACATTAAAATTAGTTTTATATATATTTTATAGTTCAGTTTTACTTTATAGCTAAGCCAGATATATATCTTCATGTATATGAAAATTGCCAGACTTGCAACTTCCCCAATCAAATTTCCCCAATCAACACACAAGCCTCAAGCTAATCAACTTAAACTGCATTCATCTCTATAATAGCCTATAACTATATATATATATATGTATATATATATATCTGGTGCACTTATCTTATAGTTTATCTTAGGCAAAGGCAAAGATATATGTTTATAAATTTATATAGCAAATGCACTCATCATTTTGTTATCGTTAGCTTATCTCATATACATATTAAACACAGTTTATAGATAGTAAGTGAAAAAGCTCTCGGCTTTCGCACAAATTAACTGAATTGTGTTTTTAGTTAAGTTTTAATTTAAATTGGTTTTGTCACACACCTCGGAGTCGCCCGGATGCGTTTTTAAACGGGCTTTAAACATTTTGGTTAAACTCTCGCCGCTTAGTTCCGTTTTGAAGGTATTTTACAGCTTCCAGTTGATTGAGAAAAATAAATAAAAAATACCGAAAATAATACCAAAAACTATTAAAAAACAACTTTAGCTCGACCGCCTGCCAGTGGCGTTCTTAGTGAACTGTCGGCTGGAAGCTGCATGCATGTTCCATATATGGTTGAAAAAATGCACAGCGACACGCAGTTTACATTTGACTTTTAATTAATAGAACAAACAAGCGAAATTATCAGAACTGGCTCGATAAGCGCACAGATAAGCAGCGGATATTAAACCAGAGTGCTGGAACAGCTTCTATTTCCTATTTGCAAATTGGAAAAGTTTTCTTTTGAAATAACTTCTTTTGTTTTATCATTATTTGCACACTATGGGATTCATCGCGACGAACCATTCCAGACTGCGTAAGAAATTAAACTGAATCAAAGACAGCGACTTGAAGTGAAGCGGCCCGTGGAGGGCGATTGCTTTGTATGTTGCCTTCCATTATGACAGTCCATAATAAACTTTATTGCTGCTAACAGTGTGTGTCAATAGTAATTTACAGCTACAGCTAGCTGGAAAGATTCAGTGCGATAAATTAACAAAGATTCATTGCTAATGTTATTGTTTATAGCTCTGTTAGACAAATCAACATTCTCTCATTGTCTGTCCGAATTCGTCGACAGACTTTACATATTGCTATGAAAGTATGCTTACAAATCGCCTTGCATAGCGGATACTATAATAATAATAGCTATAGACATTATCTATAGATAATGCCTATAGAATACTGTCTAATAATACTATTTATCTATACTACCCACGCATAGATACTATCTAAAGATACTATATATGTACAAATAGTATCTAAAGTTTCAACTTATGTATAGATACTATCTGAACATACAACCTATGCATAGATACTATCTAAAGATACAACTTATGCATAGATACCATTTAAAGATTTTAACCTATAGGTACGCTCCTTGGATAATGTCCATATGTATAGATTCCAACAATAGATAATACCTAATGCCTAAAGATACTACCTATAGATATCACTTATAGAAACTCCTTTAAGGAGTTTACATATAAATACTACCCATAGATATTATACATACACACTTGAGATTGATATAATTCCGAGATGAAGACAGTTTTTTAAAACATATAAATATCTATAATTCGATTTTCATATTTTCATTTTAAACTCTTTTTAAATTTAGCCTTCCATCTAATCAATTGCATTAACTGTTGCATACTTTCAGGCCGCACAGGAAAACTAAGCGATCAGGGCTGGACAGCATTATTAGCTATATGCCTACACCTTATTGAATTTTTATATTTAATAAATTAAGAAATGAACACTCAGCAATATTTGTACAGACCTAATTATATATGCGCAAAAATATAAATCGAAAAAACAAATGTCTATGACGGAGGTCTGTCGCTATCGACTTACAGTTTGTAGAATTCTAATCAGCATACGATTGTATATATTTATATACATATATATATATAAATATATATGAACAGTAAATACAGATGAAACATACATATATATATATATATATATATATATACATATATACATATATATATACTAGAACATATGTTTAATTTGACTGCTGCCAGTCTGGCTGGTTTAGTTTACCCAAGTTTAACCAAAATATCTTTGCTTATCAGATAAGCCAGCCAGAACATATGGTCGAGGCGTACTATCGAAAACACCCACCTGAACAGAGTTATTGCTGCGACCAAAGGAGCTGCGAAAGAAGCCGAACGGAAATATGCTGCCATAGCCGCCAGAATCGTGACGCTCGCGGCCGGAGCTCGTTGTGGCGCCGGAGTTCGGCGACGCTGGCGATGGATTTAGGGGCGACATTTCCGAGTAGGCGCGCCCCAATTGATCCAACTTGGGAGTGCGAACCATTTTGCACAGTTATTCTCTGCTTGGCTTTTTTTTTCTTTTTTTTTTTTTTGGTATTCTTTTGTTTATACACTTAAGCGTACATTTAATACACAACAAACAGTTAAATTGCGGAACATTGAATGGGGAAATTGTTTCCGTTTAGCGCAGCTTAGTCAGTTCGTGGCAATTATTTGCATGCGCCGATCAAATATTTACCGCTGATAACCTTTTTGATACTAATTAAGGTTTTGTATTTTTGTAAGCACACACAGATTCAACCGATTTAAATATTATTTCTAATTCCGTTTTTTATTTTTTATTTTTATTCTCTTTTTATTTGGCTCGTCGCGCTGTATTTCAACTGTGGAGCACACGCAACGCGCACTGCTGGAAAACTAACCGCAGGCAATGCCCGGGTTCTGGACAGGCAGCGACAGCAAATAATGCAGCTCACAACATGTGCGCCTAGCATTCTCTTCATTTCGCATACCCTGTAACTGAGCTGTGTGGCAGAGTGGCTATGACAAATTTTGGTAACCTTTCGTGACAAGCAAAGATATTTTATTATATTTAACTTTTCTTGTTTTTTAAATACTCAGTAAGTGGACTATGCGGCATAATGGGCATGACTACTCTAGGTAGCTTTTCGTAACAAGCAAAGTCAGTAAATATGAATATTTTCTTACATTCTTCCCAATTTATATACCCTGTTGCAGAGCACTATGGTTTCGCGAGTATAGAACAAAGATAGCTAGAGTGTAAGTATATAAATCCTTTAAATACCTTTTAGCTTGATCAATCAACAATATTTCCCCATTTTACACTTATTCAATTTAGTTATATTATCAATCTCTGCTCTACAAATTTGAATTACAGCTAATCTATTAGTCGCACACTCCCTGTTGGCTCATCCTTACCCATATATTTTGATAAAATACAAGAATTTAGCAAAACATTAACGGCGCTTTCGCACTATCACACATGTGCAGAAACACACCCACACACACACACACACTGCAATTACTGGCGCCCAAAATGAGCAATCACAACGGCTACTAAATACTTTTGTGCTTGTATTTAGTTATCGTAATAACTGTTGTCTGCTTGCGGAACGACGGAAAGGAACATTGAAATTACGCACAGCAGCTCTCGCAGACAGTAAGCAGTGGAGTAAATAGACTCAGACGCTCTCCCTCCCTCTCCCTCTCTCTCTCTCCCACTCACCCTCTTTCTCTCTCTCTCTCTCTCTCTCTCTCTCTCGCTCTGACATATAGTATTCGTTAAGTTAAGTCAGATCTCGTTGACTGATAACGCCGCCAGTTGACTGTCTACTTCCAAGCCAAAGCACACAAAAAAGAAAAAAAAAAACAGCAGAAAAACATTTTATGTTGACATAGTGTACATTAAATATGTAGACAGTTATGTTTGCGCGTATGAGAGAAATTGAAGAGAATTTGACTGCACATTCACACGTATTTAAAGTTAGGCAAGATAACAGACTGCTAGCAGCTGCATAACATACTGTTAACCATAGATATACTCAATTTGTGTATGATGTGCGAAAATTCATTTAAACTGATTTTGTTTACAGTTGAATACCTGAGCATTGCTTTGTGCACCTGTTTGCCGCATCCATAAACCCAATTCTGCATCTATGTAAGTAACTTGGAGTTGGGCATAGCCCCATTGCTATTATTACAGTTGCCATGGGAACGTGCAATTGAAAGTGCACAAATACTAAATAATAAAAAAAATAATAATAATAATAATCTACAAGAAATCAGAAAATATCTAAATGTTGCAGATAATACTATAATTGAGGCATAGTATAGACAACTGTATAAAATGCTGAATATAATATAATACTGCATGCATAGCTTATATTAACTAATTAGTCGATGTTCATATGAGTAAAATGAAGTAACTAACATCTTCCAGCTGCTGTTATAGCTGAAGAAGCTAAATGAAACATGGGCATTGTGCTAAGTCTGATATAGACAGCTCTAAGATTGACAATCTAGACAATTCATCTTAGCAACCAGTTTATATATATTTTAACGGCCTTTGGCACTTCAAATTCACATAACAAACGTGATGCATACTTTGAGGCGCTTTAATTTTCAACTGAGTGGAGAGAGTAAGTATGAAATCAAGTTGGGGCTTCCTTATTACTAAAATCGGGAACAGAAGAAGCTATTAATCTACATCAATCTACCAAATTTATATACATAGGAGGAAAAGCTACTATCACAATAAGGACTATACCAACAACAAATAATAATAATAAATAGAAATCAA
This sequence comes from Drosophila anceps, assembly GCA_035045945.1. Taxonomy (NCBI): domain Eukaryota; kingdom Metazoa; phylum Arthropoda; class Insecta; order Diptera; family Drosophilidae; genus Drosophila; species Drosophila anceps. The sequence goes on from JAWNON010000073.1 coordinate 7,619,297, forward strand.
AATAAAAACTAAATAAAAATAAAAAATAAATAAAAATAGAATAAAAAACAAAGCCTAAATATAGTATTTATTAGACTCGTCTATGCATATATTATGTTTACATATAGATAATATATAAAATAACATAAAAAGTATTTCCCAGATGCTTTGCTAATTTTCAAACAGCATTTTGATAACTTTATCAAGTTGATTGCTGCATTAAAAAAAACTGCCACAATGTAAAACACATAAGTTCTAAGTAAGAGCAACAATACTTATGAGCAGAAATATATCTATATATATATATAATGCTTTTCCTAGGCGCGTGGCTATATATATATATATATATATATATATATATATATATATATATATCTCAGTATATATATGTAAGTGTATAAATATATAATTATTTCAATACAACTTGCCAAGCAATTTTGTGCCTGTCTGCCATCGGTCTATCAACAATTCCCAGAATAGCCACAGACAAAAAAAAAAAAAACAAAAACAAAAACAAAACAACATCGAACAAAGTCGAAACAATGATGTAGTTGTCATAGATTAGCACTAAACTTAGTTCATTAAACTTCAGCTATTTACTGTTTACAGCAAGTTGAATCAGATTGACAGGTAGTGGATGGGAAAACAGTCATTGTTTAAGCTTTTCCGGTTATCACTACTGCAGGTAAGTCTGTCGTCAGGGAAACCCCAAAGGCAAGGTTATAAATGATTTAACAAATCAAGAGATTAGACTGTAAAATACCCAGATATACAAAAATATAGAAACAAAATTAGCTGTTGGCTGATTTAGTTTTCTGCTTATTGTCACATTTTCTATTTTCTGCCTTCCATGATTCATCTTCCGTCTTTTATCTTCCATCTGCTTCTATCATCTGTCTTCTATATTGTGCATTCTATCTTATATCTTTTAAGCTTTTAAAACACCTGCCTTCGTTCGCTTTGTTTTGTCTCTGTTTCAAGGGCTTCAAGGTTTCAAACTAAGCGGTTCTTAGATCTGGTTATTGTTGATATATCAAGTCAAGACGAGGCAAGACGCTACTCATATAATATCCATAGATACATAGATTGCTCCGAAATCTCACACAGACAAAAAGTCTCAGCTCAATGCCCAAGAAAGTATATACATAATAATAATAAGTACAATAAGTCTCTGTCGAGGTTTCTAGTTCACAAACTTTGTTGCAGCAGCAGCAGCAGCAGCAGCAGCAGCAGCTTATAAAACTAATCACATAATATATATATATATAAAAGGGCATGTACACAGATATATATATTTACAAGTATTAAGTATCAAGTACAAATGTTTTCTTTTTGAGCAGCTGTTGAGTCATTCGCATAATTCGATAGCTGACATGGCGCAAAACTCACTTGCATAGTAAATGCGACGCCCGTTTCGCTTAGTGCCTGGGATGCCATAAAATGTGATATGGAATAAACTGGCAGATTGTCGTCGATCATTTTGAATTTTGATAAATCACTGGAAGTCTATGTCAATATCACTAAGCCGCGTATCTCTAATGTATCTCTGTCACTTGCAGAGTTTCGAAAGCAACTGCCAAAGTTTTCGCTCAACGCTTATCTAGAGTTGATTTGATTTATTAATTTCCACAAATTAACATCAATTTGTGATTTGTTATTGATCGTTTTAATCTGATTTGATATTTAATAGACATGTATTAGAGTATCGAATATACTCCATAGAGAGAGAGAGAGAGAGAGAGAGAGAGCTCAAAAGCATCTTTTGGATGCATAACTTTCATAACTTCCTTCGCTACATTGTATGTAAGAAATAATACAAATGTAACCCTATTATAAGACTCTCATAACAATTCTATTTGTGTGATTAGATTTGTAAATATTTGAGTATGTACATATTTAGGGTTTGTTCTCTGAAGCCAAACAAATTTTGTTGCATTACAAATAAACGTATTGGTAAACACAGCTCGCCTAGGCGATTCTCATAACATACAAATAAACTCGAAAAACGTTTCAAGCTCTGTCTACAACGGTTCTTGGCACTCCTTACAACTATTTTTATAGAACTTTGTGTATGAAGTCATACAAGGTTTGCTTGCAAAGTTGCTGACTGTGAGGCGAAGATATATTTAAATAGAAGCGCAGATATATATTTATATTTATTATATATTTTCATATATATTATTTAAATTTATGTATCAGAAAATTGAATATTTATATATTTACGTTTATTTAAGTTTATTCATTTCTTTCAAATGAATAAATAAATGTAGATATGTAAAAATTCATTGAAAGTTACTTTTAAGACAGTCCTTAATGTAAGAAATACTATGACGATCATATCTATGAAATAGCTTAACAAATTTCAAATTTCGTATAAAGCTAAGTTATTTGTTACAATTTTATTATATATAAATATTTTTTTATATATAAATATACATTAATTATTTATTATATAAAAATATATATTAATATTTTATTATATAAAAATATTTATTAATATATTATAAGAAATCATATTTACCAAATATTGACAAAGGCAAATTGATCAAAGGCAGAAATTGCAATCTTAACAATGCATTGACAAGACGAAACGCCGCCAAATTGATAACAGCAGAGTGACATATATAAGCTATATACATATATACATATATACATATATATATATACATATGTATGTATATACATATAGTCGCATGTCTGTACATATCTTCACAACTAGCCTTCTTATCGTGCCATTTGTATGTAGATAAGCCCAGTTGGCAAACAGAAACTGGCACAGAAACAAAGATAAAGTGCGCTTAGTTTCGAGTGCGCTGGCATTAAGACGTATTCATTTCAATTGTGACGAATGACGACAAAGGCATACTCTGTGGACTTTGTGGAGTGCCCCACGCCCCAATGGGAATTAATTCATTTTCGATTCCGTCGTCTATTAAATACTCGTTAGCCGCAAGTGACTGGCAAATAAGCTGAGCAGAAACTAAAAATTCTTATGACAAAAATAAACCAAGGCTAAATGGAATTATGTAAAACATAAAATAAACAAAAATAAATAAAGCCAGTTTTTTTTTTTGTTTTTGTTTAAACTATAAAATTAGTATGAAAAGTAACTTAAATATATTTCATATTTCCAAATTGTTACATATAGTTGTATGTTGCTTTTGTTGACTATGCACTACATGTACTTGAAGTTTAAAAATAAATATAGATATATATATATATATATTATGAAATTTGGTTAACTTGAATCTACAGTGAAATCTTTCAATTGTTTGCTCTCACACAAATGACAATATTATTAGTTAAATTAGCACCTTTTTAGTTAAGGCGAAATTCTACAAAAAATCGTGGCAAATAGACTAATCGTGCCTGTGGAATATTTGCTATGGATTGTTGTTGTTTGGATTTAATATCTCACTAAGCATTGTTACTCAATCAAATCAAATAAGAAATTTGAAATTTGGTTAAAATTTTGGCTACTTTTCATCAATACTGCAAGAACAGAAGTTGATTTATATATATCTGCCTATGTATATATGTCACTCACCGGTTAAATCAATCAATTGTTGTTGTTGTTGTTGTTGTTGTTTTTATTGCCAGTTATACAAATTTGCCGCGCAAAAACCAAACACTCTGGCAGGATCAGACACATTGACAACAAACGACAGCTGAGCACAGCTGAGCGCTGCCCTGTGTGTGTGCGCGTGTGTATGTATGTGTGTGTGTGAGTACTTATATGTATGTATGTAGCTATTGTCTGTATGTATACACGCACGTGTGTCGCTGTATGCGGGTTTGTATGTGCGACAATGAAACGTCGATAAAAAGTGATTACAATTACGCCCGCACTGACTCTTACACTAGTTTCTATAACATCAGCACTTTAACAGTTAAAAATTGAATATGTCGGTTATAAATAATTGAAATAAACTTGTCACGAACACACAATAAAAATTATATATATGTACATATTCACGTACATATAGACGAGCAGCAGCACACTGCGCGAAAAATGATTCTTTCACAATTTGCATTTGAATTTAAGCAGCAGATATTCACGGTTTACATAATTAGCGATTTGCATATTAAATACAATTATGAAACAATATCTTCCACACTCTATTATAAATTGTACTATTATTAAATTAAGTTACATATATATGGCGACCGAACCAACAGTTCTACGTTCGCTGCCGTTTGCTACCCAACAAACAATGGGCGACGCGTTTACGAATTTTCATACAATTGGCTACTAGCCGAATTGTTTGCTTGGCAATGTCTGATACGAAACGAATGTTGCCAGATTGACAAATGCCAAAACGTGCACAATATGGCCAACCGCAAATAGTAAAGCGCGTAGCTATTATCGATATACAAATTATAATTGTAAGCAACTTTTGCAAATTAAATATTCTTTTTAAAGTTTTTTTCCTATTAAAATGAGCTGCACTGTTACTTGTTATAATTCTTAAATGTGTTAGAACTGTATTATATTAATTATAAAAATTTGAACCCACTTGGATGGCTTCATTTAAAAACTGTTTTATTTACTTTCCGAAGACTAGCAATGCTGAATGAACTAATGAAACTTATTTCACTTCCCATCACTAATCGCAACAAGCAAAAAGAATCATAAATAAAATTTATGTACATTCGTTAAATGTTTCTTTCCTTTATTCTAAGACACGATTTGTGCACTCGAAGACAATATCGAATGCGGCCTGGAATTTACAATTTAACGGGCTTGGGCTTGCCTTGCTGGGCAGCAATGCGTTCCTTGTAGCGCTTGACAGCCTCCTCGCGGGAAAGGTTACCCTTGCGTGCATATCGCTGGTTGATCAAGAACTTGACATCCATCTGTGAAACGATACAGCAATATATGGAATATGTCAGATTATTACGATCCTGTCACATATTGATGTGATTTCTACTTACGCCCAGGGTGGACTCGTGGCGTTTGCGCATTGGGCGCTTGATGCCATTGCGATGTGCCTTCTTGTTCTGGTTGTGATTTGTATGATTCTTGGACTTGGCCATTGCGAATTATCAAACTGTTGGTGCGGCAGAAGTCGGCGTCCAGCCAGTGAATGGCACAACATGAAAACAAAAAATATCCATTATATTACACAGTTCACAGTTTATTTTCTTCATTATTCAGTTAAACAATTGCCGATGGCATTGGGAAATCCACTTTTGAGTAGAATTAAAATTGTTATTTGGTTTATTCTCGACCTACGTTTTTGACAGCTCAGCGGAAAAGAAGAGGAAGAAGCAGCGACACTATCGATAGCCACAGTTTTATCTTAAACGGCAATCGATACTTGTGCGAACAGCTGTTTCCGATTTTAAATGTATGTGGCAACATTAAAAGTGCTTCACAGTGAATAGCAAAACCAACAAAATACAACGCAATTGTCTTTGCTTTTAAATAGTTATTAAATTTAAACTCTATTTAAGAAGTACAGAGTAATACAAATATTAATTGAGAAATTTAAACAAAGTTGCCGCTAAAAATTACATCGTGTTAGAAATAGGTAAGTAAGGTCACAACACTTATACCGTCATACACGACATTTGGGTTTTTGATTGTATTGAATGCGGGCGGGTGGGTAAGGGGAAGCGATGAGTCATCATCTAAAACAAGTTATCACGACAACAGCGACCCACTAGTATTTGCTTTGTTTTTTTCTCTTTCGCTTTTTGTAATCAGTCTGACGTCATATTCAAAGGAAAAAAAATGAAAATTTCTGCCGCTTCCGCTGCTGCACTGGCCAGCAATACAAACAGTAGTAACGCAACCGCCGCACCGATAGTACCTAAAACGGAACCAGATCCAATTGGCACCGAGGAGTCCATGGAATTTCAGACACCCAACAGCACATCAACACCCAACGTCAGCAAACGTCCTGCTTTCCTTGACCTCAACAAAAAGAACAAGCGCTCAATGGCACCGCTGCTTATTGACTCACCTGATGTACCTTTAAAAACACTCAATACGCCGGACCTTGAGAAAATATTGCTCTCAGGCGGCCTGTTGCAGACGCCACAACCGGGCACAGTATTTCCCACTAAAGTGGGTCCCATTACCTCCGAACAGGAGGCCTTTGGCAAGGGCTTTGAAGAGGCCCTCCAGAATCTGCACACCAGCAAAAACACGCAGGCATTTCTGGGCAACGCCAATACCAATCCCAGCCCCAACGCGCCAACAGCTGTCAGCAATCCAACTGTTGCCGTTGCCCCAGCCACCATGACAGCCGTGAATAATGGCATTAGTGGCGGGTTTACCTACACCAGCGTGGGTGAGTTTGAATTACTTTTGAATTACACAATCCAGCACAGAGTCTAATCTGCATTTCTTATTTATAGATGTATTTCCCGTCATTAAGGATGAGCCACAGAATGCCGTGGCTTCCCCCACAGTCAGTCCCATTGATATGGCAGATCAAGAGAAGATTAAGCTGGAGCGCAAACGTCAACGGAATCGCGTGGCAGCCTCCAAATGTCGCAAACGTAAACTGGAACGCATATCCAAGCTGGAGGATCGTGTCAAATTACTTAAGGGCGAGAACACTGATCTGGCGGGCATTGTAAAAACGCTGAAAGATCATGTGGCCCAGCTGAAGCAACAGGTCATGGAGCATGTGGATGCTGGCTGCACCGGTTTGCTAGCGGGCAAATAACATAGGGATAATACCGAGGAGACTGTGCAGCACTATATGTCGAGTTTAATATCGGACGACAATGATACAGAAGCTGAGACAGAGGAGGTGGAAGATCAGGAAATGGAGGACACCATCGAGACGGCTGTAGATGCGGCAAGCGGTGTCGTGCTGCTCTCGGAGCAGGAGATATCTTTAGAACTTTTACTTAATGCATCATCGAATACCTTCGATCTAGACACACTACCAAGTAATCATGTCGTCATCGAAACAATTGACCAATTGACGGACTGCAGTGAGTCCACCGGCTGATTAATGGAAACCATTTAACTTGGAGTGACTATTTTTATACTTATACATATATATATATATATATATATATATATATATATATATATATATATATATATATATATATATATATATATATATATATATATATATATATATATATATATATATATACATATATATTTAGAGACAAACCTTTAATTTCTGCTTAAACCTGAATTAAGCTAACGTGCAATGCCTTATTTGCTGCAATTCTATTTGATTGCTTTGGAAAAGTAATTTTTATTTAGTTCTAGATGTACATATGGTTCGTTACCCCTATGTTTATTTATAAGCTGAACAAGTATTTTATATATGTTGTATGTAAGAAGAAGAAGAAAATATATATATATATTTATATATACCATATAAATTAACTGAAATGTGTAGCATGTTTTTATAGCTTAAAAGGTTCGGGTATTCACAGCTATGTTTATGGTTTTATAACAGGCAAGATGAAGTTGATACCTCAACTATTTTAGCCAAATAACAATGAGAATTCAGTTTTATAATCAAAAACATTTATTTTCATATTATTACACATACATATAAATATATTTATTTATATTTTCTACATTCATATAGTAAATCTAATTTGCTTACATTTCGCCTATTTGTCGTTTATTTTGTTTATTTGCTTAAAATTCGAAATGTTTATAGATGTCGTCAGTAGACGTTTATTGTCACCTTTTTGCCATTTGTTATTGTTATTGTTATTGTTTTTGCTTTGTCGCGTTTCAATGCGATACTGTTTTAAGGCACATAGCGGAGCTAATCACGCTCCCATCTCTAATTTGCATGCACACTGAAGCAATCTTTATTTATTTATGCTAAATAATTTCTAAAGAATATAAAACAAAATACTGCATTTTTTAAATAAATATGTAAATAAACGTATCTAAATTATGCATCTTTGAGCAACTAAAGAAAAAATCATATTTATTTGTAAACGAAACAATAATAAATATATAAGCAACATTAAAAAAAGAGATAAATAAATAAATATATATATATATATATATATATAAATATATAAGCAATAAAAAAACCAGAAAGCTAAAAAAGTGATGTTTATCTTAAATGTTTGCCTGAAAAGTAGCCCAAGACCTAGCTAGAATTGTTCTAATAATTAACGCAATTAATTAAACTTAACTAATTTGAGCCCAGAATCTAGAGAGTATGAGTTTATAGAGCTTAAGCTATTTGGTCAGTGGATAGCCATCAATAAGCAGGCTCTTCTCGTCGCTGAGCTGTTGTGGGCCTTCGCCTATCTTCGTATGGATTATATATTTGAGCATATTCTTGGCATGCACATGGCCAATGGAAGCATCTCTGAGACCGTTCTTCACCTCAATCGCTGGCACTGGAATCCCCTTGAGATACTCAACACTTTGCGAGGCATCGTTGGGAAATGCCAATTGGATGGCAGCCAGAAGACGTGGCACATTCTCGGCCAGCACATAGAGGCAGGCATTTGGGCCCGCATCAAAGGTGTAGGCAGCCTGCACGGCGCCCACCGTCTCATTGTAATTGTGCACGAAATTTGCAATTGCATGCGAGACGTCGTTCATGTAGACACACGGCGGATAGGTGTCCAGGCAGATGGCGTGCAATTGATTCGACTCCTTCATGGTGATCTCGGCGAAAGCGTCAAAGTCACGTGCATCAATTGCCGCCATCAGATCCTTCACGCGCTGCGGCACCAGCTCTTGGGCGCGATGCTGTATCAGTGAGGATGTCTTGACGCCCAGCTGCATGCCCTTGGTGGAGCCGGTCTTTTTACGTGCATCGTTCACGACTAGTATCAGCATATGCATGTTGGGCCAATGCTTAGCGGGCGCCAGCTGCACGGCAATGGAGTCGCTGCCATCAGCGGCTGAGCCGCGTCGCCAATGCACAAAGCCACCGTACAAACTGCGACACGCTGAGCCGCTGCCCTGTCGCGCAATCGAAGTTAGTTCCTCATTCAAAGGTAAATCGTAGAGGCGTGCTAGCGTATAGACGAGACAGGCATAGCCAGCTGCACTCGAAGCCAGCCCAGCGGCCGTAGGAAAATTGTTGTACGATGCGATGTGCACCTTCCAGGACAATGGAAATTTGTGGGCACCATGGGCCAGGGCCAGACGATGTACGCCTTCCAGGCAACGCATCAGTCGTGCATTCTCCTCGAAGGGCACCACATCGCCATTCAGCCACATGCGATTCTGTTTAAAGCTCTCCGATGCGCTGATTGTGGTCTTTGCACTCATCTCATTAGCATCTAGTGTCATGCTGACGGAGTCATTGATTGGCAGTATTAGTTCCTCGTTTCGTTTGCCCCAGTATTTAACGAGGGCCATATTGACAGGCGCGACACACGTTGCCGTAAACATTTTGCTTTAACACTAATATAAACAATATTCTAACATTAAGTTTGAAAACGACTTTCCCCAGCTTTCACTGTAAAGTGCGGTAGTCAACCGATGAGCATTTTTATCGAAGCTATCGAACAATCTGCTGCTTGATAAATACTAAATTTTGATATAAAATAATAATTTAGTATTTTTTTGAAGTAACTGCCAACTTGGTAAATACTTATTTTCACTAAAGTATTTTTTCAATTATGATTTTTTGCAGTAGTTTTTTTTTTATTTGTGCTGTTAGTTAAATGAAATATCCACTGTGCAATATAGCACAGAGAATTTATTTTTTGTCTCAATTTGATTTTGTTAAAATATAAAATGCTTAATAATATCCTTAACTGTCTTCTGCATTATCTAGTATATTTAAAATTTAGCATACTCGAAAAATCCAAGAAAAACAGGGTTGAGCTGTCATTCCCCTATACACCAAACAAAAGGCTGCATCATTTGATTTAAATACACCAAAATATAAACAAATAACAAAAAGAGACAGAAATACAATGCCACTTACTGCCGAGAGTGCTGCACAACAAATACAGGTGGTTAATAGCTATATAAACTATTTAATCACTGTTACTGCTCACACTGAGACACCTAAATTACATTATCACATTTCTCTTGCTAAACAGGATCGCCTGAAGGATATTCAGCAACATATTCATAAAGTCGATAATGAAAGACGCCGTGCTGAAAATTCCATTGCCAGTCTAGTGCGAGCACAGCAAAATCCAAATCCAAAATTAAAAACGCTGCTGCAGTCGAAAATTTTAGAGGCAACACAGGAAGAGGCAACAATTCGAGCGGCCCTCGCCAAAATACATGAAATACGAAATATACGAAACGAGCGACGCATACAGGCAGGGGAAAAGTTTGAAATAGTTATAGTATGCAATGTTTAAATATTGATATATTCACAGGCTCGCAATGCTGGCAACAAGGAAGCCATACGTCGAGGTGCTCTGATGAAAATGGTGCAGCTCTCGGCACAGACATTGCCGCTCTTCGTGGGCAAGCCGGGCGAGCGTGCACCAGCTTTGTGCGGAGCAATACCAGCAGAGAGCAGCTATGTGGCCAAGGTGGGCGACAATGTGGCTGCGCTGGCCAAAGGCATCGACGAGGAGGAGAACTGGATACTGGCCGAGGTGGTGCAATTTCTACATCGACAAAACAAATACGATGTCATTGACATAGACGAGGAGCAGAAGGATCGACATGTGCTCAGCAAACGCAAAGTGATTCCATTGCCATTAATGCGCGCCAATCCAGAGACAGACGGACATGCGCTCTTTCCCAAGGACACAGTTGGTGCGTAGTTGATGATTCCCATTCAATTACTTCAGCTAATGTCAAACTGTCTCGGTCTCTTTTAATCCCCAGTCATGGCTCTGTATCCCCAGACAACGTGCTTCTATAAGGCTATTGTGCATCGTCTGCCGCAAACCGCAACGGAAGAGTATGAAGTGCTCTTCGAGGATTCATCCTATTTGAATGGCTACGCAGAGCCGCTGCCGGTGGCGCAGCGCTATGTAATCGCATATAGAACCACCAAGAAGAGCGCTGGCAGTGGCAGCGGCAATCTCTCATCCGCCTAAGTAAGCTACAGCGGAATTGTAATAGCTATATATATATAATTATTATATACATATTCATAAAAACTTAATTCCTATATTGAAATCTTAGCTAATTACTCTTCATCAATAGCATCATCTGCAGCCACCTCGTCATCTTCCATGGGGCTGTCTGTTGCCTTATTCTCGTCATCTTCCTCCACATCATCTTCAACGTGTAGTTGGAATCCATCAGCCTTCGTCCATGAGCATTTCATGGTCAAGCGAAATTTGGCCATTGGCTTGCCCAGCAATTTCAGAATTCGCGCTTGCTCTGGCGTCAGCACTTTGCCCTCCTCACAGACCGTATAATCACTGTATATGGTTACAATGCCCTTCTCCAGTTTGGTGGGCAGACCCAGTGAACGCAAATGCGGTTCCATTGAGTGTGCAAACTCCTCCAGAGGTCCTGCGGGCAACGTAACCGTCTCTGTTGCTGTAAACCCGCTGCGCGCATATTCGACAGCCCAATAATTTTCTGCCCACTTGAGTACTTCTTCTTTGGACTTCTCTGTGAACAGCAGACCAACCTGACCATTAAGGCGTTTCGAAAGCTGCAACAGATGTTTGTTTAAGCTTTTGTCTATTTATCCAATACAATATATACAATATTTGCCATGTTACCTTATGTATTCCTGTTTCTACTTCTTCAGCCTCTGTGCGGCCCAGGCCGATTTGCATAATGCGATTTTTGCCAAAAATAAAACGAGAATTGCCTTTCCATTCTTGTCGCAGATCCTTCAGCAGATTGTTACGCATATTCTGCACCTGGAATACGAATATATTTGGATATTTCTCCACACAAAATCGAATGTCGTCGATGATGCGTTGCTTCCATGCGAGACCCTTGCGATCGGTCTTGGTCAAGGAAACTGCAAGCAAAATCAATAGGCAAATAATATATTCCATTCTTTCAGTATTTCTATAGATCTGTTCTTTACCTTTCTTATCACGTTTGGAGCGCGGCATTTTAACTTATATATGTATATTCTGAGCTTGAATCTCTCAAGTTTAAACACCGAAGTAAACACGTGCGACCGCTACGATGAATGCAGTATCGATGTATATTATATCGATTTTTAGCGTATCGTTCACGCATTGGACTGCCAATGTGCTGAAATAATCACTAATGCTATTGAGTTTTATAACCCTTATCTAGCCCGGTCACACTGCAGCAATAGCCGACGAGAGGTGTGTTTACGTAGTAATTTTGTAAAAAATTCTTTAAAAATATATAATTAAATTTAAGTATCGTGTTAATTTGTGTACCTGTGTTTTCTATTAATGTTCTAAAGTTTTGTTTCTGTAAAGGCGCAGTGAGTAATATATTTCGCCTCTACGCAATTGTGTTACTTAGAGGAGCGCCATGTTGTCGGCGAGAGATTGAGACCGCATTTTTCACATGTATCGATTTAAGACTCGAAAAGAATTGATATATAATTTGAATTATTGTAACAAATACAAGAGATCCCAAGTGTCGTATATTAGCTGTGTAACATAAAGGCAAATAAATTTGTTAATTCGTCTGGGACAAAAAAAATTGACTGCTTCAAGTAGGACGCTGATGACGTAATTTTGTGAATAGACAAGTCAAACGAAGCAGCATTGCCAACAGCAAAAACTTTGTTTAATCAGTTAAATTTGAAAAAGCGTTTGTTGTCTGCCTCCACTCGGATATACTTAGCGCAATTCAATGAAAATCAACATTAGAATTAAGGCAATAATTTACTGGAGCTTATCAAAAGCACATAATTGCTGATAAGGCGCCGTCACAGTCCGTGAAGTTGAAAAAATAAATTTAATCAGTGTGGCAGGGAGATAAGAGCTAAAAGGTTTTAACAGGTACAAATTTGTCAAGGGCTTAGCCAAAGGCGCAATGTACTATGGATTTTCATTTTAATTAGGTTTTTTTTAGAATTGTTAGTAATTGTTGGTCAATTTTACAACGCACAAAGAGACACGTACAAGGCCACAAATACAACTCGCGTAACATTCGAATTGAAAAATTTAACATACGGACGTTCGTCTCATTCAAATTACTCAATTAAACGACAATTGCGCACAATTGACGACAGCAACAGCAGCAGCAGCAACGCTGGCCAAGCTCCTCCCCAACATTATTGTGGCATGCGTCATACTGCAGCTTCTAATGGCCAACAAAAATTTTGTATGTGCTAACGGCTTACTTAACGTTAAAAGTTGCAATACGTTGTCATCTGTAGAATTAGAATTTACACAGCTGTTCTAACCTAACTTAATCAACAAGCTCCTTTGCGAATTGATGGATTAGGCATGACGACAACAACAACAGGTCAATTTCAAACTTAACGAATCCAGTTCACTTGTATTACACCTGGCAACACAGTTTTTGCCGCCAGGTTGGCAACACTCACTCGCTCTCTTTGTTCTCTCTCTCTCTCTCTCTCTTTCTTTCTTTGTCGCTCCCTCTCGTCTGCTGTAGCGGCATGCGCTGCCGCCAATGTGTGAGTGTGTGTGTATTGATGAATGTGTGAAATGTACCAATACATGCATATATATACACAGATACAGCGCTTACTGTGTGCAACATTTGCCGTCACTTTTAGTCGTTCGCCGTTCGTTGGTAGTCGTCGTTGTCGTTTCGAGTGAATCGAATGTAAGGTAACCAATTTGCATTAGTAATATGGGGCGAAATATGTATATGTATATATATTAATTATAAAAAAAAAACCTTAAGCGACTTAAGGCAATGCAATGCAAACATGTGCATTTCGGTAGTTCATCTGCAAATTTTAATACATTTTTTTCAATTCGCCGAGAACATGTGCCAAACGCCGCATGTATGAAAAAAAATTTCTACATGCTTCCATGGAACGATCGATAAAAATACTACGCAAAAAGACGAAAATGTTCAGAACTGTGAATTTGTGCAAAAATACATACATATGTACATGTGTATGTACTGTGCATTAGTATTGGTATATTTTGTATTAGTGTGTGTATATATACATATATGTATAGTTGTATATATGTATATGTAGTTGTGAGATTCGTTTGTAGCTTCGTATATTTTTCAGTGCTTTTGGTTGATTGTTGGCGGCCGTGGCAACAACTGACTTGGCTAATGCGAAGGCGAATTGTGGTGCTTAAAGTGTGTTTCTGGTCGCTAGGCGTTTTAGTCGTCAATAGCTAAAATACTTGCATACGAACGTCCGAGGCGAATGACTGTATGTGTGTGTGTGTATGTAAATATGTACGCCAGTTCGAATGTATTACGCATATGCACATTTAAAAGTGTGCTGTAGCGATATTCGCTGTGTAAAAAATGAAATTTATATCTTATGCATAGTATATTTCAAAAAGTTAATCCATTTGGATTATTTTTCACAGAGTTATGTACGGGCATTTACATCGCACGTATATCGTAAACTTGGGTTTTATTGGATTTACTTTGCCAATTCACCACATATGTACATATATATATATATATATATATATATATATATATATATATATATATATATATATATATATATATATATATATATATATATATATATATATATATATATATATATATATGAAAATATATATTACTTATATTATATATATACATATATCCAATAAATATATGTACATATGTAGATATCTACGTATGAATGTACATTTATGTATATACATATGTATGTAAGTGGACGACACACGCGGTTACGTGTTCTTTTATACCGCACTGCTCTCGCAATCGCTGACTGCCTTTGGCCATTTGAAAGTGTGTGTGTTCGTTCTCTTTGTGGTGCTCTCTCTCACTCTCTGATGGGATTATTTTTATACTTTTTGTTGCGTGTGCTCTTCACAACCCTCCCCCTCACTATGAGGCAGACACACTTGTTTCTTGTTAGCTGCTGATGTACGTATATGCGTAAATTCATTGGATATGATGTACATACATATGTAATTTGATTTGTTGCTTTTTAAGCTGTTGAATTGTACATCAAATTGAACAAATCTGAAACATGCAAAAAAGAACTGTTGAAAGCTCCCATTACTTGTGTCTAGTTTTCAAAAACGCTGTGTATTGGAATTTTCTGCTTATCTGCATTTCTCTATAGTCGTATTTTTTCCCTCTGTACTGCGCATGTAGCAGCCGTAATGCCGTGTAGCCGAATCTCTGTCGTCGCGACCTCATGGGGCCGGTGTGGTGAGTTTACAGTTTGCCGCCCGGTGTGGTGAATTTCCAACATTCTCGCACACACACTGGTATTCGCTCGCATAGGCCAGCGCCGTTTGCAGCAGTCAAAGTTGCCGTCATCGCAGTATTCAACAAAAACGGTTTCAAATTTTATTTGCCGTTATCTTCAATCTGTACCAGTGACCGAAGCCAATGCCGTCGTCATGTTGTCGCACTGACATTTCGCTAACTATTAGCGGTTTCTTCTTCTCCTTTTTTATAACACACTCACACACACACACACACACACAATTGCACATAAAAACGAACATACATGCATGCATGTATGCATGCACACACATACTGCTATACAAAGAAAAATAGTTTGTAGCTGACTCTTGCAGTCGTCGCACTACTTCCTCATTGTGAGGCATGCCCAAAAAAATGACGCAGTCCATGACGCATACAATTCGCTTCCATTGCTAAGAGCTGATTTTGTTGGCTCCACTATTGAAACTGGGAGGGAGTGGCTGATTTGGGTGTAGATGTAGCTATAAATGCGCACCCATGTATCTACGCACACACACACACACACACACACACACACACACATACATACATACATACATGTATACATATAGACATTTGTTGGAATTTAGAAATTAAAATCATACTCAATACTCCGCCGCCGTTGCGCTCTGTTTCGTTAGTGTTTTCATCTCTTTTTTATTTATTTTTGTCAATAACTGTACGAAAACACGGCAATTGACCTAAAAACGAGCAACGCACTAAAGTTGCTACAAACATCTATTATGTATGTGTGTGTGTGTGTTTCTGTATGGATTTACCTGTGCGTGTGTGCAGCCTAAGGTTCAATGTTTTTCACAATTTGATGGTCGGCTGCGATCGTTTAGATAGAGCAGATAACAAGTGGGTGTATGGGTCATTGTGACTATGCAGATTTGCACGTGCATATATACATACATATGTATAGTGTATATATAGTATACGTATATATGTATGCCTAGTATTATTTAAAATCTCATAAAACTACACTTACCTCATTTGCTTAAGTTTTGTCAGCAGTTCCAGATTTTGTGCACTTGGGGTTATTGTGCATTTATCTTTGACATCTGAATACACACAAGTAATATGCTTGTACATATTTATACATATGCTTACTCACGTACCACAAACACACACATACACACACACGCACACATACACACACACGCACACATACACATGGATACACACTCATACTCACACACACTCACACACCCATCAAGCCACAGATTTCTCTCTTTTATTTCATTTTCAATTTTATTCATAGTTTATTTATAACTTTTCTCTCTGTGCATGTATGTTGCTTTATTTCATTGTTGCTGTTGTTGCTGCTGTTTTTTTTTTTTTTTTTGCTGTCTTTCATTCCATTTGGTTGTCGTGTCGGTTGCCGCTGTTGCTTTTTTAACATTCCCATTTCAATTTCCATTCCCATGTCCGTTTTTTTTTGTACGTATCCAATGTGCATCTGGAAGTTTGGGGCGCCCCAACAAGAAGTCGAATGTCATGTCTTATAGCATTGGCAAACAGCTTAAATCACTAGCACAAATTTGTATTAACAATGTGCAAACATAATTTGGAGTAGCACGCCCACACGCAAGCTAAACACACACACACACACACACACACACAGAGACATAAAGACACACACACACACACACACACACACACATACACATACATATTCAGCTGCCCTTGCTGTTAGCTGTCAAAAGCACATTATGTGCCATGAGTCCTTATGCGCAGCGGACTAAACAAGGCTGCCTTTGGGGTATAATAATTTGGTCGTTATTATGTTGCTATGTTTGGCCCCCAAGGATAATGGAAAATGTATCAATCAGCCTCACCTTGCGTTTATTTATAAATAATAATCAATCAATATTTATGTAATAGCTGCAAATACAATCATGTTGTCGAGGGGGGAAGCATTCAGCCGTTAGCTAAAAGGCAACAGGTTACCCTTTTGTGAACATCTATACATGCATAAATATGTATATGTATATGTATGTATGTATGTATATGTATAATAGAAGGTAAATGGTAGCGTGTGCCGTGACTCACAGCTGTTTAACATAAAACGCAATTTATTGACATTAAGAGACGAGGCAAACCTTTTGTTGTTCTTTTTTTTTTATTTATTTTTATTTCATTCTTATTAGTTATCATCGTTGCGAGTTTAAGTAACTTTTCGACCCTGTACTTTATACATATATTCAAAGTCGATGAAATGGGAATGAAATACTGATACGGCAAGAAGCTCTTGATGATTCAGTTTTGCATTAATGCTAATTGCAGCGGGTGTGAAGCAAAGATGCTCAAACTTGACTCAACTTGACTGCTAATTGCAAATTGAAATCTTTTAATACAGTTACACATACATGCATACATGCATATATACATCTCCACGTGTGTGTTGCAAAACCAGTTTGGAATGCCTCTCATGTATACATATTGATGAGCGCGATATATATCCTTTGATATCCTTTTGCCCGCCAGCATTGACACCGCCAGCGCATATTTCAATATCATCAGAAGTTTGCAACGCGCAGCTGCTATTCGACGATGCGACGACGAGTTCTGCCACCGGCGGGCGGCAATTCTTGCTCCTTCTTCGCACCTCAGCTCAACGTTTTTAGCCAGAGACGCAGAGACAAGTTCTCGTTTTAGTCGAGTTTCGGGCCTGGTCGAAAGAGCAACACAGCAACAGCGGCAGCGGCAGATAATTATTCGGCTTTGCAGCTGTATGTGTGTGAGTGTGCGAGTGTGTGTGTGTGTGTGTGTGTGCGAGTGTGTGTGTTAAAGGATATTCGTGTTCAAAGTTGGCGAGAGAAATAAATGAATTAATCGTAGCTTTCAATTAGAAGTGGGTGGTGGCTCACAGTATGAGAAATATATGTGTATTTATATACGCTTTTGTGTGTTGGCTATTTGAACAGGTTGCCAATTAATAAAGTGAATGTGCCGCGTGGGAAATTCAATTGAAATTCAGTAGCAATCAATAAATATATATATATATATATTTATTTCTTTCTTTCTTTTCTTTTCTTTTCTTTCTTTCTATTGCAGATAACCATTCACACACTGTGAGCGACGCTTTGAGCTGTGGATTCCTCCTACTTTAATTAATTTTTCTGCTGTCTATCGAATTGCAACAGAGATCGTGCGTGGGCCAATACACACACGAACACACACATACATACATATACAAATTATACATATTATTAGTTTGGTCAAGTAACTAAAACAACAACAAAAGCCACAAACATGTCGACAGTCGATAAGGAAGAACTGGTCCAGAAGGCAAAATTGGCCGAGCAATCAGAACGGTAAGTGGCAGCCAGTGCACAGTTCAAAGTGGTATACATAATTAATTTGATTTACGTTTATTGTGTAGCTACGATGACATGGCCCAGGCCATGAAATCAGTCACAGAGACGGGCGTCGAGCTGTCAAATGAGGAAAGAAATCTGCTCTCCGTTGCCTACAAAAATGTGGTTGGAGCGCGCAGGTAAATAAATACACAAGTGGCTTAATAAAGTTTCCAGTTTTATATACATATATATATATATATATATTTATATGAATAAATTTATTTGAACAACAGGTCATCGTGGCGTGTTATTTCCTCCATTGAGCAAAAAACCGAAGCATCCGCCAGAAAACAACAGCTCGCCCGCGAGTACAGAGAGCGTGTGGAGAAGGAGCTTAGAGAAATTTGCTATGAAGTTCTGGTATGTACAGCTGCTTTGCTCTACTCGACTCAACTCGACTCGACTCGACTCGACTCCACTGCATATTCCATTCCACTGTGCTCTCCTGCCCATGACCATGAATATTCTTAGGCCTCCCCATTGCCCCCAACTCAAAACCCACCATAGAGTGTAAGCAAATTATGATGAGTTCTTCTGTGCACTGCGCAAGTCCTGCTCCCAAATGCCAGTGGGCGGTGGTAGCTGTATCTCTGTGGCTGTGGCTGAGCATCACAGTTTTTTTTCTTTCTTTCTTTTTATATGTAAAAATACAACTCTAACATGCAGCTACATAAACCAATTGCTGCGTTAGTTTGAAATTACAATCGCCTTAGTAGAGGGCCCACTGTACAGGCTTCTGTATGTATGTATGTGTGTGTGTGTGTGTGTGTGTGTGTGCAGCAAATTGTATTACAATCAATAAATCTATTTTTAAAAAGAAAGAAATTTTCCAGACATGTTGCTGCTGCTGCTGCTGGTGCTGTTGCCACAGTGCACACAGCAACCCACATTCTCTCTCTCTCTCTCACACACACATTTATATATATATATAAATAAACATACAGATTAGATAGCAACAGTAACCAACAATATACCAACCTGGCTTGATTAATGTCAATTTAATTAGAGTTTGCGATTGAGGGAGGTGCACAGCCATATATTTTAAAGCTCTACTCATTTGACACACTGTTGACCTATTAAGTAAACTACCATTGGACATCCAAAGCACTGGGCTTAAAAATAAATCAAAAGCTACAACCTGCATATATAGCAAATATATATATATATATATACATATATATAAACAGTTCTCGCTGATTGGGGGTTGGGGACTGGGTGGCTGAGTGGCTGAGTGGCTGGGTGACTGGGCGACTGTGGGACTGGCTGTTAGCTTTTCTTTCTTTGGTGACAGAAAATCGATAATACTTTGAAGTGCCTCAGTCGACTGTAAAATTGGCATACATACATACATCCACTGTGAGACATACGTACATACGTACGCGTGTAGCTATTTCAAGTTGAGTAGCGTAATATATTGGCTGAGAGCAGCGTTTGCTCGCATAATATTGGTTTAATAACGGCTTATTGTGCGCGCAGCAGCAATTAGGAATGTTTATTTATATACATATATGCACAAGTCGGTTGATCTATCTCTCTCTTATTTACATTTTTGGTATTTTGTACTTCTTTAATCAACAGGGACTTCTGGACAAATACCTTATTCCAAAAGCCAGCAATCCAGAAAGCAAGGTTTTCTATTTGAAGATGAAGGGAGATTATTACAGGTATTTAGCTGAGGTCGCCACAGGAGACGCACGCAACAGTAAGTATCTGGATCCTATAAGCTATAAGCTCATTTAATAATAGGCTTATAAAAAATACATGTATATATATATATATATATATAAAAGAAAAGACAGAAATGTAAACGTAAACCTTATATCTCTTTGTGTGTTTCACAATGATGCAGCCGTTGTTGACGATTCCCAAACCGCTTACCAGGATGCATTTGACATTAGCAAGGGCAAAATGCAGCCAACACATCCCATCCGCTTGGGTCTTGCACTTAACTTCTCAGTCTTCTATTATGAGATTTTGAATTCTCCAGATAAGGCTTGCCAATTGGCTAAACAGGTTAATAAAACAAAAACAAAAAACAGCAAATACAAAAATGTCTGGCAAGCGAGCAGCAAGCAAGCAAGCAACAAGCAAACAAAAAAAAAGTGCAACGAAAATCATTTCTAATCATTTTATTTATTTTTTTTTTTCGGTTATACATCTAAGTTGATTGTTCATTCTTCAGTATCTATATCATATTGCAAAACTAATTGTGAACTTTGGTTCTTTTTTTCTTTTTGTTTCATTTATTTTGGTACCCCATATTAACGTACATAATTGTTAAGACGTCGTTGAGGACTCGAAAAAAGCTTATCAAGAGGCATTCGATATTGCAAAAACTAAAATGCAGCCAACACATCCAATCAGATTAGGTCTTGCACTCAACTTTTCCGTCTTCTATTACGAAATTATTAATTCACCAGCGAGGGCTTGTCATTTAGCTAAACAGGTTCAATCAATCTCTTTCTACACAAATCTTGTTCTCTTTGTTTTCATATTTAATTATTTAAATATTGTTGTTATGTGGCTAACTAACTAACTAACTAATACACATACGTACAGACACACACACACACACACACACACACACACCCACAGTCCACACACCCACACAAGTCCGAGGAGCGTACGATATAAGCATACGCCTACGGTCGCATCGCATGTTACGTAAATTATAAATTGGCTTAATTAATTCATTGAAGGCCTGGCTTATGTACCCTGTTCAAGTGAGCGGCTTTTAACCCTTTATAATGCAGTCCATATCTTGCTGGTGAAATTATTAATGGTTCTTAGAGAAAGTGCATTAACCGTTAGGTCACAGAGTTCAATATCGTATATTATAGTTTATAGTTTTCTTTTTGTTTCTGCTAGATGAATTTATGATTTTTTGATTATTTTGCTTTTTGATTAGTTGCTGAATGAAACAAAAACAAAAACAACAACAACAACAACAACAACAAAAAAGAAGGTATAAATCCAAATACTAAAACAGTTTTGTTGATTGAACTGAAATGCTTTCGTTTTGCACCTGAACAAGAACTTGTACTTGCATATTATTTACCTTGCCAGCATTTTGCATTGTTATTGTTGTAATTGATTTGTATCGAATACTAAATATATATTTTATGTACCCACACAATGCAGGCGTTCGATGACGCGATAGCCGAGCTGGACACACTCAACGAGGACTCATACAAAGACTCAACACTCATCATGCAATTGTTGAGGGATAACCTGACTCTTTGGACCTCCGATACCCAGGGTGATGGCGATGAGCCACAGGAGGGCGGTGACAACTAACCAAACAACTAAAATGTTTCCTTTTTGACTATGCAAATATTATTCAGTAATACAAACAAACAAACAAACAAAACAAAAGAAATATAAAAACAAATCTTTGAAGTCGAAAGCAGCAGAGCAGTAATGTAATAATAAAAGTAACATCAAAATCAACATCAGCATCGACACAAATCCAAACAAACAAACAAACAATACACAACAAAACAATACAAAACAACAAAACACTACAACATTAACAATTCAGCAGAATACTGATTCAGCTTGTGGCTGTGTGATGATAGTTTAGAGGCTGAGATGAGTTTAGGTGAGAAGACTATTGTCATGCAACTGTTTGAGGAAGAAGAAATTGAATCTGGTTTAAAGACAGTTTATATATTGTATACATACGAACAACCAACTAACTGTTGTTCGACAAATTAAATCAATAAATGTCAAGTCGATTAAAAAGTCTATGAAGAAGGAAATGTAATATGAAACCAAATGTCTTAATTTGCTTCACATGCCGTTCAAGTTGTCTTTGTTAGTAAAATGCTCTTGCAAATATTCACAAATGGAACTATCTGAGTCAAAACTTATAAATACAAAATATAAAAATCTATATATATAAATAAATATATAAAATTGAAGAAGAAGAAAACTATCAGCTATCCAGAACAAGAATAGGAACAGGAAAAGGAACAGTGTATTGTGTGGCAAAGATGTGAATTTTGTTTTGTGTAGTTAATTACTATTCCGCTGTTTTGGCCAACTGCGTACACTATACATATGCCTAAAATAATATTATTTATTTTAATTATGTTTTAATAAATAATTACCATACTGTTTTATATTAACATACAAACAGCAAACAAACAGAACACAAGACACAGTCAACAACAAATTTATTGTCTTTTATTTTTGTTTAATGCGCTGCGCCGCTTTCCTTAATAAAAAACAACAATAATAAACAAAGGCTAATTGGTTTATACAATATAAATAATGTAATTACAAATAATGCCCTCTATTTTTCGTCGTCAAAGAAGAAGCCCATGCGAACCAAAACAAACAAATTATGTATTATTTGTAATTATTCTTTTTTTCTAAAATACAACAAATAAAAACAACATAAACCTAAATCTTTATTTTACAACAAATTTATATTCTCTTTTTTGTTTATTACCTTCTCTGTCTCCCACACACACATACACACACAGTGTTGCATTTACAATGCAGTTATCGATAACAAAAATGAAGAGTGAACTGTGTGTTAAATTGTTGTAAATCTAATTAACGTTTATTTAGTATTGCAGTCAAGAAAGTTGTGGTTAACATACACAAGAGCTATATATTCATATATAGATATTCACTCTAAATCAATGCAACCAACTTGTTCCGTTGCGCGGATAGCTTAAAAGGCATGAGTTCTATTGTGCCTGTTTGAACAAATCTTTGTTTTTTCTTTCTCATATGTAAATCAATCGGTTAATATCGGATTTGAAAAGTAAATGAACCAGTGATTTTGCCATCCTGGAACAAGTATCAAAATGAATCGTACGATCGATGCGATAACTATTTATAACGTACTTACATATACATATATACTTACTATATGCAATTATGCAAAAGCAACAGCAATAACAGTATCAATGTGCAATTGTTATAACTAAATGTCTCAGTGTTTACTTTTATATTTTTATTATCATCTATATGTTTAAATGTAAACCCCCAGCCCAAAAACAAAAAGAGAAAATTAAAAAAAAAAACAGGTGTGTGAAGCAATTATATAAAAAAAAAAAAAAAAAAAAAACAAAACTAAATCGAAATCGAAAGCTAATTTTATTTTTCGAATGATGCCAATTGTTGCTAAACTCAACTAATTCAAAATTCTGCTTTATTGTTGATATTTGGTTTGGTTTATCAGGGCATTCAATTGCAAAAGAACAAGAAATTGATAACTAATCAAAATATAAAACAAATACAACAGAAAATACTTATATTGACAGCTAAATAGACGCAATTTTATTTCTGGATGGCGACTACAACAACAGCAAACGCCAAGCCACGAAACTAAAAATGATCTATGCAAATGTGTATAAAAACTGTATAACTGTATATTTTCGCAATTGAATTTACGCTTACAATATACATAAAAAATCGAGTCGAATAACCAAATGGAAACTGCAAGTACATAATACACATACATTAAAAAAAAAACCAAAAAAAAAAAACAAAAAAAAAACATTCAAATGTGTTGAACAACAACAGCAGCAACAACAACATTGAGCACACATTAATTGTATGTGTGTGTGGAGGCAAAGATTGATGTGAAAATTTAAGTTTATTGAAATTACAGTTTCTTAATTACCAAAAAAAAAAAGAAAAAAAAATAAAAAATACAAAAAAAAAAACAAGAATTTTTGTGTTTATTTTGTTGTTGTTTGTAAAGTGTTATCACTGTGAGTTTGATTTTCAGCTATAACTTTTGACATAGATTAGCTTTCCTAACATTACTTTTGGGCATTCGCTATTTTCTAGCTAAGAAGATTTTCAAAATATTTAATAAGCTTTTTTTGTTAGGCTTGTGCATACCAAACGCAGTACAAGCTTATCATTCTTTATCGATAACTCAGTCCATTTAATTATTATCGATCAAAAAAACTAGTTCTATTCGGTTAGTATGCTTTGAAACGCAACGCAGCTAGCTACTCAAGTTTCAGATTTGAATTTATCTTATCCAAAAAAATTCGTATAACTATTTCTTGTTTTAAATGGCTTATTTACTTGATTATAAATATAATAAGATAACTTTTAGCCATCTTTATTGATGAGATGCTATCTATAAGCTACATCCAAATGAACTTAATAATTTTATTGATTGACTTGGGTAATCTATTCATCCCAGCACAACTTTAAGCCAATGAAATTTCAGCTGATTGAGTTTTTAACAAAGTATGTCATTTATTTTCGGACCTATATCAAAAATTCATTAGATTTTTTTTTTTAGGAATGCATAACTGTAAATTTCAAGTCTTTACAAAGTGCATAGCTCGGTATGTGCAGCAGAGAGCTAGACGGCCATCTAAATCCATATAAATTCATATCACACACATTTCATCAGCAGAACCATCGGCAATGCCATTAACTTCCTGCATCTGCTACCCGTACGGCATTCTTCTGGAAGAGGTAAAGCTTGTCTTGGCAGAATATCTGTCTCGATGCAGCTGCGGGGCGTAAATTCGCAGGACCATCGTTGTGTCCTTTTCAGTCGTCGCAGCGATATTGACCAATTGCTGGCCTTCAAAAGCCAAATGAGCAGTTGTACGGATGTGGCCAAGAAGTACAATTACCTCATGAGTTTAAAGAAGCAGAATATCAATTTGTATTATCGTTACCTGTGCGACAATACAGCTGAGGTGTTAACCGTGATCAATGAAGTCGACAGCGCGCTCGATGATATCTGTAATTTGGGACTAAATGTTGTCAAAAAGTAAGCAATACGATCTATAATTTAAATATATCTGCCTAATTCTGTGTGCCTGAAGTCCGAATATGCAACGACTTGTGCACGTCACGCGGAGTTTGGATTTCGATCGAACTGTAAATGATATACGACAATATATAGCTGCCGAGAACAAGAGAAAGGCTCAGACACGCGTTGGATTCGCCCTGAAGAAGAAGCAAAAGGAGCAAAAAAAGGAAAGGGAAAAGGAGCAGGAAAAGGAGAAGGAGAAGCTGGTGCAGCTGGTGCAGCTGAAAATGCCAGGCCATTGGAATAAAAATGTAAAGAATACACCAAAGCGAAAATATGTAATGTATCTCAAAAAATTTAGATGAAAAGGCAAAAAAAAAAGAAAAAAGAATGCCAACTGAATGATTCCTAACAATTACAATTACAAATCTAATGTAAGTTAAGCCTTGAGCCTTTCTCTGCGATTTTCATGCTATGCTTCCCATGTAGGCAAACGCTACGACGTGATAGCTCAACTTATGATATATATAACTATAATTATTTAGCACTCACCTGGAAATATTGCATCTGGATTATCTGTTGGACTGATGGCAGGGGAATTACTTTGTTGGTCACTGAACATATTTTAATTTGTATTTTTTTTTTTATTTATTCAAGTCAATAGATCATATCGACTCTAATCGGCAATGCTCGACTGGCAGATACCGCCGAGCTGTTTTATACATATACTGTTCGAATTATTCCTAAAAACTCTATACTTGTTTTTATTTACCATTAATGTTGGGGAAATGGAACTAAAGTTACATTAATTAGTACAATATTCATATTTCTATTTGAAATATATAAAAGTTAATGATAATTTCTTTATTTTAACATATTTATATAATTTGTTAAATATTTTGAAATAAATCCTTGTTAGCGTAACCGAGTATGCTAGTCTGTAATTGATTTTGGAAATTTGACATCTCATTTAAATTGTTGTTTATCTCACACGTAGTCAAAATTGAGTATGTATTTTATAGATAATAGTGATTGTAGTGGTTTGTACCTTTAGTAATTGATATGCATGCATTAAAATTTCGAGTATTTTCAAAATTATCAATCCGGTATGTACGAGCTAATGCGTAATGCCTCGAACTGATTGAAAGCAATCGCCCATAGCCTAGTCGAAACACAGGAGCTATTGCCTACGAGCCAACACTGTCCCAGCCAGCGGCACTTGTCCGAGCCGTCTCGATCGGACTCTCAATTAAAAAGCGCTCAAGTGATTGAAGTGAGTTTTTTAAAAATATTTATATATTTTATTATATTTTTCTAATATTTGCTCTGCAGCATAAAAACAGTCTGTGGCATGGTCAAGCTGGCTGCTTACCAAGCTTGCCAACTTTGAAAATGGAAATCTGTGGAGAGCAGAACATGAAGCTAAACAATCAGGTCAGCTCTATGGATGCAGAATTGGAAGAAATATTGGCTTTAAGCCTGCTAATGGACTCATTGTTTCTTAATAAGTAAGTCAGTTTGCAAAATACAGCTGATCAACTGTATTTAATCCATTTCAAGTCCTAAGCTAGAATATCATGTCTGGAGGAAGCTGCAACTGCATAAAGCTTACTGTGCTAATGTCCCAAAGCCGAATATTTGTTTAAATGATTTTATGCTTTTAAGAAACCAATTATCACCCATGATAAGCGGTGTGCGTTGTATGGGCTATGATGATAATGAATCTATAATGTTTGACGAGTCATCTTATGGCCAACCCGAAGGTGTACGCCTTATTAACTATACGAAGTTTAAGAACAAATTTGTGAGTAATGGTTTTATCCCGATTAAATGTTCAAATAGCTAACGATTGCACGCACGTCGGTGTGGTGAAAAGCTGCTGATGTGCCAAACAGAAGCTGGCTGGCGCTAGAGAGCTTTTGTCTGGCAATGCGCGCACAGCTGTTGCACAGCTGTCAACATGACACTCACTGTATGTGTGTGGGGTAAACAAAAAAAGTCCAATAGGGTAATCGCCCATTTTCACCCACAATAGGGACAAATTGATAGTAGAAACTTGGCCGCATTAGCATTACAATTTGTTGCATTAATGAAACATATTATCAAAAATCGCGCAGAGTCCAATAAAGCTTGAAACGTGACGGTGTAAAGCGATAAAAACGCCAGACAACCAGTTCATTGCATCAGTGTGCCGTGTAGTTGCGCTTAACGCAAAGCGTTTGCTGCGTTTAAAGGTCACCTTGAAACGTCAAAACCGAAACTTCTGCGCTCGACCGCCGCTCTCGCGCCCAGTTTTGTGAAAATCGTCTCGCAGGCACATAGCCACGGCATCTGCGGCCAGCATAAGATTTGCGCAGTTCATTTGGACAACTCGGCTTCCTCAAAGCTCCTCCAGTTCCGCTGTGAATCATTCACCAAATATTTGCCGTTGGGTGCATCCAACTTGAACTTCGATACGTGTGCGTCCGTCTCACTCTCACTCTCTCCCACCTGCGTGTGTGTGTGTGCGTTACCGTTGGTTTTTTGAATCGATTAACGTCGTGTATTAACTTTTGAATAAAAAAGTGTTTGGCCAAAAAATGAATAGTGATACTAATCAACGTTTCCTGGCACGCGGCTCTCAGCGCGACAAGGGCCTGGCCGTCTTCACCAGCGGTGGCGACTCCCAGGGCATGAATGCGGCTGTGAGGGCATGTGTGCGTATGGCCATCTACTTGGGATGCAAGGTGAGTTTTTGACCTCTGCCAAGTGCTTTTGCATTGGCATATATGTATAATTTGGAAATACACACATAGACACGCACACACACACATACATAGTATTCACAAAGATGTTCTTATCGGTTACCGGAACAAGTTCAGCCATTGAACTTTATGGTCTGCAGACTCTGTTATGTATATTTATATTTAGCAAATTTATGTATATTCAGCTGAACTTGCAATTAAATCATAATGAAAGAAATAAAACAAATTAGCTTGTGCTGCAGGTAGTGTCAATTGCCGTTAGATAACCCAAGGGGTACCAAAAAAAAAAAGAAGAATATTCAAATAAAAGCGCCTCACACTACGTTCATAGAAAAACACCAATACATCAACGATACACCAATACACCAACACACAGGCGTCTGCTGTGTCTGTGTGCGTTTGACATTGAGTTTATTTTCGGGCAACTTACAGACGATCACGCAGATATATCTGAGAAAATGCGGTTATTGTTTGAAAAGTGAATTACTATTTTTTTTGCTTATTGGTTTTATTGATCGAGTGTGTGTGAATTTGCTGTTTGATAGTCAAATATGCCAAATTTTCACACTCTGTGAGGGCAAAGAGTTGAAATTTTAAATAATTGCAATTGAAATAAATTATACAAAATTGTATGATGATGATGACGATGATGATGAAGATTTTTGCACTGAATAAATTGTCGCAAGGCTAATATTTCTTTTTTTTTTTCAAAGTCACTTTCATTTTGTTTTATTCATTTTTGATTTTTATGCTCGATTATTTTGTTTGGGCGCTATGAAATTATGTCTATGTGTAGCTTTATTATATAAAAACAAAGTCAAGCAGAGATTAAAAGTTCAACAATTTCTTAGCAAAGAATTAAAAGCGAAAACAAGTTGAATGCGCCGACTCGATGTATTTCAGTTTTTCTTCAATATTAGCTTTGTAGATATTTCTTACTTCTTTGTTTGTATGACGACAACGTATTGATTAACAATGTCGTTTAGCTCACTCAATTATTTTTAAACAGCTTTATAGGTTTATCGCCTATTAAGCCTGATAAGTACTGAGCTATATATTGTACAATATAATATATATCTATATATATGAATATATAAATATATATATATATATATATATATATATATATACATTTTTTATCTGACTGCTTGACTAAGCTTGTCACACATTTGATATCATTAGAGATGATGATATTTTTACAGTTCCAGTTTTATGAGCAATAAAACGGAAGCTTTAAGAATTATCAATTGAATATTGATCAATTAATTAATAAAAATAAATTAAAACTAAACTAATTTTTAATTGATACATTTATATATATAAATATATAAAATCAAAAATATATAAAATGACAAAATAAATAATACAAAATATAAATATATTATATAAATAAGTGTATAATTTAAAAAATGTTCGAAAAATATATAGTTCGTTCTAATAATACTCGGCTTTCTTATTTTATAGATTATAATGTGTAAAAACAAGTGTTTTCTCTTTGATAACCAAATAAATTATGAGAATATATATATATATATATAGAATGAGCCGAAAGCTTTAAAAAATATCAATTAAAAATGAATAAAAATAAAATTGTATATATACATACATATGTATGTATATAGAGTAGCTGAGTATTTGTAGAAGAAACTCTTATATTAGATCTTTATTTATTTTATATATTTATATTTTGTTTTATAATTCACTATTTAATTTATTTTTATTTTTTAAATATTCACTAATCTCTACACAAATCATGAAAAGAATCCAGCTTAAGGCAGAATGATGCAAGAAATAATCAAAATTTTGAAACAGTTTTCATCAGACAAAATTGTTTAAAAATTGCTGGAAATTCAAAAAAAAAAACTTCGTATTTACTTTAAATAGAAATAATGTTGAATATATTTATAAAAAAAAATAAATATTTAATAATAATTTAATATATTTCTATGACAATGATCCTTGACATCAGGTGTACTTCATTCGTGAAGGCTATCAGGGCATGGTGGATGGCGGTGATTGCATTCAGGAGGCATCTTGGGCATCGGTATCATCGATCATACATCGTGGCGGCACCATCATTGGCTCGGCTCGTTGCAAGGATTTCCGTGAGCGTGCTGGCCGTCTGAAGGCGGCCAATAACTTGGTGCAACGCGGCATTACCAATCTGGTGGTAATTGGCGGCGATGGCTCGCTAACTGGCGCCAACCTGTTCCGTCAGGAGTGGTCCAGCCTGCTGGATGAGCTGGAGAAGAATAACAGCATAACCAGTGAGCAGAAGAGCAAGTACAATGTTCTGCACATTGTTGGATTGGTAAGTTTTGAAGAGGCAATCAACTCTCTTTCACTCTCTTCCACTCTCACTAACTGTTTACCTTGCCAGGTGGGTTCGATCGATAATGATTTCTGTGGCACGGACATGACCATTGGCACGGATACGGCATTGCATCGCATCATTGAGGCCATCGATGCCATTGCTAGCACTGCCTACTCACATCAGCGCACCTTCATTATGGAGGTCATGGGTCGTCATTGTGGGTAAGCTATCAATTGATCTTTGTTTTAGCTAGCCTGTCTGTGATGTGTAACTACTTACGTATATAGAAATTGATAGCTCTGCCAAATGCTAAATGCCTTCCATACTTATAGTTATTTACCAGTTGTAGCTGGCGTTATATCCGAGGCAGATTATGTCTTTCTGCCCGAGTACCCGCCGCCACAAGATTGGCCCGATAGACTGACCCTCAAACTGGACCAGGCAAGCAATCAGCAATCAGCTCGCGATCGTTGAATGTCTCTACATGCATACAAAAAACTCTTTTACTCCAGACTACTCTCTCTCTCTCTATCAGAACCTGATCGTTTTGTGTGTTCTCTTTCGTTTTTTGTCTATCAAGCATTCAATGTTTGTGCTCTATATATGTAATGCGATGGATGAGTCTAATAATGAATAGCGCTATAATTAAGAAAATGATGAAATAAATTATATTCAAATTGATATTAGAATAGGTTTCGTTAAGTATGACCTGATATTGCAATAGGTTTAGTAGTTGAAACAGTTTTAGTCGACGCAGATCCTGTTTAAATTTATATTTCACAATTATTTAAATTATTTCAGTAGACAGTGATGAGTAATCAAAGCAATCAAAGGAATATTACGTTTTTCCGATATTTAATATAATTAATATTTTTTTAGCTTTAGCTCTTTTATCTCTCATTGAATTGATGTTCATTTCGTAATGTGTCCTTAAATCTTTCACTCTCCCCCTGCCCTTTGTTGACTTTCCCTTTCCCTTTTCCCCTACTGATTTTTCCAATTGTATATACTATATTGGCTTATAGTATATATAAGATATGTATGTATATATGTATAACCAAATAATGCAACACATATATTTTTACAGTTATTTAGCGCTCGTTGGTGGCCTGGCCTGCGAGGCCGATTTCATATTTATACCCGAAATGCCACCGAAAGTCGATTGGCCAGATAGGCTTTGCACTCAATTGGCCCAGGCAAGAAGTGAACCTATATACTTTTTATTAAAAAAAAAACCAAACAAAACAAAACAAAGACAAACACAATATTTCTTACAGTGTGTTTGCTCTTTCTTTCTCTCTATCTCTCGCGAATCATCTGCTTTTCGTTGTTGCAAGACACAACAGCAGCAAAACATATGATAAACATTGCATTTCACCTACACCCACCTACACACACACAGACAGACACACACACACACACACACACACTTGCGAGCAGGCACTAGTCAGATATATATAAATATATATATATAGTATATAACTACATATATCATGCATCAAGTTTTGAGTATTTTTTTGTATATATTTTTGCTTTGGCTTTATTTTAAATCAATTTTCTGCCTCGAGGATGAACTCCAAAACTGGATGTATGATTAGCCCTAGCCACCCAACCAACCCCACCTTTAAGTCTGGTCCTAAGCATATTGTAATTAATGAAATATCAATTAACAATTCATTTACCTGTGCGCATCGTGTGAACTTCGGTGTGTTTGATTTATTTTCGTTTTTAGCTATTTGGCAATTTCAGCCGCTATTGCCACAGAGGCTGATTTTATGTTAATACCCGAAGAGCCCGTACCAGTTAACTGGCAGGATGCTCTATGCAAAAAGCTAGCTCAGGTCAGCGAACTACGAAAAGGTTTTCCTTTTCCCTTCCATTCTATATAAGTCTATGCGATGGTGTTTTTCTTTTTGGTTTACTACTAAATTATTCAAATCGCCTATATATAAATATTTAAAAAAAAAAAATAAACAAAAACTTTAACTTTTCTAACAATTCTAACAGATGTTCAAAGAGCTTGCAGCTTTTTGTCAAAAACTGATTCTAGAAAATACTAATTGATTGGCTATTTGATTGGTTTTTATTGGGTTAAAGTGTAGCCACACACACACACACATACGCCAACACTTACTATTTGCTGGGCAATTTAATTGGCTTTTATTACGTCTACGTCTACGTCTACATCTACGTTTACGTTTACGTCTACGTTTACGTTTATTTTTGTTGTACCTTAGCTTGATTAGTAAATATCTATACTTCTATACTTTTGCTTATTTGTTATTCTAGTTTTATTCAGTTTCTGTTTACATTCATCGTTTAAGCTAAACAAAAACAAACACAAAAACAAACAAACATACTCGCTCTCGCGCTCTCTCTCTCTCTCTCTCTTTCTGTCTCACCTGTATTTAATCATAGTTTCATCTTGTTTATAACCACACATTTGTCGTCTCTTATTTATATACAAACATAGACATAAATATATCATTATCATTATCATTATCATTCAGTACATATCTTTTATAATATACTTTTCGTAGCACTTTGTATATATTTTTTGAAGTTTTTCATTGCTTCTATGTACACACAAGTTACTAACCAAAAGTCATTTTTATCGAGAATTGCATAGAGAGGTGGCCTGTCTAACAGTTATTGCTTTCGTTGTCAAACAGGAACGTTCGGCCGGTCAGCGCCTGAACATCGTCATTGTGGCCGAGGGCGCCAGTGATCGCGAGGGCAATCCAATTACCGCTGAGCATGTGCGCAAGGTGATCGACGAGCGTCTCAAGCACGATGCTCGCATCACTGTGCTGGGTCACGTGCAGCGTGGCGGCAATCCCAGCGCCTTCGATCGTGTCTTGGTAAGTGATTGCAGTTGCCTATAATAAGACTGAGACTAATTATAGAATAAATAATTGAAGAATGTTAAAACGGCAGTGATAAGCTGAAAGATACTCTGTATTCTCTCGTTTTAAGTTAACTATAATTGATTGTTAACTTTTCGTCGTCTTAACAGGCTTGCCGCATGGGCGCTGAGGCCACTTTGGCTTTGATGGAGGCCACGCCAGAGTCGGTGCCGGTGGTCATCTCGCTAGATGGTAACCAGACGGTGCGTGTGCCACTTATGGAGTGCGTAGAGCGCACTCAGGCCGTGGCCAAGGCCATGAAGGAGCGTCGCTGGGCCGATGCTGTGAAGTTGCGCGGTCGTTCCTTTGAGCGTAACTTGGAGACCTACAAGATGTTGACGCGCTTGAAGCCGCCCAAGGAGAACTTCGATGACCAGGGCAAGGGCATCGAGGGCTATAGGCTGGCCGTGATGCACATTGGTGCGCCGGCTTGCGGCATGAATGCGGCTGTGCGCAGCTTTGTGCGAAATGCCATCTATCGCGGCGATGTTGTCTACGGCGTCAACGATGGCGTTGAGGGTCTCATTGCTGGCAATGTACGCGAGCTGGGCTGGTGAGTATCTAATAGGAATATGATCTTTTGGATCTGTCAACTTAACTGTACTCCACGCTACAGGTCTGATGTATCTGGCTGGGTGGGTCAAGGTGGTGCTTATCTGGGCACCAAGCGTACTCTGCCCGAGGGCAAATTCAAGGAGATCGCTGCGCGTCTTAAGGAGTTCAAGATCCAGGGTCTGCTGATCATCGGTGGATTTGAGAGCTACCATGCCGCTGGCCAAATCTCCGATCAGCGCGACAATTATCCAGAGTTTTGCATACCCATTGTGGTTGTGCCGGCAACCATTTCGAACAATGTGCCTGGCACCGAATTCTCGCTCGGCTGCGATACCGGCTTGAACGAGATTACCGAGATCTGCGATCGCATTCGCCAGTCGGCCCAGGGCACCAAGCGTCGTGTGTTCGTCATTGAGACTATGGGTGGTTATAGCGGCTATTTGGCTACATTGGCTGGCCTGGCCGGTGGCGCCGATGCTGCGTATATATTTGAGGAGAAGTTCTCCATCAAGGATCTGCAGCAGGATGTCTATCACATGGCATCCAAAATGGCCGAGGGCGTCTCTCGCGGTCTCATCTTGCGCAACGAGAAGGCCAGTGAGAACTACACCACTGACTTCATCTATCGCCTGTACTCGGAGGAGGGCAAGGGTCTGTTCACTTGCCGCATGAACATCTTGGGTCACATGCAACAGGGCGGCTCACCCAGTCCATTCGATCGCAACATGGGCACCAAAATGGCCGCCAAGTGCGTCGATTGGCTGGCAACCCAGATCAAGAACAACATGGATAGCAATGGCGTTGTCAATTGCAAGTCGACCGACACAGCAACACTGCTGGGCATCGTTTCGCGACAGTATCGCTTCACGCCCTTGATCGATCTCATTGGCGACACCAACTTTGAGTGAGTGCCGCCAAAAGCAATGACAAATTAGATTTTTATTTTAATATTTGCACTTTACCCACAGTCAACGCATACCGAAGAAGCAGTGGTGGCTGCGTCTGCGTCCATTGTTGAGAATTCTGGCCAAGCACGACTCGGCCTACGAGGAGGAGGGCATGTACATTACCGTCGAGGAGGAGTGCGCCACAGATGCAGTCGCTTAGACAGCAAAAGAACAATACCAACAAACACCTATCATGCCCAGTGCACTAAGAAAACATCGTAGAATCAATCTCAATGTTTATTTCAATTTCAATTCTGACAGTTGCAACAAATTTGAACGTTGTAAATTTTGCGTTTTTTTTTTCTTTATTTTTCTTTCATTTATATATATTAGACATTTTCGACATATTTATACGATAAACATGTCTCAGCTCAGGTCAAAGTTTAGCAGCTAATATTTACTGATATTTAGCCAATCTAACCATACCCCAGAGTGAAAGTGTGCACTCCAACAAATCCATGTCAACTAAGTGTATTTCTAATGTATACATACATACGCACATCTATATTATATATATATATATATATATATATATATATATATATATATATATATATATATATATATATATATATATATATAAGCATATATATGTATATATATATACATATATATATATATATATATACAGATGTATCAAAAATGCCGCCACAATGATTATTTATAATTTTTTTCATAACTACTTTGTAAAATTTTCCTTATTCATTTATTGCTTATTTATTTTAGTTTACGTTTCGTTTTTTTCTTCTCACTTTCAATATATTTATAGCACATACATATTACATATATAATTGTTATCACTTTGCATGTGTATTACATAAATACATAAAATTACAACAAAACAAAAAAAGAAACCGTTAAATGTTTTACCTGGCAACACACTGGCACTCACAAATATTAAATGTATTGAAACACACTATTAGTATGCTATCGTCATTGTTGCAAGAATACACATATATATATAAATATATATATATATATATACAAATGTTACAAATACATATAACTATATATACACACAAGCTCCATAGGGCGCATACGAGTTTTGCTAAGAGAATATAGAAAACAATTGTTAAATGATTACAAAGTCTAAACAAAATAACGCAAAGCGCGTCGATATCCAACTTTACAACTCAAATAAAAATTAAAAACACAAATTATATATTTAATAACTTTGGCATTCGCATATTTTCTTTAACTACTCGTTAATTTCCGTTATAATTTTGAGCTTAAACGATTCAAATGAGCTGAGTGTACAGAAGTGTGGCAACACTGATAATTTCTGATTGCGACGATATGGTAGCGCCACTTTATTAATATAAATAGTATAAGTACAGATTGATTTATATACACGTAGTTTGTACAAGATTGATTTATGTTCACAAGCCACCTCCAGAACGTTCGACTGGACTATCGTTCTTCTTTCGCCGTCGGCGGCTTATTGCCGAAAGTTTCTGGTCTAAATGCATCTTGGCATAACGTAAATATGCCGTGTCACCGTGCACAATGGCCGACATAAGCATGAGAAATTCGTAGAGATTCACCTTGCCCTGGGCGTGACAGTCAATGTCGCGCAGCACGTTGTGCATCAGGTCCACCGGTACCTCTTTCACACCGAAGGACTTCATAGCCGCACAGCATTTGTTTATCGAAACGAAGCCGGTGTTGGCCTCGTCTAGATTTCTGAAATACTCGGCATACTTTTGCACCTGGTCCACGGACAGCTTAATGGGTATGTTCATATGAATTGGATCAAATTCGGGCGTCAGACCCATTTGAGTGTTTAGAAATGTTTGCGCTTCTTTGATTTCTTGCAATTTTCTTGCTCTGCTCCAGTTCAGTTCGCGAGCCATTTCGTTGGCCACTCGTGGCAATATATCCTCGGCCGCCTGGACATTAAGAAAGGCAACACGCAGCCGACGTGCCACCATGTCGACCAGTGTGCAGGCATAATCCCTAACGCCCTGTCGCACCTCCGCCTCAATATAGGGAAATTCGGAGTGCAAGCGTTTCCCAATGATAGGCCACACGTTGCCACTGGAGTTGGCACCAACGGCCACCTTGAACGCATTCGATCCGTACGTGTCGGACAAATGTTTCGCCACATCACGCTCCAAGCCAAAGTCCTGCACCAGCCGTATAAACATGTTGGGTGTCCAGCCAATGGCACCGTCCAGCTTGCACGAGGTCGCTGTAATCGAATGCTTACGCAACGGATGCAGGCCCCCATTCATAATGGCCGCGTCTATCGCTTTCTCTGCCAGCAGTCGGAACGAGGTCCATGTGCCGCCCACAATTGACACCATGTTACCCGGCCCGAGAGAAATCACATGATTCCGCAGGGTCGAATGGGCCAGCTCAGTGGACTGCGTGGGCAGTGGCTTATAGCCACCCCAAGCAGCGAGCACATCACAACGGCGTACATCAAAATTTGGATTAATATAGTTTCTGATGCTATCCAAAAGATACTGAACTTCCATTTCTGTTGGCTGTTGCCCCTCGGTGGCCTCGCGTGTTTCATCCGAGGTGCCCATTAGCGTGTGCCCCAGCCAGGGTAAAAAGAATATTGTCGAACCATTATTTGTATACGGATCGAAAAGACCCACATCTTCTGGGCAGTAGAAGGGCGGCAGCACAATGTGCGAGGCCCAGGTGGGCGTGCACTGCTGCGACGCATTTGCATCCTCCAGCCGAATTATAGAATCGCTCATAGGGCCAGTTGCGTTAACTACCATTTTGGCGCGTATCGTGTAAACTTTGCCAGTCAGTTGGTCGATAGCTTTAGCTCCAACGACAGTTTTGTTTTTGTCACGTAACAGATCGACCACCTTCATGTGATTGCAGACGTCGGCGCCATAGCGGGAGGCGGTCAAAACGATTGCGAGGCACATTCGGGCGTCGTCGTGCTGACCTTCGTAGAAGACGAATGCGCCAATTACGTCGCGGCGCATCATCGGAAACATTTCGAGTGCCGCACGACTACTGATGAACGTAAAACCTTTGGTGGCGCCCGGTGCCATTAAATGATAAAGACGCAGTTTCATCCAATAGACAGGCAACTGCCACCAAGTGTGGACCGGCAGCATTATGGGAACCGATTGATTTAGGTGAGGCGCCAAATTGGCAATGTTCCTGCGCTCCTGCAGCGATGAATGAACACGCCGAAAGGCGGCCATGTCCAGATGTGTGATTGCATGGTCCAAATCTCGCAGGCCGCCGTGCAGTAATTTACTGGATTTCGATGAGGTTCCACTACCAAAATCATCGGCCTCGACCAGTGCTGTTTTCAATCCACGCGTAGCTGCATCTAGGGCACAGCCAGCGCCGACAGCACCACCGCCAATGATCAGAACATCGTACTCGGTGCGACGCAACGACTCTAAGTTCATATTGCGTGTGGGCAGCTCACGTTTCATCTGGGGCGCTTTGCTTCGATCCTGGGACTTTCCGGTTGAGGAGAATGCAAGCATTGAGCTGCCAGCCAGGGCAGCTACGTGAATAAATTTTGACATGGTAACATTAGTTTTAATACAAAAAAAAGTAGTTCGAAAATTAATTTTGTTCTGACAAAAAAACAAACAAAGCAATTTTGAATACATTCATATTTAATAGTCTATTTAAATATATGTGTATATTTCTGTTGCATGTTGGAAAGTTAAACAATTATCTAGTATCATAAGAAAACTCAAACCCACTTATTATAGCAATTAGTACAAAAAACAAGATGCCAAAACATTCACATTTTTATCTTTTAAACTTAGCACAAATTCTCTCTACAAATTCCGCCAGCTGCAACGGTAAACGCAGCCAAACGCCCCCAGCAAGCGTATGCGACACTACTGTATTAGTATTAAAGGCAGGGTATGTGGCAATCAACTCTTTACGTGTGCGTGTGTCAGTCACTCTCTTGGTCAGATGCGCGGAGGCGCTTAGCGGTCCAGCGTTGAGGCGAGTGGAAAATATTTATTGACTTTATTGCTGCTTAACATTGCCAAAGAAGAATTTGTAAAAGAACGTAGCAGCCAGACAGAGAACCAGAGGCAGCAGCCACGACTTCATTGAACTCTCCTCGTTCTGTGTGTCTGAGCTCCAGGTGGGTTCCGATTTCTCTGCAACTTTCGTGCGCTCGTGGGCAACCAACTCGCCGATTTTGTACTTCTTCATCATATCGCGCGCGTCATTGCTGTGGCCAACATCCTCAAAGTTTTCGGTGGCATCTTTGCCAGCCTGCTCGATCAGCACCTCTTCGCCGCCGGGATGCTGCAATAAACCGAACGAATATTAAATACGCTATTTTCATATGCAAAGCTATGCAAAAGGTGATTGCTGTTTTCTCAAATGCTGACTGACCGTGAAACCCTGATCAAATGTTTAAAACATAAAGCGCCGCGCCAGCAGCCAATACGCTTGTCGCATAAGAGCTTTTCTATTTTTAACAGTGTGCGTAAATGTCAAAAAGTTTTGGTAATGCAAGCCAAAGTACTACTTTCATCATACACAAACTTTAATTGTTTCACATATGTATATAAACTGCAGCGTAATCATTATAATACAAAAGTGCTTTAAGTGGTTGGCGCTCTTATCATCAACAGAACTTAAACACAAACAACTGCTATAGCGACTAGCATTATGCTCATATGTACAAGGATTTTTATGTGGGTTTAAATAGATTTCTACAAATATTTTTATATATTTCAGGTGCAATTCATATGAATATGATACATCTATTATTATTATCATTATATATACTAGCTATTTGATTAAATCAAAGATTTTTTGTAGATTTTCAAAATAATTTAGCTAATATATATAATATATTTATACATATGTAAGTATTTGCATTTGGGTGACTTTCGCTTAACATTGATTTTCGAATTTCGTTCCATTTACAGCTGTACTTATGTATATAGAGAATAGTGGGCCTGTTTCGTAAATGAAATGAAATGTAAATATTCGTATGAGCAGATTTTGCTTAACTTTTGCCCTATTTCCATTGATAATGAAAACATTTTAAACTGCGCGATGGCACTGGCACAAAAATATCAAATAAATATGAATATAAACATGAACATTTCGAAGAAAAAAACCAGCTAACATGTATTTGTTCCTAAGTTCAAAGTAACTGTGAAAATGAGTAGGCCATCCATTCATTCATAGATCGTAGGTCAAAGTACAGGGTCAAATGGGTTCTGGTGTTTTACAGGTAATATTCATTTACTCACACGTAATAACTGAAAATATGTACAGACTAACAACGCTGTTAAGGCGAGTTATAAAAACTAAGTAACGATGATAAGACAACTTGTCCGCCCCCCCTTCCTATAGCAACCATTCAGTCAAGGGGAAATTAAATACCATCGCCCGCGCCCTGATTCCGACGTGTACAACATACGTATTGTTGTTGCTGCTATTGCTGTTTGTTAATAGCTAGTCAATGCTTACCTCGTTCAGGAATGCTGTGACATCGTAGATATTATTGTGAATTAGTAGCCAGGTATCCTTGTTGGTGTTGTGTTTGGCAACCTCAGCACGCGTATAAGTTTTCTCTCCTTCGCTGGACATGTTGATGACTTGTTGAATTGCGTTTCTATTACTAATAGAGTATGGAATAAGTTCGATCGAACGACTCGTTGAAACTGAACGAACGAACCAACTCACAGATTGTCGTTCTTCTAGCTCGCTATTTACTATGTTATCACAATCAAAAACTTAACATTCACCTGAGGTGTTAATAACAGTGAGCAATATTATTTTCATTGTAGTAGCAATTTATGTATTAAAATGAACATTGAAAATAAATGTAATTATAAAATAGGCATTTGTGACATTGGAAGCTATTTGAATAGTATTAATTATTTGAATTTTAAATATTAACAGCTGTTAAAAACTTTAACTGACTGCTAACCGAAAACCTATTCACAATAGTAACATAGCCATTACAGAGCCATTATGAGTAATCTTTTATTCGAATAATTGATTATTAATTTTATATTAAATTGGAAAATTTCACTTTTTTTATTATAAAAACATAGTTTCTATAACTTTATTATTTATAAATGCAGAATTATAGAAAATTCTAATCAAAGTTTGCATTATTATTTACGAAAGAGTATTATCATTTACGAAAGAGCTAATGCAGCTGTTGACAATAATCAGAGTTGCGCGCGATTTTTAAATTGAATTTATTGAATCATATTTCACATCAAATTTTATACGGAAAAATGAATAATTGATATAAATATATATGCTAATGATTATTTTTGTATAATAACTATTGAGTAGGAACAAACTTATATTTTAATTACCTGTCAACGATATATTAATGATAAATGTATATATTTAAATGTATTTCTTCACTTATTAATCGGCTGAATAGGCTTATTGACATGCTGATCTACATCCAATTGCCGCACATTAAAAACGTGACTTATTCATTACCTATTTGTCACAGAATGTGACTAGCGATTACACTCACTGAAAATTTGCCGTCAAATTCTTATCGCTACTAGACTTGGTACTCTTTCGAATTTAAAGTGCTGATATCATGAAGACGCAGCGCTAACACCAATTATCAGCCCAAGAAAGTGGAAGCATGCATGTCCATGTTTTCCCATTAAAATGGCCTCATCGTCTAAGAAAGAAACGTGTTAAGCTTCCTTGTCAAGAATGAATTGTTGATTAATATTCATATAGCATTACTTTTGATATTCGTATGATAATGATATTTTTCCAATATACATTTAAGTTCATGCTTATTCTATAATATTTTGACTAAATGTAAATTACTTTTCCTTTGTCAAAAAATTTTGGATATGCATTTGTTCATAATTATATTTATTTTAATTTTATTATGTAGAAGAAGACAGAAAAAATATTTATGAAAAATTCGTCATTTATAATGAAACCAATTAATAAAAAAATTCTAAAGTTTCAGAGCACTCGGCAAAGTTTTACTTATTTAATGAGTAACTATAACGTTGACGAAAGTCATAATTCAACACTTTATCACACAAGACTATATGGATTTTAAATTTCAGTTCTCTTAACGTCAATTAAATAAACCTCAGTTACGATGCAAACATGGACAGATCAAAAGCAAAACGAATATACTCTGGCTATAACGCGAGCGACCATTAAAACGTGTCTAGATTAATCAGAATATATATATATAAATATATACATCAATATATATAATTCGAAGTACAAGAGTACCATGGTAAGTGCAATACGTACAATGATATAATAAACGAAATTGATTGTTTTTATTTGTTTATATTTTTTTGACTATGTTTTTTTTGAAGTACCTCATAAACCGGCGCTATCTGCTGGAAAATACACATAGCCTGCCTTGAACAATTTGCAAACGATAAGGTAATTTAATATGTAATCGATTGTGTTAGCAATTAATACAGACAAAGAGAGAAAGAGAGAGAGAGAGAGAGACAGAGAGAGAATGAGCGAGTGGTCTGTGGATCGATAGAAAGACGGAAATGTCGCTCCCTTTATTAATAATTCAAAAACGAATGATGACATTGCTAATAGAATGATTAAATGAGCCGAATTGTTATAAGCTTTAATAAATTTTAAAAACCATTAGACTAAGACCAAATTTTATGAATTGGCTATAAAAATTCGATTAACCAAAAATTATGATTTCCAGCAGATATTTAATCATTGAAATTTCTGTAGTGCCTGGCCCATGAAATCTACTCTTCAGTTGGTCTAGTCTAGTTCATGGCGTTACTCTTTTTCTTGCGCATACTCTTACCTTATTCATAGCACAATAAATTGATAAGCTTTATCAAACATGAGCCGATATCAACTAAAATTATTTCTGTGCCCAGCGATTCAAATATAAGCCCATATGTTTTGATCAATGTCATAAGTCTCTTTCTAACAGTGGTCCCGTTTAGTTCGTGTGTTCAAAACAAAAGAAAATTAACCAATCGGAAGGGAAAGTGTTAGATAATTCATCAAAATGACCGCGTCTAACGGCAATGTCATCAAGGACGACGATAACAATCAATTGTCACACTATGAGACGAATATTGTTTTGGCTGACTCCTTTGCTGCCAATGACAAAGATCGCAAAAGCTTGTGAGTTGAACGAAATGCACTTCGAGCCTAATATAAAAGAATGAAAAACGTACTGTGTACTTTTATGTAAATATTTTATTTTATGTAAATATTTGCATAAATTTTATCAATTTAAAAAGTGTTGAAAAGATCCGTTGTAGCTTTCAAGCCCAAACCCTGCCACAATCTTATAAAATTTAAGGTATTCATTCACCTATAAATTATAAAAAGAAAGTAATAAAAAAAAAAAAACAAAGACAAGACTTTAGATGCTTGTGATTTAAATATATTTAAAAATATAAACAAATTACAAAATACATTATTTTAATAGCGTTTTAAATAAGTTCTCTTTTCTTTAATATATTTGATTGATAAATGTTTTACTCATTTTTCATCTTGTGATTTAATTTGATTTTATATAATTGAACAAACGCCTTAAATGCTATATGCCATAAAATAAATAACTTTGACTGATTTTAGCAAATTACTTAAATAAAATTTCCTACAAGGGTTAATTAACTTATTTATTTGCTTAATATTTTTTCTTCTTTTATTTATTTAATTGTTTAACAATTTTTTCTTCTAGAAAAACGAAATATTATTATTATAGTAATCTTTCTTTAGTATTCCTTTTTTTATTTTTCTCAGTATTTTTTTACAAAAACTTAAATTTGTTTTTTTATTATATTCTATTTTTTTTTTAATTTATTTTTTGTCGAAAATTTATCGTTTTTATTTTATTAAGAAGAATTAATTTTATTAAAGTTTGTTAATATGTTTTTCATTTTCTTTTTCTTTGTCTATTTCTTTTTTATTTTTATCAAAAATGAAAAATTGTTATTGCTATAAATAGTTTTTTCCTAGTATTTTATCATCCAAAATTATATTTTGTTTATATATTTTATTAAATCTCCATATTTTTCTTTTTAAATATTTTATTCACAATAGTGTAAAGTTCTTAAGCACTCAACAGCAATACATCTATGAAA
The DNA here is from genome assembly GCA_035045945.1 of Drosophila anceps. Lineage (NCBI taxonomy): Eukaryota > Metazoa > Arthropoda > Insecta > Diptera > Drosophilidae > Drosophila > Drosophila anceps. The sequence continues at coordinate 7,663,131 of JAWNON010000073.1, forward strand.
TGTGGCTTGTCTGAATTTTGTATTGATTTTATTTAATATTTATGCTGAAGAATGTGTGTATATACAGTTTTCATATGTGGGCATATACATATATCAATATAGTATATTTATAATCATTTTGTATAATATACGCAGTTTATCCAGCTATCAAGAGGTCTATCAAAAATTGCGGTAACCATGATCGTGCAATTTTCTGATACTCCGCATGACTTTAACGACGAATCGTGCACAATATTTCGCTTTCGAGAGTCATAAATTTTAGTGCTCCAATGGTAGTCAAAGCAAAGAGCTTATATATACAGATATATATTCAATGTATATATATATAGTAGAAACTTAGTGCTGTCTGGGAATCTTGTGATATGAGCTTTTGATGACGAATTCAATGATTTGAATGGATGATATTAAATGTTTGACTTGGGCTGATAGTGCCAATCAATGCGGATGTAATATGGCTACGGCTTCGACAGCCTTGATTGGTGCTGGGGTCAGCGATAAGGAATGTGCGATTAATTTAAGATAGAATATGGCAGGCGAACGGCTGTTATGCGCCCAATTTATGACCGCAATAGTTTCTTATAAGTGCACTCATAAAATGTCATGTGCTTTGCGTATTTTTGCAGCGAGCCAAATAAAACGAAAAAGAAGAACAAGAAGCATGACGAGGAAAACAAGGATGACACGCCGAAGGATGATATCAAGCCAGTCGGCTTCTTCACAATGTTTCGCTATGCATCGCCAAAGGATCGTACGCTCTATATTATCGGACTGCTCGGCGCTGTAGCAACGGGCCTGACAACGCCAGCAAACAGTTTGATCTTCGGAAATCTCACCGACGTAAGTATATATTGGAAAATTTCCCTATCCATATGCTTCATAAACACAGTAGTATCGCAGCTCTTCTGATTGGCTAGAAAAAGCTTGTTTGCTAAGTCAATACTGGATTGATAGCTAGATAAGAAAACAAGAAGTCGCGAGTGCACGACTAGGAAATACCCTGAGCACCGGCAAAATTGTTCGCATATTGTAAAAGAAGTTCCGTTTAAAGAGAATTTGTTTAGTAACTCAACTTTGGCTTGAAGTCAAACGTCTCTAGCGACAAAGCTAGATTGACTCCAACTCGTCCGCCTAATCAACGATATACATAAATACTTTATGTTGTCTGCCAGGCGTCCTGCTGCCTGTTTCATACATTTTCATACAAATATTATACCTTAAATTTTCATTTTCAATGGGTGCACAGTATAATAAAAATAAGTCAAAGTGCTTTGAAGTGTTTACCTATTGAACGTGTTTATTGACTGGCACTTGGCTCCCCACCTCTTCGTCTGTACTAATAATTGTCTTGATATACTTTCAATGCTTAGGATATGATTGAAAAGAGTGGCGCATTGGAAAGAACTGTGTATGTGAAGGATGCCGCCTCGGACATGTTGCTGGATTCCGTACAAGATTTTTCGCTGAACAACACGTATATCGGAATTATTATGCTGATCTGCAGTTACTTATCCATCACATGCTTCAACTATGCTGCCCACTCGCAAATTATGGCCATTCGGTCCAAGTTCCTTCAATCAGTGCTGCATCAGGACATGAGCTGGTACGACATGAATCCCAGCGGTGAGGTGGCCAGCCGCATGAATGAGTAAGTCTAACAAACTCTTTCAGTTAGCCACTGAGAGGCTAATTATTCATCTTGAACCCCGCAGAGATTTGTCGAAAATGGAGGACGGCCTGGGCGAGAAGGTTGTGATTTTCGTGCATTTCATTGTCGCCTTCGTTGGATCCGTGGTGCTGGCATTTTACAAGGGCTGGCAGCTCGCCGGCGTGTGTATGACTAGTTTGCCCGTCACCTTTATTGCCATGGGCTTTGTGGCCGTGGCCACATCCAAGCTGGCCAAGCAGGAGGTCAATATATATGCCAGCGCCGCCATTGTTGCCGATGAAGCTTTGTCCGGCATCCGCACAGTCAAAGCTTTTGAGGGCGAACACAAAGAGGTTTCCGCCTATAAGTCTAAGGTCGTTGCTGCCAAATTGCTGAACATTAAGCGCAACATGTTCTCCGGCATTGGTTTTGGGCTTTTGTGGTTTTTTATCTATGGCTCATATGCGCTGGCTTTCTGGTACGGCGTTGGCCTAGTCATCAAGGGTCGCCACGATCCCTACTATGAGAACTACTCGCCAGGTACTATGATCACCGTGTTCTTCTCGATTATGATGGGTTCCATGAACATTGGCATGGCGGCGCCATATATTGAAGCGTTTGGCATTGCGAAGGGTGCCTGTGCCAAGGTCTTCCACATCATTGAGCAGATCCCAACCATCAATCCAATTGAGCCACGCGGCAAGATTCTCAAGGAGCCGCTGACGACGATCGAGTTCCGCAACGTTGAGTTCCAGTATCCCACCCGCAAAGAGATACCCATTTTGCAAAAACTCAACTTGAAGATTCATCGTGGCCAGACGGTGGCGCTAGTCGGCCCTTCGGGCTGTGGCAAATCGACCTGCATACAGCTGATACAGCGCTTCTATGATCCTCAAGCCGGTGATGTTTTCTTCAATGGCACAAACATCAAGGATATTAATATCAAATGGCTGCGCGAGCGCATCGGTGTGGTTGGACAGGAGCCTGTGCTCTTCGGCCAGTCCATATACGAGAATATACGATATGGCCGAGAGGATGCCACCAGGGCGGATATCGAGGCGGCTGCCGCAGCAGCAAACGCTGCCATATTCATTAAGAAGCTGCCCAAGGGCTACGATACTCTGGTGGGTGAGCGTGGAGCCCAGTTGTCTGGCGGGCAGAAACAACGTATTGCCATTGCCCGTGCTCTGATTCGTGATCCGGAAATTCTGTTGCTAGACGAAGCGACCTCTGCCCTCGACACAGCCAGCGAAGCGAAGGTGCAGGCTGCCCTGGAGAAGGTTAGCCAGGGCCGCACCACCATCATTGTGGCCCATCGTCTCTCCACAGTGCGTCGTGCCGACAAAATTGTGGTGATCAACCGCGGCGAGGTCGTTGAGGCCGGCACCCATCAGGAACTGATGGCCATCAAGAGTCACTACTTCAATTTGGTGACCACACAGCTGGGCGAGGATGATAGCGGCGCGCTCAGTCCTACAGGCAATATGCTTAAGAACTTCGATATCAAGGATGAGGACGAACAGGAAATAAAGGTACTGGACGACGAGGACGCGGACGAGCAAATCGTTCGATTTGATCAAAAGAAGAAGAAGAAGAAGAAAAACAAGTCAGAAAAAGATCCTTCGCCCATGATGGGTGTCTTGAAGCTGAATCGACCCGAATGGACACACATCGGTATCGGCTGCGCCTGCTCAATCATAATGGGCTGTGCCATGCCCATTTTCGCGATACTTTTCGGCAGTATACTCGAAGTGCTGGGATCCGATGACGACGACTACGTTCGCGACAATACCAACGAATACAGTCTGTTTTTCCTTATCTGTGGCATTGTCGTTGGCCTAGCTACCTTCATGCAAATCTATCTCTTCGGCATTGCTGGCGAACATCTGACGGAACGTCTGCGTGGTCTGCTGTTCAGTGCAATGCTCAAGCAGGAGGTGGCCTGGTTCGACGATCGCGCCAATGGCACAGGCAGTCTCTGTGCCCGTCTATCCGGCGATGCAGCTGCCGTACAAGGCGTAAGTTTATATAAAATAATTGTCTTAATGACTATATCTTACTATATAAATATATTTGAATGTTTAGGCGACTGGTCAGCGTATTGGCAGTATTATTCAAGCGATTGCAACATTGGTGTTGGGCATCGCCTTGGCCATGTACTACGAGTGGAGCTTGGGTCTGGTTGCCATCGCGTTTATACCATTCATTCTAGTTTCCTTCTATATGCAACGTATTGTCATGGAGCAGGAGAATATGGGCAATGCCAAGATCATGGAGAACTCAACAAAGCTGGCCGTTGAGGTGGTATCTAATATTCGCACAGTCGTGTCCCTGGCTCGCGAGGACATGTTCCATCGAACCTACATTGAAATTCTGACACCAGCCGTTGTGGTAAGTAGCCCAACACTACCAAAAGTCCCATATACATATATGTATATATTTACTTTATTTTTCTTAAAGAAATCGAAAAAGAATACGCACTATCGAGGCATAGTCTTTGGTCTGGCCAGATCAATGATGTTCTTTGCATATGCCGCATGCATGTACTATGGCGCCTGGTGTGTGGTCAATCGGGACCTGCAAATGGGCGATGTCTTCAAGTAAGCACAACTTAATCCTAAAAGAAGGTCAACTAATTAGTCAACAACTATATTTCCCAATTGCAGAGTATCTCAGGCGTTGATCATGGGCACTGCATCCATTGCCAGCGCTCTGGCCTTTGCGCCCAACATGCAAAAGGGTATTTCTGCAGCGCAAAGCATACTGAAATTCCTTGAGCGTAAGCCACTGATTGTCGACAGTCCGGGCGTCTCTCAGCAGCCCTGGCACTCCAACGGCAACGTTATGTTCGACAAAGTGGAGTTCAGCTATCCGACGCGCCGGGAAGTTCAGGTGCTGCGCGAGCTCGTGATGGGAGTGCAAACTGGCCAGAAAGTGGCATTGGTTGGACCTTCCGGCTGTGGCAAGTCCACCTGCATTCAGCTGTTGCAACGTTTCTACGACGTGGACGCCGGCGCTGTGCAGATCGATGACCGGGATATTCGCCAACTGGCCATGAGCAATCTGCGCATGCAGCTGGGCATAGTGTCGCAGGAGCCAATACTGTTCGATCGCTCCATACGTGAGAACATCGCATATGGCGACAACTCGAGAATAGTCACCGATCAAGAGATTATTGCGGCGGCAAAGAAGTCCAATATACATCAGTTCATTGCCAATTTGCCACTGGTGAGTGCCAGTTCAGATATGCTTGAGGATGGATGATAAGATTTTCACATATTTCACAGGGCTACGAAACACGAATGGGCGAGAAGGGCACACAGCTATCTGGTGGTCAGAAGCAACGCATAGCTATTGCACGTGCTCTAATTAGAAACCCGAAGATACTCTTACTCGACGAGGCCACATCCGCATTGGATGCAGAGAGTGAGAAGGTAAGCTCGCAAGGAAAAACATCATTTTCCCTAAGGCAAACAAGATTCATTTTTATTTCTCATATGAAAAATTCGTGTAGATCGTACAGGAGGCGTTGGACGCGGCTGCTGAGGGACGCACCACAATTAGCATAGCTCACAGATTGTCCACCGTCGTCGACTCGGATGTGATCTACGTGTTCGAGAATGGCGTCGTCTCCGAAAGCGGCACACACAAGGAGCTGCTGCAGAACCGTGGCCTCTACTACACATTGTACAAACTGCAAACTGGCGCCATGTAAATATTGACAGAGCGATCAATATCTATCAACTAGAATAACAAATTTCGATCAATGACAATTTAGCAGTTAAGAGCTATTAGTATTAATCTGTAAATACACAAAAGAAAACAAATACAGACACCACATTTAAATGTAGATAGTAATATTTTAGCATCTAAGACATATTTATGAATTTACCGACATTGTTGGAATTGTATAAAAAATAAAAGAAGAAAAAAAACAATTTTAAAGAAGCGAATGACTCATGCAAAAGCACTCAGATTTCAGGTGCTACAAATCTAACACCTTTCGCCAAACAAAGTTTATACGATTATCAAGCACGTGAAGCATGTGATCTCTTAACTAAATTCCAATTGAATTTCTGATTACGATGCCTTTCGCTTTGATAATGCTAGTTTCGTCATTAAAAATTCAATTGTGAAATTAATTAAATGCTTGCTAATTGGCCAAAAGCTTTGCATCGAATTCGATTTCAATTGAGATTTCAAAGTAAGTTCACACAAATTATTAGCTGCTTCGAACCATATCAATCATACTATTGCCTTTCTTTGCGTAAATATTCGCAACTATATACATATACTTACTTATATTGCTATAATTTGATAAGTCAATATAGAGATATGAATATATGAAGAACCCTATCAAGCATTCAGCCGGCGTAAGTTACAGTTGATAACGAATATCACAACTGCGTTTTCCTTTTACTATCAAATACAAAGGAATTATTTATAGCACGTCTGCGACAGTAGTCATGCATGCCTGATATATCATATATATACATATACATGTATCTTATATATAATACATCTGATTTGCACACAATTAGCAATCTCTTATATAGGTAAAAAAAGATTTCAGCATTATTCTGTTTGTAAATAATATATTTTTGTTCACGTATATTTAAAGTTTACAAGTGTAAAGAGACTATGTAATTGCATTTTACCCAGTCAACTGATTTTATTTTTGGTTATCCACTGGAAACCAAAGAATAATTTTGCTTAAATTAAATAACTTTCGATCTGCCAACGAGTGTTATCTGCTGTGAGCTCTGTAGGCTTTGGCTTTGGGCTTGGGCTTGTGCTGCTGTGCTCGTTATTGTACAACTACAACTAGTTTAAAATAAACGTAAAGTAAAAGTAAGGAAAATCTTACAGTAGGCACAACACAACTCCACGCCACGCCACGCCACGCCACACAGATTTACAATAGATTTCGATCCAAACAAATTTAGTTAGTGCATTATAAACAATAAAAACTTAATGCAACTGATTTTGACTGAGTTATGATCGTATGTCGTTGGTGTTTTGCATTTCGTAGGTTGTTAATGTCCACGCATATTACTACACAATTTGGGTAAATGCTTTTTGCTTATGAATGATATCAGGATCATTTTATATGATTTAGAAGAATCAGGAATATGATAGGTTTTGTTTTGTTTAACGTACAACTTAATCCAAATCCAAATGTGATTATTATGAAATAAGGGAACAACAACTACGACTATGGTTGCCTAATTTAGTTCTTCTCCTCCTTCTTGGCCTCGCCGGAAGATTCGCCCGAACTGCTGCTGCTGCTGCTGCTGCTAGTGCCACCGCCGGAGCTGCTCTCACGTTCAGCGGACATCTGTTAAGTAAATAAAAAGTACAATTTATAAAATAAACTCATGCTATATTGATTAAGCTAGTGGGCCTACCTTTTTGTATGCCATCTCGAAGAGTTTCAACGAGGACTGTTGCAGCTGGGTGGTGGCCTTTCTAACCTCCTCTGGATCTGCAGTCTCCTTGTTGGCCAGCAGAGTGCGGAGATCAGCAATTTCCTTTTTCAGCTTCTCGCACTAAAAACAATCAAATGAAATTATGTAAGTTACAAATAGACAGTAAAAATAGATGTAAATTGTACCTCTTCAGCGGGCAGCTGGCTCTTGAATTCTTCCATTTTGGTCTCGGTGTCGTGTACAATACTCTCCCCTTGGTTGACGATTTCAATCAGTTCACGCTTCTTCTTATCAGCAGACGCGTATTCCTCGGCCTTCTTAATCATGTTTTCGATTTCATCCTTGCTCAGACCACCGCTCGACTGGATAACAATCTGTTGCTCCTTGCCGGTACCCTTGTCCTTGGCAGACACATGGACAATGCCGTTGGCGTCAATATCAAAGACCACCTCAATTTGGGGCACACCGCGGGGTGCTGGTGGAATGCCGACCAGTGTGAAGGAGCCCAACAATTTGTTGTCATTGGCCATCTCACGTTCGCCCTGGTGCACCTTAATCTCCACCTGAGTCTGACCATCGCTAGCCGTTGAGAACACCTGCGACTTCTTGGTGGGAATGGTGGTATTGCGAGAGATCAGGCGTGTGAACACACCTCCCAACGTCTCAATACCCAGCGACAGGGGAGTGACATCGAGCAAAAGAACATCAGTGACATCGCCAGCCAAGACACCGCCCTGAACAGCGGCCCCGACGGCAACAGCCTCATCGGGATTAACCGAACGCGAGGGCTGGCGTCCGAACAGTTCCTGTACTGTGGACTGCACCTTGGGCATACGCGTCATACCGCCGACCAGCAAAACTTCGCCGATTTCCGACTTGGATACTTCGGCATCAGACAACGCTTTCTGGCAGGGTTGGATGGTTCGCTTGATAAGATCTCCGACCAGACTTTCCAGCTTGGAGCGAGTCATTTTCAGATTCATGTGCTGTGGTCCAGCGGCATCCATTGTCAGATATGGTAAATTGATGTCGGTTTGCTGTGAGGACGAAAGTTCGCACTTGGCCTTCTCAGCAGCCTCCTTCAGACGCTGCATGGCAATATTGTCCTTGCGGATATCAATGCCGCTGTCCTTTTTGAACTCAGCCACCAAGAAATTGACAATGGCATTGTCGAAATCTTCTCCGCCCAGCAGAGTGTCACCATTAGTGGACTTTACTTCAAAGACGCCCTTCTGGATTTCCAAAATGGAAATATCAAAAGTACCGCCGCCCAAATCGTATACAGCAATACTAAAAGATAACAATTTAAGATACATTAGCATTAATTTAGCTATTATAGAATCTAATGCCTTTACTCACATTTTATCCTCGGTTTTATCCATGCCGTAGGCCAGCGCCGCTGCTGTTGGCTCATTAATAACACGCAGGACATTCAAGCCAGCGATTTGACCAGCATCCTTTGTAGCCTGACGCTGTGAGTCGTTGAAATAAGCGGGCACGGTGACCACGGCGTTCTTGACAGGTGTGTTGAGGTACGCCTCAGCGGTCTCCTTCATCTTGATGAGAATAAAGGCACCAATTTGCGAGGGCGAGTACACTTTGCCATCAGTCGCCGATACCCAGGCATCGCCATTGGATGCCTTAACAACTTTATAGGACAGATTTGTAATATCCTTCTTCACCTCAGGATCATCAAAGCGGCGTCCAATCAGACGCTTTGTGGCATAGAAAGTGTTTGCTGAATTCGTGACCGCCTGACGCTTGGCTGGCATGCCAACCAAACGTTCACCATCCTTGGTGAACGCAACATGTGAGGGAGTTGTGCGTGCACCCTCCGCATTCTCAATCACCTTCGCTTGCTTGCCCTCCATGACGGCCAGGCAAGAGTTGGTGGTACCCAAATCGATGCCAATAACAGCGCCTTTAACTTCGCCAGATCTAAGAGTAGAAAAAAAAAATTAAATAAAACACGTGTTAGTGGATATTTACAAATCTGATTAGATTGCGAGTGCTGAACAGGAGACAAAAAACAGGAGATAAGCAAGAGTCAATAATGGGAGATGTTCAGTTCCATTCAGCAGCTATAAGTGAAAGCTGATGTAATTATTCAGTTAAATGTTGAAAATGCTGTATTTGTAGTTTAAAAATACTGATTAAATAATTCACGAATTTTTTATATTTGATATTTGTTATATAACTAATAATTATATTCAAAAGTAGTTCATTGGAAACAACAAGTTCAACAACGGAACTGAAATACCAATTAGAATTGAACCGACATGTTCAGCACTGACAAGAACTGCATGTTTCTGTATGTATGTATGTCATGTAATACATCTGCATCATATGTTCAAAAGATATTTTAAAGAGATAAATGCAAGACAAATACTATTCAGCAATTCATAATATATTTTTAAAATATTGCTATTGTCGAAAATATCTATTACATAAGTAGCGGTATATTGTTTAATTTGAAGATGCGGCAAATGAACAAACATGTATGTAATAACTGCAATGGTATCAAAGTTCACTTACTTGTAACGCATTTGACCAGACAATCCATTGAAGACACCAGGAACATTCTATAAATCGAAAAGAGTTTGTTTTTAAGATGAATGAGACGTAAAAACATTACTTGTTCTCGCAATTGCTAGAACATGCCGCGCGGACTATTATGTAAAGCTGATTTGTACTTACGCGGAATATGCTAGAAGCTGCCGACATATTCGTTGGTGCCGCAAGGCTGACCTGGCGCGCTAGGCGTGGTAGAATCTTGGGTACGCGCAACATTTTCGTATTTTACTTTTTAAAATTTCACACTTGCACTAATTTATCAAATAAAACAGCTGCAAAATGCACCGCTATTGAGGCGAAAATTTCGTCAGAGCGAACCACGAGCACGTTTCCCTTACGAGGGCTGGATAAAGACGGCGGGCAGTCAAATTTGTGAGCAGCACACAAAATAATCGTCTGTTGTGGAATTGAAACAAAATACGCAGCGTTGCATTAGAGGTGTACGTTTCGGTGCTGCCAACGCGTTTGAGTGGCAAGTGTACGTGTGATTTCTTCAAATTATTTACAAAGCCTTTCAGAATTGATTTGAAATTTGTGTATTTAATAATGCGGCAATACAAACTGTATTAGCTGATTTGTGAATAGATTTATTTATGACATTAATTGCTCGGCTTCTCCAAAAGATCTTTTCGAGGCACCCTGTGTGTGTGTGTGAGGATTTCCCAGCGTTTCGTGTTCCATCACACGTGTTGTTATTATTGCGTAAAGTAGTATCAAAAAATCGTTTCAAAATTTTCACCAAAATTGAATAATAAATCGTCGGTTCGACCGATGCTGCTTCTGCCGTTATCGTACAGCCGGTACATTAGACACTCTGAGCATAATCTGTCGATTGTCTAACTAGAAAATTCGGCGTTATGGCATCGGACAACGAATCCGACGCCGAACTCGATGAAAACTACTACACATTTCTTAATTTGCCGCGAGATGTAAGTGCATTCCAGTCGAACATACATATCTATGGGGATTTATAATGTATAACCTTTGCACTACCAGGCCACCACGGAGCAAATTAACGTCGCGTACCGGAAGCAGAGTCGCATTTACCATCCGGACAAACATATGGACCCGGATAGCAAGAAAAAGGCAGAGATTATGTTTAACCGGACGAAACGCGCCTATGAGGTTCTGTCCGACCCGCAGCAGCGTGCTATTTACGATTCAGTTGGCGAAAAGGGTATTAAAACAGAGGGCTGGGAAATCGTACACCGGACTAAGACACCGACAGAGATAAGGGAGGAATATGAGCGCTTGGCTCAGGCTGCCGCCGAGCGTCGCCTGCAGCAGCGCACTAATCCACGTGGCAATATCACCATCAATGTGAATGCTACCGAAATATTTACGCCCTACGATGACTCGGAAATGCCGCGCGTGGAGATCGGTTCAATGAGCATTGCCCAATCGATAGAGGCGCCTATAACACGCAAGGATATGATTATCATGAGCGGCAATCTGTACTCATCCAATGGCACGGGCACTGGCGGATTTATGGTAGCGGGGCGTCGACTGCTCAACAAAGGTTGGCTGGAGATTTGCCTTGGCGCCGGCAATGGCTTTCTTTTGGGCCTTAAGGGTAAGCGACTGGGATTATTATGCAGCAGTTTATTAAATAATGAAGATCTCTATTTACATTTGTAATTGTGCAACGGCAACAGGTGGACGCACGCTTACCTCGAAACTAACGCTGAATGGCGGCACCAATATGAATTTCCAGGAAAATGGCGTAATACCCGTTGTGTTTTCCACGTTGGCTGTCCAGCTGGATAAGCACACCGTAGGCAGCCTAACCCTCAATGCTGGGCCGCAAACGTCTATGTCCACGCAGATCGATCACTCCAATGATCAGCACGCCATAAGCACATCCTTTGTGATAGGTACCCCCCACATGTACTTTGGCATCTCCTACACGCGCAAGATGCTGGAGAACGAGATGAAGCTGAAGTTGGCGACCAAGTAAGTATGCCGAAGATTAAGTTAGTAAAATGATTCAATTCATCCATCATGGATCGACATTTTCAGAGTGGGCACATTTGGATTCTTGGGCGAATATGGAGTGGAGAAAAAAGTTTCGAAATACAGCTCGCTGATAGCAACCGTATCCATAGGAGTGCCTTCCGGAGTCATACTCAAATTGAAGTGAGTGAGAGTGACCCGTCTGTGCAGAGTATTGAACAAGCTAAAACAAACAAAAAAAAAAAACAAATCATTAATGATTCCAGAATTATACGTTCTAACCAGTCGTATGTGTTTCCAATACACCTGAGCGACGAAATTGTGCCTGCGGCTGTTTTCTACGCAACAGTGACGCCGATAATTGCGTGGTTTTTCGTGAAAAAGACAATTATGGATCCCATGGAGGCGGATCGCAAGAGCATCGAAGTGGAGCGCTCGAAGCGGCAAAATGAGCAGCGTTTGGCTGCCAAGAAATCGGAGGCAATGGCAGCAATACACTTGATGCAGAGCACATACAATCGCATCATAAACGAGGAGCAGGACCGTCGAGGGCTGATTATCAAGAGAGCGATCTATGGCTGCATCAATGACGAGACCGCACAGTTCAAGCCCGAGGCATCGCATGATGTGACCGTGCCCATCCAATGTCTAGTCAGGGACGGTAAATTACAGTTGTATGAATCGTCCAAGGTATTTCGCACAATTCAAATGAATCGTGATGTGATTTATTCATTAACCTATTTGTGATTTGCTTGCAGAGCGATTTACCTGGCTTTTTTGATCCCAGCTTGGGAGATGATAAGATCTTGCGCATAGAGTATACATTTAATGATGTATTAAAAACTGTCAATATAAAGGATAACGAGCCATTACGACTGCCAGGATAAAACGCATTGCAAATTGTAAAAATCTTCAGTTTTTTCTGTTTAAAATTGTTTTTATAATTAATAGTAGCCGTAAAAAGAAACACAAATATATAATAGTCCATGAACTGGCTAATTTTTCAAAATTGGTATCAGTTCCAGCTAAATGCATATGTAATTTGGTAAAAATCATCATATTTTATTTAATATTTTCCAGCTAAACGCGTTTTGCAAAATAAAAACTTTGACGACCGTCAGACCGCCCAGATTGTGTATTTACTGTTTTGAAATGTACCGCCAATTGGTATACGGGAACGAACCACCCTGTTGATTTTTTGCTTATTTTTTGCTCTTCATAATCAGCTGTTCAGAGATGGGTCCATATGGAATCGAACAACAATATTTGTAATTTTGAGTTGAAAACGATGCAGTAGCATAATAATGCTATTCAAAATAGCAATCAGCTCGAATAAGGTATGATGCAATCAATGGACCATGACCATATTTACAAAAGCGAATCTCATACGCTTTGTGGCCGGCGCAATGTGTCTACTGCTGGTGTTCAACTTCTTGTGGACCTCCGAATCGGACGGAGCCAGCAGCTCGTCACTGAGCAAGCTGAGGTAAGTGCCGAGACATGCATTCGCTTATCACTTATGTATATAATTATGCTGCTATTCTAGCATACGACGTGTGCACAAGTATGCACATATCCACAGTCGAAACGACAGCGTAAGTGGCATTGGCAGCGATAAGGGGGTCAACACAAACATTTCGGGACAAAAGTTGCCGGCCGCTCCATTGGCCCTATCTAAAGAGCGCGACCAGCACATCGGTCGCAACTCAACCTCAACGACTGTGATTGCGATTGCAAACTTTACTTCCATTCCACAAGACTTATCGCACGCGCATCCGCAAGATTATGCAAACAACACAATTAAGCCGCAATTGCACCTCACACAAATCTGCACTGATCCCGATCCCAGGGATGGTAAGTGGAGTTAAATAAGCAAATGTGGCAAACACTAGTAAATGAATGTTTTATTTAGGTGGCCCCATCACGCCCAACATCACCCTTGAATCTCTTGATAACATTGAGGCAAAGCTGGGACCTTTGCTGCGTCCTGGTGGCGCCTATCAGCCTGCTGATTGCATTGCTCAACATCATGTTGCCATTATCGTGCCCTTCCGCGACCGATACGCACACCTCGCGGTCTTCCTACACAACATGCATCCGTTCCTAATGAAACAGCGGATTGCTTATCGAATATTTTTAATAGAGCAAACCAATGGGAAGCCTTTTAATCGTGCTGCCATGATGAATATTGGTTACTTGGAGGCCTTAAAGCTTTATCAGTGGGACTGTTTTATATTCCACGATGTCGATCTTTTACCTTTGGATGAACGCAATCTGTACAATTGTCCACGTCAACCACGACACATGTCCGTTGCAATTGACACGCTGAACTTCACGTAGGCTGCACTCTCGATTTACTTTGGATTGACTAATTGCTGATTGATTTATTGCACTTTTGCAGGTTGCCTTATCGTAAAATATTTGGTGGAGTTTCTGCAATGACACGTCAGCAATTCCAGGCTGTTAATGGCTTTTCGAATTCGTTCTTTGGCTGGGGTGGCGAAGACGACGATATGTCTAACAGGTAATACCATTCCTATTGCTTCACAACAAATCATATGTTTAACATGAATTTCGTTTCAGATTAAAACATGCCAACTTATTCATATCACGTTATACGATAAATATAGCTCGCTATAAAATGTTGAAACATGAGAAGGAAAAAGCCAATCCAAAACGGTCTGCACTCTGCTTACAATGCAAACTTAAAACCTTTACGATATTAAATTTCTTATTTTCTTTGCAGTTATGAAAACTTACAGAATGGCATCAGTAAAATTGAAATGGATGGCATAAATTCGATCAAATATGAGATTTATAGTATCAAGGATTTCCCGACTTTTACTTGGTACTTAGCTGAGCTAAAGAATTCCGAGCAAAAGAGTTAGCCAAATACCGTTGAAGTCTGTTCACGAACATCTCAAAGAAAAAAGAAAGACAAAAAGAGACAACAAATTTGCAAAATGCGAATCCAAATTTCGTACAATATTTACTTATGTATGTACAAATGACAAAATTACTTTTTCAAAGTAGCCTAACTTAAAACGATTAATAGACACACAATTATTGTGTATGTAGCATGTCCAGTCAATATAGAAATACCATACGTACTTCAGTAGTGCAGCTAGCCCCATTTAATATTCTATATATTCTAATGGATATGTAGATTTTGTTGATTTTCGTTTCTTCCTCATCATTTTTACTAAAAATCTCTCTTCAAAGAAAACCAAAAAACAAAAAAAAGACAAAAAAAATTCTACACCAATTCCTACAAGGTGAAATGTAGATATTACTTTTGTGATATACAAATTGTTATTTGATCAAAAAAAAAAAAACGATAATTAAATGAAAAAGCAAATTCTCATTTCTTCGGCACGCCGAATCGTACATATGCCCTTGCAGATGGCCCATAGAGTAAAAGTCCGTTATACTATTTATATATATATATATATATATATATATATATATATATATATATATATATATATATATATATATATATATATATATATATATATATATATATATATATATATATATATATATATATATTTATTTATTTATATATTTAAGTATTCAATATCTTGAAAGGCAACATCTCTGACTGATCAATCCAAGAGCAGCTATTTAGTAATCCGATCCAACTAGCAAAGGGCAGCCAGCAGCACCAGCAGCCAACGCGTGCTGCTGTTAAATTAGAAACGACTCTTAAATTATATCAAACTCTGCAAGGGTGTTTATTATCTACCATACTTTAATATACAATACCAAATGTAAAACTTATTAAAAATACATTTTACTATACCAGAATAAAACTTTTACTATATTATCAAGCCTACGTGGTTTTACCTTTAGCAATTATAATGCGGGCATTCAACCGACATTTATCATATAAACCCATTAGTCCAATTAAACATTTCAACTAATCGTTTCGCTGGTTAGATTTCGTTTTTATTTAGGTTACTTTGTTGTGTCAGTTTTATGCGTACGTGTATTAGAAAATATTTATGGCTTCGTAACGACTATGTTACCATTTAAGTCTGGGTTACATATTACTTGGGTTCGGCTGCTAAGTGGCCGCTGATGATTAGTAGATAATATTCAATGGCGAGGGCGAGGGCGAGGGCGGGGGCGGGAAAACACGTATATAAGTATGGCGAGTGGGGAATTGAATTCCGTGGCTCATTTATTAGTTTGGTATGCAAAATACAGTTAAAAACAATTGGCTTTCAAATAAAAACTTAAAAATATGCAGACCTCTTGCGGCCTGCTCGGGGGTTTCACTGGTCACGTTGTAATATAAATGCTTTTGTGTTTCTCTTTTTAATAAGTGAGCAAATGATTTTCTTTTTTTGGGAGCAAACTAGGTTAGGGGTAACTACTAGCAAATCTAAAATGGGCCTGGACATATAATATATAAATATATATATATATATATATATATATATATATATATATATATATATATATATATATATATATATATATACATACAAATAGATAATATAATAGATATCAATTTGGTCAACAAGATTACAACAATTAGAGCATCCAGATGAGAAGCAAAACCGATAAGTGGTTAGGTAAACAAAAATATATATAAACAACGACAAGCTGTACGCAGGGGGCAGGAATTAGCGTTAGACTTATTAACGGCAATATTAGAGAATCCTATATACAAGTGTAATCGACGCGATGCGCTGCGATGTTCACATTATGGAGCAGGGCATGGCACAGCAGAGGGGCAGGCAGAGGGGCACAACTGCGCCGCCGGACTTGGTTTTCGTCTTTGACTTTGAGCCCGATTCGTACTCGTACATGCCCGATCCCTTCGCCCAGCGACCCTATTGAGTAGAAGAGCATATTAGCGACTTGTAACTTTAAGGAATGCTCTAAGAAACTTAAACACTTACACCTCCCGCCGAGCCTGCATGCATCTCCTCACGCCTGGTTATGATTGTGTCGTGTCCAGGTGGATAGTAGACTTCCTTGCCAGCCTTGTTGACGGAGGGCACATGCTGCTGCTGTGGCGATGCGACGGCTGTCTCAATCTCGCGCTTACGCACCGGCGTCTCAATATCCACGCGGTCCACGTGATCCGTCTATAAGACAAAACAAAGAAGAGTTTGACAAATATCTTTTCAAGTGTGATTCATACATGGTTTACTTACAGTGCTAAACGATTGCATTAGATCGTCCACACGTTGTGGCGGATTGCCATTGCCCACGGGATACTCGACGCCGTCCACGGGGAAGGGCGATGGCGAGCCATAGTCTGGGCCAGGTCCTCTACGATTGTTGGTATTCGTTGTGGAAGAGTATTTATATGAATAAGTGGTATTATTCGGCGGATACCCATTGCCGTTCTGTGGCTGTGGATAGTTGGAGCTGGGCAGCTGCTTGAGTGGTGCCGGATGCGCAGGTTCCAACGGGTAAGGTACACCACCATTGGGTGGGCCGTGTATGGTATTGACGGTATTTGAAGTCTCGGTCTCCTTGAAATAATAGCGATTGGTACCGCCAGGCGGCAGCTGACCGGGACTGTGCGGCGAGCCATAGTTGGGACTATGGGCCGGACTGTGCGGATAGCGCAGATCGTTAACCGTGTTATCTGTTTTGTGTATATTGTAGATAACGGTGCGGCTCGAGTTGGGCGGCACACCATTCGGGCTGACTGCTGGTCCCAACGGCAGCTGGCGGGGCTGAGGGCTCAAGCCGCGCGTGGTCGTCTCCTTGTGCTCACGAATCTCATACGACTGATTGCTCACCAGCGGACGATCGTTGGGCTTGTTGAGCGTGGAGTAGCTCTCCGTGTTATAGACGACCGTTTGGGGCACATGAGACGGCGACAACTGCGTATAGTTCTGGCTGCTGTTCAGTGTTTCGTGGTGTTTGTAGCTGCTGCTCAGCGTGTTATTGTTGCTGCTGCGATTGATGGTGCTGGTGGCGCTGCCGGGACCAGTAGACGGTATCTCATAAGTGTAGGTGCGCACTGTGGTGGTCACCTTGGTGCCAGGTGCTGGCAATATGCCATCGCTCAATGCAATGTCCTGCAACTCCTTGTCAATGTTTACATTGCTGGTCAATGTTTGCGTGGTGCTCAAGTTGCTCGGCACCAGCTCCACATTGTTGTTGAGCGTGCGATTGCTCTCATAGATTTTGGTCTTGCTCGAATACTGACCACCGGGTGAGTGGGCTGGAAAATATAAGTAAAGTTAAGCAACAAACATTAAAAGCTATTGGCATGGGTCTTCTTACTTAGTGTGTAGGGCTTTTCGTTGGTCTGGTACTCGTCACGCTTTAAGTTGTCCTGAAAGCTGGAGTACTTGGCAGTCGACTGCAATGTGCTGTAGTCGGTTGGATTGAAGGTTTCGACATCATCATTGATGGGCTGCTGGCCACCAGAATGCTTCGTGGTCTTGATGACACGCGTTGTCTTGGTTACAGTGCCCGATGGGTCAGTGCGTTCACTGTAAGAGAGAAAATTGATTAATTTGTAAAATTTAAAAAAGTAAGTTGAAATATTTTTAAAATTTAAAATACTAAGTAAACAATTTTATATATTGAATAATTTAAGAAAATATTGAAAACTCAATTTTAATTTATAATTTTATATAATTTCAACAATATTTTAATTCAATTTAACCCAAATCAAACTTACAGCGTTCTATAGGTAGTTGCAGTGGGTAGAATTTCGCGCTCTCTTGTCGTATGTTGGCGTTCCTGCTTCAGGTCCTCAAGCAGCGCATCTAACTGATCGATGTTCTGATCGGTGCCCTTGCTCTGATAGGATACATTGTTATCGCCCGAGCTTGAATATTGATACGATGATTTCTTGTACGCATAATTCTTGTCGTTCTGCGGAAATGCACAAATGTTTCAGATCTGACAAATATTTAAATATAGGACATGCTGACTTACACGTCCGTTCCATTTGGAGGGCGTATCTCTCATCGAGGATGAGTAATTTTCCGAGCTGCTCGAGTACTGCATTTCCAATTATTGTTTTTGCTGCTGGAATGACATCAAGCATCATGAAAATATACAAACAAAATATTTAAATTTGTTGGACTTTTTAATATGTATGAGTAAGTGGTATTTTAGTCATAAATTCTAGCTAGTGTGGGTGTAACTGTAAACGTAAACGGCTTCGGACTGACAGGTTGATTCGCAATTCAAAAGAATTTCAAGCATTTTTGTATACATTACACCCACTCGATATTTCAATTTGTACAAAAATGGTGCCAGCTCGGATTCTGAGGTGATATTTTTGGCGCATTTATGGAGCTGAAGACAATTTAGAGATGGGCATCACTTGACCAGATGATCTGTCAATCGCACCAAACGAAACAAACAAAAAGCGGACTAAATTAACCAAATAAACATATGAATATACAGCTGTGGTCATAAAAATAGTAGTGCGACTAAAATCGTGAACAGCATCATTTTGTGATAAACAGAATATTTTGAAAACAATTTGAAACGGATATTAAGATTAACATTTATATTCAAAATTGTTTCCAAATGATTAGGTTTATCACAAGATCACTACTATTTTTATGATCATAGCTGTATATAGCAGCTAAAGGAGCATGAACTAGCCTATACTCAGCATATAAAAGCTGCTAAAATTAATCAAATTATTTTGAACAGTTTCTGAGGAACAACGTAAAAACAGTTTCAAGCTAATTGATGACATAAATATGCCTGAAAAAAACTATATACATATATTTATGTACCCCAAAATTTGGCTAAAATATGTTTATGGCATTGATTTTCGGAACTGACGACACACAAAAACAAGCGCACAAAAAAACGATATAAACGAGCTGCTGGCAAAGTCAATGTCAAACTGGTTTTCACTTTTTAACGTGTCCTTAGTTCCTTTTTCGTCGAATGAAACAATTCAAAAATGAGTATAAAAACCTGTATACATATATATGTATATATATTCATCTGTCTACAGAGTTGATGAGCTTTTTTTTATGTGATTTAGCGATAACCTTGAGTAAGAGATTTCAATGAATGACTTTGTATAAGGCGCATGTGAGAGCATAGCAAATGCAAACACACAAGGATGACCAAAGATGATGTCATCCGAGTCGTAAACAAATAATGTTCGACTGACTGCAAACACAAACACACACATGGAAACATATACACACACACACACACACACACACACGTATTCATATATCACGTAAGTAAAATAAATCACAGCGTCTAGGCGCTAAATCAAATCACATCGGGCGCAATCAAATGCACATCAAGTTTCTTACAAAATGATCTTGATATTTCGTCTGCCACCAGATGGTCAAGAGTTATTCTTCTTGTTTAGCTAATCAAGAAGCTCACGTAAGCAGCAGAACAACAAAAGTTCATAAAACAAATAAAAGGCTAAATCTAATTGACGCCTGGATCACACGGAGCACGTTTTTATATACATACATATATATTTATAGTGGCGCTTCGAGGCAAATTGATTTATAAAACTGGTCGTTTAAGAGCGAGCGAGTGATAGATAGAGATAGAGAGAGAGAGAGAGAGAGAGAGAGAGCGAGAGCAAGTTGAAGCGTGTAATGCGTATGTTTGCTTTTGCATACTCTTTTTGTACAATTCAAAATGATCTCATATAATCGGAACGAGAGACAAAAAGTGGGAACATGTTGCTGCTGCTGTTGCTGCTGCCGTTGTCTGGCATTGGAGTGGGCGTGACGTAAAGGCGGGGCTAACAGGGGGCTAACAACAACTCGCAAAAATGCCAGCGATCTACATGTGAACTCATACATGTGTGTGTGTGTGTGTGTATATACATACATTCATATATAAGCAAACATAAAATAAACAAAATAGCAAACGAACAACAAGCTTGAAATGGCCGAAAAGAGCAAAACGAAGGTGTTGTTGCTGCTGCTGTTGTTGTTGTTCAAATTTCCGAAAATCAAATTGAAAACGTAGGCGAAAGGCGTAGAACATGCATGTGTATGTGTGTTGTATTCTAGCGCCTGAGTTGGATTCAGTGTTGCCAACTCTTCAGCTAGATCAACTAGTCAAAACAGCCAAAAATAGCTGAACATAAATTGATAACTGCAGAAAAAAGCTGTTATCACTTGATATTTAGCTCAAAAGAAGCTATTCAACAAAATAGCTATAATTCCCGACAGCCGCAATATCATAATTTTTCCCGCATTCTGTGTTTGTAAAACGCCAGAGCTGACGGAAAAATAGCTAAGTTGACTGCACTGGTTGTATTCTAGCGCCTGAGTTGGATTGCCAATTTGTGTGGCTGGTGACGATGCTGCCGCCGTTGATGTTATTATTGCCCACCTACGCAGTATCAGCAGCATCAGCGCACAGTTCAATCTAGTTAATACACACACATGCATATGTATGTATACATTATACATTTGCTATGCGCAACGTTTGAACTTGGCTAATTTAAATTGAACATTTTATGTATGAATACGCAAATCTACAAAGACAACAAAAATTGCTGTGCTTTATTTTATTTTATTTGACTTTTTCTTTTTATTTTCGTATTTAGCCGAATTTACGCTTTGAGCAGCGCACAATGAATAAGAAACAGAAGAATAGGCTACGTTGTCGTCGCCTTCGCCATTGTCGGCGAGACTTTCGCCTTTTGCTCTTGTTGTTATTGCTTTACCTTACCGTACACACACATACACATGTACATACATTTGTATTTATGTATGAAAACAAATAATTCTATAAATAGTTCACTGCCACTGTTCTTTTTGGCTTTCAATTCCGAATACTGTTTTTGTTGCTCTTGATTCAAAAAAAAAAAAAAAAACAAAAATCGAGTGCGCCCCAGAAATGAATCATACTCGAATATACTTATACAGTTAGCCACATAGGATGCGGATGCAATTGAATGCGTATTTTTATTGAACACCATTTGAATTTCTCTTTGCTACCAAACACAAGACTGTGTATATGTATGTATGTATATATGTACATACATAGATAATAGATACTCGCATGAGCAAATGAGAGAGAAAAAACAAACTGAAACTCGTTTTCTATGTGCGTTTGTCGCCGTCATCAGTTTGTATTTTGAGCTTGTCTGCCAGTTCAAGAGATAGCTAGATTCCATAGATACACACACACACACATAGCCACACACAAACATACATACATACATATCCAATGTACATACGGTAAATAGATATTCATGCATTCACAATATCATTCACTAAGCACTCACTGTGCACTTTTCCAAAACCCAAAATGATTGGTGCAGACTATTTGACCCGTTGTATTTGTTGTTGTGGTTGTTGCTGCTTTTGCTGTTGTTGTTGTCGCAGCGGCGACGGCGGGTTCAGTGTTCAGCCAAAAGAAAATTGCTACAATGCGCGGGCGCGTTAGTCTTTGAAATTCGTTTGTATGTATGTGTAAAAGTGTTTTTGATTTGTTAGTGTGTGTGTTCGTGTTTGTGTTCGTGTGTCTACTACAAAACGTAACGGTAACGGGAACAGCTTTGCTTTCAATACGCGTACGCGCCTCGCTGGTTTGTGCAGTACTGAGGCTTCACAATTTTGCACTTGCCACGAGCAGAGCACGATCGAAACAGATCAGACCCCCAATTGACTTGATCTATAGGTTGTGCTCGCCATGCGCTGCTCTCTCTCTCTCACACACACTCTTGCTCTCGCGCTCGCTCTCTTGCTCATAAAGCTTTTTTTTCTCATATTCAAATATGCTATTTGAAACTGAATAGACATTTCTAATTATTATTATTATCTGTCTTGATTCGAATGCATTTTAATGAAGCATTTTAATTGCAAAATATTTGAAGCATCAAGCATTTGCATATTTAATCACTTTTAATTATCACTAAAAGTCTTCAATATCAGTTAATTTAGCTCGAGTATAAAGCTCGTTTATTTAGCAAAGTTAATATACGCATTCGAAATTGTGACGTCATCGCCGCTCATGTAATGAACCATGAACTCAACCTGTTACGGAATGCTCAGCAAGTGCTCAATGAGCGCGTAAGCATCCCCAGTGACGCTATCCGACCCGACCATCTGCCCGATTGGTCGCACGACTCAAAGCTCGTCGCAGTCGACGGAAAGCTTTTTGCTTTGGCGGCTAAATTTGTTAATAGATTACAGGTGCTTAACAATCAATCAACAGAGAAGTCAAGTGTTTGTTTTATTTATTCGTTTGATTCTTAGCAGTGTCCATGGATTTTTTATTATAAAACATCAAAATTATTGTTTATGTAATTAGTCAAGATTCTTCTTCATTTTTTACAAGAAAAAACGGTAACTTAGTTCACTCATGATAGCGTTACAACTCAGGGCATGTTTGTAGTTTAAAAAAATTACTGTACTTAGGATAAGGAAAAACATCTAGTCCTTGGCGGGCACCTCGATGACGCGCGGTTTGTCAATGATGCGTGCCGTCTTGTTGCCCTTCTCCACGATGCCAATGATCCAGGCCTGGTAGCCCTCCTGCTTCTCAATGTCTTTGCAATAGGCAGCCGCCTGTTCCCTGGGCAAACAGATGAGCAAGCCGCCCGAGGTTTCCGCGGAGTGTCCCTGCAGTAGCTGGAACATATTGCCACAGGCCTTGGCCACAGCTGCCATTTTGGCAATCACTGGAAGATTATGAATAACAAAGGAAACATCCTTCTTCTGGTGAGCGGCCAGAGTTTGTGCATGGCCCAACAGGCCAAAGCCGGTTATATCGGTGGCTCCATGAGCATTGTACTTGTGCATGAGACGAGCGGCAACTCGGTTCAGGCGCGACATGGAGTTCATGGCACGATGATATGCCTTACGCACATCTTCTTCAGACACAACCAGCTTGATGCGGTTCCAGCGTTCGGGCTGATCGATCCATTGATGCGCATTCACAGCCACTTGAGTACCCAACGGTTTCGTCAGCACTAAAACATCTCCAACAACAGCATTGTCCGGCACTATGTACTCGTTGGGCTGGCATATGGTCGAGGCTACGCCGCCAATGGTGCACCATGGATTAACAACGCTCTGACCGCCGGTCACGGTGGTGCCCGCCTCCAGCGCTGAGTCCTTGAAACCTCGCATTATCAGTGGTATGACCACATCACGTTCCTTCTCCGTCATCTTCGTGCTTACGGCCAACAGCATAAGCATATTGTCACAATCGGTTACGCCCATGGCGTACAAGTCGCTGAGTACATTTGCGCATGCTATTTTTCCCATCATGTAGGGATCGTCCACAATGGGATAGAAGAAATCCGTGGTTTGCACCAGACATAGACCGCCATGGCGCAGAGGTATGACGGCACAATCAAGACCAATGCCAATGCGGGGTATGGCCACGTTCAGGAATTGCGGCTCCTGATCCTGAGCGGAGTAGTCTTGCTGCAGTGCTGAAACGAGCTTGGAGAGAACCTCTTGTGGCACTTTGCAACCACGTCCTTTTAGGTCCGCAAAACGTGTCAGGCGGAAAGATGCATCCAAATCGTGGGCAGTTGGGTCGAAAGGCCGGCGCAGTTCAGCGTCACCACCACCGTGCAGTTCCAGATGAGCAGCATTTAGCACGTCCGCAGCGTAGCTCATTTTGTGATCAAAATTATCTAATGAAATAAATGTATTGTTATCATTAGTCAATGTCCAACTAGAATTACGCACTTTTTGCCGCCAATAAAACGGGTGGCAGCAAATAACTCGCGTTCTCCCTGGGCACTAATACACACGCAAACAGACGTGTACATATACAGATTTTCAGTCCGATTCTATGTGTGTGTGAGTAGTGCGCTCTGCCATTGGCTGTTTGCTCGATGGCGGCTGAATCGGGCGAAGTCAGTATTTCTCCCTGTCGTCAAAGAACAAAACGTGAACAATGTCCACTTTCTTCAATTTACAAAAGCCGCATTCTTGTGCGCTTTTTAAACAGAAAATTAACCGAATACATGAGCTGTAATAAGTACTTACATTTTTGCGTCAAAATGTGCGATAAAATACTTAAAAACCGGACAATAATTTTTTATTTAGCGCGTTGATTTTGCTTTTGCACCGCTGTCGCTGTCTGAATAGAGTTGCATGTTTGGTATATCGATATCTGCGACGACACAGTGGCAGGCACAGCGCTGCCAACTTAGTTCAAATACAGTGGCGCGTCCACAAAGTAAATAGGATTGAAAATAATATGATTAAGTTAAAACAGAAGCAGAATTACATTATTTTTATTCATTCAACATGATAAGTCATGTCTTCATATACAGCGCACGCAGCGCTGTGTTGGCAAGTGGCCTTGATGCAAATTAACAACAAAGGTAGCTTTAAACCAATGGCAAATCAGTAACGCAACTGAGTGAAAGACAAGCGGAACCTGTTGCGCGAGCGCAGCTTAAAAGTAAAAGTGGAAAACTGTTCAAACCAAATTAGAATTTCTTTAACAAATATAATTTGTTTTAGGACGACACAGATGAGAAATAGTTGGAAAAGACTATTTAATGCGGACGAAGAATCAATAGACTTAAGCAACAAACTCTTTTCTCTAACCATGGCCAAAACGAATCAATGACGACAGCCACAAAGACACACGCACACATATATATAAAACGTAAATAAACAAGTTATAACTTGAACATGATTCAGTTACGCTTGCGGCCAATCGTTTTGTTACTGCTGCAGTTATTTGCCTTAGTCAGCAGTGAATACGTTTATGGCGAGCCCAAATTCAAATGCCCCAAGAAGTAAGTTCTCAAGCAGCTCAAATTTGCTTAAAACTGAATTGTTTTATTTTCTATTCTTGTTCAACCCATAGACCACAAGTTTTGTATCCCTGTCTATGCGTAAATGGCAGCGATGTTGGCATTTTTGTACGTTGCGAAAATACAAATCTGGCCACGCTTGCTGTTGCTTTGCAGAACTTGGCTTCTCTGCAGCTGCCAGTCGAGGAGCTGACCATATATAAAGGACATTTTGGTGCGTAGTTGTCATACGATTTATAATAATATATTTATTGATTTGGGATACTTTCAGTGCGCCTCTTCGGACCGCTCTTCGCGCATATTAAAGCGCGCGTGTTGACCATTGCGGAGACGCCACTTGCCACCATTGAGGATTATGTATTTTATGGCATGAACAACACCTTGGAGCAAGTCAATTTGCTGCGCACAAATCTCAGTCAAGTTGGTCAATTGGGTTTTGGCGTAAGTTATTCCCAAAAATATTTAAGCTTTCCTCAATAAATAATATTATAAACCTATGCAACAGATATTGGGCAAGACTCGTGAATTAGTCATCGATGGGCATGCGTTTGAACAGCTGCCAAAAGATTTGTTTTTCGGTCAAGAAATTACCAACAAACTCGAAATTATTCGATTTACAAATGGCCTGTTGAGTGATCTACCCGTGGAGACATTCCAGCCGCTGCGTAAACTAAAAACTTTAGATTTGCATGGCAATCAGCTGGAGAATCTTAAACGGAATCAATTCAAGAATCTGCGTGAGCTGGAAGTGCTTGACATAAGTCATAATAAAATCAAGAAGCTGGAGGCCCAACACATTTCGGATCTAACAAAGCTGGGCTGGTGCAATGTCTCACACAATGCCCTAAGCGAACTGAGCCGTGGCACCTTTGCACGCAACTCGGTGCTTAAAGTTCTGAATCTATCACACAACAAGATAGGCAAACTGGATGCGAACAGCTTTCGAGGCATGCGTTTTCTGCGTCGTCTCTTCTTGAGCGACAATGCCATCACAGATGTGGGTCGTGGCACATTTGGCTCTGTGGCACGCATCGGTACAATTGATCTGGCGCGCAACAAGCTCAAGAAGATCGAATATCAAATGTTTACGCAAATGAATTATGTAGAGGTGGGTGAAAGAGAAGAAAGAAATATGATATTTTATGATTAATCATTTTTTTTTAGCTGCTGGATTTGGCGGAGAACAACATAACGAAAATTGAGAAGAACTCGTTTAAGGACATTTACCAGGCCGTCATCAATGTCTCGCACAATGCCCTGGAGTTGGTTGAAACTGCTGCCTTTGAGAATTGCGTTAATATAACCAAACTTGATCTCTCACACAATCGTCTAGTTAACTTTTCGCGACGAAGCTTCGATGAAACTACCTTCGCTACAGAGTTCCAGCTTAGTTATAATGGCTTCACTAATTTGGCACATGTATATTAAGGTGTAAGCAGAACTGTTTGGCTATATCTAAATGCGTTACCCTTTACAGATACCCATTCAGAATATGTCTGGACTGCGCGTCTTGAATGCCTCGCACAATAACATTACGGAAATACCCAAAAACTGTTTCCCCAAGCTGTATGAGCTGCACACAATCGATGTTTCGCATAATAACATCTCTTTAATATTCAATGGCGTGTTTCAAACACTATTCTCGCTGCGTTCCATTGACTTGAGTTACAATAGCATGCAGGAGATCAAATCCTCGACCTTTGGTACATTGCCAACATTGCTGGAGATGAACCTGAGCCATAACAAGCTTGTCAACATTGTACGCGGTTCGCTGGCTAAGCTGACAAGCATGCGGCAGCTGTACTTGAATAATAATAATTTAGAAAAGTTGTTCCAATTGCCCATCTCGTTGAATGAGTTACATTTGAGCCACAACAACATAAGTTCGATACCAGCAGGCACTTGGCCGGTGATGAACTCCCTCATTTATTTGGATCTCAGTCACAATCAGCTGGGCGACAGTTTGGATGGACAGAGCTTTACGGGCTTGCTGGTCGTGCAGCGTCTGCTGCTGCAGTCGAACGGCATCAGCAAGCCGCCAATGGAGGCGGTGGCTGTGATGTCAACACTACAATATCTCCACTTGGAAGTGAGTGTTGATGTGTTGTGATTATAGTCATTGTATTTAAGTATTAATTTATTCTTAGTATTCTATGACATTAGCGTAATTTACATATAATTTTGTTTAATGATTGTTAATTCCAATTCCTTTTTCATTTGCTGTCACGCACTCATAACTCTCTTTCTTGAAACTGGTTTATAGCATGATTCATCTGATGCTAATTGCTTATTCAAGATTTCTATTCATATAGATTATTCAGGCTGCACGTGTTTTCTACTTAGTTTAAACTAGTTTCGACAAGTCTAAGTTTTTAATTATTGTTTTTAAATATTTCATTAACAAGGTCTTACCATTTACGCTTAATTAGTTATTGATGTTATCCAGCAAAGTTTGTCTGAAAATACTTAAAAAATTTATTTGCAGAATAACAACATTAGCGCGTTGGAGCGAAGTGCTTTTGGCAAGCTGCCAGTTCTGTTTGAACTCAACCTTTATGGCAATCAGGTCTCAGATATTAGGTAAGTGCTTCTTCGACTTGACATTGCATTTAAATGAATAATGCGGTAATTCACAGCAAACGGGCGTTCGAGGGCCTGCTGCAGTTGCTCACACTCAATCTGTCCAGCAATGGCCTTAGACAGCTGCCAAATGATATATTCATTGGATTGCCGTCACTTCGCACGCTCGACCTGTCGCACAATGCCCTCTCGAAGCTGGACAATAAGACGCACGGTGTGCTGGACGATTTGCTTAGTTTGGAGACACTCAACTTGAGTCACAACCGCATCAGTTTTGTGACCAAGAAAACCTTTCCATCCCATCAGTATATACCCTATAATTTGAAGTATTTGGACCTGAGCTACAATCAAATGCCCGTTCTTACCTATGACATTACCTTCGGTACGAAGAAGCTGCTCAAATTGAATGTGTCCAACAATCAAATTAACGAACTGCGTCGCGGCGTCATCTCGAATTTTACATCGCTTCAATCGCTTGATTTGTCCCACAATGAGCTGGCCAATCTGATGTCCGAGGAGCATATTTTCGATCTGCCCAAGAATCTGAGCAGCCTGGACATATCGCACAATCAAATCTATCATTTGCCCTTTGCCAATCTGGTCAAGACGGTGTCTCTGAAATACGTTGACCTGAGGAACAATAGTCTAGAGGATATACCAGCCACGCTGGTGGCCACCATGAACAATGGCAGCCAAGTGCTGTTAGCCAACAATCCGTTGTATTGCGGCTGTAATGTGCGACCCTTGAAGC
Organism: Drosophila anceps; assembly: GCA_035045945.1. Classification (NCBI taxonomy): domain Eukaryota; kingdom Metazoa; phylum Arthropoda; class Insecta; order Diptera; family Drosophilidae; genus Drosophila; species Drosophila anceps. The sequence goes on from JAWNON010000073.1 coordinate 7,691,795, forward strand.
ATTTTATGTTGCAGCAGACAACACCTAGCGAAGATTTGGGCCACGTCAGTTGCCAGACGCCCAGTTTGGCCAAGGGTCAGCAGCTGCTGAACATGGCAGATGAATACCTAAATTGCAGAGAGGATGAGCTGGAACTCTATGCCGGCAATGAGTACAAACAGCTGACGGATGTTCGCTTTCGCGAGGTCCAAACGTACGTTATAAATACTTACAGAGCAACAGCTGTAGCTAAATGTCCTTTTTGTTTTCTTTCTAGCAATAAGGCTGGCAACCTGACGCTGCGCTGGTTTGTCTCGGCCATAGCAGACGTGGCAGACTTTAACGTTTACATACGGAGCAGCAGCAACGAGGTGTTGCACCAGGCGGACTATGCCTACAATCAGCGCACAGCTGACATACCCATTGCCGAGCTGCTGTCGCATGGCGAGGCGAAATTAGTCGACGCTGAGATTTGCATTGTGGCCCGCGACAGCGATGGCAACACGCGCCGCTGGTTTGCCGGCCAATGTCAGGCGCTGCCCTCGCTCAAATTGCCGAGGACCTTCTTCTTTGGCAACTTTAACGTAAGAAGCTCAGTCAGCGCCACAAAGTCACTAAATACCTGCCTTTTGTACATAGCTTTAACATCATTGTTTGTTATCCATATACAATAGTATATGCAATAAATGCACGCGTATGCATACTGCCAGCACGCACAGTAAGGACACGCTCTGCTCTGACCTTACAGCTCTACAGCTGAACATGTGCGCGCCGTGCGCTGTGCACATGTATTTGTTTACTTGGCCGTTGCCGTTGCCGGAGTGTGGATGGGGGAATGGGGGAGAACAAACGGGAGCCCCCGTTGAGCACAATTGAGAATATGTTAAAGCCCTACCAGCTGATGCTTTCGAACTTTCATTCACAGCGAAAACACAAAAGCAAAGCAGGCAGCCAAGCGCCGCAATTTCGTGAGTGTTCGGGCCGAGCGTTCGGCAATCTGTTCGGCTTTCGGTAATTTTGTGTTGTTTTTGCACGAGCAAACGTCACAGAATGACGACGGTGACGCTGACGCCGACGCCGACGCCGACACCGATGGCAGCCAGTGTGAGCGCAAGGACTTTGAGCAAAAGCAAAGCTTGCCAAACAAATGCGCACTCGCATGCTCACGTTCTCAGCTTTAACTTAGATGACGCTTATAAGTGCGTATACACTGGTGGCCAACAATTGAGTACGCTATGAATATTGGTAAGAAAAAAGCGAGCATGAGCGTTGCGTATACGTAATATTTATATAAAATCTAAGATGCTTAGAGAAAATATAAAAAAAAAATATATATTCATATGTACAAAATTAAGGAAAATACCGTTTATTGATTTGTTTATTAATACTTATAAGAATATACTAGATACAGTAGAATATATAGAATATATATTTTATAGCACACATTTGCTATACGCAATCTTGATTTGAAATTCATAAGCAAACCCAAAAACATAAGTAAACTTTTAATTAAGCAATTAAGTTCTTTAATATTAACTGTTTTCATTTCAATTTTATTATTATAAATATTGTATTCAATTGTCTTCAACAATTTTATCTTATAACAAACGCAACGCAAATGCTGCTCTATGTATCACACCGCGCCGTTTATTGCTGGCCATCAGTGTAGCAGCACGGTCAGGACATGTGCACTTTCACTGGCAACGAGCGCTCTCGTTTTCGGTGTATTGTGCTTTTTTTAGTTTTGGTGACTTTGCGCTGCTTTTGCATTTGCGCTGGCTGTGTGTGGGTGTGTGTTAGTGTGTGCTTGTGTGGTCCGTGTGTGTCCTTATCGATTTTCAGCGAAATTTCACAGGCTCACGGCGCACGTCAGTGCCAGGCGAAGATTCACTTGTCGCGCTGAGTTCGTTCGTGTCGTGTTTCGCACAGCACAGCACAGCACAGCGAGTAACAGAGTACCAGAGTACCGTTATGTAAAGCGATTTTCAGTTGAAAGTACACATACAATAAGTGAAACGCTGCTGTGAGCAAAACTAAACTGAACTAAGCGCCACACTCTCACACACACATTCATAATTTGTTATAAATCAAATTGAATCAAGCAGCATTGTGATAACGAACGCAGCAGCAGCAGCAGCAGACGTGAAAGTAAAAACGCGCTCAGAAATGTACTTCACAATTTAACAAAGCAAATCGAAACACGCTGTGCCCAACTGTGCCGTAACACGGGACATTGAAAAGAAGAAGAAGAAGCGGAGAGAAAAAAGAAAACGAAAAAGTTCCAGGTAGCAGGCGAAGGAGACATGAAAAGCGAAGGCGCTAGCGAAGACGAACGAAAATGTAATAGAGGTCAAAAGAAGCATTGATTTAACGTGCACTTTCTTCTTCTGTTCCATTTTCTTCATATGATTCGCTTGCGGTTTCTGTGCGTGTGTGTGCCTGTGTGTGTGTGTTTGTGTGTGATGGAGTCAAATTGTGTTGCGTAAAGAATTTGTTTAACAGTTAACTAATGCTAAACGGTTTATTCAATAACACTAGCTCTGCGTGCATGTGTGTGTGTGTGTTGTTAGTTATATACATGCATATATATACATATATATATATATATATATATATATTAGCATGTATATACATACATATATGCTTGTCTTTGTGTATGTGTGGCTGACGAACTACCTTTTACTTACGTCCTTCTTTTTGGGCAAATTTTGAAACGTCGCAGCTAAAACTGAGCGCAAATGGCATGTAACACAGTTCAATATAATAGTAAAGACCAAGCATAATTACATAATCAAATAGCAAAAAAAAAACCGAAACGAAACTAAACGAAAACAAAACGATATAAGTTACAACTAGATCAAACTTCAAGTGCAGCATTACTTAATCAACGACCCCGGAAACGCCTAAAAGAAAACTAAGAATAACCACAAAAACCAAAAAAAAACCTATGTACCTGCAACAAAGAAATTGAGCAAATACACAAATAAATACACACACACATAAACACACACACACACACACACACACACACACACACACACACACACATACAGCAAAGCGCAGCAATTATAAATATTTAACAAAATTTAGCAAGAACAAATTACTTTTAAAAATATACAACAACAAAAGAGAATAACAGTAAATTATAAACACAACTATCATACATACATATATATAAAGGAAAAGTGCTATAAAATATATACAATTATCTATAGAGGCGTTATATACTGACATACATAACTAACTAACTAACTAACACACACATACATATATATATATATATATATATATATGTATGGTACTTATATAAAAGACGTTATGCGATTCGTTCAGCTGTGAATGAAATAACTGATATAACTAGAGCTATAGCTAAAGGAAACCTCGTAGTTTGTAGAACAAGCGTCTTCTTCATGTAGCAAAATCAAATTAATTATATATATATATATATATATATACGATTATATATATGTAAAATTAAATGCACTTAACGACTAAACTAAAACTACCAAGTAGTTGCCTCTCTCTCTACATATATATATATATATATATACAAATTGCATAGAATACAACTAAATATATATATATATATGTATATGTATATGTATGTGTAAATGGATTTATTTTTATAAAGCCGCAAAACGAAACTTCAAACTCCAAGAATTACGAAAAAAACGCACTAATTAAGGACGTGCAGGACGACAAGGACGCCTACAAATTCGCCTCGCGTGCTGCTTGTGCAACTTTTATAGCTTACATTTAGAGATATATCTAAATATATATATATACATATATATATATATATATATTTACCTGTGTTTGGGTTTCTTGCATTACGCGCCTTGACGTAACTTCAGCACAAGCCACGCCGCGCCACGCCCCACGGCCCGGTTGCCCAAAAAAAAAAAAAAAAAAAAAAAACAAAAAAGCAGAAAGAAAAGCCCGGACCACAATATATATATAATATATATATATATATTTATATATATATAAAACGGTAACACCATAACGCCTTAACTTAACTCACAACAATTTCCAACAAGCCATTAGCGAAGCGAAAAGTCATCGCAGATAATTCGTTGCGTTCATTGAACTTTGAAGAAGTAGAAGAGGAAGACGAGACCAAAAACCAAAAACCAAAAGCAAAAGGAGCCGAATCGCGCGCAGCTAGAAATTCAATTTGTAATCTTTTGCCGTGGCCTAGAAACAAAAGTGATGCTAAATAGTAAATTTATTATAGCCGTTCTTTGTGATATTCGAAACATATGTATATTTAACGATCTTAAACGATAAACGCAAAAACAAAAACAAAAACAAACACAAATATAATAATAAATAACTGTGTGTGCTCTCCGCCTGCTGCCCACCATTCTTCAGTTTCGCCCGCCCCGCCCCGCCTCCCCAGCCTATCATCGCCACCAAACAACTCCACCTAAAAACAACAAAGTACTATAATAACGGTATCCCTTAGAGTATATAAAACGACGTCTATAATCCAAAGTACAAAAGAACACGAGAAAACACTAAAAATCTACATATAATATTATTGTAGGCAAATATACACACATATATACATATATATAAAAGTCAATAAGAGCCTAAATAAAAATAGCAACATATGGTATTAATATATATACGCAGTAGTCAAATACGTTAAACATAACCTCAAACTCAACTTTAGCGAGCGCCCAACTAAAACTCCAACTCCAAATCCAACTCGAAAACGAAAGCGAAACCAAACCCAACCAGAATCATAAGCAATATAACTAGTGCTGTTAACTATTTTAGTAACTACATTTTAGACAGTCAACCTACGTTACTTAACACCTCAAACTATAACCCACCAAAGACAGACACGCACACACTTAAACATCCATACACAGACACACAGCACACAAGTGAAATAGTAAAAACAATAAGAACAACAAAAGAAGCCGCTAAAAACGTTCAGCATGCGGCCGCTGTGAGTGAGATAGACAGAGACAGACAGACAGCTAGAACAGGAGTGAGGGAGTTAGAGAGAGAGCAAAAAGAAGTTATCTAAGCAACAACGAAAAGCAATTATTTTTGTTTATGTGTTCGTATATGTCGTGTACTTGTATTCGTATTAGTTAATTCTCAAAAATCGAAACGCAACTTGCGCCCATACACACACACACACACTCACACACTCACAAGAAAGAAAACGGCAGTGAGACAGAGAGAGAGATAGACAGACTATACACATAAACAAAATACACACACAAACACAGACACAGAGACACAACCTCGATTACCATATGCAGCAAATACATCATGATAAAGTCGAGCATTGCGAGGCCTAACGGGTTGTGCTCTATGGCAATAACAGCAACAACTACTACAACAACAACAGCAGTAGCAGCAGCAGCAGTATAAAAAAAATTCAGCAGCAGCTCAGTGTGTGTGGCTGGCGTGTGTGTGTGTGAGTGTGAACGCGCGCGTTTCAATCTGAGCAAAAGGCAGCACAGCAAAGAAGGAGTAGCAGCCGTGGCATAACGGCATAACGGCATAACAAACTAACGCCAAGCGAAAGTAAAAATACACAATTTCACCGTTTCCATGCAGTGGAGCTGCGTTCGCTGGGCTTTTGTAACAGAAAATGCACGTTAAACACACACAGCGCCGAGTTAGCGGTCCTGGAGCCTTCGGAACATTTACCAACGATCAACGGTATGCAATTATATATCTACTCTCTTTTATTTCTTTAAATTGTTGTTGATTAAACGTATAATTGTTATATTACATTACGTTACGTTACGTTGCGTTACCCTGCGTTGCGTTGCGATGCGTTACGTATACATGTGTGTACATGTGCATGTATGGATGTATTGTATTATATTATATTATTATATTACATTACATTTCGTTACGTTACGTTACGTTACGTTGTGTTACGTTGCGTTACGTTACTTATTGTATACATGTGTGTACATGTGCATGTATGGATGTATGTATCGAATATTGTTATGTGACGTTACGTTCCGTGGCGTTATGTATGTACGTCTGTATGGTATGTTTGATATATTTGGCAGCTTTGATATGTCTGTTTGGTATGTGTGCACGCATTGGGTATGCGTGTGGGAGCGTGTGTTTCAATGTGACGTTGAGGCTGTGCTTATGGGTATGAACGACCTAAATCCCAACATTTCATCAAATATTTAAGAAAAAGTCTGCTTATCAATAATATAGTAGAGCCGGTACGTCCTGAAACACACGCACACACACAGACACACATGCACGCACGAAAACATACCTGCCCACATATACATACATACATATATGAATGTGTGCATTTTAAATATGTGTATATATACATACATACGTACATATATGTATTTACAATGAATGTATTTCCGTTTCCGTTTCATTTTCAGCATTCCCATACGTTTGTGTTGTTTCTTTTGGTTTGTTTGCTGTGTTTGTTTGTTTGTTTGTTCGTTCGTTCGTTGATTTCTTAAGTTAAACTGTTGTTGTTGTTGTTATTGCTGCTGTTGTTTAACTAAATGTGTATGTGTGTCTGTGTGTGTTACGATTTGAAAGCTTAATGAAAACAGCTTTTAGGGTCAGTTTGTTGCTGTAATTACATATAGCTGTGTGTGTGTATGTGTGTGTGTCTGTGCATAGTTGTGTGTGTTCAAGTTTCACTTGTTCAATATTCTTATTTGATCCCATTTTGCTTATTTCCTTTGGCTTTTTCGAGCACAATGCAACTGATTTCCGTCTAGTGAACGGTCGGGCCACAGGGCCCATGGCAGAGGCGCGCAGCGTTAGTCATCCGTCACTCAGTCAATGCAATTACGAAACTAGATTAAAAGCCAAGCGGCCAGCACAATGGCGACAATGGCAACAACAGCAACAATGGCCAAACAACAATGAGCGACCGTTCGAAAAAATAGTGTCAAAGTACTTTAAGTGCACTTGTATGCAGTGTGCAAAAAGCGTTGCCTACACACAGGCGCCATTCAATTACTTATATAGTCTATGTGTGTGTGTGTGTGTGTGTGTGTGTGTGTGTGTGTAATTGTGTTAGCGTGTGTGCTTGTGTGTGTGTGTGTACATGTCCAACGACAACATCAATGCAGGCAGCGGAAGCTTTCGCTTTTACTTCAATGATTAAACCACTGACCGAATTTCGGCTTACCCTGCCATGAGGCGCCCCTGTACATAGGATTGCATATGTATTTGTGTCTCTGTGTGTGTATTGATAAAAAAGGCTTGCTGTCATTATTGTTGTTGCTGTTGCTTGCACATTGTAGCTAACACACACACACACAAACACATATACACATAGAGCCAGATAAACAGTTTTGTTGGCATTTTTGTGTAGGAGGAAACTCGATGTTTCCAATTGAACTAGTTACAGATTTTTGTATACTGTTAACAGCTGCACATAGCAAGTACATACACACACAGACACACACACACACACACACACACGATCATATTTGTATTTGTATGTGTGCCATAGACGGATTCCACAAAACTTTTCCAGTTAAACAAAACTTTGCTTCGTGGAATCTGACTATTAGTTGATTAAAACTTATTTATTTGATTTGAATCCCATTTTGTGTTTCGTTGCCATTCGTTTCAAGTGAATATTTACATTTAAAATTATGTTTGTCATTGTTGTTGTTGTTATTTTTACAGAAAACTTGCTTAAAAGTACAAAACTTGAAAAAAGCAAAAACTTAAAATATCAAAACAAAAAAAAAAAAATTAAAAAAAAATGAAGCGCTAGCGAAACAAGTTTCGCCAAAAGAAAACAAAAAAATAAAAAGAAACAGAAACAGAAACAAAGTGAAATCGAAATCGAAACAATCAGCGTGAAACACTCGATTCCGTTTCATATTAACGCTGTGGAAGCCAATTTTTGCGTACGTACTGACATCATCAGTGAAGGTACTCACAATTTCAAATTGCCTCTCTCTGCCTCTACCTTTCTACTACTACTACTACTACTACTACTACTACTATAACTACTGCTAATACTACTAATAACTACTACTACTACTACAACTAGTTATGTACTAAACTATGTACTTGCTACAGATTGTCCCACAACACGTTTTAAATGCTATTAACTTGCTAATCCTTAATCCCCTACTGCAAGCTACCTTAAAACTATGAACATAAACAATGTTTCTCGTTTCAATGAATTACTCTACTTAATCATAAATAGTTGTTTAAAGCACTCGGCTATCCTCCTCCTCTTCTTCTTCTTGTTCTTCTTCTTGTTCTTCTTTTAATGCATTCCAATGTAAACGCTACTCAATATTATTATTTGTTTTTTATTCAATGTTTATCAAGTCCCTTTTGCCAATGCCAATGAACTTTATATATATATATATATATATATAAACATACATATATTTTTATATAGGAGACATATACACGTGCTCGTTAAACCCTGATCAAAAAAAAAAAAAAAAAAAATGCAAAATATTTATATTAATTTAATATTGTTATTAATGCTCTTGCAGCGAGTATTTTAATTTGATTATGAAATGTATCTGGTATCTTGAGATGTTTATAGATATTTAGCATCTGTCTGTCTGTCTGTCTGGCTATGTGTGTAGTCAGGAAATGGAAGGAAGTCTTGTTTTTAAGCTAAACTATACATAGAATTCATTTCATGTTCAAGAATTAATTGATTAATATTTATAAAAACTTTGAAATGCATTAACAATTTTTAAAACTTCATAAAGTCTTAAGTTTTACAATTATTAAAAATATAAAAAGTTCTTTTAATATTAAATTAAATTTTGCCAATTTTTGTTTTTAATTTAACTATTTAAAGACTTTTTTAATTACATTAGAAAAATTTAAAAAATTCAATAACCAATTTTTATACTTGAACTTAACTAAAAGTTTTTTATCGTGTTGGAAAACTACTTGGTTAGAAAATCTCATAAAAAACTTGTAAATAAGGAAAAAGTCGTTTTGAAATTTATTTAAGTTTTAAAAATCATTTATAAATTTTACATAAACTTTGAATTTCATAAGCATTTTTTATGTGATTACAAAAATTCTAAAAGAAGTCTTTAAATATCAAACTAAATTTATATATTATAATTTATGCAATGCGAATTCTAGTCGAAATATCCTATGGAAATTAGGTTTTTGTATAAAAAAAACTTCTTTATTTTGCTAAATCGGAATCAGAATCAAGCTTGCTCATCATTAAAATAAATCTCTTTTGTATATTCCTGCGTCTGCAAGAGCATTTGAACTTCGGCTTGTCGATGTTGGCTTATTCGATTGTTAATGCTTGCTTTTGTGCCCGTTCGTAATCGCTTTAAGAGATCTACCTGTGAACTGCTAAAGTTATATATGTATATATATACGTGTATAAACAAATGCTTTAAGTACCTATATTTCACTATAATTTAATTTTAAGATCAACGACATTAATTTGGAATTGGCATGACGTTTGAATATGACGTAGATTTATTTTCAGCTCAATTCTAATTGCGAATTACGCTCGAATAATTAATGTACAGCGTGCTGGAGTCACTTTTGTTGTCAAAATACACACACACACACACACACACATATATATATATATATATATATACAAAGATATATATACATATAACTGATGAATCTTTTTATGAAAGCATTAATTCGCTGCGTGTTCTATTATTAAGAATTATGACCTATGCCACAGCATGGCCGAAAACTCATATTAATTATAGTTTTGACAATGGACAATTCAGCATTGTGCACTGTGATTGGTCCTTTGTGTATCCGGTTTGATTTGGCTATAGATATATATATATATATATATATATATATATATATATATATATATATATAGATGATGGGTTATCAAATTTAATTACATTTCAAAGTACGACAGGTGTGCCCCAGCTCAGCTCAGCTCAACTCAGCTCAGCTCGGTTCACCTTGCCAAATGGACAAATGCTTATTATGAGAGATTGGCACAATGAAAATTGATTGGCAGCTGCATCGATTTCCATTTTAATTTGCTTTCTCGATTCACAGTTGCGATAATTTTCACATTTATAGCTATAAATATAGCTGCCTATTTCAGTTCCTCAACTATGGCAAAAGTTCAAGAAATTATTGTTTTTTTTTTGTTGCTAAAATTAGAGCAGATCAATTGTAAAATTTATAAGCGGCACGCGCTACAGCAATTGCACATAGTTAGACATATATATATAAAGATATATATGGATTTATATGGATATATATATATATCGATATTACTGTACATGCTTTTATTGTATATAAGACACATTTAACTGCCGCCTTGTGGTGCTGCACTTGCTGTTGTTGGGGGAAATTGATATAATTTCGATAAACGAAATGGAATGCAATGCAACCGCCAACCGCCAACCGCCAACCGCCGATCGCCGGGCCCGGCGCAATTACGCTTTTCGAATTTACGCTTAATGCCTTCAATTGGCTCTTGAATTAATAATTGAGTCATATTGTGTTTAAGAAACTGGGTCTGTGACTCGCTCTCTCTCGCTCTCTCCGAGCAAACCGCATCGGATTGCCCGAGGATGGCAGCACGTGCTCAATAGCGAAGGGGGCGCCCGCCCCCCACTAGTGTCTCCACTGCGGCAAAGTTGACATTGGAGTCGGGCAGCAGGCGAGCAGTCGCAGTCAATACAATTATCATGGGCAAAGGCAACCTTGCCAATTGTTTGCATTTGGATGCTGCTGCTTGAGCAGCTGCTGCCGCAGGGCACATTTGTCCGCAGCGCTCTTGACAATGCGAAATTCGAGTGCTTCAAGTCCCAATTCAAATCAAATTGACAACAGCCAAATATAAAAACCTGTCTCAGGCTTTGCTTTCCCTTTGATTTCAGTCAACATCTCAAGTTAGACTTGAAAGCGGATTAACATCAGATTTATCTGCAGTCATTCGTAACTTTTTCTCTCTCTCTCTCTCTCGCTCTCTCTCTCTCTCTCTTTGCTGCTGAAGTGCTTTCGTGTGCACAATCATTACGCTAATGCACATTACACAAACGCCAAATGTTTGCACAGTTTCAGTAAATTTCCAATTCAAATTCAAATTCAAATTCGAAAATTCATATTGAAATTTGAGATAATTGCATTTAGTGCATGGACAGAAATATGCTGTGCTCTGGCATGGCATGGCATGGCATGGCGTGGCGCTTAATTGAGTGAAATTGATTTTAGTTTGCTCAGCGATTCCTATTCCGATTTTTGCACTCAAACTGTCAATAGAAAATGTTGTACAAATATTTGCATTGGCGCAACAAAATTGTGTGTGCGCCGTGTGCCGCTTGCCGTTTGCCGTTTGCCGCTTGCCGTTTGCGTGCCAAACGAGTTGAGATTGCGACTGAAGCAGAACCACAGGCACAGCACCACCAACAGCAGCACCAGCAGCAGCACCACCGTCATTCCCAGCTCTTCCCTTTAATATCTAAATGCGAATGACTACATATATATATATATATATATATATAAATATACATAAAATTATACATATGTATAAACATATGTATATATATATTTTGGAATTATTTTTCTTTTGTTCGCATATGAAATTATGCATTATGCATAGCTGAAAAAAAACCGCTGAAAATATATATACATAAATGCTTCACATACATATTTTTGCTGTATACTTTAGCTAGGCAATGCGCGGTAGTCCAGTGTGCACAGTGTGCACAGTGTGCTTGACTTCATTTATATGGGCCACAATTTGAGCTTGGAAAAGTGAAGGTGCATAGCGAATTCCACAAATATATAAAAGTTGTCTCAAAACTACAATCTTTTCATATAAATTTAATCATTAAATATGTCAGTTATTTGCCATGGAAATTATAAAAATTATTAATGAGCAAGAAGAAATATTTTTAAAAATATAAAAAAATTATTCTCAAGCATGTCTGGTAATATATTTGTTTTTAATTTTTTTCTGCAGCTGTAATATTTTCTAAATAAAAAACTGACTTTAGTGATTAGCCAACTTCGTATATTGAAGCTGGACTTGCATAGGTTACAAAATTTCTGCTACTTTAAAATTTTGTATCTCTATAAAAATATCTTTAAAGATCTTGATCAGAAATACTTATTATTCATCTAGAAAGTATTAAAGAGGGAGAGAAACAAATTTGAATAATAAATATAAATTTATTCAGGTTTCAGTTTAGATGTTTGCATAAGTATTTTTGCATAGGATTAAATACATCGAGTTGAGTTCTAATTGATATGCAGATGCGCTAGTAGCATAAATAATGATTACAGATATTTGAATTAAAAAAAAATATTTGAAATGTCAGAATATATCACAAAGCATATAAAAACCAATTGAAACTTTTGAGTTCTAAAATATTTGTCATAAAAATATTTTTATATAAAATTAAATTAATTATTAATGTTTTTTTTTTTTTTTTAATAATTGAAATAAAACTATTGATATGTACTTTAAAAACTATTTTAGTTTATCTATCTACTTTTTCTAAAATAAATTGAGTGATAAGTTTTTAAATTTAATTTGATTCATACTTTACTTTAATTGTTTACAAATACATGAAAAATATTTTAAAACAAAAGTTTTTTTTTTATAACAAATTCAATATGTTAAAACAAAAGTCTTACAAATAAATTCGAATGGTTTTTTAATTAATAATTATTTTTAAGCCTGTTCAAAGTAAATAAAAATCATTTTCTGTTATTTTTTATTTTTAATTTTTTTTAATTTCGTTTTATGTGGATAGATTTTTAAATCGGTGTTAAGAAGTGAATCAAAGGCAAAATTCAGCTCGATTTGCTAATAATAACTTTGTTTTAATACTCTGGAATATTTTTTTATAAGACTGAGGTTAGCTCTTCAACTGCATAGAATAGTTTTCATATCATTTTCTATGCACTAGTTCCCACTGCAATATTGATATGCATATGAGTTTGCATATTATCTGCATGCCTAAAAAGCTCTGCGCACCAGACAACAGATACCAGATGCCCGATACCAGATACCAGATACCATAAATAAAACATAAAAGTTCTGTCGCGAGGTGTTATCTTATCGGTAGCTTTTAGGAAAATTTGATTTAGAGCACTTCCGCTGAGACTCAGAGACTCAGAGAGGGCGGCAGTTGGTAAGGCTTTCAATTGGTGGGGGGCAAGGGCTATATATCTTGGATATTTGCTTAATGTGCACGCCTGCCCAGACACAGACACAGACAGAGACACACACACACACGCACACATGCACACATGGCTATATGTGTATATAGTTGTATCTGTAGCTCTATATCTATATCTTTATCTAAGTGCCATGCGTGTTTCTAAACATTAATTTAGTTCAATTTTTCGCGCGATCAAAAGCAGATGAGCATGTCGGCTGCTCGGTCGCTTCATTGTATATATATCTCTCTCTCTATATAGCTATAAATACTGGTGTATAAATTGTATCACATGTACAGATATATACAATGTTTATATATATATATATATGTATATGTATAGTTTGCTGAGCGTTTCTGATGAACTCAGATGCCGCTTGAGCTCAAGCCTCTAGTCACATGCCCCGTGCCTCGTGCCCCGTGCCCTAGCCACGTCCCCCCACTCACACAGTTGCACAATCAATATTTATAATTAACAATTTCTTTTGTTTATTTGTTTTTGTCTCGGCGTGTTTTCCACACCGTTTCCTGCTCACTTTAGCGTAGCCTCTGTCCAGTTTCTGCCCCTCGCATCCGCACCAGCACCCGCAGCCGCACTTCAACCCAAACCCAAACCCGAATCCGAACCCGCTGTATAAATTTTGTTTCTTTTTTTCTTTTTGCCAATTTCAAATAGATAAATTTGTGTGTTTGCCGGCGTCTATCGCCATTCATTCTGTATCATTTACCCGGTTCTCATTCTTGTCTCTGTGCCTCTTGTAGCGCCAGCCGAGACAACTTGTACCCCGACGATCAGCAGCAGCAGCAGCGTCACTCACACTCGCATCAGCACTTGGTGCGTCAGTCTCTGATTAGCCTCAGCTACGCACAGGCGGGATCGAACTCCGCATCGGCGGCGGCGGCGGCAGCGGCAGCGTCGGCGACCGGACCCATACCCATCCACTCGCATTCCTCGGCATCGGCCTCCGTGCGCAACAGTCCCAGTCCCAGTCCGGCGGCTGATCAGCATAGCTGCAGCAGCGGCAGCGTTGGCGTCGCCCTTGGCTTCGGTCGCAGTCGGCGCGGCGAGGTAGCGGATCGTGATCGAGATCGAGACGGTGACAGCGTTTCACTGCTGAGAGGAGCCGCTGGCTTGGGCCAGCTGGGGCTTGATGAGCCACGCGCCCAACGGCAGCGCAGCAGCAGTCGGCTATCAAGCGGCATCTCGAAGCAGAACTCCAGCGACAGCCGCAGCGGACTGCGCATTCTCGATCCGGCGCCCTCGCACAGCCACAGTCCAGTTAGCTGTGGCACCCAGAGCGTGAGCAGCACCGGCGGCCACTCGGCTCTGTACGATGCGTGTCACGAATATACGCGCAGCCTAAGTGCAGCCCCAGCGTCCGAGGATCAGGCGTCGGCAGTAGGTGCCGGTGGCGGTATTGGCATTGGCGCAGCAGCTGGTGGTGGTGGTGGTGGTGGTCTGCTCAAGAGTCACTACAGCGAACAGCAGCTATCGGAGCCGCACTTTACCAATCTCAATCTCAATCTGAGCAGCGACTACGATACGGGCAGCGACAAGCAGCAGCTGGTGAATCAGACGTACATCTTCAAGTGTATTGCCAACAGTCCCTCGTTTCTGCGCACCAACAAGATCAAGGAGCAGTCAAAGAAGCTGCGCAATCTATCGCTGAAGACACGCACCGCCAAGAAGAAGGGCCAGATCATATCCAAGTCTAACGCCGTCTCGGACAACTCCTTGCATCCGGGTGATAAATACTTGAACTTGTATCTGGTGGAGAAGAAGCATTCGTTGCAGCCGCAGGTTGCTTCAAGCGCTGCTCATACAGTGCCATCATCTTTGTCGGCACCTGCCACAGCGGCCGGCTGCTCATCCTCATCTTCATCCTCAGCAGCAGCAGCAGCAGCAGCGGCGGCAGCGGCAGCGGCGTCACGTCAACAGCAGCTGCCGGCACTATCGGCGGTTGCCGCACGACAACAGCAGCTGCTGTTGAACGGCTCGTTGAAGAGCAAGACAAAGACATTTCCCGCGTATCGAGCATCGGTGCGCAGCGAGAGCGACGACAAGGAGTATAGGGCGGCTAGCAGCGGCAGCAACACGATACCGACGACGGGCAAAAGTCCGCCGGTGCCGCACTCGCTGGCGGCGAAGATCAGCGGCAAGAACTGTAACAATCTGCTGCATAACGCCGGCAATAAGCTAAGCGTGAGCAGCAACTCCTGCCACAAGCTACATGCGCACAGTCACGGCCAAGGACAAGGACAACATTCGGCCTATACGCAGCATTTGGCATCATCGCCCAAGAGCTCCGTCTCCAGCAACGGCCATTTGAACAAGTACTGCCTGACGGATCTGACGCGCCGCAAGGCCGAATTCAATCGCCAGCTGAGCGCGCCGACAGACTACACACACCACTCGTCCAGCAACGGCTCCCAGCAAGGCTCCGAGGCGGCCAATGAGGCGGTGGGTGAGTCGACGATCACAGTAGCCAGCGCTGGTGTTGTGGGACACAGTGGCCAGCACGGCCAGCACGGTCATCACGGACACGTACACGGCCAGGCATCGACAGCGCCAGCCACACTCAAATCGCTGCAGCTCCACAACTTTGGTGTGCATCATCCGACGCCCAGGCCCACGTCCACATCGTGCACCAACAGCTTCAATCGACGCCACATACGCAGGCACAAGAGCAAGCTTAGCGAGCGGTGAGTCTACTCTTCACACACATACAGTTATAGATATATATATGTACATATATAAGTGTTTACTTTACTATTCTTATCATCAACCATTAACCAGTTAACGAGCCAGCCAGTTGGCCAATTTGACCATTTACTCAGTTACAATGTCTTGAGAGACGCGTCGCTCCAATTGCTAAGCGAATTACGCATGCAAAGTCGTCGTCCGACGTTGTTATACCCTGTACTCAATTGAAATGTATAAGCAGTGCATATTGGTTTTGAGCATGTGAATGTGACGGGCAAAGGAAGAATTCGTTTGTTATATATGTAACATATCTGTTGAGTCTGGCTATTCTAGTTCCTTGAATCCTTGACTAGACTAGACTTGGCTATATATAGTATAGACTTGAAGCTTATCTCAAGGGATTGATCACTTTTCCAATGTCGACTGTCCGTCCGACTGTCAGTCCGACTGCCCATCCGACTGTCCATCCGACTGTCCATCTGACAGTCCGTCCGACTGTCCTTGCTTGTCTCTCTAGACTAGACTGGATTAGACTAAGCTAGATAACTTTACCTTATGATCATGAGATCTGCAGATCTTTTCTTGATGTCAAGTTATATATAGTACTCAAATTTGATCTTACAAACAGTCTATACACACATGATTTATACGTTTTCCAATGTTCATACCTATTTTCTCTTACAAAGGAAGTTGTTCCCCTTCTTTTGTATATTCACCATTAATTTCAGGGTATTTGCTGGTCGAGCACTGCCGACTAGAGCGCACTTAATTATTGTTGCTGTTGCCGCTTGTTGTTAAATTCGCGTCTCATGTCTTTTACCGGTTTTTGTTAGCTGCTTATCGAACAGCATTTGCATATTGCCATCAGCATCGTCTGACTCCGAGTCTGAGTCGCCGTCTGAGTCGCCGTCTGAGTCTCAGTCTGTGCCTGAGTCGGGGAGTTACTTTGGCCAGGGTCTGGGTCTGGCCGCATAATGAGCTTCTAAGCCGCGAACAGTGAACTTCATTTGTGCGTTGAGCTTTTTATAATAATAATAGTAATAATAATAATAATAAGCGTGAAGTGACAATCGTTGAGCAGGATACCAAAAAAACTAATCCCCCTGAACAGTGCGCACAGAGAGTGAACTTTCAAATCGTGCACTCGCGTGACCGTGAATGAGATATTGAGCATTGGGAATTGATTGCTGTACGTGCTGATTGCGTTGTTGACACGGAAAACTCTCGCGCGCCATTATCATAATCAATTGCCTTAGCTCAGTGACTCAAATCGTCTATATCTATAATTTACTGGACTAGATTGTGACTAGAGTCAAACGGTGTTTGCCCGGCACAACCCTCACCTCCCCCCAACTGCAAGCTCGCCCCATCTCCCCCATCCAGCGCCAACTCAAGCTCAATGATCGTTGACGTTGCTGTTAGCCTCCCAGCCCGAGCTCAGTAACCCGTTAGACCAATTCATTTACATAAAATCTAGAGGTAATTTTCGTACCCGCTGATAGTTTTATTTTATTTTTTTTTGTGTTTTTATTGGCGTCAATTTTTGAAGAATAGCAACAAATTATAGTCGAGCTATAATTTGCGACGCGGCTCGCCGCAAAATCAATTAAAAGGCAAACGCAACACAACAAAAATATTGTTTTTATTTATTTATTGTGCAACGGCAGCGCGAGAGCCTCAGAACAGGTTATCTAGCCGCCTCGGCAACAGCTCACAGCAACAAGTAAACTTACGAAAGAAAAAAAAAACAACAACAACAACACTAGGAAGAAGAAGAAGTAGAAGGAGAGTAGCAAAAGTGAAATAAATGATCGAGCGAGAGCACAATGTAAAAAAAAATCATCAACAGCAGCAGAAGCAGCAGCAGCTTCAGTCGATCAATTATTTAATTACGCGCCAAATTCCCTTTTCGGCATTCCGATTGCCGCAAATTGAGAGTCGAGGTAACGACTGCAGCAAAGCAATAAACAAACAAACAAACAAACAAGCGAACAAACAAGCAAACTAACAACAATCGAGTGAACGAGCAAAGCAACAAACAAAACAAATTAACCGACAACTGGAGGACGCGCACGAATCGCGACCACAAGACGAACGCAAATTGCCTATTCCGAATACGAGCTGGTTTCGTATGCGCATTCGGTATTCGGACGACGATATTCGACAGCGCGTTCGTTCGGAGTGTTTGCCGGCGCTGGCTGGCCGCGCATTGCTACTTAGTTGCGCTCGGTTAGCGGGCTTGTAATAACTGAAAGTGATAAATTACGGTATATAGAGCAAACTGCATGCAAACACACAAACACAAACACACACACACACACATACACATATATAGGTGGATGTATATGCGAACAGCGATAACATTAAGTTACGGTCATCAAATCAGTGCGAACAGCTGCTTGAACACGTTTCGAGTTTCCAGTAACAATTAAACGCCAACCACAAAAGAACCAAACGAAACGAAACGTAGCGAAACAAACGAAAACGCAATCAAAACCAAAACCAAAACCAAAAACTGCAGACTTCAACAATAACAGTCGAAGTGTATTGGATAACAGTGGATAGTGACGGATAACAACGGATAACAACGGATAACAGTTATCCGATCGGCTGTGTAGAAATTCTAAACGCTTTTGTTGTTGCTCAGCGGCGTCGTCGTTTTCGTGGCTATTTTTAAATACACAAAAGGCACACACTAATAATAATACAACATAATAATAATAATAACAACAATAATAATAATGTTCTCTCGTAATAAATTCATTAGGCTAATGCACGGCGAAGATTAAATTAAATCAGCTTCAACAGGCTTAATTAAAACGAAGCTTTCCCATTTAAAAACTACACTCAATTGAGTGTGAAGCAGAACAACAACAACAACAACAACAACAACAAACAACAACAAACAGAAAGAAATAACAAAAAAATATACAAAAATAAAATATCATTGCACGCTTCTACTTTACCAAACAATAGAGACAAACAGCCATCGACAGGCGAGAGCGCGGAGCACAGACCACGCGATTTCGTTTCCGCAACGAGCCAAAGACCTTGACAATCACCGAATGCAAGGTGAGAGATCTGGATGCAGCAACTGCAACGGCAACGGCAACGGCAGCTGCGAATTGTGTATTGTGCGTGTGCAACAATTATGAGAATTAAAAACAAAAAAAAAAAATGAAAATCTAGAAAAAAATACGAAACCCCCGGCCCAGTCGTTACTTTCACTGGCTTACCTTACGCGCGTACTTGTAATACAATAATATAACTACAATATTTAGTTGCATTTCCCATTCACGTTTATTTATTATGATTGCTTTTTATCAATAATTGTTTTGCAGCCTGCTGAACGGCGATAGCGAAGAATCAGTGCGCTGCTCATACTGCTCCGTATTGAATGTGAATGAGAACGACTTGCGCATTTCATTCGAGAACACCTGCACCGACTCGCTGGTCACCGCTTTCGATGATGAGGCGCTGCTAATATGCGACCAAGGAACCGAAATGGCAAGAGCTAAGGTTTTTCCTAAACAACTAGAGCAGGGCATTGATAACTCATACACTAACTGACTTACTCATATCACCAACTCATCATGATACATTAGTGAAAGGAATCGAATTATTTAGGTTTTAATTGCTGGCTGAATCAGCGTGAACTAATCGTGTTTTGTGTGTATTGCAGGTACACTTTGATGATGTGTCGTTGTACGGCACTCCGAAAGAGGAGCCAATGCCCAATATACCGATAGTATCGGAAAAAGTCTCGGCCAATTTCCTAAAAAGTCAATTGCAATCATGGTTCCAGCCGACGGACAATCGTCTGGCCATGAAATTATTTGGCAGCCGCAAGGCCTTGGTCAAAGAACGCATACGTCAGAAAACTTCCGGGCATTGGGTAATACACCCGTGCAGTTCATTCAGGTGAGTTACTCAAACAATCAATATATGAATATATATTTCTTTTACTTATATAAATTCTTTTGCTTCTAGGTTTTACTGGGACCTTTGCATGCTTTTATTATTAGTAGCAAATCTTATTATCCTGCCAGTCGCAATATCATTCTTCAACGATGATCTGAGCACACGATGGATTGCCTTCAACTGCCTAAGTGATACTATTTTTTTAATAGATATTGTAGTCAATTTTAGAACAGGTAATGTGCACACGACAATTATATATACATATATATATATATATATATAGAGTGGAATTCCGATTGAAATTCTTTTTCTAATTGTTCGTTTTTCGCCAATTACCTAGGAATTATGCAACAAGACAACGCTGAACAAGTAATATTGGATCCAAAGCTTATAGCTAAACACTATTTAAGAACCTGGTTTTTTCTCGATCTGATTTCGTCGATACCCTTAGATTATATATTTTTAATTTTCAATCAAGTAAGTTAATGTATTTGAAGAAACAGTACGCAACATTTTGATTAAGATTATGAAATTGCAGGATTTCTCTGATTCTTTTCAAATCTTGCATGCCGGACGCGCTTTGCGCATCCTCCGTCTAGCTAAATTACTTTCTCTAGTTCGCCTGCTCCGTCTCTCCCGCCTCGTCCGCTACGTCTCGCAATGGGAGGAGGTCTATGTAAGTATACAATTCCGACTTTTTTCCATTATAATTTCTGCAATTTGTTTGACTTTTGGTTTGCATAACAAAAAAAAAAATATATATAAAAAATATATATATATATATATATATTTATTGAAGTCATACCTTATGATATGCTATATATATATTTATATATATATGTACATATATATTTCGATTTCGATTTGATTTGTTTGGTTTATCAAATCAGTTTTTCAGTTTGCAACACAATTTTGTTTCGTTACCTGACCCTCAAAATATATATATATTCATACTACACAAAGAAAAAAAATATATAAGATAATTAATAAAAAAAATGAAAAGAAAATAATGTGAAAACCTAGCTCTGGGTTTTTAGGCTTTAGTACAGTCAGTCGAACAGCTGAAACAGTGATCCAAGTTGTCTATATATGTAGTCCAAAGTGCTCAGTCTTCTCTGATTCTGTTTTTAGGCTTTAACATTCAATATTCCATAGGAGTAACTCGAACAATACATTTTCAGTTGTTAAATGTTTTAGAATATACTCGATGTCTTTGATTTCAGTTGATTTCAGTTCCTTCCTTACCCTAAGTATATATATATATATATCTATATCTATATATCTATGTCCAAACCAACGCTGTACAAAAGCCCAAACATAAAAAAAAAACCAAAAAAAAAAAGAAAAAAATTAATAATAATAAAAAGTTAAACTAAAGTTTTGTAAGTCTTAAATGTATTTGTTTTCCAACTTGTGTTGCGTTGTGCTCCAAGCCCAAGTAGTCCAAGTTCAAGTCCACGTCCACGTCCACGTCCACGTCCACGTCCAGGTCCAATGCTCCCCATCAAGTTCTGCAACAACAACAGCAACAACAACAACTCACAACAAAACCAAATCGCGAGCCGTCTCTCTCTTTCTCTCTAACGCTCTCTCTCTCTCTCTCCACAACATTCTCACAAAGACGCTTTAAACTTCGCTCTGTCGCAGGGGGAAATTTAACTTTTTTTTTATATATATATATATATATATGAGTTTTGTTTATGTTTTTCAATATTTTTCTCGATTTGTGTTTTTGTTTTTTCGGCTTCAATTCATATTTATTGTGTCTTTTCTTCATTTGAATGTTTCATTTCTTGCTGACTTTATAAAGCACTGAAAATTCAACAAATTCTTCATTGCACAATGTACAAAATGAAAAAGAAGAAAATCGAAGAGAATCTTCAAAGACTTTCTTTGGAGTCGCAACTGAGAAACATTTCAAATAATTTTCAAGTGTTGAAAAATGCTTTTTTATTTAATCAACACTTACTTTTACTTGCGCAACGTCACCCAAAAAGATTAATTATTAAATTAATTAATTAATTAATTCAAAAGAAAAGAACAACAGAAACTTGAACTCAATTTATTGTTTTATGCTTATATATACATATGTATTTATTTAAAAAAAAAAAGAAGAAAATTCCAAAAAAAAACGTCAACTTTATACAAACCAAAATAAATATATATATCTGTAATAATATATAAAAGTTTTCAAGAGATTCTCAAAAAAAAAAAAAAACAATTTGCTTATCGAAATCAGACAACAACCACAATAAAACCAAAACTATTTAAGAACCTTAGCCAATCCAGGGCCTATAATACCTGTGTATATATATGGTTTTAGATTCTGCAGAATCTACAGAAAAAAAGTGCTGATCGCAGAGGGAGAATGCATAGAAAAGACAAAGATGGCTTGACTAAAAGCAACCTAATTCTCAAGGTAACAACCAAAACAAAACAAAAAAAAAAAAAAAACAAAACAAAAAACAACTTTAAAAATTCTTATCAAATAAAAATCAAAACACTATCAAACAAAAAAAAAAAAAAAAATTAATTTTGATAAACAAACAAAAAAAAAAAAACAAAAAGCCTTGATTGACATTATAATTATGTATTATTGGTGCAACATAGATCACATTCTTTTTGAGATATGATTGAACCAAAATTGAGTTTTAGTGCATATTTCGTTCGTTCGTTCGTTCGATTGTTCGATTGTTCGATTGTTCGTTGATCATGTTTGCTTGAATTTTAATGTTCGTTCGTACATTCTGTAAATTTTCTAAGATTGCCTTTTTATAAACATACATATATCTAAATATTGATTGATTGATTGATTGATTGATTGATATACATACATATATTTTCTTGATTTGATGCATAATAATTAAAAATAATAAAAACAATTGAATAGAATCTTGCGCAAACTTCGGTTAAATCGAAGTTTGTTTTTATGCACTTCACGCAGAAGAGTTTCGAAATGTGACTGGAGATGCTGCAGCTCTTGTCCGATTTGTGTGTAAATAATGCTCAGCTCTATCGATAGCCTACTTTTCGTTTAGTTTTCTAACTAGTTTTTCTTTCCGATCTAACTATCTCTAGTCTAGCGGTAGACTTCATGCATGAGCATGGCTTTAGCCAAAGAATAAGCTTAAGATTTAAGTTCTAGTACTCTCACTTCTCTAATTTTTTTATTTTTTTTTTTTTTTTGCCATTATTTCCTTACTTAGCTAGTACAGTGTAAATAAGTAGTTAAAGAACGCCTGTGAATTGCATCTAGACACAATACTGGCAAAGGGTATTTCGCATACCATCAATCTAAAGTCAAATGCGAATTTCGAATTCGAATGCGAATGCGAATGACAAACACACGCGTATAAAGAAAAGTGTTTATATATGATTTGTTCAATGCTTTTTGCTTAAACACTTGCGGTACACAAAGGCAACGTTAACCAAAGCTATTTAATGCTCGTAGTCATTTGATGAATTGTATATATCGCAGCAGCAGCAGCAGCAGCAGCAGCAGCAGCGGCAACAACTGTTCAAGATAATTTTTAAATAGTCAAAAGTGATATGCTGCGACCGCAAATTGTGTTTACCGTTGCTTACACACACACACACACACACACACACACACACACACACACACACACACACACACACACACACACACACACACACACAGACAGACAGACAGCTAGTCCCAGCAATACTAATGTTAATGAAGCAGCTATCTGAGTGCTGCCGCGTTGAACGCTAATTGAACAGCTGTTGAACAACGAACACGAACACTGTACTACATAACTGCTACAATACATGCGTACATATCCAGTAGTTACTTGCATACCTATACTATATACATATACACATCAAGTCTTATACGTATTGTATAGCATACAATTGTGGGCAAGTGCAAATGCAAATAAAGTAAAAACCGCTTTCGCTATCGCAAACACACACTCTCTAGTGCATAATAATCTAATCGAATATGAATAAGAACAATAAACAAAATAATAATAATAATAATAATAATAATAACGCTACAACAACAATAAACAAGATCAAAACAAACAGCAACAGCAACAACAACAACAACAACAACACCAAACACTACGTTTTGATATCGTAATCAATGCTTTTGCTTTTGTTTCGGCGCCCACTGGCGTCGCGCGCTTTATTGCTGCAACTCTACGCTCTTACGCTCTTATACTCTGTACTTCTACTCTACTCTACTTCTACTACTACTACTACTACTAATAAAACTCTGCCACTGTTGCCAATTACAAATATGTTTAACGTTACGTTGGTTTCTATTTTTTTGTTCTTGCTTTTGTTTTCTCTTGTTTTTTTTTTTTTTAAATTGGTTTTGGTTATGGGCTTACGTTGCGTTACGGTTTTTTGTTCTCTCTCTCTTTCTATTTCTCTCTCTCTCTTGTGTTTTTCTGTTGTACAAAAAGATTTCAGCAAAAGACTCGCGTGACGACTCCTCGTTCCGTAAGTCTGTGTAAATAAAATCGCAAAGTAAATGAAGATTGAAGAAGATCGCAAAAGCCTGGCATAATGAATACCCTGTAATATTCAATACAAAGAATACACATACAAACAACAACAGCAACAAACATATGAAAGAAAAAAAAAAAACAACTTGAATGCAAGACACACCTATTTTTGCTACTCTTTAACTCTTCTGTCCATGGGTTAAATACAATATATATTTTATTTAGTTTCTGTTTGTGGTTGATTTTACTTTCTTGTTGATTTTCGTTCTAAACTTCTGTACAGAAAACGTAGCACTAACAACTGAGCTAAGAAAAACGCTTTTGATTGTAAAATACCTTTGGAATAGTGAGCATAATTAAATATATGTGTATATACTTATATACATATGCATATACAGCTGTGTTCATAAAAATAGTAGTGCGACTAAAATGTTGAACAGCAAAATTATATGATAAACATAATATTTTGAAAACAATTTCGAATTGAGTATTAAGTTTAAAAAATATATGTTATTTATATATATATATATATAGATATATATTTGTTTATTACAAAATGTTGCCTGTTCAATCGCACTACTATTTTTATGACCACGACTGAATATGTATATATATGTATATGTTCTTATGCTTCATATATTGTTACATATACTACTCGTTTTTACTTAAGCATCAATTTATTTTTGGAACTCTGAGCAAAAGTTAAGATGAGCACTTGTACCATAATAGCAGCTGATTTGCACTAAACAACAAAACAAAAAACAAAAAACAAAAACAAAACTACGTAGAAATGGTTTGATTCATTGCGCTCAGGTTGTATTACACTTGCCTAATATTAGACTCACAATTGATTAATAATTTTTTAGTTAATTATGCCTAATTTGTAAATGGATTGATAGCGATTTTCCACTGTCTGCATCTACTACTAGAGCCAGCCATGTGCGTGTGTGCGTGTGTGTGTGTGAGTATCTATTGTGAATGGCCAAACGAAAAATTGGCAGCTTATGCCGAGCTGAGCTGAGCTGAGCTGAGCTCGAGTGTTGCCTACTTCTGGGCGCCACGGTGAGGCGAGCATAAGCTGCCAGCACACAAAACTCTTCTGAAATGAAAATTTTTGTTTATTTGGTTTTCTGGCTGTGGTTTGGTTTATTTATAATTTTGCTTTGGCTCAAAATAATTGGCAGCTGGAAGTCCCAAAATGCCTACTAAAAAAACGTTCCAAAATTTCATATTTGATTTACATTATTGTTTCACTTGAAATACTTTTGATTTGGTTTGTTGTAATTTAAATGTGAAACTCACAATTGTAATACACACACACACACACATACACACACTCAAACACACACACACACACACACACACATACATAGACACGAACACACATACATGTATAGACAATGCGGTGCTGGGCTTAAGTTGATGTGCACTCTTATTGATAAATCTGGTTGCAGTTCCTCAATATGGCCTCGGTTTTTATGAGGATCTTCAATTTAATTTGCATGATGCTCCTGATCGGACACTGGAGCGGCTGTTTGCAGTTCTTAGTGCCAATGTTACAGGGTTTTCCATCTAATTCCTGGGTATCCATCAACGAATTACAGGTATGAAATGTCTAAATATATGCATATAACTATTGAATACAAAGAAGAAGTAGCAAGTATCTTAACCACTACTAACTACACAGGAATCATATTGGCTGGAGCAGTACTCATGGGCATTATTCAAAGCCATGTCACATATGCTGTGCATAGGATACGGCAGGTAAGCAAAGATATATATATATATATTTGGGTATATTGTATTTTGAGAAGCTAAACTATATAATTATATCTATATATAATCTATATAGTCATAAATGACACTACTAAATTTCAGACAGTTTTACAAGCAATAAAACTTTTTTTTTTTTGTCAATTTGCAGATTTCCACCACAATCACTGACGGACATGTGGCTAACGATGCTATCGATGATATCGGGCGCCACGTGTTATGCATTGTTCCTTGGTCATGCGACCAATCTAATACAGAGCTTGGACTCCAGCAGGCGGCAGTATCGCGAGAAGGTCAAACAGGTGGAGGAGTATATGGCCTATCGCAAGTTGCCGCGCGATATGCGACAGCGTATAACGGAATATTTCGAGCATCGGTACCAGGGTAAATTCTTCGATGAAGAGTTAATACTGGGCGAGTTGAGCGAGAAACTGCGCGAGGATGTTATCAACTATAATTGCAGGTGGGCGATCTATATGACTAGATCTATATCAATTGCCAGGCTGAGTGTTTGAAGAAAGATAATAAACTTCGTAAACTTTATATCTATATATATATCTATATCTATATCCATATCTGTCTATATGTCCATATAATGTTTGCTTCACAGATCCCTCGTGGCGTCAGTGCCTTTTTTTGCTAATGCCGATTCGAATTTTGTTTCCGACGTAGTTACCAAACTGAAATACGAAGTTTTCCAACCAGGTACAGCTCTACATGCCATAGAGACTTTTAAACTGAAATCTAATCATAAACTCTTTTGCAACCCAGGTGATATTATCATAAAGGAGGGCACGATCGGTACAAAGATGTACTTCATACAGGAGGGCGTTGTGGACATTGTTATGGCCAACGGCGAGGTATGTATCAATGTATGTCAAACTCAATTATATTACAGGGTATCTATTTGCTTGTTCAATAGGTTGCCACCTCACTATCGGATGGATCTTATTTCGGTGAGATCTGTTTGCTGACCAATGCGCGTCGTGTGGCCAGCGTGCGAGCCGAAACCTATTGCAATCTATTCTCGTTGAGCGTGGATCATTTCAACTGCGTTCTGGATCAATATCCGCTAATGCGCAAGACCATGGAAACCGTGGCTGCCGAGCGGCTAAACAAGATTGGCAAAAATCCAAACATAATGCAACAAAAGGATGAGCAACTAAGCAATCCAGAATCGAATACAATTACGGCGGTGGTCAATGCATTGGCCGCCGAGGCCGATGACTGCAAAGATGAGTAAGCAGTGCCAAATATGTCTTATACAATACTCTAATACTCCTATATGCTATTGTATAATACTTTTATGCAATACTCTTCCTTATACACTACTATACTGTCATACTATACTTTTATACACTACTCTTATACGCTACTCTTATACAACACTCTTCTGCAACACTCTTTTACAATACTCTTTTTCAACACTCTCTTACAATACTCATATAATACTCTTATACACTTCTCTGATATACTCCTATACCATGCTATTCCCCAATGCTCTTATACAGTACTCTTATAAAATACATTTTTATAATACTCTTATATAATACTTTTATATAATACTCTTGTACACTGCTCTTATATAATACTCTTATATAAAACTCGTATACAATACTCTTATACAACATATACTCCCATATCTCTTACAGTGACATGGATCTCAAGGAGAATTTACTGCATGGGTCAGAGTCGAGCATTGCTGAGCCGGTGCAAACGATACGCGAAGGTCTGCCCCGGCCACGTAGCGGCGAGTTTCGAGCTCTATTCGAGGGCAATACCCCATGACACTGAGGCATCATGATTAGCCCAACTGGCACGCAACGAGCAACCATCTGAGTAGCGGTTCGCAAAACCCAAAAACCAACAAACAAACAACAAAAACAAATAGTAAAACACCCATAGACACAACAAACATTACACACACACACACACACAGACACAGAGACACACACACACACATGCGTATATAATAATTAGTAAAAAAAAAATGAAAAAACCAAAAAAAAAAAAACTACACAAAAATGATGAATCAATTTACAGTAGTCTACATATATATGCAATTGCGATTTAGTAGAAGAAAAACAAAATGATGACAACAACAACAACAACAACAAAATGAGATAGAGAAAACGTATTACACAACAATGTCCTCAATAATTATTCATAATTTCAGCTCCGCTAACTGTGATGAACTTTAATATAAGAATCGAAAAAAATGAAAAACTAAAAAAAAGATGAGTACATAAAAATAACTTATACGATAAAAACAAACAAACAAAATTCAGCAGCCAGTTAAAGCATTCACACAGATATGAAACACGGCCATAGAGAAAACACACACACACCCACACACATACACACCTACACCTACAGTTACATACATATAAGTATATAAGTTTTAGGCCCACGATATTGTAACGATAACGAAGTGAATAGACTTTTGAATTTGCTACATAGGTGTTAGTCCTATGGACCTACTACTAACAAACAGACAAACACAAACACACACACACACACACACACCTGTAGTTAAACATACACCCACACACACATACACACACGTGCATAAACTTATGATATAATGAAAACTTGTTACGTTATGCATACAACAAACAAAACAAAACAAAAGAAAAGAAATTACAAGAAAATATAAATGCGTGTAGCTATTATGTACTCAAGAGCAACCAACAAACAAACAAACAAACAAACAAACAAACAAACAAACAATTATGTATTATTGCGATTATATAGCATATTTAAATACGCATTGCAAAAAAAAAAAAGAAATGAAAAAAAAGAAAACACTCAGCAATACGAGTAAACACGACAACAATATTATGATAAAGAAAACAAAAAGAAGCAAAAAGCAAATTTAACGAAATGCATTAGTAGTTGAACTATTAGTTTTTCACTCACTACAAAAAAATTAAACAAAAAAAAAAGAGGAAGAGAAAACACTGACACAACGTAGTAGAGCAGCCTCAAATAAAAACAAAAAATGAATTAAATTTAAAAAAAAAATAATACAAATAAAGAAAAACCTCAGGTTGCCGTCAACGACAACAGCAGCAGCAGCAGCACCAGCAGCAGCAACAAGCAACTTACACAAGCATTAACTATATACACAACATACAAACATACAATACAAAACATACAAAACATACATAACATACATTACATACATACATGAAAGTGAACTACATTAATAGATAATGTTGTCTTTTATAGGGAATTGTTATGACGATTCAGTTAAAACAAACAAATAATGTATTTATTGCAAAAAACTATAATTTGAATTGAGCATTATGTTTCAACAAATACTATTTAGTTGCGAGCGAGATCTTTTTGCGTAGTTTGTGCGTCTTTGTTTGTCTTATTTTCAAACATAAATCAAGCTATAAGACAACAGCAACAACAACTTGTTTCAAGATTTATGTAACTTAGTATTTTATTATACGTAAACTAATAAATGAAAAGCAGAAGGACAGCGTTTGCCTTAACATAAAACTTACGCAACGTCTTTCATTCTACACCGCACTAAGTTCTTTCGCTTTAAAACTAGTTAATCAATCAACAATCAATTTCAACAACAACTTAAGGCTTGTAACAGCGACGCACCCAACCGGTCTCAATCAGTGCCACGTTAAGGTTCTTGGTGTGCAGCGTAGTGTTTGGATCAACCAGTATCATAAAACAAGTATTATCCTAGAATATAAAGAGTATCGTTTTAGTTTGCAATCGTAGATAGCGAGTGTTAACAAGTGTCCTACAGCATCGTTGATCTTCTCAATCTTTGCATAGAGTCGACGATAGCACACAATATCGTAAAAGTAGTTGCTTGCTTCCATAGAAAAGCATGGACCCTGTCTGGGTGTAATGCAGGCCAGTCTGCCGGGCCAGCACTGGGGTGGCAATGTGGCAAAGTCTTTGCACAAATATTTCAGATCGGTATGGCATATCCAGATGCGATCGCCCGTATCTATGAGTTTCACCTGTTGAAGGACACCAATAAATGTGTCTTTTAAATATCAGAAGGATTACAAAAACTTGCCTCCACGTTATTTCGGCTGCCCGCTTTGATATTTAAGACTTGTGCGCGCTGCCAAATTTCGCCGCTCAAATAAACAGCGCCCAAATGGCCTACCATTATCAAAAATAAAGGTATAGTATATCTTATATCATTATTCTTAGAGTAGAAGCGTCTAAAACGGGGTGAGTAAATTACTTTTATGATTTCAATTCGGAAACTATACATACTGCATGTTGTAGGACATGCCTTTGTATTGTTCGTATTCGTCGTCATGTAGCCAAAAGTAGAAGCTATGCGGACTTGACACCTGTAGAGTAATTATTATAGTAATTATATATATTGTAGTATAATTGTAATTTGCTACCGTCACAAGCTGCACTTCGATGCGTTCATTCAATTTAAATTTCTTGTGCACATCTTGTTTGGGCAATTGATAATCAAAGCGAACTGCATTCGTAGGATACTCCACACTCAACACCGTTTCGTCCTGTAATAAGAAATATATTAAAGTTTGATGAGAATGTCGTAAATTAGAAGCAGACTTCACTTTTGCGAAGGCTTTTGTAATGCTGAATGGAAACCGATAAAGAAAAATTATTGGTTACCAGTTAATAACCAATATAACTATTTAGACAACAAAGACTTACCACTGCAAAGATTGGAATGGCATCAGAATCACTGCCTTCATCTGAGGAGCTATAATCGATATGCTGCTCTGGCCACCTTTTCTGATTGACTAAGTTGGTACAAGAGGCTGCATTGACTAAATTGGTACAAGAGGCATCCCCACTATATTTATAATTCAATATTTCTTGATCCTAAAATGAAACTATAATTATATTTGTCTTCAAATAAGCTAAGATAAAGAAGTTTTTGTTACCAAAGCATATGTCGGAACAGCATCTTCATCGCAACCCTCATCAGATGATATATATTCTCTGTCGGAATTCCGATTATTATTTATATCATTGTTATTTGACAGAATTTTCGCTGGCAACTTGGGCTCATCTGCACTGACTTCAATTTCGCCTTTTTCAACATAAATTTCCAAAATGTTTTCTTTAGCCGAATAAGACGTGGAGCAATTATCCACATTAGCAATAGTATATTTTTGGAGCGAATTGATTACAGAATTGGTTTCTCTTGTCAATTTTTGCTGGCAAACAGCTGAAGTTTGCTTCTGCGAC
Source organism: Drosophila anceps (assembly GCA_035045945.1). Taxonomy (NCBI): domain Eukaryota; kingdom Metazoa; phylum Arthropoda; class Insecta; order Diptera; family Drosophilidae; genus Drosophila; species Drosophila anceps. The sequence goes on from JAWNON010000073.1 coordinate 7,723,012, forward strand.
TGCTGGTTGATGTATCTGTCAGCATATAAATTGGAATTGCAAGGAGTTCGATGACTTCGATTGTATTGATTATAATTGTTGTTAATATTCAGTCGCATGTTGTTCAATTTGTATTGCTCGTTGACAAATATGATATCAGATCGTTCTGAGGAATAACAGAAGACGGGCTTTGCACGTTTTCTATTTTTCGGCCTGTTGCTTGGTTTCCTTTGGCATTGCACCATAGTTTGTATGTGAGCGGTTTTGGCGTGCCGCTTCGCCAAGACATGGGCCATCGGTCCGCTGCCCAGTACCTAAAGATTAAATAAATATACCTTTATTATACATGATCAATGCCTTAAAATGAAAATTTACCTCAACCGTGTCAGGAATTGAGCGCAAAAAGCTTTCGATATCTTTGAAGCCGAGCTTATTATGGGGCACTGGACAACCTTCTTCGCTTGCATAGTCTCGCTTTAATCTTTCTATTGTTACACGGTCTGGTGTGGACACTACTAAAGAGTGAATTACTTTTTTAACATAACTTAAAAAACCTTGTTCAGTCATTTTTTCGATTTGTTTTCTATAAATTAGCAAAACACTTTAGAATCTTAGCGCGTGATTGAAGTTGGCTGCGGCTAAAATTCCACCGAATGCTGATCATTTCAAGCATATGTGATCGCTTGCCCAACATATGTGACTTAAGCTAGTTCACTTATAAACCTATATAAAAACCATACATACCATACCATACCATGTAGGGTTAATGCTCATATTAATAAAATGTATTAAAATAAAATAAGTTAAATGGTCAGACAAAAATAATAGTTATTAAATTTAATCCAAAAATAAAAATTAGTTACATCAAAAAAGCTTTTTTTTAATAAGGTGGCAACGCTAGCGCAGCGGAGCTGTAACTAGTTCTTTCAATGCTTGTGGTGGCAACGCTGCCGATTTCGATTACGATTCCAGCTAAGTTGGCTGTGGTTCGGTAACTGAACTAGCTCTTTCTTTTTACTTCCTTTTGGTTCCGAACAAGCAGCAAAATGTCGAAGAGAGGTATTTTCCAATAAATTAAATCCGAATAAATAGTGAAAAATACGACCAATCAATACAAAATATCAACAAAACAATGAAGTGTATAATGCAATACAAGTGTTTAACTAATTATTTGTGTTTTTCATCAATTAGGACGTGGTGGTACCGCGGGAGGCAAATTCCGCATCTCCCTAGGTTTGCCCGTAGGCGCTGTTATGAACTGCGCTGACAACACAGGTAATGTACAAAATAAACAAATCAGATGCAAAAGTAGTGAATTCAATAAAATATATTGTTTATAGGTGCCAAGAACCTGTACGTTATTGCTGTGCACGGCATTCGTGGTCGCTTGAACCGTCTGCCCGCTGCTGGCGTCGGTGACATGTTTGTTGCCACCGTCAAGAAGGGCAAGCCTGAATTGAGAAAGAAGGTAAGTCTGCAGAAGTCTTGAAATATAAAGTGAAAAGTGCAAAATATAATGCGTCTTTGCTTGCCGCAACAGAAATAAGTCCCATGTGGGTGTGTGTGTGTGGCTGTTTGTGTGTGTGCGTTAGCATGTGCAAAAAGCGCTCATTATTTGCAAAATTCACATAGATTTATGAGTTGTTAATGTTTGTTTGATTCTAAACGCGTGTTCTATTTTTATAGGTTATGCCTGCCGTGGTCATTCGGCAGCGGAAGCCGTTCAGAAGGAGGGACGGTGTTTTTATATACTTTGAAGATAATGCGGGGGTCATTGTAAACAATAAAGGCGAAATGAAAGGCTCGGCCATAACCGGGCCGGTTGCCAAGGAATGCGCTGATCTATGGCCCCGTATCGCATCGAATGCAAGCTCTATAGCATAAGCAGTTTCCAAACATGAAATAAACCCAAAATAACGGAACACAAGATGTTATTAAATTAGAACTGATTCTAGTTTGTTTTTTATTTCATGGCACTAACACGCATCTACAGTGGATGAATTTCGTTTGCTCCTCTTCTGCTTATGGCTTAAGGCTTATGGCTTGGGTGCCTCCGTTCGCAGCGTGGGCTTTGGCCGTGTCACCTCCATCGATATCTTGCCGTTGGCGCCCTTGAACAACGCATAGCACACCTGGAATGGCAGACCCTCCAGCGCATCGCCGTTAAATTTGGTTATGATGTCGCCGCGTTGCAGCTTGTTATCGATTTCCGGATATTGTCCTTGTATCTGCAAACGAATCCATTTAGCAAGTGCAATGCATACGTTTTATCCCAGTATACATACGATTTCGGAGATGGTGCAGCCGCGTTCATTGGGCGACAGCGAAAGACCCAATTCCTTGCCGCTCTTCTTCATGAAGTCCACATTGAACTTCTCCAGTTCCGGCGGATCGGCACGGTAAACTGTAAAGTTGACATTCTTCTCGTAGGTCATGTGGAACAGCTGATGCACCTTTAGCGTGGTCATGCTCTCGCAGTGCACCGGATTGCCATTGATGTCGCAAATGTGATCAAAGATCTTCAGGCGATTGTCAGCCGCCAAGGCGCCTTCCGGATAAATATGTGTAATGACACAACCAGTCTGTAAAGTGGATAGCCACACATATATAGCAACATCATGTGTATTTGTGTGTGTGCGTCTGCGTACGTACCTTGACGAAGTTGTTCTTGCCACCGGCTACTATAACGCCCAACGGTTTCTTTTCCACCTTCACTTCAATGAGTATCTTTTTGTTTGGCTTTATTTCAGCTGTTGCTGGCTCTTGTGGCTTTTCCGCCTCCTTTTTGGCCTCTGAATCGATAGGAAATATAGTTAATCCCATTCCATAGTCATAGATCAAAGTTAAGTTGTCATTCAGTTAATGGAATATTTACCTTCTTTTTTCTTTTCCTCCGCTTCGCGCTCGCTCTTGATGGACTCCTCGCTCTTGAGCGTGAGCAGAATCATGGTGACCACGCCCTCGGCGCGCTTTATTAGTCCAGTCGCCTAGTAGGATAAATATTAGTGTTACACTAGCTCATAAGTTACATTAGCTGTATGCACATACTTCATCGTAGTTCGACTCCAGTGTCACATCCTGATTAACAGCCAGCAGCATGTCACCAACTTTGACGCCCGCCTGTTGGGAATAGAGCATGAGAATGAGAATGAGCAGTTGACTCATGGGTGTCAAGACTTACGAGTTCAGCGTTGGAGCCCTCACGCAAATCGGAGACAAATATGCCGTTGCCCACCTCGACGTGCTTGCCATAGATGACCATGATGCCCAGGAAGCCCTCTTTGCGCACCTGAACCGTGCGCGCCTTAGGGAACTGATCAAAGATGAATTTCGTCTGCAAATGTAACAAAAGTTAAAAGCTGAACAGGCGGAGCAAATATTTCTCTTGGCTCGCCTCGTCTGTGGATGCTGGGAACTTCTTGATGGGCTTGACGCACATGCCCTCATCGTTGGGCTTGCGGCGGGATGTAATCATCACGATCTTCTCGCCTTCAACATTTTTAAACACGGCGCTGGCATTCAAGTGGCAGCGATTCTTCAGCACATTGCCATTGACCTCGACGATCTCGTCGCCGGGCTTCACTTCCAGGTTGGCTAGCAAGCCATTCGGATCCACACCGGCGACAAAGCAGGCCATTTTCTGTCTGTCCTTGTGGCCGGCCAAAGCAATGCCCAGCGGCACGTTGCCCTGCCGCTGGAACTCGATGCGACGCAGATCCTTCATCATGTTATAGCGCTTGTTGATCTTCGCCATGGTATAGCCAAACTCATCCTCCTGCTCCTTGTCGCGATCTTTTTCCTGCTTGTTTAGCTTGCAGTTGCCCGCTGAAGCGCGATCGATCTGTGAATAGGAGGGAATCATGTGATGAGAGAGATGTGGAATAGAGAGTGAAATCAAGCAAGCATGTCCGTTAGCAGGTATTTCACTATATGTCTCTGTGTATATACCTCAAAGCCCGCCTCGGTACGTATGCGTCCAGTCATATCACGCGTATCCTCATCATCTTCATCGTAGTTGAGCGGCACGTGCTTGACCCGTGTGGATGCTGAAAAGTTTGCACCACGTTTAGGGTCGTTGCGCACAGTCGGCTGCCTGGTCATGCCCATGCTGCCCATATTATTGCTGGATGTTTGCTCTAGTGGGCAGAAGAAAACTAGAGGTAAGATAAAGAAATGTGAAAGTTGCTCACCTTGATTGAATTTGTTTTTGGCCTGCATGTAGCCATTGCTGCGCGGATCGTTGCTTTTGCTGGCCTCATCGCTCTTGTCAAATGTTTGTATTTCCAGTTCAATCTTGAAGTCCGCATCCTTGATCAGATCAATGACCGCCTGCTCCGTGGCATGCCGCACATCCTTGCCATTTAGCGATAGAATGCGATCGCCCACCTGTAAATGTGTCGCTTGAGTAATCCAAGAAATTTCATGAGCTCAGCTACAGACCTTTAGTTTGCCACACAGATGCGCAGGACTATCGGGCACAATGCCCTTTATGAATATGCCAGTTGTTTTCGTATTCGGCGAATCCTTCACCTCGCCGCGCACTATGCAAATGCCAAAGGATTTCTTGCCCGTCTTATCCAAGGTGACCATGTGAATGTGCTCTAAAAGAGGGAGAGAATGTTAGAAAGAGACGAGCTGAGATAGGATTTGTTAGAGATTGTGACGGCGAGAGACATGGGGATGGTGAGAGAGAGAGAGAGAGACAGAGGAAATGAGAAAGAGGGAGAAAGAAAGACGGAAGAGGTACAAAGAGAAAAGGAGAAGAAGAAAGAACGAGGAGAGGTAGAATGAGAGAAGAGGGAGAAAGATAGATACAACGTGATTGGTAAATATATAGACCAATCTTTATCTACAAATACAGAAAATTCTATATTTTTATAGAATAATTGCACTGCGTACTCTTATACGTCTGAGATATTTCCTTTTTTTTATGTCTATATGATAAAAACATAAAATTTCGCATAAGAAATGCACGATAAACTACATATGTATAGCAACTCATCATAATTTATTTTCTTTCTGATAAGTTTTCCACTCAATTTCAAACTTAAGAATTTATTTAACGTAAGAAACATCAGGTGTTAATTATACTGTGTTAATTTGTATTTGCTTTGTTTGAAATTTCCTAAACTGTTGACAAAGCCGAAAGTTCTGGAACTGTTGATATCGAATATAGAAAAGCATATTATTGTATTTTTGTTATATATACTGATTTATATATATTTACACAGATATGTATATCTGTTATCTGTATATATGTTTTTTTTTATAAATTTTGTACAATTGATCTATATTTAATATGCTAATATCAATAGATAGAATATGACACTAGATGTACATATACGTACATGCAAAGAGATTTATATTCATATGTACATATATATTATATATACATATGTTTATAAACTGTATATGCTTGCCAAACTCAGAGCCATTGTGGAGCTCTGATGCTCTAATTTGCACTCAGCTATGGCATTCTCAAGAATTCAAGTACGACTTACATATGACGTATAAATCTAGAAATGAATTCATTGAAAATGGAAAATAGTTTTGTGGGTATTTCCTTGTCAGGCAGGCACTCCCAACTGAAGCACTTTTACTTGCTTTGCAATCTATGTAAGTTTATTGTCTCACATATGGTCAATCTCAATGTATTTGCATTTTTATTGCCCTCTTTCTCTTGTTACATTTCCTAGTCATTTCTTCTTTTGTGCTTCACAGATGCTTAGAAATTAGAAGAGTTTTATAATAAAATTATTAGCAATATAAACAAGCACAATTTGCACTTTGGTTGTTCGAAGAACTGTTAAATTTAATTAAGTTAGGGTCGAAACACATAAAATCCATTTCCAAATACACATAATATATAATCCATATTTGTTAAATTGAATATATGTACGAAAACAACATCTCATTAATCACATTAGCTTTTCAGCTCAGTTTTTCGCGCTCACTTCCATTTCATGCAACCATTTTCAGCTGTTATGTAACTAGTTTTAGAGCAAATTAAATAAGTCAATGTCATGTTCGGCGCATTTGTTGCTTATATAAAAATTAAAATTTGATTTTATTGCAATTTGCTGTGGAATACTAACCACCGCCGCCGCCGGCAACGGAATTCCCTTGGAACTGAACCATATTCAATTAATTGATATATATATATATATTTGATTTATTTACAATAATAATAATTGGTTAAAGTGTTTTTTTTTTTCAATTTTATTTTTAGTTGTGAGCTTTTTGCAGTGAGCCCATTGAAAATCGCGCCTAAACTGATTTTACAATTAGCTGGCTGGCATTCTTGCTAACTGACTTAGTGGCCATTCTATTTTGAGTCTAAATTTCGTATCGATTACACTGCGCAACAAGAGTCGGTCATGCTGAAATGTGTGCCAGCTAGCGAGTGGAAATTGAAGGTGTCTAAGAGTTGCTGAAGTATAAAGCATAAGTTTAACTTCAGCTATTGCTTAATGCTAATCGAATGCACAAAACTTATAGCATAGTGTTATTGATTTACCAGAGCATTTTCACATTGGCTTCAATTGCATTGAGTAACTTTCGCTGCTTTGTTGCGATAACCTGGCAGATATGACGCAAGACACACACACACACACACACACGCACACACACACACATCCACACATCCACACATCTCAGTCATAATATTTAGAACAAAAGAGAAAAGAATGTGTGTGCGTCTTTATTGGCAATATTACAATATTAATTTGTTGCTGGAAAAAGTCAACACTCCGCCAATGGAAGCCCATCAAATGCTCTTCCATATGCCAAATGCCCATCGATTTTAGCTGCTTCAATGCATTTAGCATGCGCTTAAGTACGTGAACGACTGTGGAAAACTCAAAGAAAATATTTACATGCAGCGCATAGTGTGGAGCGTAGGAGTTTCGGCACGGGCTAATGGGCTCGATTAATGAATGCTCGACGCAAATGAATTTAATTTGTCTACGGAGCTTAAATGCATAATCAAGATTTGCATTTTAATATCAAGAGCAGACAGAGAGTCGAGAGTCGAGCGTTGAGTGTTGAGAGTCGAGTAAGCAGAGTTGAGGTGGGCAACTGGGCTACAAAGCTACGCAAACATTTCCATTTAATGCTTCAAGGGAACTGAAATATGAATATTGTGTGCAGGAGGCAAGGCACAGCAAAGCGTTAAGTTGAGTAAACAGAGACGCACAAAGACCGGGAATTACTTATATATATGTATATATACATATGTATAGCGATATATGTATATGTGTAAATAGGTATGTGGAAAAGGGCCGCCGCCAACGACGACGACGTCGGCGAAACGATGTTGAAAATTAATTTCATAATAAAAAGCGTAAGGAAACCCATTTGATAAAACAATTTCCTTTTTGCCTCCCAACAGTCATGTTTTGTTAGTAAAGTAAATTCAAAAGAGAGAACAGCGCCCGACCAGTGCAGAAAACAGAAAACAGAAAGCAGACAGCAAAAACAGTTAAAAAAAAGCAAAAATATGGCAATGAGCTTAACTTTCAGTGCTGCACGCATCTGCAGCGGAAAATGGCGGTCGCTGCTACTGCCACTGCCTCTGCCTCTGCCTCTGCCTCTGCCTCTGCCTCTGTCTCTCTGTTTCTGTCTTTGCCTCTGCTCTCACACCAGTCGCTGCGCTGCTGGCGTCGCTGTTGCGTTGCGGCTGCTGTCGCTGCTGTCACATAGCACAGCTGAACGCTGATTGGCTCTTGTACTGTAGCAGGCACGCCTTTTGCAATGGCCGCTATCAGCAGTGTGCGCGTGAGTGTGTGTGTGTGCGAGAGCGCTCTGTTCCTTTAATGCTGTTGCTGTCTCTCACTTTGGCAGCATCGTGCTGTGTGCGCTGCTGCGTCGCAGTCGGCGCATGGTTGTTGCGACGATTTAGTTAACTGAAGTGATTTTCTACTGTTTACTGTCACACACACACACACACTCACTCACACATACACACACCTATAGAGACAACAGCATCGCGCTAAGCTCTTATGTAAGTAGCTACACGTGTACATACATATGCACGCTCTGTGTATGTATGTGTCTATCTGTGTGTGTGTGTGTGAATTCGTTGTTGACTTGTTCTCGTGTTGTACTTACATGCAGTTATATCAAATTGCTAATAATCGTTTAGCAGCCACTTCTGAGTGCGTCCTGGAAATGAATAAAAATTACAGTTTTTGCGCAAAAACACTTCAGCTGGTAGAAACTCGTTATGAATTTGGTTTTTAGCACGATACACGGTTACTTTAATGGCTTTAACTAATCTGATTAATGCTGACAAATACAAGTTATTTGTGCAATATTGTAAAAACATTTTTTGCGATATTATATTAAAAGTTTGGGGCTAAGGCGAGAATAAAAAATTTTGTACAATTAATATAATTAGCTTGGGTGATGGGTAGGATGGCAGCTTTTCCTGTGATTAGAAACTTATTTATAACTTATATAGAATGGAGTATTATTTTAAATAAGAAATATATAAAATCCGTAAGTGCATATTCGCAAATTTTTATCTTTTAGATAGAATCATTCTTGGTTCCTAACTATCCTAAAAACTCTGAAATTACTGGTAATGAACTATACGCACAAAGGACTTACAGCTACTGCCAAATGTATGACTTCTATCTGCAGCTGTGTTCATAATAATAGTAGTGCAACTAGACAAGAAACCACACTACTATTTTAATGAACACAACTGTACATAGAAGCCCAATAATTGGCAGTTGTTCATTAAAATAGTAGTGCAACTGGACAAGAAACAGCACTACTATTTTTTTGAACACAACTGTACATACATATAGATTAGTGGAATTGAATTGCAGATTAGATAGTCCATCCTTGAACTGATGTCCTCTGGCAGTGCGTACCTATATTTGAACTGGCATCCTCTGCCCATACTATACCAATACTCAGCATAAAACATAGACATATCATATCAATACCTGCATAACGATATGTATTCATACACATACTTTAATCCATATGCAGTATAAACACCTTAAACAGCCAGCAGCTGCTCTGAAAGTATGTACTGCATCTGTGTCTGGCAATTCATTTGCAGCCGAGAGTGTGGCATACGCAACAGGCGCCCTGCGTGCACATGAAACGCAGTAAAACAAAACAAAGCGAACGGGGAGCATGGGCATGGGGCGGATAAGAGGCAAAAGTGAATATTCTCACGACAGTCGAGGACATTGACAAACAATTAGGCGTACATGTGTCACACAGGGGGCATAGGCATGGGCATGGGCATGGGCATGGGCATGGATTATGGATATTTGTGTTTACTACGAATATAATGGGCTCATAACTTTTAAATGCGAACGTGCTAGAGCAAATAATGGTGCCCACATAAATGCCATTGCCGCCCACTACCCAGCTCTATGGAGGCATCTGTGTAGCTGCTTCCTTTGCCATGACTGTAACAGTAGCTGTAGATGTAGCTATAGCTATATCTGTAGTTGTAGCAGTATCTGAGCATTGTTTGTAATCACAACAGCACACAAACATTCGAGGCGGGCTCAATCGTTTTTTTTTTTGGTCAATCTTGTATGTTGTCAACATTAAAACTCAATTTAAATGACAACGCATAAACAAATAATTGTCCTTTTGCGCACGGACTTTCGCCGTCGCTGCTGTAGCTGCCCTAAGCCCTTGGCTCGAGTACGCCTCAAAGTTCACTCGCACGGTAGTAAGTTATTCAAATATTGAGTTTTTAACTCTCAACCACCATCACCGAGCACAAGGAGCAGCAGCAGCAGTATCAGCACCACCCGCCACCCTACACAGCGCACGACGCTGTAGCATGTGCGCAGGGTCGCAGATGCAGATCCTGGTCCATGTCCTGGGCCCAGCGCTTCCATCAAGTGCCGAAATAAAAGAAGTAAATTTCATTTGGCTGTCGACATCAGTCGACGATGCTGCTGCGTCGCAGCCCTTTGTTTGAGTTGCTGCTCCTAAATATATTTGATTTGTTTACCATGCCCTGAAGCCCTCAAATCTTAAGCCGCATGTAAATGCGTTAAATTAAATTTCAAACGCTTGTACTTTTCACAGCAGCAGCAGTAGCAGTGGCAGTGGCAGAGGCAGTGGCAGGACAATTGAATGGCTGAGACCATGACGAATAGATTTCATTTTATTTACTCTGCTCAAGGATGAGTATAAATACCTAATGCGATTATGTCAATGAAGCTTTCGATAGAGCCCAGCTGCATTTAACATATATATATTTGAAACTAATTCTAATGTGGCCCCCATGGAGTTCAGGTGGGTGCATCAGGTTAACCCTAACTGGTGTCTATTTCTATTTATATTTTATATTGCGCTCGATATTGTTGATTTTGGACATTGATAGCAAACGCACGTGTTCACACTTCAAGCGTCGCGGTTCGCGGCACGTGCTGACGTTTTGTAATTTGGTCATCAATGGCGATGCTGCGGCTGCTGCTGCTGTCAAATATTTGCAGCACAAATTGATAATATCATCATCATCGTCACATATTTTCTTTTCATTTGTCGCCATGTCGCCTCTCCTTCACTGCCCCTCTTCGCTTTGATCTAACAAATTGATTTACACTAACGATTATTTAATGAAATTCCAGCAACGCACAACATATCCGGCCGTTGTCCTGGCAGGAAGTGTGAATTACCTAACACCCGTTAAGCGACGTCCGCCCGCCACGTGCCCCACAACAAGTTATTCGGTGTCGCCATAACACTCCTTAACAAGACCTGGCCCATTGTTAATAATGTTTGCATTCAATTTCAACACTTTTCACAGCGGTTGCATTTGGAGTGTGCAAACGAAAAGATTTCATTTGCTGTTTTTTTATTAAAACATCAAAATTTATATATTTTATATATTTTTATATTACATAAGTATCTTTAATGAATGTATCTGAGCTGCGTCTTAATTCAAATTATAAATTTTTAACAATTTAACAATTTAAAAAAAAGATAAATAGATAGATAGATAGATAGATAGATAGATAGATAGATAGATAGATAGATAGATAGATAGATAGATAGATAGATAGATAGATAGATAGATAGATAGATAGATAGATAGATAGATAGATAGATAGATAGATAGATAGATAGATAGATAGATAGATAGATAGATAGATAGATAGATAGATAGATAGATAGATAGATAGATAGATAGATAGATAGATAGATAGATAGATAGATAGATAGATAGATAGATAGATAGATAGATAGATAGATAGATAGATAGATAGATAGATAGATAGATAGATAGATAGATAGATAGATAGATAGATAGATAGATAGATAGATAGATAGATAGATAGATAGATAGATAGATAGATAGATAGATAGATAGATAGATAGATAGATAGATAGATAGATAGATAGATAGATAGATAGATAGATAGATAGATAGATAGATAGATAGATAGATAGATAGATAGATAGATAGATAGATAGATAGATAGATAGATAGATAGATAGATAGATAGATAGATAGATAGATAGATAGATAGATAGATAGATAGATAGATAGATAGATAGATAGATAGATAGATAGATAGATAGATAGATAGATAGATAGATAGATAGATAGATAGATAGATAGATAGATAGATAGATAGATAGATAGATAGATAGATAGATAGATAGATAGATAGATAGATAGATAGATAGATAGATAGATAGATAGATAGATAGATAGATAGATAGATAGATAGATAGATAGATAGATAGATAGATAGATAGATAGATAGATAGATAGATAGATAGATAGATAGATAGATAGATAGATAGATAGATAGATAGATAGATAGATAGATAGATAGATAGATAGATAGATAGATAGATAGATAGATAGATAGATAGATAGATAGATAGATAGATAGATAGATAGATAGATAGATAGATAGATAGATAGATAGATAGATAGATAGATAGATAGATAGATAGATAGATAGATAGATAGATAGATAGATAGATAGATAGATAGATAGATAGATAGATAGATAGATAGATAGATAGATAGATAGATAGATAGATAGATAGATGGAACTACCACTCTTTTGAATTGACTTTCACCTTCTGCATTAGCCTTCAAATAGAGCTATGTGCTCTGCGAACTTTTGTCAGTGTTGCTGCGTATCGGTTCCCCTTTTTTCGTCACAATTCCTTTTCAGTAAAGTCGGAGATTCTTTTCCAATCATCTTTGTCTTTGTACGTATGCTTCATTATGGTCTCTACTTTGACTACCCCGACATTTTATTGCAGATCTGTGGTTTCTTCTATTCACCTTTTACAGAAGAAGAAAGTTTACTTCAAGACTTGGCCGTATCTTATGTAAGTATTATAAAAAGAAGCATGAACAGAGAGAGTACTTGCAAAAAGAAATACATCTCCCCTTGCTTTCTAGCTATTGCTTTATTTTGGGATAATATTAGTTATTAATTTCCCATATCTCTCATTGATCATTTGGCAATTTTCAGGAGGCTTCAGACTGCTACAGTCTGACTGCACCGAAGCTCGCTCTTTTGCCACGGATTCCATATCTTTAGCACTCTTGCGTTCATTCATTATTTATAATTTACTTACTATGAATTTCATGGCATTAGATCAGAATCAAGCCAATATTTCATATAACATATTTTTCTATGATAATTATTACATTCATAGTCCATAGCTTGTTTAATCGAGCTCAGCTTCTATTTGTGCAATTGCCAAAAAAAAAACCGACTTCCACAGCTCAACTCTCTGTAGTTATATATTCCCAATAGAGAATCATTAATAGTGCCGCTTGTTGACTTTGGCTTTATTATCTCTGGCAGCAGTCAAAACAAATAAATGATTATCGGCGTCTGAGCGTGTTATAGTCCGCAAGCCAAAAGATCAGTGCCAACTATTAACAACTGTCCAAATAATCACGCCCCACCAATTAAAAGCGAGAAAGACAAGCAGAAACGAAAGAGAAAAGTGCGAGTTTATTCCGGTTTTGATGGCATACGGACAAGTGACAATCATCCTACTTAATTGAATTCTTTGCTGCATAATAAATCAACTTAATGCGATCCGAGTGTGCCTGCGAGCATGCAAAGCAATCCAGAAGCAGAACGCGAGCCTTACCCCATTCATGCAGCGCCCACAGACGCGCAAATCCTTTGGCTTATTGTAGGAGAAAGAGAGAGAGAAAGAGAGAGAGAGAGCGAGAGGGAGAGGAAATATGTGGTTTAGGCGGCGGCAAATAAACAACAATAACACAGCGCAGTCTAAACCCACCACGCCCACATTCATGTGTGTGTTGTGTGTGTCTGTGTTGAGGCCTCTCCAATCATGCCCATGCCCAAGCATGGGAATGGTTGTAATTTCCACACTTGTGCTGACACATTCAAAGGGCTTTGGGTTTTATTTATGAATTGAGAAATTGACATCCTGCACAGGCACGGGCATCAGGCATCGAGCATCGAGCATCGAGCATCGAACGGTGGCCGGGGGGTTGGTCTCGATTTTTATTGCCAGCAAACAAGGAGGCTTAAGCGCACCAGAATCATCGTCATCAAATGAACAAATGAATGAAATGAGCCTCGAAACAGCGCCAGGCACTTGCTGCCTGATGCCTGCTGCCTGCTGCCTCCCCTTCGATTCCGGCCGCTGCTTGTGTGCTGCAAAGCGGATAAATCGAGCGTAAAATATTTCAGCTCGGACTCTTTTGTTATACTTTGCCACTTGTTTTTGCCGTGCCGGCAGGTTGAAGCGATTTGTTGCACAGCGTTGAGCTGCGTTGAGCCCGGCCGAGCCGAGCTCTGCGCTCGCTTGCGGTTGAGATTGAGGTCCTTCTGGCTGCTGCTGCTGCTGCAGTTGTGCAATTTGTTCGCTGCTCGCATGTTGCCTGCTGTGATTTTTCCCATTGAGGGTTGATTCCTGATGCTTGTCCATCAAATTGAGCGTCACTCAAGTATTCAAGTGTGTGTTGCTGTTTTTTATCCTGCAGATACTTCAAAGATTTAATAATGACATAAGAAGCGCTGCCATTAAACCTGCCCAACAGCCGCAGCCGCAGCAGCCATTGAACTCTGTGTGTGTTTGCCTTTGCGATTTCGTTGCCGCAGACAGGTGCAGCAGGTATCAATAGCTGAGCCAACGGACTCTGTCCGGATGAGCGATTGTCAGGCACACAAATTAGTGGAGCCCAAAGTCTTGTTGCATTGTCTCCGTCATTGTCATCTTGTGTTTGGCACTTGGCAACGCGCAAGGATTCGCATTGGCTCAGCGTCCTGTCAACGCAATTCGAGTGTCAAATCTTTTATTTGCCTTTTGCAGATTTCGCAATAAAAATTGTGTGCGCGCCCATCCACTTCTATCTCTCTCTCTCTCTCTCTATATATATATATATATATGTATATCCTTGGCAGATCCTTTTGGGCGGCGTGTTTGTTTGCTGGCAATAAATTTGCTGACAAAAGAAGGATTATTGCTGGCTCATACCGCTGCCCCCTGCCTACTGCCTGGCTGGCTGGCTGGCTGGTTCCTGTCAGCGTGCATTCTTTGGCGTTATTGTTTGCGCATAAGTTAATTGTTCCCCTTCAAAGCTTAAACGCATCGCATCCTTACGCTTAACTTGAGCGCCCCCCTCGTCCTCGTCCCAGTCCCATGCTGTGCTTAAGCGATGATTAACCGTGGATTGACAGGGGCTGCCGCAGCGGATTCGGCATGGATATGGGTCGTCAGACTTAGCCAAAGCCTGAGCTGCCTGCCGCCATCAAAAACTCTAAGTTGCGAGTCGCTATGGCAACCCAAAGTGTAGATAAAGCACTTAGCCAACTGGAAATAGACCATAGCAAATCTCTAACTAGTTGCACTAATCACTGACTATCCTTAGATATTTATGCTTATGTTGTTTAAGTTGTGAATGAACTGAACTGAAGTTAGCCTTCTTAATTAAAGCTGAAAGTGTTTTTGTCCAAGGAGTCATTGAATTGGAAATATTCGATTGCTTCTCTGTCTGTTAGTTAATTATTTATAATTATTAGTATGCAGACAAGCTTCATTAGTAAATCATACAAAATTGTTGCTTATTGTCTAATAGGTATTCGATAATTTTGCTTATTGCCCTGAGTCACTCAACCATCCCAAGTTGCCAATAGACATGGAATAAATGAAGTAATGAAGTAATACTCCAATTCAGTAGTTCTGGCATATGATGTCAGCAAATTTCATTGTTTGAGAGACAAAAAGAGAAAGACTATTCATTTATTGATTCATTATATATTATATTATACAAAGTGTTTATTATTAAATATTCCTAGCCTTGTATATTTTGTTACATGATTTGCCTGTTAAAATTGCATGACTCGAAAAGACTTAGTTCTATTAATAATGTTGAATATTATATAAATAAAATATATTATGTTATAGTTAGATTAGGCTGAAGATGCTCTGCTTTGGAGTCTTTCACACCTTGCACTTTTAATTTTAAACAATATATATTTTTGAAAATATTGACTTGATTAAATCTTTATTTAGATTCGGCTGTTATCGAACTTGTAGCAACTTGGCTTATGGATGCTGCACATAATAAATATGTATATATTCTGTTTCCTTTCTGCTTTGATATCTTATGTCTAATACATTATATATCTTATATATAACAAATAAATTGTGTTATTTTCATTGAATATTTCATTACGTTCTTTCCGAATTCCATATCGTATATTTATATTTCAGAAGAAAGTGGCTCATTGTATGAATATTGAAATTTATATTTGATTGAGCATGGTAAATATTTTTTAAATATTCATAGTTTTAGTTTGATGAGTGTTTGTACAACTTTTAGGCACTCGTAGTTACAATTATAAATTCTATTATTTATATCATATAAAAATTAATATTTATTTATTTTTTATTTATTTTATTTGCATTATCACCAACTGTTTGGGTAACTAAGAACTGATCTAAATATTTCATTATCAAGCATTTTCGATCTGTTCTCAATGTTCTTTGCTAAGCCGTTAACATAGTTTAGCTACCGCCTTCTTCTTTTATTTCTCTCTCTCTCTCTCTCTCTCTCTGTGTGTGTCCCTCTCTCTGTCTGCTTCTCTTTTTCTCTTTTTATTTCTTTCTCGCTATCAGTTTTTCCCATTCTTCGCCTTTCTGTTCGAGCTCAGTCTTGATCTATCGAATATGAATTGTTTTCCTTTGATATTTTTAGAATCTTAAGTAGTATCTTATATTAGTTTAAATATATAAATAGAGTATTATTTTATTAATATAACATTTCTCTAGCGATATATAGATTGATATTCCTATACAAGAAAAGCTAGAACATATGTATTAAATATAAATAAATTATATTTAACCTGGATATCTTGCCTGTTAAATCTAATACATAAAGTGCTTGTAAAATAAAAAGATCTATTCTATTTTCCATATCAAATAACAAATATAAAAAATCTCAACATTTTTCAGTGATATTTTATCGTAAACTCTAAATAAAATAGAAATCAGTTATTTTGTCACATTTATTTATAGCGCATTCCTTAAATTCCGCTTGGTCAGCGTAATCATGTTAGAAAATCACATTTATAATAATTGCCATTAAGGATGCATCCAAATCAATGGCTTTCGAAAAACGCTCGTTTATTACTTCTTTTGAAATTGAAATGTTCAGTTTGCTTGGCTGTCCATCTGAGCTCGTAAAAAGACAAAGGAAATCCGCAATAAATTTACCACAAACAAAATTGCACAACCAGAAGCAGAGCCAGAGCCAGAGCCAGAGCCAGAGCCAGAGCCAAAGCTAGTGCCCCAAACCCTGCAAATCAAGATGAATCCACAGCTCAACATATAGATATAGATATACAGATATATATATGTATAGAGGTTGGGCGTTACCACGCCCACAATATTGACTAGAAATCAGTGATTTGTAAGTGTAGCCAAGTGATTTTTGTATAGCGATGATTGGAGTGGGTGCCGGCTGGGATGAGCAAAGAAAATAGAATAATGAAAATCATGCAAGGAGAAAGAAACGATATCAATATTGTCCTGCCCAGGGAGTGTATCTGTGTCTGTATATGTATATGTATGTGTCTGTGTGTGTGTGTGTGTGTGTGTGCTAGCAACTTCCGCAAAACTGAAAACTAATTTGAACAAAGTACAACAAATAAAACTGACTACTGAATGTTTAATTTGAAAAGGGAAGAAAGCGAACAACAACAGCAACAATAATGTCTAACAACTAGAGAACAAAAACAGCGAAAATGAAAAAGAGAAATAATACACACACACACACACACACACACACACACACAGGCACACTCATACACACAATAGAAATACATACATATGTACAAGTATACCAAATATCCCCCCAATTGTGTTAAGGATGTTGCAAAAATGGCGCATTGGCTGCGAAAGAGAGAGAGAGAGAATGAGTGAGAGGGAGTGCGGGAGCGAGGGAGGGAGGGAGGTAGGTAGTTAGAGCAGGCAGAGTAGGCGGCGGAACGAACTGAGCTGAGCTGAAACGAGAACGCCCGACATACGGTTAGAAAAACATTCGCACATAAAAATGCTAACATTTGAACGAGAGCGCATACTAGCATAGCACACACACACACACACACACACACACACACACACACACACACACAGCATGTCGCTCTTTGTACGTCTGTGTGTGTGTGTGTGTGTGTGTGTGTGTGCGTGCGGCTGACATAATGAAACATTATTAAGAGCCACGACGTCAACGCAGCAAAAGGTATCTAAATTTGAGAAAATGTTGCCCGTCAGCCCTGCGGCTGCTCGGCGCGGGAGGGTGAGGTATGGGATAGGAGCGGTTTGAAAGCGGGGGGCGCGCCATGAGTTTTGGCTTCTGCAGTCGCTGGCGTCGACGTCGCCTGCCAATTTGCGTCCGCGCCCGCGTTACACAATAGATGGAGAGGAAAACACAAATATCACATTTACAGCAAGCAGCACTCCACCATTTTATGTTATTACGTTGTCTCTGAGTGTGCGTGTGTGTGTGAGTGTGAGTGCGACGAGCTGCTGCTGCTGCTGCTGCCCCTTGCCCAGCCTCTGTCTCCTGATTGGGGGGTGCACTTGGTCGTAGATTGGTTTACAATCTCAGTCATCCCCTGCTGAGAGCAGAGACGCAAAATACTAGCTCCATCTCTCTCTCACATAAACGGGGATGCTGATGCGCTGACGCCGACGCCGACAGCGCAGCACGATGCCAGGGATAACGGCAGCGGCAACGACGACGTCGACAGTAGAATCACAGTTATTCGAGATACGAAAACATAGCAGCGCCGACAAAAGCTCATGGAAGCGAGAGCGGCAGCGGTTTTGATAAATAAATGTTTGAGTTATGTAGAAAAACATTTCGGGCGAGAAGATTTTCGTTTTCGTTGCGATTCAGTTAACATTTGGCAAAAGGATTCCGCCTAAAACAGACAAGCCGACGGATGACCGAAGTCTCAAGTTCGTCAGATCTAAACAGTGTTTCGCGTAACGAAAACGGTAACGGTAACGGTAAACAAGAAACGGTAAACGGCAAACGGTAACGGAATCGGAAATAACATTGCAAACTTGAAATTAGTGTTGAAAATATTCAAGAAAAATCTAGTGAAAAGCAAACGAAAAAAAGAAGAAGAAAGAATAAAACATAAAGCAGTTCCTGAATAATAGTCAAACAAGTGTTACGTCCTCTTCATAAGTTAAGCATTTGATTAGCTTATAGACAGATCCTCACGATTAGAATAGTTAAGAACTAACAACAACAAGAACAAAAAAACAATGCACACCAGCACAGATCCTATGCACGCCCTGCACGACTGCTCCTCGCAGTCGCCGCCACTGCACAAGCCACAGCGCGGCGGCCTCACATCCTCTCGAGCCTCCATTGCCGCCGCCGCCGCTGCTGCGGATGAAATGGCTCTGATCTGCGATGACAGCGACTTTGAGTCAACGGCCGCCGGCGGCAGCAACAGCGGCGGCGGTGATAATAACAACGGCAACGGCAACGGCAGCGGCAGCGGCAGCATCAACGGCAGCACCAGCACCGGCGGCCCGCTGGTGAAGCCGCCCTACTCCTACATTGCCCTGATCACCATGGCCATACTGCAGTCGCCACACAAGAAACTCACACTCAGTGGAATATGTGATTTCATAATGTCCCGGTAAGTGGCGCAGATTGCCATATTTAATTATTAATTAACTTGAAATTATAGACTTTGATTCTAAACGACTAATTTGAATAGATCTTAAAGTTTACTCAATTTAACATTTTTTGAAAATAAATGATACCTTCTAAAGTCACGGATCATCTTTTTTCAAAGAGTTTTAAATATGCTTAGCCGATATATTTAGTCGGCTTCGATGAGATCAGCCAATAACAAAAAACTTATATATCTGCTATTCATAATTCGAGTCAGAATAGTAATTGACTTAACTATTAATTAAATTGCATTTTCTTTTTATTATTTTTAAATTTTATTTTATTTTATTTTGATTTTATTTTTACCTAATTATATTTTTGTATATTATTTCAAATTTATTTTTTATTTTATTCTGCTATTTTTTTTTATTTTTTTTTTAATTATTCTAATTTTTGTTTTTTGCTTATATTTGTTAAATCTAATTTTATTTTTTGTTTATTTTTTTTTAAATTTTATTTTTAAAATTGTTTTGTCAAAATAATTTCATTTAATTTTTTCATTTTTTTTTAATTTTTGTGCTTAATTTTAGTTTATTATTTTTATTTTTTTGATTTATTTTGATCTATTTTTATTGTGTATATTTTTATTTTATTTTTAAAAATTATTTTTAATGTTTTTTGCTAAAAATATATGTGTATATAAGTATTTTGTAAGGATTTACAATGAGACATTTGAGCTTCAGTCTATTTAAAAAAGTTTCTCGTAGTTTGAGAATTAAATTAAAGTTTTGTTAAATATTTCTATATTGTATTCATAAAAAGTATCATAATAGATTGACAGATTTCTTATGTAATCTTTTTAGAAAATATCAACTAAATTTCAAAAGACTAGTTTTAAATAGAACAAATATTGTTTGACCGTTCCGTAATCATGCCCTATGCAGAAAACTATTTAAGTGGTTATAAAACAATAAAAAAAACCATTTGATATGCTTGCAGTTTTCCATACTATAAGGATAAGTTTCCCGCTTGGCAAAACTCGATTCGGCACAATCTCAGCCTGAATGATTGTTTTATTAAAGTTCCACGCGAGCCGGGCAATCCGGGCAAAGGCAACTTCTGGACACTGGATCCGCTGGCCGAGGACATGTTCGACAACGGCAGCTTCCTGCGCCGACGGAAGCGCTACAAGCGTGCGCCGGCCATGCAGCGCTTCTCGTTTCCGGCCGTCTTTGGCACCTTGTCGCCGTTCTGGATACGGAAGCCGGTGCCGCTGGTGCCGGTGCACTTCAATGTGCCCAACTTCAACGGGGGTCGCGACTTCGATGTGATGCACACGCCCAGCGATGTGTTCGACACGGCGCTGCGTGTCGATAAGAAATTCAACTTCTTTGCCAATGCCGAGGCTTCGTTCTATCAGAACAACAGCGACAAGTTCGACCGTTTGTCGTTCATCAATCGCCGCGCGGATGCTGTCGATGCGCTGCCTCACAGCAGCAGCGCCGGCGGTGGCGGCGGCGGCGGCGGCGGCGGCGGTGACGCCAGCAGAGCCAACAAGTACAAAAATCCATATGCGTTCGATGTGTCCGCAGCTGCGGCCGGGCTCGGCGCCGCCGACTATGCGGACCGAGGCAGCAACTATACCGATCTCAATGTGTACAACGATGATGTGGATGCCGATGATACCTCGTGCGACAAGATCGATGTGGAGAGTGCCAATGAGCATGAGCAGGACTCGCACATATCGGACTCCGTCGATTCGGTGTGCACGAATCCAACTCGATTAGAGGTGGCCTCAGAGGCCACCACACGTGACCCAGATCCCGAGCCGGAGCGCAACTCGCCCTATGCGCTGCTCTTCGACCAGACCGAGGCATCCAACAGCTCACTCGCGATAACGTCCAGTCCCAAGACACCCGCCAGGTCACTGACCCGATCCACTCTACTCCACATTGAGACAGAGCCCGCGAATCTGAGATGCGCCAGGCAGACAATAGCCAAAGACTTTCGCATCGAGACGCTGATTGGACACGGGCACAGCGATGGGGCGGCCAGTGATTAGAGAGCTGAGAGGAGATCTCTCTGACTCCCTCTCTCACTCTCTCTCTCTCTCTCTCGCTCTCTCTGTCTGGTATCAGCTGGTATCTCTCTATGCTGCTATGCGCATATTTTAACACTTCTTCTGTACGTTGTAAACTTTAGCTGTAGTGAAACACGGACCCATTGATGTAACCCCATCTCCGACAGCATCCAGTGTAGCATCCATGCATCTCCCAGTTACCTTCCTGCCAGTGCACCAAAACATTTTAATGCGACCAAGTAAACGCGCCAGTTGCGAGTCCACATCAATTGTATAAATTATATAGAACACGCACACATAAATCAATATTTATGCCCGATTGTAAGGAGAATATATACATATATAAAGAAATTACATATTTATAGCATACTTTTAAACGATTGCATATGGTATATGTGTATATATATATGTTATTTATATATGCATGCATGTATATGTATGTGTTAGCTGTACATGTATGTGTGTGTGTGTGTGTGTGTGTCTACTACTACAACTACATATACATATGCACGCCTGTCTCTCTAGCCGTGTGCGTGCATTCACATACATACATACATATATATATATATATATTGTATGCCAATGCGCTCAGCACATACAAACACTATTAACTATAGACGTAGCCACTAAGAGATTTGCTGATGTTATTGAAAATTTAATAAAAACTATAATTAGAAGTTGAAATTCCTTAATTAGAGCAGACGTAAACGTAAGTATGATTGAGCAGGTGAGTGAATGGGACAAGTTGTTACGAGTTTTGAATAACATAATATTCAAAATAATATTTTAATTAATATTTTATTTATTGTACATTATGTACATAATAAATTAAGTATATAATGAATATTTATGAATTACGTAGGGAAATATTTATTTAAAAATTGAAATATTTGAACTAAACACATTTCATTTTGAGTTTGTTTTTTTATTGACTTATTGTTTTGTTATGTTAGTTATAAATATTTATTTAATTTATTTTTTTTTTTAATATTATTTATAGCTTTTCTCTAAAAATATTTAAAAAACTGTCTCAAAATATTTAAGAACATTAATTCATATTCATAAACACAGAGTTAGATAAATATATTTTTGATTTTTTTTATTTGATGTGATGTATTGGTATTTATTATAATTTACAATTATTTTTTTAAATTATTTATTAATTTACGTTTTAATTGTTTATTTACGTTATTATTAGAAAACAATTTTGTTATTTATTTACTATTTGTTGTTTTAGCTCAGACCGATCACCTTGAACAGTTTTTATTAATTTGGAAATGGTTCTTAGAGTTGTTAGCTTACTTCTATACACATGTTTGTAAGAGAGTAATTTTCCTGGGCCTCAGATCTGTCATTTCTTTTCATCAAGAATCTGATTTGTCAGCTAAAAATTTCACTCTATTTAGCTGTTCAATGCTACAGTTTCTTCATTAACTTAGCAAGCAAATAAACTTTATAATTAAACGATGATTTAAATATAAATTTCTGTTGAGTTGTAGATAGGCTGAAATTTACTTTGAAACTTAAAAAATATTATATATATATTTTCAAATAAATTTTATTTAATTCATACCCGATTTCAGTTATTTAAGTTTGTTTGCTTACAAAAAGATTGAAATACAACTGACAAATAAAATTAACACAAAATTTCTTTTTTTCTTATCACTTAAATCATTTTCAATTTACATTTCATAGTAAACTATTCTAAACTCTGGAATACAAGGAATAGGTTAGGTTATAGCCCTAAAAAGCAGTCAACGCTTTTTGGTATTTATTATTTATTTTAATATTTATTTATCAGTATTTATTTGTTTTAGTTATTTAACTACCAACTGTATGCAATGACGCTTGCAACAAGTTCAGGGCAAATGCAGCTCTTGCTCGCTCTATCTCCCACTCGTGCTGTCTCTCTCACTCGATTGTCTGATAACTTTTTAAGAACTGTCAAACCGGAATTTCAGTTGTCAAAAAGTTGGCGCATGCGCCGTTCGCCTTGGCGTGCAGCTGTTCAGCTGTGGCGCGTTGAGTATGCGTCGGTGGAGGAAAGCTTAGCGGCTCTTGGCAAAAGCTCTGCGCGGACAGTGCTCTGAAGTATTTGTAGCGTGCTATTCCAGTGTTAAAACATTAAAAGCTAGGCTGGAAAAAGGACAACAGTTAAATAGAAGATACCAACACTATTGGTATCCAGCGGTACGGAGCTGCAAACTCCATTTGGCATAATTCCCCACACACACACACACACACACACATACACACATATATACACATACACACTCGTACGCACACAGGCTCACACACAGCAAAAAGTCGATTTTTCACCAACATAAAGTTGTATATGTGCAAAACTTTAGAATCGCAGGATATTTTCAATGCAAACGCGAATTAATTTAGCCACAAAGAAACTGCCGTAATCAAATATTGAAAAATATATATTAGAAACTTTTCAAAATGTGTGTGATATAGACGTGTAAAGCATTTAGTTTTTCATACCAAAATGCTGAGCTCATCATAGAGCGTAGAAAAGTTCTGCCAGCAGCAGCAGCAGCAGCAGCAGCAGCAGTAGCGAAAGGAGCCTTTGCCCTCCCACCATCAAACTGCCCCCGTGTCGAGTGTTGGCCTGTTGTTTGTGATGTTATGTTTATGGTAATGAGAAAGGTGATAATTTGTGTGACTAAACGCCTTAAAGGCTGTTGAGCAATGCGTAGCGGCCGGAGGCAGACGACAACAGCCTTACCCTAAGCCAGAGCCAAAATTCAAATAGGAATTGCGAGCGCAGGCAACAGCTAAGAGCTCAGAGCTAAGAGCTAAGAGCCAAGAGCACTTTACGTCCGGGTTAAGATAACGTTAAGCAAAAGCTACGGCTGCACAACGACAACAACAACGACGCGGACGACGACCAGGACCAGGTCGACGACTAGAAAGCGCACATGGCGAGCTGGAGCTGGAGCATCTTGTGCGCAACGCTGTTGGCCGGCCTCACGTTACTCACGGGTAAGTCAAGACAGTCAGAGAGACAGAGAGAGAGAGAGAGAGGGAGATTAGAAGAAAAAGAGAGAGGTAGCTTATCCTAATCCCATATTTAGTGACCCATACGGTGCGCATTACCAATCTCCGTGTGCCGCACACTTACACACTCGAACGTGATAATGAGCCCGATCCTTTGGTGTTGGACTGCGAGTACGAGATGGGGCCAAGGGAGAAGGGCTTTGTGCTCAAGTGGCTGTTCAATAATCACTCCATCTATCAATGGATACCATCCGTAAAGGGTTTTGCCATGGTGAGTCATCGTCACCCCATATCAACTCAAAAGGTGCAAAAACAAAAAAAAAAAACAAAAAATTAATTAACATAAAATTTGCTTTGCTCTTGTTCTTCTTACATTTGTTGTTGTTGTTGTTGTTGCTGTTGTTGGGACTTGCGACTCTTGTAGGGCTTCATGAAGGCAAAGATAGACACCAAAATATTCACCATGGAGGGCAGTCCCGGTGTTATATCGATAAAGAATCCCGACTGGAACATGACGGGGGAATACACCTGTGCCGTGCAAACCTTTGAGTCCACGGATAAGCGAAGTGCCCGCTTACAAATAATCGGTATGTGAATGTGGCTGTGAATGTGAATGCGAATGCGAATGTGGATGGGTTTGCAATTTACATATATGTATATAAAGCCATTGTTTTCTTTTATTTTTATTTATTCCAATACACTATGAAGACTAGAAGCTATATTGATATGTGTATCAGGAGGAACACTTGGGTTGATTAGGCTAAGCTTAGTTGGGTTTCTAATTGGAACTGAAATTATAAGAATATACATCTATATGAGATGAGATAAATTCAATATATAAAAAATGTATAGAGCTATTGAATCTAGATTTATGTGACATCGAATATATATGTTATCGTATGCCTCTCATTAGAATTGTTCAGTTGGGAAGTATATTGAATTCTGGGATTTATGCAAAATCGAAATAGATGTACATATATTTGCACAAATATCTGATTATTATTGGACTTGATCCTTTAAGAACTAAACTGAGTTCTTAAGTGTGGATTTGTTATGCGAATAGGTCTAATGGGCAATCTATCTATATACATATATGTTATCCTATTTGTTTATGAGTCATTGGACATATATTTTTCATTTTATATTTATAAATAAGTTTTTTACTAGAGTTCTTCTATTATGAAAAGAAAATGTAAATGAAAAAATGTTATTATGGATAATTATGATTAATTAAGTTCCTACATTGGCTTTAATCTGCTCTTCCTTTCTTAGTTAGTTTTGCATGAATCTTACTTTAAAAATGAGTCAAAATATCAAAATATTTATATAAAATCTGTTTATATATAGATCAACTATATCAACGTTAAAAACATTGAAGCTTCTTTTAAATTTTTTTTATAAATATTCAAATTTAAATACGAATTTTAATTTAAAGAAACTCACAATATAATATATATAACAAAACAAATAAAATATAAAAAGCATAAACTCAAATATTTATTAAATATTTTTTTTTTGTTAAAATTTGAATACTAAAATATTTTGTATATCAAATATTAAAATTCCTTTGATATATTTATGTTAAAATATACAAATTCTTCTTCAATTTGAACGGCTTTCAACATCTATTAGAGTATAAAATAAGTCGGCTCTATTGAGCTCTATTTAACTCACCTGTTTATGGCGTGAACTTGTTTGCATAGGTGTTGGCTAGGTGTGCTGCCATATGTGGGTGTGTGTGACTATGTGTGTGTGTTTGTGTGTGTGTGTGTGTGTGTGTGTTTGTGGCACGTGCGACTCATATTTGCATGCGTGTCATGTGGCAGTCGCTGCGGTTATAAAGCGCCCAGCCACCAGCCGAGCGCCGCCTCTTGTTTTTGTTTGTTTTTTTTTGTTTTATATCAAAAGTTTTGTTGTTGTTGTTGTCGGTTTTTTCTGCTTTTTTGTTTAGTTTGACACTTGATTAATTCTCACGGATTTTTTGTTCGCTACATGTCCTGTGACCAATCCAACTCACGCCCCCTTCAACAACCAACTCGATTGGCAAACAGTTCCTGAGTCGGATTTCATGCTGGAGGCACGCATGGGTGGCGAGCAGACAGATGTGGACATAATGTGTGCAGTGCAGAATGTTTTCCCACAGCCGGTGCTATCTGTCATGTAAGTAAGGATCAGCATTTACCATGGATATATAATAATATCTATGACATGTCTCTTTAGCTTTGATACACATATACTGGACTCGGTGCTGACGCAATTGGATCAGAATCCCAGTGGCCTGTACAGCATGACAGTGCGAACGCGCATTCCTAGAGATCAACTCGAATCACCCACACCGATCACATGTGCGTTTTTCCTGCTCGGCACTAACTATACCAAGCGCAGGGAGACTATTTTCTATGGTAAGTAGAGGTAAGCTGGCAGGCAGGCGGCCCCCCCTTCCCACCAGCCGCACAAGCAATGCTTAATCGAATCCTCTTCTACTTCTTCTTCTCTTGGACGCCAATTGCCATGCAGATAAAGCCACAAATATACAACGCAAATGGACAACAGTCGCCGTAGTTATGTCGATCGCATCTTTAGCTTTAAGCAGTTAGTTTGGTAGTGTTTTTTGTAGGCTATGTACGTATTTGTTTTTATGTTCGTATAGAATGTTTAAAAAAAAAAGGAAAACAGAAAACTTTCATTTTTAAATAGAATTTTAAAACGATAAACGTAATTTTTTGCGGTATTTTTAAAAAAACGCTTATTTTGTAAATGCATGTAAATGTAAGAGAAACGAATGATACACACTCATACATACTAAACACACACATACACATGAACACACACACACACACACATACATTCAAAATTAAGAAAGAAAAACAACAACAAAATATACATACAACGTTCAACAGAACACAGAACAAAACAGAAAACAAGCAGAAACAAACAAACAACAAACAAGAACAACAAAAACTAAAACAAATTATTGTATTCATATATTTACCATATAAATTAAAAAAAAATATATATATATAAATAGTTATGTATGATGTATAGGTCTAATTGAGTACAGAAACGCTAATAAAAAAACGAAAAAAATTATAAGTGCATTAAATAAATGTATTTTTAAATAATACGCCAATTGGCAAATTCTGAAGACTTAATGTGCCGAAAGGAGCCATTCAAATATAACGCCTTTAGAACATTTGGTATTTTTTGGTGCATTTCGCATGTGCCACTGTAAAATGCAGCCCTGCGCTGTTTGCTGCCTCTTGATTGTGCAGCCCTGTCGCGCATGTACGTACGAGCGCTTCCAGTACGCCTTCCCGTGCGCCTATGAGTATGCAGTGAAAATGACAGCACTGGCAGCAGCAGCAGCAGCAGAGAAATCAACATCATTGTGAACTTAAATAGCAAAAAGTTGACGCCATAGGCCAGACGATAGGCAGAGCCAAGGTTTCTGCTCCCTTGGCCCATTGGTTGGATAATCCGCGAGCCATATTAGCAACACTTTAGCTGCCCCCACAAAAGAGATATAACAATTTTTACACAGCATGTCCTAGTATTAGTAGCTGGAAACGTGGACGACGCTCAACTAAATTGTGGGCAGAGCAACAGCAGCAACAGTAGCAGCAGCAGCAGCAGCAGCAGCAGGAGCAGCTAATGCGGCAGCATGGCGTCCGCCGACGGCGACACCATCAACACCATTGACCTGGACAGCTCCTCAACATCGCAGGCCAAACTAGCGGAGCCAAGCAATGGTAATTAATTCAAAGAAAATTGCAATAAACAAAAGCATTTTTGCCATTGCAAAAAAAAAAAACTCACAACAAAAGTGTGGCAAACAAAGACGAATTCGCAACGAGCGCAGACAAAAAAAATCAATGAATGGCAAATGGAAGTGGCCGTGGCGCATGTGTCTCAAAACTAGGTGGGAGGCGGGGGGCGTGCCCCATTTGACTGACTGGCTGACTGCTTGACTGCCTGCCCGACTAACTGAGATACTTGTCTGAGCCAATGCCAACACATTTCCAATTGATATTTATATTTTAAGAAGGAACTACACACACACATATATCAAAATCAAACGAAAACAAAAGAAACTTTCAAACGGCCAACAACCTGTCAACTATTTATGGATACGCAGCGTATCTGTGTGTGTGTGTGTGTAAAAAGTTTGCGTGTGCGTATGTGTGTGTGTGTGTGTGCGTGCGTGTGCGTGTGAATGTACCTAACCCAAGTTCAAGCTCAAGTTGAATCGTTTCCCACTTGGCTCATTCGCTATTCATGTCCAGCACATTATAAATTATATATGAATTCCGCACGTTAAGTAGGCAACTAATAATATACTTTCCTTCAACTTGTAGTTTCCACCGACCATGTGGGTAACTCATCGCCCGACGTAAGTGAAACGATTAGATACACACAAGTGTTAGTTGATATATATATATATAGAGCATTGAGCTTGACATATTCTATTCTATTACTCTGCAGCTGGGCAGTCGGCCGCTGCGCTCGGCGAACAAAGCGGACAAGGAGCGGAAAATTGGACACAGGCGCGTTGGCGAGGGCGGCGAGATTACCTACAAGAAGATACAGACGTCGCAAATTATGGGCTCCATACAGCTGGGCATACAACATACCGTAAGTCAGCCAATAAAACTATGAAAAATAGAAACAGATTTATATAGAAAATATTTGTAATTGCTCGACAGGTCGGCAGCCTGGCATCGAAGCCAAAACGTGATCTACTTATGATGGACTTCTGGGAAATCGAGAGCATTACGTTTCCGCCAGAGGGTTCTAGCCTTACACCTGCCCACCATTATAGCGAGTTCAGATATAAGATCTATGCGCCCATAGCATTTCGTTACTTTCGTGATCTGTTTGGCATACAGCCCGATGATTTTATGGTCTGTATTTGGTTCACATTCAATAATTGTTATGAAAATGTTTTTCTTAGATGTCTATGTGCACTTCGCCACTGCGCGAACTATCGAATCCAGGTGCTTCCGGCTCTATATTCTATTTAACGGACGATGATGAGTTCATTATCAAAACGGTGCAACACAAAGAGGGTGAATTTTTACAAAAACTACTGCCTGGGTAAGGGAAAGACCTAAATGGATATACGTATATCCAAGGATATAGAGAGATATATTGAGTTCTTGCTAATGGCTTCATTTCCAACAGTTATTATATGAATCTCAATCAAAATCCGCGCACTCTATTGCCGAAATTCTTCGGCCTCTACTGCCTGCAAACGAGCAATGCCAAAAACATTCGCCTGGTGGTGATGAACAATTTGTTGCCATCGTCGGTGCGAATGCATCTGAAATATGATCTCAAGGGTTCGACGTTTAAGCGTAAGGCATCGAAGGCGGAACGGGCCAAGAAATCGCCCACGTACAAGGATCTCGACTTCATGGAACAGCATCCGAATGGCATTTTTCTGGAAGCGGAAACCTATTCGGCTCTGATCAAGACTATTCAACGGGATTGCACAGTGCTGGAATCGTTCAAGATAATGGACTACTCGCTGCTGCTGGGCGTGCACAATTTGGATGTGGCGCTCAAGGAGAAATTGAGCGAGCAGCGCAAACCATTAAGAGCACCGCTGGCAGAGGATTCAGATGTCGATGAGCCGTTGGAGGCTGCCGAGGGCGATGGCAAGGATCGTGATGCGGCCACGGGCATCAGCAGGAACAAGTGAGTATTCAAAGCGAGGCGCGAGAGTTGTGGTGAAGCCAATGATAAAATGCTAATCCAGTGTGGCATACAGATCGGTGAATCGGCAGCGTCTGGTGGCGCATTCCACGGCCATGGAGAGCATTCAGGCGGAAAGCGAACCCATCGACGACGAGGAGGATGTGCCGTGAGTGCAACTATAACTGTTAGGCAATTTGTTTCTATAATAATGATATATACTGAATACTAGACCTGGTGGCATTCCGGCACGCAGCGAGAAGGGCGAGCGCCTGTTGCTCTATATTGGCATCATCGACATACTGCAGTCGTATAGGCTAAAGAAGAAGCTGGAGCACACATTCAAAAGCATTATACACGACGGGGTGAGCGCCTTGAGTTCGATTGAGATCAATTGACTGAATACTATAACTATGTCTTTTGTAGGAGACCGTTTCGGTTTGTCGGCCCTCGTTCTATGCTCAAAGATTTCAAAACTTTATGGCCAAGACCGTATTCCGCAAGATACCATCGCGTAAGTCAGCTGGCTGTCGGGCTAACTGGGCTAAGTACACGTACTATAAGGCATTTTTGTGCAATTGGCAAAAAGAAACTACTTAAACATGTCCGCGTTGGCATTTGACCTTTCGGCATTTCGTTTTTTGCGTAGTTGCCACCCACCCACACACACACACCCACACACACACACACATATATACTATATGGTGTATCTGAATAATTGATATACTGTTGTCAACACATTTGTAAAACGCTAATTTAGTTTGATTCAGTTTTTGTGCAGCAAAAATGCAATATGGTACACACTTTGCCCTCTGTGCGCGCTCTCATATATAGTCGGTAGTCAGCTAATTATCTATTCTAATTGAGTCGAATTGTAATTGAAATTTGGAATTGATGTGTATTCTTTCTGAAACTGCTGTTCTCTGCTTTCTTTTCGATATTACTTTGACGCATTACTCTCACTTGTACGCATAGTGGATCTCCCAGAGATCAAAGGAAATCACAGAAAATTTCGTACCTTGGTAACCAGTTATATAGGTAAAGAAACAACAATAATCACAATTTGTATTTATTTTCATTTGATTTTTTATTTAACTGCTAAGTAACTAACTAAGATATATACTTATACTTATATACTTATACTTATATACTTATATATATATATATATTTATTAAGTTCTTACACTTTGGTTTTATTTTACATATATTTAATGCACTTGGTTGGTTGATGAAACCGGACGCAAAGCATGCCTCTCGATCACACGTTAGTGCTCATCTCTCTAACCCACCCACCTATCTAACTAATCCAAATGCAATAAGCTTTTGCTTTAATCGCTGCGCCTACTCAGCCACAGCTTATTTAAGCTTCTGCTCGTTCTTCAACTAATTCGTGAACTTTGTGCAATTTTACAGCTCTAAAGCATTCGCCGTCGAAGAGAAAAAGCCTCTCCAAGGCCATACAGCGCTCTATAGACAGCGATAATGAGCCCACACGAGGTGAGTGAGCATTGCTGGAGTTGAATCTCATTGCTAATCCTTTACTCTTTCATCATCTCATCTCATATCAGCTGTGCACGCGTCGCACTCACACAGCAGCGGCAAAATACATCAGCCATCCAAGCCGTCTAATTCGGAGCCCACGTCTACAGCAGCTGCTGGTGACAGGGATCGGGATCGGGATCGAGATCGAGATCGTGATCGGGAAAGTGGGCGTCACTCTAGTGCCGCTGGCCAGAGTTCAAACTCAAGCAATGTGCCACCGCCCGTGCGTCAGCGCGCGTCCACCTCGTCGACGGGCGGAGCTGCGGCTGGCAGCAATTTGAAGGCGCGTGTTCCTCCGCCAGTGCCACCACGTGGCTCGCCACGTCGCAAGGATGCACAGGACAGTCGGGCGCACTCGACCACGCCAGGTACAGCAACAAACGATATTCATTCACCCACAGACACAGCTCAAGTCAGCTCGGGCAACACGCTGCAATTGCCCAGTGAGGCAAATCCTCGCTTTGGGGAGCGTCGCTCGCCCAGCAATGTGCAGGATTGGCTGGAGCTGCATGATCTCTTTGATGTAGTAGACTTGAGTCCAGCGCCCGTGCCTCTGCAACGCAACCGTTCGACGCGTCGTCGCGAGTCGTTGCAGTCGGTCTACTCCACGGCGCGCTCGGAGAGCAGCCAACGGCGACAGCAGCAGCTGCAACAGTCGCGCCTGCTCAGCCATGTGGACATCTTTCAGCGAAAGAATAGTTTCATTGCACGCAGCGAACGCTCCTCGGTGCGCTCGATCGTACGTAACTTTCCGCCCATACGCGCCGAGAGCTATCGCACCGCCCAGACCACAGTTAGCGCCAGCACCGAATGCTCGCCCAGGTCAGGACGGGGCAGGCAACAGATGCAGCGCCAGCAAAAACGCCAGCGCTATCTGCACTATGTGGATCTGGCTTTGGGCGACGACAACTGCGAGTCGCAGGAAGAGAATCTGCTGCAGTCGGTGAGCACATTTCTCGAGGTGAAGCGCGAGTTCGAAGGCGCAAACCGACGACCGCGTAACTTGCCCGTGCTCCAAGTGTCACCAGAGGATGTGGGCGATCAGGATGTTGTGCAGCTGCCGGTGCCCGCACCGCCACAGCGGCCAAAGCGCAAAAGACGCGCACCCAAAGCGGCGCCCTCCACCATCCCAGAGAGCACGGACACACAGTCCAATGGCGCAACGTTCCGGGATTCGCTTGAGTTCAGACGCAACAGTTGTGCCTAGACTGCAGCATGCTTACATTTCGCTTGCCTCATCCACACCCAACCCCACTTCTTATCTTTGTTGACTCTACTTTGTCGCTCACTGTTCATTCTTGTTCTCATTGTATTGCTAGGCACAACTCCATCATGCAGTTCAACACCTCCCCCTGCCTTTGACGACATCTCCGAGGACAGCTCGAACAAGAATAGCACCTCCTCGATGGGGCGCAGGTCACATCATCATCATCACCATCACCACCAGCAACAGACACAGCAGCAACAGCAGCAGCAGCAACAGACACAGCAGCAGCAACATTCCTATTATCAGCAACAGCCACAGTATTTGGAGCGCAAGATGAACATTGGCCCAGCATATCGAGGCTCCTATAAGGAGGACATTGTTAGGTATTGTTTGATATATGAACGGGCTCAACTGAATCCTCAATTGATTGTTTGAGTTTGATTTGCAGCGTCTCTGAGGTGCATCTGGACACGTTTCTGGCGGTGGACACGTCATCGAGCAGTCACTATGGGTCACGCGGCGGCCTGGCCTGGACGCCACCGGCTTCAGGTGAGGGCTCAACACCCACTTGGACAGAGGGCACACCCAGTTTTACGGACTCCAGTTCGAGTGGTGATCTCGGTAATTGGCACTTGACATTTCTTTGATTGCAAATCCGCCTTTTCTGTTCAGTTGGTCTATATATAAATATATATATATGTCATTCATTCGCTTACAATCGCAGACAACTTCTCGCCCATAAACTCATCTAAGCTCGATCGACACAAGCCGACAGTGGAGGATGCCATCAACTCTCTGTCATCGGGAATGGTAAATATTCGTGCTGATGGTGTCAAGCTCTAGATTTGCTTTGTATATCTCCAGTTCGATTTTGAGTCAAAATACGATACCAAGCCAAGACACACACACACACCCACCCAAAGACCCGATCGACAAGAACCCATTCAAACTGCACACACACCAGCACGCACACCCACACGCACACCCACCTATTCACATACACTTATATACATATATTATAATGTTTATACGCCTATTACATACTTGTAGATCAACTAACATAACATGTGATGATGCGGATGACATACAACACAGAACAACAACAACAACAACTACTTCTCGTATAAATGGTGCAAACAGAATTGGAATAATATTATAAACATACATATGGTAAAGGAAATGCTTGAGTGTTCAGGTGCAGAGGTGTGTGCACATACTGTTATATATACATAGGCATATATTACTAGTATACACTGTTATATACTGTCATATATATGTACATATTTGTGTGTGCGTGCACTTGTATAGCTAGGATATAATCAAAAGGCGCCCTCGTAGAACTCCACTATTAAAAAACAAAAAACAAAAACACAGCAATATCTACATGCATTCGTATATACAGGATACCAGCAACAGATATCGTTCAAGTAATATATATATCTATATATATATTCTATATATACAAAGTAAATATATATATATATATACAGCTGTGGTCACAAAAATAGTAGTGCAACTAAAAATTTAAACAGCAAAAATTTTGTATTTAACAAAATATTTGAAAACAATTTGAATATATATATATATATATATATATATATATATATATATATATATATATATATATATATATATATATATATATATATATATAAAAATAAATATATATGTTAATTTTAATACGCTTTTCAAATTGTCGGTAAAATATTATGTTTAATACAGAATTTCTGTTCAACAGTTCAGTTGCACTACTATTTTTATGACCGCAGCGAATACAATAAATTTATCTAATTGCATACAAAGCAAACAATAATTATAATTGATATTATATACATACAAACATCAAAAGATACATAAGATCAAAGCAAGTTGACAACAAAAACAAAAACAAGAACAAAAACAAAAAAACGAAATGCAATTACGATTCCCGTTCCTTGATCCGCGTTCCATATATAAGATGATATTGAATTCATAATATCGAATTATACAATACCTTAAAATTAAAGTTACAAATTAAACAAATTATAGTTATATATATATATTTAACAAACGTTTTTTGCGATACTTTCGAATCTCCGATATATCCACGATACGTATTATGTACTTATGGTATAATCAGCAATCGCGATATTACAATATTGTTGTAAAATATATTAAAATTGATCAAATTGATGAGCGAAACAGAGAAAACAAAAAGCAAAATTCTATGCATATTATTCATTTGTATTTATTATTATAATATGGTAATTGTAAACATGTTTAGGTTTAAAGGACGCGCACGACTCTCACACGACACGCGACACACGCCATACGACACGGACGACAAACGGACTCTCACGGATCTGATAGGGCTGGGACTTGTACTCCAAAAGCAAATACGAATGAATTGATTATTTATTAATTAGTTCAATGTTATTTAACTTATATGCATTATTCTAAAGATTACTGAAATCCAATTGTAATTACATACAATAAATTAAATTGCAAGGTTGAAAATCCGGCTCTGGGCTCTCTCATTTGGAAATGCACACACAATTTGCTAACAGTTTAACATACTTAGATAACGGATATAACTTTTGGACTAGTACAACTTTTGCAGATCCTTGAGCGATTGATTCAGGAACTGATTGGTCCAGTCGTTCTCAGGATTGTCCAGATGATTGTCGAAATCAATCACATCCCGCATGGCACCACGCTTTAGCAGCAGCGACACACCCTCCAGCGTTTGCGACGTATGCACCAACGTGTATTTGGCCTTTGACCAGCGGTTCGAATCGCTCGTATTGCTGTACACCTGCAGCGCAGCTCGATTGTGCTCGAGTGAGACGAGTTTGTTGTCCACGATGGCAAAGCAGGCATTTTTGAAGTTCTCCTGTATCTTGTCCGCTATTTTGGCAGCTGGTGCCTTGTCGATTTGGTTGTCGTAAAAGTTCTCCGGCGCAACATAGTAACCGGCAATTACCAGACCCTCGCTATCGGCGTAAGCATCAATCTGCAATTGCAAAAATTACAGATCAGTTTTCGATGGCCTAATCAATTATTTGCAAACTCACCTGCATTAGGGCTATCTCTGCCATAGGAGTAACACCCAGGCATTGATGGAAAAGTGGGATTGCATCTGTGATTTGGACTATAGAACCTTTTGTCTTCTTCTCGGCCAGCAGTAGGCCGTTCACAGCTTGATGTGGGTATTTGGCCGCATGAAATATTATTTTTGTATATGCGGTTTCAGAGAACTCATATTCGCTCATTTTAACTTATTATTTTCGTAAATTTTCCTGGCCGAAAAGTTGACTTGTAAGTTTTTACAATCAATTAACTTTAAGTAAGACCGTAAGCGTCAAATGCGCAAATACTTCAAGAATATGCAAAAAAAATACCAAAATACCTCTGTTGGCAGAATGTGCAGGAGTAAAGATAATTGCAGGTTTTGTTAATTATACACATTTACGGCCGATGTATTAAAGCAATATGTAAATTTGGACTTGATAATTAATTTAAATTCATTATTATTATTAGGTTTTCTTTAAAATGCTGCTTTCAAATCATTAGTAGTATTTTATCGATAACATAATATTGCGCGCCGTGTAATAACAGAGCAGCTGCTGTTAGTTTTTGGCTGGACAGCGAGCGCCGTATCTGCAGCATACGTGTTGTTACCTGCGAAGCTGAAATAACAGAACACCTGATTTCAATGAGGAATTTGACTTATTCAATATCGTTATTCCGTTTATATGAATGAATAAGAATACATAAAAAATATGTATAACATTTTATTACTTAACTGCTCGTCTGCGTCCCGATCACTAATGGTTTTCTGTTTCAGAGTGTTTACGTTTATAATATTGTAACTAAAATATATGTAATTATATGTATATGCAGTGTACGCCCATATCTGAAGCCAATCTGGAAAAATACTACTGGTTGTCATTTAAAATGGCCTTGATATCATCAGCATCCAGAGTTTCGTATTTTAGCAGCGCTTCTGCAAGCGCTTTATGTTCCTTCGCATGCTTCTTAAGAATGGCCTTCGCACGTTCATAACTATCACTCAGAATACGCTTGATCTCGGCATCTACGGCTTCAACGGTATTCGGTCCTAGAGCGTCGCCGGTGCCCAACCCTTTGGGCGACTCAATTGTCCGGAGACCGACCTTTTCCGACATACCCCAATCCTTAACCATATGTGTGGCGATCGATGTTGCCTGTTTAAGATCACTGCTTGCGCCCGACGTAATTTTTTCTGCACCAAAGATTATCTCTTCGGCGGCACGACCGCCCATCATTGTGTCCATCATTGCCAGCAGCTGCGCCTTTGTTACATGATAGCGTTCTTTTTCCGGTATGTAGGCGGTATGTCCCAAAGAGGGACCACGCGGCATAATGGTTACTTTATGCAGAGGGTGTGATTCCTTTGTATAGAAGGCCACAATCGCATGCCCTCCCTCATGATAGGCGGTTATTGTGTTTGCCTCTTCATCAGGCAAGCGCGCTTTGCGTTCTGGACCCATTAGTACTTTATCTCTTGCAGTTTCCAAATGTTTCATATTTACAGTCTCGGCTCCGTCAATGGCAGCTCTAAGCAAGATGATGGAAATTAGATTAGATTAGATTAGCCAATTAACATTATAGGTGGACTCACCTGAGAGCCGCCTGATTGATCATATTCTCTAAATCAGCGCCCGTAAATCCCGAGGTGCCACGTGCTAACATATCTAGGTCCACGTCATCGTGCAGAATCTTTTCCAAATACAATGAAAGAATTTCTTTGCGGCCTGTGAAATCGGGCGTTGAGACTACGACTTCAACATCAAAACGACCTGGACGTAACAATGCTTGATCCAAATCATCCCGACGATTCGTCGCACCCAGCACTATGACGCCAGCATTCTGATGGAAGCCATCCATTTCGGAGAGCAATTGATTTATGGTCTGATTCGCATATGGATGGAGAACAGAATTTGTGCGCTTTGCTCCAACCGAATCAATTTCATCAATGAAGATGACGCAGGGAGCGCGAGCCTTAGCAGCCTCTGTTAACAAAAGTATGCACAATAATAATTTACGTTGGTGAACAAGCTCACGTACTTACTGAATAAATCTCGTACACGTCTGGCGCCCTGGCCAACCAGGACCTCATCAAACTCAGGACCGGCGGCATGGAAGAAGGGAACGTTTGCCTCGCCGGCAACAGCGCGGGCCAGCAACGTTTTTCCAGTGCCAGGCGGGCCAACGAGGAGCACACCCTTCGGCAGCTTACCACCTAAATTTGAGAACTTGTCGGGATTTTTGAGAAATTCAACCACTTCTTTAAGCTCTTGTTTCGCCTCATCACAGCCTTTGACATCATCGAATGTGACGTGAATTTCCTCTGGATCAACTTCAACCTGATTTCCTAGTTGTATGCTGCTAAAAGGCACATAATCTTAGAATTATTTTGCCCAGCGACAGGGGGAGAGAGCAGGTGAAGCTTGAATACTCACCGGAATACAGATCCATTTGATGAGGTAAAGAAACTCATGAAGATTCCAATGAATACGACGATAACAATGAGTGTCTGGAAAATCTGCGTGACAATTATTGAGCATTATTCACAACACTAAGGCGCGGATGGACGACAACACAATACAAAGCCAGAAGTAAAGCACTCTTGGGCGGATTGGGAATGTATAGATTGCTTCTCTATTGCTTCCGCTTTTGGAGCTGCTTTCTTCCGGCACATTACAAAGGTCATGGCATAGGGAGGCTAAGCTAATTAGGCATCGAACTTACCTTCAGGTACTTCATTGTTTTTCCTGATTTTTGTGAATCTTCCGCGTTCGATGCAGCCAAATATCCTTCAGCAAAAGCAATTTTTATATTTTCCTGCAAACAGAGTTATTTATTCAGAGTGAAATTCTTGACAAATAAACGTCGTGCATACCGCATTGTGTGCATTTCCCTGTTCCCCAGATTTGGATAGCAATTTCTTGAGCTTCTCTGCCTGAATATTAAGCTCACCATCTGCTCTCTGTGGCGTTCCTTGAAGCGCTGACTTCAGTCTGGTTGTCATTGTGGGATTACGCTTCTGTTCCGCCTCAATGGAGCGATCTGTCTTGAATCCGCGGAACTGTCTTCTGCACAAATGATAAGAGTTCATTAAGTCATTCCACTCCAGCAATTTGTCGAATTCTACTACTTACAGCTGATGGCTCAGCGTCATGGGGCTCAGCAAACCTCGCAACAACGTTGAGTGCATATTGCTGCAATTGAGAGTTTTATATGTTAGTGATTGAGTGAGATTGAGTGACAATTGATACGCACACAAGCTCAGCATTTTTCGTTGAGTCCAGTGAGACTTTGAACTTGTAATTGGCTTGTTGCCTGCCCGGAGGAGCAGCTGTTTGTGTGGCTGGCTCCTCCAGCGTGACATGGACATTGCGCATCGAGGGCAACATGCTGGTGACTCTGATTAGAGCATTATTGACTAGCTCTTTGTCCAATATACCATTCAGTCGCGCTGCCTTCTCCACAATGCTTTGTAAACTAGCGCCCGATTTGATGAGCAGATTCTTGAAATCCAACACGAGGTCGTAGCTTCTACCTTGGAACGGTGTAGATTTGTTACTGTTGATGCTGGAGCTGGAGGACCTTGATTTGTCGGCAAAGAAACGTGGAACACCGCCATTTGTTTGCAGTTTGGTTCGCTTCACTGTGTAATAGTGCGGTTTTCGACTAAAATTACCCAGATAAAGGTAGGGCTGACATTGAATAAAAACCAAAAAAAATCAAGTCAGTGGTTGTGGGAATGGAAGCACTGGAGAATCGGGATCGTAGTTGGCCTACCACTTACCACTGAGTGTGTGTTGGCAGAAAACATTCTCAGAATATACAAAAATTTTATTAATTACAATAACAGGCTTAGATCGGGCGAGCGGACGACAAAAATTTTTGACAGGCGAAAATGTCATAATCTTGTTGCGTCCGTGTTGCATCCCTGTTTGTTTTGTGGTAGCCCTCGATTTTGGTAGCCCGCCTAGACAGCTATTTGAAATACTGCAATTTTGGTTTTGATTTTGTAGCTAAACTATTTTGATTATAAACCCTTGGAGTGCCTACGTTGCGAGTTGTTTGTGCCAAAATCTTGTTATTTAAAATCAATTCTATTTTCAATGTGTTTTAATCAAACGTTATTACGCCACATTATTACGGTCACACTGTGAAGTGTTATTTTGAGAATTTCTGCAAGGTAAATGACATAAAACTAACTTTTATAAATTAGGATTTACTTATGTTATAGACTTATAGTATTTACTTCACAGCACGCTTAATTTTTTATTTATGAAATGTGCATATTGTGTAGAATTCTATATATCGATAGTTAAATGCCGCTCTCGGAAGAGGTGTGAGTTAATTATAAGCAACGCCATCTATTGTATCATTGTTTTGGACGTAGGAGAATAATAATAATGCTTATGCCTATTCTGTGTATGTCAAAAATATAAGTTTGCTAAAATTCAATTTCAAATAGAAAGCGGAAAAGCTAAACCTAAATTTAAAAAAATCCATCTTTAGAATAACCAATATTATTTTTTGCCACGACACTATCATAATCAGGTAAGAATTTGTATTGCATATTTTAAAACCATCATTAAAGTCATTGCATATTTTTATGAAATATCCAAGTGTTTAAAATATGAACGGAGAAAATTATGCTTTAAAATTAACGTATCATTTAGGCATAAGTGCTGTATTCTTTTAAAATGGCTATTCAGTGCATACAAAATAGTTGGTAGATGGCGCTAGTTGTAGAATCATCGACTTTTCGTATTGTCATCGATACATTTAACTGTGGGTTAACATTACAGAGCTGCAACAACAGATCTGCAGAATGTTCAACTTCGACAGCGCAACGATCAGTCGAGTTTGAACTTCAACAGGTGTTAAAACGCATTCGTTACGAGAGAAGCGGTACTTCTATCGTACACGAGATATCGGTAACTTAAGGAGCAACTGCTTCGCTTAACTAATAACAAGCCAAAGTAAAATAAATAAATTAGCCATATACTCAACTTGTTGAGAACGTGACAAATAATTTCAATTCTAATAAATAAGCTTACAAAATTTCCATTCACATACATGCATACGTAGTAATCTGCAGTGCTACACAAAACCTTCAGATAAAGTTTGTGTTTGTTTTCGTTTTTGGATAACGTTTGTGTGTTTATTTTAGAGATCATATCAAAGTTTGGATTACTTCGCTTCATTCGAGAGCAACGTATTTTACGCAGCCTACAAACGCACGGTAAGTGTACGAAAAGTATAAATGAATATTCATCTGCCAGACTAAGATGCAAAATGTTGGTTGCAAGTGCAGTTCAGGCCAGAGCCAGAGCCCAGAGCTAGACATTGAATTTGAATGAAAACGAGGGATGAGATTTCGTCATTTGCGGGCAAGCATGGGGAGCACAAGTGCGAGAGCAACAACATGCGAACAGAGATCAAACTACAAGAGTTTACTCGCTCTACCGCACGTGTTTTCCCAAGTACGACGAGTCGCTCATACCAGTACGTGAGCGCGAGTATGCAAGTGTGTGTATGTGTGTGAACGAGTGTGTGTGTGTGTGTATGAGTTTGTAGTTGTTTGTCGTCTACCTACCTGTGGCTGTATTACCTGCCCGCTGTTGCCTTTGCTGTTCCATATCTAAAACACATACATATATACGGCTGTGTATGTGTGTAGTCGAACTAGTGAGCGTATTAATGACATATAAATTTTCAACTTAAGTCGGCATTATCTAAACATTCGCCGTTTTTTTTTTCTTACCACTGAGCCAGCACTGGCCCAATTCTCTCCACCAAATTGGCAGCTTTATCAGCAAGAGGCCAACTGTAACCTCTTACAGCAAGCACTTACTTTCGTACACTCACCAATACAGACAAGACAAAAGTGCAGCAGCCGCACCAGGTGAGATAAGCGACTTGGCTTGCTCTGGCGCTGACTCTGGCTCTGGCTATTCGTACTAGACAAACATTTACAGTCTGCCATGACTGAATCGCGCATTATTTTAAAAATAACAAATGTGCCAAATGAATAGTTTTTCTGTTAAGCAATACGAACTTGGCATACTCTATGAATTTATACTTTACTGCCGATCTCTTACTGAGAATAAAAAAATGATAGTAAATCATTAGAGAAAATAATTGAGTTTACTTAAAATAAACAAAGCCTAAAGTTTGTAGTCTAAAATTACAAATAAATTTTTATATATATACTCTTCTGCTCATGCCCGCTCAAAGGTAGCTTACACCTGTATGTGTGTAGCCATGTGTGCTTGTGTTTGTGTGTACATATATTGCATTACTCTTTTCCTCAAGAGTGCGATCAGTTGCACAGAGAGATAGAGATAGTGAGTGAGAGGGGAGGCGAGTGGGAGGGGCGAGAAAAAACCGGTAATGCAGTCACCTTCATATAAAACTCAACTCGTTGCCAAGTCGAGAGACAGAAGCATTGTAAACTCGACTAAAATCGTAAGACCCGAGTGACTCGAGACTCGAGACCCGAGACCCGTGACTCGATGCCCTGAACCCCAGTTAAAGATTGGCTTTAGCATTTCGCTGACATTCGCCGGGGACAGCAATGGCAACAGCAACGGCGACAGCGACAACGACAACTACAACGATCGTCAGCAGCTGCAGCTGTCCCATTATCAGGCCTGGAATGCTATCTATCTTATAGATGCGCAGTTATCGAAAGCTTTCTTTGCTGATGTGAGGGAATGCATTGAGCACTGAAAGGAATGTGGATAATTTATTTGGTCGAAGAAAAAACTCTATCGATCACAATATCAAATTCTGTCTACATCAATAATTCCAAACAAGTTTTTCCCTTTACCACAAATAAATACATATGTATATATATATATATATATATATGTATATGTATATATATATGTTTATGTTTATGTATATGTACATATGTGTCTAGAATTTTTTATCAATTTCATGGCTGAGTGAAATATAACAAAACCTTTTTTTTTGTGCATGCTCGTAAAGTAATGGGCTATATATCTATATATATATGTATATGTACATTATAACGTGAGCAGATATGAATTTATGTGACTCTACAAATATACATAAATACGTCATTTGGACACTTAAATGTGGAGGTGCGACATGATTACGTTAGCTAGTCAACGACGTTCAGATAGGTGTGTTGCAATTCCACGAATACTTCGACTATTTCTTATGCAAATTGGAACACATACGGGCCTATTACCTGGTGCGGCTGGGGGGCGAGTGCAGATTGTCCTCGCCGCTTGCGATATCTTTTTGAAATGTTGAGTATGCACTATTTGGTCGTTTCCAAAACTGAGACCTTTCCATCATATGTGGCGATAGATCGCCTAGGCTAGTGGCGACATTATCTTATCGCGACATGTTGCCGTAAGCCGGCCCACAGATAAAAGATAACTGTCTAGCGGCGAACAACAACAGCTCCGTCTCCGAGTTTCGTGTGTGCCGAACTAATGAGGTCAGAGCACTCGGTTCTACGAGCGAGCTGCAGCTCTGGCCTGTTGGCCCACCCCGCTCCCTGCCCCTGCCCCTGTTCCGACCCCTCACGATTACAGTGGTAATTGAGTAGATGCCTAGGCTGTACTTGTGCCAACAGCTCTCATAAAGTAGTTAAAGCAGCAAACATTGTGAAGCGTAGGGGGGGGGGGCAGGCTAGTTTAACTCCGCTTACGGAGCAGGGCAACAAATTGTGCGAGTGAGCACTCTGCCTTAGCTTTATGAGCAGCTTAACGAATTCGTCAAAGTGCCAGACAAACATTTGGCTAAAAAATTAAATGTTGTTCAACGAGCTTGCCACTAACAACACCAATTACAACAACAACAACAGCAGCAGCAACTACAGCAGTAACTGGCAGCTGTTGCTGTTTGTGTGTAGGCAAACTCGGTTAGATGTTTTCGCATTCACAAAATAGGAGAGAAAAAAAGTCAGAAACTTAAGTGTCGGCACATGCGGCGTATGCGTAATGCCAGCTACATATACCCTGTAGCAGCAGCAGCAGCAGCAGCAGCAACAGCAAAGTGTCTCTGAGATGCCTATAAAAAATAAACGTCCTAACAACTTTTTTATTTTAACAAACATATCACGACTTTTCGCCAAAGCGAACAACGACAAAAAAGTACTTAAAAAAACATTTATTTCAAATGCAAACGAGTTGGGCTTTAATTGAATTATATATAGAACTTTTAGGGTGTTGTTTATTATATAAGAAAAGTGATTTCTCTACTACATATTTTTTAAGCGAAAATTCATTGAAGCTTTTCTTATATAACGT
The DNA here is from genome assembly GCA_035045945.1 of Drosophila anceps. NCBI lineage: Eukaryota > Metazoa > Arthropoda > Insecta > Diptera > Drosophilidae > Drosophila > Drosophila anceps. Next base: position 7,766,994 of record JAWNON010000073.1, read on the forward strand.
AAACGAGATTGGCTTTAAAAGTAACGCGAATTTTGTTGGTGTTTGTTTTTTCAAAAATAAATTGTTTATTATAAAATATATTTATTTTACTTGAATTCATCTGTCTCATAGACAGTTCCATTCGTCGTTATAGTTTGTTTTGTTTGTACTGTTTTGTATTTGTACTGTTCAGTTCCAGCTTCGATGCGATTCTTTGTTAGCTTAATCGTAGCACATCGCTGTCACCTAAGGTCCAGGTCTATGGAATACGCTGGCTGCGGCATGATTAGTTTATTACACCACAAAAAACATTGAAAATCGAATATATATATATATATATATATGCAATATATAATATACAAACTATACGATACACTTTAAACAAACCTCGTATGCACTCGATGAGCTGCGATGAACTCTATAATCGTAGCTTGACTCTTAGTATAGAATATAGTTATATCATTGTTTTAGTCCAATTATTTATGCATACATATATGTATAATTAATAAAAGCTGTTGGATACAACAAAAACTCCTAGCATATCTCATAGTTGAGCAGCCAAAATATATATTATTAACTGATTTGCCTATTGTTGCTCTTGTCTATAGTTAGCGAATCGGCGCATGACTGTCATGCCAAAATAAACAAGCTGCGATTCTTTAAATAACAATTTTCGAGTGATTTTCGAGTGTTTCGGCAAATGATGTCATATTTCCATATCAAATGCCGAAAAAAAAGCAATTGCAAGCGCCGTCGACGCGTCGACGCGTCGTCGCGACGTCAGGAGCTGAGCGCGAAGTGTATCAATGTGTAAGAGCTAAATGCATTATTCAGATAGTTTATTGGTTTAGGTTGGCTAAAGCGTGTGTTGGTTTGTCTAATTGAGCGTGAAATTTTCATAGAGAACGCATTTTGCTATGACATTTACCTTAACCCTGAGTCGAATCGATCAAGCCTGACCGGCTGCAGAGTGCGAGCGATAGAGCTCATTAATCAGCTACTGCTGATCTGGACTTGGCTCTCTCAAACCAGATGCCATTCATTCTCCACTTCGCTGGCTACGGATCGGATCAAGGCAAGTGACAAAACCAAAACTTTGACGCTGCATATTGCATGCCGAATGCCAAGTGCTGCATGCCGCATGACGTAGTCTTAACATACTTTAGAGCTGGCTATTGGTGCCACGATAATTGAATTTCAATTGCAACGGATCTTAACTTTCACTGGCTAACTATGTATGTACGCAGGGCAAACACAAACACACACATTTTCTAGACCATAGGCATAGTTGGCAAGCGCTACGTATAGGGTATCTATTCGAGGCATATGCATATGCCAGGCATATTGAAGAACTATGTGAGCTCAAATACTTGATTACCATTGGGAAACATATGTGGAAGTATATCATCTAATTGGGTCTCATAGCTATGATCGATCATCAGTTAAGCTCTGATTGATCAACAAACTCAACTTCTCTTGACTCTATCAACTGTGCCTACTATATCACAGCCCAGCCCTTATATAAATGCATTTCTAAACTCTCCACACGTACACCTGAGCTCATCTAATATCTGATAACTGTTAACAGTTGCTTTACTTTGTTTAAGATCTCTTGCATGTGAATAAAAAACAGTTCGAATTGAAATGTCAATTTATGTAAATGCTTTCACAGCACAGATCATGACAAATGCATAAGCTAATATATTTTATTTAGTCTGCGTGCGTGTGTCTGTGTATTAGTCGCAATCATAAATTACGTATTAGGCCAACAACAACAACAACAACAACAACAATAATAATAACCAAAAACAGAGGGCGGCAGCTTGACTTGGCGCGGCATATGGCTTGGCTGCGTTTGTGGTCTGTGTTTGCTGGCTGATGGCTAATGAAATGCAACGATTTTGATTTGCCCAACGCAGATCCAGCGCCAGACTCAGACACAGACGCAGACACAGCCCAAAAAGTGAGTCAGAGTGAAGTGGTGAGCGGTGCAAGGGGAGCAGGGGGTCGAGCCGGCAAGCAGCAGCTACGTGGTTGGTACGAGGAATGTGGACGTGGCTAGCGTTTTGTGTTGGCTTTTTTGTTTTTTTATTTTGTCAGACTACAAATGTGTTTGGGGCTGTGGCTGTGGCTGTGGCTCTGGCTCTGGCTGTGTCTGTTGGTTCTGCCTTGGTTTGTTTTGGCTGCGGCGCACGCCTGCGCTTGCAGCTACAAAAATCACATTTCAGATTCCATTTTCTGCACTTAATTAATTCAGAGATCGACGAATTTGTGTTTCATGTTCGGCATTCAACTTCGCAGCATGCCAATGCAATGCAATGCCATGCCATGCCATGCCATGCCATGCCAATATGGCCAAGTAAGGGCAGGGTCCACGTACTCCGGCAACGAAATTTGAATTTCAAGACCGAACGGCGATAATAATGTCAGCAGCAATTTGACAAGCGAAAAAGTTAATGCTAGCCAATTGGTAGAACATTTTAATATCTCTGGCCGATGGCGTCAATAGTTGTCGTAAATATTGAGTGCATTGAGTGCTGCGAGTATTAGCACGTTGACAGTTTCATGAACTCAAACGGCGTTAAAGCCCCTCTGCAATCTGAAATAGAAAGACTACGTGCCGACAGCTCTGTCAAGTGTTGCCCGCTGCCTGTCTGTCTGTCCCTTGATGTCCCCATCCATAAACAAAGGCAGTCACAATTTCATATGGCAAGCCTGTGGAATGAGTGGAGTCGAGTGCAAAGTTGAATTTGTGTCATTAGCGACAAAGTTTGAACTGAAAAATCACACTGAAGTGTGGAAATCGCAACAGTAAAAACTATTTTTATGCAGTTCAAGCTGAAAAAAAAACTTCAAAGCCTAGCGATCCGGGTGGGAGGCGGTGTGGGTGGGTCACTCGACGTCACGCTAAGATTCAGTCAAGTACACGCTAATGAACCGCTGATTGAGCCGTAAGGAACTCTGAGAGCCGGTTTTTTTGGCAGTACCTTAATTTATGCTCTGCTTCCTGCCAATAATACTATATATGCATATGGTTGAAATGTCATTAAAAAGCCAAGCACAATCATATGGCGCGCTTAATATGGCTATATGTGGCGGTAACTCGTTACCTGTCCGGCCCGGCCAGCAATTAAGGCCCACGGCAAGGAAACAAACATAAATTGTGCATTAAGCTGACGAATATTGAAATAAACTTTTCTGATAACAAGCAAATAACGCAACAAATAAAAACTCAGGTAAAATATGCACCTGAGTTGTGCAGCTCCTGTGCAGCTCCGATAACAGAACTCAACTCTCTTTATCAGCACAAAAAATATGAAGAATTTTGAAGCGCAAAATGCTGGACAATTGAAATTTTAAGCTCGATTAATCACATGTCTAGCGGGCCATGGACTTGCGGCACGGGATCATTCAACGATAAGCAAAGCCTCTGTGTGGACAGCTGCCAGTGTTTTTGTCTTATAAACAGATACTCGTATATATTTATTTACCTTACAATGCTCTCGTATATATGTACACTTGTACATATATATAAGCCTCTCTCCGTATGCCATGCACTCAAAGTTGCTTTGTCAGCAAAATGCAATCTTCGTCTTCGATTGCAGTTCTTGCCCAAAGACAACACATATACATACATATGCACATATGTATATGTATGTTTTTTATGCTTCTCAATCAGCTCTTTCATCCTGATTAATTGCTCAAATATTCGGCAATTTCATCAATTGTATCCACTCAGAAACTCCACTTTGGCTTGACCTAAATTGAAGTAGGAAACGGAGTTTATTATTGCAATTTATCCACGCAACGAAAGCGCATTGCCGAGTCTTATATGTGAGTGTTATAATAATTCCACTTAGCCAAGAATGTTTTCAAAATAAAATATTGCAAAATTCACGTATTATTGAATTATAATTAACATATTTCTATTGCATCATCAATTTTATAACAATTTTATGCATGAAACGTAGATTTTTCTTTTTTTTTTGTATATTTAATATTTGTTTTATTGAATTATTTTTTTTTTATAATTTATATTATATTTTTATTATGTAGAATTTATTTTTATTGTTTTTTTTTTATATTTATTTAATGTATTTTTTAATCTTTTATTTTTATTATATATAGTTATAACGATTAGTAATTCGTGTATGTAAATTCATATTTGCGATGCCTATAAACATTTATCTTTAGAAACTCTAAGCTCTGCTAACATTAAATAAATTACAAAACACATTTTATGAAAAAATGCAAAAATAAATGTTAATAATATTTATATTTTATTGTCTCAAGTGCTTTGAACTCGTGTTCAAAAAATGTTTTCAATATGTTTTTCGACCTCGCTTCTAGTACGACAAAAGTGTGTCTAACTGCTAAAATGTGTTTATGATTTATAAGCATTTGTTGTGCTTGATTATGATTTATTCTAGTTTCTTGTTATTTACATAAATATTCAAAATGTTTTTATTAAAATAAGATTTTATTTTGAGCATGCGGCAAAAAGTTTGTAAAATGTTTTCAATCTTCTGTTCAAGTGGAACTTTTAACTAGAAATGTGTATTAGTTCGATATAGTTTTCCTCTTCTTTTGAGAAAAGAGAGAGAGAGAGAGTGTATGAGAGAGAGAGAGAGAGAGAGAGAGAGAGGAGAGAGAAAGAGGGGATTGTTTGTTAGCTAGCTGAAATCACGCACGTGCCATTATTATTAAATAATTTTTGTTCATTAGCTTTGCTTAGCACATTGCTAGCTCGGTTAGGTACAACATACATACGTATATATGGATGTATATTGTCGTTCCAACGAAATCCGATTGCGAAGCCACTTTTTATGGCACTTTTTAAATTCAGCACATGGCTGCTAATCATGAAGATCATCGTCAAGTCAAGAGTGGAAGCCAGCAGCAAATGTCGCCAGCTCGCATAGACGAGCATGGAGTTCAGTTTCAGAAAAAAAGTGTGTCTGAGAAGAGTTTTTTTTTCGGTGTTTCACTGTTTGCAAAGTAAATGGAAATTGTTTTACTCAGAATTTAAAAACTCGAAAAAATCATCTCTGGGCCTGGCTTACGACTTCGGCTCGGCTTGACTTCGCTTGACTCCGACGCTGGCTTGGAAGGTCTGTGACGTTTATTTTTTTTTTTTTCTTTATTTTTTGGCATCGACAGCAGCTGCTCGAGAGTTGACTGCGGTCACCGCTGCTGCTGCTGCTGCTGTTGCTGTTGCTGTTGCTGCTGCTGCTGCTCCAAGTCGCAATTTCCAGTCGAAACCAGTCTGGCCATCTCTTAAAGCTGCTTTTGTTGTTGTTATTGCTGCGGCTACTCAACAGTTTCCCCCTTTTTTCTCTGTGTGTACTCGCCGTGTGCGAGTGTGCGTGTGTGTGTGTGTGTGTGTGTGTGTGTGTGTGTGTGTGTGTGTGTGCTCATGTGTGTGGTCAAATGTCGGCATTTTTTTTTTATGTGCACGCCTTGAGCAATTTTTCCATTGTACGAGCATGCTGTCGTTATACGCTTCTGCAACTCTCATATAAAACATTTTTTAGTGCAAAACTTAACGTCGCAGAAATGATGAGCCGCAGGCGAAATAATGCAGAAGCCTACATACGTATGTATATATAGATATATAAAGGTATATAGTAACTATATACTAAACATAACGTCAGTCAAAAGTCATTCAGGCACATGAGCCATAGCTCAATGCAATGCATTTGCCATTTCAAACAGAATTGATCTATATTCATAGTTATCTATATAAGTAGTTCGATCTGCTGCTGTTATTGTTGTTGTTGTCGCGTTCAGTACGATATTAAGTTGCAATCAGCCCCGTTTTAATAACAAATAACAACTGAAGTATCACGCAGTCTGAGGCTGCTAATGAACTGTCAATAAACGGGATTAAGTCGTGATCAAGGTGCGCCAAAAACCTGAAAGCTAAGCACAGCGCTACAGTTGCGTACTGAGAATAAAAATCCCCATTATCAGGGTATATAATGAGGCTTTTAACTCTCTATATATAAGATATTTTGATTTCGTCAGGCAAAATATGTAATGTAATCGCAGGCGATCATTTTGACACAGCTGATCAAGTGATCATATAAACTGCCTGAAGTCTGATCAGTAGAAACATGTATATGCCCACTCAGAAGATAACTCGGACAGTTGATAGGTTGATCATATAGGGTGCTTAAAGACTCATACTGATGAGAAGAGGCAACGATATAGTTCAGGCTGTTGCTATGCTTAAAGGTTCTATTTTTGTTACAGATAGTAAACATGTCAAGATATAAAACGCTGATTCGTTTTTTATATGCTTAGACTTGGCTTGACTTGATGTTTATCAACTCTATGCTTTTCCTTTGAACTATCTATTTGAATCTGAGTCTATTCAACATCAGCCTGTTATTACTTAAAAAGTATAAGATGGTGCACAGTTTTTCTTGATCAGTCTTTATGATCTGTCAGATGTCTTAAGCCAGCAAAACTTTTCAGAGCCGCAATCCATTCCACTTCTAAAAATCTTTTCCACAATACCTTCTCCTCTACATTATTTAGCTGCTTTACAAAATATCAATTTAAGCTGTAAATAATCTTCCACATGCTGAAAGTATGATACAAAAATTTCAGTCTCTTCTTCACTTAAGTTTTGAAAGACGCTTGAAATATGTGTGTTATATGAAATCACCCTCGTTTTAACAACATTGCTAAATTACTTCCGCTGCATTTTTTTTTCTGCTCTTTGCTGGATTTTTTTTTGTATAATCTCAAAGGAGGAACATATTGAATCCTTAGCATTGTCTACCTGCTGTGTCTACCGGAGCGAACACATGTTGAACACGGTGACTCGAATCTCATTTCACTTCCTGTTCAAAAGCAAATACATCGCATACCCTGGCTATTTTTAACGTGACAACAGCTCAATCGAGATCTCTACGCACACAGAAAGCGCCCACGCATGTGTGTGCGTGTTTGTCTGTGTTTCGATTGAATTTCTGTTTTGGGTTCAAATGCTAAAAGTTTTGAAATTTTAAGCCACTGTCAAGGTGAAACTACCTAGAGTCAAGCTGTTGGCTGTTGGCTGTTGGCTCTTGGCTCTGTTCACAGTTCAAGTCAGAGACCTTGTGACGCATAGGCAGAGCGCTGATCTTGTGGAGAGAGCAACAACTGAGGAGCAACTGTTACCAATTTCCAATTTTACCATTTCTTTGGCCATTTATCAACTCGTCACTGGCTGGCGGCTTTAGGGCGCGCCCAAAATTTTATATTTGATAACTTTCATGGGGCAGTCACCAGCAGCTGGTGCTCCACATGCCAGAGTCGGCGACAGATGACATTTTGTTATTGTCTCCGCTCGGTTGTTTGTAATATGAAACTGTTTTTTACTTGGGCACGAATGCGGGTGCCAGTCGAAGCCACATGGGAAAAGTCTATCGGTCAGAGCGATCGTCCGACCGACCGCAGTTTGTTGACAAGCCCAGTCAGACGCCAAATGCCTGATTAAATAAATAACAAAAAACTCGAACCCATCGATTTTCTCTAAACATGCCCACCACGAACAAAATGCAGTTTTGTCAATAACTTTTTGGTAAGACGATACTTTTTGGCCATAACTGTGATCTATGAATTTCCGGAATCAACGGCCGTATACCTTTAAACGTTATATAAATATGTTAATAAAGTTCAAGCTATGCCTTGGCCCACTACATTAACAACATTTTTACCTTTAATATGATATTAGAATAGACATATAGAATGGGAGGTGTTACTACCCTAGGAATTCTCATTTGAGCTATTCTATGAGGTAAACAATATGACAAATGTTGCTATTCAGGAAATATATATATATATATATATCAAGTATTTATTGTTTTGCTTGAGTGTTCCATATCTCTGAGTTAGAAGTGCTTCAATGAAAGAAAGTTAAAACAAAAAGCTTGTTTGCTTAGCCTGCCCGAGCACAAAGCAGTTGACTTCCGCGCCTGACGAGTGTTTGTCTATTAAATAAATATTAACCGGCTTGAAGTTGGTTGTATATATATATATATATATATATATATATAAATATATAACATATAGCAGGCCAAGTTAATTATATGCGAAACACAAAAATCCACTCGGTTCTATTTATTCATATCATCCAACCATTTAATGCGAGAGTAAACAAATGCGACGTATGTCGAGAGCAAACAGCAACAGGTTCACAGTTTATATCGAGGCTGGAGATGGAGAGTAAGCGGTGGTGCTCAGGGCTTGACCGAAGCTCGCATAAGGTTGACAGATATCGTAGCTAGACTATATACAACATGCATTAATACAATCGAACACATATATGGAGTAGATGATGAATTGGTTGACTCATGATTTCCGACTCGCTGTTGATTTGCATACATGTAGCTAGTATGACCAGCGGCTGTACCGGTTTTGTTTAGCTAAACTTGAACACAGACCAACAGCGAGACTTTAATGCAATGGCAAATGGAATTAATTATGCTATCGTGTCGACGTGTACGGCGCCTATGATCAGCAACAGCTACAGGAGAGCTGAAAGCCAGGCGCAGGCGCAGGCGCAGGCACAGGCGCAGTTCAAAGCAAACTTCGTGAGTCGACGAAAAGCTGCAGCAATAGGCCCACCTTAGACCTAAAAACCTAAACACGTTTAAAGCCATTGCCGCTACAAAGAGCTGTTTTCTCTGCCAGTCATACGTATATATATATATCTGTAACTGCATCTGCATCTGTCAGTGTGTAACTGTATCTGTGACTGCACTCAGCCGCTTTGACACCCACGCAAGCTGTGTGGCAGCCTGGCTCAGAGCGATCTCATGGATACACGCAGATAACTATCTACAGCCAGAGCGAGGTGTGTGCAGTCGTATGTCTAATTAAACGACTTACAAGCGACAATATACCTACATACATGCATATATGCATAGATATAGTACTCAATATGGTCATACATTATAGATAAATGCCATTTTTGTTTTGTTTAGCTCTAACTGCGCATTTGCATTTGCGAAATAAAAGTAAAAAAAAAAAGAGAAAGAAATATTCCTGCTATTTGCGATTCGGCTGCCCTACTGAACAGCAAATTCAACTTAAGAGCTGTTTGTTTACCACATTGCTCGACTCTGATATACTATATATATTTATATAATGTCCGAAAACTCGTGCAAAGACCATTGGGAATTGGGTTCAGTGAAAAAGAGCAACAGCGAGAGAGACAGATAGAGAGAGAGAGAGAGAGAGAGAGCGTGCGATATACGATCTCCGCTTGGGTCGAGTGTTTCGCTTGGTATTGGCTGGACTTACACATACACACACACACACACACACACACACACACACACACACACACACACACACACACACACACACACACACACACACACACACACACACACACTCTCTCGTATGTATGTGTGCAAATGTCATTCGGAGTAATGTTTATGCATATTTATTCATATGTTTATGGCTCTGGTCTGCGTGCCAAGCGCCTTTTGCTATACGAGAAACTAGAAATCTAACACGAGTTTCCCAATCGTCGTTAATAGTTTTTGGCCTGTGGCTGGAACACGTCTCGATAATTGACAATCTATATGCATATACAACTATATATATATATATATATATATATATATAGCACATATACTGCTGATGCCCTTTGACAGCATTTGCAGCTAGATAACTTATCACTAGTTGGCTTTGATTAGCTGTTATATAAGCAAACAGGAAATAGAAAAAACTAAAGTAAATCATTGATTGAATAGTTATTATAATAAAGTGATTAAGAGAGAGCTTGGGAACATATCAAGTACCTGTTGATGTTGGCTTTCTTTAGGCTAAGTTTATGCATTGTCAAGCGAGCGAGTGACTCAAGTACCTGAAATTGCAATTGTGAAAGGAAAGTTATTGTTCGACAACTTTTGGGTATATAACTGAGTAACAAATTGAAAATATCTAAAGATTCATGCGTTGTTTATCAACAACAGTTGCCGTTCGCTGATAAATAAATAGTTCCAAACAAAAAGTGTGTAAAAATCCCCCTAAAATTTGGTCGTCCACGCTTGGAGCGAGGTAGTAGCTGAGTTAAGCATTCGCATTTGACTGCCATGATGTCAACTCTGCGCATCGACAGTTGCTAATTGAGTTTATCAACAGAAAACCTACCAAGCACCAAATTTAACGTTGATCAAGACCGATTCACGTCACCAGTTCCATATTAGCCGGATGCTGGGATCAATGTATCTCCATACAAAGATCGCCTGCCTAGCTGTTAAAAGGCTCGTTGCGTACTACTCGTTTGCCCATTTAACTGCGCGTACTCGTATCGTACTTCATAGTCGAGTTGTTGATTAAATAAGTATTGTTGTTATCTCCTGCGATAAGATAAGCTTTCATTACGGCTGGCATTCTTGGTATCGAAATGAGTTTCATCAGCACGTTATGTGCAGGAAGACCAACGCATTCACCTGCTACTAAATTCATATAATTTCTCCTTCATTGCAGTTAGCGAATAATAAAAATGGGTCGCCAGGCGAGACTGGTGTTGCTGCTGGTCATCTCACTGAGTGTTCTGCATGTCAGTCACTCGGCAGTTAAAGCAGCCGACGTACAGGCCGATGATCAGCTAAGCAATGAACTGTTCTCCGAGGAGGAGCTGGACCTGGTCAAAAAGTCTGCTATCAAAATATCCACGCCGAAGGTGAAGGAGGCGCCCCTTGATACGACCACAGCGAAGGCTAAGAAATCGGAGGTTAGCGAGGAGACACTCAAGGACTTGATGGAGGCAGCCAAGCACAGTGTGGCCTTGGCCGAGGATCCGCGCTTCAACAAGATGCTGCCGGATCGCCTAAAGCCAGAGAACGCTACAGTCAGTAAGAACAGCACCGAGGAGAGCTACGAGTATGATGACAACTATGAGTATGATGCGTATAACTACGACAGTAATGAGAACGACCAGGACGATGAGGATGTCAAGGACACGACTAGCGTGCGGCCCAAAAAGGTCAAGCCGACCAAGACGAACACACCCAAGCTGCATCCCATTGAGGAGAATACCTCCAGCAAGCCCAAGGTAGGTGCTACTATTTAGATGTTTTCTATGTTTTCTAATTTGCGCTTCTGTTTCCAGCCCAAGAGCAGCAAGGATATTAAGGAAAATGTAAATGAGAACGCCATTGATAGCGAATATGATTATGATGAAGACGATGATGACGACGACGACGATGACGACGATGAGTAAGCTAGAGATAGCAAATGAGCTCATAAAGCTTATTATCTATATGATAATGGCAATGAGTTGAGTCTTTTCCATGCTCTGTACAAATTGCATTACACTTCCAGTTCCGATGATGACGACGAGGTGGACAAAATGACGGATGAGGAGCAGGTAGTCTTTAGCGAGAATGTGCCATGCCCCAGATATTGCAGCTGCTCGCGCAACATCAACAGCTATCTGGTGGCCACCTGCAGCAGGTGTGTAGATCCATTGCAATCTTGACTTCCCATATCAATTGACACTTTGATTTCTTAGACTGGATTTGGGCACACAGAAGTTCGGTTCGGATATCACCGATTTGGTGGTCACCAATGTGGGTCCGAAATATCCCATCTTGCTGGGTCCAAAGTTCTTCCAGCAGCTGGGTCTCAAGTTTGTGGCCTCCATCAAGATCGCCAATTGCACCATTGAGTATGTGGACGTAGAAGCTTTCCATGGCTTGGATGACCTCTATGCCGTCAATATGACTGATGTCGGCCTGGGCATTATTAGCCCAGATACCTTCGCACAGAATAAGAAGCTGCGCATGGTGACCATTTCTGGCAACGATCTGAGCCTCATGTCCACTTTCCATTACTTGCTGAAGGTATGTTGAGGATAGTCTGAAAATCTATTTCCTCTTGCTATTAACAATTCACTTTCCTTTTCAGTCATCCAGCATTGAGGAGCTGGACTTTTCGCGCAATAATCTAATGGAATTGAACCCAAGCGCCTTCTCGATGCTCTCCAACATTGTCTACATTAATCTGTCACAGAATAACTTACAGCAGATACCGGAGAAGGTATTTGCGTCGGTTGAAACAATCGAGGAACTTGACCTGTCCTACAATTCGCTCAAGGAGCTCCCAGCCAGCGTCTTTAACGGCACATCGCTATCGATATTGCATCTGAAATATAATACATTCACCGGTGATCTGCACTTCGGCGTGCCAGAGCTGCAGCAACTGGACTTGAGCTTCAACTCCATTGTCCATGTGCATCACAGCATGTTCGAGAAAATGCCTGGCTTGACGAATCTGAACCTGAAGGGCAATGGCATTACCAAAATTCAGCCAGATTCTTTCATGACGCTCAGGAGCCTGCGCCATATTGATCTGTCCATGAACGAACTGGACCAGGTCTCTAGTATGCTGTTCTTCAAGAACTCAGAGCTCGATGTCATCCGCCTGAACGATAATCCTCAACTGAGCCAATTGCCAACTGATGGTTTCATCAGCTACAATGGCTACTTCACAGTCTACTATTTGGATCTTTCGAATTGTGCCATTGGCGCTATGGGCCACAAGACTTTCTCGACAATGCCGCATCTGACGACACTGAAGATGGCCTGGAACAATATCAACAACTTGCCCCGTGACACGTTCGCCAGCCTCACAAAGCTCATCGACTTGGACTTGAGCAACAATCTGATTTCTCAATTGGACGAGCTCGTCTTTGTGGAAAACAATGAGCTCACTAAGCTAAACCTCGCGGGTAATCCTATTACTAAGCTGTCTGTGCGTCTCTTCATGCCGCTGCGTCAGCTCCGCTCCTTGGACGTGAATGACTGTGAACTGACAGCGTTGCTCACAGATAAGGAAAGCGGCGTTGGCTATCCGTTCTTTGAAACGCTGCGTACCTTCAATGCATCTGGCAATTTGATTAAGCGCATTGCCACCTCGGACATTAAGAGTTTCAAGGATCTCCGCTCGTTGGATATAACCCACAATCCACTGAAATGCGATGAGGACTTCCAGAACTTCATCAGCTATGTATCCCTGCATACACAGACGATGCCCAAGAAAATGCCAGTGCTGTCCAATCTGGAGGATATCGCCTCACTCATTGAAATCGAGACGCAAGTGGGCTGGGCACAGTTGGCTCAGGAGGTGTGCAAGCACAATAATAATACATCGAACAATGGCGAGGAAGATCTTGAGAAGCGCATCGAAGAGAGCGAAAAGAAATTGGACGATGATGAGAAGAAATTGCTCAGTGTCTTGGACAAGAGTGTTCTGGATAAGAACAAGCTAAGTAACATGCAGAAGATCATGAAGGGCTCGGCTAACGCTGATGAGGATAAGGAAAAGGACTCTGATAGTGCCGAGGAGGAAGACATAAACAATGGCGGCGAGGAGAAAGAAGATGCCGACAAAGAATACGACGACGACAATGATAGTGAATATGATGATGACAGCGACAGCGAAGATGACGAAGATGAGCCGATCAGCAAGAAGAACGAGAAGGCAAAGGCAGTAAATGCTGTCAAGAAATATATCGAAACCGAACTGAAACCCAAGATCAAGGATCACGGTCTGAAAGTTGAGGAAGTGGACATGTCCAAGGAGACCAAGGATAAATTCTTGATTGGTAAGTGCTAAACTTTCATCTATCCATAACATTTGATCTCTAATTGCCTGTTAATTGCAGATAAATTCGGCCTTGACAGCGATGAGTTGAACAGCGACGAGGAGGAGATCATTATTGAGCGTGGTCGCATCTACTACAACAGCTCCAATTTCCTAATACCAACCATCTTGGCAGTCACCTGCCTGTTGGTCATCCTGATGGGCCTGGCCAAGTTGGTCGCTTTGGTACTGCACAAGCGCGGCGAGCGCTACCGTATGGCCATATTGGCATCGAAGAACTCCTTCGTGTATCAGAAACTCAGCGAGGATATTGTGAAGCCGACTACCAGCAAGGAGCCAAAACAACCAAAGGTGCACCGATACGCGCCAATCAATCAGGTCTAAGTCCGTATCGCACAGCAAGCAGCTCCAAAGACTTCGTTTCGATTAGCGGAGTAGAGTGGAGCGCGCGGTAGTCGAGTGTGTTGCGCTGTTTTTTTAATTTATAAGTTAATTCATAGTTGAACACGTGAAAAATTGCAAAAACAAAAACAAACACAAAAACTAAAACAAAAACAAAAACAACAACAGGTCATCAAATACAATTAACCAAAACCTATTTCGACTGCAACTCAAATACCAACTCGAGGCAGGTTGAAACGTTTCGTCCAGGCAGCAGGCGGAGCGCGTGAAAAGTATTAGCTAAAAAGAAACAAAAAGAAAAATGAAACAAATACTGAGAAATTGCCCACTATAATATCTAACTATCTATTCGATATAGTAAATAGTTGTTGTTGTGCTGCAGCCAGCGAGGGCAGAAGGCAGAGATCGAAGGCGTGCGACGGCAAGCGTCAGCAAACCGTTTCTAGAGCAACGGACATTTAACTGATTACGTCGCCGTATTCTATATACATATATATATATTTCCATATCCTGTTGACAGATAATTCAGATTATTTTGTATACTTTTCTGGAACAGTTTTGAAGATTTAGTGCCATTTTGCCGAAATTCATATGCATAGTAAAGTCACCAAGCGAGCGAGCAAGAGAGAGAAAAAGAGAAAGAGAGAAATATTAAAAAAAAAAAAATATAATAATGGAAAAAGTTGGGCAAAATATGGATAAATATCTGTAGATCTGAACCTGTTACAACTCCTTAAAGAATAACTTTTGATTTGAAATCTGGGCAAGATAAGTAAGTGAACGCAGAGCATATTAATTACTACGTTAAGCCTTTTATTATTATGATACTATCAATCCAATCAATTTTAATGTTGAACTTGCAAACAATTTCTGAAATCAATAAATTATTTTAACCAAAACGAACTTAATATTTACATTGGATTAGTACGCAAATACGACTAAGTATAATTCAAATATTTACTTATTTATGAATTGGACGTGGATCGCGTAATTGTATATCAAATAAACATTTTCTTCATTTTAATCAATTTCAATTCTTATTATTGTTAAGAAATCAAAACTCTCGTCTATTGTTCGTTCGGTATACAGGGTAGATTGTGGCCGCTATTTATGTACATCAACTTATATGTTCTTGGTTATTATGTTTCCCATAAATGCTTACATAACTTACAAATGTCAACAGCCAACTGACTGCCTGTTCAAATGAGAAGACGAGCAATGCAAAGACCATCTCCTTCCAAAAACTCAAATTGCTGCCTCTGCAAATGCTCGAGTGGAAGTTCAAGAGAATCGGAGCATATGTTTGAGTGAATATGATCTGCGCTGAGTTTGTTTACTTAAGGCTACTTCATTATAATGTGGAAAGAGTACAATCAATGTAGACTGCAATGTTGTTTGCTAAGCTCTGACGAATTTCTTATACAAGCAATATTTTAGCTATTATAATTACATCCAATTTAAAAAGAAATGAATTTTTGAGTCACTCAGAGTAAGTATAAAGACGATGAGGCGAGTCAGATTAGTCTTAGTCTAACTCTAAAATCAAAATAGCTTCAGAAAATCGCTTATATTTTATATATTTTTATTTCTTAATATTTATTTCTTATATTTTTAATTTCTTAACAATCTAAAATTATTAAACTATAATTTTGTAATTATTTAAATAGATGTTTTAATAAACATTTATAATTGTCATGCAGCCAATTAACACTTTTGAAATTCTGTTAATAGGGCACCTTAGATAATCTAATAATCGATATCCTTTGACAATTGTTCGTAAGCTAGTTCATTTTCGATTACATTTTGACACACACTTAAGTTATCGAAATCCCTATGCCCTTCGCCAATGCAGCTAACTTCATTAAAAAGATCCGTTAGTTCGTTTTACATTGCTGTCAAGTGAAAATTTTTAAAGGTAAGCGGAATAATTAAATTAATACACCTGCATCGAATTCTCAAAGAGTCGGGCCAGATCTTCTTGGGTTTGTGCACGTGGTGCCATTTTTGTAATGCGCTCCTGGGGTAGAGCTCCATCGACAAGAGCTGGAATGTCGCTGCTGGAGAAGCCAAGCTCGTAGAGGCCATTTTCTATGCCCGCGCGTTGCATATAGCCGCGCACTGTATCCGCCAGCAGGCGTCCAGCATCAGCAGCTTTTACACCAATCACGTCGGCTCCAAGTATCTGAGCTGCTTCCAAGTGGCGCTCGGGGCATGCGGAGGACGTGAATTCAAAGACAGCAGGTGCACTGACCACAACCGACAGACCGTGTGGAATTAAAGCATGGTCAGCAGAGTAGCCAGCGGGCTTATAATCTCGCACATGTCCCGATATGGGATACGATAGACCGTGACAGAGATGCACTCCTGCATTGCCAAAGCCAACGCCCGCCATAGTCGATGCCAGATGCATGCTGGAGCGGGCCTTCTGGTTGTCGGGCTGGTATATGGCATCTATGAAGTTTGTGCGTATTGTGTCCAGTGCAAATCGCGCCCAAACGTCTGAAATGGGATTTCTGCCCTGGTACGTGGGGCGTAGACTCGGATCAGCCGGCGCTGGCCCACGCTCGCGGTAGTCGACTGCCGTAAAGCTCTCCAGGGCATGGCAAAACACATCGAATCCAGCAAAGGCCATAACCCGCTCCGGCTGCGTCAGCGTGTGCAATGGATCAACAATAGCTGCGCAACAGAAACAAATATTAGCTCAACAAATTGGCAACTCTTGTGTGCAATTCGCACCCAATGTTGGCTTCAGAAGTTTGCTGGAGATGCCCGTTTTGGCGTGCAGGCGCTTATAGTCGAATATGGCTACTCCAGTGGTCTCCGAGCCTGTTCCAGACGTTGTAGGCAGCGCAATGAGCGGCTTTAGTTTAACAGAAATCTACGAGAAACTGGGGAAAATCAAACGAAAAATCTATATGTAACCAGATGTCGCTTGCTTGCCTCTTTGGCTCGTCCAATGGGCGCATTGACGTAGTCAAGCAGCTCTGCCTCACGATCACTGCAGAAGAGATTTGCCACCTTGGCCGTGTCCATGGCTGAGCCTCCGCCAATGGCCACGAATGCATCGAACTCATGACGACGCGCAAATTGGGCAGCCTGCCAGAAACTTTCATCTGTGGGTTCTACACGCGTCTCGTCGTACACCTGATAATTGATGCCATGACGTGCCAAAGAGTCCAGGGCAACACGAACTGAAGCTAGCTTCGCCACATTCTTATCGGTCACTAGGCAAACATTTTTGGCGCCCCAGTTGCGCAAATCAGCGCCCAGTTCTACGCTTACACCTGGACCAAAGCGCACTGTCGACGCCGACATCTGTCCACAGAAAACTTTGATAAGTTTTTATATGCTTTGGACTTTGCCCATTTCGAAATTACCTCAAATGCGTATTCTTTTGGGCCCGTTTGGGTTGTGGTTGCTGCAGCTGATCCATAGCTTTGGGAATGGGCTGGACACTTGCAGCTGGAAGTTATCAAATTAGCTGATTTCCAGATAAACTGTATATGTATAGTTATTTACGAGTTGGCAACGATCGTGTTGATCAAATTTAAAACGTTTTTGCGCGACATCTTCAGAAGTCAATTCTACTTTCCAACAGCTGTGCTCTGCAACTGATAACAACGGACTCATCGGGGCTGCCCACTTCGATAGGCATTGATATTGAAATAATCGAAATCATTTCCTTATCGTTTTTTTGTAACAGTTCCTTTCTTTCTGTTGCAGATCAAACAACAAATAAGTATGTGTGATTACGAACACGAATACTCCTTCACCTTCGATGAGAGCGCAATTGAAAATGAGCTCAGCAGCTGCCCGTGGGACTGCGGATTTGAGAGCATGTGGCAGCGCATTGGTGAGGAGCTGCGACGGGAGCAGGAGGCCAACGAGTTGGATCTCATATTTCAGGAGAAGTTAGTTCTGCAATGCCGTACGCAAATGGAGTCCTGAATAAAATTAGCGTTTAATCTATTGTTTGTTATTATCGTTTAGTCAACAGCATTTTTGATAAATGCGGTGTTTAGTTGTGAAAATTGTTTGTACAGTCGTCGCAATCTCATCAAATAACATTCGTTAGGTTATTTAATTAATTGGAGAAAACACTCCGCTCGAACTTTCGTTCATATATTGTAATCTATTCAGAACGATTATACATATATATAATTCAATTCTCGTTAGTCTTAGAACTACAAATAATTGATCGCATTAGACCAAGTTAACAAGCACTTCGAAACGCTGTCAATTAGATACATTCATATATAAATTTATTATTAATTTTGTTATTTATGTAATTTCGTTTGAACAGTATTTGTGCTTCCAGTGATCCAGCAATCACTTTAATTTAAAAATAATCTCCCATGTACAAATATACACAGTTATCATAGATATATATATATAAATTGGGTATAATTATCAATAAGTCAAATGTAAATGTCATGTTTGACATCCAAATAGATTAGGCCTGTCAGCATTGATCCCACGTCGCGACGTGAAACGATTTTCGCTTGTTTGTGAGTGGGAAAAACAATTGCTGTTGCAGCCAATTACCTAAATGTATGTCCGCCCATATTTAACGCAAGATTTACAACTCAATTTTAAAAATCGGACTTCTTGATCTAAGAACATAAACAACACTAAACGATGTTGATAGACTTTCCCAGCGTCATTCGCATAAGCCCGACCATAAAAGGGGCAACACATTGGGTCAGCGCTCAGTTTACAGCCAGCTCAGCTACGAATTACAAACGGCTTTCACTATGAAGTGGTTCAATTTGTTTGTACTTTTCGGAGTTTTGGCTTTGATCGGCAGCATTGGCACCCTAACAGCCGCCGAGCCTGTGCCAGAGCCCAAGGGACGACCCCATACAACTCGCCGACCCAGGAACGAGAACGATGAGGATCGCCGCTAGCAGCTCAAGCCCATAAGTTGCATTAAACAGCAAACAATTCGAGATGCACAAGCACACAAAATTTTGGTCACGGTGAAATGTTTCGGTTTGGAAACAATGCAATTTGTTGAAGTTTTAGTTCTGTAGCAACGCAAGCTTGCGCAAAAATATTACAATTAAACACGTTTTAAATCATTCGTTTATTCGTTTAATTTACCTGTAATGCTAGAGTTAAATTGGTCTGCTTAAAAATAAACATCTCATATTATTGATACAATATATGCTTTAGGAGTTCTGTAGCTGTAGGTAGGAAGGATATCAGATATACATATATAATCTTTCACTATTGCGGATAAAGTTTTATGCTTTGTCTCAATTGATTTTTGTTGGAAATTTTACATACAATTGCGGGTATTAAGTATTTGTATTTCTGTTTGTTTTTGTATTCTAAACTTAGATTTATAGCCATTTACAATTTGCACAATACGAATTGAATTGGGTCTCACAATTGCTTAGCTACGTTAGTTAGTTGGGCGCTTAACAAAATAATTTGAATTTATCTAAATTGCAATTATGGTTAGTTAGGGGTCTTAATTCAAATCCAATGCCAACGGATTTTAATTTATGGCCACTCGCATTTGCATTTCCCATTTACCATTTCCCATTTCGGAATATGGTTTCCGATTTTCCGCTTTGCTTATATAATTAAATATAATTTCAAAATGAATTTACAATTAATACAGATTTGATTAGACTAATAAAGTTAAATTGTTTGTAGTTGGAGCTGGTTTACGGCAAATAACCAACGCGCTCTGGGGTTAATTAATTCAATTAATTAAATGTTTACTATTTTCTCATATAATTGCGTGCATAGAACTTACTTCTCTTAAATATATTCAATAAATTATGAATTTGTTCTGTTTCAAATCTGATTACATCAATTATGTTTAGTGTTTTGTTTGTTGCTTGATATATGTATCGTTTCGTACCTATTGTGTTCACCTTAACGCCTTTACAGGTGGGTCTTGTGTTCAATCATCGAATCCATCAATCTATAAAGATTTGCTGAACTCTAAACTCTATCTCGTCGCTTAAACCTATCACTTTGGAACATACATATATGATAAGAACTTAAAGCAAACATAAAATGAAATCTTCCAGACCCTACACGTCTCATGCTCATGCTTCAGGTGAGTTCGATGATGCGGATATGCCACCCAGACTGCCGCTGGCTGCCACGCCTATGTCGCTGATGCTCTTCACCCGTCGACTGTTCTGCTCATAGAGCAGATGCGAGTCCAGCCCGTGCGGATCAAGTATGCTGGCAAGGGGTGGTGCGCTCACGCGATGCCCAGGTGGCGGTGGGCCATAGCTGGAGCCGGGTGGCGGCGGCGGCGGTGCGGTTGTGGGTGGCGGCAGATAATGATGAGGCTGATGCGCATGATGATGCGATTGCATTTGCATCTGCTGTGGACCTATGGTAGCGTATATTCCTCCGCCGCCCTCGCTGCTGCTGTACGATGGCGTTGGGGAGGTGGAGTTACCGAAGGAGCTGCGATCGCCGGCGCGATGGGGTTTGCTGTTGAAGCGAAAGGCTTTTGAAAGAGAACTCTGAAAGCGAAACACCAATTAGCAGATCAACTTGTATTACACCTTTGCTTACCACTCACCTGAGATCCTTTCCATGCCGAAATCTGTCCAGCGTAAAAGAGGAACAAAAGAAAAGAAAAGCCAAGATTAGTTTTGATTTCGTTTATATTTTGGATAACCAGCTGACCAACTCAATCCCCTACCCGCCCATTCCCACATGTTTGCCAATTATTATTTATCTGCGACTTGCCGTGAAACTTCTGTTGCCGTTAATAATTAATTAATTAGTCGAAAATCAAATAAGAATCGCAATTTAAACAGTTTATATTTATTTTAATTAACTTCCATATTGGGTGCATTTCACAAAATGCGCATTAATTAATTGTTACTTACTTGCAATAACTACGAGTTGTGTATGGTGGATAATATTATATTATTTTAATTATATATATAAATAATTATATATATATATATATATTTTATTTTTTAATTTAATATAAATGTTTTGTTTTTTCTTTTTTAGCTATCTTAGGCTGCTCAAATATTTATATATATAATTTTTGATTAAGTATTTTTAAGTACTAAATGTGCGCTTTACACCACTGTCGAATCATACAATAATGGACCCTAAACAATTGAACTAGCTAATTTAAGTAATTTCCTTTTGGTATTTTTAAGTACCACAAAAGCAATTTAACTAGCTAACTTCGACAATTTCCTTTTGGTATTTTTTAACACCACAAAAGCAATTGATCAAGCTAATTGCAATAATTTCCCTGTGGCATTTTTTAATACCAAAACAAGCACATGCAAATTTTGTATTTAATTTATTATTCACTTTTCAGCTGCTTCTGCTTCTAATTTACTTTTAAATCATTTGCTTTAGCATATCTATAAAAGGTTTAATGATGCGATTTGTTTCGGGACGTTATCTCTTGTGGTCCACATACTAATTACTTAGCTTCACTTAAACATGCCAAAGAAAAAGGAATTGTAACGAAAATAATGAAATACTTAACCTTAGCAAATATACATAAATATATATGTATAGTTCGATTGGTATATATATATGTATATTTATGTGATTTGGTATATGCTGAACAATTTGTTTTTAGGCTTATTAATACTAAGTACTCTTAAGTGTCGATAGATTGTTGTACTGTGTGCTCAAAGTACTTTTGAGAAGTGGGCAAATGTCTGTCTTTTTTATTTGTGTTAAATAAATGAAAACAAACTAAATACTACTATGTATGTATGTATGTATGTATGTTCCGTTGACATTCTACACAAGTACTTAAAGCGATAATGTTTATTAAGGCATAGACACACAGAGAGTGACAGAGAGAGAAACAGAGATAGAGTACAGATAGAGAGAGAGAGTAGACAACAAAAGCTTCACGTCAAATCAGGCTAAGATAAATACATAGGCAGAAACTTGAGTTCTTTGTTTTTTTTTTTCATTTTTCAATTGTAGAAATCGCAATTTTGATGTGTGCAGACAATATAGCGATAGTTATGTATGTATATATAGAGATATATTTATATATGTACTGTATGCATGTTTAAGACTTGATGATATTGGAGTGGAACTTACCCGCAAGCTGCCGCTCGATCGCCGATCTGTTGTGGCATAGTGCTGCAGTCCGCCGGGTCCAGTTAGGGGCACTATGCCGCAACCGGAACGAATGCCTTGACCCAAAGTTGCTCTACACAACAAACATTGCAATACAACCGGATTGTTTTCGTTTAGGTGTGTGTATATGTGTGTATGTGAGTGTGTGTGGTGGTGTGTATATTTGTGTTTGTGCATGTGGACAATTTTGTTGCATTTTTGGCACAAATGAGTATTAGACACAGATATAACGGGGCAGGCAGAGACAGTGACAGTGACAGAGACAGAGGCAGAGGCAGGCGGGCGCAGGCAGACGTAAAGGCAAGCACACATATACACACACACGCACGCACGCACAGCAATGTTGTAGTAGTAGTAGTAGTGGTTGTAGTCGTTGTAGTTGTAGGCATACATCGTGTTGTTGTTGTTGTTGTTGTAGTAGTAGTGTTGTATAATGCATTATTGTAAACAATCAAGACAAGGATAGCAACAACAAGCCGTTGAGTTTGATTTTTGGATACAATTGAAAGAAACATGAAAAATATGGAAAGTAGAAAAGAAACAGGACAAAGACAAAAGAAAGGAAAACGATTAATAAATGGAGAGAATCGGTGTATATTGATAAAAAGTTTCGTACTTAGCATAATTGACTACTTGTAGCGTAAACAACAAAGATAAATATATATGTATGTATGTATATATGTAGAAAACAGAGATGATATCGGAGGGCCAGGTATTGGGACACAATTTGAAATCAACTGGAGTTGGAATTTGTATGTAGAGTATAGATGGTTAGATGACAACGAGTAGGCTAAGTTCTACAACAAAAAACATTGATATAGACGAAAATATTTCTAGCTTTACCCAAAAAATTGAATTGATAGTTTACTTACAATTGACATTGCATTTCATATTTTTTTTTTTGGTTAACAAATGACTCAATCAAAGAGACTTGAGGATATTTGAGGGAAATTTTGGACTGGGTTTATTGAAGAAAATAAAATACCAAGAGATTTTGTACTACGAGCATTATCTAGGCATCGAAATGTAGTTGGCGCACAAAAGTAGGCAACATCGAGAGGAAATCAAGCTAATGTTTGTATAAATATATATATATGTATGTATGTTTGTATGTATCTGGTTTAATTATAGGTTACTTAAGCAAAAAATGAAAGTCTCGGTTCGGAAATGTGAGTTTTCGTATACGTATTCGCAGATAATTTAATTTGAATATGTATGTATATATATCTATATATATATTCATTGGTATGTATGTATGTGAGTTAGTTTAATGTGTTCTGTATCACAGTGGACGGCTGTCCACAGCAGTTACAAACCCAGTTATGTGTGTTTGTGTCTGTGTGTGTGCTTTCACGATAATATCGTTAGTTATATATGTCTAACATATAGAGTTTTATTTTGTTACACATCAAATGTCTGTTGAATACACATATATGAAATATGTTTGTATGTCTATATATATATATAAAACTATAAACAAATCGCATTTGCTACTACTTAAAAAAGTCTCTACCCAAATATACGCTGGCCCACTATACCTAAACATTTCTAATGATCTGATCTGTGTGTGGGTGTGATCTGACAAATAACATCGATATCGATACAATCAAATACTATATAACATATATAGCGCGTTTCTCTCTATTGGCTTAAATGCATAAATATCAGTTGTGTAATACGTACAGCTATGTTCATAAAAATAGTAGTGCAACTGAAATGTTGGACAGTAAAATTTTGTTAATCGTAATAATATTATGCCTATCATAAAATATTGCTGTCCATTTCTATTGCACTACTATTTTTGTGCACAAAACTGTATATATTCATATATACATATATATTCATATATAGTATGTGTTTGTGGTAAATGCGATCTTAAGTTAGCTGCAAAGCATACACTGATTCTGGAGACTCGTTTGTATAATATATATATATATGTATATATAATATGGACATATCGATAGATAGTGCAAAGCTCCTCAGATTTGTTCGATATGTGATATTTATTGATTTATCAGCTAAAGTATTTCACTCTTTTATTTAAAGATTTGTTTTCTTTTGATTAGGTCTTGGGTATCAGGGTGGGCTTTTCTGATTATGTTTCCCTACGAGTATTTCGATGCTTATGCATAAGTGTGTGTGTTTTTTTCACTTTTGATTTTTTTTGTGTTTCGTTTTGGTAATTCTTTAGCTAGACTAAGAGTAAGTTGAGTAATTATGTTGATTTGATTAGCGCTGTGCTCCAATTATTGTTCTCTTTCTAGAAATACCAATCAGCTTAGCTAAATACAATTAAATATTGAATCGAGTTGAATCCCATCGAGTTACAATTGATTACAAATACACACGGCGATTACGAGCATTGGTTTTTGTGATTGTGATTTTTGGTTTTAGATTTTCGATTTGTGATTTAATGGCCCTGCAATTTGGCCAATTGCCGGGAGTTTTCCATTTGAAATTCTTCCATTTGACAGTATATTAGGTATCTGCATTGTTGGGGTTGAGCAAAATAGAAAATATATTCATATTTGTATATATCGAGATGTTGGAAGAGAAAAGATATAGAGAGAGAGAGAGAGATAGAGATAGAGAGAGAAAAATAAGGCACAAGCCAATTAGTGCGTTATTTGACGGCATTTCAGACATGCTCTAAAACACGCACACAAACACGCCACACGTCGAATGCATGTATGTGATTATTACATATATACGAGTATGTATGTATGTATGCCTACACACACACATACACACACATATGCATACATACATACACACACACACACACACTGATGTACGAGACAGAAACTGGAGACAGAGACAGTAGTTATAGTTAATATAATGCAGCTAGTTTAGTATATGGATACGTATGACGGCGCATGAATATATATGCATGTATGTATGTATATACATATATATATATATATATATGTATGTTTGTAGACGAGAATGAATTGTCTTCAGTCAACAACTAGGCACAACAACAATCTCTCTGGACTAGCTCCACACACTGTTTTACTGGATGATTGCTACGGAGGCGCACGGAGATTGTGCTTTGAGTTGATGAGATGTACGAGAATATGCAAATCAGTTCGAAATCAAGAAAAGCGTATTACACTCTAATGCTGGTGTCCATTTGTGTGTGTGTGTGTGTATGTGTGTTTGGATGAAGTGAATGATGGTAGAAGCGGTACACAAATCGTTACTATATAGCCTAGCTCCTTAAATACTTCCGGAAAACACAAAGCTGTCATAATTTCATCTGTTTCAACAAAAATTAAAATATTTTATATATAAATAAAGTCTGCTATACACATATTTCTTCAAGTACATAAATTTGAACATAAATTTCTTTTATCATCTTCACACTGATTAAATCTATCGTAAGTCATCTAATGAATGCATAGCTCTACCCAAAAACTGATCTATAAATGCAATCAGCCCACTTCAGCTTTACTCTCAATTCCCATATACCCTACATATACCTAATGGCATTAAGCCTCCCGCAAAGCATTAGTAATGTGATGAATGATGGATGATGTTGGTGATGATGCGGCTGTTGATGTTTGTGATGGAACATGCAGTTGTGAAATGATATCAACTCAAATCAATGAAATAATGAGCACAATATAGCAGTAAACAATTCGAATTACGAGCATGTACGATGACAATGGGTATAATATTATGCAAAGTACAAAGAAAAACCCAATCAAATGTGAACGAAACAATAGAAATTCCAATCGAATGGGGTAAAAAGGAATCAAAACGCTGTTTAACGCTACATACTTATGTATAGTTGATGGGATAGAGAATGGTTCTCGGCAACGCAATCGAAACCGAGACCGAAAAACAGGGTTTTACATAAGAGGGGGGGCGACACACACGCATGATGTGAATGTGATGGTCGATGATGGGAGGGAGGGAGACACACACACACTCACCTTGCGGGCAGGATGAGAGCATCGAATTCCGTGTTTAGATGGCGTCGTATTATGTTCTTCGACGGCGGAATGCCCAGAGCCGTTGCCATGGTATCGCCCGAAAATGATGGCTCCAACACCACCAGACCACCATGAACGCCGCTGTCTGTAAATGTGAACAGGACACACGAAATTCAGTGGGATTGCATTGAAACTTAACACTGAAGTGCTTAATTCAATGGCACATTCATTATTATGATTCAGCATGCAATAGATATATCTATTGATTCAGCTGGCAGCTGGCAACTGGCGATTGGCGGCTGGCAACTGGTCAACAACTCACCCTTCAAGTTCTCCGCATACTCGCTCAGGTCGATGGAACGCACCCAGCGTATGAAGCGTTGGTTAGTCCACACAATGGGATCTGTGTCCACAGTCTCCGACTGTACGCGTCGCATGGCCAGCGTTTGGCGGTCGTATTTAACAATGCGCAATACGTGAATGCCTAGGTGTGACAGAAATGCATTAGCCCGATCAACTAAAATCGTGGCAAAGAATTTTAAGCAAACATTACCATGCACTATGCTCGCCTGATGGAACTTTCGCGTCACGCCCAGAAACTTTTCCAGCTCCTTCTTTGAGAGCGTATCCAGCATGCGCGCATCGACCAGAGAGTGCAGGAAGGGCTCAGCGTACTGCGGCAGTCCAATGTCTGGCAGCCATTCGGATGCCACCCAGGTGTGGCCCAGCTGGGTGATCAGTGGATAACGCACCAGTTCCGGGCGTCGCTGCTCCTCGATGGCCAGTCGCAACTTTTTGCGGTGCATAGGATGCGCCAGACCCAAGCCGGCCTCCAGCTCCACGTCGTTCAGCTCGAGCAGCACCTTGCCGCTTTTTACGTTCTCCGCACAGCGTGAGCTATATTGGGGCATGCCGAGAGCCACCTCCAGCCAGGCCAGCACTTGAGTGGCCCGCCAGCGCTCTATGGGCAGCTGGGAGGCTTCACGCAGCAGTCGCAGCTTCTCGGCATAGCCCTCCTCCGATAGTGGATTCCATGAGTAGTCGCTGTATTCGGTCACACCATCAGCGGACATGGCCTTGCTCTTGTTGCGGGAGCGTGCAAACACACGTGAGATGCTGCCCCAGGTGCCGCCGCGTCCATTACGTGCGCCCAGCGGTCCGCCTTTGTTGCCGAACTTTCGGGTGATGGCACCAGCACCGCCAGGTCCCTCAGCATCCGGCGAGAGCTGCTCCACAGATCTGATTGGCAGACAGGTGAGTTTGCATAGTGAAGCAAGTCTTTTTTAAATTTAATTACCTGGAATAGGCGCCAGAGTTTAGAGGCGAGAGTGTGGGGCTGCGTTCCTTGGGTGTGCCAACTGCAAGGCAAGCAGAAAGTGAGCTTATTCGAAGGCAAAAGCAGGCGACTACTCACATTGGTACATGTTTTGGCTGGAGACTAGAGAAATGCTGTCCGGATCGACGGTGATGCAGGGTCCGTTGTCGCAAGTGCCATCGCTGAAGTTGAGCTCGCCGCCGGTGCTCTCGCGATCGCTGCTGTTGCGTAGGCCCGAGTCATTCGAGCAGGAGTTACGATCTCCGACTGTGGCGCCGGAGCCACCGCTCAGGCTGCCGCTGAAGGCTGACAATGAATTCGAGTTGCCACGCCCGCTATCCTCGGCTGTGCGCAGGCCGCTTAGATTGCCCGCCAGACCAGATCCGCCAGCCAACTGGCTGAGCATCCCCGAGGCGGCCGATGGCGGCGTTAGCGGTGCAAATGAATGCAGACTCTCTTGATCGGACAGGCAGCCCGTGAGTTGACGACGCGCCTCTTGCAACTGCTCCTGCAAGCGCTGCAGTTGTAGATCCCTCGCCGACAGCTGCTGAGCCAATGCCAGCGAGCGCTCGGCCTCGTCACGCGCCTGCTTCAGCAGCTGAAAGCGTTCTCGGTCGCGATCACCCGAGATCTTGGCATTGGTTGACTCAGTCTCGCGCACTCGCTCCTGGTAGTTGCGTATAAAGTCACGCAACTCTTGCTCCTTCTCCTGCAGCGAGGCGCACAACTGTTTCACCTGGCCCAATAAATCCGATTTGTCTGTGCGCAGCTTCTTCCGCTCCAGCCGCATAGTGAGCAGCTGATTCTTCACGCTGCGCAGCTCACTCTCCAGTCGTTCCACGCGCTCTTGCGACGCTGTTACGCTGTGGCCATCGTGTGACTGTGCAGCTGCCAAGTCGGCACCGGGATCAGCGCCGCCCACAGCGCCGTCCGTGGAGTGCTCGAGCAGCCGGCGCAGACGCAGCAGCTCCGCATTCAATCGTTCGTTCTCCTCGCGTAGTTTCATAGTCGCCTCTGTAAGAGATCAATAGAGTTAGGTCGATCGAGCAGCTTCCAACCGGCCAGCTGGCCCAGTTGAGTGCCGCGCTAAGCTCAAGCCGTGGAAAAGCGAGGACGGTGTCGTTGTCCAGATTGATTACTACGCGTAGTTAGCAGCTAGCCCCATAGCTACCATTTACCTATACATGGGTATTCAGGCGTTCTACTACCCGCCCAAAGATCCTTTGCCCCTGCAACACATACTCAACCGACAACTGACAACTGGCTGATGTCGCAAGTCAGCTGCCCTTTATGCATGCCAATTTCTAACACACAGAACTACGAACGAGCAGAAACTGAAAAGTGAGTGCAACGTGAAAGGCTTTGGGGCAGCAAAAGTTTTATCGGTGTGAAACAGAAAATAACTTAAATAGGCTATGTCAAGGAGCAATCCGGACAGATTCAAGTGCAACTGGGGGTTGAGTGTGAGGGCATGCGGGTTAAATGTTAATGCGAGTGCTGATAGAGCATCTGTGCTGTGCTCCAATTAAAAATACTGAGCGGAAATGGTAGATGGAAAGTGGGGAAAACGTAAGATTGAAATGGCTTAAGTACGAGTAGGAGCAAGGAGCAAGGAGGAGTCCAGGTGCGGGTGCTGGTGCGGATGCGGGCAAGAATATGAGTCTCAATCGACTTACCTGAGCGAAATGTGAACTTTGACTCATCATTGCGATTGCCATCATGAGCGCTGTTGGTCGTGGTTGCCTCTAGCATCAGCAGCGCGGCGGATGCAGCGGATGTTGGGGAATGCGCTGCCAAAGAGCACGTGGGCGATGCCACTGGCTTGGGCTTGGGCATGGGCACGGGCACGGGCACGGCTATTGCGGATTTTATTTTCATTGTCTTCGCTTTTGTAGTAGTTGTAGTAGGTAATGAGGCTGCGGCGACCGCTGCCAGCTCCGGTTCCATTAATTTTGCAATCGAGCAAACATCATTCGCATTTCTCTTGTCGACTGTAGTTATATAGATTGTTCGATTGTTGTTTTTGTTGTTGTGATGTGTTTTCCCCAAACACAAACACAAACACACACACACACGCACACACACACATGTAGACCCACGTCGAGGGTATTCAATCGAATTCGTGATTTTCGTCGATAAAGGGATGAGTGTCCAAGTTGAGAGGAGTTGGAGAGGGATGTTAACAAAATAAATAAACAACAACAACAACAACGACAATAGTAATAATAACAACAACGATTGTAAGCACATCATCATGATATTGTTAATGTTAATGTTAATGATAATGATGATAATGTATGTATTTAAGTAAATGTATGTGAGTGGCATGGCATGATTGGATCATGAATTTCGATTATAACACACACACACACACAGAGAGAGAGAAAGAGAGGGAAAGGAAGAGAGAGATATAGATAGAGAGAGAGAGGGTCAGGCAAATGAAGCGTGCAGGAGTTTTAATTGATTTTGTTTAGCTAAATATGAATCAGAAGTACTCAAAACATATTCATAAATGGGCATTAAACAAACTTAAAATGTATACAAATACAACAATTATTGATTGATTTTTCGACATTTATAGTATATTGTATATATAATCTAATTTATATATAAAACTCTCCATGGGATTGATTTGTCCACTTAACGTGGCATATTCAATCAAATGAAATTGAAGCTCAGTCATGTGCATTTATTTTTGTTTAAATAGATTATCCGCATATCTATTTATTAAGCTTTTCTCTCTTTTTTTTTTGTGTCAAATTTGTTATTTAAGCCCATTTCTGCATGAGCGCATTTCAACGAATGTTAAAAATATATTTATATTATTTTCACCAGCGCACTGTGGGCCAGACGTGACACAAATTAGATACATTTTTGCAAATTTAAATTTAGAAATAAATATTTAGGCATTATTTAAATAGTATATATTGACTATCCTTAAATTTGATTTATACTTGGTTTAAATAAATTTAAAAATAATTTGTGAATGATTTGTTTTAACTTTGTGTTTTACTTTCTGGCACTTCTAGCCCATAGTGCTACGCTTAAATTCATTTTAAATATTTTAATTATTTTAAGTGGAAATGTAATAAAAAATCTATTTACTTTTTGCACAGACAACGTTCAGCTTAGTTGCTGTTTCAGCCCAATTAATAGCGAATGAAACTGTAGCAATTAATCTCTAATTTGAAGAATTTTGGTTCTTAAAGCATAAGGTTTTCATATGCCACATTCAGATCTAAACTCAACCTTAAGGCATCTGCTGACTATATATTTCCAATTCAATTTCAAACTGCATAACTAAAACTCAACTAAAATAGTAACTGAATCAGCAGCTTTAAATCTATTTGAGAGCCAACTTGAGTCTAGTCTAGAGATTGAGGGAATCAAGAAAGATATGTAAATTTGAGTGGATAGCAGCAGTGGGTCGGTCGGTCGTAAGCATGCATTGCATCCGGCTGAATTTGAGCTCGTTGCATGATTTGCGAGACAGCAATTGCATTGCGTTTGGGCAACAGCTGCCGCAACTCGCATCTAATCCTGATGATGGCGATGACGATGACGACGAACGACGAGCGACGAGCGAGTACAGGTTGGGCACGGGCCCAGCCCATCTAGGCGGCTGGAGGCGGCGGTTCGTTAGTTTTTGCCAGCGCCATTAAAAGGACGGACATAGAGAAAGTCACGTTAAATGGCCGCTCGTTGCTATCTTTCTATCGAGACTTTCTCTTTGGCATTCGGAAATTATTCGATGCGCTGGACCCAGCTGCACTTTGCATTCCGCTTTGGCCGGCAGGCCCATTTTGCATCGTGTACGTGTAAGCAAGAGATTTGTGTTTGTCATCTAACCATGCGGTTGCTGGCTGCCCAGACTTTTCCATTTGTTTCCTGCTGCACTCGTGCCGACCCAGGCCATTTTAATTTTAATTTTTAGGACTCGCAACTGTTTTTAGCTACAGTCCTATCTGCCTTTGGGTACTCCACACATAAGTAAAATCCAAAAACAACACCAGAGAGAGAGAGAGAGAGAGAGAGAGACCGAGAGCTTTTAGTAAAGGTAACTAAGGCTTTGCTGTTCAATGTTTGTGACAGCTCGAAATATGTGTAAAGTCTGATTTTGGTTTTTAAACCGAGCACACAGACAAAAGTCCATAGCACCCAGTCCAATTGCAATTCAGATGCTCCATGGCATTCATGAAATGGAAAAGGCATTTCATATTGTGTCTGCTCTTTCAAATTGTTCACAAAGTAAACAAAATTGATTTCAGGGCAGATATAAGCTCAAGTTTCAAGAATTTTATGGAAATAGAAGGCGTGTTGTAGTCAACAGATTGGAAGATATTCTCTTAGCTAGGCTAACAGACCGTTATAGATTAATATGCACTCTAGTAGCTAAACTAAGTTTAAAAATCTAACTGTAAATGGGCAAAGCTCTATAAGTTTTTATTGTTTCATCTACTATTGCTGCACATAGACTCAAATCTCATATCTGCCTGCAACTTCAATTTACAGCAAGAATCAATTTGAATACAGCAATAAACTACATATGTATGTGTATGTGAAATTTAAAATGTCACTTGACTGAGAGATAGTGTAACAAAGGGGGATAATTTGTGAGCAAGGTTTACGCTGCTGCACATGCTCGGCCACAGCAGCACACAACACAGAAAAGATAAAAAAAACAACAACAACAAGATATATATGTATGTATGTACATATATGCATGTATCTGCACACTTATGTCTGTGTGTATACGCAATTGCTTGAAGCCCTATCCAGCAGCTGCTGCTGCTGGTGCTGCTGCTGATGCTGCTGCGGCTGCTGAGCTAATTGCGCCCACTCACATACCCAGTCGACCAGCTGAAATGTTATAGAAATGCATGTGGGTGCACAGCGGGTTGGCACTTACCGGCGTTGAGCTGGCTGCTAGTTGGGTTGACCTGCGTCAAGTGACCTGCGGCAATCAAATTTGAGTTATTCGCATGGATCATGGCTGCCGTGGATATGGTGGTGCTGCTGCTGATGGAGTTGGCGCTGCTGCCATTCACTAATTGCGACTGCGGTTGACCAATCGCCTGCGCTTGTGCTTGTCCCAATGTGTCGCCCTTGGCGGCCAAGCGATTCTGGTTGTCGATGGTCATGGGTGGCGTCAGCGTCTGATTGCTACCATTCGAGCTGGCCGGTGAGCTGCTGCTATCGGAGGCGGAGGCGTTGGGCGTTAGGTCCCGTTTGCTTGCCAGCAGGCTCGGCTGCTTTAATGTGGGCGCCGCTGCAGCCGAGGTGGATGTCGACGAAACTCCAAACTGTTGTTGGCTGCTGCTGCAGCTGCTGCTGCCGGTGTTGTTGTCCAGGGAGAGCACTGGCTTCACCGGCTTGTTGTTGTTGACGGACTTCTCTTTGAGCGCACCCACACTCGAGTCCAGCGACTTGACAATTTTCTGCAAAGTTGGACAAACCTTTAATGGATGCACTTCAATTAGGCGCGCTCTATGCATAAGTAGGATGTTAGAAATTTTCAAAAACAAGTATGAGAAATAGAAACAGAGAGATTTAAAGATACACAGTGAGAGCGAGAAGGAGAGAGAGAGAGAGAGAGAGAGCGCGAGTCGCCCTGTAACCAAGTCAATTAGTCAATGAACATGTGTGAGCGAGAAAGATACATACATACGTACACAGATAAGGTAATGGAAATGTGCCGAAACTTTTGTAAGCATAAGCATAAGCATGTGAAAGTGGAACAGCGCTGAATGGCGAGTGGCATGCAAATTGTATGTTGACCCCCATCCTTTGGTTAACCCTCCTCCAGCCCTCCCCTACCCAAAGACCACCCAGCGGCGCTAACAAGCAAATGAATGAGGCCCAATTAGGTTAAACATCAAGTGAATGGAGGGTTCATTTTTTTTTTTTTTGATTTTATTTTAGTAGTGGTTGTTGTAGCTGGGGCTGGGGCATGCAGGGTTGGCACTTTTTGGGGGGTTGGGGGGTGTTGAATTGGGTTGTACTTGGTGTACTTACGGATTCGCCCAGCTTGTGCAGAGAGGCATTTATGCGATCCGGATTGCGTGGCGGCGGCTCTGGTGGCTCTGATGCGGCCATGGTTGGTCCGGCAGCAAGACCGTTTATTTGCATACCTCCTCACACAACTGAAGCGCTCCCAGTGCCAGTGCCAGTGCCAGTGACTGAGCTGAGCTGAGCTGAGCTTGTGTGTCTGTCCCAAAACGTTCGTTCTATGCTAGTTGCCCAGATATAGACACATACATATGTATATTGGAATACGAATACGAGTGCTGCTGCTTCGCCCGACCACAAGTATTTCAACTGCCACAATTTGCACCATGCGCAGCCCGCTCTAACATTCTGACTACCTTACAAAGGGACCGAAGAAATACGTACACAGAGACAGCGAGTGGGAGAGACACGCCCGATAAGCCGCAGATGCTGTTGGCGCTGATTCCCGAAATTTTTATTCCAGCTCCTCTGTTCAGTGCCCGTTCACGTCCTCGTTTAATCCTTTAATTGCTCAACGTTTCGTTTGCTCTTACTTGACAAAGATTCCGCATGCATCTGTAAATAAATGGAAAAAGCTTTATTAAACGATGGCTTGCTATAGCTATTTATATAGCAGAAAAATATACCCAGACGATGGCAGTTTTTCAACAAACGTCAACGTTCTGCAAAAGAATTTGCAAAGTATCGATATATTGCTATTTCGATATATTACTTTCCCTTCGATACTTTTCAATAAGAAATATTGACGTAAAGGCTGCATTAAAGTTGTTAAATATTTTAATTTTAAATATATTTATAAATGATAAAGTTTTGCTTCTTTTATACCATAAGAATATAATCAGCTGCAGCTTTTCTCAATTCATTTAATAGACTGTATAATTCTGGCATTCCTTTGCGAACTTATAAGGCAGTGAAGAAAGTCTACAAGGCTCTACAAGGCTCGCATTTGCAATATATTGCTGTAAATTCGATATTTTCACTTCAATCATCGACGTTTTAGGAGTTTTAACTTAATTACGTAAGTTACTTCAAATCCAATTAATGAAAAAAGTTTTTCTTAACAACTTTTAAGTGTTTTTTTACCAGCTATCTTCAGACTATTTGAGGTTGCAAGCCGAGTTTAACTTAACTTGAGAATCCATGACTTGCTTTTTACTACCTCCTGTGAACGCTTTATCGTTATCGGACACCAGATCCTACATATACATTTGAACACTTGTGGGTATATACGAGTATATAAACTTAGATGTAGAGCACAGGCCACACATTCTATTTCGGATTGTTTCCACGTTTCTATGCATCCAGTTGCGTGTCTGGATTCGGTTTTACTGCACTGCGTCCGGAAGGCAGTAAATGTAAAAAAAAACCCTGAATGCTCGTAATAGAAATGGCAATGGTGCCACCTAAAACAGGTTTTGGGCAAGAGTAAATTAAAGCCATGTTTTATTACATCTACTATACAGAAGTGCTTTTTTTTCAGAAATAATTTACGCTTTTATGTATTTACAAGCGCGCCAAGTGGTTTTCCTTTGAGCTTTAACTATCAGTTTTTCCGACCACTTTTCAGCGCTGACTGAGGACTTCGTGAAAATCGTGGAAAATGTTTTTATTTCATACTGTGCTTTTTTGATTGGATTGTACGATTTTCAACTCTTGACCATACAATATTAACTTAACTTTTAGCCATACAAATTGAAGCCCCGCAGTCGATTGAATGAAAAGCAAAAAGTTCAATACGAATTTTTGCGTGAATGGAATATTTGAAAAGCCCGCGAAGCGTTTTCTTAGTGCAATTTTAAAGCTTTTACGAATGAATTTTGTATGTGAATATGAATACGCGTGGGTGGACAAAAGAATTCGATTGTCGATGAACTGGTCGTTAGTACTATATGAACTATTGGCAATGTATGGCATAAAGTTTCATTTAAATCTTTTTCGGTTGAAACTCTATTCAGAATTTGATTGAATTGTGAGTAATTAAGCAGAGCCATTCACTTTTTACTATCCGCCAACTAAAACTGCATAATAGCTAGTTAAAGTTTAGTTGCATAAAGCTTTGATTATTTTTTGTCCTTTAGATTTTAATCCGATTTGGCCAAGAGCTACAAAACGCTGGCCATAAATGGTGTTGCGGGTTGGTTTTTTATTTTTATTTTATTTTTTTTTTTTTTTTTTTTTTTTGTGAACGTTCATGTTGCGGAGAAAAAATTGTACAAATACCAGGCTTAAGTAGCGCTTCAGTCGCAGTGGCCAAAGTCTAGGTTTTCCTCTCTCTTTTTTCCGTCGAGCTAACTCCGACTGCACCTTGACTCACAAACCAAAACCACAAACATATGGGCAGGATTTGAGAATAACATGACCGCAGCCACACACGCAGAGCTGAGTTGAGCAGAGCTGAGCAGAACAGAGCTGAGTAGAGCAGCGCAGCTGCACCTGAAGTTAAGCTGGGGGGAGTTCCATTGCCTCGAATGGGTCTAATACTAATGTGTTTTATGGTGGCAAGTGTGGGTGAGCTGTGTGTGTGTGAGTGTGGTTGGATGAGTGTGGTGTCTGCATGTGGCAAAAACAAAAGCAAAAAAAAAAAACGGAAACTTTAATCATAATAATAACACAGAAGTTTTGTGTTAAATCCGAGCGGATAGTTACAACGTTCTACTACAACTATAAACGCTGCATATATATATATGCATATACATATAATATATATATATATATATATATATATATATATATATATATATATATATATATATATATATATATATATATATATAATATTATACTATACGCACAGGTCAGCGCACGTGTATCGCAGTTCATTTTAACTAGGAAAAATGATGTTTGTAATTTGTGAAGAGTATTGTGTTTCATAATGGAGGCTTATAAGCTTGCACGTTGAATTTGTTTAGAAATCTAAAAGCTCAATGCACTTCTGGTTATTCAATCCATTATTTGAAATATATTTTAATGAAATAGCATAAGGATGAGAGTCAATTATCGATTTAATTGTGCACAAATTGCAGTGCTGCAGTTTTGAGTAGTTGAAATTCAGAGCTTGTGAAAGTAATGTTGCTTAGAATATTCCGAATTGCTAAAGCCATGTCGGTCTGACTACTCCCATTGTATAAAGTTATCTCATTTGAATCAAACCACTGTATTCATACATTACATCTTCTTTCATAATGCAACTCCAACTAACATGACTAGCTAACTAACTAACTAACTAACTTTAGCTAACATGTCTAACTAACTGGTCATAAAAATCAAGTTGAGATTTCTATAACATTTTTGTAAAAACTTTTCTGCTTTATTAGACTGAGTTTTGTTCGCCTCAGACCTTAATTACCAGTTATATCCAGACGGTAATTTAATTCTATTAAATTCTACAGGCCCTCAGCTATACTCCAATCTAAACATTGTTCTGTTCGCGCACAAATCGTTCTTACACAACCATTAGTTAAATCTCAAATGTAAACCAGTAATCTAGGACTGTTTAGTAATCGGGACTGTTCAGACTGAGTTAAGGCTCACTCAAATGAGTGAATTATCAATGAGATCAATAAGAGCGGCATTGTGTTTGAGTGAGTTATGTATTTGTAAGAGTGGGCATGTTAGCACACTCTGCACTCTCATCATGCTGTCCATTTCTGTCACAAATTCACAGAATAAAAAGACTTTGCCAGAGGCGATCTGTCGTGCATCCCTTGAACAAGCCAAGCACAAGCAAAAGCTTTACTTGTGCAGACTTTATTAAAAATAAATAGATTTTGTTTACTTTGCCAATGTATTGCGACTTCCCTCTTTTAATATCTTAAATATATTTAAACATGTTTGCCATGATTTTTTTGTTTTAAATTTTTTGGAAACTTTGATTGAAATTAAATGCTGAAATGAACTATAACGAGCTGTTTCATCATGCAGAAGACTTTATGATCTGCTCACCTCCTCTTCGCTGCATGCAGTACACACAGCCTGGATCAGTAGCTGAGCCAACAATAACAAAGCCAAATGAATCCTTTTATGTGCACATCAAGGATGCGACGCAGCAGTATTTTCCAGCTTTTATGCTCAACTTCCGTCGAACATTTAACGCCAAGTCCATGGAGCAGAGTTACCAGAGAAAAGCAGATCTGAAGCATAAAGTCATCAAAGAGCGCATAGCTCGGCTCGCTGCGAGATTTGGCAATGTAGCCAAGCTCACTGCTGATTGTCAAGCCAGGAGAGACAGCGATTTGTCGGCGCTGCGGAAACACATAGTCCAGGATATGCAGGATCATGTGCAAAGACATGAGCGCAGCAGGGCAAAGCGAGTCGACCAGCTGAAGCGACACAATGAACAGGTGCACAGACGCTGTGAGCTGTTGCGCTATGGACTCTATCTGACATGCATTGCGAAGAAGTATGAGGAGAATCGCAAACGTATTGGCCTTTTTTAGTGAGTAATATATTCAGATCGCTGCGTCATAGATGCGAACTGGATATATTACCCACTGAGAATGTTGCGATTACTATGCTTTCCTCCTTGCCATGTCTGCCTTGAACTGTGCCAAGCCTTTCATGTGTCAAAAGTTTGTAAATAAACTAGTTTTGACAGCAGCTGAAGCTCGCCTTTTATAATAGCCATAAATTAATCAGCCGCAGCGTAAACGTCACTGCATTGAATGCGGGTCAGAGCAATTTGCTCGATTCAAAAGCTTTTCACTGCACTGTTTTGTGAGGCAAAGTTTTTGAAGTTTATGTCAAAGCTTCAAGTAAACCATAATTAGCTCTGGCTATGCTTTGATTCAATGGAATTAATTACGTTCGCCCACATGCGGCAGCAGACAGCAAGAGCAAGAGCAAGAGCAAGAGCGAGAGAGATAGAGACGATTATGTGCTTTAGTTCACCACAGAGCTGTTCTCCATGGGAAGACACAGACAGAGGCAACCTCAACTCGCATGAGTGTCTTCGTCAAAGACACTCCTCCAGCTGGCCGGGCACCCCGTGGCTCGGTATTCAGATATCATGTGCACTCAAGTGTAATTTGTGTATGAATTCCAGCAACTCGCACAGTTTCTTTGAGCTCAGATGTTTGAATGCTGTAGCAACTGACAACTTGGGTGTCTGAGGAAGTTGTTGCGTTTTTTCTGCTCTGTTCAGCCTTCAGGCTTATGCCAAGTTCAACTGAAATACTTGACCTGCTCTGACAAACTATGACCTGTCCATGTTATTCAATTAAACATTTGCGCCTCGAGCATCGCAAACATTTTTCACTTTTATAAAATACATTTTTAATTTATTTTTATTTTGCTATTGCATGGAGCGCATATGCATCTAAAATTCAACAGCTTCAATGAATACTTGAAAATGTGAAAATATCAAAAAGTT
This sequence comes from Drosophila anceps, assembly GCA_035045945.1. Lineage (NCBI taxonomy): Eukaryota > Metazoa > Arthropoda > Insecta > Diptera > Drosophilidae > Drosophila > Drosophila anceps. Next base: position 7,805,728 of record JAWNON010000073.1, read on the forward strand.
CGAACATCGAGCGGAATGGAGAACCCATTGCAAAACATTGCCCATATTTGCTAATAGAATTTTAAGCACTTTAATTGATATTTTTGATATGCTGTGCATACTTAACTTAAAAATCAAATAAAATATTATGTGTGATCAGAACTTCAGCCATAATTAGAAAAGTGAATGTTTGTGTAAAGAAAAAAAGGCTATTGATAAACCAGCAGACAAAACTAAATTGATTGAATTGTTCGCTATTTCTCAAAGAATGATTTATACTTAAATTTAGTTGATATATAGCAAATATATGATAGAAGAACTATTAGCTGATTTCATATAGTTGTAGAAAATATATATATTCTTTATCAATATCAATAGCCGATCCAATTTAGTTTTTTCCGCCAGTCTGTTCATCTGCCTGTGTCTTCTTCTAGCAGCATATTTGTCTGTCTGCCTGCCAGTAAATTCGTTGCTCTTGAAATTTAGGAAAAGTTAACTTCAAATTTGTCTAATGCTCGCAGCTCAAGCTCATTTCCAGTTATTAAATTTCACAAACTTGTCTAAAATTATCCAATTAGCTACATGGACTCTTCCAAAGTATACCAAGTACAACTTGAGTGTTTGAATAACAAGCTGCACTGCCACTCCCATTTCCATTACCCAAAATAGGAAAATTCCCCAAAAACTTAAAAGGGTCACTGCATTTAGGGCATCTCCTAGTTGGGCACTACTATTTTCATGAGCAGAGCTTTATATCCTCTATTGTCTTTGCCAATTACTCTGAACTTAAACCTATTTCGCTTAAGAACTGAGAAAATATAAATAGTATTTTTATATGGCAAATAACAAACTCAAGAAAATTATGCAAATGACAGAATTCACTGCTTAGGCCATAATCCAATTAGATGCATTTGTATCTTCTGTATCTGTGTCTTTTGTACATATGTATGCATAGATACTTGGATACATATAGCAGTGGCAGTCACGTAGTTGAATTTCGTTATGACAGAGCTGTCAGCCGTAGGTAACTGTGTTTGTTCACAGAACTTTCGACAAAATTGCAAATGCCAAACAAAAGCTGAAATTTGGTGAAGAGCTGCAAATGAGGCGGTTATTATATAACCCACCTGCCGGCCTACCCCCTCTCTCGTTTTCTCTGCCTATCATTCTATTGTTTGCTCTCTCTCTTTCTCTCTCTCTCTCTCTCGTCGCGCTGATAGACGACAGGCAACATTAATTGGAAATTAATAAGCCAAGCAAAACGCATTCCAAACAGCTTCAATTACAGCGCCATGGCAATAGTTACAACTGACAGATGGAATGAGCTCCTCGCGTCCATGATATAGCTGACAGCAGCTCTGGCATATCACAAATGAAATTTGTATTCACTCCTTTACTCAAATGACTCATAAATATGACTCACTTTACACACACACACACACATACGAGTTTGTTATATGTATATAGAGTTTTAGTATTAATTTCCTGTTGGGCTCGACTCGATTCGACTCGATTATCCCTTTGGCCGGCCAGGCAAAAACTTTAGTTAGTCTGATTAGCTGTCCGTAGCACGTCACAGCTAAAGCCCAGGCACATCATCAACACACTGATTTTATGACAGCCCCCCCACGGGCGCGAACATCATTCATATGCAAATTATATAGTGCAGCCCTTAGCCCTTCCATTGAGCCTGAATTGTATTCAACATATTCAACATATTTCTAGCTGGAAATTTGTTTGATTTGATGTAGTTCGCTACGCTCTGCTATAATCGACCATAACTTTGCAATGAACTCAACTAACTTTTTGCATAAAGTATAACTGAAATAAGTGACTCTTGGCTGTCCAGTGTTGCAAAACGTATTTAGTTACGACTCCTCCTGCAGCTGTCACACTCTCAATTGTTTTTCACTTTACACCTTGGTGAATAGATTTTCTTTATATTTTCATTTTCTTTCCAAGAGAGTTTCATTTAGTTTGACATTCTAATTAAGTTTATTTTCTATTGCAAAATAATGTTTTATAAATGTAAATAAGTTGTGAACTTTTACGGCTTAAAGCGTATTTTGCATCGCTTTGTTGTTGTCCGCTTGCCTGTTTAGAAAGTGTAATAAGAGTATATTCGATTTTGTGCACTGTTTTGTCTCTTATGTAGTGATAATTTGAGAATACAAGAATACAAGCCATAGCTGAGCAGCGTGCAGATAAACTGCAAACTCACTTGGATAATACTTCCACAACAACTACATATGTAAAAGATCTCAGCCTCACGCCAACAGCCTCGCATGACAAAAAAATTAAAAAAGGAACTCAGTTGTTAACAGTATCAAAAGTATATATATATGATATATGTGTCACTCATCTCCTCTAAAAGAACCATTTAGATATTGATAAGTCATCTTAAGCTCCAAGCAACTAGTATCAGATTCGAATAAGTTTGATTCCTGGCTATGAACTTTCCTTCATTCAACACTCATTCAAGCTACGCCCGCCCTCTGGGATTATCATAAAACACTCTTACATAGCTATTACCTCACACTTTAAGCCTACTTCTGTTAGAGATTTCAATTATCATTTGAATTTAGTGGAACATTTTTAAGTATAAAACAGTAGCTAAAATCTTTTATCGGTTTTGTATCGCTAGCTAGCAATGCCAATGCTCAAATGCTCTTTTGATAGATGACAGTTAAAAAGAGTTCAACTTAAGTGGGGTAAACACCTTTGTGGGAAAGACATGCTCAGACACATGTGGAGAGTGCACGGCTCATGACTTCGTGACGCGCATTAACCGTGATTCAGGCATTGACTGCGAGATCTGTGAATGGCGCTGCCTTTGGCTGCCAGCAGGCTAGGACTACTGTCGGCTGTCGGCTGTCTGCTAACTGTTTGTTTTTCCCTGATTCGTTCAACCGAGCAGAAGGTAAAGTTTGCGTTGAGCAACTCATTTAGTTTGCAATTAATTAGTGGCAACAGGGTGGCAGTTGCCGTTGCAGTTGCCGCTGCTGCTGCCGCTGCAGCCAGCACAGGGTGGAGTTTGTGTTTTTCATTAAACTAAATAGATGCGGCTTCAACTTGTTTGCTGCTGCTGTTGTTGTCGTTGCTTTTGCTGTTGCTGTTTGGCCGGCAAGTTTGGAAAGCGGTTTCCGGCTTCGAATCCGGCAAAAAAGCGCTTACTGAATATATTTGTGAGGGGCGCGAAATGGAAATGCTTGAAATACTTGAAATGCTTGACCCAATTGGCAGCCCCAGCCGGGCGAAAAACATGCAAAACATTTTCTGCGCAGCTCAAGGTGGTGACCGGAGCTGAGGGCGGAGGCATAACTCTGTGTAATCTAGGGTCAGTAAATGATTTTCCCATTAAAATGCATGAGTGTGTGTGCGAAAGAGATAGAGAAAGGGAAAGATAAAGAGCGTGAAAGACAGGGAGAGGGAGGCTGCTTGTGATAAGTAAAAGTTTGTTGTTTCTTGTGGCAGCTGTGCGAGAGAGGATTCAGTGCAACAACTTAGTGGCAGGCCCCGGAGACCTAACCCTGTACTTACACAATTTGATAACCTACTTTTGGCATAATGCTGTTGTTGCTATTGTTGCTCTTGTTGCTCTTGTTGGGCTGTAACGTGTTTTCGGTTGGCAACATTAAAAATTTACACATAATGACATTGACGCACACTTTGAGCAGCTGGCAGAGCACAGAGAAGGAACAGTCGAGAGGGTAGTAAAGAGAGAGGGGCACACAGTCGCAATCATGTCCTTGAGCTTATGTTTTTGTTTGGCATTAAGAGCATGTCGAGTCACCAAGTGCGTGGGCACACACACACACACACACACACACACAGACACATAAGAGACAGCAGCTAGAGGAAGGTGCGTGGCTTCACACTGAGTTGCCTACAAACAGCGACGACGTTTGTGTGTGGCTTGTGGCAGGATTGGGTAGCGGAACTTGGTGCGGATGTGTTAGCCTTTGCCTGCGCCTTTGCCATGTTGGCTATCTGCTAGGGGGCGTGGCAAGGCGACAGTACAGTAGAAAAAAAAAATAAGAAGTGAAGAAGGGACGCAGCGCTCACAGCTTGCCACTTGGGAAATACTTTAAGTCCTTTGCCTTAATAGCCCTGCCTTTTTCAGTCTTCGTTTCTGTTCAGCTCTGTTCAGTCCGTTGATGGCATTTTCATTCCTTTGCTTCCTTTTGCCGCTCGGGTGAATTATTGTCAAGCGATTTATTACGCGCAACGGGCTGTTGCTGCCGCTGCTGCTGTTGCTGCTCCACATGGCGTATGCGTAACAATAATTGTAATAAAATGCACGTAATATTTTGCTATTGCTCGGCTTGGGGCAACGCCGCATAATGTAGTGCCCAGCCGAGCAAACATGCAGCAACTTTTCAACATGGCTATGAAATTTTTTAAGAACTATTTAATTTTCACAGCAGAACAAACAAATATACTTTGTCTGTTTTGTGGTTCTCTCTTTGAATGGAAACAAAATCGTTCGGTTTGCGCCACTTCATTTGACGCTAACTTTATTGGCTGCTCTGTCAGCTGTCATGTTGTCAGGTGGCAACAACATGTCAGCTGATTAGCATCAGGCGAAACAATAAAGAAATAAATTAGCGCCGTTGCCCACTTAAAGGCCAAATCATACAATTAAGCCAAATTGACGCATTGATTGTCCGTGAAAAGCTTTACCTTTTCCATCTGCTGTTGACAGAGCGAAAGCGAGCATATTGGTTTGGATGAAAGGCACTAGATTTCTCTAGATAAATCTTTAGGTCTTAGACTTTTATAATTGTAGACCTAGGTCTAGATCTTATCAATTTTACTATTATGAAAAGTATATATAGAATCTATAAAATTTCTATTTGGATATAACCAAAATTCGGTTTGACTTTAGCAAAGCTTTGTTAGATTTTGATAATGACAAAAATAATAATGATTATTAATAGATTAATAGAGGGAAGCTCTAAGTGTTAGTAATAATCATTAATAATAATTTTTGTAATAATTGTAAATAAAGACATGTTTTCGATATGAATAAACCAACTTCTATTGCTTTGATAAATAGTCTGAGTAAGTTTTATTTGTGTGGACAGGTTAAACATATTATTAATAGACCCCATAACATGTCTAGCTCTAATAATATGTCTCGCTTTTAATGGAAATGTTATAATTTGACATTTATGTGTATGTAGAGTATATGATTATGCTACTGCATTCGTGTAAACAACTGGTAAAAGCTCAGAAAGGCAAAGACTGATTCTCAAAACAATCTTAGCTAACTTTCCACTTTTTTGCTCTGAAAACCATCTTAGCTAAATTCATATATAAACAAATTAATATTTCTATTTAGTTTTAACAATCAGTTAGCTAAGATTGTTTTCAGAATCAATCATTAATTTAAGTTTTTTGGGCTTTTGAACAATAGGTTAGATACAGTTTGTGGTATTTAATATAAATATTTTCTGTTCGGCAAGTAGAATTTTAAATCGAGACAAATCAGTTAATCATATTAGGTTTTTATCTTGACTATAGCTTACACGAAGCTGCTGTAATTCCTTTACTTTTGTAGTATATAGGATTTGTGCTTCTTGGAGCAAATCCAACTTTATTAATGAAAAGAGTTATATGCAGTGATAAAAGTGGAGATATATATGTATATTAAATAATATAATAAATGTATATATTATTAGTATTATATACAATATATAAAATAAATTGACTCAAATATCTTTTACTTTCATTTAAAATTTAATTATTAATTATATTTAATTTTTATATATTTTTTATATATTTATTACAAAATTAATTATTTTTATTTTACTGAAAGAAAATTCTTCTTTAATATATTCTTTGAATATTTATATACTTATAATATTTAATTTTTCTATTTTTCTTTTTTTCTATATTTATTATAAAATGCATATATTTCAACACTTTAACTTGTCAGCTTAAGCTAAATCAAATAACCTTAACAGATTAACTATAACTTCTACGCCATCCCTCTTATTTAGTTGTTCTTTGTGTCCTGCTCAACTCGCCTATATACCCTGTTTCTGTGTGAGTTTTCAAGCCGAAACGAATGCGTCGCAATTTATGCTGACACAGATTTGGTTGCCATCAGTTCTCACTGTCAATGCTCAAGACTGTTGGAAATTTCCCTTTTTTAAGCAGACACACACACAAGCACACACGCACATACACACGCACACACACACACACACACGCGTGCACAGACGCACACAGACTAAGACAAATATTGACCGAATTTCGGCGAATTTGGCCATGTTTTCGTGTTTGGCCGCTTTTCTCATGCGGTTTTGGTGGCCATGTTTTGTGTGCGTGTGTGTGTGTGTGTGTGTGTGTGTGTGTGTGTGTGTGTGTAGCTTTTGTCGCTGTTTTCATTGTCTACCTAAAAGCGAATGCGTAAATAACGCATGAGTCTGTATATATGTGTGCGTGTGTGTGTGTGTGTGTGTGTACACTCAAAAAAATAATATTTGGCATTTACCTTTGAGTCGTCGACTGCAATTGAAATGACTTCGAGCGTTTGCAGATGCTGCCGCAGCAATCGCAATTTGAATTGTGGGCAGCAACTTTTGGTGGTCTTGTCAAACTTGTTTGTGTTATTGACACTCAAGAGCATCCACTTACACACACACACACACACACGCGCGCGTACACTACACGCACACTGACACGCACGCCTACACACGTGTAAGCAGTCGAGTATGTATACAAATACAAATACAAGTATTCATATATATATATATATATATATATATATATATATATATATATATATATATATATATATATATATATATATGGGTAAATATGTAAGTAAAAATCTTTATGGATTTGTATTTTTGCACTGAGGACACGTCCTGTTCGGCGTATGTTTCGTATGCCACTGAGCGCCAGCATTTGGCATCCGAGGAGTCCTTGGCATTTGTGCGAGAGTTGACGTCACTCCGAAAGCTCCGAATGCAGCCGAGTGCAATCGAGAGGCTAAAGCAAGGCGCCTGCGCCTAGAAACAAAGCTTTTAGCGGGTCCCACTCTCTCTCTCTCTCTCTCTCTCTCCCGCGGTCTCTCCCTCTATCACTCTCTGAACGTACACAAGTGTTTGTTTACGTTTTTGGTGATTTTGTTGGCCGGGCCACTCCGGCAATCCGCAGTCTGATCCCTGTCCGTATGCCTTGTATGTCCGTAGCATAAGCCGAAGGTCAGCTCGTCGGCTGTACAGCGAGGAAGCAAGTAAGCAAGCAAGCAAGCAAGCAAGCATCCTTATCGAAGCAAACTGTAAATGCCAATGCAAAATAAATTGAGGCTTTACTCATCCAGTCCAATGGCGTGCTCCTTCTGCCAGCAGCCCAATTAACCAGCACAGAAATATTTTACTTGCCGCATTGCCCTGACAACAAATTGCAAAAGGTGCAGAGCGAAGGAGACAGAGAGAGAGAGAGAGAGAGAGAGAGAGAGAGAGGGACAGGCAAGGATGTTGTAAACAATTGCAACACATTCTTGCAGCAGCAACAATTTTCAATTGAAATTCAGTTTCATAAAAGAAATTTGCTGTGGCCACAAGAGCTGGAGAAATATGAACTTTATTATACTACAGCCTCTCAATTTCTGAAGTTAGTCAAGCTTTAAGCAGATTAACAATGTGTTTTCTTTCACTGCGAAACAAACAACTTATCTAACAGCTATATCTGATGTCTCTGGCTGTCACTTTGGACATTTTCCATGCACATTGTTTGCCTTGTGCCTCGTCCATTATGTGGGGGGCTAGCCCACTCGATGACTCTGTTGGCATTGTTGCCACTCCTTTATCCATTCACTTGGCAGCCACAAGTGATTGTGGGCAAGTTGTGCTGGCAACGGATTGAATAACAGTGCCAACCCCTCATAGACACTATTCATGCTGTGGCCACTCAGCTGACATCTTCACATATTCCACTTATTATATTCTAAATATTTATGCTTTACATAAAGCTTATTATTTTTGAATTATAAATTGAATTTACTTGTGCTAATAAAAGTAACTGTTTTTTTTTCTTTCATATAAATTTGCTGCTTGAAGTCATAAGAAATGTGAATTTAGTGTGTAATGTGTTTTGCTTCAGCTGAAATTTGATTAATTTTAACAAAATTTGTCAGCTAAATAAGGAAAAATATTTGCTAAATTTGCTTTATGAAATTCTTGAGAGTTTGAATGAGACTGAAGGCTCTGCAGCTGAGTAGATTTTGTGCTGTAGTTAAAGCAGCTTCAAGGACGTGGTATCCACAATATATAACAAAATCGAAATTGTTTTCATTGGGGAATACATAAAGGTATTTTGTGTGGCTTTATGCTTCCATATGGGAACTTCAACTGACCCACAAAACACCCAACGTAACTGCCTGTCCGCCTGTCTGCTCTGTCAACGAAGCCATTGGGTCTACATTGCGTTTGCAGTTGTGCGTTAATCAAATCAAAAGTAACTGCAAAATGGAAACCAATATCATTTGGCTTTTCTTTCAATTTACTAAGCAGCAAATGTTTCATAATTGATAATTTTATATTGTAATAGGTATTATACTAAGTATTAAATGAGATTTATAGATGTAAGAAGTATGCTAACAAAAGTTAAAATAAAAAGAAAAATAAAAGACAATTATAAAGACAAATCTTATCATTGAGCTACTCTCAGCTATTAATTGCTTTAAGATATCAAATAATAAAAATCTGGCAATAAATTCAAAATAATAACAATAAAGATGAGAATTCGTCTGTCCTAGATATTTCCCTAATTTATACGAAGAGCTTTCGTGCTTTTTGCTCTTTCTGCTAATAAAAAGAATTTTAATAAAGAAAAGCATATGCACCCACACACTTTGTTTAATTGATTTAAATATTGCAAAATTTTCGCTTGAGAAAATAATTTTAATTCAAAAAACTTTTCATTTTTGCACTAATTGATTGCAGTGTTCGGCACATGCCGCTAATAAAGCCAAAGTGCGAAAACTTTTTATATTAAGGAAACTTTAATTATTTCGCATGTGCGGCGAGGGTATATAAAAGTCGAGCTATTTGCTTTTGTGTTTCATGCGAGCCATTTAACTTGCATTGAAATTGAACAAACTAATTTGATTTGTTTGCCGAGATACGAGAGCGACTCAGTAATTAGTTGGTTTGGCCTGCACAAATAGGTACGCACGTTCAAGCTCGTTTGTCTGTGCAAATATGTTGAGTATCTGAACAGAGAATGAAGGATATTGGAGTATACCCATTGTGAGCTGCTCTAATTAAGCATAGTGCCTGTCATACTGCCGCTGCTGCATGTTGTAGATAGTTTATGTTTGATGTGCCTCCGTAATCCGACTCTACCTGGTATGAAGTCACACATCCACATATCAATCTATATTTGTATGTGTTTGTGTGTGTGTGACATTTATTGTGCAGCCAGATCAAATCACCCGAGCTGCATTCAACTTAAATGCTGATAGAATGTTATCAACTGAATGTCAAAACTTATTTTGCCCATTGTCGATGTGGTTTTTCAGTTGCGGCTAATATAACTTTATCGGCCTGGTCTGCCAACATCCTGATGTGGCAAAAGAAACGTGAACACACACACACACACACACACATACACACACACACACAGACACACACACACACACATATTTTGTGTCGCATATTTGAATTTTATTTTTATCAGCTTTGAGCAGGAAACAGCAGCAGCAGCAGCAGTGGCAGCGGCAGCAGCAGCGGCAGGAGCAACATAATATGAACTCCATATCAACTAGATATACATATTGTATATGTATATATTCATATGTGTATTAACAATCGATTGAAAAAGGGTTCATTCATCTCGCCAGACTACGCCTATATATATGTATACATATATACAAATATATATAAACTGGTAAATATGGCAACTATTCGTCACAGTTGGCCCATGAAAAGGTCTTCAAACACTCGAGCAACATTTTCGCAATGCAATTTACGGCTTTGTTGTTGCTCAAATGTGACTGAGGCAACAATTGTTGCTGCAAGTGTAACAACTGAGAAGCAGAGTGAGAGAGAGAGAACGAGAGAAAGCGAGACAGGGAGGGAGAAAGGTAGCACGATATTCGATTGATAAGATTAACGTGAGCAGCCAATAGACACCCTGTTTGCGGTCAATATACATCGAAATTGGCTACGCCTAGACCTAGGCTAAATATATTTTAAATTTGATAATGGCTACATAACATATAAAAAGAAATTAAACTGTAAGCTATTTGTTTTTTAGAATATTTTCTATTTTTAATGAACTAAAAATTTAACAATTTAAATAAAGAAATATAGAATATGATCAAGTAAAAAATATTTTGAATAAAACAAATATTTTATCGTTAAATATTAATAAAAAAAACTAGATTAAATTTTGATAATTTTTCAATTTTTCCAACCGCTTTTCATTGAAAATAGTCAATGAAAATCTAGTTCAAATTGAGTTTGAAGCCTTGCTCCAAATTTAATTTATTAAGATCGCTGACTAACTATAATTTGAGGCTATCTAGCGAACAACTGTTTGAAGCGCCTACTTGTAGGGTACACAGAAAGCTGACAAAAGCAGCATCAAAACGTGGCAAAAGCCAGAACAAGAGCGAATGCCTCACTCTATTGCCATTGCCATTTTCACTTCCACTTCCACTGCGATTGTCGTTTGCAACTCCTCAACTTAAATGGATGTGGATGCAATTGTGTACTCTGTTGTCTCAGTGTGTGTGTGTGTGTGTGTGTGTGTGTGTGCTTTGTCAACGATCTGATGCGTTGTCAGGCAACCGCATCATCCAGCTTGCAACTCCATCTCCAATTCCAACTGAGACTCCGCTTAGGGAACTATAAGCGACCTGCCTGTGCCGTCGTGTTGTGCAGCCCAGGCATGTTTATCAATGTTCAGCGCTTATCGCCGACAGTCAACAGCCGACAGCCAACAGCCGACAGCCGCCAGCCGGCAGCCGCCATTTTGCCAAGGCGGAAACGGGCAGTGCAGTGTGGGCAGCGAGGGGTGACACACAGAAAAGGTGGGAGCGGGGCTGTGGCTGGCGTTAGCTTGACAACTTATTTCAACATCTTGTTTTTATCCGTCCTCCGCTTCCTATTTTCATTTATTGGCAAAACTTTTTGCACATCTGTGCGAAACCAAGCACAAGGTATGGTGTTTGTGTGAGTGTGGGTGTGTGTGCGTGTGTGTGGGTGTGTGTGGGTGTGTGCGTGTGTTTAGCTGTCGGCAAAGTTTCTGCCATTGTTGAAGTAACCCATACATAAATAAGTATGAATATAAAATACGCATTCACAAAATAAAATATTCGTATGTGCTTGGCGAAATATTCTTACAATTTATTTTTTATTAAATTCCATAGCTGATGCATTCAACTTCTCAAGCCTCTGAGCACATACATATACATATGTGATGAGGACAAACTTAAATAAGCTGCGAACAGGCAGTCGTCAAACTATTTTGCCAAGAGTCAAAGGATGTCATATGTTGCCTTATGCCAATAACATTACTGAATGCGGCTGCAGAGCCACTTTCCTTCCCCATCTCCCTCTCTCTCTCACTCTCTCTCTCTCTCTCTCTCTCTTTCTCTCTCTCTCTCTCTCTCTCTCTTACGCAGCAATTTAGTAAAAGGATTATGTTCTTAGCTTAAAAGTTACCACAAATTTAGTGTCAAACTTATGGGCTAACAACTAGAGATAATCTCTTGAATCGATCTGTGTGTAAATTGTGCAAATCAATTTCAATAAATTTATGCAATTTTAATAAACTCTGCCTCTGCGGCATCAGCATCTATTTATGTCCCGAGTCCTTTGAAAATGAGACTGAAAGGGTCTAATGGTTCTTTGCGAGTGTGTGTAACCGGCTTGGCAGCAGCAGACGTGGTAGCTCTTCGGAGAGTAGAGTATTCCTGCTTGCCTAATTTGGAGTGTATGTTTTACTATATCAAAAGAGGAAGCTTAATCGTATTTATGGCTTCTTGGAAATATTGAAATTGAGTATGAAATGTCAGCTATGCGGCGAGTGAGGCCAGAGCGGCTGCAAAAGAATGTTCTGAACTTCATTTCGTCAGAAGCGAAAACAATGAATAATTGTGTCTGGTGGCATTTTGTAGAGCGAATTTCGAGCTAATAAAAACAACTGCCTCGAGACTCTAGAGAAGGCTGTAGACCGTGAGTGAGTCAAAATACTACCGGCAAGTCTCATTCGAGCCGCTTGCAAAAGGTTTCTTGAGCGAGAGTCAAGGCAAAAAGTACTCATATCGAGTCAAAGTGAATTGATTCAAAGTTTTGAATAATTTTTAAAAAATCTTTACTTTGAAATAAACAAAAATCATTAACCAAACCAAACTTATGGTCTTTTGAATAGGCTACACTTCGAGTGCGGATGTCTGTGTAAGTAATTTGGTCTAAACATCTTAGCTATGTAGCTAAGCTTTGGCTGTAATATTTTCAATAACAGATTTGCAAAAACATATGTAGACATATCATCATATTTTGCCAATCATTTAAAATAACTCATGAGACTAAATGACTTGCCTAATTATCTGTCTCTTGTCTCTCCTTAACTTAACCAAAAATTCCCTTTACCCGTTTGACAAGTTTCACAAAATTCGAGAACATTTGAGAAAAGAAATACATTGGCTTTTAATGTGACAGCATTGAACGGATGGCAAAAACAATGGCAAACTGGCAGAACGAGCCAGCAGTTGTTACGAGTGCAATTATTTGTATTACGTATACGTAATATGCTCGTACGTCCTTGTTTAGTTGGCTGTCTTGTGCTTGTCGGATATTGCTAAACGGTTTATCGCACTCGGTTGCCGAGGGCGCCGACGACCGGAAGCAGCGATATATTATTAATGACTACATATACAAGGCACTGGGCACCGCACAGCGACCACTCGAGGCAGTGCACAATGCGGCGTATGCGCAATCTATACATATAGCTGTAGATATATAGATATATATATATATATATACGCTTTTATATATTTTATTGCCAGCGCGCAGCCAAAAAATATAAACATTCGCCCAGGCTCGATTGTTGTTGGCGCCACATTTGTAAAAACGCGCAATACTTGAAGCGTCTTGCCTTATGGCTTAGTTTGAGGTTGAGGTTGAGGTTGAGGGCTGAGGGCTGAGGGTTACGGGTTTTTAGGTTTTAGCCCTCAGATCCCCCGACTCCGCCTGGCTTGTGGGCACGCTATTCGCATTCCCCTTTGAGCGCTTATTGTAAAGCGCCTTAATAAGATTTTATTGCGCCGAGTCACGGGTCGCGCCGGCTGGGAGGCTGTGCCAACTCGAACGTACGTGTTTGTGTACAACTGACGCAGATAATAAGTTCCATTCATGGCACAGAGCACAGGCGCCCGCACTTGTTCAGCCGCTGCTCTGTTTCTTTCTCATTCAGTAAGCCCGCCCTGGCCATCAGGCCACTGCCCGCCCCCCCCGCCCCCTGCCCAAAGCCAAAGGATAATGACTGACCATTTTGAGCACCTACCCCAAATTGGGGCAGACGAGGCACAGAATTGGCTATTTGGGATTCGTTTTCGTTACGTTTTCGGTTTCGTTTTCATCTGTGGTTATGTTTGCGGCTATTAGTGTCAAGTAATTAATAAGCGCCGGGTCAGGCGTGAAAGCATTTCAAATGCTTCAACAACTTTTTGCAGCTAAAACTTTAATTACTTCGGATTACGGAAATAAATGTTTATAGATTTGGCCATCAACCAAAACATACAAAATTCGAAGCCTTTAAGCTCTCCGCATGCCCATTCATACAATTCCGGGTCGCTTTTTGTGCCCTTCAAAACATTGACAACATAAAATATCATGATAAAATTTTATAAAAAAAAAGAAGGAAAATATCCACTATACGCAGAATGTCGTGAATTCTTTATGTTGGCATTTTTCAAATATTATTGCAGAAAGTTTTCCCCTTTTTTTTTGTGTGAGAGTAGGAAACGTGCGTTCGTCGTTTATAAGCTGGTATATATATACATATATACATACATAGACACATATGTATCTATAGATATAAGCCATAAATCGACTTTGTTTCGGAGTCGGCAATACGCAACTGACGCAGTCAGTAGCCTTTAAGCTACTTAGCCATATTTCAAAAGAAACAAGTAACAATGTTGCAGGCGGGCATAATCGACTGTCTAATGCATGTTCACGGACCAAAACACAGTTGTATCACTTTGATAAAATCTCTGCAGTAGCTTAACTGTGGAAGATACAGGTATTCGAATCGCTACGCCTGCAAAGCGCGCAGATACAGCTACTATATATGGGTGTCTTTGATTGTCTATACGAGTATATATTATAAATTCAAAGTGCGCAGTACCTTAAGTGATAGCGATTCTGTTACACTATATATTGTATTTCCTGATTTGCTATGACCCCCAGAGTGAGAGGGTGAGAGGGTGAGAGAAAGAGAGAGAGACAAGGATATCAACAAGTACCAAATATACAAGTCTCTTTCTTCAATAGCAGTGAAATCGCTTGCGACAGTCGAATAGGCAGTCGATGTCCATTCGACTGCCTATTCGACTGTCGCAAGCCATTTCACTGCTATTGAAGAAAGAGACTTGACGGAGAGAAAGGCGGATAGACAATCGAATGTACAGACAGCTGGACGGACAGACTGTACGTCCAGCAAGACGTACATACATTGCACAAAGCCAATATACTTCTTTCCCTCCGTCAGCAAAGATATAAAAACTATTTTCCAATAGCTAGCGACTTACAAATACAAACGAATGCCCATTGAAAACTTTGGGCAGATAACAAAGGCCACAGAGCCAGCGGCAGCGCCTAATATATGTGTGTATATAGCTATAAATCAATCATAAATAAAAACGAAAATTGTATTACAAATTTCAGAATAAATCAAAATTTAAACAATAAATTCGCCAGCTTGAAATATTTTTATTTTTTATATCTTTTTAACAGTTATAGAACATATATATATATATATATATATATATATATATATATATATATATATATATATATATATATATATATATATATATATATATATATATATATATATATATATATATATATATATATATATATATATATAAGTATAGTTTCGTTGTCATATGAGAAAATTTCCTCCGAAACGAGTTGTGAGTTTTTAAAATGCATTTGAATTCGAGTGGGGGCGAGAGTAGAAAGCTTTGGCGTACTTTTTGGCACGGTCTCGGCATGAAAGTATATACTTAAAATTAATGTACAGCCTGCTCCGGAATGTATAAAAGCTTTGCGGATATAGTTTTTCATAAATCTGTGCGGGATTTCCGTGCATTTGTGCCGGGTTTTTTTTTTTATTTTTTTGCACTTTTCCTTTGGCGCATAAAAACCACAATGTGAGCTTTTAGTCGTGTGGTTCGTCGACTCACCAAATTAATAAAAAAAATGTGTAAAAAAGCGCGTCACTAAAAGGCAAAACTTTGCGACACAACAGTGTTTCTGTTTGACATTGTCTGTCGCGAAAAATGTGATCATAAATGCTCTGGATGCCCGCCTGGGCTGGAGCCTGGTCCTGGGCCAATGCACTTAAGAAGTCACACAAATGCAGCCACAACAGCAGCCGCTACCACTGCCACAGCCACAGCCACAGCCACAGCCGCAGTCACCGTCACAGCCACAGCTAGAGCCCTTGCCCCTCTGGCACATGTGCCACACTCAACCTGTGCGAGTTGCCTTTCACTAGTTTTATTAGCCAATAACTTGGTTCGTTGCGGCAGTTTTAGTTTTATAGCAGCCACCGATTAGTTCTTGGCCAACGACACTTTACGGCCAACACTCCGAAGATACTAACCGAGTGCTGCCATAAAGAATGCAAACGCATGGCCCAGCATCCTTGTTGCACATAAAAAGGAGTAAAACAGGATCGCTGTGCTCTCTCTGCTTGGAAAGTTGATCTTAGAGGTTTCATATTTGCTGTGTCACACTTGAACAGAAGTTGGCTTTGATCGAAACTCGGCCAACAAGTAAATTATGTGTGCCAGTGGAGCAAGTGTGGGTGTGTGTGGGTGTGTGTGGCTGTGCCACATTCGTTGCTTACATAAATCTAAAGTGTTCGGATAAAAAGGCAGAGTCGAGTCGAGTCACTTAGCCACTCCGAATGCTGCTGCTCCACTGTGCCACATACGCCGTTCGCAGAATGAGTTCTTTGACTTTGCCCAATCCTTTTGCCAACACCCAACCTCCAACACCCAACAAACCAACACCAACACCCAGCACCCAATACCCAACACTGACTACACATTTATTTTGCAGGCTGATTTCGTGTTTGACTGGCTTAATGCCTAGCCTTTGAGCTACGATGACTTTGTTGTGGCACAGCTGTAACCGCATTGTGAAAAACTCACAAGTAGCAGAAAACCACACAGCCCAGCACAACAACTACCACACACACAGCAACACACACACACACGAACGAGCGAGCTCATTAGCAGTGCCCACACAGCTGGAGACGATTGGATTTGGCTTTTGCTTACATTCATATATATATTAGGCAGCCCTAAATGACTAAGTGCTATTCATTTTAAATATAATACAACAGGTAACCATGGCAAGGAAATGGAATGAGTGGCAGCATGAGACAGCTCTCAATCTGTTCATTTTTAATTAGAAAATATATTTTTGTAATGAAATTTCATTACTTCTTTTGCTGTCTGCCAACTTTTGATCATGTCTTGAGTCTGCTGATAATGAACTGTCTCAGTCATTGTGCTCAACTTGTTGTTATCAATAGGCGAATCTTTGAGGCTTGCAGACTATTGAACTTATTCTGGTGAATGACTTTTTAAGCATTGTATCCTCATTTTTGTAGCGTCTACAGCCGAAGTTTTAAGCTTGGATGATCATTTAGAATGTTCTTTAAGAAACTCAGAAGGCAGAAGTCTCCAGGCTGCAAAATCCTCTACAGTGTGGACAAGCAATGTCGACAGAACAGAAGTCTTATGCTTGGACCAACCTACAATGTGTTTAAACGAACTCTGAAGAATCCTCTAGAACGCAGCTTAACAAAGTCACGTTAGAAGTATTAATCGTCTCGACTATGCCCTAATGAACTTCTGAAGTTTCCTCTAGAATATGCTCAAGACAGAACTTTTACAGTTGGGCCATCCTCTATAATAGGCCTTGACACGTTTCCAAGACAGAGTTCTTATAAATCCTTTCTGAAATACAGCCAACCAATAGATAACTTCTATATTCTTTAGCATATCTTTTCAATCTTCAATTTTGCTTAATAAATAGCGTATCTCATGGCCAGTCAAACTTATTTTCAATTGCGAAAGTTCAAGGTTTATGTCAGTAGTTGCGACGCGCAGTTACAGAAATTGTAAAAAAAAATACGTGAAGTAACAACACATACACTACGTATAAATCGACTCGGAAATAGTCTCACGTATTGCTGTTGTAATAGTGACGATTGCCATAAAAATGCGCTGAGCTGTATTTCTGCAGCATTGACTTCTTCCCTATTTTCTCTGCCGCTTCTTTTTTGGCAAGCAGCGCAAATGTCGTGACTGAAATACGAAATGTGCCCATTGCCGGGACAAATTCAATTCGGCAACTTACCTCAGCTCAGTTGAGAAGTGTTCGCCACAGTCGAGAGGCTGCAAGAGAGAAATAATTAATGAATTTTAGCCACATTTAGCAAAAGAAGAATCAAACTAGCTTTAGTTAGAGTCATATTTCAATGCAGCACATTCAGATTTGTCTGGCTTCAGTTAAGCGTGCCGCCTGGCAAATCCAATCAAATGTGAACGCGCTGCGCTGTTTCATTGCCTAACCCCAGGCGCTGCGTCTTTCTGTCTCAACTCTCATAACTCTGGACCGGCGCACAGCTGGCGCACCGAGCACAAGAAAAGATTTAACTTGTCTCGTGCTCAGCGTAAACAGAATTATTTTCAGCTGCCTTGTGCTTGCTTTGTGCAGCATTTAATTGGGTTTGCTAGCATATTAGATTTTCATTTTCATCTTTGGTCGATGCCGCTGCTGCCGCCACTGCCGCTGCCGCTGCCACTGCCACTGCCCTCCCGCATCAGCATAAATTTGAATACAAACACACACACTCAAATGCAAAGAGTTTCTCGACTGTAGAACTTAAAGCTCACGCAGCTGCTGTATTGTTATTCCTATTGAAATTTAAGATACATACAAGTGCAGCCTCTTGGCTCCACGCTCCACCCAACTGGGCTGAATCTGTGTGCAACATGCAGATTTTTGTGCAACTCCAAAGTCAGATGTGAAATTCAAGAGCTTTTTCCAACTATAAACAAAAGACTGCAAGGCATGCGAGCAGGCGGCAGGCAGCAGCAGCAGAAACAGAAAGAAGAAGTAGAGGAAAAACAAATACCGAACAAATTCTCTGAATGCAAATCTTATGACCCATGCGAAATGAAAGAGAACCCAAAGTGAGTAACAAACTGTATTGAATGACTATTAAATACTCTAGAGCCGTGAGTGTGCCTCAATCTGATAAAAAGTTTCTTAAACTTATTTCAATTAACAATTATTTGTGATATTATGTTAGCTGTTTTGCCAAAACGCAAACGCTGCCTTAGCAGCCCTGGCACAGGGTATGGCACAGCCAAACCGCACAG
The DNA here is from genome assembly GCA_035045945.1 of Drosophila anceps. NCBI lineage: Eukaryota > Metazoa > Arthropoda > Insecta > Diptera > Drosophilidae > Drosophila > Drosophila anceps. The sequence continues at coordinate 7,824,365 of JAWNON010000073.1, forward strand.
CTTCATCGATCTGTTTTCATATGCAGGTAACCAGTTACCTGTACTCACACACACACACCCACACACACCTACACATTCATGTGGTATGAAGCACGTAGCTGAGATTTTTCATGCATTCAGCCAGGCAATAGGAAAAACTTCATCATTGCGCCGCTCTCAGCTGGGATGCTGTCAGTGTGGCTGTCAAGTTGCCTTGTGCAATTGTCATGCCCTGCTCTACCTCTGCTGCTCTGCTGCTCTGCAGCTCCGCGCTGTCTGGCCAGGTTTTCGGGCATCCTTTTGCCCTGCTGACTGTCAGCGGTTGTAACTCTACTTGTGAGCATCCGTTGGAGAATTTAATAAGTTGCCCGCATCATCATTATCATTATCACCATCAGCATTACGTTTACCATTTACCGTTTACGGTTTTACGGTTTGCCGTACGCATTTGCCATTGCATCAGCTAGGATACCTTCCTAGTCCCAGCATCATCTTCCTCTTCATCTTCTTCCTCTCCAGCTGCTGCTCATTTTGTCATCCAGCCATCCTGCTCGTTTTTCATGTGCGCCGCTTTTGTAAGTGGGTTATTTAGCGTAAGTAATGCAATAAGTCTGTTAGTTTTCATATTTCCTGCCGTCTGCAGCTGCAGTTGCAGCTGGAGCTGCGTGTAATCCACGGCCATTCGAGTCCGGAGACTGCCAAAAAAAAAAAAAAAGAAAAAGTAACACGAACTGGAAGATGATACGGCAAACTGAATTAGCGCTCTACGAATGTGTCCTTCCTCTCCAAGGACCTCGATGGCTAACTGCCTTATTGCCTGGCCTGCCGGCCTGCCCATCCGACTGCCTGGCTCTCATGTCTCTAGTTTTAATTCATTGCAAAGAATTTTAATTCATTTTGTAAAACTTACGCTGAACAGATTAGCGAAGTTAAAGTTAATGCAGCACGCGAACGGCGAACGGCAAACGGCAAAGTGTTTCTAATGGTCAATTAACTAAGTGCAGCTGCTCCTCTATTACAGCTCGACTAATTTCCTCCTTCGGCCATCAGTATGAATATATATTCTCTATTCTGTTACCTCCTGCATTGACTGCGGTCGCGTCTTCTTCATCTTGCTGACTTTTTATCATCAGCATTTCTTCTTTCTATTTGACATTTATCAGCTTTTTCTTAGCTTCTATCGGGCTCTCTCTCTCTCTCTCTCTGTCTATTTGTATGTCTGACTGTCCGATTTAATTGCATCGTAACTGCAAATTTGCTGAGCTAAGCAGATGCAGTTGCAGCTTTCACAGCCAGATGCTAACAAATTGGGAGTTACAGATGTCAATTTACAAATTACAACACAGCGATTTCTGACTGACTGACTGACTGACTGACTAACTGATTGACAGACTGAGTAAGTTTTTAAGCTACTTCATTTACTTTTGTGTTCTAAGAGCTGGCCACAAATGTGGTTTATGATGTAAGGGAAAATGTTGGAAGAGTGAATGTTTTCCTATTATTTAATTTAAAAATATATTAAACCCTTTTGGCGATTTTTTATTTTCTATTATTCTAAATGCATGACGATATGCTTATGTATTTATTTTTAAGTTTCTTTCCAAATAAGCTGAGGATATATTTATATATTATCTTTTGATTTTTATGCAAAATTAAAAATAAAAATTTTATTTAAATGTTTGCCAAAAATAAAATAACTTATATAAAATATATTTTAAGATTTATTTATTTTTATTTTTATTTATTTGTATTTTTAAAAGTTTTATCTCCACTTGAGTTTTGACTTTTGTAAAAAGCAATGAAATATTTTTTGATATTTTGCGCTCAATAATGAAAAGAGTAAAATATTTTTTTTTAATATTCTGTTTAGCAGTCGATATACATATGCATCCGTTTAAGCCAATTTATAAAGCACTTTTGCCACTCAAAAGAAGCTGTTTAAAGACTTCTAGAACTACTTCAGCCGTTGCAAAACCTTGAACTCGCATTTTATTTGCGATGTTCGGCAGCAAAAAGGTGTCAAAGCAGTGCTGCAAGGCGAATGGCCTCTTAATTCTGTCTATTGAGTGCGCAAAAACTCAGCTGTGTGAGCCAACACGTGAGGGCTCGAATCGTACACATGTGTAAGTGTATAACAATGATTTTATGATTTATAATTAGACGTAATATACACATATATACTTTTTACACATTTGAAAGTTTCATTTTATAGTCATTCACATTCAACCATTTGTATGTATGTGTATTTAAGTCGCACATCGATACTGTTGTTGTTTAGTGTAAATAAATGTATATACTAACTCATGTATATATAATAAAACAAAATTTACAAATGTGTAAAAGCCCGACTATTAATTAAAGTAATGTATTGAAAAAAGCTATTAAAATTCCGTTTTTTTTTTGTAATTTTTGTAATGTAATTGAAGCTTTTTACAATCAATAGAAAATAAGAGAGAGAGAGAGAGAAATAAATGAAAATTATAAATCATATTTAGCTCAAAATAAACATTTTATTGAAATGTTTGGCAAATATTAAATATGCCATTTATTAAATATATTTTTGATTTATTTATTTTTCATATTTAAAATTTTCATTAATGGTTGAAAATAAATATATATGTATGTATGTACTTAGTCAAATTTAAATATACATAAATCACATTAAACACATCACATTTTCTGCTATAATTAAAGCGTTTACATTGCTTGTGAATATTAAATTCAAAGAGCTCAACTGTTGCAGTATGGAAGCAGAAAGCGGCCTTGTCTAGAAGATACCCAACATTCTAGTTTAGATCAAGACATACATAGGCAAGGCACACATACGCAGGCACATCTATATTGTGACTCTACTTTACTGAACAGTCAAACATGCCCAGTTCGACTAGGCTGTACATACTTTAGGCATCAATGGATGTCTTCTGCTACCTGTTACATATAACATAGCAAAAACATAATACCCCACATTGCCATTTTCCCTAGGTATAAAGCGAAACTGAGCATTTCTATGGAAAGTAACTGAACTTATTTAGTTTGACATGAAAGAGTTTTCCAATTGCTTTGCTACTTAACTGCTTTTCAATGCAATTGCACAAGTTTTTAGTTAAGAGCTTCTAAAGAAATATATATGTAGAAGCACAAGTATTTTATGTATACTTATATAAACTTGTAATTTCTGTGAAGTAAATAAAGTGCTCTTTTGAAGTGAAGTATTTCTGAGAGACAAGCTGATTAGTTGACAGAATCAGAGCTTATTAATTGCTTACTCTTGAGGCACCCTGTATGTAAATGAAACTTGAAACAGAAGAAGTAGAAGAAGAAGAAGAAGAAGAAAAAGAGAAGTGAGACTTATGAACAAGTATAAGCGAAATGAAATACGACATCTGGGCATGGCCTTACATGGCGGTCTGGCAATAGAAATAATTTTTGGTGGAAAACCAGCGCCGACCTACCATAAAGAGAAACTACGAAATGAACGCGTACGTGACAATAAAATGAAATGTGTAAGAGCTGTCAGTGGAGGGAGAGCTGCAGAATGGAGCGGAGTGGAGCACGTGAGGACGTGAGCGTGGACTGTGGCAGAGTGAGACAGACCAAAGAGACATGCGGCGAGACACATTGCTGTGTCGCTTGTTTGCGGCTGCTTCAGCTTCAGCTTCAGCATCAGCTTCGGCCTCAGTTACAGTTGCAACATGCAACCACACCGCGCCACACACCACCGCACCACCCACCGAACACCGCACAGTTTCATAAGCGAGAGCAAAGAAAAACAGCGAATTGCGAATGCAATTTGACAAATTTATTTGCAACGGCAGCAGCAAACGCGACTTGAGTGCAAATACAGATGCGAAACACACACAGAGAGACACAAACGTGAGTGTGTTGTGAGTGTGTGTGTGTGTGTGTGTGTGTGTGAAAGTTCTTTAATATTGTAGCATGCCACGTCGCAACGTGCAACATATGAAAAATGATAGAAATTTGCCAAGTTCCAGTTTGGCGACAATATGCAAATGCAAAGGGAAATCGAGTTACTCTGACAGGTAGCACGATTTTAATAAAAGAAAAGCGAGCATCGACTATAACTGGCAGTTGCTCACCTGCTCAACTTCTCACCTGTTGCTTGCCTTCACATGACTCTGAAAAATTATATTAAAATGTGCGCCATCAGCACGCATTAGACGCGCTCAATTTCCTATTCCATTTTCCTGCCACACATATACACATAGACACACACACACACACTCAAGCTGAAACTAACTCCATCCGGAATCGACACCAGGTTTCACAGCATGTGCTCCTCTTAGAATTCCCATTACTTCCCCAGCTTCGTCGGCGTTTCGTATGGGGCTCAAGCGTTCCATTCCAGCCCATTCCATGCCACCCACTCGCACCGCCCGCAGCCACATTCCAGCTGCTGCATCTGCATCTGTAGTCGCGGCTGCCGGAATTAATGCCTCGCCCGGGGCAGCTGTCGCCCATTTACCTGGCAGCCGTGTGGCAGGTGTGCATTACATACAGCATTCCATTGCAGCGCCCCCCATCCGGCCGCCTGTGACATGGCATGCCGCCGCCTCTAAGCAGTTAAAGCGAAGCCCATAAAGTTTTGCCCAAGTCTCTCTCCCCAGTCAGCAGCTGCTTGGCAACGAATTAAAGATGCATTTAAATTGAATCATCAAACTAAACTCACTAACTGCCTAAGTTAATATTTACATCGCTCTGACTATCAAGTGCTGCCTGGATGCAGTCAGTCAGTCTGTTAACTAGTTCCATATAGATTTCCGGGCCAGCCTAATGGAGCAGCCCCCATAGCTGATTCTAGTTTAAAATGCTGCCCAATGGCGTCCAGAAGTGCTAGCTCCAGCTGCTCGCCGCCTGCTGCTGCTGCTTGGATAAGGGTAATAGGATTTTCGGGTCGCTCGCAGTCCATTTCAATTAGTGGGCACATGTCCAGGGACTGCCTACCATCATTTAATTTGTGTGCGTGTGGAGAGTGTAGAGAGTGGAGAGTTCCATTAGAAATGCAGCGTGTGATTTGTCCCACTGAGGTAAATAATAACAAAGCAGCTCCATTAGCAGCGCAACTGAATCTAAGTTAACTGAATTATGCAAGCCCCCAGCCTCAGGCCGCAAGCTCCAAGCTCCAAGCCCCAAAACACTATTCATAAACATAATTTGGCTGAAGCTGAGCTATATTTAGACTGAATATGAATATATTGAGTGTTGTTTATAGCGAATGAAGAAATACTGAAACTAATAAGAATAATAAAGATAATGTGAACAGTAATAATAATAATAAGAATAAGTTAAGAAAAACTATAACAATAAGAATAATATTAATTGTGATAGTAATGAAAATACTGATGATAAAACTATAACAATATAATTCTGTATATATAGTGTAAGTATAATAATGAGATAATGAGAATAGCAATAACAATGATAACGAAAAGGCATATAATAATAATCAGAATACTAGTAAATAATAATTAAAGTGAGAACTATTACAATTATTAACATTCATAATGATAATGAAAATGCTGATGATAATAATAATAATACTAATACTAATAATGATAAAAATTAAAATAATACTAATAATAGCTTTCACAATAATAACAATGGCGATACCAATAATTTGAAGAATGATAATATATATATAAATAATAATAATAGTATTAATAATGAACATGCTGATGATATAAAAAAAAGCTAATAATTATCACAGTAATAGCAGTGATAACAATACTAATAATTCATATAATAAGAACGACAATTAGCATAACTTATTCTGCACATATTGCTAACTTGGCAGTTCTAGTCGTCTTAGATGGAGCACTAAGCAAACACAAATCGACTGATGATTAAAACAAAAAAAAAAGTCTTTAAAGCTCGCTTTTTAGGTGCTAGTTGCGCTGCTTCAGCTGGCTTTCGTCTAGCGTCGAATGCTCTAAGCTCTGAGTGGCTCAGCTCGCAGCGTGCACATAAAAAAGTGTCTACCAGCTCAAGTAAGAGCCAAAGCCAGAGCCAAAGCAGAAGCAGAAGCAGAAGCTAAAGCCAACAACGGGCGAGGCTGCACAGTTCAATGCGCGTTTATGGCTTTCCAATTGCGATTGCTTCGTGTTGTTTGCCCAGTCGATGTCCCTTTGGACGCTTGACACTACAGAGATAACGGAGCGCATCAAATCATTTCGTGCTAATGGAATTGCATTGATGTTGATGGAGTTTTTAGCGTCGCCCAACAATGGCTACCAGCACTATGCCATCAAATTTGACGTCAGTGCAGATAAAGCCAAGAATTTATATAAAAATATATAGTCGAGTGAGAATTTTATATAAGACATGCCAAATATATATAGACATATACATATACATATATCTTTAGGTATATCTATAGGTCTAACTACTATAGGTTGGAAAGGTGTAAGGGTATTTTCGCTTCGTTTTGCACCTTTGCCTAACGCTTCAACTGTGTCTGTGGCTGGTTTTTTAAGAGTTCATCCAATGTACGCCCAAACGCAATTTTGGCGGCTGGCCTTCTTTTAGCTTTTTATGGCTTTTCGTTAGAATCGAAGGCAGGATTTTTGGGACCGGCCCAGAGCCCATGGCAGACAATGATGATGACGATGATGACGATGAACTGGTTTATTGAATTTGTGTGCGGAAATTGCTGTTTGCTCTGCGCGTAATACCAAATGGAAATCAGAGAAATCTGCATAGTAATGTTGCTTGACATCTAAATATGTTTCGTATACGAACTGTGTGAACCAAGCTACCCCACAGATAGCTCAGCGCACTGCAAAGTTCATTTGGGTTTGCTGCTTTTTGGGTAATACATCAAACAAAATTAAAACGCACCGCGGCAGCTGGAAGGCTTGAAGGGTTGGCAAAACATTTGCCACTGGCTAAAATAATGATGTAGTTGCCAGAGGGCGCACAGACAGAGCCGGGACAGACAGTGCCACGTGTCGGCGCCGCGGGGTTACAGATGCGATGTCACTCAGCGACAAACGGAAAGCTAGAAAGGCCAAAGCTTGCGCCAACAGACTGTTGCTTCATTGTTGCTAGTTGTTGTTGTTGTTGTTTTTGTTGTTGTTGTTGTTGCTCAATTGAGTCCATTGGCTGTAGTTTCCCCGTTGCCAGACAATTGCTCATGGCCAGCTCACGCCCCAACTCCAGCTCCCATTTACTGTAGCTGCCAGTCCAGAACTGAGCTCCAGACATGACGGCGCTGGGGTTGAAAGTGCATGACACACAATTGTTTCCCTGACACCCACCCAGCGTACGACCGACCATTAACATGCACACCCGTACATGAACCCAGCCCTCATAGCCAACCCCTTGCCTCGACTCTCGACCATCAAATTGTTTTTGTGGTTACCAGCTGGTTTATGGTTACACATTTTCTGCTTTTACCTTTAAACCTTGGGTTCCTTTTATATTGACATCGTTTCTGCATGCAATCTAATAAATGAGTCGTGTATGAGGGGTGTCTATGACTGTGTGTGTGTGTGTGTGTGTTATGTGGAACAACTGCAGGTGCTCAAAAATAATGGTTTCGCATTCTCCAGCCCAGCACGCCCCTTTGGCTTGCTGAGCTTCCTGGATGAATTGCTGCTATCGCTTGGCCATAATTTATTACCTGTATTAAATACACTATACACCTATAGAATATGTCATTGTCTTGGACCTATGGCATTCTCATTGATTTGCATGCCCGCAATGATTCATTCGGGCAATACATCAGTTGGAAACCCGCACTAATTGACCAATTCACTTGTTATTGCGACAAGATCTATGAACATAAACATTACAATAAACTCTATAAATATTTATATATAAATATGTACATTTATATATATAGATGTATATATATATACCAAGTCAGTTGGCTGCTCTGCTATAAATTGGTGTAAAGTTTCTGATTTATAGTTGCTTTTATTTATTATTAAGCCCATGTAATTGGCAAGACCTGATTGTGTCCCACTCAAACGTAATCTGATCCATAAATTGTTTTTATTGATTTCAGTTTAACATTTTAAATACTGCGATTAAGGTAGAAATGAATTTTTCCTTTGGCAAACAAAAATTCAGCTTGTGTTTGGAAAAGGCTAAACAATTTTATCTTTGCCTGAATATTTATGACAATAGCTTTAAATATCAAAAGAAATCGCTTACGAATATATTTAATACTCAACAGATGAGCTGACAATGACAATTCGCTTATGAACTCATATGTGGAATATATTTCAAGAAGTTCAATGAAATTGCCAGTGATATTTATTAAATATATATTTGATATATAACTATATATTATAAACTAATATACAATTGTGAAGTTTAATTTAAATTTTAAATAAATATTAAATTGTTATTAAAATCTTTTACATTTGCTTTCATGCCCTAACGTAGACTTATGCGACTATTGCTCTGGATCTTGCCTACCTTATACTGTCTGAAAAAGCCGTCTCCTTTAAAGTCTCTTTGCTTCTCTCGCCCTCTCGGTATAACTCTGCCTTGCTCTCATTCTGCCACACGCACTGTTCTCTTTTCTCCATCTATCTGCCTCTCTCTCTCATCCTATGTGTTTCCTTCTATCTCTCTCCTTCTCGTTCTGTCTTCCTATATCACTCCCTCACTCTCTTCTCTTTATACTCTCCCTCTCTCTCTCTCTCTCTCTCTCTCTGGTCTTTTAACGTAATAGGTAAATAGAAACGCATGTGTCTTGGGCCTATTTGTGAGCTAAATTAATAATTATAATTTGCAGACAATTAATTGCAGAGCCACGTAAATGATATGAAACAAGAAGATTCATTTGGCAGCCAGAAAGGTTAGCTAATGTTGTGTACGCTGGCAATGGCTGTTATGATTTTAATTAAAAGTTTAATTACACATTTTTCCGGTCAGCTACTATGACCTTTTGCTAACCGAGGGCAGAGTGGGAGAGAGAGAGAGAGAGAGAGAGAGTGAGAGAGAAACCCCAGCTGGCGAGCCCATTTTACAGCCACTCGAAAGAAGACTCGACGAAAAATCTCGCAGTGCTCAGCGAATCGGAGCAATCAAATCTGATTTAATATTTACGAATCGTTTCGAATTTAATTTGCTGCTATTTTTGGGTTCATTTTTGTCTAATGGCATTTGGAGACAATTTAATTAATTTGAAGACAACAAACATTTCTGTCCACTGACATGTTCGCGCTGAGAATTCAAGCTCAAATGCCAACAATTGCAGAAATACAAATTATTTAATTTGCGCGCTGTGTGTGTGTTGTGTGTGTGCACAGCGTGGTATTGTATTGAGGCTGAGGCATTGACCAGTTGCTGTTACGCTTGGGCAGCCAGCGACCATTCACTGGCCACCGCCCACCGCCCACCGCTCACCGCCCACCGCCCACTCGCCACTTGTCAGTCTCTCGCCAAGTCATTTAATGTCAGTTGGCTGTTTGGCATGCGGATCACGTAGTTTCTGTGCCACCAGCACTTTTTCATTTCCATTCATTCACTTACGCGCTGCGGCTGCGGCCTGAAGAAACATCAACACACCAACACACACACACACACACACACACACACACACACGCATCACACCTACTTACACACGCCATAGTCAAATGGGTGGCTTGAGTTGGACTACTGCTACTGCTACTGCTACTGCTGCTGCTGCTTCAGCTTCTGCTTCTGATTTGTTTGTCGGAATTGTCAAGCGGCGCAGTTGACTGACTGACTGACTGACAGCCGGACAGAGCGACGGTCGGACTGGAGCTGGCATTGAAATTGAATTGTGAAAACTTCGTGGGCGTAGACAGTTTTTTTTCTTCTTTATTTTTATATATAATATAATTTGCACTTAATTGGCCAGAAACAAGCTTTGCAATTACGCATCCCACACATCAGCTGTGCGCCTCATCTATTTCGCATATTTGCCAGGCCAACGGGTCGTATACGTTGCATATTGAATGCCATAGTTTGTATAATCATTTCTATATATAATTATAATAATTCTTTGCTCAATTTGGTATGTGAGATGTTGAGCTTAATTTGATATATTTATGTCATATATATATAATTATAGTTCCAAGTCAAATTTGCCTTTTGATATTTAGCATATTCTTTCCATATAAGTTTTTTTTTCTTGTGTCATCTGCATAAATCCGCCTTTCATCAGCGAAAAGTTGCAGCTTATCCTGTTGCTGGCTGCTTTCTGGTTACAACTTATGCAATAATAAGTTTAGCCTTCAGTCTGAGCAGAGTTTAGTATCAGAGTTTCATATCAGAAGTCAACTTTCGAGTCAGCTGGGGGTATGCTCTTATAATAAACTTTAACTTGTTAACTGCTGAATGTTTTGATATCTTAAAGTGAGCGGCATAATGTTGGTCTATTTTGTAAAATATATAAATAAATAAATAAATAAATAAATAATAATAAATAAAATATATAAATAAAAAATAAATATAATATAAAATATATATGTATGAATCCATTCCGACCCATCAATACGCATGCAAATTCAGAGTCAGCCTCATTTTTACAGTGTATGCCGCCAACGCTGATACTCCCACCAGTGTCTTCTGCATGCTCTACTCCCACGCACACACACACACACACACACACACACACACATACATCTATGTATAGTATGTACATTTGTTTTTTATTTTGTGCGGATCAAAGTGCTAATACAAACAGCTGAGCCGGGCACAAAGTTCTTCTTCGTGGAAACGCCTCATTGGGGTGCGAGGCGTTGAGTAATCTACAAGCATGCAGAAGTTGCGTGAAGCGTTCGCCTTTGTGGCTGGCTGGCGGGCTGGCTGGCTGGCTCTTTGGCTGGCTTATCAGGGCAGCTAGAAGGATAAAGTTGAACGGAACAGCTAAACAATGGCTTGGCGTGGGAGAGAGCGCCGCTTTTGAAACGCATATTCAGCCTTTGGTTGCGGGTTGCCCTGGTTAACAAAATGGCGTCGGCACATAATTAATAGCACTAAGGAGATTAGTTGCCCTGCATAGCACGAACAACAAGAGCTGCCCTCTGCCCTCTGCCCCACCCCACCCTACTATGCCTTGTCAATAGTTGCACACGCAATGTGCCCCACTGCGTGGCGCGCTGTCAGTCAGTCAGAGCACCGTTTGCACCTGTCCAGCCGCTCGCCCACATTCTGCACGCAATCTAATTTAGCTAGAAACAGCGAAACGTGCCCGGCGTGGCCAAAGTCGTACCTCCAGCCACGCCCGCCCATCAACGCCAGGAGCTCGCTCGCTCGCTAATATCGTTAAGGAGCACAGGATGCGGCACAAGCTGAGTTGTGATATCTCTATATCGAGCACTGGCTCAATACTTCTCATTAGACAGCGCAAAGTCAACACCAAAATTGCAGCACTCGATATTTAAGAAAAGTTAGCAACAGCTGCAGCTGGCCATGGGCGACTGCTGCATGCCCTGTTAGCAGTTGAACTGGTATTGAAATTGGTTGCAAAGAAATTTTGTTGACCTGCGGCAAATATTGATTTGTGCTCGACGTGGGTATGTCATTAGGTTATGTTTATTTAGGAAAGGTTATGAATAGCGAAATTGATGGGGTTTTTATTTTGATTGTCTGTCAACTAGTGGGCGTGGCTAGAACATGTTTAGAGAAGTTCTGGAGTCATCTATACAGCATATCACAGTTTATTTACTGTGGTCACTATAGGTCTTTGGCTGTTTTTCTAATGATGATAAAGTATGATTGAGGTATTAAGAGTAAAGCAAGTAAGGTAAATTATAATTTAAGAAAGCTGAAGAACAGATAATGCAGCTTATCAATTATATAAAAGATGATAACAATTAAATTGCTAAAGCCTTTTTTAGAAAAAACTGTATACCTTCTTGTATACCTTGTTTTAAAGGTCAAGTAATTTCTTGTTTATATTAATTTGTTTTTATATTATCTTTAATAAATATAATTTAAAATAAATAACATAAATAGTTTGTTTTTATTATATATATTAGCAAACTCAACTCAAGATTGTTAAAATGTTTTTTGAGAACAGTTTGTAATTTATTTAAATTTTTAATATTAAAACTTACATAACTAAAATATAAAAAATTATTAGGCAATTTCCATTTGAAATTTAAAGATGACAATATTTCAGCTTAGCCGAAAAAAATCACTAAAAATATTGAAATAAATTGCGCTTTATATTTCTTATCAAATAAAGCATCGAATGTCTCTAATAATTAATAGTTTAATCTAATAAATTATAATAGTAGATAATAAAATTGGCGTGTGTAGAACTGAAATGTCAAGCAAAGATATTTAAACATCCTTGAAATTTTGTCTTTTTTATTAAACTTTAATAACTAAAACATACAAAATAAATATCCAAGCACAATCGACGTAAAATTTAATAAAAATGCCACAAGAATTATGTTGTTTTTGCTCAAGTAAATAAACTACAGAATGATTTGAAGTAAATTGCTTTTGATATGTTTTCTTTGAATTAAAAGCGAAATATATGAAATTCCGCGTGAGTTCATGAGGAAGGAAAACAAACAGCTCAAGCGGCGGGCATCCCCTGATGATTGATCACAGCAGGTGTACAGCCGAGAGAGAGAGAGAGAGAGAGAGAGAGAGAGAGAGAGGTGGAATAAGCGACTCGATGGTTGGGGCTTGTGGAGGGCAGCAACATGGCGGGGCGAATTCAAGCGAGTCAAGGACCCGGCGAGGCCTCGGAAAGCGTTGAGGGAACTTGGTTTTGGGTGCAAGCTGCAAGATTTGAGCAATTATTTTGGGGGTTGGCGGCTGGGCGGGGAGTTGAGCGGTGAACGGCGAACGGCGAACGGGCTCAAGGATAATGCACTTAAGCCACGGTTACCTGCTACGGATTGTGCAAGTTACCGTTACTCAGCTGGTCTTGACTGCTTTTGTATGCACATGCATACGAGATGCGTCTGAATTTGAATTATTCATCATTGCTGCAGTTGCAGTCGTGATGCTGCCGCTGTAACTGCTTGAAGACGAGGGTTGTTTGTCGTCCTTGAGGGTTGGCGGCAACAGGCGGCGCGATGCGGCAACACTTTGTGCATTTTCCAGTTTCCAGCACACATTCGCATCCACAAAGTCCACACAGCATCTAGCTGTTGTGTTGGCGGCAATTCGAAAGCAATTTTAGCAGCATTAATCATTCCCCTTATCCACACATGGCACTCCATACCCCAACCCACCCCCCCCCCCCCCCCATTCCCACCCACACACACACACACACACACACACATAGAGTCAACTGGCCTTTTGTCTAATGTTGACAAAACGCATTTTAAGCTCTTCAGAATTGCCTTCTTTTGTTTAGTTAGTTGACTGCTGCCCACTGTGCATACATATGTGGATTCGGCTGGCTGCGCCTGTGAGCTCGCATTTGGATTTGAATTTGGTTTTGCGAACAGGTTTCTGGGACATGGGCTGGCAGCTGGGCTGACCCTTAATATGAATTGACTTTGGCCACTTTTGTTTGCGAAAGCCCTTAACTACCTTATTGTATTGACTGTTGACTAAATCACTTCAGTGCATCAGTTGCGCATTTTTTATCAGAGTACACTGAGCGAAGGCTTGTAGCATTTAGAAATATATACAAATTTAAGAATTCTTTTATTTTATAGTAAAATAAAATAATTATTTTTAATATATTTTATTTTAATATAGTTGTTAGTCACCCTGTGTATATCATTAAAACTAGATGCCGCCCTGTGATAAAATAGTTTCTTTATAAACCCACAATTTTTATAAATTTTTATATAGTTAAAATAATTTAATATAAAAAAAATATTTTTCAGCTTTATGGAGTTCAAACATAACTGTGATAATAGATAGTTTATGCTGCAGCAATAAATTCAATTTATCAAACAAAAAAATTGAGAAATATATGATCTGCCATCAAGTAGATTTTCACTCACCTAAAAAAATATTTTCTATTTTTTGCGAGTTGAACTTTTCGCAGTTGCTGCAAATGCACGACAAATTAACACAGCCAGAACAAAATGTGAAATAGTCCCGTTGCAACGGCTGCTGCTGCTGTGGCTGCTACTGCTGCTGTTGCTGTCTGTGTGTCCCTGGCCGTGTCCGTGTCCGTGTCCGTGTCCGTGGACGCCACGCCCGCGGCTTTGCTGTGGCACTAAGCAAATGGCTGTTGCGAATAAAAACTAAAACTCTGCGCTTGTTTTTCTGTGTGATTTTCACACAGCGCCCGATTGGGTTGGAAAGTTTATTCAATGAGGGTGGCACAGTTCCGTTCACCCTTGGGTAGAGGCGCAACACGGCGTGTACAATTTACAGTTAGCCCGGCGTGGCGCGGCACAGTAAAGCGCACGTTAATATTTTTTTTTTTGCCACGAATATACTTTGTTCTTTAAGTTGCAGTTAGTACAAATATATATACATGTATTTATTTATATATATTTATTTTCATTTTTTTTAACTTTCCTTTATTTATACTATAATAAATAGAGTTTATTCGAACTATTTTCTGAGCACTGTTTTAATTGCGCCTTTTGCTGATGCAGTGTTCAAATTTCAACCCCCGCGCCGCTCCGTCTCACTTCACTCAAGCGACATTTGTTTTTGTTTACCAATTGTATTGGATTTACCGTTACCGCACACGCGAACGTCTTTCGTCAAACTGGCCAAAAAGTCGCACACACTCATCGGGCAGAATTTCTCAATTGAACTTTGGAAAGTAGAATGGCAGTTGAAAGCTTCGCAAGCATGCGAGCATACGCTCAATTGCAATCGCTGTCTCTCCCTTTCCTCTCCCTCTCTCACATCACACACATTCACTTCGCCTCGCTTGGTCAGTCCGAAGGCGGCAGTGGCTTTGCACAATAAATGCGACGCAACAGCGCGTTGAGCTTTGAATGGCAACCACCCAAAAATGGCCAAACGACTCGGCGAATCGTTGAAAAGCTCCAAACACCCCGTTAGTTAAGCGCATGCGTCAACATAGTTCAAAAGTCGCGCTCAAAGCTCTTGCACACTGTTGACGCTCTCGCATGCTCACTCTCTCTCTCTCTCTCTCTCACTCGCTCGTACTCTTTCACTCTCGTTGCGTTACGTGTGGGTGGTGGTTGCCCAGCGTGGGGTTGCGGTCTATTTGAGTTGTGTCCAAGTGTGGGTCGATGGTTTTTCTCTACCACACGTTATTATTGTTATTACTGTTGTTGTTGTTGTAGTTGTAATAATGCAGCAGCAGCAGCAGCAGCGACAGCGACAGCAGCAGGCGGCGTTTTAGCGGCAGGAATGTGCACTTTGTTCATGTTTGTGCTTTGTTGCTGTTTCTGTTGTTGTTGCTGTTGCTGTTGTTGCTTGCTACTGCAAATTGCCTCGTAGCATTTAAGTCGAATTATGAAACTCGGTGCAGGCAGCCGCCGCAACCCACCCGCAGGCCCCCTCAACAGAAGCGAAGCACCCATGCAAAACGCCAGGAATGGGAATGCGAATGCGCCTAAGGGAGAATACCTGTATTTTAATTAATATTGATTGAACATATTGAGCATTGCAGGTGTGCCTTAATTTAATTGTGTTTATTTTTATTAACAAACAATAAACTTTCATACCATATCAAATTTTTAAATGTAAATCCATAACTGAATTAAGAACAGTTTATTTTTATATATATGGGCATATGTGATAATTGAAATAAAGTTCTTGTTGCTAAACAGGACTCATTAACAAGATAGCTCTTATATATTCATGATGTATGTTATCTATGTTTGTCAATATCTCATAATCTTTGTAAACACCTGTTGACAATGAGAAAATACCACATCATGTAAAACTTGGCAGTCCAAAGGTTTATATTTAGCTAATCATAGTATTTAAATACCAATCGAGTTTAAATTAAGTGCATATCTAAATCATTTTAAACCACAAAAAAGTATTTTCATAACGGCTCTGTAGAAAATACTAAAAGTACTTTTTAAAAAATATACTGCTGTATATATATAAACAGCGATATGTATGCAAGCAAATAATGGCTTTATTATATACGAATATTAATAAGAATAAATTTAAGAAGAACAAACATGACATTTTTTTAAATATTAATAAATAAATTAACCTACAATCTCTTATAGAATAAATAATTTGAAATATTTATCATCGTTGATCAACGCACTACGTCAGTTTACTGCGGCTTACGTCATTCTTGGTATTTTTCACTTTTCACGCGATTTCTCGATTGGCCAGTTATCGTCTAGCCGCCACAGTGATAAACAGCTGTTCAGCAAGATAGCGTAAAGCAATAATCGTCCGGTCACAACAAAATCATTTTAACAAGAAAGAAAACATTAGCTTGAACGAAAAGCAATTACGCTAGAGCATCGTAACTCTTCGTTTTTGGAAAATAATTAGAATTCCGTTGCCATTCTAAATATGCCTGTACCCGCATTGTGACGACAGCAACATCAGCAAGGCGCAATATATTCAATTAAAGCAAGCCAAAACTCATTCGGATCGCAAGATGTCCACTGAGGAGTGCCTGTGGCGCGAGCACGTTGTGCAAAGGTTGCGCGAACGGGATCGCAAGGAGTGCGAGAATTTCAAGGAGATAATAGTGCAAAGTGAGTAGCATGCGTATACATATAAGTATATATGTGTATGATGTATGAAGCTGCAGACAAATTATGACTGCGTCTCATTTCGATTGACTGCGTACTAATAAAAACTTGTTCTATTCCAACGAGCATCATCACAGACAATCGCCTCATAGATCATGTTGCGCAATTAAAGTCGGACAACCTGAAATTGTCTGTGGAGAACGAGCAGCTGCGCAATGCTGTGTCAACAGGTGGCACCGGTCCCAATGTTGCCATGGCTACGCTGGAAAAGAAGCTGCTGGCGCAGCAAGAGGAGCTGACGGACCTGCACAAAAGGAAGGGTGAACACTCCCAAATGATTGTCGACTTAAATCTCAAAGTTGAGCAGCAAAAGGAGCTGATTTCCGAAAAGGAGCACAGGTATGTGCTGGATAAAGAAAGAGACAGAGAGAGCTCCTGTCATGTCTGGTAAAATTGATGCTGCTCTCATTTCAGTCTTTACGAACAACAAACTGCCAACAATCGGCTAAGGGCTGAAGTGCAGCTGCTGCACTCCAGCTTGGAGGAGCTCAAAAAGCTGAACACAACCTTGCTCGATGAGCACACGGCACTGCAGTTGGCTTTCAGTTCCCTGGAGGAGAAAATGCGCAATGTACAGGTTAGTTGTGCTGCTTGGTCCAGATATGCCTAATGGATATTATCATCGTTGTAGCATTGATTTACAAATTCTAAACAGTTTTCCCCCAAAACATTTTTCCCTTTAAAGTATTCCCAATTTTGTTTTTTTTTTTTTTTTTATATTGCTTTTTCCAAATTATCTTGTTTATGTTATAAATGTATGTGAATATATAGTATAGTCGCTATTGAAGAAACTCGGTAAGTAGTTGATACATAAATGTATGCATATATATGTGTATAGGGTATAGATTGTGTTTGTGAAACTTAAAAGTAAAGTAAGGTATTTAATGAACGATGCATTGCAAAAGTCCATAAGCTCCATAGTTATATACTGCATATCTGTTTGCCAGTTGAACGTATATGTTTCAGATTTATAGCTGATCTTATGAAATTGTTGGTCAGACGCTCGTCTCACATCTGCATTTATAATCAGCTACGAAACAAGCGAGCAGACGTGAGTTTGGCTTGTTTTATCTTTCAACTGCCAATGTCATAGCAAACTTGTTTTTTCCCCTCTGGTTGAGACATAAAAGCCAAGCACATAAATTTGAATAACAATGAATGCATTTCCCATACATTATTAACTATAATTATATTGATTTAAAATATGTTTGCTAACATTTTGATCATTTCTTTCGACTTGCAGGATGAGAATCGCTATTTGCTGGAACGTTTGATGCGCTACAGGGCAAAGGATGCCGACAAACTGAATGAAGAAAACGAAAGTTTAATAAGGTAACAAAAACAAAGACAAAAAAAAAGTGAAAAGAAGAATGTTTTTCTATTAAACGTGCACTGCATTCATTTATAAGTTATCGGTTCATATAATGATATTGTATATATATGATATTGTATATACATATAATATTTATAGAAATGTTGATAAGTATTGGCTAAAACTGGCAGCCTTTTTGGGCGTGCTCGAAATATATATTTTTTCCAAAATCAAAAATCGTTGTCACAATAGAATTGAAGAGATTGCATGAATCAGTTATTATTTATTTTAATTTATTAGACTTTTGTGTTTAAAATCTAAAAATTATAAATTTTGTTTATAATAGATCAGCTTTCATACATTCAAAAACAATATCAACTCAGTTCATAATACCAGTTTTAGGTATTATAAAAATCTTCAATTAGAGATCTGTTCTAAGAACTCCTAAAAGATTTTCTAGATGTTGACTCATACTATATATGTATTATAAAACTGATATTCAATGAATATTGAATTCTTGTGGCTGATTTCAATAACTTCGCCTACTCACATAACTCGCAAGCTTGTTCATTGGGTCATTAAAATTAATTAAAAACACATTGTTATGCAACTAAATTGCTTTTGTTAAAGGTAAATAATCCTGATTCGTTTATCTATAGTCGGGCTTTTTCGAATTTAATATTTTTTTGTTTTCTTGTTTTGCTTTTATATGGTTCAACATTAAATATGTAACCGATTTCGAAAATATCTAGAAAAAGACTGCCGTCACTTTTCAGAAAACGTTCGGCTAAACTGAAACGTGATTTGGAAGACGCCGTTCGCGAACCCAATTCGGAAGTTAATCCGACTGTTCCTGTGCCCGGGCCCGGGCTCACGCCACTGCATCGCAACTCGAGTCCAGCCCAGTTTGGTGGCACCGCTGGGAGCGACGACGAAATTGATGACGCCTCGATAAACGGCACCATGGAAGCTTTGCGTCTGAACGACGAGGAATATATCAATGCTAGGTTTATGGGCGGTGAAATCGTCAGTGAAATAGCACGCACTAACACAACTACCTCCATTGACACCCTCAAGGCAGCTGGCTATCTGGGCCAGCCGAATCCGACAAAGATTTTCATGAAATTCGAGGCGCACGAGAACGAATCGCACGCAGTACGCTGGAGTCCGGTTGAGCGCATGGTAGCCACAGGCGGTGCCGATAGAAAAGTCAAACTGTGGGACGTTGGCAAAGGTAACTAATTTTATGAATTATGCAGCAACCAAAGGGATTTTCTTTATTAACTGCATTCAATGCTTCTTAGGTTCGACGGAGCCACGTGCTGTGCTTAGTGGGAGCAGTGCTGGCATCAACTCTGTCGACTTTGACTCAACCGGAGCGTACATACTAGGCACATCTAATGATTATGGCGCCCGAGTGTGGACAGTAATGGATAATCGGCTGAGGGTGAGTAGACCAGAGAGTTAAGAGTTGATGTGAACGGAAATGGAGGTTGTAAAAGTATTTGCATACATTTAAAATTTGTTTGTTAAATAGAATAGCGTTATCTTTGTTAAATATCAAAACAAAGACACACAGTGATATGAAAGAAAACAATGTTTATCTATATGTAAATATTGTTAAATATAAAAAAAAATATATATATTATATCTTGTTAAATCAAAAAAAGACTATAATATACATATATATTTATTGTATCATGCCGCAACAAAGCTAGACATATATTGTGATTGTACGCCGTAAAATACTTCCGTAATCAAAAATCAAATGATAGTGCTTTAGCTAGACTTGCCCGACTTACACATGCCCTGTCCATAGAAGAAACACACGGCAACAAAAAATATTTGATAAAAGATATACAATTGTTATCTTTATATCCATTCGTTCTATGACAACTTTTATTTATTTTATTTAATATTCTTATAAAAATTTATTTTATTATAATTTATATTCAAGCCAAGTTCCTTTCTCTAAATGAGTATTTGCTTTATTTTAATTGCTTTCAAATTCGTAATATTTTGAGTTTTATTTAATCACTCATTAAGTATCAGAAAAAAAGACAAGTGAGCGTGCAGTCATCTTTTTTTCCAAATTAGAAATTATTATAGTTATTATTATCATTGTAATTATTATTATAATTATTATATTTAGCTAATGCACAACTTTAGACTAAAAAATTTCGAAATATCACTTCTATTTATTTGATTTTTCTTAAACTAAACTAAGCTTTTCCTAAAACTTGCTCATGTCTAAAATATTGCATCATTTTGCACCGATTCCATCGAAACAAAAAAAAGCCCAGTATATATATATATTTACATATATATATATATATATATATACTAATTAAATCATTTTCGCTCACACCTGGGGGCGCTGCTTATCAGATTATTTACCGAACGCGATATTGTTGCTGCCGTTGCCTCTGTAGTCCGTAGCGCCATTCAGAAATTGATTAACATATGGCTGATGGACTTGTCGTCGCCTATACAAATACGACCAAATGGCGATAACAATGAATTGTGCCACAAAGAACACGGTCGCAGCCACAATGAAACCTGCAACAGAAGCTTGTTTTAGACTCAATTCGGGAAGCTTATCGAAGGCTTATCTGAACTAGATTAGCGGGATTAGCCTGCCGTTCGTAATACTCACCGATGCCATCGAAACACAAGCCAGGCACTCCCTCATTCACAAAGAGCACATTGTCATATGAATCGTAGTCCTTTATCTTATTTGTCTGTTGCTGTTGTTGTTGCTGCTGCTGCTGCTGTTGTTGTTGCTGTTGTTGCTTTTTAACAAAGCCAAATTTATCAGTTATTTGTATCGATTGCACGAGCAGCAGATCCTCTTGACTTGTTTTGTTTTGCACCAGGCCAGCTCTGGTCTCACGACTTGTACGCCACAACCTATGCTGATGATGGCCAACAACATTTGCTAGAAGGTTGAGAATTGAAATACTTTTCATGTACAATCATATAACTATATATATATACTTACATTGAGCATGTGTCTCACGTCTTCGCCGGCGTCCATAGGACTGCTGTGTCCTAAACTCGGCCGTAATGTCATCCTGCTGACAGTTGACTGGCTCACAGCTGGGCATGCAGGGCGTGACGAGAGCACGAAACTGCACCACGTCGCTTGAGGGGAATTTGAAGGCGTCGAAATTGGAAAACAGTATTTTGCCAGACTGTCCGCTTTTGAGAATAGGTCCCATAATCAGATGATCTGTGGGACAGCCCTGCGCATCTATCAGCGTTATCTCCGCATTATCAGCGCCGTCCATGGCAACCAGTTCACGTACGAATATTTCGTACGGACTCTGTTGATCGACTATTTCGAAATGAAGTGCTAGCGGATCGCCCACTTCTGCTGAGCGCATCATATCGGAGCCATCTCTAGAGGAGATTCGCATTAAAACATTGGGAGAGTCCACAATGACCTCCTCGGAGAGCGCTGTCTCTACATCGCCCTTGACGCCCAGATCCACATCATTCGTCACCGACTTGTTGGTCAGATCGTACTGGCAGGTCACCGCCAGGCCCAAGTCTGACGAGGTGACTATCGTATCGTGGTGCTGAATCACAACGTCATTCATGTAGCGACCCGCACCACTTTGCCGAACATTGCACTCCAGATTCTGGTAGCCCATGCGAATCTCAAAGTCCAGCGCACTGCTCACATCCACTGCACATGACTTGGGCGAGCCCTTGGCATAGACCTTGCCATCGAAGAGCTTCGAGGTGCGTATGCGAGCGACCATATCCCCAGCGCCACATTCGATGGTCACATTATAGCAGGATGACAGCTCATAGGTAGCCGCTTCTGGAACCTCCAAATACGGATCCTGCACGTCCGACAGCGTGGCCCGACTGTGATGAGAGAGGCGGCACACCATGTCGCCAGTGTCTCCATAGTCATATGAATGGCATCTGACAGAGATGTGATTATTACACTTTGTTTATACATTAAAATCTTCATTGATGCTCTACCTGTACGGTGAGTTGAGACACAGTTCTCGGCACTCGTCCACGCTGCCAATATCTTGATAGACCGAGTCGACAGTTTTCAGTATGCGCCCGGGCAAACGTTTGAATTCACACAACTTATTCGGCTCCTCGGCACAATTGTTTTCCAAATACTCTGTGCCAGCGTGTGCCTGAAAGGCGTTCGAACCGGCCAATGTAAACCGATCCATTTCGGCCAGTTCACAGGTGCTTGTATCGCGGTGGTAATTGGCAGATCTGTGAGAAAACAATGAATAGTAATAATAATATTATTAGAAAAATTATAAAAAAAAAAATATAAAAACTCTTTCTGAGTTCTAATTGGAGTCTTAATTTTCTTAAAATTTTGACATTTTTATGAAAAGATCAATCCAGCTTGCAAGAAAATTCTCTAGAATCATTTCACTCTACAACAGTAGCACAAAATACTGAACTTTACTCAATCAATATTGCATTTAATCACCTGCATATGAATTCCGTTTCGCCAAGACACAACTCGAGGCAATCACGACGCGATGTCACTGATACGACCCGTTTTGCATGTCCATCCAGTCTGTAGTTTTGGACTCGATCGATGCACCAGGCTCTGGCGCATGGACGCACGCCCAAGCAGGTTTTTTGCGCGTAAATTGTGAAAACAGGAAACTGCGATTTGGTTAGGGCACCTGCAATTAATTAATAAATTAATTACAGAATCAATTCATTTGAAATGCAGCTTTAAAGTATATGTCTTAGTCAAGTGAAATATTCAGCAAATTCTCTCTTCAACTTACCTGGCAAAATATCTGCATTGGATGAAAATAGAACGCATAATCCAGTTTCGTAGTTAACGGATTGACAAGTTTCGTTAGTCTGGCACGATTCAAGACAGTCGGTGAGCATCAGTGTGCCCGGCAATGAGTCCAGCAGTCGGCCGGGTGCGGAGAAAACATAGCTGTAAATGAGATAATAAAAGTTTAATAGAAATTAATATTAATTATATGATTAATATGATAAAAGTTCCAATAGCAGTTATGTATAGATATTATATAATATATCTACCGATCTTTGAGATTCGATTTCCACACTTAAGTTGAGTTTGTTTACGTATTTCCTTACTTATTCACATCTTACCCTGTTATAATTTCGAAGCCCAGCAAATCTGGGTCACATTCCTCCACTGAATCGTGATTATGATAATTTGGCTGGCCAGCCAGTGGTAGAGCTGATGAAATTTGTTCAAAAGGAATGTCCGCTCCCTGACCCTGTCCCTCGTCCTGCTGCCCCTGCCCCTGCCCCTGTTCCTGCTCCTGCTCGGGGTAACTCGATAAGGGCATCGATGCGTCAGAGTCTGCGTGGCTGGCATCTATAAGTGAAATGAAAATGATGGCATTCATGGTTAATCGTCGCATTAACAGGTAGCGGGTTCACGTTGCCAGCTACTTTTGCCAGGTATTTACCGTCAGCCAATTTGGCCGTTGTTGTTGTTGCCCCTCGCTGTCCACTCGCATTGGCATTGGCATTGGCATTGGCATTGGCCACGTACAATGATTGATCATTCTTCTGGCTGGGATCGGCAGGGCTGCTGCCAATGCTGTCGGTGCTCTTTGTTTTGTCACTTTCAGGCATTGATGCTGGTGCCAGCTGAATGGCGACGGGTACCAGCTCCGCCAAATTGTCCCTTGCAGCTGCCTCCAGCTCGATGCGCGACCGACGTGCATCTCCCGAAGAGCAAAGCATCAGCAGCAGCATCACGAGCAGTAGCTGCAAGTGCGTTGGCCTCATGCTGCGTAATGGTCGTCTGCTGCTTTTCATTGGAAATATTTTTCCTTGATATGCGTAGACTGCGGACTGCAGCGCACGTTGTCTCGATTTGTACAATTTGTGAGCTCTCGCACACTCGGCACGCTAAACAACAACGTTAAGAAAAACAATAGCAGAGTAGAGGTATTAATTTAATTATCTTTTCATGCCAGCGGTGTCCGAGGTGTCGTTTAGTTCGTTCAATTGCTCTGGCGCCCAGTCAGGGGAGCACCATTACCCATAATTGTATGTTAGTTCTTCTTGCTATTGCTGCTGCTGTTGTTGTTGTTGTTAATAAGCCTTAATAGGCTTATTATAGTATAATGACCTTTCCGCATCTATCGACAAGTGTTCTTTCCTCCACAGATCTTAGATCTATAGAAAAACTATTTTTATTTATTTTCAATTAGACGTTTAGAGTTTGCTATGTGAGCTTCACTCTATAATTCTGCAAAGCAGGTGGAATTACGAGGAAAAGCGAAGTAGAGTAGCATATTAATGTACCCTCTACTGTTTACAATAGATTGTATCCATGGAAAGGTTTAAGATGAAGTCTTTGAATGGCATATCTAATGGGTATATATTCTAAATTTGGTTACTTATTCATTGGAAAGTTAAGTTCTTAAGATATATTTCTAAGCCTTATAGATGCTAGATCCTATTTTTATAATAAAAATATCTCGAAAATTAAAACTTTAATAGAAAAACACAATCAGGAAAAAGGAGATATTTCTAGATCATATCAATATACATTAATATCTCGAAAATCAAAAAGTTTATGCAAAATTGTTCAAATTGAGCTAAAGAAGAATGTTTTTCGGTCTAGAAATATGCTTATATATAGTGAGCTTAAATTAAATCATTTAATCTTAAGCTACTGATCAAGAATTATGCTGATTACTTATGTGTAGCTCAGTGCTTCACTGCTATTTTAATAGAGCTTTTATTATTTTCTGTTATAGTTCTTAATTTTCTCAAAAAGTCTTTAAGATAAGCTCAAGCTGTATCCATTGCTTCCTTGTAGTCAAGCTAAAAAAAAAAAAGAATACGAAAAATCAACTAACGAGTCAACTGAACGAACTCTCTCGTTGACATCTATGGAATGACACGAGCAGCTCGAGTCGCGAATGCAACATTGACGAGTGACATCTGCTGATTGACAGTTATCGACGTAGACCAAGTTGAGGGTTATATGGGATAAGTTTTTAATATGTGACTAAAATAACAGACGGCGCAACTTGCAGTCAAACTTTTTAATAGGCCAACGAAAAGAGAGCAAGCAACAAATATGTGTATATTTATAGAACTAATCTTGAGCTGTTGAAGGCCTTAATCCTAAGAGCTGCCTCATTAAAGAGGTACCAACACACACTCGAGCTTACAACTCGAATACTAAACTAACTTTATCTATTTAGTACAATTAACTAGATACATTTTTATAAGCAATGCCATGCTCATATTCTAAACCTGATTATTTGAGTTTAAAAATTATATAAACATGAGATGAAAGCAGACTAACTTAATATGTTAGTGGGCTCTTGTTGTTGCTGCTGTTGCTGTTGTTGCTGTTGTGGCGCCTGCTTTGAATGTACTTCTTCTCATGGCAGATATTAGCATTTCAATTCATTTGCTCGCTCCTACACATGACCCTATGTAAATGAGTTACAGATTGCAAACAAAGGTAGCAGACAGACATTTTGCATTATAACCCATTTTCAGTCGCTGCACTAACCAGAGAAACCACAAAGCAAGCTTCGATGGCTAAGTATTCATTGGCTTTGATATCTGAGGCTGTGAATGTGGCGACGTCTGAGTTGAGTGTGGCAGTTGACTAAGCATTTGATTGAGACGCGTCTACTATACTTAATTAATATTAAGCATATAACTGAGATACGATTGGCTAGGGTATTAGCCATGGCCTAACTGATCCCTTGTCATAGAGCACCATGTTTGAGGTATTCTTTGCAAAGTCTTTGAAGTGAAAGTGAAATGAAGGTATTCACAAATATTGACTATCCCAACTTTAAGGTAGTTAAACCTTAACTCTGCTTTTGCCCTGTTGTGGAAATGGCTTTGTTAATTGCAGTTGCTCAGAAATTGAATGCACCTGGTGCATAGTTCATCGAATGCCAACGTCCTTCTATTGCAATGCATGTGCGCATTGCGAGAAATCAAATAAATTGTTAAATATGACAACAGGCTGAGAACCCGCATTGACTTGGCCTAAATAGCAGGAAGGCAACAGCAACAGCAACAGCAATAGCAGCAATAGCAGCAGCGGCAGCAGTGGCAGTGGCAGCATTTGGTGCTACACATTGCGGCATGTGACTAAACATATAAGTGCGATTTCTTCCTCGTCTTTCTATGCATCTATGTAGTTGCAGTTGCAGCCGCCGCCGCTGCTGCTGCTGCTGCTGTTGTTGTTGTTGTTGCTGCTGCTGCTGCTGCACCACCTTTTCTAACTGGTATTTCTGGATTGACATTTAAACGGTTCTTTTTGCGCACATCTCGAGATATAGAGTCCCGCTGTCCGCGGCCATTGAAATGAGCACATTGACTTAAGCTGCCTCCTTATCACGCCGCGCCAACTCGCCTGCACTTCTTACCTGAATTATTTGCCATTGAATTAATGACAGCCACGGCGGCGATCACTCGAAACGGTTTCCAATACACACAATGCGCACACAATTTTTCCAGCTGCCTATCTAATTGCCCAAAAATATGCTCGATTACGCTCCGACCCCATTTCTATAGTACGACTTTTTCGAATCCTAATTGTCAGCTGGCTTTTAAAGTGGGCCAATTTTTGGAACGACCTTGTTCGCATATCGGCAAGTGTGCGCCGCTTAAGTATGAGCATGGATACATTACGATTGTGAATGAAGTCAGTCAGAAATTTTTAAAAATTTGTTAGAATATTCAGAAAGTCAACGCAAAAGCAGAAATGTACTTGGCTTTAGTCTTATTATTTAAACTAAATTACTGTTCGAATAATATTGAAACCGAATATTGAACTAGAAATTTATTAATATATATGTATAAATGCATATAGTTTAAGCTATTTTTTATATATATTTATATTTATATTAAAATATTGATTAGTATATAAATATTTTTAGCTACTTTTTATACATATTATAGCTGAAGTTCAAGCTGACCAAATAAGAGCGTTAGGCAAGGCAATTGCAATAAAGCAAAAAATAATTTGATATTTTATATTGGTTATTGGTTCTTTTAAAGAAAATATAAAGATAGAAAAATACCCATTAAACCATGAAATATTAATTATTATTATTAATTGCCTTCGAAATATTTTGAAGGTGCGACTGAGCACTACTATTTTCATGAACACAAAAATCAAATATCATAAGAAGCCGTTCTTATGATATTTAAAAATAATAATCAGAGCTCAGTTGCACTACTATTTTCATGAGCATAGCTGCATTTACAAATATCAATATATCAGTCGCACTACTATTTTCTTGAACAGAATTATATTAAATCAAAAATCATAAGATTCCGTTGTTTCACTATCCCTTTTTTTTTAGCAATTTGATATATAAAATATATATTTAAAAGCAATTTAAAAACAATATTTAGTGCTAAGTCGCACTACTATTTTCATGAACACAGCAGCATTTATAAATATAAATATATAAAAAATGATCATGTTCCACAAATCCTATAGTTTTATATTGGTAACTTATTAAAATTTGCTATATGAAATGAAATTCTTGTACAACTCTCGCTTATTACACCGTAACTTGAGTATTAAGTATTGGATTGCACCTGATCACTATCTCAACTAACTCATTAACATAGAATATTAGACACTTAAACCTAGTTATCATTGCCAAATAATAAACTTATTAACACATCTTTACCGCCACCTAACAGCGAAATGTCGATGTGTCCAAAGTTTTATAGCAACATAAGTCTTAGGCACAAAGTAGTTAATGCCTTCCCGGTTCTATATATTTTATAGTTATATTAAAAGTAATTTTATTTTAGTATTGACTGCCACAAAACGAACACTTGAACACTTGCACACTAGAGAACATATTAGTTTTAGCATGAGGCTTAGTATCCACCTTTCAGACGTACTTGATTACTTGAGTAAGGTTGCCGCAGAACTGAAGTCATTTGACCAATGTTATGTTCTTATATTTATAAGTTAAGATGCCTCTTCCGACTGCACTTAGAGGAGCAACTACTGCTGTTCCATGCTCTATTCAGCATTCCATTCAAGATTGAAGAAACGAACCTCTGCAGCATACGCATTCAACTCACTTTGAATGCGAGAAACGTAAGAGAGTCATGCTCAAATTCTGACAATACGTCAACCGGTGGCACTGTCGAAAGTGCTATTATTCTAAGCAAAAAACCCTCACTCTACACAGTGAGTCAAGAGAGGGAGATAGAGAGCGACAGAGAGAGAGAGAGAGTGAGTGAGTGGAGAAACCTGTTGCTTAGAGTTCTGGCCATGCTCCAAGTCTCCAGAACGTGCATTGACCGTTCAGCTTCAGTTGCCGGGTTGATAACATTCCCCTGTGCTCTTTCGGAACTTGGCTAAGAGCAGGAGCTTCGCTTCACTTGCTATGGCTTAGAAAAACTTGGTCAGGGACATGAACAGGCTATTCTGGTTACCAATACACACACACACACACATTTTACTAAAGAAACTCCTGATATGCCTATTGTATTTATGGTTACTAGTTTATGATATAAAATGTATTAAGTATGCGAATGAAAGATATTTTCGTATATTATATGTGTTATGATACTAGCTACCAGAAAGCTGAAGCGAAAGAGATTTGAGAACGAAACTAGATGCTAAGTAGAAAAGTATTTAGTATAAAGATCAAATGTGATACTTATTTGGTGTAGGAAACTCGAGATGAGTCTCAATGTGTCAGCTTAAAAAACTCAGTCCTAGAGCAGGGAAAATGCTGCATATCCTTAACTGAATGTCTACAAATTTAGCTCAGATTTGCAATTATATTTACCAGCTTCATATATTACATTAAAATGAATACCATATCGAGTCTGATATGATCTATAACTCTAGCTAATAACTTATGCCGCTGCAGCTCTTATGTTCTCAAAGGTAACTGACTTTTTGGCAATGATAACCAAATTCTGACTTATCATAACTTGATCCTAACCGTAACTCTCTGCGAGTACAACTAAGTTCTAAGACTACAGCTAACCTTCTGGTCCAGCTAGTTGTTGTTTGTCCGAACTGAACGGACAAAAATATTATTCAATAATTTGTTTCAAGAGCAGTTGAGGTTGTTGTTCGGTTTGTGTTTATGGCAACTTTAATGACATTTTGTTCTCGAGAAAACTTGGCTAGGCGAGTAATTGCTAAGTGACTGCTGTTCGGGATGCCTAATTGTTCTTAATAGACGACGCGACGTCCAAATTAATAGCTCATATATATAAATATATGTGTGTATATATGCACATACATACATATTGTCAACTATGCCCAGTGTGACGTTAGAACTTTTTTATGGCGCCCAAATTTGTTGTTTAACGGATTTACACCTGGCTTGTTCTTTGTTTTAAGCACACACTCACGGGTCACAGTGGCAAGGTGATGGCCGCCAAATATGTACAAGAGCCAATTAAAGTGGTAACCGGAAGTCACGACCGCACTTTGAAGATCTGGGACCTACGCAGCATCGCGTGCATCGAGACAAAGTTTGCCGGCTCCAGCTGCAACGATCTCTGCACAACGGACAGCCTCGGCTCGACAATTATCAGTGGCCATTATGATAAGAAGATACGCTTCTGGGATATACGAACAGAGAAGCAAGCAGATGATGTACTAATGCCTGCCAAAATTACCTCGCTCGATCTATCGAAGGGTGAGTCAACCGAAGCTTGAAGTTGAGCTTAACCTTGTCTAATATTCAATTAATAATCAACAGATTGCAATTACCTGATATGTTCGGTCAGAGACGATACAATAAAACTATTAGACTTGCGCAAGAATCAAGTTATATCCACGTTTTCGTAAGTTTGAACTAACTTTATATAATATTATGCTCTAATTATTCCAATTTTTCGATGCACAGAAATGAGCATTTCAAGATCAGCTGTGATTTTGCTCGTGCCTCCTTCAACTCTGGCGCCTCGAAGATTGCCTGTGGCTCGGCAGACGGTGCAATATATATATGGAATGTGAATGGATTTCTCGAGACAACGCTCAAAGGGCACAGGTGTGTAGTAATCAATTCCTATAGCTGCACTTACACACACACACACCCACGTACACTTGCACACACCTTTTTTCTTCTTTTTTTCTGGTTTCTGGTAAAGTTCTGGTTCCGTATTCTTTCACAGCACGGCCGTCAATGCAGTTAGCTGGAGCCCCAACAGCAATTCGCTGGCCTCCGTGGGGAAGAGTAAAAGATGCATCATCTACTCCGACTCGTAGCCCAAAATTGGGCTAACTGAATAATTATAGGTATGTGTGCTTGACCCAGCGATAGCAGCTACGTTTCACAGGCGCATAGTTCCGGATGGCTCTTTGCCTTATCAAGTCCGCGAGTCAGCCGTGTGTCCTCCTTATAAAAACATATAATATGTATTTGGATGTTATACAATATAAAGTGTATATATTTATATATATACTGAATCACTGAACCGATTCACATTTCGATGTAACCAACTTTTTTACGACATATTTTGTATGAAATTCTTTTAAAATTAACTCTAGCTGGTTACCTAATATTATTATTAATATTATTATTATGATTATTATTGTGTACGTAAATCTAACAATTAAATATTTAATTTTGACAGCTTTCGCGTATTTAGGTTTGAACGAATTTAGCAATTTAACTATTATATTTCGCGACAAAATATTTATTAACATTTATTTTTGTACTAAAATAACAATTGTAAAGAAATCAAGTTTTTGTAACATGTAAATATGAAAATATAAATTATGCATAAAATTTTAGTTATAAATGCTGTAATTATTCATGCAGGTTGTTAAACTGTAGATGTAGATGCGGATACTTCTCGCATCTCTTATAAATAAACTGCCATTCTTTAGTAAGACCTGAAATGTGATCGCTGCATAATTGTGTATGCCAAAAGATATTTTTATAAAAAATGAACATTAGTCGCAAGTATTTTTAAAAAATCATTTGATATCTATATAAAACATTACACGATTGTTGTTCCGTCTATTTTTGAACGCTGCGCTTATTTTAAGTAATTTTGCCACATGTATTTCTTAATCATACTAAAGCAATAGTTTATTATGCACATATAAATATCTCTCTTATATATTTTATACATTCATATATTTAGCTTAAATTGGAACAAAAATGTACAGTTTAGCACAATTATCACACGCTGGTCTACTGTGTCTTAGCCTAAATATGCCTCATCTTTTCTTTCGTTCTGCCTTGACTTTGCAAACGTAATAAGAAGCAATTTAGTAGATCATCTGCCATTGGCAAGCAGCAGCTCTCAAGCTGATGTAAGAATGCTGAGTCATTAAAACATTTTTAAAATAGTTTTGCTTTCATCTATAAAAATTTGCTGCTAATAAATAAGCTCAGCTATGCGTTAATATTGAAGCAGCAAAAGTGTATTATGAAGTTGTGCCGAAGAAAGATGTAATGGAAGACAAAATTATAGAAAAATGTTCAATCAATTGAACAGTTATTATAGTCTTATATAAGTTAAGATTAAGATTATATAAGTTAAGATGAGCTGACGATCCACTCTTGAGGAACCATATTAGCTTAAGCAAAGTATAATAATTTTTCTAATATGTCTGCAGCATTATATCATGATAAACCACTAACCTATACTAACCTATATAGTACTATATATTCGTAAGGGCATGCCTTCTTCCACACACTTATCCCGAAAGAGTTCGTAATTTATTATGCTTGTCACCTGATTTAATGGCTTTGTCACATTTGTTACAAAGCCTGTTAATTATTGAGTATACATATATATATATATATTCGAGGATTATTCAAATGAGATGTAAGTAATTGAGCTACTTGTGTTTGGCGATGTCATTCAACTGGCAACAGATGGAAATGCAGTGTCAATGCTCCCACACTCCCGCTCTCTCTCTTTCTCCTCTCTCGTGCTCTGGTGACATTGAAGGCCCAAGTGCTATCGTAAAGTAACTACGCTGAGATTAACTACTGGAGGCAACATGTTTTAAGCAGTTTATACAAACATTAGGCATTAAATGGAAGCAGCCACTAAGGCAGTTTATGGGCAGCTCTCTGTATCGTATGTAACTAGTTGCCCAAGATCGTTTACCCTGGTACACTTGGAAAAGTAATTTTTTAATGGCACGAATGCTTTTCGTGTGGATAATGAGGTGCAGAAATCTAATTGCTTTGTTGGTACAGCCCGTCGAGAGTCGCGAGAGTCGAGCGGGACACATTCGTGCAGCCCTTTTATTGAAAAATGTATTCAACTTGGCACGACAGTTGGCCACATTGCGCTCCAATCTCATGAGATCATTTCGAACAGCCCACCATGGACTATATCAAACACTCGTTCATCAATGCTCCTTTCGCTTGCACTGGTGCAGATGCAACTTTTTATAGCTAACTAGTGCATGCTCTTAAATGATGTTTGCCTTTTCGCTCAGTGCAATGATGTCTGTGTTGTTGTGCAGTAAATGATTGAAATTCACTTTAAAAGCTGCCTGTTGAGAGTATTTTAATTGTTTGCTGCAATAAAACAAAGAAATCATTACACTGAGCGAAATTGGTTCGTTTAGTGTATAAAGTGCACATAGAAGTACACATTTGCATACTCTAGAATTGGATACATTCTCATGCAGCTATATCTTTAGGCAGGTATGATTATTTAGACATTTAATATTATTTGTATTTATTTATTTATTTTGAAATATATGATAGTTCAACAATTAAATATTATAGAAATATTATATTCCTTGAGTTATATTATTATTTATATATTTTTTAGTATTTTTATTTATTTATTATATAATTTATATCATTTTTGTTAATATATTTTTTTGTGAATGAAAAATATTTATTTATTAAGATCTTTCAACTAGTTATATTATACACATTAATAAAACTTTGATCTATATAAAGTATTCGACGAAAAATTCTATTTTAACAAATGTGTTAAGCTATATAAAGTACTGTTCTATGGAAGCTTAAGAAAAACTATAAAGGAGTAGAGTTTCTAGGCCGTTTTTGCTATGGTAAGCTTGTTTCTTGTTTCTACGAGCTGCTACCAGGCATAGCTATAGAAAGTACTAAATGTTTTGCTTGTATAGCTATCCCTACGTAGTCCATGCGCAATTAAGAACTATTTACTTTTCTAAAATAACGAAGCACGCAGCAGCAACAACTGTAAATGAAAATTGAAGAGGTTCTTGGAACGCGAACGCCCACTTGAATTTAGCCAAAATAATGTGCACTCTGTGGCAACATTATCATTATTGGCGACACCATGTGGTCAGGCCAGGCAGCACAAGGCAAGACCAGGCAGTGGCTGGGCTGCTGCAGCCGCGATTCACTTTAAGATGTGGGTTGGACGTACCACTCATTGCCATGGCGATGCTGTTTGCCATTATCCAGCGGCCAGCATTCTGATGCGCACCTGCTTCAAGCACGATATATACGTATATATATATATATATATATATATATATATATATATATATATATATATATATATATATATATATATATTTGTGTGTATATAAGTGGAGTTGCAGCCGATGGTGTGCATCATGCAAATTAATGCACCCTCGGAGCCAACAGGAAACAGGCTTCGTGCAGATTTGTATCTTTATCTGCTGGTAGACCAAACACATTCAAGCAGGTAACTGCTGTCTGGCTCTGTGTCCTCGCTCCCTCGCACACAGTTAGGTGCATTCATCTCAATTAATTCACTTACACAGCAAAAACAACAGCGCAACAACAGCAGCAACAACAACAACAACAACAACAATAGCAAATATAGTTATATAGCTATATAGTTGAGGCCTCTCAAGAATTCCTCACCGACCAAGCACTTTGCTGAAAGGTCGTCATCGTCTTCATTGTCGTCGTCGTCGTCGTCGTCGTTCAACGTCTTTCAAATTAGAAAATTAGGAAAGTTTTTAATTAGGCCCAACATGCAAGCCACATCGTAAAGAATGTACTTCAGATGCGCTCTTCAGATTTGGGCGTTCTCTTCCCATCCCTCTCTCTCTCTCTCTCTCTATGACAAACAATGCACATTGACACGCATCATTATGAAACTATCGAGAGATAAAATGCCAAACAAGCAAACGAGCATAATAGGTGACAATTTAGCAGTCATTACAGTCTCTGTGCGCTCTGTTCCCAGCATTATGGCGCATCTCAAACAGCTGGGAAACACGCTTTTACTGCTGCTTCTTCTTGTTCCTTCTCTGTTTAACTGTAAGTCGCGCTCAGGGCAATTACTTTAAAGTTGTCTTTGAATATTTACGCAGATTTCACTTGAAGATCATCTGTAATTTGGCTTAGCTAAGAAATCTTTATCTGTTTGTGAGCTATCTTAGTTTTAAAACTGTTTAATATTTAGTTTCTACTTTCAACCCATTGAAAATGGTTACTAAAATGATTTTATAAAAATGTATGTTAGGGGAGGCAGGTGTGACAGATCCCATAAGACATATTCTTGATCTGGAAGACGAACTGAATCGATCTACCTATTGTTAACCTGTCCAATTTGCTACCTGTCTATCTGTCCGTCTGTCCAGCTATCCATATGCATATTAAATCGATTATCAGATTTAGTCTTATGAGCGTAGCTTGAATAGCACAAAAGCTGAAGTACCTCAGCGTATCTCCTAGTCGTTCACTACCAACGAAAGCACTCTTTCTTGTTTTCTTTTGGAAATGGTAAGTATTAGTTTACATTTCAAATTACAATTCTTTAGTTTAGATAATGCTTGTTATGAAGTTTATAGTAATAAATAATGCTAGGCCCACAGTGGGCGTAGCCAAGAAATCTTTAAGGCCAGGTTACACGCGAGTATATTTCAAGTCTTTAACTTGATTAACAGCCAGATATACGGAAGTGAAATTTATTTTTCTTCGCTTCAAGAAAAAGTATTCAAACAGTCAATGAGGCAACTGCTACGGATTGTATATAAATAAATTTACCATATACAAAACATTATTTAACTACAATTAAAGCTTACGTTAAGTTAGATTGTAAGTTAATTTTGCTCTAAAAGACTCATAATTATATCCTATGCTCTTTTCGCTTTCTCTCCTACTATATTTCCGTATTTGATCTACACTGAGGCTCAATAGCCACAGCTAACAACTTCCCAAAATGCTTGCCATATTCAACTCGTCTGGCCAATCGTTTCACACCATCTTTTACATCTCAAGGTAGTCTTCATTCAGTCTTCTGTTTTGATTTAGTTAAGGTCCATTATTCATTCCGCTCTGTCTGGCAGTTAAATGTTGCTTTGTCATCGGTGTAGGTCACGAAATCAAGAACAAGTCTTAAGTCGGATGTTGATTCTGATCGAAAGTATGGGCATAATGAGATTTTATGCTTGCAGCATTAGAAAGCTTCAATTAGCGCAGGTGTCTCTAAGAGCCACACAAATATTACCTTGTTAAAGCCCAAACTGTGCAAAATTCAATTCTTTTCACAGCTTTTGTTGCTCGTCATTCCAATTAAATCAAGACATCATTCCTATTATCAAAGTAAAAATAATCTGCTGACAAACAGAATTCATTAAATACTTTTATTTATTTATTTTTTTTTTAAATATTTTTAAGGCAATTTTTATTTAAATTAAATTAAATACATATATCGGCAATAATACATGTTCTACATATAAAATATATATATATATATATATTCATTTAAAGAGAAAAACATATATATATATATATATAAATTATATATCAGAAAATAAAAAAATAATAAATATATAATGTATATATAAATAAATAATATGTGATGTAAAGAAAGTTCTGCATTCATCTAAGTTAGTATATAAATTAAATAAAGTTAATTTAAGTTATTTTCTGATTATTTTGCGCTTTGTTGTTTCCGAAGTCACGAAGGCAGTTCAATAGAGTTCTTAAACTACCTTCATAAGTGTGGAAAACATAGGTAAAGTACATAGTACATAAAGTGGGCTCGAAATATATAAATGGTAGAACTGAAGTAAAAGTATCCATTAACCAACAAACAATCCGCGACATTTCTATTTATATTCTACACCCAAATCGAGCAATGACTAGACAAGACCAATTTCCAAGGCTGCCAAGTATCAAATATATAGATATATAGATATATATATATATATGTATATACGTGTGACCCGTTCTCGTCGTGCGCACCTGTTGAAATTAACTTGTTCGATCTGAGTTTGAAACTTAGAAAAAGTATTAAACCTAATACGAGTGCTGATAGGCCTGAAGCTTCTGCCTGCGCTGATAGCAAACTGTCCAAATGCCAATTATAGCCAATTGGGTGAGCAGGAAGAATGTGGCAGCTGTGATGAGTCCTGGAAGAAATGAAAAATGGTTGGAAATGTTGAATAGACTTATTAAGAAACCAATCAATAATGCAAATCAATTCAAATGTCAACAGCTTTCCTATGGCTGTCAGATTTTATAGCGAGTTTTGGTACAGATGGTCGAGAATACAAAGTACGCTTTCATCTTTGATTTTTCCTGCACAGATAAAACTACATATCTTTCTACGGCAATGTTTTTCTTAAAGCAAATCAATTTTGTGGTCTAAATAAAATATTTGAAATGTATGATTGAAATTGAAGTAAGAAATTCACAGTCGAATTTGGTTGCGCTACCCCCTATCTGAGTTGAAGTACTCCAAGAACACCTATGTTGACTAATATCTGGATAAGAAAGGATTTCTCAAAGACAAAATATTTAAGAGCTTCAAAAATGAAACATAACTACTATATTTGAGTATTTATAATAAAATAGTTATTGAGTACAACTTACCGAATGCATTGACACAGAAGCCGCGTCCCGGATTTGTCGCTGTGAATTCCGTTTCATTATTGTCCGAGTAACCGCCAATATTGGACTTACGACTCTGTTGCTCATCGAAGCCGAATTTATCAGTAATTTGAATGGACTGCACCAGAAGCATATCTGAGGGCGTCTTCACCTCACGTTTCTGACGCATATCGAATGTGGCTAAAATACAAAATCAACGTCAACGTTAACAAAACTTCTCATTCAAAAGGTATCAACTTACCTGTTGTATTCAGCGAACGACGCTTGCGGCCGTACGAGAGCAGAGATCTGTACTCGCCACTGGTATCCTCCTGATCGCACTGAACCGGCTCGCAGCTGGGCATGCAGGGCGTGACCAAGGCACGGAATTGTACAACCTCGCTGGATGGGAACTTGAAGGCGTCGAAGTTGGACAGCAAGATCTTGGTGGAGCCAGCGCTTTTGTATATGGGGCCCATGATGAAGTGATCGGTGGGACAGCCATTCGAGTCGATCAGCGTGATCTCCGAGTTGTCAACGCCATCCAATGCGACCAATTCGCGAACGAATATCTCATAGGGACTTTGCTCATCCATGATTTGGAATTTGAGTGCCAGCGGATCACCCACCTCGGCAGAGCGCATCATATCGGAGCCATCGCGCGAGGTAATACGCATGATCACATTAGGCGAGTCGACAATGACCTCCTCCGATAGGGCGGGCGTCAGATCGCCGCGCACATCCAGGTTGACGCCATTGGTCACCGACTTGTTGGTCAGATCATATTGGCAGGCCAAGGCCAGACCCAGATCGGAGGATGTGACAATCATATCATGATGCTGTATGATAATGTCATTGACATAACGTCCACTCTGGCTCTGACGCACATTGCATTCCAGATCGTGATAGTTCATGCGCAGCTCAAAGTCCAGGGCGCTCCTCACATCCACCGCGCACGATCTGGGCGAGCCCTTGGCGTAGACTTTGCCGCTGAACAGCTTCGATGTGCGTATCCTGGCCAACATATCTCCGCCTCCACACTCGATCGTCACATTGTAACAGGAGGCGAGCTCATAGGTCGACGCCTCTGGCACCTCTAGGTAGGGATCTTGTACGTCTGTTAGCGTGGCGCGGCTGTGATGCGATAGACGACAGACCATGTCGCCCGTGTCATTGTAGTCATACGAGTGGCACCTACAGAGATGACAACACATTGTACATATGATATACATAATATAAATGTTTATGTGCCTACCTGTAGGGAGAGTTGAGACACAGTTCACGGCACTCATCCACGCTGCTCACTTCCTGGTAGACTGAGTCCACCGTCTTCAGGATGCGTCCAGGTAATCGCTTGAACTCGCACAGCTTGTTCGGCTCCTCGACACAATGGTTTTCCAGATAGTCACTGCCCTCCATCACCTGGAAGGCATTCGTGCCAGCCAGCGTCGAACGATCCATTTCACTCAGTTCGCAGGCGCCAGTTGCTCTCTTGTAGTTTGCTGATCTGTAGACAGTTGAAGATTGAGAATATGCATATTAATACTCATTCATTTTAATATTTATATTTAGTTTTATATTAATACTAAAATTTGTATTCACATTCATACTCATATTCATCTGTTTATGCATATTTATAGCTTTATTTTATTTATTTTTAAATACATTTTAAGTTTTATTATTATTTGTTATTATTTATTATTTATATTCATGTGCATTTTCATATATTCATGCTCATATTCACATTCACATTCATAACTAATGTAAATAGCCGTAAAAAAAACGAGCATTTAGGCGATCCATTAGGCCAGGTGAATCGAATTACCGACAGGTAAAATCTCTTAACTTGAAAGTGTTATTACCTGCATGTAAATTCCGTTTCGCTGAGGCAGAGCTCGAAGCACTCCCGCCGCGATCCCACTGAGATGCTGCGCTTCACTTCCGACTTGAGTTTGTAGTTTTGGACGCGATCCACGAACCAGGCCCGCGAGCAGGGCTTCGCGGCGAGGCAAGATTTCTGTGCATAGATTGTGAAAACCGGAAACTGCGACTTGGTCAAGGCGCCTGAAAGGCAAGAGGAAGCAGCACGTTTAATAAGCCAATTAAGATGTTTCTTTGCCAGCACTGTCTAAATATGCAAATATTTGGTGAATTAGGATTTAAAATGTTTTTACCTGGCAGCTGATCAGCGTGTGCTGAAAATAGCACGCAGAGGCCTGTCTCGTAGTTAACGGACTGACAGCTTGTATTCTTAAGGCAGGTTGTCAGACAGTCCGTCAGCATTAAAGTGCCTGGCAGCGAGTCCAAGAGCCGGCCAGGTGCTGAAAATACATAGCTAAAGAAAAGAATTTATAAATAAATCTTCGGCTTATGACAGAGCTTAATTAAAAATTTAATAATTTGCACAGGTGTAAGCTTTCTTCAACCTACCCGGTGACAATTTCGAAGCCAACTGCATCCGAGTCGCAGCTCATGTTGTTCAAGTAGATCTCATTCGAGTCCTTCGAGTCCACATCAGCAGCAGCAGCCGAGAGATCAAAGGCAGCATTACGATTCTCAGTCTCGATGGCCGGCACCACAGCGACTGTTGCTGGAATCTCCGTTGTTGTCTCGCCCAGCGACGGATCTGTAACTAAAGTCGTCTGTTCGCTGAGATCAGTCAGCAGATCTGAGCTGTCTATGGTCGCCGTCTCCTGAGCCGCAGTCTGAGCCTGAGTCATGCACAGCATTAAAACGCCCAGCGCAACGAATTGCAAAAGGCTGTGGCTAAATACTCCATAAGCCATTATGACTATTCAAATGGAGCGCTAAAGGCATTAATAAATAAAACGTGAATGTCAGTCAATGAACAAAGAAATAATCGAATATTATAATAGCTGCATATATTTAGAGAGTGCTCGACTAGCAAATACTGCGCTTACATGTAGCTTAAGCGAAATAAATGTTAGGTTTTCTGATTCAATTAGTGGAGTTAGCCAGTTATGCATTGAGGCATTGCTCAAGTTACTTTATCACTTATCTAATGAGAACTCTAATGAGTTATCCACCCAGCTGATAATTACCTGCTTCCCACAGAATGACAGCTAAAAATGCCAAACATGATTGATATTCTAGTTAAATCCACTTCATATATGTTAAATGCCCCGCCACGCCCACAAGTATTTGAGTTCAAAGCTAAACTAGAGCAACAGTTGACCTCCATTAACGATCGAGTTTCAAACGCCCTCTCCAGCTGTTCGAGAACTCTTCAAAAACTTAGTTTGAAAGTTTTCGAGTTACTTTCTACCTCCCGCCAGTGCAGTTTGCAGCGCACCATTTTGATTCCCTAACAAGTCAGAACAATGCTTCGACTTAAATTGGTTTCTCTCATAATTGAAAGATTATAAGCGCTTGCAATCGTTTTTGATACACATCAATTTATTTGCGAACGCGCTGAGAGCCATACAATTAATTTGAGATACCCACTCAAGAGTCCAGTCTGTGGACTCTAGTTGAATATTTCATAACAATAGCGCACGTAAGTGACCTCATGGACTATTGAGTACGAGGAGAGTCAATTACCTCTTTGGGGAGTGAGTGACCTTTTATGCCTGTTCTGGTTCGCTGGCCCAAGCTGGCTACAGCAAACTTCACAGTTGCCGACTTAATGGCCAACAACATTTATGCTTCATAGTTACGAAGACGACGCGACGCCAGATAATAAAAAGGTTGTGAACTCTTCAAAGTTCTGCAACATAAATAACTAAGAATGGTATAGACTGGAAGTGGTATGTTAATGTATAAATTATATACAAGAGAAGTTTAAGCTGTCTTCCACTTCGTCTAGTAACTACACCCAACACAAAAGGCATTTGGAAATCGATCTATGTGTAACGTTATCTCATTTTTATAGGCCAACTTGTCGCTCTGACGTGCTTTGGGTTTGTATTAGAGAGCATTTAGTTAAGAGCATGACAATAGCGGAGACAACAGCAACAAGTCTGGCGAGGCCTGGCGGCGGCAGCTGCTTTTCGCCCAATTTCACTTTCCCGAAAGTCGCCTCGAGACATAAAAAATTTGAAAGACTCTTTGATTTTCGATAATGCTGCATACCAAAGACTTCAAATAAGATCTCGTGAAACTTGAGCGCCTCACACTGCGTGCCGGGAATAATCGCATAGAGAAATAAGCCATACATGTATATGTATGTCCATACTAACTTATAGACATACATATGCATTAGGTGAGTTTTCTTTTGACTGCTCTTAGGCGTCTCATTTCCAATTAGCAGCGTTTTCCAAGCGCAACGACTGGCCAGCGACTAGTTGGCAACGGCTATGGATGGCAATGTTCTTCATCTCACTAAAAATTGAACTTGCAGGTCGTAAAAACTTGTTATTCTAACAGTGAATTTTACTGGGTTGATCATGTGTGTGCGTACACACACACATACAGTAATGCCTGTGTATGGTGGCGTGCTTGTTGCAAAGCCAAACATGAAAATTGCATGCTGCTGCGGCTCCGGCTCCGGCTCCGGCAGTGGCTGTGGCTGCAACAAAAGCTCCACAGCCCCATGGCCAGAAAGCCGTGCACCCTAATCTTCATTGGCAACAATGTCGACGCAACTGGAAGCAACGGTATTTGATATACACCGACACACACACCTACCTACCTACCTACCTACCTGGCTGGCTGACTGGCTGGCTGACTGTGTGGCTGGCTACCTGCCTACACCAATAACAATTTTCACCAAAAATATAAACCGGCTTTCTTCTTTAAAAACCCATTTCCTCTGCAGTTAAATTTAATTCAATGCGTTTGCTTAGTTAGTTTTCTACTTCTTTATTTTCATTTGGATCTCTAAAGTCCCACATTTGATATCCACACATTATAATTGGGAACAATAAAAACAAACCATATAAACTGAACTGTATCGCCGAGTGAAGTCCGAATAGATATGCAAATAGCCTTTTATTGCACACATTAAACTTCACTCGAAACGCAAGAGCGAGAGAGAGCGAGAGAGAGAGAGAGAGAGAGAGCGAAAGGTAGAGAGAGGGAGATAGAGCGAGCGGGAGAGAGATACGAATTGGTATGCTGAGATTCACTTGTTCAATTTCACCAACACTTAAATACGTGGTCATCTGTCTCTGCTGTTTCTGCTTCTGCTGCTTCATTTCGAATGCTTAGAAAACCCACACAATAATGAGGTCAATTTGTATACCCTATGGACAGTCGTGATGTGCGGCAGCAGGGGTATACTTGAGTTGAAAAATACTTTTGGCTTATGTATGCAGTCTATAGATTGCTGGTACTACGAGCAGAGCTGATCGCTTATTGTTATTCCCATTATTATTATAAATTTTATTACTACTATTTTTATGATTATCCCACT
Organism: Drosophila anceps; assembly: GCA_035045945.1. Taxonomy (NCBI): domain Eukaryota; kingdom Metazoa; phylum Arthropoda; class Insecta; order Diptera; family Drosophilidae; genus Drosophila; species Drosophila anceps. Next base: position 7,866,464 of record JAWNON010000073.1, read on the forward strand.
CTAATTCTTTTGTATTACTTCCTGTCTATAGCACTTTTTACTGTTATCGCATATCACAAACTGTTTTCTACTTTCGAAATTTCCCACATTACAAATTTTACTAATTAGAAGTAATTAAATTTCAAAACATTAATTTTTGCACACATTTCTTATGACACACCGCATAATATAATTGCTGGAAATCTAATTAGAGAATGCTCAGCTAATTGGATGTATGTAACATGCTTAACTGTATTACGATGCCCTTCAGGTTTCTTTAGATATTTAATAATATATTATCAGAAGTTTCTGTCAAGTCTCACGAAAATTATATTTAATGAGTACAGGGTATTGTCGAAAGTAGTGACTGTTAGATACCCTTGAATTCGTTGGAAATATATCTCAAAATTCATTTTTAATCCTTCAGAATGCAGCATATGCATATGCTAAGTCGAGTGATTGTATGACACTCTGGAAATACTATAGATATACCTTAATCTAATTTACTCATTTTATATCCACATATAGTACAAACATAACTTATGATACATGTGCAAAATATGCAAGTTAAGTTCGCTTAGCCAAGTTATCTTTAGTTTGAAAGAATCATCTGCATATTCATTATATATTCTTATCATACTGAAACCCTCACAGATATGCTTAAAAATATGAAACTTCTTACTACTACTATGACTATTCAGATATTCAAATTCAACTCTCAAATACCAATAATCACAATGCTCACGACACCCCAAGATCAACCCAAAAATCTTAGCACTATGCAAAACGTTACTAAATATTTGCACAGCTTCATAATTTAGCCCATTTACCCACTTCTATGCGTTAACAAATAGACTTTACAATTCTGGAATTTTTAGTAAGGTGCGTGATGTCATTTAACAGTTCAAGTCACAATCCAAAATCAATATAGCCAAAAAAAAAAAAAAGAAATGAAAAGAAAAAGAAAAAAAACCCGTTGAAAGAACTTTCTCTCTATTCTGCATGCTGCGAGGTCGGCCAATTTCATTGATTCAACGAGCGACTCGGCCTGGCCTGGCCCGGCGCGATTATTTGTGTCATGCAGTAGTCGAAATTTTCAATAGGCGTTTATCACAGCAAATCTTGGATTCATAACGGTGCACATATGTATGTATATATATGCATAGAAATACATATATGGCATTTGACTCTATCTGCCGATTCGATAATCTAAAGCTTCTTAACTGGATGCTGGCTGCATGCGTGCGTGCCTGTGTCTGTACCTCTACCTGTCATAGGTGTATTTGACACACTTATTAGCTGTTCTGTTTCTTTAGGTGTTAGCGGTCAATTATATAGCTAATTTATGATCGAATTGTGAGCAAAGAAATTGGCCAGCCCAAAACTCCGTTAAGTTTACCTACATTTGTTTACCTTCTACTAAATTTCAATTGGGTTTTGTTTTGTGTGCCCAACAAATTCTGCATTTAGAATGATTATGTCAATAGAAAGAAGTCACAGAAATTAGTGTATTTTAGGGAGATGATTCAACACGAATAAATATGAATATTTGTAAGTGTTGCAGAGTTTGAATAACAGAGAATGCTATATGAGTATTCATTGGCTATAAACTGAAGAGCAAAATCTATGTTTAACTATAAGCAGTTGTGTTCATAAAAATAGTAGTGCTGCACTACATAAAACTTAAACCAAATGAAACGGAACTTATTCCGTTGTAAAATAAATAAATGTCAACCTTTTGTTTTTTAATGAAATGCAAAGAAGAGAATTGGGGAATAGTCCCGTTACTTGCGGACAGAATTAATTTGTTTTTGATGTTTTTAGAGCGATGCATTGAAAATCAGTCGTTCATTGAAATAGTAGTGTTGTATGTAAGTTAAAAAATTAAACTAAAAAGAATAGTGAGTAAAAACTATATTTATATCAATAGTAAGCTTAGTTATTTGTGTTATTTACTGATTAAAATTATTTGGCATTGCAAGTTTCTTTTTTGGATTTTATTGGGTATTGCTCGACAGAAAACAGAAGTTTAGTTGTTTACTTAAAAATCAAGGCAAAATTGAGAAACAAACTGAAAGTGCTGTCAGGCAACAATAAGTTGCGTATATATGTATATGAATATGTATATAAATATATATATATCATATTGTCATATATATCTATAGCTATATCTATACATAAATCCATATCAATATCTATATCTATAACTACATAGATATAAAAATTGTGTTTTCTTAAAAATTTGCTGTTCAAATGTCTGAGATCTTTAGTCCAGCCAGAAAACTCTTGAATCAGTTATTGTTTATATATTAACACCCGTTATATATCAAAATTAAAGCTTCATTTAAATAAAATATAAAACCCTTTCCTTTACTCTCCCATCTTCTGTTCAAATAATATCTAAATATTTAATGAACTTTAATTAACACTTTAAAAATTTTAATACTATCCGCTAAAACTTTCTATAAAAAAAGAAAGAAAACAATAAAAATAATAACTGTTTAAAAACAAAATAAAAATTTCTAAGCAAATTTATATTTAATTTTTTAATTCGAGAAAACTATCAACAATTACAAAATAATAGAAATTGATTTATAACAACTATATCATATTATGTTTTATTTTGCCTAAATATCTTGGGAACTGCAATTGACAAACCAAATTATAGATTCTAGATTCTTATAGCTGCAGAGCTAATTGCTGGTTATCTAACTAGCTGTTCATCGGTGTCTGCGAAGGTTAAAGCAACTGTTATAAAATCGAATCGTCTATAACTGGAAAGCGCTACCGTTCATTATGTTTTTGACGGATGTTGAATGTTGCTTGTCGGTTGTTGTTGCTGTTGTTGTTTGAAAATCGCATTGTTCGAATGTGTTTTTTATGTGCTGCTTTTTAGCTGCCTTTTGCTGCGATCTCAGACGCACAGCTCGAAACGCCGCTTTTTCCCACTGCAGTCTCACAGAATCTTTCTTTGCACTGCCCAGTCTCCTCCTATGAGGAACGACGATCGACGCCCTCCTCCGTTTGTCGCGGCGGTTCGAATAAACCGGTTAACATGCTTTTTTGTGATTTTTCTTAGTCATTCCTCAGTAAAGTGTAATGGTTTTTTTTTTTCTTCTTATGCTTAAGCTGGGCCAGTAAGGGTAATGGTTTTTTGTTATTTTTTTTTCATGTTTTATGTTTTGTGGAAGCTCTTAATTTACATAGAAATATGAATGTATACACGCATGTCTGATAGACCGACAAAAGGTGTATTAAAGCCGAAAGAGCTTTTATTGTTTTACTTTGATATGAAATAAAAGTCATTAAGCTAATTATTAACTATATTAATGATCGTTTCCTTTGCAGATATGCCATAACAATTATAATTGCCTCACTTACCTTACTCGTTGAAGAGATACTTCTATTTGCTTTCTTTCCTTTGTTGTTATTCTTTTTTTATTATATCATAAATCTCATAATCTTCTTATTGCAACTTGATGAACTTTGCAAACATTTACAACCAGACCGAGATCACAAATAATTTCCAACACTTCTTCAACTTCAGTTGAAAGCCGACCTTATCCACTCGATGGCTAACGCAGAACTAAAGTTTTTCCAGCACTCGACTTGCTTGTTATAAAAGTTAGATAAACAAAAAAAAAAGAAACGAAAAAAAAGTTCTGCAGACGCAACTTAAGCCGTGCTGCTGCTGCTGCTGTTCCTCGAGAGAGCTGCGGCAGCTGGGCCCAACATCTGCAATAGAAGAGCGGAGCAATATAAGAGCAGGTCTGAGCGCTCAGCTAAGAGCACTTCTTGGTGCAGAAAGTGTGTGATCTCGATTGCCGAAGAAATTGTTTACCAACAAGCGGGCCTCGGCTTGCTTCTGGTTCGAACGAAATCTCTCCACCGTGCAACTCAAACTTGTTTGGGTTCTACCTGACCAGCCAGCAGGCTTAAGAGAGAGAGAGAGCGAGACTGAGACTTTTCGGAAGCGGTCAATGTACGATGTTGAATGTACACCTGTTTGATGTTCGCTCTGCCCCCCTCACTCTCCCTCTCTCTTTTTCACTCTCTTTCTCTTCAGTTGATGTGTTTAGTAATTTATATCACCACCTTCCTGGACTAACACATATTTTTAGGTGTCTCTTTACAGTCAACGGCAATGCGTGATCAATGTGTGTGTCTTTGTGTGTGCATAGCAATGTAACTCAATTACCGTTGTATAATTTATAACAATAATGTTAACAGTAATTTTGCGTATAGATGAGCAATGCTATTATTTGTATACTCTGCATTTATCCCATTAGAAAATTGAACTTGTTAAAATGGGTGCACCAGGAAGAAAGGAATAACAAGTATTTAGATTTATAACATAATAGAATGTCGTTTTCAGATAGAACTCGTTAATGAAAGATTTTTTTTAAATAAACACTTTCCAATTATCAAGCTGATAGATAACTACAGCAATATATTAACATTTTATTATTGGGTGACAACTAATTAAAGCTGAAAATCTGATTTAAAAAAAAAAAAAAAACAAATGATGCGATAAATTCAAAAACTGCGCGCACTGTCATAGCAGTTAGCTTTTTTCGCAGCCACACATATCGATTTTTGGTAACTGCTATATAACTACGAACAATGCCTGCAGCATATTAAGTGTTAGTAAATGAAATGCTATCGACTATGTTAAGGAATTTGAACAGTATCAAAACGCTCCGATCTCTAAAATTTAATATTTAAACTCGTTTTTTAAATAGGAAATTATGTGCTGGTCAACAGTCACCAAGAAGTCGCTTAATATTTTGTATAAGCATTCATATTCAATTCAATATATTATCGATAAGAACCCGCTCTATATCATGCAGTGCTGCAAAACACATTATTTATTTTAGGGACTAGGAATCGAAGTAAGTTAGCAAATGTTGAATTTAGAGCTACGGTGTTTTTTAGTTGAATTTTGTTCAATAAATTGGTGACAACCCTTATGATTCTTATATCGTAGGTCTGTGTTGTATAAAAACGTACAAAGTTGCATAATGAAGTAATTTGTTACCTTATTAACAGCAGATATGTCGAGAAAAAAGAAATGCTTGCTGTTAATAACAGTTGCGGAAATGTTAGGGCCTTGTCGCTGTATATATGTATGTTAGTTATTTATTTTCACACTGTTTGCAGGTTAACTTTGTTGTTTGGCACAAATTTTACTTAATTACAATGGGAAAACGTCGTACGCAGTCTCTAATCGACTCAAATTCGAGCGATAGTGATAGCGACGCGGATACCAACTTAGAATCGGTAAGTGAAGCGAATAAAATGCCAAACCGACGCCTTCCTCAAATTCACACCATGTAATAAATCAATGCGCAGATTATATTGTGAAAATCTATATTTATTTTGCACGTAGGACTTGTTGTCGCTAGCCAGAAAGAGAAAGAAGCCAAGCAATGCCACAAAAGCCTCAAACTCAAAGTCCGATTCGGATTCGGACTGGGCAAACGATAAATCGAGCGTCCCAGCCTCGAAGAAGAAGCGCTCGAAGAAGACCAGCAGAGACTCGAGCTCTTCCGAGGAGAATTGGGACGATGACAGTCAGGATGAGGTTGCAGCGCCTGCTGAGAAGCATGTTGAGCCCGAACAAAGAAAACAAGACGTTCACAGTGAGCAGGAAGAGGGCGAGGTGTCTGACAGCGACTCGGAGAATGACAAATCCAAATCAAAATCAACATCATCTTCGGGCTCAGTCAGTGGTTCCGATTCATCTAGCTCATCATCGTCGAGCTCCGATTCGGAGTTTGATGATGGCTACGATGACGACTTGATGGGCGATGAGGAGGACCGCAAGCGTCTCAATGGGCTGTCCGAAAAGGAGCGCGAAACAGAGATCTTCAAGCGCATCGAACAGCGAGACATTATGCGCACCAGATGGGAGATCGAGCGGAAGCTGAAACTTGCCCGTCGTGGCGAAAAGAACGAGAAATCAAAGACAAAAGGGGAGCGTGCCAAAAAGAAGTCGAAGAAGGACAAACGCAGCAAGAAAGCAAAGGATCTGGCGGCACCCATGCCAGCATCCACCACAGCCGATCTGGATGCCAGCAAGAATAGTGCGATAGAGGCGCGCGCTTCCGCCAAGAGTCCCTCACCGATGCCCTCAATTCGCGAGGGTCCATCGACATCGGGCTCTGCGTCGGGTGCGAACAGCAGTAGCGCCGAGAAAAGTGCTGAAGAGCAAAATGCCAGCAATGTGGCTGACTATTTTGATCACAAAGAGCGGTCCAAAGAGCGGAAGAAGAACGTGGAGGCAAACAAAACTGACGACAAGCGAAGCAATGCAATGGCCATGCTCAAAGCCAAGCGAGAAGGAAAAGCTAAGCGAGGTAAGTACCAAATCATATACGAAATTGACAAATATAAATGTGAAATCATTTGAAATTGCAGAGGAGGAGGAAGCCAAGCGACTGGCTGAACGCGACAGAGACGATGACAAAGAGGAACTGGAAAGCGTGTCTGGCTGCAAGTCGGCAGTCAAACTGAAAGCATCTGAGATCTACTCCGATGATTCGGGCAGCAGCGACTGGGATGACGAAGAGAAGCCGGCGGGCAAGCGCTCGCGTTCAAATAGCAGCAAAGCATCCAGCGACTCGGAGGACGACGAGAAGGCCACAAAGAGTCCTGTATTCATAAGCACTCGAGAGGATCTAAACAAGCTGCGATTGTCTCGCTTTAAAATGGAGCGCTTCGTCAATCTGCCCATATTCGAGGGCACCGTGGTCAACTGCTTTGTACGCATCAGCATTGGCAACAACGGCCAGAAGCCCGTGTATCGTGTAGCTGAGATTGTTGGCGTCGTGGAGACTGGCAAAATATACACGCTGGGTACGACGCGAACCAATCGAGGATTGCGCCTCAAGCACGGCACGCAGGAGCGTGTGTTCCGCTTAGAGTTTATATCAAATCAGGAGTTCACAGAAACCGAGTTTAACAAATGGTATGAGGACTGCCAGCAGCATCATGTGCCCATGCCGACGATTGATTTAATCGAGATCAAGCAAAACGATATTAAGAAGGCGCTGAACTATGAGTACAAGGACGAGGATGTGGACAAGATCGTTGAGGAGAAGAATCGCTTCCGGAATCGACCCACCAACTATGCTATGAAGAAGACCTGCCTTATGAAAGAGCGCGATGCGGCTATGCTTCGCGGCGACTACGATATTGCCAACGAGCTGGGCCAACAGATCGATCAGCTAGAGAGTCGCGCCTCCGAGCTGGACAAACGTCGCTCACACAGTCTCAATTTGATTTCGTACATAAACGACCGCAATCGCAAGCGAAATGTGCAGGACGCAGAGAAGGCCATAATGGAGGAGGCGCGCGCCAACAAAGGCATGAAGATATCAGATCCATTTACGCGGCGCATTACTCAGCCGCGCATGGGCTTCAAGGGTGCCAAAAAGGACGATGACGAGGTGCTGCCAGCACCGCTGCCGCCGCCGCCGCCAGGCAAAAAGAAACCCAATGAAACTTGCACATCCAATGCTAAGCCAGGCGATGGCAAGGACTACAGTTTATACTCGCTGCACGACTTTGACATAGACCTCGATGTGCCGCTTCCAGGTAAGTTGACAACAGCTGCTTCCCCCCCATTAGCTTGTCATTCAATAATATACGCCTCTATTTGCAGTGAACAGCACGAATGCGCTGCCCAAGCCGGCGAACAAGCCAACCGAGACGGTGTCCAAGCGTTCACTGAACCTGGAAGATTACAAAAAGAAGCGCGGCCTCATCTAGCTGCATCGTTCAATTAATGACGTTCTTTACTTAGGTTAGTGCTGTTACGACTAATTAAACGTAATCGATTATTGTGACGATTGATTGAGGAGAGGAGGAAAGTTTTGTTAACGCTATCGATCCTGGCAGTGCGCAACTGAATCACCTATAGGCATAGTTCAACAAATTGTATTGTATGTTTACGAATATATATATATCGCTTTGTACTGATATATAGAGACCATCATTCATTCATTAACTTTTTCCTTCAGGGTTGACTTAAGTAACAAGCATTATGTATCTATCTTTATGTAGGACGAAATTACACGAAAAGCGTACAGAATTCAAATGCGTTTGCATTCCAAAGTCAGAGTGAAGCAAAGTGAGCCCGTCCCCAGAGAGTTCTGTGTCGGATCTGTGTAACGACATTTGTTTATTTATTATTAACGATAACAGTTGCCACTGGTTGTTTGTCTGTGTGAATAAATATAGTTTGTGAACAACAATTAGCTAAAGTAAAACGTAAACGAAACTCATTTAACAGCTATTTATTGTATGATTACGATTTAGTCATGGGATCCGTTCTGATATCCCATTTTTATTTTATAAGTTCAAAATTGTATTTATGGCCCAAAATCCCATATGTTTAGTAAATTAAGTACTATTTTTTATTATTACTTTGCCTGATTGCGATTAAAATTTGACCATGCGTCGGTTGTAAGCACTTAGCCCTGTACTTATTTTAATTGAAATCAGTTATTGTAGTCGAGTTTACAAATAAAATACGAACCATACTCAAACCACAAACATTTGTCCATATCTCTATCCCAAAAAAAAAATAAAAATAAAACTGTAATTGCCCAACTGTACCAAAGTGAATGGGATGTTCGTAAGTGGACCTCTATAATGATCACTTTGAAGCGGGTTAAGTCTTCTTCTGACTTTTAATTGGTTTGCAGTTTGTTTGCGCAGCTGTTGGCAGCCCCACCATGTCCACGTCTAATTTAATTAATTCGATCAAATTGTCTTTTAATTGAACGCGATCGCATTTCAGATGTTTTGCGGGAGTTCGACTGAGCTACATCAAGTTGTTAAAGGTCATCGAGAATCATCACCATCATCATCATGTACATGTATACATACATATATGCGCTGAATGGACTCCAAATATTTGGGTGATACACAGAGTGCGGAATCATAGTACAAATATTTGCTTAATAATCAGAAATAGCTCTAAAATATATAAAAAAAAAAAATAAATTAAGCAATTTGTTTATTTATTCCAACAAACATAAACCATAATTGAAATTTGGCCAACTCTTATCTTGATATACCCTAAGCGCGTTGCATATAGTAACAGGGGGGGTATGCTGGCTTAGTGTATATGTATGTAACTATTAGAACATTGAGTATAGAACCAGCATTATGGATAGAGCATAGCTGGGCATGTTCGTCTGTCTGATTATATAGTATGAACTCTTGGAACTAGAGAATTTTAGGCTGTGGAGTCTGCAAATTTTAATGCTTGATTCCTTTTGATCGTATATTTAATTTGTATACATTTTTTTTTGTTTTTCATTAAATTCAGAATATTTTAAAATTCCGTTAAAAAAATATAAAATAATAAAAATTTATTCAATTGTTTTTTTAATTTTAAATATATATGAATATATATTGAATATTATTATTACTTATTTTTAAATATAAATTAAAATACAATTGATGTTATTTTTTAATTTTAAATAAAAAAAATATATTTACTCTTATTATTATTTTTTAAATATAAATAAAAATATATTTATTATTATTAATTAATTTTAATATAAATAAAAATATATTGAATATTATTATTTAATTTTAAATATAAATAAAAATACATTTGATATTATTTTTTAATTTTAAATATAAATAAAAATATATTGAATATTATTATTTAATTTTAATTTAAATAAAAATATATTTGATATTATTTTTTAATTTTAAATAGGAATAATACAAATATTTATTATTATGGAATCATAAATATAATAAAAAATATATTTAATATAAGTATTTAATTATAAATATAATTAAAACTATATTTAATATAATTATTTCATTTCAATTTCAGCGCAATGAAGTTCTTGCATAGATGTCTGGAACAAAGTTATATATGATATGCCCAGTAGTCTTAAGATCTTTTAAATGTATAATCACAGATAAATTCTTAAATTAAAAGTTATATAAATATAATAAAAGTGCAGTTGAACTAAAATTCAAGACACACGCTGGAGAACCATCCAGGGAGACATGTATGTGAAATTTCGAAGAAGATGCAAGAGTGCGGAGATTTATTTACTATGACGCAACTGTTGTATAGATACGTTCGTAAATGATTGTATTTTTACGGCTGCACTTCCGGTAAAAGTTTGTTATTATAATTGAAATCTTTGCATTTGGTTCACAATTCTAACGAGCATGCATAAGGGGAGCTTCTGGAGGGGGCTTAAGTGCCGAACTGTGAATGTGAGCGGGAATGTGTGTCTGATCCGGTGACAATGTGGATGTTGCCGACAACTATATGCATATATATATGTATATATATATATACATATATATATATCGTCTGTATTGTGGCACAATGACATTTTATCTCATAATATGCAACAGGAGCACGTTCTTTCAAGCGGCAAGCGTAATAGATCAGAGCAGCAGCATCTGAAACAGAATCAAAATCCGATTCAGAATGCTGAACAAACTAGCGATGCATGGCACATGCAAATGGACATGCTTTGGCGAGGGCGTGCGGAACGCTCCGTTGCATTCTATAGATACTTTATATACTACATATATACTCTACTTTATATATACATATGTATATGTATATGTACTGTTAAATGTGCTGCAAACTGGCACACAATGCGTTGCTGAACATTGGAAGACAGCTAATCAACCGGCATCCCAAAAAGAAAGAGCAAGTGACTTTTTGAGCTGTCTTCATCGTCGCCTCTGTCACTGTCACTGCCGCTGCCGCTGCCGCTGCCACCGCCTCTGTCTCTGTCTCTGTCATCGTCTCAGTCTGCTAAAGCCAGGCGCAAGTGTTCGTCAGACTCCCATCAGTTGCTCAAGCGTTCAGTTGAGCTCGGGATTGCAAACGCGCCGGAACACCAGTGGATCTAACTGGAAAAGCTTGTGACACGCGCCCAAGTGGAATTCGCTTCGATTATCCGTTGAAACATTTGAAATCGCTGCCTCTAATTCAATTACAAATCTCAGTGTATGCAACATGTGTGTTCTCTTAGTGTTGCTTCTGCTGCTGCCCCTCAGCCAGTGCGAGCTCAACTTTAACAATAATCTTGAGAATAATCAGAAATTTAAAAGCGTTCCCACTACCATCAAGAGCTACGAGAACGAAACTGTGCTATTGCCCTGCTATTTGGATAGTAAGCGAGCTTACAATAATCAATTATAAATATATTTTTATGACTATATATATATATAGCATTAGTACGTGTGCGTGTTAGTTAGCCAATATAATAGGCCTTGAAAGTGCTCCTTTGTGTAGGCAATTGGCGACAACAATAACATTTAATTTGCCTGTCTAAATTGAGTTTCTTAAGCATTTCGAATGAATGCACAAAAGACAGCAAAGGAAATTCGTTCATCACAATGGATTTTCGTATTCTCTGTTCTATAATAGACAGAAAACTGGATTTGATTAATTTCATTTCTACTTTATATGGTTTTGAAGTAAGATTGCAGCTAAAGTAAAAGAGTTGTTTACAAATTCCTCTGAATGATTCATAGATAAAAAGATAAAAAGAAAATATATCTAATGTATATTTATACAAATATATATCTATATGCAATATATAAAATTTGATTAATTTGAGCATATGTTGAATAATCTAAAAGGCCTAAGTCTTAAATATATTTATCTAAAATATATATTTAGTAAATGACAATTTTTAATTAATATTAAATTTAGCGCTCATTTGATATATGAAAATATGAAGCAATTGCAATATATCCAATAGAAGCAAAGCGCAACAGCAAAAGAAAATTGATTTATTATATGAATATTTTTAGAAAATATCTAAAATACAGCAAATGTATTTGAAAATACGAAATATGTATAGAATAAATAAAATTTATTGAATTAAATAAATTAAACTGATAGCCAACATCAATAGGAATTGAACTCGAACTGAAGCTTAGTTCGAGTCTCAAAGCTCGAATAACCTAGGTCAGGTATATATGTATATTCCAAGTATATTCTAAAAGGCAGTAAGCCACGGTGGATAAATTTTCGAGCACATTTGAGTTTCTATAACTTCAGAAATAATTTATTTATTTAAGTCATGTGCAACATATAATTATGTAATAGTAAAACTCTTTTATTTTAAAACTCTTTTAAAATAATTAAAAATATTTATTTTTCATATTGCTATGAATTGATGGAGCTATTTTAGTTTAAGATTTAGATAATATCATGAATCTAATATATAATAATATATTCATTAAATAATTAAATATTAGTTATTTTTTTATATCAAGTGAAATATAGTCATAAAAAATAAAATATTTCAATAAGTTCTGGGTAGAATTTAACTTTTATTTAAATTAGATTTTGATTTCTTGATTTTGTTATATTTGATTCTTTTTTTGGAATATATATTATATTGTAATAACATAATAATCTCCTTCTCCCTTAGCTCCGTTTCACTATGTGCGCTGGCACAGGGACGATGTGCCTTTGGTAGACTCGCGTCATCCGGAGATTCCGCCACCGGAACGGATTGTGCTCTGGTCCAATGGCAGTTTGCAGGTGTCAAACTTGAAGTCGGAAGACACCGGCGACTACTACTGCGAGATCATGTCGAACAGCAATCATGCCGTGCAGACGCATGCGATCGAGGTGCAGTATGAGCCCAGCATTGCCATGGAGCCAAACGGAGTGCTGGAGCTGCCCATTGGCTCCACCTTTGAGGTCGTGTGCCTGGCCAACGGTGTGCCGCAGCCGGCGATTAGCTGGCGGCTGAATGGCAACACGCTGGATCAATACAGCAATACGGGCAATCGACAGAGTCACATCTTTGAGATCAAGTCGAGGACGATGTCGGGGCTGATCGAGTGCCTCGCCGCCAACGGAGTGGGTCAGCCAGCGGTGGCGGGCGTACAGTTGCGTGTCTTGTGTAGGTTTGCAGAGTAACGAGAGCCAGGATTAGAGTAACGATCATCGATCTACTTCTAGTTGCTCCAGAGTTAACGCTGCCACAGAGCGTGGTTTACACCAAGGTTGGAGATCGGGCACAGTTGGAGTGCATTGTGGAGGCAGCGCCAGTGGCGACGCTGCAATGGTTCCATTACGGTGTGCCCATCCAGACTGGCTCGCACATCAGCAGTCACGAGACAGAGCTGGCTTCCAGCAGTCATGCCTTGGATAACTATGTGAGTCTGGTCAAGCACGTGCTAATCATTAAGAAGGTGCGCGATGCCGACATGGGTCAGTACGAGTGCCGTGCATCCAACTCGATTGGCTTCAAGAGCATCACCGTCGAGCTGACCGGACGACCCATGCCCTGCATCTTCAAGATCAATCCCGGCACGCAGAGCTCCACGTCGCATGTGCTGGTCTGGCAGACGGAGAGCATGCTGCCCATTATGGAATTCAAGCTCAAGTTCCGTCAGATTCCATCGGGTAAGCAAAAGAATCTTCAATTCTTTCAGTCCATTTATAACTTTTCGTTTCTTTCCAAAAGCAAATATAACTCGGCCAATTCGAACAAACTGGACCGAACTGACGATCCCAGCACAAATGACTATTGGTAAGGCTTAACATCGATTCTAGTTTCGGTTTTTTATTTCATTTCCATTATCACAATATAGGCCCTATTTACATAACGTCCTATACCTTGCATGGACTGCAGCCAGCCAGTCTATTCGAGGTCTCGGTTCTGGCGAGGAACAGCTTCGGCTGGAGCGATAATAGCAAGACAGTGCGATTTGCAACGGGCGGCGAAGGTGAGTCCTCTTATAATTATATCTTTTATATTCTAATAACTTTCTTATTGTAATTTAAAGTTGAGCTGCCCAACTATTCAACGGAATCGGAGCTGCAATACGATGCAACCGAGGAGAGCTTTGACAATGAGATCACGCAGAGATCACAAGTCTTTACAGCCAGCATGATACACAATGCGGCCACAAGTTGTGGCTACAGTGAACTGCTGTATCTAACGCTATTTATAGAAACTTGTCTCGCTCTGCGCTACACATAAATTAAGTGTATATCAAAATATAAGTGTACTGAATTCCATGTTCCAATAAAATAAATAATTAATATATCCAATTGACTGTCTAAACTCATTCCTGGCTGTGTGTTAGATAGGCCATGGCCTGTAGACCTATCTCTTCGGGCTCAGTTTCTGTTGAAATGCACCACAAGGCGTCAAAGACGATCAATTGCAACAGTCCCGAGCCCGCTGCACAGTCCTCGAATGTGATGGGCGGCAGCTCCCTTTTGACGTGCGCACCGTAGATCTTTAGCAATTTGTTGTTCAGGCCAACCAGGGAAATTGGTTTGTTCAGATGCTCCTCGAAATTCCACATTGTATTCAGGATCTGTGGCAATTTGTTCACATACTCCATTAGCAGCAGAACGGCATTCATATTCTTTGTTCTATTGCCGGTGCATAGCCGGCACAGCTGATCCCCGTACGTGGTCTTCGTATATATCTCGTGTTCCACACGCATCAAGATCCGCACACAGGCTGAACAGAACATGTTCTGCAAAGTGCTCCGCAAGTCATAAATGTCATAGAGCGTCGGTGGCATCACATGGCCACTAGGCTCCAGCAGCATTGTTATGGCTGGCACACCGAGTCGATTCGTATCGCAGGCAATGGCCACAATGTTTTTATCAAGCTTATTATCCTTAACAGCTGCCAACACGTAGCTCAGCGCTTTGGCAATGTTCTCTGGTGTTATGAGCTGAAGAAGAACAGACTGATATTATAGAAAGTTGTTAAGCAAAAACTAACTTACTGTGGTCTGCAGCTCAGCATTATCCACATTTAGGCTGCTTATGTTCTCCGTCGTGATGAGCTAATTGGTAATAAGTATAATTAAATACAGTATGCTTCAATAGTTTAAGCAACTCACAGGCCATTCAAACTCCTCCGTCTGTTCATCCCAGCTGCGCAATTTGGCCAAACTTCTAGCGTAGCAAAGCTTATGCTCTTGACCACAAGTTCGGGATATGAAAATAACAAAGATCTACAAAAAATGGAGTTTTTTATATGTCCGAAATAAACATTATCTAATTGAGCTTACCTTATGTATGTATGGCTCTTGTCGCACCAAAAACTCATCCATATTCAGCATGTACGTCTTGCCGCGATCGATGCGACTGAGCACATCTGGATGAAAGTACTCCAATCCTTCGCCATCTTCTGTTCGTCGTACACGCTCGAGTCG
Organism: Drosophila anceps; assembly: GCA_035045945.1. Lineage (NCBI taxonomy): Eukaryota > Metazoa > Arthropoda > Insecta > Diptera > Drosophilidae > Drosophila > Drosophila anceps. Next base: position 7,881,653 of record JAWNON010000073.1, read on the forward strand.
CCATCGAACTTTGTTGGACAAGAAACCAAATTCTGTTTGATTGAACATCTTTATTTCGGCAAAGTCATCCATTTGCAGGCGCGCTCCAAATTTTGCAATGGATGCTCTTCTTGGTCGAATAGGCGCCTGGGCATCTTGTTGCCGGGCAGCCAACAGGCGTGCAAAGCGCTCTTGCTTTGAGCCATCTGTATTTTGTGCTCGTGCGTACAATTCGCGTTCCAGATCCAACGAGCTGAACTCGCTTAAAGGCACTTCCATGCTTCAACTTGTAAACAAAGTTTCGCACAGTATTTTTAGCAGTGTTGAAAATTGCCAGTGTTTCAAATTTATGCCAATTATTAATATATCGATATATCGAAGAATGCAATGAGCAGAGACAACTATCGTTTAATCGTTAATAACAAGCTTTTGGTTTTTGAAATGTAAAACGTTGATTATCTTGTTGAAGACCAATTTTTGCAATTAAAGTTATTATTATAGTTAATGAATAAATTAAAAATGTAGCTAAATATACTTTAATATGTATGTATAAATATACTTTGCGAGTCAATTTTAAAAATTGATTTGTAAATATATATAAATATCTGTTTATTTATAATAACAAACCGTATAAATTTATAGTCTTATCGATTGAAAGATTACGCCTTTTATTTATATATATACATTTATATTAATAATAATGCCAGCCAAGTATTAAGTGAAGTCATTTGATTTATAAAAACTTAGATTAAATTTTATTCAGTCAGAAAATATATTTAGTTCCCGTCTAATATAATGATGATGACAAATGCATAAACGTAAGCTTCCATTATAATAACATATATAAAAATATGATAAGATTCTTAGTAATGTCAAACTGAGATAATAGTCACAATGTTCATTAACAAAAATAAACAAAGTATCATATATGAAAACAAATACTTAATTATAAATACTATTTTCACTTATTTTCTTAAAGAACTGCACTTTTATGTGTAGTATTAATAATAAATCAAGTATACACCATGCGCTCCAAAAAGTTACATTCATAATGCTTAACAAATATGCCCTAGTGCTCACGTATAGTGTATTTATTCAGTATAGGGCTTCCAATCAGTGCAAAACCAACAACAGTTGACAATGACATTGTAAGCATCTTCTCTGGACCCACACACACACACGCTGTCTGATTATCTCTCTCGCTCAGATATATTTGGCGCCCGTTAGGAACGCGGAAAAGATACAATTTTTGTTTACCTGCGGCGGCGGCGGCAACGGCAGCGTCAGCAGCAGCAGCAGCAGCAGGCAGCCCCAATCAGTCAGAGCAGCGTACTGAGCGTGAGCGCAGCCGTTCCATTCCATTGGACCAGCATATTTGTGGCTCCCAAATGGGCATCCAAGCACGCGCTGAAAAGTAAATGTCTTTCAGTTCTCGCTCGAAAAGCATCGCGACGGGTACGCAAAGAGCGCGTAGCGCACAACTAAAAACTATTTACTCCTATCAATACTACCATTAAGTACTTGAAAACTTCAATTTGTTTTGTGCGCGAACACAGATACATGCATGCCTGTATGCATGTGTATGTGTGTATGTATGTATGTATGTGTGTGTGTTTGGAGCGAGCCAGAGCTTTTGACGGCAGAAATCTGAAACAAATGAATTAAATGAAGAAAAAAGGGGCACAAGTTCGTCACGATGTTGAGCGAAAGCGTTGCAAGTGCAAGTGTTACCAACTTGAAGAGCATCTGTGCACGGTTACCTGGTCGTAAATCAAAATTGCTCGTACAATATGTCGTCGCTGCCAGTTGGTTGCCTTTTGTAACGCTTTAGCCAAATATTTGTTGTTGTTGTTGTTTGTGTTGCGCCTTCTTCATCTCTCCAATTCTCTCTCTCTCTCTCTCTCTCTCTTTCTACTCGCGTTGTTCGCATCTCAACGACCAGTCGCAGGCGAACACAAAACCTGTTTCTCGCCGTGTAAATGGCACAGGCATAGGCACAGGCACATCACTTTATCCATTCTTTACCTGGCCGTGACGGCGGTGGTGGCGGCGGTGGCTGTTGCAGCTGCCCCAAAGCCAAAGAGTTACTCTTTAACTCTGTGATTCATAATGACAGAAAAAATGTTGCCACTAAAGCCTTAAAGCAAATGTGGCAATAGCCAAAGCGCATGCAAATTGTGGCCCCCAATGCATTTTGGCACTCGCCGCACTTGCAATTAGAAACACAACAACAACAAGCTTGTGCAATATGCAAATGTAAATGCAAATGCTTTGGCCGCGCATTCTATAAATATGTGAAAAATGCAAAATACTCGATGCAGTCGCTGTCGTCTGTCGCCGTCTGTTTGCCGGCAAGCCCAACCGAATGCAGAGAGGCAAACGAAAGCGAAATGAAGGCACCGAAAGTTGCACGAGAAAGGAAATGGAAATTGGAATATGGGCGAATGGAAAGGGTAATGGCGGCTGCTGTAGGGCAGCAGTAGCAGCTGCCACAGATGCAAGAATGAGAAAGAGATAGAAGGAGTATAGCGCACAGAGAAAACATCGAGTGCTTTTATTTACAGTATCAAAAAGTTTTCAATTCCATTTGCAAGGCGCACGCATTTCAGTTTTCAGTTTTGATTCCCATTCCAAAAAAAATCGTTGTAATAGCAAACGGAGCGCAGCTGCAGCTGCTACACAGACGGACACACACGTACGCACGCACACAAGTGCATCTCTGCCTCTGTGTGTGTGTGTGTGTGTGTGTAAACTTGGAGCGCAATGTAAATAAACAAACGCCAAAAAGACCAAAAACAAGACAAACGTCAAGACAAGCAAACAGAGATTGTTAAGGCCTCGCCTCAAGAAGTAAACGGACAGAGAGAGAGAGAGAGAGAGAGAGAGAGAGAGAGAGTAAGTGAATGAATGATTGAGTGTGTGAGTGAGCGAGAGCTGCTCGGCGAGTACTTTAGTTAGAAATTCTGAGTTGCAAAAGCTGCAAGAATGCCAAAGTTTTTTCCTTTACGTGCACCGAATTCACGATTTGTTTATGTTCTTGGGCAAGTTTTTTGGTTTTGCATAGATAAAAAATAAAATAAAAACTAAACGTTGCTTTAAATGAATGAATGAAATATACAAACTCTTTATACTATTATTATTTTAAAACATATTTGTTTATAGCTGTAAGGCCCTCCAAGATGGTATAGCGAAAAAGCCTATATATAGTATATATAGAGTTGTTCAATTTAGACATAGACTTTAATCGACCCTCGTCCGAATCGAAAGTCCAATTGACTTAAGGCCCAGTGCACAACGTTCACCATTGATAAAAATATTGGAACAACGCGTGCTTAATAACCATGAGTATTTACTGTGTCACCTGACTAAAATCAGGTCTGCAAGCGTTTAAAAAATTAATGTTTGATGGTTCAAACTAATGGCTGGCTTCTTAAACCAGTTTGCCATATTAAAAGTTTGTCAGTGTGCTTATTAAAATAAGAATCCCAACAGATATCCTTGAAGCTAGGCATTCCAATAAACAAATTTGTAAATTTGATTTCCAAAATATTATTTCTAGTTTCTACGAGTCTTTTAAAGCAAATATATTCAAATTCTTCAATTAAAACAATTTAACAATTTTTACTTCTATCAAATATATATATATATATATATATATAGACACCAAAAATGGTTAGATATACAGCTGTGGTCATAAAAATAGTAGTGAAACTTAAATGCTGCATATGTATAAATACATATGTTAATTTGAATACTCGTTTCAAATTGTTTGCAAAATATGTTTTTTTTTCAAAATTCTGCTGTGCAACATTTCAGTCGCACTACTATTTTTATGAACACTGCTGTATATAACTAATTTATGCTGGATCCTTATTATGAATCTGCATCCTGTTGGATCTTGATTTCTGTCTGATACTGCCCTATGCATTTCCTTTTCTTTTTTTAAGAAAAAAATATGTTTTATTCAGTTTATTTTTAATTATTTTTTATTTATATTATAGATTAGATTATATTTTATTTTATTTTGTATTCAATTCCGAATTTCATTTTCAAGGCACTTTTACAGTCTTCGCTAAATATAACTATAAAATAAAAGCAAATAGCCATAGGAATTTAAAGCTAGTGTTAGGCGATAGCTAATACTCATCCGTCAATTGTTTGCCTATGCGAAAGGTAAATATGTGAATAGAAAAAATGTATATTTGGTATTCGTTAGCTGCTTTTAGCAAATGCAACAAACTGAAAGCTGATTGCGAGGTGTTGCAAATATATGCCTGAACATAGCTATATACCTATATATGTATGTATGTATATCTATATATCTAAATATCTATATATGTATATGTATGTGTACCATGTGCAAACATGCTGCTGCTTATATGTATGTATGTATGTATGTATGTGTGTATGTATGTATTCAACTGTTTATTTCGACGTTTGCATCAGCATACGCTAACTGAGCGCCTCCATTGCCATTGTCAATGCAGATGAGATACAATCAGAAAATTATAATGCTGGCAAATAAATAATTGCTGAGATCAATCAATATAAAACATTATGATTAACATTGTAATTATTTATCAATTAGTTTTGTATAATTTTAATATGAACTTCAACTAATTCCATAGAGTTTGTTAGGGTGTCGAGGCTTCGTTATGCTGACAATCGTTTTGAGTTTTCCTTGTAATTTTTCGTTTTTGAGTTTTTCGCATTTGCACATTAATTTATTTATATGCATACATATTTGCATGCTTTTCAACTTGGCACACCCGCTCTCCTACCGCCCGCCGCCTCCCTTGCCACGCCCAGCCCAAACACCACATCGACCCGACACGACCCACTTTTGCATCGCTTTGGCATTGAGCGAGCCACAGGAGAGTGAGCGAAAGAGCGAGAGAGAGAGAGAGAGAGGCAGGCAGTGCGGCGAATTAGTGGGCAGAGCGAATTCTAATTTTCGCACTGAGATCATAATATCAGTGAGTCTCGCCGCTCTGCAGTGCTTGCATAACCAGCACCAAGGCGAATATTAAAAGCCATGTTTACCGTTTAGCTGTCAATCAGCTTCCAGTGGAAGTTGCGATTTCTAGCGCACAGCTGCGAATTCCAGCTTAAGCAACTCTGGCTTTAGGTTAAGGTTTTATATTTTTTTCAGTTTTTTTTTCTCTCGTCTGATTTCGAATGCAATAATTGCGCGCGCGCTTTTCTTTGATTTTGGCTTTGGCCAATTTTTGAGCTTCCGGTGAGCACGACGCGATACGCATACGAAAATATAGAAGAATTTCGTTGGCTTTGCGGTGCCCGTTTGGGTCGGCAATTGATTGTTGTAGCAATTTAGCGGCAAATTAATTAAATCGACTTCCAACAAACATATTAATTGCAGTTAACGATCTACCTCCGATAGCGCACCAAACTCGAAAGCAAATACAAACTTTTATAGTGCGTGAACTGCCAAAATAGTAAAATAAAACAAAAACAAAAAACACAAAACACAAAACAGAGAAAAAACAACACAGCTGAAAGCGATAACAATGAGAGGAGCTGCGACGTGGATGTTACTCATTTGTCTGCTAATTGGACAATTTTATGGCGGTAAGTCAGTCTCTCAGGCAAATGATATGTAACACAGATATGAATTGGATTTATTTAATTAACACTTAAAGCTAAGGCCCTAGAGAATGCCAGTCGAGTTACGCCCCTTAAATCGATCGGTTTATTGCCCATATAAATTGTGATAAGTTACAAATTCTCTATTATTATTGTTTGGACTTTAACTAGGTAACTTTTAACTAAGAGTATTATTAATTTTAATTTGAAAAGTATTATACATTTTAAGCATTTCTCGATAACACCTTAAACTAATTGAATTAGACTTCATTGATGACTTCTAAATACCTCTGGGGAAAGTCTGTAACTGTTTATGGCCATAAAATATAAGTAAAAACTTTACATTGATTGACTTACACAGGTATTTTAGATGTTCAAGTTGAGGCGTTGTCAATGAGTTTTACGTGTGCGTCAAAGTTATGAATTACCAAAGTTACGCATGCCATATTAATAGCAATGAGACATGCGCCACATATCATTCCGATGAATTTAGAGCTGAGTGTGAGTGTGTGTGTGTGTGTGTGTGTGTGTGTGTGAGTGTGAGTGTGAGTATCTGCTTCTGTGTGTGTGTGTGTGTTCAGCACGTGGGTTTTACCTGCGCCAAAGCTAAACTGCTAAACGACATACCAGTTCGTAGGGCAGCATATCTTATCGTCGAGCGCTTATCGTTGAATTGAATTTCATAAAAAAAATGTTGATAACGGTTAAACATATAGCAGTCTGCATTATTTAGTGATTTACGCTGGCCCGAGTGTGGGCCATGTAGCAGCGCGGCCCAATGAGAAGAGCAAATATTTGCTGCCAGCTTTTATGTCAGATATTTGCTAATGCCAGACACGCAGCCAGCGCCTGGCAATGGTTGTGAAGACGACGACGACGACGACGACGACGCCGCCCCCCATTTAAACGATCTCTGCTTTCATCCAGTTCTGGTTTCCGTGGTTGCCATTTGGCCAACGGCCCACCAAGAATGAACAAATTTTTAATTAAATGTGCGCTTTTCCAATTTTAGGCATGCGATAAGGCAGCAGCAGGCAGCAGGCATAAGGCATTAGGCAGCAGCATGTCGAAATCTGACAACCCCGAGCATATATGCATAGCCTTTCCTACCATATCATTTCCAGCTAAAAACTTTGCACAGCAGTACATAAATACCCAAATATATAGATATGTATATATGTATGTGTACATCAAAATAGTCTCGCTTACTGCTGCTCGACTAGAGCAGCAAGTTCAAAGCATATTTATGGTTTCTCTGTAAATATTTGGAAATTTAGTTGTTGCATCAAAAATTTGAAAGAATTTGACGGATGTTGATATAATAGACAGCTGTACGAAAATTATGTTTTGTTAACGCATGATTACAACATTTATTAGATAAATGCGCAAGCATTAGGCAATTCTCTCGATTGTACGTTTATAGTTTGCACAGACTGTAAGCTTGGTAGTATCTCGAACTGGTTTAACTGTTTGTAGGGTATCGGTCTCAGAGGGGATATCTGTGTAGCTACCCAGTATCTGTGGCTCTCTCTGTAAGATATCTGTATCTAGAGTACCTATAATCTAGGATATTTCTATCCAGGTTATCCGTCTCTATGATCTCTAGCTGACATACATATACTAAAATATATGTCACCCATATATCTAAAACATAATATTTGAAGCTAGATTAATGATAAATAGTTTTTTTTCTTAACTTTTTTAGTAGCCACTACTATTTTCATGAACAAGTTAATTCTATGCATATTTCTTTTCCGTTAATCTTGATATTCGTTTCATATTCTTTTCAAATTATTTTGATTTCTTTTGACGAAATTTTGATGTCCAACATTAAAGTAAATATATTCACGGAATATGCATACAAATTCTTTATATATATAGAAATATTCTTGATAAGGTTTGGTTTTCTGGACTACAGCAAATTTGCCATTTGAATCTGAAATGTGTTTTGATATGGAAGCTGCCATTTCAGTCGTTGCATAAGTTATATTAATGAGGCTCCATAACAGCGAGAGAAATAAATTCCAAGCTAAAACCAAAAATGAAATATTCGCTGATCAAAAATGCATATATATACATATATATATGTGTATATATACGAATTTTAGCATTTGAAATGCTTGAAGCATAAAACTACTTCAATTACACATTCATTTCCAGCTTTAGAGTGCAATCGATTTTTTTGAAACATTTATGGAAATTCCATGCGCACATGCCGGATCAATCAGCAGCCGCGGCACGCCGTTTCTGTGATCCGTGTGCAAATCACATTTCCCAGTTCACTGTCACGGGTTTATGTCCATATAAACATGTGTATATAGGCATGTATATGTACATATATTTATATCATAAGTATGTATGTATATAGAAATGTTTCGGAAATTTCGATCATTGGCGTTGCCGTTTGGCACCGCCAAACCAATTGATTTCAATTTAATTTCCTTTTCTTTTTATTTCATTTTGTTCTGTTTTGTTTAAATCGAGACGTTATGCAAATTCGTGGAATCGCATTATGTACATGGACAAATACATGGAATATATTTTATGCCCGACCATTACGGACAGCCTTTGGCATTCAAACATGTGCAGCCTAGAGCAGGGCGCGTGACACGAGCACGAAAATTGCTATATTTATTTGATAAATATCGAAAATGTCTACACGGTTCAGCAATGACTAAATTGTTGAAAAAAATATAATTGCTTTTATTTTTCGATTGTTTTTTTGAGCTTCAATGAGCAGAGGTGATGCCAGCTCGAAGCTAGCCCCCTATTATATATATATATATATATAGAAATATAGATATGTAGAATATCCAATTTGACATGCGCTGGACATGCTCCCATTTCTAAGCGCGATTAACCCGTCTGTGGCCCGCGGCACTTTTACGACCAAGTAGTTTGTCTATATACTGAGATCTCTGGCAATTCGCATGTTCAGTTTATCCGCTGCGCATTCGACAGATCCAAATTTGTAGATGGAATTGGCAACGGACAGCGAAGCAGTTCATATTTATTTATAAGCATATTTCATTGAGACAACAGACATGGCGTTTTATTTGTTTACGCTCTGACCCCATAACCGAATGGTATCTGTACAAACATATATATATATATTTATATATATATATATATATATATATATATATATATATATATATATATATATATATATATATATATATATATATATATATATATATATATATATATATATATATATATATATATATATATATATGTATGTATATATATATATATGACCAACATATGTAGGACACGAAAAGTAACATATCGGTTGCACCGCTGCACCGCCGCTCACAACGTCACCATCATCCACGCCGATAATGATAATGATAATGAAATAATGACAAAAACACGCACTCGCATTTTATACGTGCTCAAAGAGCATCATCTTGAACTAAATTGAATGAATTGAATGTCGTCGCCTGTCGCCTGTCGCCTGTTGCCTGTTATCTGTGCGATGCGACCGACCTTTCTAGCAGACGCCGCTTTATATGGCTACCACTAATCGCATCTAAGGTATTCGCATCTCAACTGATGTCTGATGCATCAAATATTTATAGCTAAATGTCAAAATTTGTCTATGTAAGCTGGAGTCACGAGCAGTTGGGTTAAGATTAGTATCTTGGGCAAAACATGTTTATCGTAATGAAAGCCATAAATAAGCCAAATGTGGCTCAAATGCTCGCGTTGCTTATATATACATATACGATATTTGTCGAGGCAAAACAATGCGTAGACGAAGCGTACGCATTTTAAAAAGCTTAGACAATTATATTTACAAGGTCATAAAAGATACTTAGGGCTGATAAGATATGTAGACGCCCAGTGCTTGACAAATCTCTGGCCAAATATGTATGTCGCGCAGCACGCAATGGAGTCACTGATGAATGTTGGCACAACGAATTGCATCCCTTGACACAGTTGAGCAGCCATCGAGTGCAAGGAATTCAAGAGCAATCGAGACAACAAATGGCAATTGCTGACGCCAGGCCAAACGGACCGGGTCTAGTCCCAAATGCGTGAGCTCGCACAAGTTATCGTCAAAGGCCAAAGCTATTACAGCATTAAGCTAGGGTGGACCATATTCAGTGTTTGGAGCAGGGGCAGGGGCAGGGGCTAGGGCTGGCTGCTGGCGCCGCGACGTCCTGACGCCTCGCTGAGTATTGGAATTGCAGCTGACAGCGTGGGGCGGCATATGGCAGACTGTTGAGTGGCCGAGTGGCTCTGACATCGATCCAAGGACAATGCGCCCAATGGGAATGGGAGAGAGCCCCAAAAGAGAGCAGCAGTAGCAGCAGCAGCAGCAGCTGACGCATGTGGCAAGCGTCAGGGTCGCTCCTCGAGGTGACCCACTTATGCAAGAACCAATAGACTGCCTGAGCATGGGCATGGAGTGCCAATTGGGCTGAGACCCTTTTGGCCTTGACTCAGGCAACGAAATTTCGCCGACTGAAATTGCAATTTTAGTTAAAGGTCTTGGCCGAAGGCGCTCTCTCCCTCTTCCTCTCCCTCTCTCTCTTTCTCTCGCTCTGTCTCTTGCGCTTCATCTTCCAATCGTCTCGCTGGCAAAAGCAGTTAGTTGGCTTGCCATAAATGGCTTGAGTTTGTCTGTCTATCTATGTGGGTTTTGGATAAGATAGCTGCCTGCTTGTAACTATTGGCAACTGTTTAAGGCGCAAACGCTTTATATCGGGCTCTGATAACGCACTGAAGTACCTTGAATGGGCTTGCGTAATCCCTTACCTTGCAGACGCATCGTTCCGTATCCAAATTCAGCTGCCACAAGTCGTTGATGACGCTATGGCAATGACTCATTGGCGTGGGCAATGAATCGTGAGATTGGAATTGCCGTTAGATGTCACTCCTATAGCCAAGCTGCCATGCCACACGGCCATATATGGCATGCGAATGGTGGTGCGAATAGCTATCGCTAATGGCGATTTCTGAATTGCAGCGATAAATTCGTCATTCGATTTGCATATTTCGCTCGTCTTCTACAACGTGCAAGTAATTCAAAAAAACTAATATTAACTTTGCTTATGGCCAACTTCTTTATTGTAGACAATTTCGTTTCAGTTTCGAGCAACCAAAATCAATTTCGTCTGCTGATGTCTGTGCAATTAAGCATTAGTGCTGTCTTTATTATAATTGGATTTCCCCCGTTTTCTTTAGAGCTATGCAGATAAAAGCCAAACAATTGATTTACGGCCAAGTTACAGCTAAGCTCTGCAGATAAAAGCTAAATAGTTGATTTACAGCTAAAAAGCGAAAACTAACTAATAAAACTTTAGAGATACATATATGTTCAAATAAGTGAGCTCCTCAATCGATGCTTAAGATTTAAAGTGCATACGGCTGCGCTCATAAAAATAGTAGTGCAGCTGAATTGTTGAACAGAAAAATTTTGTGTTAAATTTAATATTTTGAAATCAATTTGAATGTGGTCGTATACAAGTTCAATTCCCAGTTGACTCTTAATAAAATTCCAAGTGCAGCTAAATTTATTATTATTTTTATAATTTATCATTAATTTATTTATTATTTTATTTTATTACTAATTTAATTGTCTTTTATATTTATTTTAATTCATGTTAATTAAAACCTCAAACTCTTAAACTTAACGTTTGTAGACGAACTCATCTCAGTGAGTAATTTATTGTCTGCGAGCTTAGAGCAAAATGTCATCAGCGTCATAGAGTCAATAAAACTGGGAGCATTAATCATCAGGAACGAGACATGTTTAAAAGAAACAAATGACGAAAGTTTAGCAAGAGTGATTATAATGAAATAAATAGAATGAAAAGGGCTAAGGCTGCATGTGGCGAGGATTATTGTGTCTAATTACATTAGATAAACAAAAACTAATTAGCATTATTGATAGCATTAGCTAATATATACGAGTATGAGTTATACCTAGGCAGGAAGTATTGGTAATATACTCTGGCTTATTCGTGACTTAGCTGTAGTTTGCCAAGTCACGAATCAGCTTAGACTGCACTTCCTGTCTTGGTATGGATACATAGACACATAGGTGTTATTTGCTCGTCAATTGGTTCCGCTCTGTTTGTCGCCCTTTTCGCAAGTCAATTTCCTTAAAAATTGTAGATCATATGACCTGAACTTGTTATTCGCGAATTCTCAGTATCGCGAGATGGGGTGTGACTTTTATCAATTCCAATTAAGAGCCACCCCATGTCAACAACTAATGTAAATATGCTGTACACTCAAGAGTTAACAACTTCAACATGAGTCATGACTCTGTGTTTTCTATCTTAAACTGACTGTCGATTCGCTGCTTTCAGACATTTGTCGTGCGTCACCGATTGGCGAAGATGATGGCACTGTGCCGGACTACCAGGACGATGACTACGATTACGATAGCGAGGACGACACGGCAAATTCAGAGGGGCCGCCAGCTGAAATAGTTGAGGAGGTGCAAAGCTTGCCGCCCTACTTCGATCAATCCGATATTAGAATCGAGGCCAGGCCAGGCGATGATGTAACCCTCAACTGTGATGCACGCAACTTTGCAAGTAAGTAGCCTATGTCAACTGGTTTTTCGTACAACTAACTCATTCGGCGTCGTTTCACAGTTAAGAACATTGCCTTGTGGTACAAGAACAGCACCCTCTTGGCCACCGGACAGAGCGCGATCAACAATCGGGTGGAGGTCATGAGAAACAACTCGCTGCGCATTGGGGGCGTGACGAAGGAGGATGCGGATGACTATTACTGCGAGGTGTTGCCGCAGAACGTGAGGCAGCACACAACTCTGAGTGTGGGCGCCAGGCTGTCGATCCTCTGCGACGATCGCGATGTAACGGATCGCTCGCAGACGTTCAAGCAGGGCGACCGACACAAGCTCGTCTGCCAAACGTTCCTGCCCAACAAGACAGACATTAAATGGTCCTTCAATGTATGATCGATGAATGCAGCGCAACTATCCCAACTCTACCGAATGCTAAACTCTCTCTCTTTCTCTCTCTCTCTCTCTCTCGATCTCTTACTCTATGCAGGGTCAGCGACTGCACACATCGGAGAAAGAGACAGCCGAAGGAGTTGTTGTGCTGGACAATGTGGACGAGGAGAACGCTGGAGTCTATCAGTGCCTCGGCGACGATGGCAGCGCCGATCCACCACATGGCATGGTCACCGTCGATGTGCAGTACAGCCCCAAGGTGTCCACCCATCGACATCACGTCAACACTATTGAGGGCGGCACCGCGGAGCTGTACTGTGACTATCGCGCCAGTCCCATAGCCATCAGCTTCTTCATTAAGGACGGCAAAACGCTGTCGCTGTCCGAAAAGTATTCGATTAAGAACTCGCTGCACAAGGAACACAATCGCACCACGCTCATCATCAAGCACGTGGAGGCCAACGATCTGGGCGAGTATCTGTGCCATGTAGAGAATGCCATTGGCTCCAACGAGGTGCGCATCCAGCTGAGCTATTATCCCGAGACGCCACAGTTTGAGAACAGCTCCATCAATGGCAACGAGATCACAATGCATTGGCTGGTGCGCAGTCTGCAGCCCCTGTCCGAAGCCATGCTGGACTACAAATTGTCAATGGTGGGTTCTTAGCTCCTAAAGTTCATATAGATATCTATGAGAAACCTTTCAGTTTCGCAAAGTTTCATGGAGCACACGTAATTTGGTCCATCTGTGAGACTATGTGAAATTGATTTTATATAACTAATTGAACTAACAAATCTATGCATTGCACAACAATCGGAAGGAATTCAGGGAAATTTTTAATCTAAATCTGCGTATAGTTTGAATGGATTCCTATTAACCACTTCCACTTGCAGTCCTATACGTGGAGCACCGTGTCTGTCATACGCACACAACGGCACGACAAGGACAAGGGCATCTGGAAGATCACACATCAGATGGAACTGACGCCTGGTCTGTGGCATGCGCGCATCAAGACTAAGAATACCGCGGGCTGGTCCAACTTCTCGCCCGATCATGATATACTCATCAAGGAGCAAGAGGGTATATGGAATATGCTCAGCCATGAATTGCATGCAAAAACATATTCAAAAATTGATTTTTCTCTCACAGATTCCACTGAAATCGACGATGGAGCTGTGCCACCGGACGATTTGGTGCGTGCGGGCTTCGGAGTTGGAGCTGGCTCAAAAAGTAATTCGGCGTGTACGCAGCAATTGCTGCCCGTAGTTATGCTAGCTGGACTCAGTATTTCTATGCTGCGGCTCTAAGTGGATCATGATGCGGAAAACAGGGCCGTTGCGACTGTACATACGTATTTGAAGTTACATGTTTTGCTTGTGCTGTGCCTTGAACCCGGCCAACTGGCAGTAGCAGCTTATTCATAAGAAATGCCAATGCAAAAAAAAAAAAACAAATAACAAAAAAAAAAAAAAACAAAACAAAAAAAAGAAATCTACGCGAAAGAATGAAAATACCGAAGTATTCTAATTATACATGCAAATGCTAATGCGCCTCAAAGTCCCCCGTTCGCGGCGGGTCAATGTTAATGTTAAACTAAATTCAATCAAGCATAGGCATAATTCACTAAAACATTTGTGCCAACTACCAGATATATAGAGAGCAGGCAGAGGAAGAGGAAGAGAAGGAGTAGCTTAGTTTAATTAAAAGATAATTAAGATGGAATGAACTACGACGATCGGTTGAAAACCGCCCAAAACTTAGCATATAATATTTATTTGTTTGTATGTACGGATAGTTAACACTGCAGCCAGATGGAGCAACATCCCAATTACCTGAAACAGCAAGTAGAAGAACATGAACTAAGCCAGATAAGAATGTAAATAAAATGAGGGTAAGTGAGGATCATTAGTGAGTTGTAGGCAGATGGCGTCTGGATATAGTCGAGAGCTATAAGGGAATAAAAACTACTTTTTATTTAATAATTAATAATTTTGTCGAATAATGTGAACATTTGAAAATATTAAACGATAACTAGACCAAAGCTTAAAATATACATGTGTACCTACCCACATACATACATACATACATACATACATATGGATAACGAGGGAGGGAACCCGGATGATACTTACTTATAGTTAGGAGATGAGTACTTATGTAATAACTACGAATATCTATATAATCAGGTGAGGAGAGAGGAGGAAGTTAGTCGCTTATTCGTTTGGGCTTCGATTGAAATTTGTTCGCTACAATACCTGAAAAAAATGCCATGCAAAAAGCAGACCATACAGATCGTTGACATATATATATATATATCTATATGTATAAATTTATTTATATATATGTGTGTGTATATATATATTCACATACAATCAAAAAAGAAAACAGATATGAGAATATATATATATATATATATTTTGTATACTTATATTTTATTTAAGAAATCATAATATTAGTATCGAAAGGAAATCAAGAATAAATGTGCCAAGATTGTTGAAAGCTAAAAGTTCCATACAACATTTTGCCAAGCGCAAAAGTTTATTTCGAGAGCCGACCTGTTATACACACACATGAATACATATTTCAAGCCAGTGTCTTAAACAAATATTGTAATTTTGTCTCCTTTAATTTAGTTAATGCGACGATTAAGAATATATATATATATATATATATATATATATACATATATATATATAATATATACATACCGAAATAAATAAAGCAAAAACTCTCCATTTCATTGTAGTCGATTTTGGGTTTTGGATTTGAAATTTGAAAGAGTTTTTCAGTTGCAATCTAAATGTCTTCAAGTTTAGCTTGCGAGTTTGAAAGCGAGTAACTCAGCTGCTAAGCCTGAGTTTCACTATTTTCATATATCTAATTCTGATTTTAAAGTAGCTGAAAACAGTGATATGATTTTAGCAGCATTTCTTCTGTAAATTCTATATTTGAATGTTACAAAATATGAAGTTGAGCTTTCGAAAGATCCATTATTTTACAAGTCACATGCAATCAAAGTTTGGAACTTTAACTTAACATATTTATATACAAATCATACAAATGCATTTTTCTTATAGATGTAGACATTCGCAATCTACAGAGAACAACGTTGCAGCATCATACGACTTTACCCTAGTAAGCAAATTCTTACAGTGTTGTGTTATTATGTGTTGCTTTCAATGTTCCACATTTCAGTCGCACTACTATTTTTATGAACACAGCTGTGTATACATTTGAAGCGGCAAAGGAATCTAATTTATTCAAATCATTTCAAATGCACCTGATAACTTCTATATTTCATTTCAGCGCAGGACGATGAAGAAAGTAAATATACAAATGAATATAAGCAATTTCTATCTAATCCATATTTTGTACGCTTAGAAGATCACAAAATGAAAACAAATGAAATTTAAAAACCATTTCAGATTTGTACATAAAAAATCTTGGTTAAAACTATTTCATTTGGTTTCCATGTTTAATATATAAAATAAAAATATTATTTTATAATTTTTGCTTAGCCTTCACTCATTTTATTATTATTGGAATATCAAACAAAATCAATTTAAATTTCTGTATACTTTGGTTTTTAATAAATAAAATCGTTTGTCTTTACAGCGAAGCAAAATGCACGATTAACAATTACTTATTCATATTGGAGACAGAAGGGTGACAGAAATGCAATTTCAGCTTATCCTTGGACACTTTTTTTGTTGTTTGTTATTTGTTTTGTTTGTTTTTTTTTTTTTTTTTTAGAAAAAAGCGCAGCTTAATAGTAAACTTAACTAATGCTTGAACTGATGAGCCAGAGCGAGGCCCACAGACAGCAGCCATAACAGCGCGAGCCGCTGCAAACTGCTCTGGCCGGACTTCGAGCTCTCCGGCGTAATGACGTCCAGTGAATGGTCACCCAGCACGACCTTTGTGGCCACGAAAACATTCTGAGGCAGAATCTGACAGTGGTAGGTGCCAGCACTTTGTGGACTCGCCTTCAATATGGTCAGATCGTTGTTCTTCGGATTCAGACTAAAGTTTGGTAGCAACACACTGCTGCCGCTCGTAATGAGCTTGGAGTCCCTGAACCAGAGTATGACATTCTCTGTAAAGAATATTTCGATTAGCTTCGACATCAATCAATTTGCTTGCATAAACTTACGCTTTGTTATGTTCTCATCACACTTCAGCACAACATCTTCGCCCAAAATGCCCCTCTGGGTCAGAGTTCGGTTAACTAGCGGTGCGTTGGTCCTAACAGCACCTGTTGGCTTCGTCTGTGGACTGGGCGCACTCAGCTCGTCCGTATCGTAATCGTAATCATCGTTCTGCATTATATCGTCGATGTCCGCATTTGATGGGTAGGCTAAAAGTGCAAAGATAATTATTGAGATTTTAATTATTATTTTGAAAAAGTTTCATAAAAATCCCATTTAATGCTTTTTTGTCATAAAAGAGCTGAACACTAAAGACTTGTTTTTATAGGCTATAGAATGTTGCCGAACCGCAGCCAACATCCCACACAAAAGCGTGGGTGGCTCAACCTTGAATTTCGAATTATTTTACGATCTGATTATCTGAAGTTTAACGAGCGCATTCGAAACTGCAGGCAATATTCAAAGCAGCCAAAAATTATTACTATTTGGTAAAACAATAGGGCGATAAAAACAGCAATGAAATGAAAAGAAACAAAAGCAAAACAAAACTCGCGTCGGTTGCAGCTGTAGCTGGACTTGGGCCCATTATGACCCACATTTCCTGCTGGCTAATCACTTGAACGCCTGAATTAAATTGAAATTCAAACCGGGAAGTTTTTGTTTTGCCAATGCATTAGGGCCACTCATCAGGCGATGTTTATGCTGATGTTGATGTTTGTTTTACAGCTTATATACACTTTTCAACACAGCAATATGCGATGTGGATGTAGATAGAGATAGAGATGGAGATGGCAAGAGATTGGTATATATACAGATACGGAAGCGGATATGAATAGGGATAGTGATACATATACTGATAGTAGTACATAAAGATATACACTACTATTTTTGTGAACAGAAGTACTTATACATAAATTTTGATTAGGATAGAAATGGAAGGAGATAGATAGGTATGCAGATACTAAAACGGATTTGTATAAAGATAGTGATAGAGATGCAAATGTAGAAGTAGATGCAGATACAGATACTGTTACATAGTGGGACTGATATGAATTTAAAAACAAAAATATGCAATACTATTTTAATGAACGCAGCTACATGAATAGATACTTTTGCAGATACAGATTCAGACATAGTTTCAGATGCAGATATAGATAACTTTGCTAACACAGGTTCAGACGAATCTGCAGCAGTAGATTGCGATGCAGACACAGATATATTTGTCGATACAGGCATAGATATTAATATAGATGCATATGCAAATAGTTATGAATATATCTGTAAATGTATCTGCATCTGCATTTACAAATATATTCAGAATAACATTCATATACATAAGTAGATACATTTACAGATGTAGATACATTTGCAGATATTATAGATGCAGTTACAGATACAAATACATTTACAGATAGATTCAGCAACATATACACATGCAGATATATAAATAGATACAGCAAAAGATACAGATACATATGTGCATAAGTATATATGCACAGATGCCGAAGCAACTGCAGATGCAGTACAGATGCAGATACATTCACAGATACATATGCATATAGATGTAGATCCATACACACATCTCCATATATACAGCTACAGTTGCAGATCCGAGCGCAGCTGCGCACGGTCGAGTTAAGCCAATTCGCATATTTTTTCTCGCGTTTCACATTTTCAGATATTCATTGCTTCCTTTATATCGCTCATATAGATACACATACATGTGTGTGTTTGTGTGTTGTCAAAGTCGAATGGAAAAACATTTCACGGAAATGGGGTCAAATGAAACTCGGGTGCACGGGCCAGCCGAAAACGCACAGAAAAATTAAAATAAGCGAATGGAAAGAGAAAACACTGCGCCAGCCGACACCAAAAACCCAACCCCAACCCCAACCCCAACCCCAACCCCAGCCCGTGTCGGTCGGCCGATCGCCGCACCCACATGTGTGCATACGGCCAACACATTGGTAGCATGGCTTATGCGGACAGTAGCTGTAGCTGCCACTGTCACAGCCGCTGGCGCAGCAGTCATCGTCGGCAGCGGCGTCGCCAGCGGCGTCGGCAACGGCGTCGGCAGCGGCGTCACTTTGTGCTACTTTGTTTTAGTGGTGTCGACAGTGGACACAAAATCGAATAACATTTCACAACAATGTCCATTTTCACTCTGGCAACTGCAGTGCACCGCCAGACAGACAGACAGACACACACACATACACACCCGCACACACACATATTACACCCTCGCTCCTCGAGGCAGACAAAGTGTCGGGAGTAAAATTGGAAGAGGGAAACATTTTGACGATTGTGAAAACGTTTAAATTTACATTTGTATTTCGCTGCTGCCATTTCTCTCTCTCTCTCTCTCTCCCTGTGTTATAGCTACTGACTGCATTATGGCTGTTGGTTTTTCTTTTATTATTTTCTTTATTGTATTATTCTTTGCCACACACACACGCACACACACTTTATTATAGCCAGTTTTGTCGCCGTCGCCGTCGCCGTCGCCGCTGCTCAGCGTTGCGTGTTGAAATTGTTAGTTGTCATATAGATCGGACACTCGCACAATAACAAACAACTGATAAAGCTTATGCACAAATGAACGACTAGCTGAATACCCTGTAAAATTGATTGAACTTGGCAGAAACTACGAACTGAACTATGAATATTTTAGCCAAACTGTTTGTATGGACACATTATACCCACTCTAACCCTGCTACAGGGTATTTGCATGCTTATGGACTTAAGTTTTAGTAGCTTGGCGGATATGGCGACAGCCATGTGCCAGAATGCCAGTTGACTGAACTTAGTTTGATTTTCGGAGCAGCAGCAGCGCCCGCCCCCAACTTTTAAATGAATTGAAAATTTTTAAGCTACATTTCGTTTGGACGTAATTTCCTCTATATCATCAAGTGAGCGTACGCATTGACCCCAGCGACTTCTCTTTGTCGTAAAGTTGTGTCATTAACACAAGTAACAATAATACGAAATTGTTGCCGCTTCTCAGAAATACGCCCATGAACCGAGCACACAATGGACGATGCAATTGAAATATGTCGAAGCCATAAGGCTTACGCGCTGCTCTGGGCAGTTGCTGGCTTTGCTCCTGGTCAAGTGCTGAAACATGTGCCATTTGAATTACAATGCAGCACAGAATATTTAACTTATGCATGCAAACAAAATTTGAGTAAACTTAAGGCGTATCTTGAAGGGAAAGTGAAAAATGTTTAAAGACGATTCAGGAATTCACAAAAAAAGTTTACTTATAGCAATGAATTTTTTAAAAAAAATTTAACACTAAAAACGAATATAAATAAAACTGCAGAAATTTTAAATAATTGTTTAGAAAATAAAAAACATGAAAAAAAATGGCTTTTGTTTTCATATTAAGAATTTATACATAAATTTTACTTAAATCAACAAAACTCTAAAGAAAATGTAGAACATTAAAAAAGGCTATAAATGAGACTACAAAAATTTAAAATATTTTGAAATTCTTTTTCTATAAGAATTTGTTGTTTAAAAAGCGACTGATTGAAAGAATTTCGCTTTGCTTTTTAATTAGGTATTTATAAATACATTTTATTAATAATAATAAAAATATCAAAAAAAAAAACAAGCAAAGTGCTAAAAAAATTTAAAATATTTTAAAAAATGTTTTTCTAGAAATAAATTGATGAAAGTATAAAAAAAATGTCGTTGCAATTAAATTAGCCCATTATCCTATTTATATTTATTTAAATTTGATTTAAATATTCAATAAAAATATAATATATGGATATAAATACTACCGAAATTATAAAAAATTTTATTACAATTAGTTTTTTATTTTTTACTTTCAAAACAAAAATCAAAATTAAAAAAAAAATACTTCCATATTCCTGTTACAGGAAATCAATTCCCATGGGAATGAATATTATATTTTGTTGCTCATGCTTTCAGTGCTTAAGATAACAATTGTGAGTTGATCTTGTCTTGCTGTTGTTTAGTTTCTATTTATGTTTTTATTTCTTTTTTCCCCTGGTTTTAATTGGTACTCAGAATTGGGCCAAAAACAATTTATCATAGGCAGAATGATTCTCGAAAAATGTTGGGCTAATAACCCCTAGAGTTGACCCGAATGCCGCTGACCAGTGGGTAGTCATAAGCCTGGCGGGCAAAGTCTTTGCCTTCACTGGATTCTGCCAGTCACTAGAGTCATCCAAGTGCAGCATTTTTACTACCTGATAAGCCGTGCGAGTGCCTCATTTGTGGCCGAGGCCTAAAAGCGCGCTGCAGCTCTGATCTTTGATCTCCTCTCTGGCTGGCTGGCTGGCTGGCTGGCTGGCTGTCTGTCTTTCCGACTGTTTGTCTGTCTCTGACTGTTGTTTCAGGTTTTTCAGGCCGCCGCCGCCGCCGCCACTGCCGCCAGCCCCTACGTGACTGACCCTGATAGTCCCAGTCGCGGTCCCGGTTCGGGTCCAGGTTGGCCAACTGACGAGTGCGTTATACGAGCCGAAAATTATGCTGTTTGTGTGGCGGATGGATGGTGGCAGATAGAGACATGAAGCGAAGCGGATAATGATAATGGCATTCTGGTTCTTTGAAAGCGATCAGGTTACGGCCCAAGGGACACACAGACAGACAGAGCCAACCAGATCTACCTACGCACTGCACCGCACACAGGCCCAGCTCGAGGCAGATGTGCAGCAAATTCACAGAACAAACACCCATTGACAAATAACCCACACAGATGCAGACGAAATGCGAAATGCGAAATTCGCATTCGCATTCACAATTTACAATTAGAGTTGAAAGGCCGCGTGTCCTGTGCCTAGTCAAGGGGATTGAATCGACAGATGTTTGTCGAACGCATTTTCTGGCAATTATGGAAAGCTGTTCGATTACAAAATGCAAATTAATGTACTTAGGAATTTTGTATGACATGGCTAAGCGTGCTGTCCCATAATCGATATGCAATTGAATGCGATCAAGTGGCTAAGGCAATGGAAATGAAAGTACGATTCGAATCTCTGTGCACTTACAGTGGAGCATTTGATAGGCCGAGCAACAGTTGCAGCCAAATATAGACGAAGTACATTGATTTCACTTAGTTGGCCGCCCAGTTACATTTGATATGCGCCTGTGCGTGCCATGCCAGAGTTATTATCAGCCAGCGCCAGGCAGCGCCTTTCAAAATTTCTGGCACACACTCTCTGCCCGAGGGGGGAGCATGGACAGTGTTTCCCGTTGCCCAAAGTGCACGTGTTGGCACTTATGAGTCGCTGCCAAGTGCTCAGATGCGGGCACATAGCCAAAAAAGAACTCTGTCTATATATATATATATATTCATATGTTATGTATGTGTATTTAAGTATATACATATATACATCATGTACACACTAAAATCCAATAGGTCAACAATAGAAGCTAGCACAGTCCAAGTCCAAGTCCAAGTCCAGCTACGAGTCGAAGACGTACGCCCGGCGCATACTAAAACGCGCTTCTATCCAATTTGGGGGGGCAGCTGCCGGGCAGGGCTTGGCTTGGCTTGGCTTGGCTTGGCCTAGGGCTCGTGTTCCATTCAAGTGGCTGCGGTTGCGGCTGCGACTGTTGCTGTTGCTATTGCTGTGGCATGTAATTAATATGCGGCACTCCTTTTCCAGCACCGCCAACTATTTAGCGCAAAAGGCAACAGCAATTCTATTTCTTCTCTTCTCTTCTGTTTCTGCTTCTATTTCTTTTATTTAATTTTATTTTATTCTGCCTCTTGTTGTTCCCAGTTCTCTGGTATTATTTATTGCCCTGCCTCGGCCATTCCCTTTCATGTGTGCTGGAGCCACCTAATGGCGCGATATCCCCACAGCAATCAATAAGCCTCTCGATTTCGAATTCCAATGCAGCTCAAATCATATTTTATTCTGAAGCTCAAAAGTGATTTCTAAACAAAAATCAAATTATTTTTGCACAATTTTTTTTTTGTATTTTTTGAAAAAATTAAAAACAAAAAATATGAATTTCTGCTTCTATCTTTAAGTTTTTTACATATTTATATATATAAATTTAATCTAAAAATATAATTTATATATGTAATCAAATTAAAATTGTATGAATTGTAAGGGAAATAATTTCTGGCTTATATTTCAAATACAAAAAAAAAATATATTTAAATAACATTAAATAAATTTATAATATATTACATAAAATATTATATAAATTTTATAGCAATTCTTGACTTAAGTCGGAGCTATGTCAGCCACAAGCAATGCTTTAACCAAGCAGTTGCTTACGAGCTGAGCTAAGACTATTCTCAATTGCATTCTGTTCAACTAAACAATTTTTAAAAATTTATACCATACATTTATATATTTATTATTATATATTACATATATATTCCTAATAAAACAATCTTCAAGATTTTCTGTATAAGTTCTCGATGAGAGCACAACTCGTTCATCAAATGCTGGTCTAAGGAACTTTGAACGATTCATAAATGTTTGTTTGATTCAATTAATGCATATTAACGAAAATCGAAAGCTCAGCGCGACATGTTGTGAAGATCAATCAAGAAAGGTTTCTATTAGAATACAATAGAACACGATATTTGTCTCTAGACAAAGCTAAAGTCTTTTGTTTTGTAGCTGAACTATGACTGCTGCGACTGCAGCTGAATCATCATCATCATCATTGTGTGATCAAAACGATTAATTTTTATGTTTTAATATGGCACAATTTATATATCTGAGAGAGAGAGAGAGAGAGAGAGAGAGAGAGAGAGTATATAAGAGTAGATGAGTGCTTATATACTGAAGAGCACTCATTGAATGCAGCATGCCACAAGCACACACATGCTCAAATAATAATAATAATACCCGCCTCTGACTGCTGTTGCCCCAGTTGAGTGCACACACACACATACATACAGACTTACGCCGACGAACCCGAAACCGAACCCTGCCTCTATCTCAAGCCGATCCGCACCCGCAGCAACAACAGCCGCATCGGCAGCAGCGGGGGCATGCAACAGTGGCAGCATGAGCCGCCAATTCGCCAGCTCTGTTCAGTAAATTGATTCTTTAATTGTCGAGAATTGGTTACGAGTTTGTTTAACTCGCTTTGCTGCTTTTGCGGCATGGCATGGCATGGCATGGCCCCTCCCCATGCCCATGCCCATGCCCATGCCACAGTGCCCCCATCTGAGGCATGACAGCCAACAGAGAATGAGCTATGCGCATGAATCGAGCGGCTTACATAAAACTCGTATCTGCATTCATATCTCCTGCATCTATATAGGAATATATGCGACGAGGCAACATCTATGTCGGTCTGTCTGTCAGTCTGTCTGTCTGTCTGTCTGTCTGTATCGGGCATGAGTCAGAGATTCCAAAATAAATATGTATGCAAATACCAGAGGAATTATGCAAAAGACAAACCGAGCCCCTTGTCGTGACTGGCGGCAGGAGACGACCGAGGAGACGACCGACTCTCTACCGATTCTCAGATTCGCAGTCGTGAAACTCAATGCCCCGCGAGAAAAAAGAGCAAAGCGAGAAACAAGAAAAGGTAGACAAGACACGACCAGAGCAAACAACGACTCTGATGATCATTTAGCTTAGTTACCCGTGTCAAGGCAGAGGAATCTGAACCCAATATTAATGCGTCGATATTGATGGCCATTTCGTAGGCAGCCTTTGAGAAAGTAAAACACTTTTTAGAGATTCGCAAAGGCTGCTCAGTCTTTGCACCCTCGGCAATCCAATCAAACTGATAGCAATCGCATTGTTTATGGCCAAAGGGGTTAACTGAGAGTGCAAGCGCAGTGGGCAAGGGGCCAGGGGCAAGGGGCAGGGGGTAGGGGGCTATAGGATCTCTGTGTACGAAAAAACACACATTCTCACGCTGCTGCGACACGCTTGCCTAACCAAAATCGAAACAAGGAGCTGCGGTATATCGTCGTCGTATGCCCTACCCTGTTTACCTGGCTACTCTGTTGCTAACATCCTCATTCATTGTGCTTCCTGCTGATGTTGTTGTTGTTGTTTTTGTTGTGTTGTCGCCTATTAGGCATCTATGGAATAATTAACAGCGTAACCGATATGCGAATGAATGGCGCGCAAACGAACACGCACACACTCACACACACTCACATACACCCCGTCGCGCTGCCATTCAAAATTGGCATACTCACTTCCGATTGAATGAGTGCCTGCATAGTGTTTAGTGTATGATCGAGGGAGTGCTGGCTGCTCTCGGTTTATTGATCGTGATAAATAACTGCATTAATGCGACAGCTTTCGCCTATAAATTATAGATTTTACAGTTTGCATTTAGCTCGCAAAAAACAAAACAAAACAAAACAGGTAATATTTATCTATTCAGTTTATGTACACTATGATTGAGCAATAGCTGAAACGAGTTTAGCTTGCGCCTAAATGCCAACAGCTTTCATCATCAATGATAAATGATTGAGTTTATGACGAAATCTGTGATGTGTTGTAGATGTCTTTTGGGCATTCCCAAGAGTGAATCGGTCAGCATAATGATGAGCCAGCGCTACCACAGAATTTTATCATCTCAAAAGAATGCGATTGAAATATAAAAATAGAAATTTCAAATTCCTACACAGCATCAAGATCATTCTCAGGATCTAACATAAATCTATTTTAAGCAATGGTCTTTAATCCTCCGACATGAGTGTGAATCACAGCAAATTGTTCTTATAGAATTTCGTCAATCTTTTAATGCTGTTCAAAGTTCAGCGCATTTGACTTACTGAATACTTTTTATATAGGTCAAAAATTGTTCAATAAATTCCTAAAGACTCAACACACAGACACACACAATCATTTGTATTTATTTGAATCTGATGTCTGTGATTAAGTCAGTTCAAAGGGTCTCCTCACACACACACACAGAGAGATTAGATTGTGCGCTTCAATTGCAACAGATTTCCGCTGCACCAAAACTTGGATTAAATATACACATATATATCAATATATATCAATATACATATATATGTATATATAGTTTGATTTACCCAAAACTTACCCAGGGCAGATCGGGCGATCAGTAGCACTGCGAGCAGCAATAGTTGATTCTTTCGGACTGCTCTCGACACCATTTTTGTAGTCTCTGTTAACTGCTCGACACTCGAAAGTAATATGATGATTGGTAATTGGGGAATATATTCTGGCAGCGTTTTTTAACTGTGTCACACGTTTTCGTCTTCGTCTTCGTCTTCGTCAGCGTCTTGGCTTGTTTATTATTCTTGTGATTTCCCACAAACTCACAAATTATTGCCGAGTAATTAATTATTGGAAGTTGAATTTGTTGCGTTCAATGTCCCAATTTTCAGCCTACATATTCAGCACTTTTCCACAAGAGAAGCGTAATTACTTTGCTTTGTATATTTTTATATTTATTTTTATTTATTTATTCTTCTCTGTTGCGTTTTTTGTTATTTTAGTATTTTGATTTCTGGCTTCGTTCACACTTCACAATCCGGCACAATCAAACAAACTCCACCAAAACTTTCGGTTCACAATTAATCCAGGGGAAAAGTTCCAGCCGATAACGTTCCGATCTGCGTCTACGCACAAAAGTTGACTGCACGAACTCGTCTCTGTCGGATTGGCTGCGAGGCGCGAATTTATGAAGTAACTTTTCCAATTCGTTCGGCTAGTTTCGGTTTTCGGCTTTTGGCTTTCGGCTGTTGTCTATTCGGCTATCGTCTGTTCGGCTCTGCCGCTCACTGGGATTCACTGCACTGTTCGCCGCAAGAGCACTAAAACGAATGACGTTCGCCGCACAGTTGTTGGCCCAGCGCTGGCAGTGGTTGCAGAGACAGAGAGCCACAGACAGCGGACAATGTCAGAGAGTTGGGCTGAAGAGAGCCGCATCTATGTGTAAAGAGAAACGAGCATTGCCTTATATTTGTTTGTACCTAAGGCGGATAACTCCTTAAAAAAGAAATTGTTTAAATATCTGATTGATTAAAAATATATTTGTTTGAATTAAATTTAACTTTTTAATTTAACAAATATATTTATATAAAATAGAATAATATTTATAATTTTGAAACATACAATATAAAAATATATATTTTTATATATATATTATTATCTAATACATTATTTTTATGCATGATTGATTTTATGATTTTATATGATTAAAATTTCGAATTTCAACTGTTTCCAAGTGTTCTCCAGACCTATGAACCTTATAACATATGAAAATCGCAATAGGCATCACTTGATTTCCAATTTTCCTGGCATGTTTTCAATCAGAGCGTGTGATTGACGTGTTTCTTAATCTATAAATTATTCATTCGATGCACCGTTCAGCGTTTAACTCATTAAAAATTATTTACCTACAGTTGATTATATTGCAAGCGAGCCAGGCAGTTGTTTTTAGCATATATTAGCTTCTGGTTTGCTCAATTGCGGAAATGCCAGACAAAAATACCTCAAGTAATCAGATAATATAAAATTTCTAATATATGAAAACGTTTTCACAACAAAAATCTTGAGTAAAGCTAATTTACAAGTGCTTCAAGCTGTTTTTTTTTCCTGATTGGCATAAGATTTTACTGTTGACAGCTTTTGCTAAATACGGAATATAAAAGCTGTGCCTAGAGTTGAGATGGAAAATCTTAAGTTCTATACCCTTTCAGTAAGGGAAAATAGTATATTGCTTTATACAATGTTCGTCTGTTTGTACTTTGCACCCATTGAATCTAGATCTAGATAGATATATGCATATAGATGCCACTTGGAGATGTCGCAAGAGGGGGAAAAGCTATTAAAGTCTTCTATCTTCTAGTATATATCTTCTACCTTCTATCTTTTATATTCTGTTATATTTCTTCTATCTTCCATCTTTCATCTTCCATCTTTCATCTTCTATCTTCTATTCTATTATATTCTATATTCTATCTGCAAGCTTTTTACAGAATAGCATGATTAATTTAGCAAATTTGGGTTCATGAACGATAAACGATGTTTATTTGAATTGTGCTTCAAGGATTGGAGATTCAAGTGTGAAAATTCCAATACTCTGCAAACAAACCAATTAAATGTAATTTTGAAAAAAAAAACATGTGCAACTCATATTTATGTATCTCAAATTCAACATTTAGCAGAAAGGAATCTCTACAAAACTTCATAAATGTTTCATCCAGCAACTCCTGACAAACTTATACAAATATGTCAACATATATATTTGTATTTGTATTTATATATATATATATATATATATATATATAAATATATATATATATATAGCATGTATATATATACGAGTGTGTATATAGGTTAACTGAAAGGCAATCGGTTGGCAATTAATTTGGTATTCAGCTCGCCGAAAGGCGTGCAAAAGGAAATGTAATTAAATCATGTTTATCTGCTCAAGGCATTCCTGTGCCAAATACTTTCGCATTTATTGGGCATTGCAAATTTTAGTAGCGAGCAATTTTCTGGTGTTTTCCATTTAAATATGTTCTACATGCAGTTTCTCAGAAGAGACGAACAGCCAGCCAGCCAGCCAGCCAGCCACACTGAGTTGAGATGCATTTGCAGTCTCCAGTTGCAGTTTGCCGTTTGCAGTTTGCTTAATGAAATTGCAACGTTCCCAGCAATATTTTTGTATGGGAAGCCCAACGATTGGCAAACGGCTGTGATTTACTCCAGCTCCAGCTACAGCTACAGCTACAGCGGCACAGAGAGCGGCCGACTGGGGGAGCAACGCACACAGATGCAGATATGCCTGATGTTTGTGTGGCCAGACAGTGACTGCAATAACGGTATAAGACACATGTAACATGCAATGCAACATTTGCTGATATCTTGTCGAGTTGAAGCGAGACAAACAAACAATTAAAATTAATCTACGACCATAAAACAAAGTGCGTATTGTGCGAGAGTATCTCGCGGATGCATTATGCATCTCTCTATCTATGTGTGTGTGTGTGTGTGCGTGTGTGTGTTTGTGTGTGTGCACATTCATCTTGTTGTTTGTGTTGTCTTATGTTGGGGACTGTTGGGCTGCCTGGTTGCCAAGTTTTGTAAACATCCGCAAAATCTCCAGATTTGGGGGCAGCAGTCAGCAGCATCTGAGATTTATTTTTTTTTTTTTTCATCTCTTCAACTGCACATGTTCGCGCCTGCAGCAAAGCAATGCGAGGATATTAATCAAATATTTATATTTACACGTAGACAACGCGCACATTGTTGTTGCAGAGACTTCAACGGCAGCGACGGAGTCGTCGGCATTCACCAAATTTTCTGAGAATTTCTTTACAACTTTGAAAACAAATTAATCAAATAAACAACAAGCGACAATTCATATATATGTATATGTATATGTATATGTATGAGTGTATATCTATCTATCTAGCTGTGTTGCTTAAAAGCTGTGCAATGTCTGCATAGAGCAACAATGAAAAGATCTTTATAGCTGCTAGCTGCCTCTTATCTCAGTCGCTGCGCAGACTCCACAGCCGCCGGCTAAGAGAGCGGCAATGGGCAGCAAAGAGAGCATTAGAAACAGTTCTTAGCACAGTTGGCAACGCGACACACACACACACACACACACACACACACACACACACACACACACACACACACACACACACACACACACACACACACACACACACACACACACACACACACACACACACACACACACACACACACACACACACACACACACACACACACACACACACACACACAGACTTACACGCTCACACATGCATGTACAGTCAAACAAGTATGTTAGGCGTGTGGGAGTGTGTGCCGGGGGTTGTTTTGCTGGTGTTTGTGCAAAAGAGCAGTTCATGATGGATGAAACAGGACCCACGGTTTCAGCAAAAGCAACTGAAGTAATTGTTTGGAATTGGAAGTGTCAGCAAAAGTGCGAAAGAATTTCAATCTTCCACTGAGCAATATACTCACTCCACAATATGTAAACATACACTGACAACAACAGAAATGAAGGCATATTTGAAGTGAAAAAAAAAAACAAATATTTTCTGGATACTAAATATGAGATAAAAATGAAATAAAATAAATACTACTAATAATAGAAAATTTAAAAAACAGTAAAAAATAAAATAAAAACAAAATAATAAAAATAAAATACTAATATATAAATAAATAAATAAGAAATATTCAAAATATTTTATATTATTTACTGTTTCAATTTATAATTCTAATAATGTGATTTCTTAATACATTTCCTTAACCAACAAAATCTTACATCCAAAAATTTAAGCTTGCAATTACCAAATGAGCAATAAATTCTTCTTCCTTTGCAGTGTATTCCATATTGCACTGACCTAGGCAGCGTAACGCTCCTGCACACAGAGCTCACATACTTATGTATGTATATACACATGTATAGACATGTGAACACCCTCCATAAGTCAGCAGCTTTACGACATTTAGGCCATGGGCTGGCTGTTATTTTGTGGAGTTTCATTTTGCGGTCGCATTCGCGCATGGGCATGCGATGCATACCAAATGCCAAACTCCACTTGAGCGACATGTCAATATAACTTGTATCCTTGTGCCGCGCTCCGCGGCTACCAAATTTCCAATTGGGCAGCAAGTTTGCCAGTGTTGCCAGTGAGTCATCGCCCGTCATCATCATCGCATTCACATTCGCATTCGCATAGTTTTCGTTTTTATTTCCTTTTTTTTTATGCTGCAGTCGTCCTACACGATTCGTGGTGTGCTCTTCTTGTTCTCTGCGAGAAGCGACGCGAAGCGGTGCGGCGCGACGTGACGCCACGAGTAAAGCGACTAAACAACCAAAGCAACCCACGCAAAAGTTCAGTTTCTCAGTGTCGCTCAGTGTGAACGGGTTTCTCGGTTCTCGTTATCGCAAATAAAAACAAATAAAAATTAAGAAAAAAATTAAATATATTTCGTATAGAAAAGTGATAAGGACTTCCAGCTCAAGTTGACTCTAGCTGCAACAAAATGTGGCAAATGACGCGTCTCTTGCTGCTGGCACTCATCACCGGATCTCTGTGGCTGTCAGGTACAAATCCTGTGATACATTATCCAGGCAGATTCCAAATTAAATCTGTTCTATGTTTTCCAATAACTAAGCATCAGCTTGGCATTTGCATTTGGTCCATTCACTTCACGCACACACAATTATTTATAGCACACTTGGCATTCATAACGCACACACACACACAGGCACACACACACACACACTCACATACACACACATTTGCAATTTGTGATAATCGCTGGCATCTGTTTTTATGGACCATACAGACTTATGATCCATTAGCTTTGTCTCTAGTCAGCTCTTAGCCAATCGAGAGTAGCCAACAACGTTCTAGCCAGAAAACATGCTAAATTTATCAATCATACGTCATGTTGACAGATCTGCCAATTGAAACAAGCTGTTATTACTGCATATATACAGTATATATTCATATTTTTTTTACTTTTTTTTTTTTGCTACATGAAACTATTAAAAGAATAGATATTATGAGCATATAATACATATTCCAAGGTTGCTTGGCTCGAGTCATTGTTTCCATATGGCATTCACTCGGGCTGTAGTGTAGTGAAATGTTGCTGGGTAAACAATCCTTCAAGTTGTATAAGCACATAGATTATAGCGTGATTAGGCAAAGTGCCTGCAGTTTAGCAAAACTGGATGCATAACACAAAGTGCAAAATGTGAAAATGTGAAAATGTGAAAATGCGCGACGAGGCGACGCTCAAGAAATCGATGGATTAACTCAGCCCAACTCAGCCCAGCCCAGTCCTTCGCTCTAGACAAGTGCATTGCCCTCCACCTGCCACCCGCTAACTAACATAATAGTCGCAAAATTTAACGGCCTACGCCAATTTGCATACGCCGAATACTTTGCAACTATTCAAACATCTTTACAGCGAGCTATGCTATGACTAAATTTAACTAAACTTGGTATCTCTTGAACAAAATTTAAATGAAGAATTAAATTCATTTGGAATTTTTATGCTGTTTCAAAAAAATAGAGTATATCAGCATTGTGCTATGATCCTCCTGCTGCCTGTTTGGTTCATGTTACATATACCTTTATGTATTTTTATCTGTTAACGCGAGAGGATGTGTTAGCAAATGAAACTCGAGCTTTATATCTCTTGCATAACAATTGAATTAAGAATTGAGTTTATATGGCATTTCTATGCTGTTTTAGAAGGTGAAAAGATTTATGCTATTTCCCGCTCTCTGTCTTTAGAAATGATAAGGCTTTGCCGCTAATGCATCTAGAGACTTGTTATACTATATACTTGTGTGCATCATCGTCAAGTGTGGCAAGTCGGAAGCTCACAACATACACACTAATATTTAAGGCGTTGTTAAAGCCAAAGACACCCTGTTTACCTGTCATATAGATCGATCAAACTTGACAATAACTGGGCACATAAGTATCAGCTGAGGCTGAATATCTTTCGCAGTTTGAGCGCTATAAGTTACAAAGGTTTCAGTTGATCTATTCACTAGTTAGACTTATTAACATAATTAATATTTCAATAGAATTGAAATTTTAATAATTTTCATTATATTATTTATATTATGATTATGAGTATAATTGTAGCACATATTGTTTAATAAGAAAGAAGATAAAAAACCTAGAAAAATTTGCTAATAGTTTTGCTTTTCTCCGAATTTCAATTGTAATATATAATAAATATTAAGTTTTTGCCTCTTACAATTCAATGTTATCTTTAAAGTGTTTTCAAGCTGCGAAATCTGCTGGCCCACTAAAGCAGAATAATTTCTGCATGAGAATTAGAAATGGAATTTTTTAACCTTTTTGTCCAAACTCCCAGAATGAAGCGTTAACTGCATTGAGAGAAAAGATTTCAGAGAATGAGAATTTTCGAACATGTGCAAAATTCTCATTTTGTATTTGAATTTTTATTAGCTTTTGCAATTCTTTCTTACATATACATATATATAATTGAATAGTTCTCTGAGTTTTTACAAGCTGTAAACAATCAGAATATTAATGAATGCAATTGCCAACTTATTCATTTCTATTCACTTCCATTTACATATGCACAATAACTTATGGCATTAGATCCATAAGAGAGTGTAAACCTATCAACAACGTAGTCACGTCTAGACATATATTTAGCAATAGGGAATTTGCTTGTGAACCGCGCAAATCATCTATGAGAAACGCGTCTTGGTTGACCAAATGATGACAAATTGATTAAATTCGGAAGGCGCGTGTAGCGAGCACCACAAAACACCACTCACTAGCTCGGTGGTGCTGATGAGCTGTACGCATTTATGTGGCTAACCGCAAACGGACAAATTAGTGCCTGAACATACTCAACCACGGCATGGAGTATGGGGAATGGGAATGGGAATGGGAAAGGGGACAATGAGCACATTGGATAAAAATATCAGCATGATTAAACTGACTTTGAATAATAAAGTGGTTAAATGAATATGTGGAAATGAGTGTGTACCATTTTTTGAATGTGTTCGCCAATATTCATTTTAATTATTATTAATATCTAAATATAATTTACAGTTGCGTATGTAAAGAGGCCTAACAATTGGAAACTTACTGCATTTTTATAGTTTAGTTGATCTTGATCCTTTTGCTTTTAAATGATTATAGAGATTATTGAATGAAAATGAAATTGATGAAGGCGAAACTCTTTCAATATTTTAACTCTTATGGTTTGTGTGCCGACTGATAGAGAGACGAATGGCTATAGGGAAAGGCAGCTGAGCAACAAGTTCTAAATCGACTCAGTTGATGCTGTTGATGCTGCTCAAGAGTATCTAAATATGCCTTATGCGGTCAGTTACGTCTTCTTCTGCCTGTTCAATACATTGTAACAAAAACAATAAATCTTGGATTACATTTTCAATGCGTTCAGTCAATTATTGTCCATGAGCTAAGCAAACAAACAATCTAGAAGCTCAGTCCAGTTGTTTGCTTATGTAGCTTTCTGCAGTTAAAGCCATTTTTGAGTCAAGCCATTTGGAACATTTTATATCGCAAAGCAGGAAGCAATCATCGAACGCACAGCTCAAATTACTATAACTATTATAAAATAGCATACAATTGATTTGAGCATAGATTGCCATTGGCATTTGGACCTAAACTGGTTTGCAACTAGCTGAAATGTCAATTACTATTCTTGAGTTTTAATGAAATTTTATATCTTTAATTATTACTAGCTGACAGCTCTCTGAGCTCTGTATTTACAACTGTTTATAGTTAGCAGCAGTCTGACCCATCATTAAATTTAAGTTTATATAGATATTTTTAGTTGTCTAATTGCTGCAATTACCAAGTTCTAATTAACATCTTTAACTATTCACATACGTGCAGTTACCCATAAATCTTAAACTGAAGTCTGGAAGTACACGCAAAGCTCTCCAGTTTCTAGAGCTGTGACCCAATTTCGTTAGACAAGCACAAGTTGTGGCTAAACGTTCGATATGCTCGATAAACAGGATAAATAAATTAGCGCACGCTGAGCCACCCACACGGTTTCCCGATTCGCCAATTTGAACAGACTAAAAGTGCAAATGACGCAAGCGATATGACCATATTGTAAGAGCCTTGACATAAATCAATATACAAAGCATACCCGTGTTTGAAATCCCGAAAAATGTCTGTCCGACTGACGGATGGACGGACGGATGGACGGACAGACAATTCCCGCTGAAACATATAATGACCTCGAAGAACTGACATGGCATGGCATGGCATGGCATGGCATGGCTGGGCATGGCATGTGTAGAAAGACTCAGCAACTATGGGGACTATGTGCTCTGCTCTATGAAATGGGCGTTGACACGCTGCCAGTTGTGAGCTGCGCCCTTTTCCTAATGGTTTTATGTTGTTGTCGTGGGTGTAGCTAGGAGTTAGAGAGTCCAAGCTTAGGCCTAGCCGATTTTCGCGGATAAGCTGGAAAATCTGAAAGAGTTTTGTGGGCATTGTCTGTAGAGTGGTTTTCAATGCATAATTGGACTTTAATTACGTCCAGGTGTGTTGACCTTGCCTCGCCCATATCTACTAATCTATGTATATGTATTTTAACTAATGCGCAGCACACGCCGGCGAGTCGACCAGCGAGTATGAAGATGGTGACTATCCGGACAATGAAAATGATGACACAGCGCGCTCGCCGGCCAACCTGGCCAAGTCAACAGCGGCTCCAGTTGTGCCCTACTTCAACCAGAAAGCGTCCGTGGTGCATGTGGACGCGAATGCGAGCAGTGTGAAGATCGGCTGTCCAGTCAAGAGCTATAACGGTAAATTGACATGCGTTACGCATCTCATGTTCCACTCCATTCCAATTCGTTCCTTTTCAGACGATAACCATGTAATTCTCTGGTATCGCGACAAGATGATGGTCATGAACGGCAACCAGTCGATGATCGATATCTACAAACTGGACAGCCCACTCGTACTCAATGTGCCGTTGGCCAATGCAACGGGTCATAGTTTTTACTGTGAGGTGATGCCATCGGGTGTTCGGCACGACATCACCGTCAGGCTTGAAGCACCGCCAACTAGCTCTTCTCAGCCAACGTCGACGCCAGCTAGCACCAGCTCGGCGCCCTCAGCCCTCAGCTGGCCAACAGCTGTGAAGTGTCTGATCCTCAGCGCACTTATTCATGCATATTTCTAAAAAAAAAAAAAACCAAA
This sequence comes from Drosophila anceps, assembly GCA_035045945.1. Lineage (NCBI taxonomy): Eukaryota > Metazoa > Arthropoda > Insecta > Diptera > Drosophilidae > Drosophila > Drosophila anceps. Next base: position 7,917,001 of record JAWNON010000073.1, read on the forward strand.
AAAAAATATTACATTTAACTAATGAATGCACCACCGGCACCACCTTGTACTTTATCAACTGGCAAAGGGACTTACTGAACAGCGCACAATCAAGGACGAGCTTGAATCTAAATAGTTAAATCTCAGCTGATTTCGCAAATTGGCAAATGCCTTGGTTCCATTCCCCCCTCATCAAGTGGAGTTTTAATGAATTGCTTCTACAATTAGGTGTTGCTTTATTAATGTAGACTAGCCGTAAGAGATAATATATATATATATATATATATATATATATATATATATATATATATATATATATATATATATATATATATATATATATATATATATATATATATATATATATATATATATATATATATATATATATATATATATATATATATATATATATATATATATATATATATATATATATATATATATATATATATAGTATGTATGTATATATATATATATATATATATATATAGTATGTATATACATACGCCTATATACAAATGTTGAACGAATCTGCTTTATTATATATGTATGTATGTGAAAATGCTTATCAAATATAGGATCAATAGCTTATAGACGAAATGGAATAAAGCAACAACTACAAAATATATAGAATTTACAGTCAACTATGTTATCATTGATCCAGTTCAGTTGCCTTAGCTAAGAGTTTGTTATTTCAATATCGAAAAACTATAAATATGATTTTTTTTTTTTTAAATTTTGTTTAACTTAAGTAACTAGCTTAAAACATAAAATTCCAGCAGAAAAAATAGTTAATAATTTCAATAGATCTTTTAATAAATATTATACATATATATATATATATCTATATTTTGTTAAAACTGTAATGAAACAAATGCATAAAATGTAAAATTTAAAAGTGTCTTAGAGCGATGCAAAATACAAAAATAAAAACAACAAATATTTTGAAAATCCATTTGGAGCTGTTTACGTTTTGCTGCAGTGCAATCAATGCAGAAGCCGTTAAAAAAAAAACTTCAGTTTCAGCCTTTCATAATGAGAGTTTCGTGAAAGAAAGAAAACCCACCCTTAGAGGGAACGCTCAGAGTTCCATAGAGCGCAGCGAAAACTGAATAGTGGAGCGAATAGGGGCGACTGAAGGAAGTAAACACCCGCCGCGTTAAGCAGAGACAGACTCTGTCTCTCTCTCTCTCTCTCTCTCTCTCTTTCTATCTGCCGCACAAGCAGCTGCAGTTTGTGGGTAGGAATTCCGCAATGTGCGCAGGACATGCAGGCCATATGGCCAGGCAGGCAGGCAAGCACAATGGGCTAAGCAGCTAGGGTGGTGGAACCAAACGAAAACACACAAAGCGACGCATGCCAAGCGCGGCTCAAGAAACGTGTTTTTAGCTTCCTGCGAAGCGGCGACAGTCGACAACTGCACGGCGACCAGGACACAACTAGTCAGCAATACAAATCTCAGCTGCACATCAAATAGAGGGAGAGAGAGACTACTACGTTTACCTACAGATCAGGCCAAACACTTCAAATGCTACCCAGCACAGAAAGCACAGACACATTGCAGGCTGGCTTTGAGTCTCCCATCAATATGGGAGTCTGCTGCGAGGAGAGCCGCTGCAATCAGCTGCAAACAGCCGCGGATGTCTATCGTCGCATTCTGGAGCGCATGCAGAGGGAAACTGCCAGCCAGGAGAACAACAGTGCATCAAATGCTTACGAAGAAGCATTAAAACAAATTTGGATTGCAACTTTTACGGGCGGCAACATATACTATCGAGCGTAGCTTGAGTTTGCAATGAAACATAGTTTGTAGAGTTCATAGCAATGTCTTGATGGACTCCTGTATATACATATATCTAGGCATCTATTAAGCAATTTATAAGCGTTATAGAATTAAATTTATCTTAAGCTCACCTGAAACCAAATAAAATGTTATTTTGAAAGAGAAAATAATTTTTTCTATATTTGCTAATAGTCTTTAAGGGACTCCTGATAAAAGGAATAATTGTTGAGAAATCCAATAGAGAAAATATAAATCGGAGAATATTCATCGTTAAATAAACAAATCATGTGGAGAAGTGTTTCAGTTAATGTCAGCGCAGTAAGCAGAGCGCGTACTCTATGTGAATGTGGGTGCAAGTGATGTTTGTACAGGGTATCTCCCCTATCATCAACATCAACTGTGCTTATCCGTGCTTATACAGTTACTGGCTTCCGAAAGAACGACAGAGTCTTATCTTTCAGCTTATCAAAATGCAATACACTCAAAGACATTCTTTGACCTTAGCTTATAGCAGCCTTAGCGTTGTCAAATTATTAATATACTAAAATTAAAATAGGCACAATTATTTTTTTCATATTTTATTTATTAACATTTTGTCAATTAATTTCATATATTCAGTTTATATATACGTACATACCTCAGACATTGAATTAAGTGCAAACTTTGCTGAAAGGCCAAAGAGAATCATGTGCTAAAAACATAAGAATATCTGGTTTCGGATCATTCCGGGAGATTTACTTGATCTCTGTTTGCTGTAAGGCTAATTTGTGGTTCATAATTGACATTGAATCTGGCTTTCTTTCATTATTGTTGTGCAGAGCATATTTAATTGTTTATTGAAGTTTTTAAAAATTTATAAATTTTTATATAGTTTCATTTGTTCTTATTGTAATATGCGCATATTTTGTTATAAACTTTATTGATTTTTAAATATATAAATATATATTTTTTTTGTGATGCAAATTTATTGGTTTATAAACAATTTGATTCCAAGTTGAAGCGGAATCTTTTTAATTAATTTATAAATTCTATTGCTAGGGCGTTATTTTAGTATATCTATTATAATCAAAGTATATTATTAGCTGCTTTTAGTTTGTTAAAATTGATCATCATTTCTTTTATGCTTTATTCTCTACTCCAAACTAATTTAAAACATAATTTTGAAAAAGAAAAAATCAGAAACAAAAAGTCGGTTCGGGTCGTTCACAACCTTCATCAAAGTGCCGAATTATAAGATATAAGCAAGTATTCTTAGGAGCGTGAATTATAAACGTTTTAATATTATAATTAATAATGTATTATTTTTCATATTTATTTTTCATATTTATTTTGCATTGGGCATTTTCATCAAATATGTTTTCGCCACCCAAGGCCAAAACAAATTGAAACGTATTCATAATTTTGTTTTTCGTTTTTGTTTTTTTGCTTGTTTTATGTTACTATTACATCGTCTTTGCTTGTGGTTCAATTATATTTAGGTAGCTTTAAATATAATTTTGTATATTTTCTTACGAGCGAGCATTTGGATTGCTTTCTTTTATTTATACTTTTTCAGAATGGTGTACGTATTCGGTTTATAAGACTTGATGGCTGGTTCGCGCATACGTTTCATGTCAGTTTGGTATGGCTGTGGCCGTTTATATGCAGCTGCGTTTGTTGGTATTATTGATGGGCGTGCTACAAAATGTTATGCATTTTAAATATGTTATACATTTGCGTAAATTGAGTAGGTATAAAGTTATATATATATATTATATATATATATATATATATATATATATATATATATATATATATATATATATATATATATATATATATATATATATATATATATATATATATATATAGATAGTTTGTTATTATATAAGAATTAGTCATCAGTTAGCCATCAACTGCATTTTAATATTTAGATATTTGCATGGATAATGCAATCATTTCAATTTGATTTATTTCGATGCGTTTTCGTATCGCACCCGCCCAAAAGGAAGAGCCCCGCAATTGTTAAGTTGTTGTTTATAGTTTGGGATTTCTAACATATTCGCTACGAATCGTTGTCTTCACTTACATTTGGTATACTCATATCCGGATGGTGCGCCGCGCTTGGCCAATCGATGATCATACTCGTAGGCCACCTCCTCAGCCTCTTCGGCTCTAAAAAATGATAACACTGTTATAAAAGCAGACAAAGTTAAAAGCTCAAATATATTCAGTCAGTATCAGCTAGACGCCGTCTCGTTCAGATTGTTATCCTTTGATTAATTGATGCTTACAAGGAGTTGATTTAAAATTATACTTTACAAGTAACTTACTCGGGCGGATTTTCCGCTGCTCGCTTGATAAGATTCAAGTATTTCGGTGCGCCGCTGCTGCCACCAAATTTCTTGTCAAAAACCGATCTACAATTTGCAATCATTTAGATATAGTTACATTAAATAATGCTAAATACCTGTACGCTTCCAAATTGGGTCCATGGATATTTTTGGCAGATTCTGGATCCATTTCCATTAGCTCGCGCAACTGCTCGTGGGAGACTTCGTCGTTTTTGTCTGGAATTAGATACTTACGGATCTCGGCCAGAGCATAGGCAATGCGAGCATAGCACTCAGCTGGCGTGGCCACTGTGCTCACTTCGAGAAACAGATCCTTCTGCAGATGGGCATAGCGTGGATCTCCAGAAGTGCGTAGTTGCTCCTCCTTGCCGCGATCGCGTATTGAGCTGCGTCCTTTGATAGCAATCTTGCATTGCGTCTCGTCCTGCAGACGACGCAGTGAATTGCCCTTCGGGCCCAGAATCTTACCAGTGAAGTTGAACTACAAGGATTTAACCACTTCAAAATTAAAGGTTTCTCGGTTTATTCATTTGAGTTACCTTTGGATATTGCTTGACGGGCACGAAAACCTTTTGTGTGATTTTCATTGGCTTCTGCTTGTAAACATCGGCATAAAACTCGCGCCCAGGTATGCGGCCAGTGCAATAAACACGATCCACAGCTAAAAAGTTTTATATATACATAAATAGATATCTATGTATATATCAGTTTTTTTCTTTTGTACCATTACCTTCGTCAATTAGCAACGCGCACAAGGGGAACTCAGCGGCCAGACGCTGGCGTTCCTCATCTAAATCGGACAAGAATTTTTGGGCTACTTCGTTGAGGCGCGGCTGGTGCTCATGCGGAGCAGGCTTTTCATTAAATTCACTACTTGAACTATCCATTTTATATTTTAGATTTTCGATTTAATTCACGTGAAAAATGTGTATAATAGTTTTCCACACTTCTTATCTTCCTCTTCGATAGGGTTTGTGCAATTTTCGATTACAACTTCTAAAAACGATACTTGAAATGGCACAATGTCATCGATGCCTCCGGTTGCATATCGATACTTGTTTTTTTTGGCGGCGAGATACTTTGTTGCACAAAGTGAATGGCATTCACCATTAAATCTTGAAAATTAAATTTATTAGCAATGGCGAGCGAAGACTTGTTTCGCAATGATTACTCCGAGGAACCAGACCTGGGACAGGATATTCAAAATGACGAAGAAATGAATATAGAGACTGCTGAGCACGACACTGACGATGCCGAGCAAGCGACTGAACAAAACAGCACGACGAGCTCCCCAAATGTTAATCAACCGGCTGCCACAAGTCCGGAGCAGACAAAAACAAGTAAGCCTACTGATGCTACAGTTTTATTTACCAAATAATATGAAAATATGCTCATAGGTAATGGCAACAAGACCACTGAACATGAACACGATGCCAAGCTTACGCAGTTGCCAATGGCTCGCATTCGGAACATCATGAAACTGGATCCAGATCTTCAAATTGCATCGAATGAAGCTGTCTTTGCCGTAACAAAAGCCGTTGAGCTATTTATCGAATCACTAGCTCGCGAGGCCTACACATACACATCGCAGGCGAAGAAGAAGACCATACAAAAGAGGGACGTAGATCTGGCCATATCCGCTGTAGATAGTCTTATGTTCTTGGATGGTGCATTGAATTTTTAAAGCATCCCAAATAAAGAAAGTCGATTGTGATATTGTAAATATGTTAAACTCTCTGTAGTTTGCTCTCGTTGAAGGAAAATGCTATTTTATTTGGTTCTATTATAATTTTGTATTTATTTGGGAAAGTGTTCGACGAACACAGAGAAATAGATTAAAAATATTAGATTTATTCATTCTATGTTTTCAATGCGCACATCATCGTTAATAATTATAAATAATAATGAAGTATATTGGACATTTATGTTCGATTCTCTCATTAAATTGTTAACGCATTTTATATATAACGTGGAAAGCTCTGAATTTGAACGTAACCGGGCAAATTTTTGTTTTTTTTTTTTTTTAGTTTGTTTTATTTGTGTTTTCTTGTTTATTGAAGCCGTTTGCATACTTACTTTGTCGTTGGGCGTTTCTGTTATTTTTATTTTTTATTTTTATTAACTTTTATTGTTTATCTCTTCATAAACTTATTTGAAAAATTATTTCAAAACTTACGCTAACATTTTGTTTAGAATAATTAGGGGTTTTTTCTTTTTAATTACGATTGCATACAGGTGTGTGTATAATGTTGTTGTTGTTTTGTTCTTTTCTCTTTTCTTATAGGTTAACTGATTTTGTGAATTGTATTTTACGATTTTTACAAAATATTTTCAAGTTTGATATAGCTGTGTTTACTTTCTCTTTTGTTGCATTAGTAATATTTGTTTTTTGTTTGGTTTAACACAAATGAAATATTTGAAACAACAATTACTATAAAATAGGTTTTGCATTTGAATTTTGTTTGGTTTTTTTTTTCTTTTTATATATTTATAAATAGTGTATGAATAGATTTGATGTATTATTGGTTGGATTATTGGACTTTAAATATTTTGGTATTTTTTTTGTTGTTGGTTGTATTTTTTTTTTTTTTTTTTTGCTTGGGATTTTATGCTTTGCCGCTCTCATTGCTGCATACAAACTACTTAACTTTGTTGATTGGTTGATTTGTTGGTTGGGTTGGTTGGTTGATTTATTGTGAGATAAATTAGCGCATTTTTGGATATGGAGCCGAGCGATAACGCACGCTTTCACGAGAACGTGATCCAGTTTCATAGTGAGCCGATGAATGTGATCCCGAGTTCGATGTCGTGGGTCTATATGACGATGAGGAACGACCGTTGCTTGGTTTTGCTAGTTTGGAAAGAATTTTATTTGTTGTTTAGATTTCAATTGTTTTTGTCTCTGTGCTCTGTTTGTTTTTTTTTTTTGTTTTTTTTTTTTTGCTTTTCTGCATTTAATTTATTTTTTTTTTTTTTAAATTTTCTTTTTATTTTTAATTGGTCTTAAAATAAATAACAAACAAAAAAAATTAAGGAGTTTAACCGGTTTTGAATGCACTAGCCCCAGTTAAGTAAAACATAATTATTCTTATTTTATTTGGATTTTTCTTTTTGCTTCTTTTTTCTTTACTTTATCACAGATCAATATTGGATTTATATAATGTGTGAGAATTGAATTGAATTTGCTTTAAATGTTTTGGTGTTTGAAATGCTTTTGTACGAATTGCTGTTAGTAGAGAGAGTAGAGTTTGTCTTGAGCTTCTGATTTCTTGCGTTTGTCATAATTGTGAGATTTGAGAGTTTTATATTTGATCGATCGCCTGTCAGGCGTAGTGCATTTAAAATCTTGTTAAATATATATATAGAGATATATATGTGGATGGAACTTCCGTTTTTCTTTAGCTTTTTCATAATTTCGTTTCGCGTTTGCTTTTTTTTTTTTACTTTGATATATTTTGGTATTTTAATTTGCTTCTCTTGGTATTTTTTTGCGCGCGACTTGTATTTTTTTCTTTTTTTATATATATATATGTTATTTGTTTGCAAACAGTCCAGCTGCGAAAAAGACATTAATTATCTATTTGCGACTGTTCTTACCTGTGTAGGCCGCCGCATAGGATGAGGAAGACGAGTGCGGATGATACTCACGTCGATAGTCGCGCTCATACGAGCTGCTGTCTGCATATTGAGCATGATGACTCGAATGCTTCGACGACTGAGGCGGAGGCGGCGTCGCATATCGATCATATTCACCATGATGATCGTATAGCTCGTGATCCCGTGATCTAGTGGTAAATGAAAACCAAATTAATGACAAATATTCTCAATCAGGTTCACCTAGTCACCTACCTATGAGCCTTGACAATGCCGTAATTGGGATCGTCCATTACATAGCGGGCCTTTTCGAGAATTGAATACACCTTCGGCTTAGATGTGGCTGGCGGTGGTGTGCTTTAATGAAATAAAAATGATTCAATGCACTATAAGCAACAATATCTAACTGCTAACTGAGTAGTTCTTGACAACAAATTGAAAAGCCGGAAAGAATTCAAAAAGTCTATATGGAAAGTAAACTACTCGAAATAACTAAAAATCAAGATTGATATGAATCAACTGAACTGAACTGAACTTGGAAACTGTTTCAAATAACCTTCCATAAGATATATCGAAAAACTATCTATTTGCAATCTGAGGTGAAACGTTTAGAATTTGAATATACTTCTCAAGCTGTGCAGTGCATTGTGTGTGTTGGGTTTGGGCTGAGCTTACCGTGTGCTATAGGCGCCATGTTCACCATAGGACTTGGAATAGTGATGAGATTTCTTATACATTCGCTCCTTGCCGTCCATTTCGCGCAGCTGTTCGAGGCGAATGTCGTCGTTGGCGTCAGGTATCATGAATTTGCGTATTTCGCACAGGGCATAGCCCAGGCGATGATATGCCTCGGCTGGCGGCGCCACTGTCGATATCTCTACGTGCAGATCTCGGCTGAGATGGGCATATTTTGGATTGCCAGAGCTGCGCAGTTCCTCCTCCTTGCCATGATCACGCATCGAATTGCGTCCCATGACGACCATCTTGCACATTGTCTCCTCTTGCAGTTGGCGCAGTGTGTTGCCCTTCGGTCCCAGTATTTTGCCCACAAAGTTAAATTTCGGATACTCTTTGATGGGAAAGAGCACTTTTTGGGCCACCCTAATCGGTTTCTCGCTATACACATTCGCGTATATCTCTGGCTTGGGAATACGACCGCTGACCAGGATCTTTTCCACCTCTGCAAATAATCAAAGCGATTACGTTGCGTTCTCAGAACTGGTCTTACGTGTACTATACGTACCATCGTCCAGCAGACGCTTTGTTATAATATTTTTCTTCTCGAGCGTCTTTTTCTCCATTAGGCACTCTTGCAGGTACGCATTTGTCTTTTCATTCAGCTGTGGCGTGTCATGCAAAGGGGCGTGGCTAGTTGTGTGACCATGGCTGCCATCCACTTCGGGAGCGTCTGCAGCGCTGCCGGCGCCGGCTGCCTCATCATCACGTCGCTTCCGCTTGTAATCAGCGGCGGTGTCCTCATTGTAGTCTCTGTCGTAGTCGCGCGGCATTTTTGCTTGAATAAAAGCACTTTCAGTGTGTATTTCTTAGCCACCGATTCCAAGTTTGTGAAAACTAATTTGACCAAAGTGAAATTCAAAGTTTAATTGCAGAATTGATGTGCCTGAAAAAATTTTCTTTTATGTATGGGGTAATCAGTGTTGCCGTATTACTTGTTATTTTAAAGGATTTGGTATTTTTCGCGTCTAATGGTAGTTGAAAACAGTACTTTTTAAATTACACTGTTTATGTTTTTAAGTGTTTAGCAGCGAGAAATGTATATTAAGCTAATCAAATGATTTATTAGTATAGATTTATGCAGCTAGATCAAACTGCAGTCATCATACAATTTAAAAGCAGTCAGTTGAGTACGCAACTATCAATAGATTTTGATAGAATTAAAAAAATTATTGTTCAAGGTCTTAAGTTAAATGTTTTTTAATAATTGATCGTCTGGCAACTCACTATTTTCTATTTGTCAATAAAAAAAAAACTTTTTCGCTTAGTTAATTAACGAGGTGTTTTTTATTCACGCGCAATGGTTACACTACAAGTAAAATTAAGGGCAAGCTGTTCCGCCACCTTTATCGATACTATCGAACTAAAAAACTGAATGCTAGTGCTGGTCAAGTTGATACTTGGGCTTGTCAGGGCTGGACAGTGTGGGATGGAAAGCGCGTTTTTTTTCTACATTCGCTAAATGTGTACACACTTTGATGGAAAAAGAGAGAAAAAATTAGGGCCACAAAGAGGTTGCAAACATATTTGATAAATTCAAATTAAATCGACTGCTCGGCGACGGGGCCATTAACATAAAACGCGCCACGCATTGTGCCGATTCGTTTTGGTAATATTCGCCACATCAATTGACTACGGGCGCCGTTACGGAAAGCAGGACAAATGGCGGAAAACGGAATGCGTGTCGGCCCAGGGTCATCGGCGGCGGCAGCGGCGGCGGCCAATGCAAATGCTGGCACCAGCAACGGGGAGCACGAGATTGAACACAATGCTGTGGATAACGAGAAGGTGCAGCCGGCGCGTCTAAATGAATCGGCCCAAAAATACATGCAAGAACTGATGAGCGAGCGGTCGCGCATGGAGAGCCAATTTCCATTGGCATTAAAACTAATTGACGAAGGTAAATGAAATAAGTTCAACCGTTTACCTTATGTACACACTGATTGGTAAATACTAATGCATACATACATATGCATCTACACACATACATAAATATATATATATATATATATATATATATATATATATGTATATATGTACATCTGTGTTAATGTATATGAAACGATCTTGCAGCTTTGGAGCGGGTGCAGTTGAATGGTCGCATTCCGACGAGAGATCAGTACGCCGATGTGTATCAGCAGCGGACGATTAAATTGTCGCAGAAGGTGCACGTGCCGATCAAGGATAAGAAATTTAATTATGTTGGCAAACTGCTTGGCCCCAAGGGCAACTCGCTGCGTCGGCTGCAGGAGGAGACGCAGTGTAAAATTGTTATATTGGGCCGATTCTCAATGAAGGATCGTGCACGCGAGGAAGAGCTACGCAATTCTGCGGATGCTAAATATGCCCACCTGAATCTTCCGCTCCATGTCGAGGTGTCCACCATAGCGCCACCAGCTGAGGCGTACGCACGTGTCGCGTATGCGCTGGCCGAGATTAGGAGGTATCTTATACCCGATAAGCATGACGATATACGTCAGGAGCAGTACCGAGAGCTGATGGAGGATCCGGAAGCTGCCAAAAAGTTGACCCTGCGCCAATTGCAACAGCAGCAGCAACAGCAACAACAACAGCAACAGCAGCAGCAACAACAACAATCAGCTTCTGCTGGTGGCAATGGCAATGGCAACAATCGCTCTGGTGGCAGCTACAGGTGAACTAAAACTCAATTTCTTCCAAATGTTTCGCCTCTTATGGCCATGGCCTATTCAATTCCAGACAAAAGTATCAGCAGCAACCGCACTATCATCACAACGACGAGACTGTCTACTATCGTTCACACAACAATGCCTACCACCAGCCAAAGCCCTATGTGCCAGGTGAGTGATCATCCAGTTTTCCATTTATGTGTTCACCTCATTGGATGTTAACCATTTCCTTTCAGCTGCCCAGCGGGGCAATGCAATGCATACAACCTTGCCGCCGCAGGCCATTGTACGCGAATCACCTTGCATGGTGGTTAGCTCGGCCAGTTTCAATGGACGCAACGCTGGCATGGGCAATGCCGGCGGTGGTATAATGGCTAATACCATTGTGACTGCCACAGGCGGTGGAATTGGGGGCACTGTGCCGCCTATACGGCATTACCGTCCCGCCGCCCCCTATCAATTTGTTAAGAAATAATACAGAAGCAATGCGCCGCCACCTGCCGCTCGCTGTTTGTTCACCATGTTTTCATCATGCTCATCATGTTCATCATCTCATCCAAGTGCATGCCCCGCCTAGCAACGTGCATCTAAATGTATGTAAATGATGCATGTGCATGCGCCGCCGCCGCCGCCGCCATTTAATGATTGGGCTTTGGTCGTTTTGTGGCCTGAGCCGGATCATAACACACACTGCTCCAAAGGTAGATGTAATAATTATAGATACACACATACAAACACACACACACACACACACATACATACATTTAATTTTCACACATTGATTTCGAGAGTGGAAAACCTAACCAAAACCAAACAAAACGAAATGAAATGAAATGAGTAAAATGTACGTTTAAGAAATTAGCCTAAGTAGACGAATGCTCCAAATGAACATACATACACACACACGTACATACGTACATACATACATAACACACACACATACATACAAGAACACACCCACACACACTGACGAACGTTAATTGGGCTTTCGATTGATTGTAGAGGAGAGGGTGGAACTTGTTAGATGCCATTTTCTAAGCTTTTTTTATTGGAATTTTAAACTGTGTGAATCTGTTTACTGAACGGACCCCAAGGTGTCTTGATTTTTATTTTGTTTTGTTCAATTTTGTGTACTCATTATAATTGTGACGCAGTTGCTCGTCCAACATCATTTCATATTTATATATCTCTTTATATATATATATAATCTATATATATATATATATGTATATAAGTGTAATACGTACGAATTAAAAAATTTATTTAACTATTTCTGCAAGTGCTATCTAAATGCATTTTACAACGATTAGGAGGCTTTTCTTTTATTTGTAAACTATGAATCCGCAAAAATTGTCGAAAGTAACAGAAAAATTATTGAATTTTATTTAATTAATTATTTTTTTTCTTACGTTGACTTTTCACGTACACAGAAAATACATAGATACATAATACCCACATATAATCAAGCATACAATACATATAAACGTATAAACAAAAACCAAAAAAAAAAGAAAAGAAAAAGAATCAATTAATAATGCAAACATGAATCTAAACATAAATCGACCAAAGCGCGATTATGATAAAATAAAAAATAATAATAATAAAAACTTTACATAGCTTAGTCAGAGAATGAGAGTAAAAAGAATACATTTAATAATAATATAAAATGAATCCAAACTCACACTCACACACATAGACAGACACACACACACACACACACACACACATAATTGTTATTGTTGTTAAAAGCAACTAAAATTGTAATAGAATTATGCAAATATACATACAAATAATATGGTGACAATGTTAAATTGCAGCAGTTATGCTTAGTTATTATTTGTGATTCGAGAAACCTTTACAACTTTCTTGATGCCGCACGCCAAAAACAGAAAAAAAAAACTAAAATAAAACCTAAGATATATACGGACAAATGCATAAAAGACTATGTGAGTTCAATTGGTTTTTCAATTTAGCCAAAAACAAACAAAAACGAACAGAAATTGACATGAAATCAATCTAGCCACAGTCATGCATGTGCAGCAGGTGTGTCTCGAAAGGGGGAGCAGCTTATGAAGCGACAACACATAATTTCTATTCACACAAACATACATACACACACACACACACACATTATACTTATTTTACAGTGCATTATTATATATTGCTGATTATCGTTAAATAAATTCACAATTTGAATTGAATATGTTGAATAAACTTGAATCCAAAAATATTATTTTACTTTTTTACGAAAAGAGACAAAATTGAATTGAAAATTGAAATTGCAAAAAGAAATATAAAAAAAAAAAAGATACAGTAGTAGTATATATATCTAGATGCAAATCAAGATTTGATATATAAACCGCACCTGTAGAAAGCTGCTTCCTTCTCAGTTGAGGAATTCTAGGAAATCTTTACAGTTCGTATTATGATTTTGATTAATTGTAATATTTTTAACAATTTTTTGCAATATTGAAATCCTTACAAACTTTTTCAGACTGTTCGAAATTTATTTACTTTTACTTTTGTTTTTCATTATTAACATTTACAGACTAACAAACAAAAAGTTGTTGTTAAACAGCAACACTAGAGCCCTCTGACCAGCTGCATTAGTGTATAGGGATTCATGTTGCTCATAAACTTGAGCTGCTCCTCAAAGCCTGGCTCCGTCTTCGAGATCCAGTGACGATCCAAATAGTAATTGATATAGCTGGCAAACTCCTTTTCCGTATAATTGCCAACGTGCACGGGCACAAAGGGATCCAAATGCTCGAAGCCTTCCTTGCCGAGCAGATAGCGTGGCAAATAGGATTCCATGTAGCCTTCAGTCATGGCGATTTTGTCCACGGATAGAATGCACACGCCATTCGTCCAGTCGTAGTTGGTTATGTCGAGAAACGGCTGGGTTAGCGTTATGCGATCCGGTGACACGCGCTGCTTGTTGTCGGAGAAGATGCGCGTGATAGGATGGAAGAAGGCATTGTAGCCATCGATGGCCACCATTACCTTGCACTGGCCCGCAGTGGCTAGATGCTTCAGCTCAGAGATCAGAGCCGCTGTTGTTTCCGAAGCATATTTGATCCGCGCAATGCCATGCTCCACTAATTCTATTAGTGCAGAGCCAGCTGGCGTGCTCTCGCGCTTGCTCCACACATACTCCTTGCTGGTCTTCAACTGTAGGCGCTCGAGCAGCTTCGAGTTCTGTGCCTTGAAGTGCACCAGCCAGGCGGCCGCATCAAATGGCAGGTCGATGAAACCCTCCTGACTGGCCGAGTTGGCTGCCTCCTTGGGCCGCTTCATCCAGTTGGGTGCCCAGGGCACGTGCACCAGCAGAAAGTCGTTCAGCATGCCATAATGTAAGACATGTGCCATGGACAGGGTCTTTCCTACGCCATTGTCGCCATACAGCACATAACGCACCACAGGCTTAGACAGATCTGCGTTCTTGATGTAATTCAACAGCTCGAGGGCGGGAGAACGCACCATTATGCAGGCCTCGGTAAATGTTTTTATTTGTTTCTCGTACTGCTTTGGCAGGCCGCCGCCAGAGAAAATCTGCTTCTTCTCTTCCAGTGGAATAGTGTAGAATTTACCTGCTTGCACATCCGAGTGCTCGCCGGGATTTGTTACACCTGTCCGAAACTCATTGACGACGGGCGGTGCGGTAACGGATTCCGCCGGCGCCGCATTTGTTGACATTTCGGCATCCCGGCAGGCGACACGAGCCGCTAACACATTGCGGGACAGGTGCGTTGAGACACGCGACAAGTTACCAAATTGTTTGCGAAACATTTTCATTAACAATTTAACATCCAAGTCGAATGAGGTACAAGAGCGTGTATATTAAATAAGAGCTAACAATCAGCTGGAAATTATCGATATCGATAATACGTGTGTGCGATAGTCATATTTTGTATTGATTGCCAGTTACTTGTAAACGTAAGAGGTCGTTAGAATATTTGAAATATTTTCGTGGTGAATAGCAAAAAACAATCCTGGTTGTCTTAAGATATTTAAATCATTTTAAAAGCAATTTATTGAATTATTGAATTAAAATGTAAAACATTTCTTAAATAAAATATGAAAAGGTTCATATTTAAATTCGAAAGGGAATTCATTTAAAAAAGAGTTTACAGATATTGGAAATTAACATTAAAAATTACATAAATTGATAAAAAAATTGTAATTTAGGGACAACTTTCTTTTTTCATTTATATCTTTGCTTGTTTTTCATCGGATAACAAGTAATTAAATTACAATTGCAATCTATACACATATATATGTATTCTGTTATAAAATCAATTACATTAAAAGCGAATCATAAACTTAGATAATATTTTATTTGTTGATAAGAACGAACGTTTCGTACAAACAAAAAAAATAGAGAAGAAATTGCTTTCAATTCCGGACCTTTTGGTATAAAATCAAATCATGTCTCCACTGTTGCTGCTGTCAGTTTGTGCTCTCTACTTAATTATCTTTACACATACAATTTTCGGATATTCATATCAATTTGGCCAAATGCACCCAGCTGCAGTGCCCATTTATGAGGACGAGATAAGTTGGAATTGTGCTGATCGTTATATAGAGTACGATGACAAGAAAATAAGTGAGGTGAATAGCTTGATATATATATGTACAAATGTACTATTAAAATTAAAAGAAAAAACAAATATTCGGCATGCGCATTCAAGGGCAAGTTGAAATTTTCAATAATTTTAATTTTGGTTTTTGATGAAACCCCATTGGATGCGATTGCCCTAGCAGAGATCGTTCAAGGTGGCATCGGCTGCAATCATACGGCATTGCGCTTGAGCTGCTGTGCGTTGGGCGACTCTGAGCCTAGGAGTGCCAAAGTCACCGTTCTCATATATGGAGTACTCATGGAAATATGGAGGCAATCCTTCAAAAGTTTTGGTTAACTACAAATTTCTAAGAAAAAAATATGTTCCCACCCGTGATATACAAAGTAAATAAACAGGAACTTTCTTTAAATCTTTCTCTTGTCTTTTTTATTACAAAAAAAAAACTCATACTATTATGATAATTTTATCTGCACTTAAGCGTTCCTGATTAGTCTTAAAGGAATAGCCATCGGTGGGCAATTTGCTGGTGAGCAAAGGCGATAGCAAAACCAGAAGCGTTCGGTTGCCAAAGACACATTTCAGATTGTAGACGAGTCCACAGTTATATTTGTTGTTCTTTCCTTGATCAAAGCGCACAGCCCCTTGTACCACGAGGGGCGCATAATAGAGAAATGCTCCACAACTTAAGTATATTGCCAATACCTTAAGACTGAGCATATTCAAGATCAGCACGTCAAAGAATGGGAAAGGTCCGGCATAGATATCTGCTAAAACATGATAATAACTGTAGTGCCACATGTAATACAATTGATAGATCGTGGCGTAGATCGATCCGAAGGCTAAATGCAGCAATAGGCACACAATATAACGTATATTGTAATGGCCAACGCAACATCCCGTAATATTACAGTGGTGATCGTGTCTTAATATGCATACGCCACACCGGCTGCAGTGCCACGATCTGGGCGGCCCTAAGCGATTGCATTTTTCGCAATGCCTCCACTCCAAGCGAGCTGCGTCGCCCTCTGGCGGTGCCTTGAACTGCTCGTCTGGAAATCAGATATAAGTCTAGAAAGGCCCAACAGTTATCAGTTGGTTGTCACTCACGGTCAACGCTAGTGTCGATCAGCAGGCCGGCGAACAGGTTGCCCATCACATTGAAGGTCAGAAATACGGCCAACGCTATGTTGAAAAAGAACCAGAATCCATCCGGATCATGTACAGCTGGCAGCAGAATAAATAAATCAAGGAAAACTATAATGGGCACGAACACCACTATAACGAGGCAAAGAACAATTGCGAACCAATTTCTTGGATATGGCTTGCTGCGAAGCTTCATTTAAAATTACTAAATTTTAGCCTGACGTTATTATTGAATTTTTTAACTTTAATTTCTCCAGACTACTCGAATTATTTTTATGTTATCTAATTTTTTATTAAATAAATTTAAAAAAACCTTTTAATTATTTAGCATTTGTTTTTTTGTTACTAATTTATAAAAAATTTTAACATATATAAGTATAACTCATATGAATCCATAAGAATCGCACAATTCTCTTTAAAACATATGTGGTTCTATACGCATGATAACAATAACAACTTTATTAAAATACTTATTTTAAATATCATTAATAATTTAGTCTAGCAATGAAGATTTTACAGCATTCGAATGCTCATGATGACACATGATTATAAAGTAACTAACTATTGTCTTTCGCTCATATTGCAAAGCAAACATCCACTAGAGAGACCACATTAGAGACTAGCAGCTCACAGATTGGGTAACGTAAAATTAGTTAACTCCTTTTTTTGGCCTCCGCTGAACTGGTCTTCCAAGTGTAGCCATCATTGGGCAACTCACTCCTTATCAATGGCGATAGCCAGGCGATGTGCATGCGCTGGCCAAAAACACTTCGCAGATTCAAGTAGATTCCATTATTATATTTGTGCTGCTTTCCGCTCTCCGCACAGACCTCGCCGCGCAGCACGATTGGCACATGATAGACCAAGATCACAACTGAATAGAGCAGCGCCAAGATGTTCAAACTATAGAAGAGCAGCTGCAAATTGGTCCAGAAGCTGCCAATGACCAGCATGAACATGGGACAAGCTACCTTTAGAGCAGTTAGCCAGTTGCAGTAGACATCTGCATTGAGTATCCACATGAACACCGAATTGTAGGTGAGGGCATAGACCGAGCCCACAAAAAGATACATTGTGAAGAGCATAAAGTAGCGATGATTCTCGTGCCCGATGCAGCAGCCCGTAAAGAGACAGTGGTGATCGCGTTTCAGTATGCAGACGCCACACACCTTGCAGTGCCACGATCTGGGAGGTGCTAAACGATCGCAGATCGTGCAATGTCGCCACTCCAAACGAGCTGCGTCGCCTTCTGGCGGTGCTTTGACCCCATCGTCTAGAGAGAGAGAGAGAGAGTGAGGCTAGAAATTGTTTGCAAATCAAATTTAAAAATGTAATACTCACGATCAACGCTCGTGTCGATCATCATGCAAGCCACCATGTTGCCCTTAATGTTGAAGAGCAGAAACATTGCCATGAGAAATGTGAACGTGTGTAGGAAGCCGCCTGGCTCGTGTATCGCCGGCAGCACAACGATTATCTCAAATATGAAAACAATGGGCAGGAATACTCCAATCACCAGGTAGCACAATACGTCCACCAGCCGCCGGGGCAGCGGATTGCCTCTCACTCGCATTGCGACTGAACTCACATGGAACAACTGACCGACTGCTAGAACGGAGCTTATTGTGCCGGCCTCTCGCAACCGGTTGGCGATCACGTGCAGAAGCTTTTTAGCTTTGCGCGCAGAGCTTTCTTATCAAAGAGTCATACTATTAGACTTCCACAACAATTCAGATACATAGCACATGTATGTGAATATGTAAATATGTGAATATGTTTCACAATTACACACTGCATAAAATTTTCTTGATATCTTGTTGATATCTTGCGTCATTGGTAAGCCCAAAGGCAAAGTTAGTTGAACTAAAGAGCCTAGGTTGTTTTTTACCCGTTTAGCCAGAGATAATATTTGTGACAATTCTTTATCTTATCAAACTAACATACATTCAGTTGCATTTTTATATATATACATATTTATATGATCAATACAGCACTGTTCATAAAAATAGTAGTGCAACTGCAATGTTGCACAGCAAATTTGTGTGGTAAACATAGCATTTAGAAAACAATATAAATATGTATATGAACACAGCTGCATGTAAGTGCTAAGTTAGACTAGTAGATACCCTGCAACCCTGCTGCAACCATTTAGCTTTTTCTGTTTACGCTGTGTCCTTTTGTTGGATCTTTATGTAATCAGCAAACTTTATGTGTATTATCAATAGCTTAAGTTTCAAAACTTAAAGACTACAATCCAATTGGAACATTGTCTAAGATGAAAGTCTGTGTAGATTGTAGTTAAAAGAATCTATACTAAAAAAAACACAAGGAAACTAGACGATAAGAACTGCAAGATAAACTCAAGCAAGTAAGATGGACAACCATGGTATAAAATTATAGAGATAGAGAGAAAGAGAAATTTAGAAGAGCAATAAGTTAATAATAGAAGATCATTAAACTTCAAACATTTATTTATTCATGAAAATCGTAGAGAAGTGAAATGTTTACGCTATAGACTTAAGTCACTGCAAATCAGAAAACAATTATTTCAAGCTCCACAACAAGGCAGTTGGCCAATCAGATAATGAGCATAGCCTCTGTGTATAGACACAGCATCAATCAATCACATATCATACACATACATAATTATATATTTACACATACTTATATATATAGAGTAAGACAAATCCTGCATGGAATTTTCACTAATTAATGCATAACTGATTTGAGTGAAATGTGTATTGAATATTTTATTAGCGGCTTAAGCGAGCGTAACTGAAACCACAAACCAATCAAGGCAATTGCTTCAAATGATGCAATCAATAAAAGGCTTTAATTATTATTCATGGAATACCTTTAAGTAATTACTTGGCTTAATCGCTCAAAGGCCACTGAGTGGCTGGCTATAAGTAGCTGAGAACTTCAGACAGATGCCTACACTGGCCGCAATGGAGGCCAAACGGAAAAGTCACAAAAGTTTTCTCTTCTTGCAGCATAGTTTTAAGAAAAGTTTGAAAGTGTTTTTGCGGGAAACTGGATTGCATGGTCTGAAATTTGTAGGCGACTCAGCGCTTAGCATCTGGGAGAGGTAAAATTCAATGCTTTGTTCAAATTTGATATTAGTTCTAAGCAGGATTGCAGATCTTTCTTCTTGATAGCCTTTGTGGTGGCATTCGTCATGACGTGCCAGCTGATATCGAACATCTATGCCAAGTGGGATAGCACACCTGTTATCATTGGCATCAGTCCACATGCCACATCCATTCGAAAGGTGCCCTTTCCAGCTGTCACCATATGCAACATGAATCAGTTTCAACGCAGCAAAGTCTTGCATTATAAAGAGTAAGTGCTTACAGATATATATTACAGTCCAGTTGATTTGCATCTGCAACAGGGGTTCGGCTGAGTACGATGCCATGAAGGTGCTTTGCAATCCATATACGGAGGAGATCGATAGAAGTGCTGAGGCGGGCACCGGCGCATGGTCCACGACTGTCAACGACAGCAACACCCTCAAGATAACCGACTTTGTCAGGAATCATTCCCAGCCCTGCAACCAGATGATGCGCTACTGCAGATTCAGTGGCAAGGAAGTCCCTTGTGCCGAAATATTCCGCTCTATAATCACAGACGAGGGCTTGTGCTGTGTTTTTAATTTTCTGCCTGCGGAGTTTCTATATAATTCACGGTAAACGAACTGAAGCGAATGCAAAATTGAACTGAAATCTAAGTATTGTCCTAGTGAAAATGAGGCAATAAGCAGTATTGCAGCGCTTGGATATCAGCCTGTGCGTTGGGATCCCGAAGCGGGCTATCCCACAAAGCTGCCCAAACGCTACTATCCAATACCAGCAGTTGGTAAACTTAAGAAGAAAAAAAACTCTAATAGATATTATCTAACTGAATAACATTATTCATCTCCAGGCACAGGTATTACAATGGGTTTCACAGTGGTTCTAGATGCGCAGCTGAGCGAATATTACTGCTCGTCTACAAATGGACCTGGCTTTAAGGTTTTTATATTAAGAAAATAATTTAAAAATATATCTATTTAACATTTTACAGCGTTAATGACGAGGAAAAAGTGCTAAAAAATAATATAAAAGTTCATATAACTAAAGCTTAGGCTCTAAAGGCTCTTAATAACTTTATACTTATACAGACAAATTTATATTTTGTTTACAATTCATAAATATCTTAAAAATATGGCAAACTTCAGATCCTCTTCCATAATCCCATAACACTGCCCAATGTCAAGGAGGAAGGCCTAGTGCTGGGCATTGGCTACGAGACGAACTTTCGACTCGCCGTCAGCCGATCGGAGGCGGTGCCAACGATTCGTGGCATATCGCGCGACGATCGCCAGTGTGTGTTCAACGATGAAAAGAAGTTGCTCTATCACAAGGTCTATACGCACAACTACTGTGAGAACGAGTGCATTGCCAAAGAGCTGTACAATGCTTGCACCTGCATACCCCACAACTATCCACATATCTATCGGAATGCGAGTGTTTGCAGCGTTAAGGATGCTCTGTGCATTCGGCTAGCTCAGAGGCTAGCGAGCAGGCAACAGTCGGCCCAGTGCCGAAAGGAGTGTCTGCCCAGCTGTTTCGATTTGACATACACAGCCGACTCGCTATATTTTCCACTGGCCAAAAGGGATTTCCAGATATCCAACAAGTTCGTGGCCAGTATGAACAAAACCTATTTGCTGGAGAACATTGCCGTCATGAATTTATACTATCGCGAATCGGCCTACTATGGCAGCATGAAAAATGTCTACATTGGCTTTACAGAGTTCTTGTGTAAGTTCTCTATCTCTCTCCCTCCCTCTCTCTCTCTCTCTCTATGTCTCTTTCTAGCTATTCATGTTGGTATTTATAATTCTTTACAGCCAACATTGGCGGTGTCATGGGTCTCTTTATGGGCTTCAGCGTTATCTCCATAGCTGAAATGCTTTACTTTTTGGTATTGAAGCCCATTTCAGAGCTTATAGCTTGGAAGCGTGGCAGCGAGAAACTGCACCGAGCTGAGAGTGCTTCAGCAAAACATCCGCTTAAACAAAATAATATGGTCTGGCATACAAAGGAGTTGTATCCCAAGGGCTTGTCATCAAGCAAAATGCAAACGAGGAAGAACGATGCTAAAATACTTCTAGTTAAAGATAATTATAAGTATTAGGGGAATTTTGAGTAAGTTTTGGGCTGACAAACTGATTGGAGGTCTTAAGATTTTGTAGCTCAAAGTTTTACTAAATATATATTTATTATCCATCAACTTTGCTGTATATATATCATGCTGCAGTACCTTTACCCTGTCGCCCTCAATCCTGATAGTATCATAAATGTTATATATAAATAAGTAGAAGCAACACTCGCTTGGTCATTCACCCATTTAATATTAAATGACGCCCAACAATTACATTTTAAGTTGATGTTGCGGGCCAAGGAAACGACTTAGTTGCGTTTCCCCAAAGATTTGAATGTCATGCAAAGGGTCTCTTAGAGCTGAACAAGTTAATGTAATGTAATCGAGATAGTTAAATATGCAAATATTAATTATATGAAGTTGTCCAAACTCTGTCTTAGAATACACATACGAATACTTAAAGCACTCACTGTACAACGAACATTATTCGGGCATTCTTCTAATTTGTGGTCGTGGAGCTAAGTGAAACTAAGTCACTTTCTAAATTATGTGTTTGGCAGCAGATGTTCCAGTACGAATACTGTTTGCAATTAAGAGTAACCTTATTAAAAAGAAGCAAGTCTTTTGGCCAAAATAATGTAGTAGTTGCTGCTCGTCCTGTGGCTATTATTATTTTATTATATTTTATGCCAATATAAGCGCATTTTGCGTAATTGCTTTTACTCGGACTGGGCACAGTGCCTGCCAACTGTATGTACATGGCGTGGCTGCGTAGCTCTTTAAGTTGCCCTTGGAGTTGTCTTATGTTGTGCAACACTCGAAAGCAGAAGCATTCTTATGGCTCACCATTGTGCCAACAGCAGCACGGGCACTCTGTCAGAGTCGAGAAACTGGGGTAACTCTTGCAAAAGGCCCAAACCCTAGAAGGCCTGGCATACTTGTGCCTCAACGGTAATTGCTGACCTACACACAAAGTGACTAATTTGGTTCAGGCACACATAAGTGCATACAAAAATATATATTTAATTTTGGGTGCTGCTCGATGAGTACTGGAAGATTGACAAACTTATATAAAGCTAGCTATAAGAGAGGATGAAGTGTGACTAAACAAGAGTGATACTATTTTCAATAGCTTTATATGAACAGTTGTTGAAATTATTACTAATATGAAGACATTGAAGTCTTTAATATGGTTTGGCATTTAATTAAAAATAATCATACATTTATCATGAATATAAAAACGTATATGAAAAGCAAACCTATGAAAAAAGTTTTGAAGCAGAAAATAACAACTTTATTTCAATTGGAATAAACCATAGGTCTATATTCGAGATTAAGCTATATACAAGATTTTATTTAAGATAACTTTATTACAATAAAGTAAGTTCCAAAAATGCTTGCAAAGTCTTCGCGCTACCCTCGCTGCTGCTTGATTTGTGTCTCTCTCCTCTGCATGAATTTTCAGCAACAACTCAGTGTGGGTGAGTGCTAAGCGTGGCTCAGCCCACTTTCATAATTCCGGCCAGCAGCTGCCTGTGGTGCAGTGCGTGCTGATAAGTGGGCGGATAAGCGGAAAGGGGGCGGGGCTGTGTTGGGTTGCTGGATTGTGCCAAAGGAATGAAATGCATTCTTGCATTTCAAGACAATTTGCGAAATTGCAGCGCTTGATGCTTCCACGTGCAATGCATCTGGTTTTTTTTTTTTTTTTATTTTTGTTTTTGCTTCATGTTTTTATGGCAAGTCAACAATGTGGCCAAAAAGAAGACTAACAAAAACTAAAACTGAAACAGAAACCAGGACAAGCTGGCTTAGAGGAGGAGCAGGAGCTGGTGGGTGAGTGGTTTAGCTAAAGTAAAACCAAGCCAGCTCAACGATAAGACAACTGGCGCAAATGATTACGACGTGTTCATGGAATTCTATGCAAGCAACAGCCACAGCCACAGCTCCATAAATGTCAGGAACAAAACTGAATTCAATTCTTTATGGTGCTGTTACTGAGCCAATGGCAGTTGCTTCTGCTTTAACGAGTCCTCGCAGAGCTTTGGCCCTTCAATGAAAAATTATGCTATTACTATTTGTGGGAAACTGCAAACTACAAACTGCAAACTGAAACGAAAACAGAAACAGAAACAAAAATGAAAACAGAAACGAAAACTGAACTCCAGGAGCAGATTGAAGCATTTATTTAATATGCCATTTCGTATGAATGGGTAGACAATATAATTTGCAAGTTTGATAGGGGGAGGGAAATGCACATGAGTTCGAGTAATTAACATCCAATTTTGTTGGTAAAGTTATCAAGTTGACTGTGAAGTTTTGTAGTTGCTGCTGTGGGTCGGGTTTGATTAAGATATAAATAATTTATGCTGGCTTGTTATGCTGCATATCCAACGGTATGTGGCACGGGGCCATGAGCTGAGTACACCTTGACAGCCCTCAGCATTGTCAACTTTATGACATTCTCGTTGAGCTAGTGTGCGCCTTTATGGCTACGTTATGCACAAAGTCCCAAAGTTGTTGTGCAGCTGGGAGAATGTCTTCTTCGTTAATGCGACGGGCATTGCACAACATTCCTGGCACGTGTCTACCCCTAATGGAATGGGCAGACTAATACGAATGGTGATGGTGAGGGGAGGTGGGTGGTTGGCTGCTTGGCTGGTTGGTATGGACTTGTTCAAATTCTACTTATATGTATGTACGTACATGTGGGTGCTGCATATGCCCATAAGTTGCATGCGGAAAAGCAATTAAAACTTCTTGAGAGCTTCGGAAATGTTCGTTCATATTTTATGATGTGTTTTCCTCAATAATGATAGTGCAAAAGCACAAACTGCACAAATACACACATACACACATGCATGCAGACATACATACATATGTGTGCATGCATATGCACACACACATACAAATGTCGCAACAATTTTGGCAGTCTACTAAGTAATATTAAGTGCAACTTGCAACGTTATATGAGGATAAGCATAGAGGTATACAGATACATTTGGTCTAATATTTCTACTAATAATACTTAAATATGTATGAGTAAATAGCCAACATAGCTTAAAGCCTTGAAAGTTGCATGGAATATGTATGCCATGATGCAGAATATACGAAAAAGATCCCAATCTTTTCAATTGTTCAGTTCTTGATAAGAGTTACAACATTTGAATGCTGATCAAATATGGCAAAGATTTTTGATAAAACATCGAATGATTCGTAATCTATTTATTTTTAGTTAATTTATTTCAAATTTATTTTGACGAGCTGCTTTCTTGTATGAAATATAGATCTCTGTATATTATGACTTGTAATGTGATGGTTGTAATGATGACGACGATGATGATGATCATGATTATATGTCTACTAGTCCAGCAAGTAAACTTTGTTCGCATGTTACAGAAAGTTCTTAAGATGATTTCTTACTTATATTAACAAAATGCTTTCATATGGCTATTTCCCTCATCATCATCATCATCCTATTTATCGTCAATGTTCACATGATCGCATTAAGTTTTAATATTGACTTAATTTAAATCAATATCTCGATCATCATTAACATGCATTTTCAAGCTTGCAGCAGTAAGCTACACTTCATTATAATTATTATCATATACATTATTATCATATACATTATTATCATTTACATCATTATCCTTATGAATATTAATTTAAAACAAATATTCTTAATATACATATTATAACATTAATAACATATATATATAATATTCAGCTTCATTTAGCATTATCTCATAATTATCATTAGTGTTCTTATAGTTATTACAAACGCAATTATCATTAACGTGTGACTATTACTTTAATGACTATTCAGTTAATTATCATAATAATAATGCTCATTAACGTAATCATCGTAATAACAACAGTTTTCCTAATCACTAATAGCTTAATGATTATTAGAACAATGAGCATTAACACAATGATCATTAGCTTACCACTATAATTATTATTATAATTATGACTAAAACAATTTCTTAAAATTATATACATTGCAATTACAATTCAGCTTAAAATACTTAATATTATTAACTATTTAAATATATTTACCAGACACCGGAAAAGCAGAAGAAGAAGAGGAGGAGCACTGCACTGCACTGTACTGAAGAACTGAACACCAGAAAATCCAAAATGCGACTGAAGTCGCGCTCGAGCAGGCTTGCCTTTATATAGGGAAGCGGCACTTTCACTCAAAGTCGAGCTCAGCTCTTGAGTCTTGCTCGCAGTTCGGTTTTACACACGATCGTTGGGGGACAAGCAATTGAGAGCGTTTGAGCTTACGTTTTCTCTTAACTACAACTGGCAAAATATTGCTGGACAGACTCTTATTGCTCTGCTTCAGCTCTCCCTCTGCCGCTTCTAAAGGAGTGATATTTTAATCAGTGTTGATTTAAAATGTTCGATCAAACCGACAGGCAGATGGACAAAGAGACAGACAGAAGATCAATCAGAGGGACAAACAGACAGACAGACAGACAGACAGACAGTCAGACAGACAGTCAGATAAACAGACAGACAGGCAGACAGACATCCAGACAGCCAGACAGATAGACAGGCAGACAGACAGCTAGATAAACATAGTTCAATCGGATTAGCTCATCATGCTGATCAAGAATAAATATACTATATAGGGACAGCTGTGCCTTCTGATATAATGTGTCATAAGAATATATTATTAACATATCGTCATCATCAATTTTATATATATGTATATTGTATATTCTTATATATGTCTTATATTAACTAGTTAAACAAACACTCAAAATTGAGTGCTATTTACTAGTCAAACAGCCGATTATAAATTTCTAAATCTGCTTTTTGGATCTGCAAAAACCTGAATATACCTCTCATATCAAAGGAAGTTGTAAAACAGTTGCCCCCTCCTCCTCACCTTTCACTTTATTGTCCCTCTTATTGCTCAAATTGCTCAACCTCTCTTGACCACACTCAACTATTTCCTTTCCTATAACCCATGAACACTATGCTACCTCTTCGTTGCAATCACTATGTTTCAATTGATGATAATTTTAAAGCTCTATCTCTTTGAGGAATTCTTAAGCTTTTGCTTTTTTGTTTGTTAAGTGAATAAACTTGTTTGGCACAAAAGATGTTGATCACAGCATTGAATTTAATGGCAACCACTTAGGGCGCAATATTCGCCTGCCAAATGCTCGTATCTGGCGTTTGGCTAATGGAACCTTCAAGCGAGCGTTCGCTACTCGCTGTTCGCTGTTAGCTATTTGCCCTCCATCACGCCCATAAAATGGCTGACAGTAATAACAAGTCGCCCAAAAGCAAATGTCAGCCCCCACCTGCCACCTAGCTGCCACCCACCTGTAATATTTGCGCAGGTAAGCCAAAAAGGGTTCGAAGAATGCGTCGCACAGACGCCCGCGGCAGCTCTCGAAAATTCGTGGCAAATATGGAAATTTGTCGTCGTCCGCCTCCTCGCACCGCCTAATGCAGTAAAATGCATTTGGAATTGGGTAATTTTACACATGCAAACAGCGCCGCGGGCGACGCGTCATTTGGCCACGGTTAGAAATGTATTTCGGTTTCAGCTGGACAGATAATTTATACGTATTTACGGGGCGGCAGCAGCAGCAGCAGCATGTTTGTAGTTGGTTTCGCCGCTTGGCTGGGCAGATGTGTGTGTTAGTCTGTAGGGGGTGGGATATGTAGGGATTGTGGGCTTGAGGGACAACTGGTAAGCCTGTCAGGCTGAATAATCATGACCATCAATCAGACAGCCACTGACTGGGTGCCCAGCACACCTCATTAGGCTAATCCCACAATTGCGCACGGACGCACAGCCGGACAGGCGGACAGAGGGAGATGCGCAGAGGTTAGCAAGCAAAGGGCTAAAGACCCAAGCGCAATTTTCCATGCGCTTCATAATATTTCATTATTACGAGTTGACTTTTGGTATGCACTGTAATGGGGTTTAAGTATTTAAAATCGTTTCCATTGTAAACTGTGCGGGAAGTGTGACTGTTGCTCGGACAAGATTGATCACCGCCTCTGTTAATTATCAGACGAATCATCTCAAGTGCATGTGGCTAAGCAAAACACATGCTAGCAGCGAGCGGCCAGCACAAAGTGTTCCCAGTATTTTTTTGCTAAAGCCAAGCGCAGACTCGCAATTTAGCTGCAGCAAGGAGCACAGCATCCACATCCGCACTTGAAAGCTGTCACTTTGAATCCTCTGACACAACTGGCAGCAAGTCAGTTTTGCACTGCCATCAAAGCCAAGCACAAGCTACGTCAAACATTTGCCAACAGGTTGGAGTTGAAAAATGCGAAATCATTTCTGATACTGAATGAAATGTTGGGAGTCTTATAATTTTATTGATATATTATTTCTCAATTTTAATTGTCAACTATGAAAAACCCTTTTCTATAATATTTATAAAAATCGAAGATTAATAGTACACTTTGCAATAAAAGTGGTCAAAAATGCTAAGACATAATCTGCATTTAATAATTATTTAAAAATTTCAATTTTATAATTATTTCATAAATTTAAACACCAATGATCCCAATTTTAAAATAAGTTTTAAAAAATTTAATATTAATAATACGTGTTTTTAAATTATTTTAACAATTCTAAGATTCATAAAAAAAATATTTTAATATTATAAAAAAAAATCTAAGACATGTAATTTACATTTTAATATTAAATAAAAAATTTTAAAATTAATAATCAATATTAATTTATTATTTCTTAATTTCATATTCATTTAAAGGTTTCTAATTTTTGTGATCAATTTATAAATATTTGTTATTTATTTTTTTTTTATTTAATACATTTAAGAAAGTTGTTTATATCATTATAGTATACTTTATACTTTGCCCTACTTTTTGCATTTTCCATAACAAATAATTAATTATGAACAGATTTTGCCAAATTTCTTAAGATTTTAATTAAACCCAAGCAAAACTTATTCATTAAAAATTTATGGTGCTTATCTCGAAACACTTCCAACTCCTCGCCCAACTTATATATTATGTATGAAAGTATAAAGTTTGTTCAGCTCAGATAGAGCTAGATATTCATTCCACTTCAACTTTGTTGGCTTCAGCTTTGATGCAGTGCTCAAAGATATTAGAGACTTGCGTTTGTAATTTCAATTTAAACAAGTTGAGCTATAATTAATTTATGTTTGATATTTTATTTATAACAAATAGAAATGCTTAAGCTAAATTTGTTAATTAAAATCTTTCGCAAAGAAAATCAATAGTAGAACTGCGGCTCAATTTCAATTACACACTAAAATTCAATCCATTAAATAGAGTTTTCGAATAAAATAAGAAGTAAGATTCAAAATAATTAAATAAATTGGTTGTTTATAAAATGTTAATGCGATTAATGCTTATCACACATGAAGTTCTACAACTGTTTAACGCTTTTTTCATAACAATTTATTTACTAAGCCAATTGTGTTTTTTTATCGCTAAAGAATGCGCATTCAATTTTCACAGATTTAACAAATAATAAATTAAATAAATAAATTAATAAATAATAGTAATATGAAATGTCCATAGTGCTTTATTTAAACTTTGATAGGCTTTCATGGTTAAACATGCCCACAAATCATTTGTGAACAATTTAAAATGATTTTAGATTTTCAATTAACCGTATGAGCTCTGGCCACATTAAAGCTTGGCCATTGATTTAGCCAGTTGGGCTGTATTAATTTGTAAATCTAGCCAATGCGAAAGTCAATTAAATGAAACGCACAATTAACTGTAATTAAATCATTCGTATTTCGGTTTTGCGGCATCGACTGGCCCCAAAAAAGCCCGAAAACCAAATTCCAAATTCCAGCTGCCAACTAACTGCCTCAGCGCAGTCACAGTCACAGATTTGTTCTAATCTCTTTGCTTTATTCTGCGTAATAATAACTACTACTTTTGCTTGCCTACGTTTGTCTCTCTCTCTCTCTCTATATCTATCTATCTCTCTTTCAGCTTAGCTGCAGCTTCCTTTTCCATTTTGTGTGCCCCGTGGCTAAGTGTAGAGTGGGGTGTATAAGAATCTAAGCGACAACTAGAAAAATGTGGCCAATTATTCATATATTAAGTTGTTAGAGAATGGGCTATATTGACTTGACTACTTAGTTGTCTTACCATAAGTAAGGAATATAATACATTTAAGTACCTACTTTTGAAGCAGATGAAAGTCTGTCTATATATGTCCAATGCTCTATACATTATTATAATTTGTAATATAAGAAGTTACAGTCCAGTCCAGGGTAGCTACTAGTCCATCACTACTCACACATAGCTGGCTTACTCTCTCCTTTTTTTGTTTTCTGTGACAGCTCATGTCTTGTTTATCTAAATCATCCGACTGTGTAAATGCCAGGCCTCGTTTCCTCTCCACTTCACTCCATCTGCCAACCCATGCCGTGGCCCGGCCCGGACCGCCCCACCCCGCCCCGGACCGGGCCACCCCGCCCCGTTTAGCTCACGCCTCTTGGCATATGGCAAATGGGCACCGATTCTATGTTGAGGTGCCTGATGTCAGAGGCTGGCTTACACAGTTGCTGCCGTGAAACTATGCAAAAATCTGTGAAACGACAGTTTGGCAACAATGAATTGCTGAAGTGTTTCTCTTGGCTGGGTAATTACGAGAATTGCATCGCTGAACAGGCGCTTGTCTCTCTCTTTCTCTCTCTCCCTCTCTCTCACTCTCCCTCTTTCTATCTCTGTCACATTTGACCTATCTTTCTGTGCGCATGTTAGTGTTAGTGCAATCAAAAATGGATCGAAACACTGGCAGCTCTCAAGATGTGCTGCAACTAGAGCATCATAAAAATATATCATAGATTTGAGTAATCGATTGAATACCCTGTAGTAAAATTTAAAATTATATATATATTATATATGTACATAAATCTTCTCTATATATATTCGCTGCTCAATCCATACTCTACTCATTCCAAACAGACTCACAGCTCTGTGTGCATTTGCAGCCTGGTTCGCTCGTGGTCTGCGGCTGCTGCTGTATTGATGTCTCTCGGAAATTGCCTTAACTTGAGACATTGGCATCATATTGATGCCATTTTTTTTCTTTGCAGCTGCCTGCAGCTACAAATGGTAGATAAAAAAAATAAATAACAAAATGGATATCACAAACTTTTGCCTGCGACGTCACGTGCTGCGTGCTGAGGCAATGGAGAAACTTTTTTGCGCTTTATTTCACGTTTATTTTTTTCCCCCCCGTGAGGCAGCTCGCGGCTCTGTCGACAGCTGGCTAAGTAAACATGTGTAGAGCCTCAATGAATGCGATTATTAATATTGATGTGTTGATATAGCCAAAGAATGCTGTACAAACACGTTGATATGCGCACTAAGTACATCAATTTAAAAGCGATTAGTGGTAAATTTAATTTAATGGAACAGATTTTAGCTGAAGTGAATAGAGCATATTGGGTTTGTGCCTCTATCCAAAAGATAAAGAATAGAAGGAAGACTTTAAGACTGCACCCTGCTCTACACATCTGCATTACATTAGTCACTTTAAGCTTTCTAGCTTTCTCCAACACACAATGATCATCAATCATTCAGTCAGTCAGTCAGTCAGTCAGTCAGTCAGTCAGCTAGTCAATCATCAATTCGTATATGTGCAGCGTTAAAAGACTTATGAACTATAAGTTTGCCAAAGAGCCCTTTGTGCCCAGCCATTTGGCGTTGCGCTTTCTTGCGAGTATTTCCCCAGTGTCCTTTTGTAGCCAAATCAAATAATGGCCAAGCTGTGCGTCCTTCGTCCTGCGGGCTTATGTCTGCTCCGGGATTAGAGACAGCTCAGTTGTGCTGTTGTTCTTATTGCCTGGCTCTGCTGGCGTGTCATAAATGCAGGCTTTGCAGAGCACATAAGTTTGATTTGTTAGCCGATTATGATTTGCTTTTCAGTTTTTCCTCTTACACCTCCTTCGAGGAGGCGCCCGTATAAGCAAGCCGTTCTTTTTTACGATACACCAAGTCATTGCCGTGCTAAAACGATTGGCCATTTCGATACAGTGGAGCGGGGCTTGCTTTATTGAATTAGAAACTAAGCTCAGGCAAATCAACAAAAGTCATAAAAAGAATTTTCTGTTATTCAACTAGGTGTGTGTTATGCAGGTGGGTGTAAATTGAAGTGTAAATAGGAATTCAAATTTCAATTCTTTTACGAACAGACGGATGGATGGACTTGGCTAGATCGACTCAGCTCACTGCCCTAAGACAAAGTCTGCCAAGTTTTCTTCTGTTTGTTGTGTACATTTACTGAAAACCTTTGTAGCTCATTCTTCTAGTCTTTCGAGCCGATTTGAGTATCCCCCACCAACAGTAATAGTATTAGTAGATACTCAGAGAAAGAGAGCAGTTCAGATTGACGTGTTGCAACTCAAACATCTGAGTGCAGTATAGAGAGCAGTAGCTTATTATCAGAGCTCAGCAAAGAATGCTATGGCTCACTCATCGGTTGCCCAACTCTGAATGCCACCAGTGGCAAAATACTTAGAGAAACAGATGGACATGTGAGAGCAGCGATCTATGCTGCACTCTAGTGAGTGAGCTACATCGATCTACTGTTTGCCGAACTCATTGCCATTCCCTATACAAACTTGTAATAGCACTCGCATTGCTTAAGCCTGGAGTAAGTAAATCAACTTAACTCTCATATTCATAATTAATTTAAATTTTTGTTAACGTCAGTTAGTAACAATCAAAATAGGGAAACAATTTTAGATAATATTAAATATTAAGTTTAATTACAATTAACCTTTATTTATTTCAGCTCAAACAGACTTAAGCTTAACAGCTGCTTGAAGCGGAAAGAATACATTAAATTGCACTTATATAGATTATATATCAAAACATATATAAATTTGTATAAGAGCGCTCTTTGGAGACTGCAAAGCATATTTACTAGCAATTTTTGGTCTACTTTGAGACACTGTGCCTAGGGAGCAATAATGGAAGCGCTCGTGTGAAATACTCTGGGCAATAAAGGCATCAAATGTGTGTGTGCATATGAGGGAGATTGATAGAGCCGGAGAGAGTGAGATAGAGAAACGCCCAAAAAAAGAGAAGAAAAATAATATATACAGTAGCAAGCAAAGGCAAAAAAATATATATATGTACATATATATTTAGGTCTATCGTTTGTATGCAAATGTTAAGCGGGAACGAACGTGCAGCTCGACCCGCCCGGAGTGGAACTCTCTGAGCAATTTGTGCAGCTATGACATTTCCATATAAATCCTCAATTATTTATATTATTATGCATAATTGAAATTGATTTGGTTCTTAAATGGGCGAGCATATTTACTGCCGGTCAATCTATTCGGGTCGCCAGTTGGAAAATTGAGCAAGTCCACTAAATAAACATGATTTTTTGTAGCCAGAGGCCAAGTGATAGATGACAGTTGCGAGTGGAACTGGTGAGCAGCTGGCAGCTGTGTGTGCAACTTGTTAGCCTGATTGATATTTGGCCACAGCATATTTACTTCGGCCTCTTTCTTATACGTATATAATCAAGATTGCCTTACAATTCCCTGACTCGAGGCGCTTTAAGTAGCGAAAAAGTAGAACTTAAAGCAGCGCAAACACTCGTGAAAATTTGTGCGATTTTCCATTTGTCAATTGGACAGGGGCACGGCATGGCACGGCTACGATTGCAACTTTTCAATATGGGCTCTCTGGCTACAGGCTTCGGGCAACGGGCTACTTTACGACCGCTGGCAAATCCCTCGGCTGGCGCCATTGGCCTCATTCTGTCGGCAAATAATAGCAATCAAATGCCAGGGCTTCAGTATTCAAATGCTGCTGCAAATTTAATAACAAATATAAATCATTTCCAGAGCTGACAGCTAAAGCACGCCCACCCACGCGGTCCAGGGCCTGCTCAGGCCGGGCTCGGGCTGTGCCTTCGACTCGGCAGCTTTCTCACCTCAAGTGTGCGGATCCGGATGCGGGACATTTGGCGTTCCGACCAAGGCGGACGCACTAATGGCAGTCGCAGACACCAATAAGAGGCCATTTCTCATCGTGTTTGGGTGTGTGTGTGTGTGAGTGTGTATTTTGGACAGCCCTTGGGGCGGACCGAGCTGCTTTCGCTGTCGTGTTAATTTTTTATCACTTTGAAATTAAAGAACAACACTTGGGAGTGGAGTGTTGTCCTTGTTGTGCCTGTCCGCCTCGTAGTTGTAGTCATTCAGCCTGTTTTTGCCACTGCTTTACTTAACTTCACGTTACGTTTTCGTTTTTTTCTGGGGGTAGATGACAAGATGGACAAGCTTCAAGACATTTGTCCCGGGACTCGGATGGGGGCCGAGCATTAATAATTAACTTAATGCCATGTTGCCTATAAATTAGGAATGCCTGTCTTTTTGCATTTGGCCAAAGGCCTTTCACTGCCCGGCTGCCTTGTTTATTCACTGTTCGGGCTCTTTGATTAAGAGTCGACCGCAGAGTACGGCAGAGCACCGAATGGCTGCTCCTCGATTGCGGCCTATTTGCTAATGCCATTGCCATTGCAAAGCCAAATGCAATTTCAAGCAAATCAATTGAAAACACAATTCGCAATTGGCTTTCACTCAACGACGATTCACAACCTACTCATGGCCCCTTCTCGTTCAGTCGTCCGCCTCGTCCACCTCCTCCGTTCGTCCCTTCTTGGCACCAAAGTCCTGTTTACCCAGCCATTCAATGGAGTTGGAATTTGTTTTGCATTGACCGCAAATTTCAATACAGTTTTGCGGCCAGCGCTCAATTGACCGCCCTCCCGTTCCGCGCAGCGAGTGGCACAGTGGTAAGAACTTGGATGATAAATGTTTAATTTTTTTTTTACTATGAGATCAGATTTAAAGCGAATTGGCATTTATTTTTGGTAATTTTTGAGAATCTAGTTAAGTTTAAATCGTTAAGGCTTTTATAATTATTAACTGTAAAATCTTATTCAATATTTCACAATTTCAATATTGAATTATTTCAATATTTAAATATTTTAAATATTTCTGTATTACTATATTATATTATATTTATTATTATATTTTATATCTTATATTTTATATATTTATATTTTACTATATTACTATATTCATATATTTATATATTTGACTTAAGTTTCAACTCTAACAGATTTACTAAGTATTTTTCCTGTCTATAACTTCACTTAAATTTCAATGACTTTGGCCCACTGTGCCGTAGCCACAATCGTATATGCGGTCGACTCGCCATTAAAGATTTGTGTTGCGGCTTTCGGGCGATGCCGCAGCGATTCGTGTTGCACGGTGCCAGTTGTGTTGTTGTTTCAGTTCTTGTTGCTGTTGTTGTTCTTGTTGTTGTTGTGGGTGCAAGTGCAGGTGCCGCTGGTGCATTGGTCATGTTAGTTCAGCTGTATGTCAATTAACTGCAGGGACGACCTAATTGTGTTGACGCCATTCATTTAATCAAAACTTAACGCTTCCACTTTGCGGCTAATTGAAATCACAAATTTAGGCCGATTGCGTAGCCAGATAGCTAGATAATCAGCGAGGTTGCAGGAGTAGGAGAGACGGGTAGGTAATAGGTAGCTGCCACAATTTGCGGCACCTTGCTGCTTTGCTATCCTCAAGGTGTCGCATCTGCCTGAGTAGCTTGGCAGCTGGGGTTGATTTAGCAGATGTTAGCGCTGAAAAAGGGGGTGGAGAAGACGCTGGAGCCGAAACTGAAGCTGCTGCAGATGCTGATGATGTCGGCCCTGACCCACATTATCAAAGTTTTCCAGTAACAAGTTGAGAAATTACATTTTAATGAGATGCGCTGTAAATTTCGGTTGGGCGCGCAACAATTTCAGTGAATTGCAAATAGACGATTTAAGCTTCATACTGCTGTGGCCACGCTGATCCATTCATTAGCCGTTTTGAAAAGGATTTCGCTGTGCTTTTTAAGTCAGCGCTGCGCAGGATTACACATGCCGACAAGTAGATCTATGAGCAAGACTTACAACGACCATAAAAAAGAGGAAGAGTCTGATGCAAATTAATGAATATTTATGTGGCCACGTAAGTTCATTATATTTGTGTGGATTGCACTTGTGTGGTTGAACGTGGGACCGACCTCTCGACATCTCACTGACCTCGCAAACCCTTGACACGCCTCCTACTGCAGCAGCAGCGGCAGCAGCACCAGCAGCATCATGCTCATCTCATCACCCAGTTGTCGAGAGCAAAAACTTTCGCTGTCGTCGTCGTTGACGTGACTCCTCTCTCTCTCTCTCTCTCTCTCTCTCTTTCTCACACACACACACTCCTAGCACCTGCTCCGCCTGCAAGTCCAAATGATGCTCAAGCACACAGACAACGCTGTGAGGCAAGGCGACTTTGCATATGATTACACGAAATTTGCATCACATTATTTCGTGTCTGGCGCCTGGCGCTGGACCGTTGGGCCCAATGGGCCAGATCTCTTTCTCTCTCTCTCTCTCTCTCTCTCTCTGTCTGCCCCCGGTTATTATGTTGAACCGCCACATCAGCTGAAAGACAAAAACACGTGGCATGGCATACAAATGAAGCCCTGCAATATTTATTACGCGAGACCAACGAGTCTTAAATAGTGCCAACTGCTTGGCTTCCAGATAAATTGTTTATTTCAATGCAGCCCCAAAAGGCAAGCGCAAGTCGATGCCAGCAAATCGCCTCAAGTGATGGACTTCACGTGCCTCTCTGCCAGTTCTCTAGCCTTTTTTATTAACTCGATTTCATGGCAATGAATACGTTCATGAGCTGCCGCAATGCCTTTGATATGTAAACTTTAAATTACGAGCACACTTGCCAATAGTTTATGGCTAGAGCTTTTGTGGTCCCATCAGCGACGTTTACTAAGCCACAAATTCAATTTCATTTGACTAGAGAAGGGATATATACATATAAATGCGAGCACATAAATATTCTACTGCATAATTGATCATGTTTTCATTTTCATTTTCATTTTCCGCTTTATATGCGCTGCATGCTTTCAACTGGATTTTCTTCAAGACTCCGCATGACTGCTGTGACTATGGATAGTGTTTATGGTGTTCATATCATAAAGCAAGAATATTTATGAAACAAGAGAAGGTAAGGATATTTTCCTATAGTTATATAAAAGAAATGTAGACTGTTGACTGACTGATTGAAGGTTTGAGCTGGTAAGCGTAAATAATAAATAATAAATAAATATATATATATATATATATTTATATATATATATATATATATATATATATATATATATATATATATATATATATATATATATATATATATATATATATATATATATATATATATATATATATATGCATATCTATGCATATCTTATAGGCATAACTTCTGCTCATATAATATAATAAATTTAATAAATCAATATTGACATGAAATGTGTCTCAGAAAGTGGCGCCAAGTTCACGCCTCTTCTTTGAAAAGTAAAGGTCAAAGGTTGTTTAACAGGAAATTTAAGCTGAACAAAACTGAAGACACAGCATACATATTTTTGCTTATCAAATAATGGACTCACAATTCAAACAGTCCACGGAATAAATATAAATATAAATATAAAAATATGCATATATATTTTAATGTCTTAAAGTCTTAAAGCGTCAAGCTTGGCCGGTCAAAGCTGAAAGCCTTCCACTGAAAATGGAATTAAAATTACATTAAGTGTACTTTAAAGTTATATCATTCAAGTGTTTTTCTTACAGTCTTTGTTAGTCCATTCTATAGAGGTATAATCGTGCAAATAAAACTGCTTGAACTTTTAAATATTGTAAGAAGTGCAGTTGAGGCTTAAGCTGGACGAAAAAGCAAAACGAGCTGAATGCGAGCGCATGCAGGTGCTTGAGCGTCGAGCAGCTGGAGGCTGGGAGACTGCTCTGAGTTGTGGACCATTCATCCATCTTGGGAGCAACACGACGATGGGCGTCGATGCCATGTGGCACATTTTAATTTATGCAGCTACGAGGGAGGTGAGGAGGTGGGAAGGCGGGGAGGTGGCGAGGCTTATGGAGCCAGGGGCAGTGAGTGCTCTTGGGTTCCACTTGCAGTCGAGGCGCCAGTGAAGGATGCTAGGGGTACTTTGGGCGCACACTTGGGACAGGATTTATTGCCGTTTTCGGCTTCAGACCGAAAATTGAAAAGCAAACAAGCCGCTAACAAGGTGAGGCTTAGCCAGCTTGCGTCACTTTTTTGTTCGCCATTCGCGCGGCAGCCACTTCAATCTAAATTTGAAGTTCTTCGCCTTGGCTCAACTCAACTCAACTCAACGCAACGCAACGCAAGTCGACTCGATTCAACACGATTCGATTCGATTCGATACGAGTCGATTCGATTTTTTCGTACGTGCTCGATAATCCTGCATTGCACTCGCACTCGTGACAGCGGAGCGCTTGGCTTACGATGGGACTGGAGCAGAAATGCCAAAGGACATGGCGCTAGTCCTTGCGCTTATCGCAACATTTTTGATTTCTCACGTAGACTTATGGCTTTGTATTTGTACTCGAGCACATTTATATTTGTGTTTGTACTGAACGCCATTAAATATCCAAGTGGCATGCAACATTTTTCTTTCAGCTAGCTCTCTCTGTGTGTGAACGTGTGTGTTTGGGTGTGTGTGTGGGGGGTGTGTGTGTGGGGGTGTGTGTGTGTGTGTGTTTGTGCCTTGGACAGCATGATGTCCATCCTCATCTCTTATACGCTCGCCCTCTCTTTCTCACACACTCTATCTCTCTCACTCACTCAGTCTTTATTTATTTTTCTCTGAGGACTTGAACTAGACAGATAATATATTTCGATTGAATTACGGTGCTGAGGCACTTGGCATTTTCTTATTAATATTAAGATCTTATTGAATCTGAACTTATCAAAGAAGAAATCTAATTTCTTTTTTGCAGAAACAGAGTAAATGCATAATTGAAGAATTATTGTAAAGAAATTATACTAGCAGAGTTATAAAAAACTATATGCAAATTATTAAAATTATTAAATTATTTTTATAAAACTATAAATATAATTTATAAATAATGTATATTCTATTAATACTGCTCATATATGAACTAAGATTTGGAAAACTTTTTTGTAGCAATTTGTGAAGTGTTTTATGAACAAAAATAAATTTATTTGGCACAAACATCAGTCAAATAATATATTGAATACAAACGGTTCAGTCACATAATACATCAGATATAGATATATCTACAAATATTATTTATATAATACACACAAATAACAAATAGTTATTCAAAAACAGCTTTAAATGTAACTTTGCATAAGCAAAGCCCACAGAAAAACTCGTGTATTTGCTGTTCGTTTATACCCGTTTAGGTTTTAGCATACTTTCTTGCTGAAAGTAGAAGAATGTTATTTTCAAAGATACAAAGTAGCGAGTGCACAGCAATTGCTGAGATAGCCAAGTTAATATCGTCAGTTGTGAAGGAGGAATACGAATAAGAAGTGGACTGCCAGTTCCCAGCTGGCAACCACTCACAATTTTCGCTCGTTTCCAACCGGTGCGACAAAAACTAGAAACTAAAATAAAACAGAGATAGATGCAGAGATAGACAGAAAGAGAGAGAGAGCAAAAAAAGCTAAAGATGTGAAAAAAAATCAGTTGCAGTTGATAGCGAAAGGAAAGATATTTTGTATATATAGTATATATATATATATATATATATATATATATATATATATATATATATATATATATATATATATATATATATATATATATATATATATATATATATATATATATATATATATATATATATATATACAGTATTTAATATATAATCTTGAATTGCGTGCACTTTAGACATTTTCAAGGTTCTGTGAAAGTTTTTCAACTAGAACACGAAGACTTACTCTACTTGACTCGACTGCAAGTGCAGCAAAGTTTTTTTTATTTATGGATGTGTTTTTCTTAAAAATAAAAAAAAAAAAAAACAAAAAATAAAAAACAAAAAGCGAAAAAAGTTACGCAAAGCGCAAATTCCGCACATTTAAGATTAAGGGCCAAAGCACTCAAACCAAATCCGATTTGCTCAGGCGTTAAGCCCGTGGATGCATTAACAGGGCAAAAAACATGAATAATGTGATTCGACAATCAATAGACGACGAATAGCAAACCCTTTTGTTCGGCGCAAATTAGGCGCAATAAAACAATTTTAAATTTATGGCACGGCCACGGATTATAGACGTGGTGGTTAGCCCCACTCCACACTCCCCACTTCCCACTCCACACTCCCCTCTGCCAACCCCTTTTAGCCACAGTCTAACCTTGCTTACACATGAGCGCATAGATGTATGCATAATGTTCATGGAGGTGTCCCGGATAAACCAAATACATACATACGTATAAGCAGAGCGAAGCGAACACACAGCAGAAATTGGCAAAACAAAAGGAACAAATAAATTGGCAGAAACCAAGTTTGCTCCTATTAAAACACAACACAGCGCAAAAGTTACACAAAAGGAAAGTTTTCTTTTCCAGCAAGTTGTGAGCGCCAATTTTTACCAAAAAACCCTATCAATGGGTATGCAAGCTGCTGGGTATACTGCTTTTGAAGAATAGAATAGAGAAGAGGGAGAAAATTTGGAAAATATTGTAAAAGAAAAGTTTGTAAAAGGGCTTCAAAAAAATCTAATAATGAAACGAGAGTGAAGCTTGGGAATGGAATTCAGAAAATAAATATTTAATTTTAATTTTAAATCATTTTTAAATATGCTAAGAAAATATATAAAAATAAATAAATAAATAAAAACATTAAATGAAATTCAAAAGAAAAATATATAATTAAAAAAAAAACATGAACATAAATATAAAAACTAAAAACAAATTTAAAAAAATATACTAAAAATATATGAAAATAAATTGAAAAATAATAAATAGATATATAGGTATATAAATATAAAAAAAATAGTTTCTATGATATATTTAAATAGGCTAAAAAATATTTTAATTATGAGTGAAATATGTTGAAATATATATACATTTCAAAGCTAATGAACTTGAGTGAATGATAATGCAATATAGACCAAGTTTTAAATTCCGTTTATCTCTGCACCTAATTTAAATATTTTCTTCAAGCCCAAGAAGTTTTATACAAAGAACTCTCCTCAATGTCCGCTTGATTTTCAATCTCCCCTAATTCACCTTATTCCAGCCTAACTTCAAGTCGAGCTCAGTCGGCTCCATTTAGTTTATAGATGTGGGTGTCGCTGCTTTTAACGCCGGCGGCTGTGCCGAGAGTCTGTTATTTTAGAGGAACTAGCAGCCACGCCTTGGTAGCTAGCTGAGCTTCGATCACAAGTCCACAGCCAGAGCCAGCCAATTCTAATGTGAGAAGGAACCGGCTGGTTGGTTTGGCATTGTGGGCGGGCAATCATGCGTGAATTTGGCTCAACATGCAGTACAAAGCTTAAATTATTTGCGCATAAAAAAGGTTCAAAGTCGAAGTCGGCGTCCAATTCATTATAATGGCATCAGCGTTTGGCCCCTTTTCAGTTAACATAATTGAGATTTAATGGGCAGCTAGACGAGTTTAGAGTTTTTTTTGGCTGCATTTACGGGGCGCGTGCGGGCTCATTGAGCATTTTGTGTGAAACATTTACGGGAGAGTCATGAAAGCAGCTGAACGAATTTAACTAGTTGAATCAGATTATGTTGTGCAAGCGCCCGCAGGCACACACTCTCCCCTCTCTCTCTCTCTCAGTTTTTCTCTCTCTCTCTCTCTCTCTCTCTCACTCTGTCTCTCTGTATGTCTTTGTGTCTCTACAAAAGGTGGCCTGAGGAAATAGAAAATGGCGAAAAGCGCTGGCGGAAAATTGAAATTGCACACGAAGCGCGAAACACAGCGAAACAAAAGCGACTCTACCAGCAAAATTTAGGAATCATTTACTATCCCCGGGACAAAAGCGACAAAAACTACACAAATACGAACAACACGAAACGAACATGCAGGCGCATTGTGCCCATTTCCCGTTGCCCGTTGCCCATTTTGTGGCAAAGACCCAATCTAAAATGGCAAATGGAAATGGAACTGTAGCTGGAGCTGAAGCTGCAGCTGTAGCTGCAGCTGGCGCTGGACAACAACCTGCGGCAGCTGCAAACGGTGCAGCAGCTTTGCCAGCACAGTCCGATAACATGGCATTGGGTTAATTATCTTTCCTGCTTTTAATTGCTTTCGCTATTCAAATGTGGCTGAAAGGGAGACGCGAGCCTGGCTCGCTGCTTAAACCAATTTAAATATAACAACAAAATAGAAATATGTAAAGTAGTCAGTTGGAAAAAGTCTGAAAATTCTAGATTTAATATAAGCTGATCGTGCTCTTTATATTATTATATTTCAGCTTTTTAATGGTGAGAAACTGCTCGACGAGGAGCTGATATACATTATTCTTAGTACAGAGGTATCGAAGTCATGATAAGGTAGCTGAACATGATATTACAGACCAACTTTTGAGGCCTTCAAGTGGGCTGCGGTAGAACATTGAGTAATTTTCGATAAGGCCGTACAGCTCAGATCACTGTAGCTCACTTATATAAGAGCATAGATCGCTGTTCTCACTCGTACACTAGTCGTGCGTATGTGGATGAAAGAGCAAGTTGCAGCTTCTTACGACCGATAAGACCAACCGCTTTGAGTGTTCTTATTGCTGCGACATACTAAGTGGAGAGCATGTTGAGAGTGCGCTGATATGTCCACTCTCACAAATTTATAATTAACTGCTCTTAGCGATCTTGTTGATGACTCTCTTAAATACAAATGTAATTATTCAATTGCCTTAACTGATTAAAATTAAATCTCTAGCAGCTTTTTGTTTTAAGTGAAAGTATCACATAAGTGAAAGTATTAATAAGGCATTATGTGTCAAAATGAAGAAACATAGATCCACTGATCATGATAATAGATTGATGATTCCTTATGCCTTAAGTTACAGCCAAAAGCTGAGCAGCTTTATATAAACAAATTTACTTTAAAAACTGAAGGCCACATAAAATAAAAAACACATAATTGAAAAGAAAGTTAATATTCCACAAATACATTACTTAGGTGATTTAACAAAAGTATATATAAATAAGCAATGCATATGAAATAAAAAATCCATAGCATTAACCAAAGATGGACTCAATTTATTGTTGAGCTTTGGAATCAATTATGTGCTCAAAGTGCCAAAAATATAAATATTTGCATGCTTGTAAATAAATATTTGAATGTATGTAATTACAGCCGAGCCCAGCATAAGCCACAGCCAAATACAGAGAGAGGAAGAGAGAGAGAGTGTTTTGCAAAAAAAAAAAAACAATAAGCAAACCAGATGCGAGTCCCCGTCTGGGGAGTAGAGGCGACAATAAAAGCGTTTAATTAAAATTTACCAGAACAGACATGAATAATTAAAATTTAATTTTCGGAAATATATTTTACGCGCACACACACACAGACACTCGCACACACACACACGCACACACACATAGATACAAACAGATGCTGATACTAACGCCAACATTTAGCTGTGTCTCATCTTCTGCCCAACATCCATCCACCCACTCACCCACACACACGTGAGTGTCGGCAACTTGTCACCTAAAATTTGGGATGACAGCACGCCCGCCCTGCGACTGGCTTCCATGTAAGGGGCACAGGTAGTTTGGCTGCAAGAGAAAGGAAAGAAATAAAACATTCTGTTGCTATTCAACGACGCCACAGGGTGCCTCGTTGGCTCACCTGCCGCACCTGCTGCCCCTTCCCCGTCCCCCTGGATTTGTTGTAATAATTGTTGTTTAGCTTCATTAAAAAAGTCACAAATTCGCTTACTGGAATTTCATATGAAATTCCTTTTGTGCAAGCCATGCCAGGGCAACCGACCGAGGATTTTCCATTTTTATTTACGGCTTCGCACACACACAATGAAAGCCAAACAGCCAAACAGCCAAACAGCTCAGCTCAGCACAAGTAAGAGTTAATAATTCCTGTTGGCTGCAAAAATGTTTATGAATTTGTGGTCATAAACGAATGCGAATACCAAACCAAATTCCATTTGCCGGACCTTCAGCTTAAATTGAATTTTCCTTTCTTCAAGCGCCAGGGCGGCAGCCATGGGCCATAGCACGCCAGGTTATAATGGATTTTTAATACAAATTATTTGTTTTTCAAGTAAACTGTGGGTGTATAAATATGTAAGCTGAGACGTAAAAATTGCGCCTTCAGCTAAATTCAATTTATAAGTACTTTATTTTTTTATATTAATATTGTAATGTTATTATTTACTATTATTTATATAGTATATATGTTTATGCGTATTAATTTGGAATTAAATTTGTTTTTGATAAATGCTGAAAACACTTTTGATGAATGAAACAGCCAAATTATATATTCATATTATTTTTTGATTTAGCTATATATTATTTATGCGACTAGCGCAACAACTGGAAAACAAAATGTGTTTACTGAATTTATTAATTCTAAGCAAGATATTCACTAAGAACTTCAACTTGTGTATGAAAATTAATATACTTTAAGGGAATAAGAAGCAGAAAAGTCTTTAACTCGCATGCCCTAATATCGCTAGCTGCATAAATCGCTGCATATTCAGGCAGACAGGCAGAGAGCTACATGCTCTTATCATGTATAAAGAATCTTTCTTTTGCCTTAATGCATAATGCGCCGCTTTTAAATTCTCTTTAACTATATTGAAAAATGAGAAATGAAAATGTCAAATTATAGCCATCAAATGTTATTGGGAAATTGCGTTAAACTTTATGATCGAATCGCAATAAGAAGTGCCATAAAATCGAAGCAAACTTGATTGTTTGCAAAAATACTTGTGCTGCAGGAATAACATTTAATAAATATGCAAACGAGACACGAGGGAAATAAATAATTAAATTGATTTCATTAAACGAGCCAGCGAAGCATCTGTCGATGACATCATCTACTTATACATAACATAGCCAGACTCGTATC
This sequence comes from Drosophila anceps, assembly GCA_035045945.1. Taxonomy (NCBI): domain Eukaryota; kingdom Metazoa; phylum Arthropoda; class Insecta; order Diptera; family Drosophilidae; genus Drosophila; species Drosophila anceps. The sequence continues at coordinate 7,961,931 of JAWNON010000073.1, forward strand.
GATTGCTGTCTCCGGCTCATAATTTCAGTTCGTTCAAAATTGTCGCCGGGTGTCGCAACAACTCATCGTTTCCTGCCACCTCCTGCCACCTCGACTCCTGTTCTCCGCCAGTCTCCTGCTTAGGCGCTGCACTGCTGTGACAGCTGTCTGGACCTGGCCATGCCAAAGTGGGCTAACGAGATAAATTTCAGTTTGATGGCAACTAAGAGAGACGCAAGTTCTTCAATAATTTGAATGATGCGTCAGGTAATGTGGAGCACAGCCAATTTGAGCAACAATTTATGAACGAGACGTGAAATTGTGCCCGCTGGCACTTCAGTTTTGGCAGCAGCTGTCGCCCCGAATTACTTATAAAGCCATCAAATCGCCCCAAACAATGCGCCTACTAATTTTTGGCCTCGTTTGTGTCTGTCGAACTTGAACCGTTGCGCGCAATTGCGGCCCTTTGTAATCACAATAAGTATTTAATTTCCCAGTCACACTCGTGCATAAGCCATCTCATCAAACCTCTCTCCCATCACCCATTCATGTAAATTGCAAATTTTCTATTTAAATATGTATATATAGACGAGTGTGAGTGCGAGTACTCAAGCTGGCATGTAAATCATGGTGGCTTTGTTGCGCAATTTCGGATGCTTCGTCAATTCCAGAGCTGATTTGTGATTTGTGCAACGGGGCGTATGAGTTTCGCTCTGTGCGCTGACTTGAAACACAAGCATAATATATACACACCACTCACATGTCACTCGATCTGTCTGCCGCTTTACCTAGCGAATGACAATGCCAACAAATTTATATATATATATATATATAAATTTATGAGAGCGTATGTGTGTCTAATGACTGGCAGCTTCAGCAACAAATGTGCCACAGCTCTTAGAGCTGTCAAATTCAATGGGAGAGTACTTGTCTTATATTAGTTGAGACATTATTTCGGTTTGCTAGAATAGCTTAGGGCAAGTAGAAAGAGTTGCTTATGTGGAAATAATAATGGAATTTACCAAGTGTCATTTTTTCAACAGGAAATGTGATTTATATTAAAAAATGTCTAAAACAAAGAAATTGAAAGTTGAATAAACATTCTTAACATGAAACAATTCTACAAACAATTATCAGATATAAGGACTATATATACCCCAGGTTAGTTGGTATGAAAGAACTTAGCTTAAGCTTCAAATAATAGCCAAACAGACTGTTAAGCTATAAAGATTTTGATAGTGGCTTTAAGTTAACTTTAAATATGATTTAGGAACAGTAGAATGTTTACATTATTTGTTTATTTAGTTAATAATTTAGTTATATGAACTTTTATATTTTTATTAACCTTGTTTACACACAATCGACTATGATTGTTATGATATCCGCCAACTATGTGTATATTCATATACATTTTTTATATGAGTAAACAAATGAAGAATCGAAAAGAACATAAGAATAGAAGAATATGCAATAGAAACGATTTGCCAAAACTATTCAAATGAGCGGGACTGAGTGAGTAAATAAAAGAGCAGAAGAGCTGCCGATGCACACGCAGTTGGACTGAGTAAACGAGTGATTTAACTCTAAATATGCTCGCACTAAGAACGCTAGCTTAGCTCGATCAAGCCTGATGCGTTCAAAGAACGAATGAAAATGTAAGCGTGAGCATAAGCAAAGAGTATGATCAAACTACTATAACGCTAAGATGGGAAGAGCATATGATAAGATAACAAAGCTGCTTGTAGACAACGGCAATATCAGGCAAGTCTTGAGTTTTACTACTGCCAGCATAAATGCCATCGATGCCAACGACTTCTCATGGAGCTATGTTAGATGCTCAAGTTTAGTTTCAAGTTCGAGTCGATTTAAAGCAAATCAAACTCTTTAGTAACACATGCAAATGTAACAAATCTTATAAAAATTTGACTGGTAAAAGGGAAGAGAAAGGGGGCCCGAATGAGCGCCATCTCGCGAAATCAACCATTAACTTAAGTCTCTTAAGTCTCTTCAATTAAACTGCTGCCGATTGTGGCGGTAACTGCTGACCACATATTGACAATTTCCCCAGACAGTTAACACCTGCCAGGGTATCACGCTAGTAGATCACTTACGCATATACCGATTCTCACTCAATTTTGGTTAAATTTTTTATGGCTGCACAGTCGATTCGATTGACCGTTTAGAGCGCTGGTCAAAATGCTGGCATTAAAGATGCAATTCAGTTCATTTCTGGTAAATGCACGTAAATTTCGTGACCGAGGACTGGGCAAACATAAATTCATGCCACGTACGATTTACGTTTCTCGTCCCTTTTTTTTTTGCTCACACAAATGTATCTGGCACAGCGATGTCATTTGGCGGAGGTGACATAAAAAAGTGCGAACAACATTTTTAAACTCGGAACAATGGCAGCTCGGGCACAAAAAAAAAGCTGCCAAATCAAACAATGAAATTTGCAATGCTCTTTGTCATTGATTCCAGGGCTGCTTAGTGGAAGTCGTGCAACGAGGTCAAATGGAAATCGCCGCATTGGCATTAACTTTTGACACCATCGACACGCTGGCTGTGCCTGCTGCCGCCTCATTCTCATTCTCATCCTCCTCCCCCTTCTCTTTGGTGTTGCTGCTGCTGCTGCTACCGCACGATTAAGCAGTCAGCCATTGAAATATCACGCAACTAAACGAACAAAGCAGCTTTCCCTTTCCGGTCGTATTGCCGCCCGCCAGTTGGCACCTCGTTTGCCATTTGGCATCTGTGAATGTTGCTGGGCGCCCGAGGAGCCCGACCAGCTCGAACAGCACGTCAGCTATGAAAAATCAACTTTTCTTTGCCGCGGTCTCTCTCCCCCCCCCCTCGCTCCCACCCACTCTCTCTCTCTCTCTCTCTCTCTTTCTGTACTGATTTTCGTTAAATGCGCGACCAAGTATCGAGTACTTGACGTTTGCCTTTGTGTTTCCCTTCCATTCACAGTCGATGACCCCTGCTCCTGGCCCGACCTCCTGTTGTGGGTAAGCTCACGTTTCCGTTATTCTCTTACAAAATGAGTTCAATTGCATTACAAAGTCACTTCAGTGGAGCGATCAAGCAGTAATGCTTAACACTGCGACCTGGACAGCCAGCACCCAGCGCCCAGCACCCACTCTAACTGTCCATTCGGCAATAACAGTTAAGTGAGAGTGTCGGCCACAGTTCGATTGGAAGCGAAAAGTTACCATTGAACTGAGTACTCAATGCCAATCGACAGTCACTTTCTGGTTAATTGTTGTTTTGCAAATTGAACATTTAGCTAGAAGGAAGAGAATGCTCTAACGCTTAAGGAACTACTACGTCTAACTTTATATGTATATACATATATATATATATATATATATATATATATATATATATATATATATATATATATATATATATATATATATATATATATATATATATATATATATATATATGAAAGATAAATACTTCAGCAACATTCAATCATGTTTAGCCAGACAGCGAAGGCAACGTTGATTGAATTTTCAGTCAATTTCTGTGATGGAAAATTAATACATAAACTGTGGTCAGGGTTTTTAATGAAAAACATTTACCTAAAAGCCATATGTGTTTATTTTGCAGACAGGCTGTCAACATAAGATGCTGTGACTAACGTGTCAGTGCGTGGGCGTGGCAGCTGCGCAAAAATATGGTTTCACGCCACGTGGCTCAGACGGACAACATGATTTTCCTTTTTATACTTTTACAATTCTTGTGTTATGCTTGAGACTTGTAGGTGTAAAATAATATATATGCGTATATTGAAAGACTAAAAATAAAACACAAATAAAACAAAACAAAAATTCGATGAAATAAAACAAAAAGTTATTAGAGGAAAGAGTAGATGGAGCTCAGCAGATTTCGCATTTTCAAGAAGGTTGGGGATGTTGAAAACTTTGTTGGGCTTTTGAAAGTTTATTAATTAAGCGAATCGACGCTTAATATATAGCCTAGGTGTGAAACCTTACGTAAATGTCTAAGTCAGTAGCTTTAAATTATGAAAATATATCTCTATAAAAACTGACATAGTCCGATTCAGATGTCAGATGATTAAACGGGTTAATATTCTATGACAGATTTTTCCATATGGTTAATCTTGAATTAACTCTGAATATTTATGCACTAAATACACCTGTCCTTATACAAATACAACAAGTATTAAGCCCGACAACAGAAACCTACACGAGATGTCAACGCTTAAAGTGCTGCATAATAATAATGTGTTTAACATGTAAATTTTTATTTGCATTATAATTGCTGTAGTTGAAAAACATTGCTCTCCCACCCACTCTCTATTCAGTTAAATATTGTGTAAAACTGAATTTATTCTGGCTGACTACTAATTTATATGCGAGTCATATAAATAAACACCTATTGCATGTGGCTACATTATTGAAATACTAATTTGCTGGCTTTAGGGTATCAAATAAACGTTTCGAATACGCATTCAGAGCGCCATTCACAATCGAATGGAGCCGCATCATCAATTAAGAGCCATAAGGCTTAAATTACATTTGCATTTATTTTCGTATTTGTATGCATATTAATATTCATCAATAAATTGGCCGACTTTATTTGTGTGTGTCCTTCAATTTCGATATAAAACAACGTTGATTGAAGTTTTGGGGCCTGCGTGTATTTGCTTACCTGCATGCATAGACATCGAGTATGTAAATAAGTGCGAATGAATGCAGCAATTCTTTTGATTACCCTGCAGGAATATAAATAGACGCAAGGATGCATTGATTACTGCCACTTTGACGCATGCATTGCGCTCAGCTCAGCTCAGCTCAGCTCGACTCATACAGCTCAGCACGGCTCGACTCAGTTCGGTTGAGTTCTGAAACAAATGCATAATTTGCATATCTGGCTGCTGCATGCATGCATCTATGCATGCAGCTGGCATCCACTCGACCACACCCACCGATAACGCCCACTCATCGAAGGCATGTCCATGTGGGAATACCTGACCGCAAGTGTGAAAATGCTTGAATTATTGAAGAGGCGAGCGCTCTGAAAAGCATCCCGTCATTATGCAAGCCCCCAGCCCCCCAGCCCCCCAGCGCCCGCCATAGCCCCTTTCAGTATAACCGTGATACCCGGATCCGGGCTGACTCTCAGTCAAATAACCGCAATTACATATGCACATTCATGCGAGCATGTGGATGCCACTTGGCTGCTACATGTGCTGCATGCTGCTGTGGCTGCCACTGTGGCTCTCGCTCTGGCTGTAGCTATGTGGCTTGTTTTCGTTTTTATTTGGGACCATAACTGATTCGCGGGTGTGAGCACCGCTTGACTTTGCCACAATTTTAATTGACATCCCCGGTCAGCTTTGACTGCGGGCCTGCATGCCTGAATGCCCAGCGTGCTTCAATTGCGGCCTGTGGCTGCAGCATCGCCGACATCACTGGAGAGACTTGAACACATACGACGACAATCTCCCATCTCCCATGCACACATTTGATAAACGGCTCAGCGGGCCGGCAATGAGAGCTTAATGAGATGTGCAGCGTTTCCAATATATTGCTTGGCCGAGAGCAAAATGCATCTATTCAATGGTAATTGATGAGCCACACGCTCCGATCATCCTTTGTCCATTCATTCTGCTGACTTAACATGTTTCGAATCTGCCAAGCTAAGCTCAAAACTCATTTATAAACAAAATGCGGGCTTGCTTTGTGGCAAAATCGAAATTTTAAAGAGACAACGTGGCGTATGCGCAGTATTTTTATTTACCTACAAAAAGAGTTGAAGCAAAGTTTAAAAATTGCATTGCTTGCAAGTTTGGGCATTTGCTTAAGATAGAAGCAATTGAAGAAAAGTGAGATGGTTGCAAACTGGTAGAACTTTGATTTGGTTTTGTTTTATGTACAGTCTTAAGTTAGGCGTTAAATTATATACTAAATATCTAAATAAAGTTATAGATTGTCTATAAATCTATATATAGCTAAATCTATATACTGCTTTATACTATATGTACTACTATGTCACTATACTACTACTGTGTTCATAAAAATAGTAGTATACATACTACTATTTTCATGAACATATCTGTATTTTCTTCTGTACTCATTCATATCTACGTATAACTATATATATTTGTCTGTATCAATCTTTATCTATATCTATCTCAATAGCTTTATCTAAGTATATATTTAAAATATTTTTACAGATGTATAACTACTACTATAACTACTAGCTGTTCATAAAAATAGTAGTGCGACTGAAATGTTGGCTGCTGATCAAGAGAATACATATCATACATTTAGTATTGTAAGGCTAAAACTTAAGAGAAGTAAGAGCAAATAGCTGCAAATTTCCATTTTAGTGAGTCTTACATAATGCTGAATAATAGAAGAGGCCATTCAGAATATAAGAAATATTTCTTTGCAAATTTCGTAGGGAGTTACTTAAATATATTTATATATGTACATATGCCTCAATGGTACATGCATATAAAAAACGGCTTCGTTTGTTAATAGTTTTAAGCCATTCTGTGGATTAAAAGGGCAATCGGTGCAAATAGCTGCAGGTTGGGCTTTTCGCAGTTTTCCGCTTTGTTTATGTTTACTTTGGTACTCTTCCATTTTGTGTCGAATGAAAGGAAAAAATATGAGTGGAAAGTCGAATGTTTTCTTTTGCTGCGGCAGCCTGAAATTCCAGTAAAAATTCACGTAAACACTATCAAAGCAAATAAATACTGCAAAAACCAAATAAATGAAATAAAAACAAGGTCAACACAATTCCAAGCACCGAAGTGTGGATGCCTTTTCAAGCCTTTCACTCAGGTATAAAGAACTCAAGAGCTGAACAGCTTGATTGACTAAGGGATTGAGTGAGAGTTGAACTCGTTTTGCATGCTTTGCCGAATGAACTGTCATGTCAGCAAATGTGAATGAGAATAGCAAAATACCCGAAATTGACAGAGGACAGAGGGTAGAGCAGAACAACCATAAAGCGAAACAATTGCAATAAATGCTGAAAATCCTTTGCTGCCAGTGCGAGCAAATAGTGAATGGCATAGCTTTGCGGTGCTGCGGCCGTCCAGAAAGCCCAGCTCTTTGTTCCAGGCCGGTCTTAAAGCATTTAAAGCCGCGTTTCATATCAGCTAAAAGCAATTCCGTGCCATTAGCTAATGAGAGTTTTTTTTTGGCCGTTGTCCTTTTATAAATAAAAAAGCGGAAGAAGAAGAATGCTGTTACCCTTTGAGCTCAGATGCGCACAATAGAAAATCACCTTTGTGGAATTTAATTAATAAAAATAAAATGAAAACACACTTCAGCTTGCTCCATTGAACAATCACTTTGGCAGTTGATGTCCATGTCCATGTTGATGTCGATGTTGGATGTTGGATGTTGGGGAATGCATTTCAATTTAACGTGCTCCACAAACGCCTCCTGCTGTCGGTGCTCCAAAAGCTGCGGTCACTGCTGCTGCTGCTGCTGCTGCTGCTGCTGGTGGTGGTGAGTTAATCAAGGCTTCGGTAATTTCCACAAGAGTGTGAAGTGTTGGCCGAGACTCAATGGAGTGTGTTATATGCGCTGTGCACACAGCTGGCCAACGCACCAGCTCGCTTGCCACTTCATCTAGCCCACAATGAATGAATTGCGCACAATCTTTTGGTTGTGGATGTCCATGTTCGATGTTGGCTGTTGAATGTTGGATGTGTATGGGGCAGCAGAGACAGAGGCGAGCGCCGAGGAATCCCCAGGACTACGCGTAGCCTCTGCCTCAGTTAAGTGTTTTACAATGCTCTACTCAAAGCGCACATCATTCATGTCCAACGCAGGCCGTAATATTTACCCAAGGCCAAGCTACGTCCACGTACAACAACTATACGCTCATGCATGCACATACATATAGTCATATATATATGTGTGTGTGTGTGTGTGTGTCAGTTGAGCTGACAGTCTTGCCAATGGCCATCTTTTCAATGCATATGAATCAAGTGGAGGTAATTGAAAATCAAAGCCAGTAAAATGCGGCCAACTAGCACTTTTCAGTCAAGAAATCATCCATACGATTTTCGGCTCTTAGCACTTCTGCACAGGCGTCTGTAACACTGTATTCTCGACTAGAATATTAGCTTTTTGTCGTCCAGGCATGGATAGCTTAAATGGCTCAATTTCAGCCTTGTCACTTGCACAATGCAAATTAATCTTGCAGAGCTTTAAGAATAACTCGAAAATTGCGATTGGGCTGAGATAAAAAATATAATTTTCAGTCACTTCTTTATGTCACACGCTTGGGTAAATTTGTACTTTAAAAGAAATAATTTAAATACAAATTGTTTTGTTTATTCCTGCAATTGCTAAAGGACTGTAATATAATCTAAGTTTATATATGGTATAAATTATAGTATATATCTGAATATATATATACAAAATACATAGTTTTCTTGCTCAACTCGCAAAGTTCTCTTGAACCAAAGCTCGTCACATTTCAAATTAGCTGTTGTAAGGCCCAGATATAGACTCTTCCATTCAGCTATTACCACGTCGCATAGCGTATGTCAAATTATATGATCGTCCTTGACGTGCAGCTGCACAGGCAGCTGCACAGGCACAGGTGTAGGCATTGTCACAGCTGCAGCCGGAAGTGTGACAAGTGCGTCCAAGTGTCAAAACATAGCTGACGACACACATCCGACAACGAGACTGAGCAGCGCTGAGACACCCAACCACCCAGCCGCTCAGACAGCCACCCAACTGCAGCCGCTCTCACTTTGCGTGCGCACCGTGACACTTAACAGACAATTAAGTTGCTGACCCACCAGCTGAAAGAGAGAGAGAGAGAGAGAGCGAGAGAGAGAGAGAGAGAGAGCATGATGACTGAGCGAGAGCTGGGCGCATTTTTGTGTACGATTCACAACAATGCATAGCCTCAACCAGCTCATGCCACTGTGCGGGAGTGGGTATTTTTCATAATTAATCCAACGACTGCCGGTGGCATTTCCGAGCGCTTTGCGGTGGGTGGGTCGGTTGTTGGGTTGTTGGGTCGGTGGGTCGGAAAAACGTTTCTGCCATTTCAAGACAATTTGTGAAATTGCAGGCCGTTGTGTTTGATGCTTGTTGCTGTGTTGTTGTGATGTGCTCGCTTCCCTCTCTCTCTCTCTCTCTCTCTCTCTGTTTGTTGTTGTTTTGCTTTTTTTTTCACGTGCTTTTCCGCGTGTTTTGCTCGTGCCAGGCCGACAGCCCTTGTGGACGCTAAACAAAATGGAGGCCAAACTGCAATTGCTTTACAGCAGCTGCAGAGGCTGCTGCCGGCAGCTGAAAATCTCTGTACAGAAAGTGTAGAGCACTTTGACTGCGCCTTGGGCGGACTGCCTGCTGGCTGCTCCTGCTGCCGTTGCCGCTGCCGTTGCCTAATCCGCTTTGGTATGTTTTGGGCCGCCTCGATGTCAAATTTGCTAGCAACTCTTGGGCCGTTTTCAGTTACAGTTTTCAGTTTTCAGTTCGTTTTTTTTCTTTTGCTCGGCCCGCCCCAACGGCCATAAAAAGTTTTTGACGCGCGGCATGTTCAGGCAGCAAGTTTGCCATTGTAGGAAACTTTAATCCCGCTTAAATTATAAATGGCACATTTGGCTTCTATCTCTTCTACGAGCTCACACACACACACACACATACACACCCGCTTTGGCTATAGCCTGTCTATGTCTGTAGCTGAGGCCGAGAACGAGCCTGTCAGGCTTTGGCAACGCTCGAGTGCTTGACAACTTTATGTGTGTTGTCGCAAGCTTGCCACAGTGGCAAACACAACACACAACACACAACACACAGCACACAAAACACAAAACACTTTGTTGCCTTTATTTTGAGTGCTGTGCGAACTGTGCCGCAAAGAAATGCACTGCACTAAACGAAACTTTACGAGTTGGGGCCTCTACTTAGGAGCCAGAGTTGCATCGGTAGCCCGCAACCCGTCTGACTTTACGGCAGGCATAAAATTGCCCCTCGACCGCCTCCCCCCAGTTCCATGTCATACAGATCTACTATATATATAAATATATATCTATATATATATATATATATATATATATATATATATATATATATATATATATATATGTACATTTGATGAATGATGCCTTTCTCCATTGCAGCGTCGACCCAATGCAATGTCCTGTCAGTGCAGGAAATCAATTAAAACTTTGCTCCTGTCAGTGGCAATTCAGTTGCCTTGGCGCCTTCATGTTATGGCAGTGGCAACCTGGTCATGTTCCATCCATGCCGCTCCAGACTTTTCAACGAATGTCAACGCTCCGTCCGACATGTTTGACACGATGTGACAGTGACAGTTAAAGGTAATTAAACAGTTTGTAAAGCACAATTAATGACACACGCTACTCCGCTCGACTCTCTCTCTCTCTATTTCTCTCTCTCCGAGCTAACATGGCCAACATCTAGTAGAACAGGAGCGAGCAGGTAATACGCTGCAAATAATATTCTGTATCTAATTATTTATAATATAAAATGGCGAGTGTGAACTTATTTCTATTTGCTGTGTTTGTAGTTCGAGTGGATGGCGAAATAATTTAATTCAAATTAAAATTGAAACAGCAAAATTTATTTATTTTTGGTATCAAAAAGTACAGCATGCTTGAGATTATCTGAAATTTCATTTTTATGTCTATATAAAAAATTTAAAATTGAGCAATTTTAATCAATCTCTGTTAGATTTTTTTTAACTTTTTCGAAATATTTTCTGTAACATTACAGTAATTTAATTTTATTTTTAGAAGAATAAAGCTCAGTTAAATTTTAAAAAAATTGGAACTATAACTGAAAAGACAGAAAATATTAAATATTAAAAGAGATCGTGAAGAGTGCGCTGGCTCGATGACGCTGTCTCTTTCTCTCCCCCTAAATTTATTTAAATACATCATATACGCAATTTTATTTTGAGTTAAATTAGAGAAAAAGAGAGAGAGCAAAATTAATAGAAAACTGAAAAATAATTCTCAAAAATGAATATTATTTTAATTAATTTTATTTAATATTAAAATTTTCAAAAGTTTTCTTTAAAATCTCTTCAGAAAATAACTCCCTAAGTTTGTCTTTTGATATTTATGTTTGCTTGATCAAAGACCTTTTACAATATGATGCAAATATGTACATAAGTGAACATTCCGCCGGATAATTGATGTGGCATTTGAGCCACGTTGTCTTGGGTTAATACTTTGCAAAAAGGGGGCAAAAGTTTTGTCAAGTGAAGCATAATTGGTTTTTTGTTTACAGTCAAGTATTTTTTTTTTCGGAATTACATTAAAATTGTTTGTTGACAGTTATGAATGAAATTCTGTGAAACTGAAATCTAAGAGAATTTCATTTACATTCACCTGCGACGACAGATAGCTTGCCTCAGCAAATGCTTATATCTCTGTTATGATTGGCCTATGACACGTCAGTCTGTGTGTGTGCGTGTGTGTGTGAGAATCGATGTATGCTGATGGGCAATACACAGTCAATGCCATGTCATATGGCTCGTTAGAGGCAGGTATTCAAAAGTGTTGTATATTGATGCCAACTAAGCCATAAATCATTTCACTCAAAGAGTCAATTTAGTCAACTCTCTCTAGTCCACAGAATTTGGCTAGGCTTTGAAAATGTTTCACATTACATAGCAGGCATAAACATGGCTAAGTATGTGCGCCGTAATTTCATTTTGCTGACGTACAGACACTGCTACATGGTCATAATAATGCGCCTTGGGCGCGAGTTTATTACATTTCCTGACTTGACCAAATTAAGCTGTTTGCCACTTGTTTGGTTTAGTTTTTTCTTTTTTTTTTTTGTTTTGTTTTGACTTTAACCTCGTAAAGTATTTCGGGTGCACTGCAGCCGGGGGCCAAAATTTTAATTAGAGTGCTCCACGCAAACATGGCAGCGACCCTTCACTCACTTTCAGCCAGCGCTAGCATCAGTCCGTCGGCTCTGGGTGGCATGGCTGTTCGGGCTAAGGAGCTGAGTGTACGATACTTTACGGTCTCCATTTCAGCACACAATGTTTATGTTTGTTTGTCATACATAGGAGAAGAGTCCCTGGTGCATTGAACGGTAACCAAATAGGGCCCCCAGCGTATTGTGCTCGACGCTGTACTGAATATGTGGACCTTGGCAACACCGAAATACGAATACACATACGGCACAAGGATAACGAGCGTGAACAAGCGCACATTTTCGGACAGCCGTTGTGGCCACAGCTTCACGGCTGAATGTTTTTGTTTTTTTCCTATTCTCTCGATTTCACTCTCCCTCCCTCCCCTCTCTCTTTCTCACTGCTTTTCGTTTTTTGTTCACCGCTTTGTTTTTGTTTTTTGTCCAATATACTTGTTCCATTGAAAACATTGGAAACGTGTATGCAAATTTATTTTGCCTAAGGCTATGTCCAGCTAGTTTCATAAAGCCAAACTTAAACTGCTTTTGCACCATAAAAGGAAAAAAAACAATCGACTTTTTTGGATTGCAGCAATCCGCATTAGAAAATTCGTTACTCTTAGCCAGCTGTTGGCCATATAGACTATGAAAATAAGATTTGAATTTATCATATTATCTTATCTGTGAACCCAGAGCATAACATTTCGTGAAGCAAAACAGAAGTTAAGATGAGGTAGTTGCTGTAAGGCTGACTAGGAATATGAATTGCTTTAGTTTTAAATTAAGAAGTGACGTAAGTGTGAGGTGTTCTGCCGAAGCTGGAAGCTTGACTAACTAAACAGATAGATATAAGAATGTTTTCAGCTGAATCTCAATTTTAAGTATAAGATATTTCCTTAACCTAAATAGACGTATACTATATGAGTCTGTCATCTATATATGAGTTAATAAACTAGTCTAGTCAGATTCTGGTTTAGTTCACTTACTTAAATACAAACAGTTAAAGCTAAAACATAAATATTATATACAAATATAGTCATTGATTTCAAAAAGAATTTCTTAAAGAACTTTAAGTGTAATCAATAAAATAATATATAAAAAAATGGGAAAAAGAAAGGAAGAGCTTAGTGAAAGCGCCGAAAGTAAACTGAGAAATAAAGAAAAAGATAGAAGAAAGGAAAGGCTTGGGAAATCACAACATAATGCGCGAGATCTTGCCTGTTCAGTAATCTATGCCGCAGTTCACAGCTGGGCACTCTTAGTTAACAACTATATGCTAAACGTATAATAACATCAGTTAGAATATATAACTATATGTTTTCTGCACAGCTAATTGATAACCATAAATTAAAAAACAACGCATAAAATAGATACTACAAATACAGAAAATAGATTCTTGACAAGAGGGATCATAGTTAGACATGTGTTTATATACCAAAAAACTTTCAATTTACACATATAAAATACGTAAGAAATAAGCTAAATATTATTTATGAATTTTTTTTTATCAAAAAACATACGTAACAGAGCCTAAGCACATGCCTAAACATTAATATTCCCAATCTAAATCAAGTAACTTGAATAGAATGCATATCTAAGACAAGCATAGCAATCTGTACCCAGTATATAAGAGACAAGAGATTCGCTGAGACTCTTCTGCGCAGACTCGGTCAAATGTAACTCAGCATCCACAGCAGCAGCAGCAGCAGCAGCAGCCGCAGATGTGTTTTTGTTTTGGGCCAAGTCCGTGCAGAGTTTGTTGCTGGCGTATCAGTTGCGCGCTGGGCTCTTGACGGAACGGTTCACCAATCGGGATAACTCGGCAGTGAGATGTGCTCAGTTACTGGCAATGCTGGGACGCCAGTGTAGCTGCTCCCAAGTCAGTCAGTCAGTCTAGTCAGAGTTCAAGCCAGGCCCACCGCACATTCAACTGCAGTGCAGTTCAGTCTCTGATTCTGTTCTGTTCTGTTCAGGTGTTTGACGCCAAGCCCCGCTGCCCATTTGGACGCTCGTTGCAGAGACAAATTGTTTATCTTGTGTCAAGTGCTGGAAACACACTCACACACACACACACACTGCCGCCCGTTCGCATTCAGCCTGGTCCAGGCCCAGCCTCAACTGCCTCAACTGCCTCAGCTAGGCAGTGAAAGTTGTCGCTGGCGGTTTTGCTGTGGGTGCCGTGTGGCGTCGTCTGCGGAGTACTTAGCCAAACAGTTGGTACGTCTACGCCGTAGTAGTCGTTGCCGTAGTCGTTTGCCGTAGTCGTTTTACGTATTTGTTGTTGATATCTTCGCGCGCTTTGCTCTCGTGCGGCTCCCCAATCGGATGACATTATCTGACGCCCGCGGGATATATATATATATATATATATATATATATGTAGGTGTATATGTGTCTGTAGTGCTGCCGTTGTTGTTTACTTTGTTGTTTTTTGTCAACCAGACTTAAATTAAAAGCGAACAAAGTCTTCGCACCTCGGGCAAGCAGTGCACAACGCTACTGCCGACGCCCGACTCCCTCAACCGACTCCCGAGTCCCCGGAGCATGCATCTTTAATCAGCTCTGATGAATTTGGTGGATGTGCAAATGTTTGCAGCAAATGAATAAAGCATTAAATAAGCACTTCCAGGCACTTGTGAACGCAAAGTGAAAATTAAAGTGTCGCTCCTGAAAATTGAGATAAATGTTTCGCAATTAAATCGACAGTTCCAACGGATTACGTTTGCGCGGCAAACTTTATACGATTCTATTTGAATTAATATACGATATTTCATTGCATCCAACGGTAAGCAACACTGAACAGCCTTAGGATAAGCTTAAGCTATATCAATTTAATTAATATCTATTGTCAGCAATTGTCGAGAATATTGCATAAATCAGTCTCAGTCACTGACTGAAATTTGATTTTGTTTTTGTTTGAATTTCAGAATGACAAATTGGCAACAAAACAAGCTTTTAGACAATTGTTAAAATAGAGCTTTAATAAATGCATATCATTTATCTACTATTAATTGTAAATAGACGGAAGCAATTGTGTATATGATTGATGAGGTTGATCTGATTAACTAGCAATGGCAGAGCAAGTCAATTGTCATGGCCGGATATATCCGCATGTTTTTTTGATGGTCTGATTCCGCATCTGTTAAGGTTTTTGTCATATTGTATTGTGGCACTAAAACAAATTTGAAATATATTCAATTTACATTGATCAGCACTCAACTCAGACTACCTTCAGTTAGCGCATAAAAGACTTTTAGAGAGAAGATGTGGAACTCTCATGTAGCACATCAAAAAATTTCTCTGGAAAGAAACGTCTGATTCTTACTTACCACATTTGATAAGATTTATTATATTTTATTCAGGAAGGGCATTGTTCTTTTCAGGGAATTGCTCTTTTCATATAAATCTATGTCAGATGAAAGCAGTTGCTTTGACAATGCAATATTTCTTGAATTTTTTCTGCAATAAATGAAATGTATATCAAATATATTCTACATTTTCTTAATACTCTTTTAAGGAACCTCTGCAAATTTGTCATAATAGACAGTTAATGTTAAATTTATGCTCAACCCAAAATCAGCGCCCAATTCAAATAAGAAACTTTGCACATTTACAAATGATTTTCGAGTGTTAATTACACAGCTTTACCTGATGCCTGCGGCTTGTCTACTTCAGTTGTTTGTCTATAAGGCATAAGAACTGGCAATTTATTGTGTAATTAGCGAACATTTCGCTTGGTCAACACTTGAATTTATTTGCATTTAATATCGAGAAACATTGAGAGCGCTATTTAAGTTTGGGGAAAGAGTTGGACCTGGGACGAACTTTCGTTCGACTGGTAATCAGTTTGCATTAAAGACTTAATGAAATACTGCTGTGCACCTGAAGCAGCTTAATTACTGCTGGGAAATAAGCTTAATTATTTACTCTGCCCGACCTACGAGGATAGCCGCCAGGCAAATACGATGGCCAACCAGCACCTATGGGTGTATGTGTGTGTCCGTGTGTGTGTCCGTGTTTGTGTGTGTGGCCAGATTACTTATACATATGGATTTTGTGAAAAACTCACCCAGAGGGGTTGCAGCCAGACAGTAAACGAGAATGAATGTTTGCAATTGCCTTTGATTTATCTCACTCTTATAGCCGAAGGCCTTGAGCAGACAGTGGGGCAGCGATGTGTCATTTATTTGTTGATCTCCGCCCAGCGCTTGACAGAACAAAACTAATTTAGATAAATTATGAGCCGCCTGCTTATTGATGTATTCCAATTTGCCGTGACGCTCTCCCACTCAATAAGTGCAACTCCTGTAAATATGAGCTTACCTTTAAGAGCTCGCCTCATGCTCTGAACCGCAAAAAGTCGTACTTTAAAAAGCCACAAGAAGACCTTAACTGTATTTGGAAACCATGAATATGGTCGCTCGCTGTCTATAATGTATTCAGCACAAAGGACCTTTGGTGGTTCGCTTTTTTTTTTTTTTGTTTTTTGCTTTTCGGGTATGTGTGTGTGGGCAACAAACAACCACAGTGCGGACAATAAAGGCAAAACTTTTGCTTTGTGAGGCTATTTATATATGCACATTATTGTATTACAACAACAATTCATACATACATGCGATTATGTATGTTAGCTGCTCGCTTTTAATGTATGTGCATACGCTTTAGGTAGGCATACGGGTATATACTTATGCCTAGCCACATTTCAATTCCCAAAAAGGTTATCGGGTCACTCAACTATTTTTGTGCCCTATTTGAGGCGGCCAAAGGGTAGCAAAACTTGCCCCAAACTTGTGGCAACACCAGAAATATTTGAATATTTGATACACGCCAGCTACGAGCGAACATATCAGTGATAATTACATAGAGTATATAGGAGATATAGTATATATGAGCTCATATATATGTAGTAGAGAAATCCATGTGTATATAAATACATATATATATAGTGGCAAAAGTCAACTAACTTTAATGAGCTAAAGCTCGACATATCTTTATGTTTTTGCTATGCAAACAGCAAACCGCAAACGCTACAAAATCAAACTTTGCCTCATACTAGCTATAAAATTTTGTTTTTTTGTTTGCTTTAAATGTTTTTAAAAATTGCAAATTAAATTTTATTTTTTATGCGAGTTTACAAAGTGCTAAAATTCATCTGTACATCTGTCTATCCAGCTGTCTATTCGTCTATTTTTCTGTCTATCTGTTCATCTAACTATCTGTCCATTTATCTGTCTGTCTGTATAAACGCAAAACATTTTGCTGCTATTGAAGCTAGAAATTTTTGGCATACGCACTCGTATTTTTTTTCGACACGCCCACTCGAGTTGGGGCAATTAGAAATCACTATATATAAAAACTTGAATTGCAAACTGTAATTTTAAACAAATATTTGTAAATCCCTAGGCTCACTTTAAAATGCCAACAACTATGTAAGGAAATGCCCGTTGTGGCATTTAAAACTCTCGTGTTTAAAGCTAAAACTACATGAGTTGGAATTGGCAAATAACTTACATTAACTTTTTAATATATATAAATTAATATCTGGTGTTCTCCTTTTTAGCGTTATACCAGTTTAAATCATTAGAAAACAAATAAATATAATAATTAATATCGGAATTGAATATGAAACGATCTTTATAGGATAAAAAAGTGATTGACATTAATGTTTATATATAATTTCAATAAGAGGTAGAGAATACAACTTCGACACGCTTAATTTTGATACCCTTGGCAGCTTTGCTTATTGACTTGCTCCTATTATCATCCCCTATATAGAGATACTGTATCAGAGAGATTCAAATCGAAAATTTTCTTGAAATAATTATAATCAATTTAGAGTCCTGTACGAGTTGTATTAAGTCGACTGCGCTGAATTGCAAAGTATTATTAAATGCAGGAATATAAATAAATACTTAGCTATGGGAAAACAAATACTTAAAGCTTAATAAATAAATTTTGTATATTTAATTAAAATATATATTTTAAGTGCCACTAAATTTAACAAAAATTCCATTTCAATTAGTCATTTATTTCATTCACAATAATAATGATCATTAAGTTGAATTTTAAGTTAACTAAGCTTAAAGCAGTATATTTTTCAATTAAGTGAATTCTTTTACCTTTTGCCTCATTTATCTTAGCTCAAAACGTTCAAATTCAATTCAATTCAGGTCGAATAGAAATATATTTTGAAAAATAGTTGCTTTTTCTATTGGCTTTAGTTGTTAGTTTTATTTGTTAGTTATTAAAAATTGATTAGTTTATAGCTGGAATGCAGCAAAGCATATTTCAATGGTTCGCTTTTCTATTGTTCGTTCGCTTTTTCATAACAAAAAGGAAAGAAAAAGTATTTCACGGGCTTTCAATTCATTTTGCACTCTTTCGCTTTATGTTTATTTTCTCTTTCTCGGCACACAATTTTTTCGATTATTTTTCAAATTAATTGGCCAGCATTTGTGAAACAATTTCCGGTCAGGAATTCTAGTTGCATTCATAGACAATGCAGCAGGCAGGCGGGCCAAAGGTGGAGAGAGAAAGAGAGAGAGATAGATAGAGAGAGTGAGAGAGGTAGAATGCATTTGAATACTCGCATATGTTTCAATACCATATTTCATATGCTCAAACGAGTGAGCAAATAAATAAACAAGTGCAAGTGGGCGGCTTTGGGTTAGAACTCAAAGCTCAAACTGGGTCTGGGCTGGGAGCTGTTTGCAGTTGTTGTTGTTGTTGTTGTTGTTGTTGTTGCAGCTGTAGCTGCCCTGATGCGATTTCGTATGCATCGACTGGCTGAAATTTATGGAATTCCAAATGTTGACACAAGCACAAATAATTTAAATGCTGTGCGAAACTGACGAATTTCTCTCTCATATGTTATGCGCTCCGGCATGCGCCATCCGGTGTATGCATTTGGGCCATTGGCACGTGCGGCAACTCTTTGTGGGCACACGGCTTCCACGGGGCACACGAATTTCAAGTGAGCACATATTCACCTTTGACATAACTAGAAAAAGGTCTGCACAGCCCAGAACTAGAACCAGTACCAGAACTCGAACCAGAACCAGTGCCAGAACCAGCACAAGAACTCGCATCCCAAACACAGGTGTCTGAGCTCGGACTACAACATGCTACCTGCTTCTATACTCTATGCATCCGCACACACACACACCCCCACACACACTCTCTCTCTCTCTTATTTGAGCATTTGCATTTCCATTTCGGTTTCATTTTCATTTTCGTTTTCCCTTTATTTTTTCATTCCTTCGCTTCGTTTGCTTGCATAAATTATTCGTGTTTTGCATACGAGTTTTGCTTAAAGCAAAAGCTGAAACGTGCAGCTTGTTTCAGCTAGGCGAACATAGTTGAGCTCCAGCAACTTCATTGCGCACTTCGACGCCTGACTGAGTGATTGACAGGTTGGCATTGTCGGGCAGCTCATTATGCTATGTTGCCGATTCGGGAACACGATAGTTGCATTAATTTTGATAAGAATTTGTTACTTTGGTTTATTTGTGTTTTGTGTGGCTTTCCTGTTGCTGCTGTTGCTGCTGCTGCTGCTGCTGCTGGGACAAAAGGCAGCTGAGAAGTGACGCTCGGCAATCACGGCTTTCCCAAATCCTCTTCATTGTATTCAAATTTCTTTATCCTTCATAATGCCAACCCACTTTTATAATGTCTCGGGCTTATTTTCCCCTTCCGGCGCCGGCGCCGGCGTCAGAGCCGCCTCACCGCTCTGCTGGCTGTGTGTTTGGCTTCTTCGTTTTATGGTTCATGTTCATGTCTTCTTTATCTAAATCATCCAACTGTGTAAATATTTGCCTCGCTTCCTGCATTCCATCCTCGTTATCCTTAAATCGTGCGTGCGAAGCTATACAAAGCGAGAGAGAAAGCGCCGAGAGTGCACGGGACTCTGGCAAAATGAAGAAGAATTCATACTACGCAGCGCGCCGCCGACCCATCAAACAACCCACGAACTAACCCACCAAGCGCACAGGACTCTATTCTGGGTTAAATTTTGCATATAAAAGACAACGCTCCTGCAAATGTCGTCTTTGCCGCTGCACAGTGGATCAATTGCATTACACCGAACGACTGAGCAACTAAACATCTGTTTCTTTGTTTGACTCTGAAAAGCTTTTGTTCTCCTAGTCACAGGTGAAAACGAGAAAACATGTAGAGGCACACAGTCATGGAAAGGTTTTCCTGTTGGCACATGAATATTATATTTTATAACATAAATTCTCCAACATAAATTTATATAAAATACTGAATATATATATATATATTAATTCATTATTTTTTATAAATATTATTCAAGTCTATGTTTATAAATATTATTAAATTTATTTATATATTTTATGTGGTAATATTTGCAGTCTCTAAACAGAGCTCAATCGTCTGTCAGCTCTGGTTATAATTATAAATATTTTTCATCGCAATTATGATTAATCTCATGACAATTATCTTTCACAATTGTCGCATTTTAAATGCCCACAAATGATAACTTTCAGACTATGCGACAATTGGAGAGATTAAAAAGTTTTATAAACAACAAATAAAATTAAGTGTACGCACCACTGTACACAATTCCAACGGTAAACAATAATCGCAGCATTAATCTGAAAATGCGCACAAATCCGTCAAACTCAGAAAGTAGGATGGCAACCGAGAGCGAGAGAGTGACATAGTGAGCGAGAGCTAGATAGATAGAGGGCAGCTACTACAGCTAGATGGAAGAACAAAAGCAAAAGCAAAAAGAAAAAATCCCAACAATGACAAACAACATTGTCAGGGATTGTCAGGCCCACGCTATCATTAATTTTAAGAACTGCTCCCACGATTATCCTTTCGTCGACTTCGTCCCAGGTAGTCAGCGTGCTTTTAGGGCCGCGTCGACAAATGTTTCGCGTCGTCATAAATAGGCAATTAGGCGGCATGATGCACAGCTTTATGGCTACGAAAATTACATCAGCTATAATTTTGTACATACATATTTATATAAATTTATATTGCGATACTCTAGAAATTAATGGACCGTGCCGACAATTATCCAGAGGCAGCGGCAATCTGCCTGCCTGCCAGTCAAACTGGGCCAAAAGCCGCCGCGAGGCAAAATCAATTCCATTAAGCAACTCATCGATATGGTTGGTGGTATTCCTGTTCCATACTAAACACACATGAATATATATGCAAAAATACATATATATATATGAGAGTATGTATGTATGTAGGTAAATAAATGTTGGCGTGAATTCGCTTGAAGTATTTGCTGACTATGAAAACTGATACTTGATACTCGCCTCTCGAGCGGACCCTGTGCCCAAATATGTGGGGCAAACTCTGGCATGTGGACCCAGTGTCTCTGTCTGTCTGTCTGTCTGTCTGTCTGTCTGTGATGTAATACAAGACGGGTTCACACGAAAGGGCATTGTTTACAGAGCGTTGAACAAGCCACTTGACATGAATTGTTTTGCTAAATGGCTCATTGAAACTTTGATTTGATTTAAATATGTTCCCCAACTTGTCAACAAAATATTCAAATAGACCAATCGAGCAGAGAACATGCTCTAGACTCTCGCATCAGCTGTAAGCCGTAAGCCCCATAAGCGTATTTGCATCGATGATGGTCTTAGCTACTACTTACCCAACTTGT
Source organism: Drosophila anceps (assembly GCA_035045945.1). Classification (NCBI taxonomy): domain Eukaryota; kingdom Metazoa; phylum Arthropoda; class Insecta; order Diptera; family Drosophilidae; genus Drosophila; species Drosophila anceps. Next base: position 7,983,471 of record JAWNON010000073.1, read on the forward strand.
ATAATCAAATGTTGCAAACTTTTCCCTAAGCTCTTAACTCAGACTCGCAACATGACTGGGCTGGGCGGGTGTACGAAGAACTGAAAAATGCCAGAGCAAACTATTATTATGTACTTACATTGATTATTTGACTTCTTTGCTTGCAGTTTGCTGGCAGAATCTGAAGCATAAAATGGAACCCAAATCCAGCTTAAGCACCCAGGAGGAACGTGCCCTCAAAAGTTCAGGTATGCAATAAAAGTCAAAACTTTTAAATTCCAACTACACAGCAGCTTAATCGAATATGAGAGCTAGCGCAAAAGTATGTGAAACAAAAATTCTATTATTAAAGCTGCATATAAATTCGTTAAAAAACTGAAAAGTTTAAGTCTAAGCTTTAAAATCAAAATGGGATTACAGAGCAAGTACAAGTTAAATATGATTGAGAAACAAATATTGAAACACGAGTCGTAAATAGATAATATAAATAAATAGATAATATAAGTAAATACAAAGAGACTGAGTCCAGGGCTAATAATAAACAGATAACAGATGACAGCAAAGAGCAAATATTGAATATTCTGAATATACAGAGCTATAGATTCAGAATGTTAAGTGGCGGACTGAGATGAGGACAGGCAAAAGATGAACACTGAAGCATTGCCTGTTTGGAAATATGCATAAATACGAGGTCTGCTTCAAAAGTATTGCGAATTTTGTTATTTTCGTAGATTAAGTGTACTCAATTCTCGTTCATTCTGTGGCTTCATGTTGGTACTGAAGTGCCTCACTTATGTCTTCAGAAGTTCGGCCATTTTGCATGCTTAGTTAATTTGTTACAGTTGCTTAGCTTGGACATATTTTGGCTCATCATTGAGCCTTGCCTATTACAAGATATCAAATGGTTGGCCAAAAACAATAGACTGAAGATGCCGCAGCCATCACATGCCGAGACTTGGCCGCCTGTGACTTTGTTTGCTTCCTCAAACTGAAGAGGCACTTGAAGGAGCGAAGCTACGCTACGACTGAGCATCAAAGATGGGGCTAAAAAAACAACAAAAATGACTGGATCAGATTGGAATAGATTGGAGTGAAAATAACGTAGGCACAAGTGTATATAATAATATCTGATGAAGATTACCTCAAAGGCAACAAAATAGAAAAATTCTTTGTGTTTTTTTGCATTACTTTTAGAAGAGACACATGTACTTTATACTATCAAAATACATAATTTATCTGCTATACACATGAGTTTAAATTACAGCTCATACTGTACCAAAACGCTTTAACTATAAACTAACCATAAAACATTAAACCAACTCAGTCAACTCAAAACCAACTGAAACGCAAGCTAAATCGAGCCAGCATAACTTAAAGTCAAACATAAAATACTTAAGAGCGCTTAAAGCTAAATGCATATTAAATATAGCAGCAAATTCATGAATTTCAGCTTAACTTTAAAGTATTGAGAGTGTTTTTTGCCCTTCTGTCTCTATTTACTGTCAGATTCTGCAATTGCTTACAATGCTAGTTGAGTGAAAGTGTCACAGAGATTTACATTGTTTTTATTGTTTGCTATGCATCGGTCGCATTATGACTTATGTTATTTTTACAATATAAAAAAAAATGTCTCTCTATAGTCTCCAACAGCTTAAACAGCTCCAAGAACAATCAAATGCCCAACCAGCTGCAAGTACCCGTTTGGGGTGGCAAAGAAATTCAAACAGAGCAAAGTCAACTTGCGCGTTTGAGTGTATTGTGTGAGTAGGGTGTGGTGGCAAAGACTCAAGCCAACTGTGTGCGTGTGTGTGTGCGTGTGTGGGGCGCCACACGAATTGCCACACAGCTTGGTTCAGGCTGCTGAGCTAAGCAAACGTCGAACATAGTTGGCGAGATGTGAGCTTTCGCTGCGAGTGTTTTTTTTCTTCTTTTGCTTACATTCAGCTACCTTTTCGACTTGCGACTTGTTTGTGCAAAAGTTAAGGAAGGACATAAAGCGACTGGCATCCTGATGTCGTAAAAACTGTCGTCGCACTGGCTGTTACCGATATCGAGAACCGAACACGCCGAAATTTAATCATAAGCATACAAGCAGATTACGTCATGCGGTGATAAGCAACGAAAAACAAAACTATTTGTCGTCGACTCGCACCCTGCGCCGCCGTTCTCCCCCCTTTTTGAGCTCATTAGGCAAAGCCCCACCGCCACGCACCGATTTCTTAAGCCTTGGCGCTCTGTCTAACATAGATACCAACAAAGAAAAAAAAAATAAAAAGCATCTCAGAAAGTACATAAATCCAGCACAGAACGAACGCTGCCCCAGTCAAAAGGATGCTCGTTTTTCTTCAAATTCAATTTGCCCAAGACTGAAGTTTAAAATAACAATGCCGTCGGCCCATCATCTTCTATTCGTCTCGCAACTAAAGACGAGAATAAAAAATATATATGTATATATATATATATATATATATATATATATATATATATATATATATATATATATATATATATATATATATATATGTATATATATATATATATATATGTATATATATACAGAGTAAAGAAAAGGATACATACGTAACGCAACGTAACGAGGGGGCAAATGTTCTTTGAATGTTTGATGTCCTCATCGCCGCTGCGGCGTGTAAGCTCTTGGGCAGCACATTTTTTTGACTAACGAGCCGCATTTTGGTAATCCGTCCCTTGGGTATTTGGCATGGAAATGTTAAACCAAAAACCAGAGCCAAAGCCAACACCATCAGACCGTCTCTCATGAGCACCGAAAAGACTTTCGCAAAACGATTAAATGAGCCATTGGCCATTGCCATGGCCATTGCCATTGCCGTTGCCGTTGCCGTTGCCATTGCCATTGCTATTGCCATTGGCAGTGGCATTGCCATGGCGCTGCTGCTTTAGCTTTGCCTTTGACTTTGACCCAAGGCATCTGGTTTCCTTTGGGTCTTATTTTGTGTTTTAACGCAAGGGTTTTATTTATTTTATTTTTTTTTTATACGCTCATGTTTGCGATAAGCAGCCGAAGGGAACCCGAATTAATAACAACAAAGCCTTTTACACGCACTTACCGCCATGAGGGCGGGCTACATTTGTTTGATTGTAATCAATACGTTTCAATTCTCAACAAGAATGCCCACATTTGCCATGATACGTCGTTTTTTTAATTTCCAGCAATTAAACCCTGACTGAAACTCACAATTTTGGCATTTGAATTGCCATTGAAAGCTGAGCTGAAGATTGTGCTAGAAATTGAAATTGCTTTGAATTTATGAGAATTTTTTTGTCAATTAATCACTGTATGTTTTTACAATTTAGTTCAGGGAAATAGCTGGAAAGCGTTATAAATAGCTTTGAGAGTCGTAAGCTATAGTCTATTTTGTGATGAAGTCAGACAGAGAAGTGAATTAGTTATAGATTTTGATGGCCGATCATACCAAACCATATCCACTCAATATCATATCATATCATACAATATAATACCTTACCATAGCAAGATATACCATACCATAATACAATACCGCACCATACTACATCATATCATACAATATCATACCATACCATACTATACCAAGCCATAATATATCATACCACAACAACATATATCATACCATTCATACCATACCATACCATATTATAGAGTACCATATCAAACCATTCATACACACTATACCATACCATACCATATCATTCCATATCATACCAGTTCATACAATATCATACCATACCATACCATACCATACCATACCATACCAGATCATACAATATCATACCATACCTTACCACACCACTTCATAATAAAATATTACTTCGCTTTAATAAGCTGAGTGAAATTTACTGAGCAGCTGCCGTACACAACTTCATCACCTTTAAGGGAGATCTCAATCAAAGCTCTCCTTCAACAAATCTCTTATAGCAGACAATTTCTCAGCAACAACTATAGACTTTGTAAACATTTTTGTGAATACTTTCAAATACATTAATATTTTTAAAATCTTTTACATATTATTAGGTTTTGACAAGGTATAAACCGCATATATTTAATAAATAAACAGAATCCTGATGATCAAATAGAAACGCATAAAATCAGGCTATGAAATATTCCTGTTAGAGCCAAAGCTTTCTCTGAAAGCTGTTGAGCATTAGCATAAGCTTATGTAAATCGAAAGGGTTAACCTCCATTATCGAGAGTAAATCAATCTTTGCTGAGTGGACTTAATTAAGTATCGGATATTTGAACTTATGTTTGGGAAATTGTATTTGGGCCTCTGATGGGCAAATGTAATTTATTTAAATTCAGGTGTGCTTTTTTATTAAAGGCAAATAAATCATGCTCACACTGCAGTGTGAAGAGGGCTCGGCGCTCGTTGAAGTGTTGAGGGTCACGGGTTGAGGCAGGGCAAATCCTCATGTTAAGACAAGTTTCTGCCCCTCGGGCATGGGCCGTGGACAGGAGCAGGGGCAGGGGCAGGGGCAGACGGGCAGACGGGCAACAGGCACACGGAACTGTTTTCCGGACAAACAAATGACCTGGAAAAGCCAAACGAAAGCAAAAACAAAAGAAATGGAAAAATGGAAAAATATGCGAAGCAAAAGGCAAATGCTGCACAACAACTTGGCAACGGAAACAATTGCAATGACTGAGCAAATGTTTAGCATCTGTCCTGAGGCCTCTTCACACAGGAAGTGCTCCTCTCCCACTGGCTCACTGGCAGGCTGGCTGTCAACTCTGACGATATTTGTTGCATATTCAGTTAGTTCACTGATTGTCGGAAATATAAATTAAGTTTGATTACGCATCCAATGCGCTTATCTGTGGCCCACATCGTTTCAGAAGTTTGCCTTGCCGTCGCTACGATATATATTACTTTTTAGCATTTTTGGCACTTTTGGCAGCCCGCACATCGACAAATGCCAAAAACACTTTTACAGCTGCCCCTATAAAAAAAAGCACTTAATGCAATCTGATAAGGGGAAGGGCGGGTGGAAGGACGATAAAATAGTTGGAACAGCAGTTCGCGAGGACCCTGAAATGCATACCTAATTAGCTTAATGGCCTTTTGCCCATAAATTATACAAGATTAGAGTACCAAAAAATTTGCATTCACCTGACCTGCTGGAGCCAATGGATCCGCCCATCTCTCACAATAGCAAAAACTTTTCCTGTAGCCCCATTATGGCCGCTGCTGGCTCCCAGCTGGAAGCAGACCTATAAAATTATTGTCAGCCTCCCCCTTAACTGTAAACGAATAATGATTATAATAATTGTTGTTCGGTGTGGTCGGCATTTAAAATCAATAGATTGCTGCCTGGCCAAATGCCAATTAAATGGATTTTAAATGCATATGCGATGCATAAAGCGGAAATTAATTACGTAATTAGTTCAATGGTCGCCCAAAGGGCGCTCGTCTCCAAAGAAATTCCCATGTAAAATAAAAATAATCAAAAAAAAAAAAAAAAATATGCATTAAAATTTAATACATTTTATTATATATTACTGATAAATTCACCATGCCCGACACTTGCTGCACAGAATGTAATTAGCATTTTGAGTAAATGCTGAAATTTTTATGTAATTTTATTTTCATTAAATCTTTGTTTGCATAAGAAATAAGAGCAAGGATTGTGTTTATATTATCATGTATTGTTATTAATATTTTAATTATGATAAAGTAGTAGAACTACAGTATTTAGTAGCGCTCTTTTGAAAAGCAAAGCTAGCAGTTGTTAACATTACTCAAATGGAAACCTGCTTACCATTACAACTCGTTTGGCTATAGATTTATATGCTTTAAATAATTCGAATATTTTTTATAATTTTAAAGCTTTCACGTTTAGCTTGGCATCAAGTTTATTCAAAATCATTCACAAAGAAAATTTCATATGCATACTTAAGCTGGTCGAACCAGGCTGAGTCAAAGACTCGAGCTGGCTGCATTTTCTTACATAGAAAAAGTAAGAACGAAATACAGTGGAGCGTCTGTACTGGTAAAGATAAAAATTGTGATTCAAACAATTGGCCAATGGGAAGCATGAATCAAATGAATAGAGAATTTATTACAGACACAGATCCAAACTATAACTATAATAGTTTCCTAACAACTCAATAGACAAATGCAAAAATTTACACATTTTTATGTCTATTTTTCATGCTATTCATTTTTAAAACATTGAAAGCCTCTATCACCCTCTGCTTTCATACAAATTCAAACAGTTTATGGATCCTATCTGTCGACTGTATTTTCTATTGAATTCATTTGTCCATTTGACCTTGCAGCGAGAGACCGCAATGTGCGACGATGCTATGCTACATTGATACAACTATTGACACGCAACAAATCAATTTCTACATATACAGCTAATGTCGGTGATGTCGATGATGTCATTCTAAAAACACTCTGCAAGCTTCCATATTATATGAAAACACAATACAAGCTGAAGCGTTGTCATATACAAATTCAGTTTAGGATATGCACACATTTAACTCATTCTGCAGAAATTTAAAAAGAAATTCTTAAATACTCTAAAAGAGCTATTGAAACGTTAATTGTTAAAGTATTTGCTGGCAGCATATTAAATAAAAATATATTTTTGTGTATCTTCGGTAATAAAAAGATTACGTCTACGTAATATTTTCAGTTTAAGATGAATGTGAAATTCTTAAATATTCCAAAATTCATATTGAATCGTTAATTGTCAAAGGTATATGTTACCTTGCAGCACGTTAAATCATCAAACAAACTTTTACATATTTTGGTTATCAACGATATTACGTATACATAATATTTTCAGCTTAAGCTGAGTGTTAAATATTTGTGGGTTAGTATGGGTAAGCTTGTTCGTTTATTCTGTGCTTTAATGATTATAATTAATTAACTTAATTATAAACACAAAAGTCCTTTTAGGGAATTATGCGATGGGTGTAATTAATCAACAGGCTTGGCAGCATGTTCTGAAACTCATCGCAAATTTATGCATGTATGCAAATATTTTGATGCCAAATTTACATGACACATACGCACCGTTGCCGAAATGCTTTCCAGTTAAATTATGCAAAATATTGTACATGCATATGTATGTGCTGCCGGATACATATATAGATTATAGGATGTATAGAGAGCGACGTGTTGGTGCGTCTTGGAACTTTTTCCCGCATGTATAAAATGCCACGGACAGTGGAGATGATGATGATGATGATGAAGCGTGCTTTTGATGTGGCAATGACAACAATTAACACAAATAGACGATGTACACACACACACACACATCCACAGACACTTGCTGGCTGGCTGGGGCAATGAGCGTATTCAGCTGCTTGCTCTTGCACTTACCGTTTGACTGTTTATGCATTTGTCGGTACCAAAATACATCACCCACGCACACACACACGCTCAGTCACAGGCCTGTGTGTGTGTAAGTGTCTGGGTGTGCGCCGGCAAAGTGCACTCACTCTGCTGACAACTGCAAACTACTTACGTATGTTACAGCAACTGACAACTCGACATATTCAGAATCAGCCAGAGCCAGAGCGGCAGTCAGTCATCGGAAGCAGGGGGCAGAGACACCAACACCAACGCCAACACCAGCAGCAGCAGCAGTGACAAAGGTGTTAAGAAAGCCATTTTCCCTGCTAATGAGTGTCGGTATAAATGTAGGTGTGTTTGTATGTGTGTGCAAGCTCTTGTCTTGGCTTACCGGGCCCTAGCCTTGCCGGGACTTGAGCTGAAGAGCAAACAAAAATGTTTTCATGTTTGGGCATGTCAACAGATTTGTCCCTTTCAGATGGCCCTGCCGCACCAGTGTCGCTCTCATTTGGCCTAAGCGTGAGCTGGCTGTGTGCAGAAGCATTTTGCTTAATTAGTTACAAACATTAAAAACGAAGAATCCAAAAGGAATTATCTACCTCAGCCAGACAGTGACTCGGTTTAAGGGTCACACAACTTGGACTGAGCAGCTCAACTGAAGGCAGCAACAACAACAACAACAGCAACTGACTCTGACAGTTTGATTAAGGATGTCAGGTAACTATCTGATAAACACTCGAATACATTGTCAAAGTCAACTGTGCTAATCTTCGCACCAGACCAGACCAGACACACTCACAACTTTTACACATTTTGCAACTCTGATGAAATCAGTTCGCATTGAAGCGCGGGTCATTGGGCTCGAAGGGTCATTGGGGCTGCAGGCACTGAATTTCCATTCTCATAAAACTTTAATCTTCATCTTTGTTAATATATGCCTGTATCTTGTTTGGCCAACTAAAAGTCAGTTATAGTTAACTGAGATTAGCTAATGTAGTTATTATGAGCTCAGCTTAGGTTTAGGATGAGACTTTATAGCTTTTATAAGACTTTACAGAAGAGTTAATTAAACGGTGATAAAATCTATAGAAAAATCTAGGAATATGTGCATAGAGATTTTAAAGGAAAAGTTCTACCTCTATTCACAGTTTGACATGCTCAAGCGCTTAAAGCCAAGATTTAGTTAGGAGGCTCAAAGGACACTGTATTTAGTCTATTCTTTAAATATATTATTAAGTATTACAATACAGGGTTTAAGACTAAAAATGAAAACTAGTCAGGCAACATGCTAATTGCCTGTCAATAATCAAAGCAACAGGGCAATACCAGGAACTGAGGCCGGCAGATTAACGTTCGATACTTAAGGAACAAAAGCCTGTTGTTGTCGTCCGATAAGCAGCGGAAATTGAGATTTCAAATTAGGCCAAAGAGCTCTAATTGCTTCTGAACGATGTCAAGTCGATTCGTGGAATGTATATATAGAAATAAGCTAAGCATAGATTAACAGCAAAAAGAGAATATAAAAGCAAATATAAAAATTTCATAGAAATTTTCGTGTCAGCGAGAACAAAGAGAGAATATTTGTGTTGGGCAAATAGCCTCAACCTCTTGTTATTTGTTTATATCAAATACTTAGTAATTACATACCTATTAGACCATTACCCCCAGCTAACTAAATCCAATCTCACTTTTTGCAGAGAAACTCAAAATGCTGGATATAACGCGCGATAAGCCCGTCAAGGTGTCCGTGAAAGTGGCTGTGCCGGTGCGGGATCACCCGAAGGTAGGTCAAATATCTGTTAATCATGCTTACGATAATCGCTTACTTATTGGGCATTTGGCTGGTAGTTCAATTTCGTTGGCAAGCTGCTGGGACCGAAGGGCAATTCGATGAAGCGACTCCAGGAGGACACAATGTGCAAAATGGCCGTGCTGGGACGTGGATCGATGCGCGACCGCCGGAAGGAGGAGGAGCTGCGGGCCAGTGGCGACAGCCGTTACGCCCATCTCTTTGAGGACCTGCACGTTGAGATTTCGACCTTTGCGGCGCCCGCTGAGGCGCACGCTCGCATCGCCTACGCCCTGGCGGAAGTGCGTCGGTTTCTGGTTCCGGTGAGTCCCTTCTTGTTCTTCTTCTTCATCTTTTTGGGGTCTGGGTTTGTCCCTGTTGGCATTACAGCTTTTGTTTGCTGCTCGCAACAATTGGCAGTCCCAAGTGCTTAAAGCTGAAGCTCATTCACTGTGCACAAAGAACATCTTAAATTTTCTCAAGCGCGAAAGTTAATGGCACGCCAATAGCCGCCGAGTCGGAGTCCGAGACAGAAATTGTGCTGCCAGAGGAAAAGAGAGAGAGAGAGAGAGAGAGAGAGCGAGGGACTGACTGCATCAAGGTTGCACTCGTTATCGACTTCAGCTTCCGCGTGCTCACGGCAACCTCCTCCAACGTGACACACCTCCATGCGTCGCTGACTAAATTGCATTGTGCTGTAATTACATTTGCCACCCCTTTGGCAGCACTCGGGAAGCGTTCCATAAACTTCGTACTCGCTGCAACTGCTGTCGAGCTGCCCGATGTCGCCTCTGTCCATTGTGTGTGGCTCTTGGTACACTATCACCACGATGGCATGGCATGTCGCATCTCCATTCCCCAACGCCAACGCCAGCGCCATGCCATTCACAGGACATTTTCGCATCGCGTGTGCGCCTGCAGCACGCCCGCTTCGGCCTCGCCTCGATGTGGCTCCGTCCACTTGAGATATAAACGGTAACCATTTACCATCTGCCCGTTGCTCGTTTACAATCCTTCTGCCTTCCATCATTCCGGCTGCACATGTTCACATGTTCACATGCCTCGCAACGATATTCATTTATTTATTTATTTTTCCGCTTTTCCAATGAAAAACTACGAATCCACCTGAAATTATAGCCACCCATTTGGCCTGCATAAGTGACCTAAATATCTAAAATATCTTAAATTCCAAATCCACAACCAAGGACGGCCCTTAAACTGTACGCTGCAGCATGTTTACTGCAGACTCGAACAGGTTTGCACTTTGAGTTGTAGAGAAATCATTGGAAGCAAATTTCAACAACATATTTTGAATTTGTTTTCCTTAATTTGTAGTTTTTATATAGAATATTCTTCAGGGCAGCAAAATGTTACGTGAGAATCAAACATTTGTGAAGCGAAATATTGCTTATGCAGCAAAATAAGTTTAGTTTATGGAAATGCTTTAAGCATTGACAAAGATACAGATATATGTTTAGTCAGCTTTTGTTAAGTTAGCTGAATCGAAGTTGATTAACTCCATTGTTGCAGGCCATCAGTAAGCATATACAGAAAGTGGACGCTGGCTTCCTTCTCTTTGCTGCTTAATCTCTGCAAGCATAGAATTCTCAACTGGCTAAAGCTAAGCAAGAGTAACAGGAATAAAATAGCCAGCAATTTATAATAAACTCTGTTGCTGATAGAATTGAAAGGCTCTTGAAATAGCTGTCTATTTAGCTATTTCGAGATCCTCTCAGGTTCGGAATTCTGAGTTCTACCAGCTCATATTTAATATAACTTTAACTTGTTATTGGTGATTAGAAATAAAAAACTTTCGATAGTTACCTTTTACATAGTGCGTTCCATAATGAAAACATTTTAAAATAATAATGAAAATGGCTTTATTGTTTATCAAAATATTCACCTTAAAAATCAAAGCACGTCTGCATTCGATTGCTGCAATTCCCCAAGCACTCTTGCCACTCAGCAGTTCATATCTCAAAAAGGAGCTGTTTAAAGACTTCTTCAGGCATTGAGTTTTTGATGTTTGTATAAATTGATGAATTTAAAACTGAGGCGGCCTTTCTTAGAACGGCATATCCTAACAATTTGTATTAAAACTGAAAAAATATTTAAATATAAATAAATAAATTATATTTAAGGTTCCCTAAAAGTATAAAATATCAATCTAAACTTTTCAATACAATAAACTTCGCCTGGCCAGATTTTAGGACTTCTGCAAGAGTTCGCAAAGAATAAAATACAAATATATAAATATTCCATAAATAAATAATTTAGAAATAAATAGTTCTCAGACTACTTGCAGTATGATTTATAGTAAGGCTTAGAATATGTCCCCAAGTGCTTTGACAACTAGATACATAACTCTTTTGTTGTCTGTGCTCAAAGACACACACACACACACACTAAAAGAATCTCATAACTTTGGATAATATCTGAAGACATGTGGTGTCAGCAAGGCGCACACACATACACACACGAGTGAACCTGTGACACACAACTGTCAGGCACATAAATTTGCTTCGGCGGCGGTTAGGGAGTTTTCTGATCTGATTACAACAAAATTTGCATAGAAATTATTTCAACTTTATGCGCGTACTCATATGTGATTCGCTCACACTTGAAGCATAAACTGTTTCAATTTAGATGAATGCGAGTGTGTCTGTGTGAGTGAGTGTGTCTGTGTGTGAGTATTCGAATGGGCGATTCGTAAAGTGAATCCAACTGTTTGTGGCAGCTGTCAGTGGGACTCATGAGGGGCCGATGGTCCTGAAAGAAAGTTAACTTCAGCATTGCCCAGTCGAATGGAATCGAATGAAATTAGTAGCTGGCTAGTAGCCATATTAAGGATTCATCTGGGGAATATATACGCACACACTCACACACACACACACACACACACACACACACAGGCGCACTTAACTGTTGAACTAACAATAACTTGGTTAATGTTCGTAATGGAAAAGTATACACTCAACACTCAACCTCACACACTTTCGAAGATAGCTCCCAATTTCGTGCTGTGTATCCATTTGAGCTTCAGTTTTTACCCCTGGCGTTTCGCCATAATTGCATTAAGCACTCACATATAAAAGTAAATATAGATATGTATGCATGTATGTATGTATGTATGTGCACACCCGTATATTTCGCTCTGCTCTTCTCTGTTCTGTTCTGCTCTGGTCCAACGCGCACGCACCCGGGGCTGACAAAGGGGCAGAGGGCAGAGTGGAAGGTGGGTGGCTGGGAGTGTCACATGAATGGCCTCGCAAACTTTTAATTGACATCCAATAAAATTCGCATTTATTACGCGCACTGCGAACGCCTGAATTAAATTTAATTGCTCGACGAGACGAAATGCAGTTTTCATGACTGCCCCAGCGGCACCTGCTGCCAGCAGCGTGTCCAGAATCCATTGTTAATGTATATTACGTCTACTTTGCTTTGTAGGACTACCATGATGACATTCGACAAGAGCAGATGTGGGAGATGCAGGCACTTACGTCCACGCCCACGCTTAGCAACCTGGACGACTCGCAGAGCCCGACAAACACCACGCGCGGCCTGGGCGGCGGCTTGGCCGACATGGACACGTCCAACGACGACAAGTCTGACAACGATGCCAGCGGCATGGATTGCCTCTCGCCGGACAAGCTCGACTGCGGCCAGTCTTGCAGCAGTGGCGGCGGCGGCGACACCCACCCACATCATCAGCATCAGCATCAGCAGCAACAACAACAGCAGCAGCAACAACAGCAACAGCAACAGCATCACCATCACCACCACCACCAGCCAGCGCACTTCCATCAACTGCTCCAAGCGCACGGCGGAGCCAGCGCTGCAGCTGCGGCTGCCGCCTGTGGCGAGCATCTCGCTGGGCAGGCGACTACGGCGACAGCAGCAGCACGTGAGTATCATCGGCTAAGAAAATGCAATTAGCACAAAATGCGAAAGAGACAAAGAATGAGTGCGAGCAGCGTATCAGCGCGCAACGTAACTCACCATTGTAATGCGCATTAAGCGAATCCAATTTCCGGCAATAATCAAATTTCATGAAATATATCAAACTGAAGTTTCTCATTACCTCCTGCTGTTCTTGCTTTAATACCTCTTCCTGTCTGCAACAACACTTGTAATTAAATCATGGAACTCGCTGGGCATCCATTGAATTCATGAGAATCGCGTAGAAGGGCGCACTTGCGAATTATTTCCATTCCAATATACTGCAAATTGGGAATTTAATTTGTGAGGGGTTTTTTTTTAACAATATTTATATTTACAGTATTTATATTTATACGTGCTTATTCATATAAACCTTTATAGATACATACATACTGTTGTGTTCATAAAAATAGTAGTGTGACTGAAATGTTGCACAGTACACATTTGTGATAGGTATAATATTTTGAAAACAATTTGAATCGAGTATTCAGATTAATATATAATTTCATAGGCTGTCCAACTTTTCAGTCGCACTACTATTTTTATGAACACAGCTGTACATACACTGAAATATGCATTAAATCATGCAAACAGCCGCAATTAACATAATTATGCATATTTATACATAATCACATGCAAGTGTTCAATAGGAACTCAATTGCCATTTATGCAATTGGTAAGATAGTGAAGGTTAAAAGCCAAATGCAAATGAAAAACTTTGTGTAAAGGCGTGGCCATGGCATGACATGCAATCAAAGAGGTCTCAAGCAAGATTCTATCTTGAATTGCTTGCCAAAGTTGATATTTTGTATTTGTTTTGCAACTGTCACATGTCTCTTAATAAGTTTTTAAGATTCATTTCCGGCGACTCTGCTGGCTATGGCATAAAGTTAATATGCTCGAGTGTAAGCCAATTCTTAATCAGCTTGAATGCATCCTCTGGATGATTATCCTGCTGCAATGTTATGATATTTGAGGCATTTACCAAATGGGAAATCAAAGTGGCACAACATATCCACACGCAAAGCTTTATTCATGATGCCAGCAATCTGGGGAATAGCTCAAGGACAAACAGACCCATATCGTGATACACCATCTATAGTGAATAAACTGTCTTCTGTGTATGCTCTGTGTTTGAGCTGGACTCACTAAAAGCAACATTTTGTAGATATCTTTCCAAACATGCACATACCAGAAAACATGCCATGAATGTATAAATCATGTCAGGTTTTCTTGTATATATTGGTATGTCTAAACATACATATAGTACAAATACATATATGCCTAAGTTATCTATAAAAATTCATTTCTTACATATGCTCAGACATGAATGCATGCATACTTAGGCATGCAAGAAAACGTATTACGATTAATATCCAAATGTACATATACATATACATCACATACATATATACAGACCTACCCATATGTACAACAAATAAGTTCCAATGACTTTAATAGCTTTTCTAGCCGCTTTGAGTACAGGGTACCTCGTTGTCAATACCCAATTCCACTCTGTAATTTCTCGCATATTGTCTTAACTTTTTGAAATCACATTCGAAATTGGATTTACATTTCCATTGCAGTGCACACAACGGCGATGGCTGTGGCGCTGCAGCATCAGCTGACGGCTGCCGGCATTGGTGGCCTGTTGAAGCCAGCGCCTGGGGTGGGCGTGGCCGGGGCCATGTCTGGTCTGCCCAGTGCGCAGAGCAGCGCCGCAGCACTGCAGCTGGCCGGCGATGGGGACGCAAACGCATCGACATTGACGCTACTCGAGCCGCCTGGAGCTCTGTTGCATCCGGCGCTGCGCAACGTAAAAGCCATCAACATAGGTGCGTTGCAGTTAGTCGACGTGCGTTGCATGCGGTGTGGCACATATGGCTCAATTCACTTTATCATTGCAGGTGGTGGCCTGGGCCGTAAGCGACCGCTTCTGGGCGTTCCGCGATCCGGCATGAATCCCACGAAGCGCACCGTGATGAGCCTGCTGGCGCGGGCCAAGAACTCACAGGCACTACACACTGTGCGCCAGCCGGTGGTGACGGCCACCAGTTTTGCCGAGTAAATAGCTCAGTGTTGGGAGTTAAAGCTAAAACAGATTTGATATATGTATGTATGTATTATCTATGCCTTGCAGGCCCCTCCAGATGCTGGCCTCACCTTTCATCATTCCGCACCAGGGCATGGATCAGTCCATCATAGCGCTGCCCAAGGAGAGTCTAGCCCAAGGCGTCTAACCCTACGACTTTTATACGCTGCGCACCACAGATGGTCGCACTTGACCGACTACAATTTGCCCCGCCTCCTTCTTCTAAAGACACACACTCACACTCACGCACACACACACACAGATACACATACCCAGAAACAATTTAGGCTTACCAAAATAACAATTTACGAAATACGAAATATTTCTAAAATATACGATTCGACTCTATGGGAGAGGAGTCTTTGAAGAAGAAGAGCAGAGAGATAGAGAGAGAGAACGAGAATCGGGAACGCCTGCAGCCCATACCAAGCCATACCAATACCAGAGAGCCTGTCTACACACGATTTGTTTTAAGCGAATTCTAAATAAATAACGCAAGTATTTTTAATGCGATGTTTTATTTCGAAAAAAGAAAAACACAGAAAAAAACCTAAAAAAAAACTAAATTAGTGTCAAATTAATGAACAACTTCAATAGAATTACAATGTAAACGCAATTACTTTAAATAAATTACTTTAAATAAATATACACACACACACAGCATAATATATACACACACACACATATATATATATATATATATATATATATATATATATATATATATATATATATATATATATATATATATATATATATATATATATATATATATATATATATATATATATATATATAAATATATATATACATATATATATATATATGTATATATACAAACAACAAATATATATATATATACTTGAATATGTACTTAAATCTATATAAAAATATTTAAAAATAAAATGTGTTGATAACAAGCAAAACTTCAACTTAAAACACACACGCCACATAAATTGATAATAATAATAATTTTTGGAGTATTTTAAAATGCAACTAAAAGCCCAAAGAGAGCTCAGTACAAGACGATGAAAACTTTAACACACATTTGTTGATCAGATCGAGAATTGAGAAATTTTGATGAAATATTCCCAAACTCTAGACCCAGGCATTGACATATTTTACTTTGCATAAATTGGAGCACAACCCGTAGTACACATTGAAGCCATATTATATATATATAAATATATATATATATAGATGATATTCCAAGTCCTGGACAAAAAGTGATCACAGTGATCCCACCGCCTTCAGCTTGTTTCATATTGAACCCAAAGCAAATGTCGTTACCAAAAAAAAAAAAAGCAGAAAATATAACAAATTATTCGGTTTCAATTCAAACACGAAACAAGTTTTAAATAAAAAAACAAACATAAAAAGAAACATCGAAAGCAACGAATTACTTAACTATTTTTTAGCAATTTGCTCTAATTTGATTTATTTATATGAAGAGCTGGAGACTAAGGAGCTTTCTAGAATCAGTTCTCAACAACGTTTCTATTGGTTGCCGAAAATAGAGAAGAAATATCTTAAGAACAAATGTAGAGTTCTGAAACTTATGAAAATTATTTCAAATACTCGACAAATAGATGAAAACAAAGTTGAATATCTAAATGTGCACTCAAATGCATTCATAAATAAATATAATCGCAATATAAATAAAAAAAAAACCAAAAACGAAATACAAAATACAAAATTCAAATACCAAATACGAAATACATACAAACATAAATAGTTTATGCATTAATGTTCAACAGTTTAATCAAAAGGCATATTTACAATTTACAAGCAAAATAGCATTAAATAAAAACAAATATTGATATTGATGTTGAAAGCAAAAACAAACCGTGTAAAGTCCTAAAAAAAAAAACAAAACAAAAATAAAAATTTAAAAAAAAAATAAATAAAAATAACATTTACTCGTACCTACATAAATAACTGCATGTAGAAACTCAAAATATTAATATGCAACTTTAATTAAATAATTAATTAATCTACAAGGTACTCATACACACACACATAAACACATACACACACACACACAACACACACACACATAGAGAAAATATTGATGTGAGTAATTGCAGCTACACCACCACAGCTTCGAGCTATTCCCAAAATAAATGCAATATTTTAAAAATACATTAAATCTGAGCGTTTTTCATTTGTAATTTATGAATAAATAAACTGCTATGTTTTTTTTTTTTATAAATATTGAATAACTTAACTGAGTTAACTGAGTTGAGCTTTAGTGTAAAAGAGTTCAAAGCTACGTTAATCGGGCTCGGAGCTTAGAACTTAGAATTTTTGACTTTTGTCTATTCTTCATTTTTTGTCTATTCATCAATTTTTATATTAATCTTTTCATCTATTCATTTTTTTATGGATTCTTCAATGCATCTAATCTTTAACTTGTTTATTTACCATTTCATATATTCAGCTATTCACGTATTCATCTGTTCCTCTATTTATATATTCTTCAATTTATCTATCCTTTTATTTGTCTATTTATCAATTCACTTATAAATATTGAATATATTCATGGATTCATCTATTCTTCAATTAATCAACTATTGATCTCATCTATTCATCACTTCATTTCTTCATAAATTCATATATTCATATGATCATATATTCATATTTCCATATTTTCAGATATATTCATATAGTCATATACTTATACATTTATATAATCATATATTCATATAATCATATAATCATATATTTACATATTTATTTATTTATATAAATTCATTCGTATATTCATATTTTCATATATTTATATATTCATATAATCATATTTTTATATATTCATATTTTTATATATTCATATTTTCATATATTCATATTTTCATATATTCATATACTCATTTATTCATTTTAAATATTTTCAAGTACTATATGTACAACCGTAATATGATACCTCCTCAAGCCAACCGCCGGGATAATTTCTCAATATATAACGTCGCATTGATTCTAAAATAATGGTGAGTATAACTATCGGATAGACATACACGAAGATGGGTAGATAGCTGCAAGGTGTAAAATTCAATAAATATATTCGAAATGCATCATTAAAAGAACTCACTTAACAGGTAAACACTGTAGATGATTTGGCGAGCTTAGAAAGGTGAACAGAAGACAGAGGCCGATCATGTAGACAATGACAATGTTCAGGCGAAAGTTGCCAAAGCCATGCTTTAAGAGACTTGCGCGTGATGTTTTGCTCAAAACAAGATTCACGCCCTGCATGATAGTTAAGGTGATGACGAACACTGAAGTCATCTCATACTCCAGCTGAATCCGTGCACTTCGCGTCTGTAGGTGAAGTCGATAAGATCAGTATGTGATGAGAAGGGTATAGATACTTGCCCACTCTTGGCCATACGAGTCAATCATATCATTAATGGAGTCATCATACCACCGCGCGCTGAGGCCGAACAAGACTCCAGGCAAAAACCCATTGAACAACATGTACACAACGTAGGCCAGTACCACGGCGCAGGACTCCAGGATGCCCACAATTATGTAAGACACAAACAACATGCTAATGCGTGAATGGAAATTAAGTTTAGTTCAGTTCAATTCAGTTCAGTTCAGTTGATAGATTCCACACACAGCTTTACCGTCGGCTAATTAAAAAATCGTCAACAACCTTCGGCTTCACTTTCATAAGGTCTAATTCAGGAGGCTCATGGAAAAGCGTGAGGGCAGGTATCTGGAAAGCAACGAAAGTAGAAATGTAAAGCTCAGCCCAATGCCCAAGTCCTTACCAGGTTCACAAAGAATGCTATGAATATCGAAGGCATCAGAAACATTTGAATTGGCATTTTCAGCACTATGGAGATGAAGTGAATCATTAGCATAGACATATTCGTCGCAAGCGCATAGACCAGCGCTTTCTTTTGGTTCTCAAATAGTAAGCGACTCTCGGCAATAGCCCCTATCAAAGTCACAAAATTGTTCTCCAGTATAATGATGTCGGCACAGGACTGATTCACATGGGACGAGGCGCTTTCGGAGACGCCCACGTTTGCGCACCGAATAGCTGGCGTATCATGGACTGAGCTACCGATCGCCGTTACCACAGCGCCCAGTTGCCGGCAGACATCGATAATCAAATAGCGCTGGGCAACGGTAATGCGGCTGAAGACGACGTCCGCGTGGCCAAGCAGCAATTGCTCGATATCCCAGCGTTGATGATGCACCTGCTTACTCATGTTCTGCATGTTGACCGTGACTGCTGTGACCGTTCGGGGGTCGACCTGAGATATGGGTATGTTGAGTCGTTTCGCCACATCCTCAGCGGTCTCGCTGTGCTGCCCAGTGATGCCCACAGATCTGGCAATGGCACGCGAAAAATTGACATCTGCACGGGTCAAGAGCACCAGCTTGATGCCCGCATCTCGACACTGACCGACCGCATTTTTGACATGCGGATACGGCGGATTGTGTGCAGCAATGAGGCCCAGGAAGCACATTGAATCCGAAAACATATTCATGAAACTCAGAAATGTGTTTTTGTTGCTATAACTAAAGCCGCTCGAGATCAATGACAGCATATAATCGTCAACGTTCAATCGCTTCGAGGCGAAGGCATACGTATGCCTGCCCAGATTGTCCAGCATTGCCCCTTGACTAGCAACGGCATCGCGTAGAGCTGTGTCCAGTTGAACTGGCTCATCACCGTCCAAGTAGCATGTGCTGCAATGATCCATAACCTCGTTCCAATGTCCACGTATAAATAGATGATACTCAACCCTATCATCGTCGGCCACCGAACTATGGACGCTAACCTGCAAGTGGCTAATGTTGTCGACGGACTTACAAGCCAATCTCTTATACTTGACACGCAGCATCTCAATGCTCGCCACAAACTGGATGGCGAACTTGAGCACGGCTCTTTCGTAGTCAGTGCCATCGATAGTCTGCTGGCTTTTGGGCAAACCCCTCTGGCCGGGCGTAAAGTTGGCATGATTGCACAGTATCGAGGCATGAATCAGATTTATAAGGTGATCAGTCGCTGTGAAATCCGTTAGCACACGAAGCAGTTGACCATCAACAAACAACTCCGAGACCTTCCATCGCCTTTGCGACATGGAACCAAGTAAATTACTGCAAATTACTGTCGTTAGTCCCAGAGAGGAGACAGCCTCCAGGTTTCGAACATGGCAGCCAATCTGTAGCAAATTATTTTTGGTGTTCCACAGACCATAGAATATCAAGCTGGGCAAATACAAAGGCGACGACGATACCGTCAAGCTAACATAGAACTCAAGCAGCATCGGAACGCTCAGGTCTTTCATCGTCACTGATAAAATAACAGCGGCAACCATGATGGCGCTTATGCTGTACTTATGAAAGAAAACCTGATGTAAGTTAAGTTGAGAGCATGAAGATGGAAATTTGCAATTAAAACATCTGACCTGTTTCATAAATTTACGCGGCCTGGTCAAAGGACGAGGCTCCATGCTCAAACGGGCCATGATTCCAACCTCGGAATCATCGCCACAGGCAATCACCAAGCCCCGGCCAGAACCCTTCGTTACATGACTGCACGCGAGGCCCACATTGCGCGAATGCCATTTGTTTGGATGCGTGACGTCCGGTATGATTGTAATGGATGCCGAGTTGCCAGTGAGTGCGACATTGTTCACTTCCAAATCATGTGAGATATAGATGCGAACATCGGCCGCGATGCGCTCGCCATATGTGATCATCAGTATGTCGCCGACAACAACATCTTCCGAGCGTATTATCCGCTGTCGGCCATCTCGGACAACTGTACAGTACATGGGCATCAGGTCCATGAATGCCCAGGCAACCAGAAAGTCGTCGTTCTCTTGAATATAACGAAGAGCTCCAGATGCCAGCAAAACTATCAATAAAATAATTCCCACTGCCAAATACTCATGTTCAGCATCAGCATCCTGATCGGTCTGATTCAGCCGCTTCAATATATGCAGAATGAAACTGAAGACCATGGCGACAAATATAATTGTAGCCAAGCCACGAACACAGTTTCTCCAATACTTCAGATATCTGAATTCGCGCTTCTCCGGCAGGCTCATTTTATTTTTCCCATTCAAGGTCAAACGCTGGCTGGCCACTGCAGAAGTAAGGCCCTGAAACGGTGAAGAAAAGAGCACAACTTGCTTGCACCTTCGAACATGTTGGCTAACATAGCCAGAGCTCACTTTTGTCGCACAGGTCTCAAGCTTTAAGCATACACTATCGAAGTCATCTGTATACAACGTCGCATTCCCATTATCAGCCATGCCTAATTATCGTAATATCAGTTTTATTTCTTTTTAATTTCCAATCTACTAACTTGATTTCACTTACTTACTGGAACAGTGCTATTCCTTTACAGCCCATTAAGGGCGCAGTTTGTCTTGAAATGTGTAAGACTCAGTAATGCTGAATGTAGTTATAATTGATTAGTATATCAAATATTCCTTTTGAGAACTTTTCTCATTATTTGTTCCTCTCAATTTCTTACTTTAACTGTCTCTCTATTTCAACCTTCTTTTCTCTCTCTCTATTTCTTTCTATCTATCTCTTTATGTATTTCTTAGCTCTCAGTTTTTCTCTCTCTTTGTATTTCATTTCTCTCTCTCTCTCTCTCTCTCTCTCTCTCTCTCTCTCTCGTTCTACATATTTTCCTCTTTATCTCTCTCATTCATATTCTTTCTCTCTGTTTATGTGTCTTTCTGTATCCTTCTTTCGCTATCTCTGTCTCTCTCTCTCTCTCTCTCTCTCTCTCTCTTTATCTGCCTGTCTCCCTCTCTCTTTTTCCCTCTCTGTCTTCCTATCTCTCACCTAAACTAAGATATATTTTCTGCTCTAAAAGTAAAAGAGATTTCCTTTGCATAACTAACAGCCAGCTGAATTCAATGATTTTTATGGCAATTGTTGTGTTTTTTGCTCGCTGTAAGTTTTTTTTCGAATAGCTTTTGGGAAGGAGATACTCTGAGGCTCTGCTCTTGTCAGCAATTGTCAGAGTATGTTGTACATAAATTTGTATATTTATGTAAACGAATTGGTGTAAAATCGATCGACTTTGTTTTTTAAATCAGTAATAATCGTAAAATTTGTTTCATTGTTGTTCACACATAAAGTGCCGGATGCGGATGTTTACATATCAGTGTATGTGTGCGTATATGTGTATGTGTATATGTGTATATGTCCGGTTGCTCAGCTGAAGGAACAATCTGAAGTATACCTGAGTTGACTTTTCCCTTGACATAAATATCGCTTGCTCCTTCGCACTTTATTGCCACATTTAATGGCACATTAAAATTTGATTGCCCCAAAATAAAATAAAAAGGCAAAAACATATATTTGCTTACATAAGTCTACTTGAATATATGAGTGTATATTGTGCTTTGAACAAGCTGTTAGTTGTGCGATTCAGAAAGAATTTTGAGCAAGCAGCGAAGGACTTATCACCAAGTTTATGGCATTATATTGTCACTACCAAACCTATCGAAGATCATTTTAAATTGTAAAATTTCCAAACATTATCTTAACTATTTTCCATTAACAACCAGATGGACTTGTATGATATGCATGCTAGATACATATACTATAAACATATTTCCAAAGCATCCAAAAACCGGAAAAGTCTATGAAATACTTTTAATAATAAGATACTTATCATTCTAATCATCTAGAATAATAAGTACTACGTATTCAGAATGATATAAAGATCATTATGTTTGTTATTATCCTAAAAACGTAATTTTTGACTAATTAGAGCCGCAACTATTCTATATTCTAATAAAATTTCCAGAAAATTATAGTTTTAATATATTCTTCTCAACCAAATTCAAGTAACCTTTGCAATACATATAACGTTCTGTATAACACCCATTTCACACATCAGAAAATACTCACACTTGAACACTAAATTAGTAAAGCTTAAATTCAATTTATTTATCATTAAAAATATTTCAAAAAGAAAAACTCAGAATTACTCGAAATAACTCACATCCCTAAAATATATAAAAGAATCTAAAATTTCCAGTTTTTTCTTTTAACAGATGCACCATGAAAGTGCTGTATGTATTTTTGTTTATAGTAACTTCGCTGTTTTGCAGCCAGGCAACCGGCTCAAAATGTGAGTAGAAAAACTATATAGAATATATATATATATATGTTCAGTTTTTTATAATGATGAATCTGCAGATTCAATATTTTGCCACTGGGATGCTGAGTCGTACAATCGTAAGGGACTGAGTTACTTCAATTCATGGAGCATAGATAGAAAGCTGTGCACACATTTTGTCTATGGGTCTGTGGCCAGTTTGGATCCCGAGGGTTCGGGCGGCTTGAAGGTTATAAATGAGGCAATGCTTGAAAAGCGAGGCAAGTATCTTGCTCAGCTAGTTTTTTAGCTATATCTATTTACCTAAGAGTCCTACAGGACTCCTAAATGATATCTTGAATATGAGACGGGACAACTATCAGGCAATTCTATCCGTTGGCGATACGAAGTACGATGCCCAGAGATTCTCCAAGATGGCAGCGAGCTTGCGCGAACGAGATCAGTTCTATATAACGCTTACAAAATTCCTCTTCGAGCGAGACTTTAGTGGAGTGCTACTGAACTGGGAGTTCCCGACCCAGCATGGAGGCCGGTCCGAAGATCGCCACAATTTTATCACATTATTGAAAGAGCTTAAGATTATGTAAGTGGAGAAGTAGGGAGTCCATTGGCTGCTGCTAGAGTCTAATATTTCCCAAATAGTCTGCAGGAACATCACTTTCTGCTTCTGGTCACTGTTTCTGCGCGACTGGACAAGGAAACTCTCGCCGCCTACGATATTCCCAGAATAGCGAAAATAGCCGATTTCATTATCCTTAACAGCCATGATCCCCAGGATATATACGGGCAGCAGCTGAGCTACATGTCGCCGCTCTATGGAAACGGAAGCCAGAGTGTGGAGCGTGGCGTCAAGCACTGGGTGAAGCAGAGCAAAATGCCAGAGAAGCTGATTCTTGGCATTCCGCTGTTTGGACAAACGCATACCCTACGCGACCAGAGCAAAACGGATGTGCGTGCGCCCAGCAAGGGGCCTGGCCTACAGCACATATTTTCTAAGCGGCCTGGATTCATGACCTACGCCGAGTTCTGTACACAAGCGTCCAAGTGGGAACGGAAGTTTGACAAAAAGGCGCAAGTGCCATATGCCTATAAGGATGACCAGTGGATTAGCTATGAGGACGGCAAGAGCATCAGCGCCAAAATGCATCTGGCTAAGAATCAACGATTGGGTGGCGCAATGGCATGGTCCATCGATGCCGACGACTTCCATGGCCGATGCGGTGAACGTTTCCCTCTGCTCAAAGTGATCGTGTCGCAGATAGGCAACCCCTCTGTGCTCACAACTGTGGCGCCGACAACCGAGGGCGTCGGCCTTTGCCCCAAGGAGGGAATGTTCCGCAATCTATGGAACTGTCAATTGTATTACGAGTGCCGCGATGCCAGGCGCACCGATTACGAGTGCCCAGACGGTGACTTTTTCGACGAGAAATTGGGTCAGTGCAAACCCGCCGGGCAGGTCGAATGCTCAAACAACTTTGTTACCTGGCGTCCAGGCCAAGATGGCTACAACTTTCGCGACTTGCCCCTCAATTTAAAAGTAGTTGAGTAACTTTCCGTAGTATCATTGTACACATAGTAAATAGTAGTCAGTAAATAATAAACTCTTTCGGCTGTTCATTCCAATTAGCATTTTACTAAATCTGGATAGTTGCAGCTGGTCGTGTTGTAATCGAACACCAGACCCGACGGGCAATTAAACATGAAAGTCGTACCGGCGCTACAGTAATAAAACTTGGAACAATTGTTGGGATCCCTCACATAGCCATCGGTGTCTTCGCAACAATAGTCATCGACTACAGCATGGCTCTGCGGCGTTGCTGCGGGCTGCACCTCAGCTGCGAGTCCGGTTGGATTGTCCCTGCCGAAGAGCACACGATTTATGTTACGCAGCAAGGGAAACCTATCGCCGCCACAGCTGCCACGAAAATCGTCCGACTCAAGCGACCAAATCATAATGCCGCCCAGTTTGTGCTCCTTGGCATATTGTGCTTTCTGCATTAGGCTGTTCGCGTTTTCATAGCCCACCCATTGGCGATCCTTAAAGGCGAATGGCACCTGTTGCACTGCCTCCCAGCCCATTGTCCACTTTTCGTGCTGAAAGAGCTCACACAGTTCATTGTAACCCAGAACTCCTGGCTCCCGTGAGTAGGGTCCAGCTATGCCGCGTCCTATATGGACTGCACCTGGCAGATGGGCGTCGGCTGTAGCTAGTGTGAAGGTGCGACCATAAAAGGGCACTCCGAGCAGCAGCTTCTCTGGCGGCGCACCAGCCTCTATCCAATATTTGATAATAGCATCCACATTCAACTGCCGTGCCCGCTGCGTCGTATCATTTGCACCTGCATATAAAGGCGCATTAATGGCCACAGATTCATCCCAAGGACCGTGAAGATCGTATGCCATAACATTAATCAAATCCAGGTACTCAGATATAGCTGGTATGTCATACGATATGCTCGCCGAGAACTCTGCTGAGCCCACAGCAGCGCTGAGTATATAGCCAAAAGGACTTAAGCCCGCTTTGAGCTCCTTTAGAAATGTTACATAGTTCTCGCGATCGTTGTTCTGGGTCAGATTATGACGCTGTCCTGGATATTCCCAGTCCAGGTCCAGTCCATCGAAGCCATGTCGCTGCATAAACTGAACGACTTGCTCGACGAATAGCGCACGCTTCTCCGGATCGTTAGCCACAATGGAGAAGCGCTTGGAGCCCTCGTTCCAGCCGCCAACAGCAAGTAGCGTCTTCAGTGTTGGATTCTTTAATTTGAGCGCATTGAATTTCTTAATGTTGCCTAGTCCGCCGTTGTCCTCCAGATCTAGATAGGGATCTATGACACGCAGCTCGCCACTCTCCTGTATGCCCAGAAAAGCGTACACCAAATGAGTGCAAAGAAACGGATCTATGTCCTCCACACCAAACTTGCCCTCCTTCGGTCGATAGACAGACCAAGTGCCCTGGTAGCACACAACATGCTCTGAGTGCGAATTTCTAAACATTATTATTGAACAGAGGGTAAGCTAAGGTACTTACTAGTGGGCTCCGTTGCTCCTGCAACTGCCATCAGCGTCAGTGCAAAAAGCAAGCCTATATGAGCCCACATTTCAACTTAGTCTCTGGGAATGTTTTACAATATTGATGCAACTTTTTGTCTTACGCTCATGTTTTATACATTTTGTAAGCTCGCAAAAGAACATAAGCAATATAATCGATAAGTGCAAGTTGTTGTTAAATAAAAGCTTGTGTACATGTTATGCTACAAGAACGTAGCAATAAACGTAATCGAAGTGTTTATTCTTGCTCCAACAGCAAGATAAATAGAATGAATTCTCGGCTGACCAAAGAATGCGAAACAGTTGAAGGTCAGGTGGGCCAGGTGGGTGACTAGCACCCGGCACAAAGACAACAAAATAACGCACTTAGAACTTTTTCAGCTTGGACAGTTGATTGTTGCGACGCAGCGCCATTTTACGCAGCCGACGCCAATACTGTTTGGTATTGGGATCCAGCTCTTCCAGCGGTATGATGCGCTCGGTATTTAGTGTCCACAGCCAATCGGGATACTCTGCGTCGGGCTTGAGCTGCGAATAAGCAAAGATTCGTTGCAGCATCGGATGAATATTGTATTTAATTCACATTTACCTTGATATCCTCGCCAGTCTTCATGTAGTTGCTGCCGCACACGTAGCTCACCAATTTCGTAGCATCCGTTTCGACTGGTATCACCTTCTTCTCCATGATGGGTCCCAGCTTGCCCAGCTTCTTCTTTTTGCCCACTGTATTGTCATGTATTTAAATTATCAAACAACAATGTGAATAAGTGTTCAGAGCCTCACCTGCTGCCACGGCCACCGGCTTTACTGCATAGCAGCGCACTGCAGTCGCTGAGGCTGTGAGGCGCTGCCTTAGCAAATTCAAGGTAATCGTCAGATTGTTCATATTTGTAGAATTTATAGTTGACTACGGCTTAAACTTCAGCTCTTAATTCATAACTATTTACAACACGCACCAGCAGCTACGATACAGTTGTATAACCAGATTAAATTTTAAGAAACGGTCACACATGTAACAATCTATCGAAATCATCCCTGCACCCCGGCAAAATAGAGCGATAACAAAATTATACAAGTTGAGCAAATGCAAGTTTAAACGCACAAAAATGCCGACAATAAAGCTGCGGCTCCCGTCCAATCGGACACTGGGCAACATATGTGTATATGGCGCTATGGTATCCATTTCAGCGGTGATGTACATGCGATGGAAACTTGAGGATCGTGTGCGTTCCACAGATTACTACAAATTGGCGCTGCAAACACTACGCCAACATAAGGGTAAGGCGATAGACCAATTATTGCCAGCTGATCGGTTAAAATGTAAACAACGTTTTGCAGGTGCTGTTGGGCTACTAGGCGAGCCCATCAAAGACTCGGGCTTCGACATGTCGAATGCGAACAATGCGTGCAATGCAGACAGCGCTCAATTTGAAGTCTCTGTACGTGGCCCCCGGGACAAGGGTACACTTTTCTTTTGGGCAACACATAGAGATGACGGCTGGCTGATAGATCGGCTCGAGTTGGAGGCGAGTCAGCATCCCAATAAGCGATTTTTACTTAAGAAACAAAATGACAATCACTCGGAATTACCAGCCGGCGTACCACATTATGAGAGACAGGCATACCCGAAGCCGCAGCCACTGCATCAGGCGGAGGAGTCCGCGCCCTATGTCCATACGGCGGAAGGTGGACGCATGCGATAAACGAAATTTTCAATCAATGTCATTTATTCTTATTAAATTTGACTATGCAAGCTTTTAATCTTCAATTTAAGTATACAAAAAAATTCAAAAATAAAACCAAAGTCTTATTGAACAAAAAACTTATGTTTTTGTTTGTTTGTTTTTGTTTATGCAGCGCTCTTTTGTATATATATATAATTTAATAGTTGTTAATTATCTTGCAATTGCGTAGGTGTGTTTATTGAATGCATTGAATTATTGTACGGTTTTTTTTCTAAAAAGATTTTATATAAATTGTTTATACTGTTACTGTTGCAAGGTGCTGTCTCTTAAGATCCTAACTGATGCCAGCTTCAGTGTGAGAGAGAGAGAGACAAGGGCTACATACATAAATGGACCGATGCTCTTATAAATTTATAATACATTGTTGAAAGTACATGCATTCTATTATCATTATTATCATTATTATTATTATTATTATTATTATTATAATTAAAAACACGCGCTTAATTAAACGATAAAGGCGACTGTTGGTGGCGATTGTGACTATGATCCAGGTTCGAGCTGATGACAATCATTCCAAGTTTAATTGATTTGATACATTGTGTTGCACAGAGTATGCGTTTGTGTGTGTGTGTGTGATATATGTATATATATATATATATATATATATATATATATATATATATATATATATATATATATATATACATATCCACTTTCATCGTAATATAACAGATAAGAATTGTATGCACTGTGCACGTATTTGTATGTATGTTGATGTTGTAGTTAAGTATTGATGCATGTGTTGTTGTGTAAAAGATAAGCAAATTAAAGACAGTTATTACATAAGCGCCAACATTTAACGATCGTAAATAGATAGTGTATATATGTATATGGTTCTTGCTGCGACTTCCGTTCCTTTCCGTTCCGTTCAGTTTCGCTTCGCTTCGCTCCGTTCACTACTCTCGCTTTGCCATTGCAAGTGGAAGACTGTTGGGTCTTTTGATCTGCGACTGCGCCGGCACTGCCATGGGCAACGGGTATATTGGCGTGCCACCGGCTTCCGCTTGCTGCTCCTGTTCTTATTGCGTCTTCAGCTCTTTACCAATACTGTACGATACGATTTTGCTCCAGTCAATCTTGGTTTTGGTTATGGGCAACTGTCGACGCATCGCCTTGAATGTGGTGTCCGACATAGTTTGATAGTTCTCCGAGATGGCCAACTGGTACTCGTTCTCCGCCTCCTCGATCAGGCGTATGACCTCATTGGCCAACTGCTGTTCATTAGACACAACAACGCTCTCGCGGCAATCCTTCGATGATACCAGCTGAACATTGCCATCCTCATAGTAGTGCACCTGCACCTTTAGTACGCCCTTCAGCTCCGCTGTGCCACTGCCAAGTTGGAAGCTAACGTGCCATTGTGAACGCCATCTGCCATTCCAATAGTTCTTCGGCTCGAACTGATGATCCTCAATGCAAATGGTCAGCGTCACCTGATTCCCCTGAGACTTGCCAAACACTGAGCATACCTGCAGCCCAAACAAATCTTACATAAATATATGTACATCTTTAGGAATATATTCAATTAATTTAACTTACGCCATGCCTGTAGTGGTTGGCGGTATATGCTAAGGCAGCTAGATCCAGGACAGCCCGCCACGATTCCGCATTGGCATCGGCCTTCAAATCCTGGTAGTCGGAGGCCTCTTTCCTTAGATGATCGTATTTAAAGGATTGTTTTGTGCGAGGATCATAGAAGCGACCATTCCCTGTAAATGCAATCAATATTTATTACGAACTGTTTAAAAAAAAAAGTGGGGGAAGTTTATATATCTTATCAATATCTGTATCTTATATGATAAGAAATCTTTATAAAATTGGTGACTGATGAAACCTAAGTCTAAGTAAATAATAAAATACAAAATATGTCAGCTAAATTATTTGAAAAGGGGCTGAAATTAAATCAATTTTATCTATGACTAATTTCTGATAAAACAATTTCCCATCGGAATTTCTAATAGGAACTTTCTTTAGTTTGGTCATTTAAATTGATTTTATTTAAATTTTAATTAACTGGAAAATAATATTAATTAAAATAATTAAATATTTGTATTTATGCTCAGTTCAACAACGATTGTGTCCACTGTAACGATTTGTAAATATTGTGTGTGTGTGTGTGTGTGTGTGTGTGTTTCGGCTGACTGTCTTTAGCGTATGTAGCGTATGCCCATATATGGTAAACGCAAACAAACTCTCAGCAGCTGACGCCCACTCCACCTCCTACTCCTCCTACTCCACCACCCCCACCCACTAGAGCCTTAATCGTATATGATACGCACCCAAATCATTGTACTCGGAGATGATCGCATTGTGTTCACTGCCCTCAACCCGCACGGGCGTCAATTGATCCTTGTTGTATTGGGAGAAGGCGTGGCTCGCGCCATCCTTCAGCAAGGAGTCGTTTTTCAGTAGCTCGCGGACATCGTTGAATACCTCATTGAATTCGCCGGGTGGCGCATGCAGTATAAACTCGGAGACAATGCGAACCTTTTCCGCATCTGTAATCTGTGTTTGTTCCATTATTTCGTTGGTGATTCACGAATTCGGGGCAGTGTTTGGTTTTTAGGTTGTTATTGTTGTTGTTGCTGTTGGTGTTGGTGTTAAGCTATCGCAGTATTGCACAGTACGTGTATATGGGTGTGCACGGCAGTTGCAACTGGCTTGTGTGTCCGCCAATATAGTATAAAACTTAATTTTTCTACCCGTATAAAAGTTAATCCGGCCTTTTTTAACTTTTTTTCAAGCAATTAATGAAAAGACAATGAACGATGACGATGACAGAGTTTTTCCTTTGGTATTTATTTAGTATATCACTTAGTGACTAGTCCAACATCGCATTCATTCATCGATATTTGAGAGTCATTTTAACGATACTGAACTATCGCATTTTTGCGGGCAAAAACTAGTTTCTTATCGATATATTGCATTAATACTTGAAATTTAAGACAAGATCAAGGTTCATAACTAAAAATAATGTTGACATATTAATACATCGTTTTTTGCAATTTTAAAAATATTTACAACGAACAATGTTTTAAAAACACATTTCAAGCTAAATATGCTGTAACTTCAATCAAGCTATGTCAGTGAAGGCTCAGCGTTCATATAAAATCAAATACATACTTTTAGGATTAAGTAAACCAATTTCGGATAGTTCTGATTTCGGAGTACGCCAAAGGTTTTTCGAAGTTCGAAGTTTTACTAAACTCAGTGAATGTTCGAAAATCTATTTAAGTTAAACGGCGATCGCAACTTTGTTCGGTCTGTCTATCCCTTCTAGCCCCGTCTGCTCTTAAATACTAAATAAATGAAGTAAGCAGCTATTAAATAAATACACGACACGAATTAGCATAGAATAAATTATCTTTCAAATGGCAAAATTAGCATTTAAATAGTGTAACATTCCAAATGCTCTGAAGTCGAAAGCCACTAACAGACTCTCCAAGCTGTTAGATCATTACAGAAAAAGAAAGTCAAAGAGCATTACTGTTAATTAACATTATTCACAATAAACTATCGCTTCCATTTAATATCGATATTTGCTCAAGCTATACTGTCGCTTTATCGCCGCTCACTGGATTGCCGCTCATTTTTGGCTTGTTGCTCATTCTGTCTCTCGCAGTTGAGTCGTGCGGACGTTCGCGTGCATCCCGTGCTCTCGTTGCCGCTCTAGCTCGTCTAACGGTTGCTTTCAAACAAGATCACAAAGCAATTGTGAATAAAATTGTAGCAAAACAAAACAGCCGATATACGTCCAATAAAATACGCCTTAAATGAAATAAAGTTAACAGCAAATTTGAAGTGCAGTAAGCAATTAAACAACGAATAAACCGAGCTTGTGACTTGTGCAAACGTCACAAAAGCAACAAAAGTGCCTTTTCTCTTGGTATTGCCAACGCTCACACATACACACACACATTGATGTGTTGGTAACAAATACAAGTGCAAAGACCAAACAACGCGCTTAAACACACACACTGTGAAAGAGGCGGCATTTATGTGTGTATGCGCGCTTGCGTGTGTGTGAAACCACTTTTTACCTGGATTTACCTGTTTGTGCGCGCGAGTGAAATAAGCCAACGAAGCAGTGAACAAAGCAAACTCGGCAATCAATGTGAATATGCCAAAGCAAATGAGTGAATGCGCTAATTCTTAAGTGAAATGAGTAAAAATTACTGAAAGTTGAATGAAAATTAATGAAATTAATTGCAAATTGATTGAAGTTCGATTTTACAAAGTATTTGTGCGCGTCGTCGGTTGCCATGAAAATGCAGTCTAAACAAACAGCCAAACACACGAACACAAACAAACGATTGTGATTGCGAACGGGAAAGAGAGAGAGCGAAAGAGAGCCAGCGTGTGAGCGAGAGAGCGAATTTTAAGAATTCGAGTTCAATAGAAAAACGTAAAGTGAAGCAACGCCAAACTGTGATCCACACACGCATACATACATACATACACACGGGGAGAGTAAAAAAATAAGAGAAAATACTAAAATAAATACCAATAGAAATACTGAGTGATTCATTGAAAAGTGCTTTTTGTTGCTACGATGATAATTTCAGCAACCTAATCTAAAAGAAATCCCCTTTCACGTACGCCCCTCTGTCCTACCGCCTTCCATGTACACAGAATAAAATGCAATAAAATGTCGCTTCATTCACAATACAACAACAACGACAGCAACAGCAACAACAATGCGAATCCCGCTCAACAACAGCCACATCAGCAGCACAAGCGAAAATGTCGCTCAATGACAACAACAACAACGACAACAACAAGTTGCTACACCTGCCTTCGGCCGCAGCGACCGGCGCTGATAACGCTTATTGCTGTTCTTGCCGCCTTCGTCTGCTTACCCGCCCAGTTTGTCGGCGCACTTCAGGCCGTCTCGACCAGCTCCAGCTACAGCAAACACGATAACTATTTGGGCGACAATCGTAAGCCCGCGTTCAAGAACTGCGCCGGCTATGCGCCATCCGTGAAGGAGGAGCAGCCGGAGAACACGTACGTGTTCACCGTGCAGGCAACTGACCCGGATCCCAATCAGGAGATAACCTACAGCTTGGTACAGTCCGCCTTCGATCGGCCCAAGTTTGTCATCCATCCGAACTCCGGTGTCATTGTGACGGCGCACACCTTCGACCGTGACGAGCCCATCCATGAGAAATTCGTCTTTGTCACGGTACAGGCGACGGACAATGGGCTGCCGCCACTGGACGATGTGTGCACCTTCAATGTGACCATCGAGGACATCAACGACAATCCGCCCGTCTTCAACAAGGCACGCTACGACGAGTCCATGTCCGAGAACACTATGGTGAGTACTGCTAGCCCAAACCGAGCACGCGGCGACACTCCGGATCAAATGCGCGGACCACGGATTACCGCCATTTGATCTGTGCCGAGTGTCGACTGCTGTAAAACACTTTGCATCACTCTTTGAGGCAGCTGCAATTAGAATTTAGAGGCACCCTGTATGTGCCGAGTGCTGTGTGACGTCACTAAATTACACTTTTTTTAAGTTCGTGAGGCAAGAATGATAAATGAAATATAAAAGGTGAAGAATTGTGGGGAAATAGTATTTTTAAAATACGACAAATAGGAAAACGTAATAACATTATATTTTACATTTTTTATTATAAAAGTGCTATGAATTCTGAGCAGCTAAGGAAGGATTAAGATATGTAGTTGCATTTTGTTGTGTGGTATTTTTTTAATACTGTACATTTGAAGACACCCAAATTGATCGTATTTTCGGTGTGCGGTACTTAAAAACACTTGATTGCTTGTTGATAAAATTTAGTTTCGTAGTATTTTAAAAATACTCAATAATTAATTAAATATAATCTAAGTTTATGCTATGTTGTGTAGTATTTTTCAAAAACACAAAACTATTGAGAACAGTTAAATAAAGCTTATTAAAGATGTCTGTATAAAATGTCTATATAAAAAAGGTATTTAATGACAGAGATACAAACGAAAAAAAAAGTTATATGACAGTTGCATTATATAGTATATCATATACAGAAAAGATATAGTCATCTGTGCTAAAAGTTGCAAAAGTGGCAACATAATTGTAATGCTCTCTTATATAGCGTATAACTAGGCAGTTGCAGCAGGATCACAGCGTGCGTGGGAGTGGGCGTTCAACTGGAAAAGCTGGTTAGGTTGGGGCAAACGAAAAAAAGTGGCAAAGGCACAGGTTGGGGTTCATTGTTCTCAGCTCTTAGTTCTCAGCTCTCGACTCGATGAGTCAATCCCGAAACCTTGAAGCACTCTCCACCTCCTCTGCCCACGTTAAATAGTTCTTAAAAGCTGCCAAACGAGTCGAGACCTAAGTCATTTTATTGGACGTGGAAGTCGCTTCTATTAATAGTCTAGATAAAATCAAGAGTTTAGGTAAAAAACAGGGTAGAGTCATGCAGAACCCTAATAATGTATATAGCTATACTACAGTCATATATAATATAGTTAGAAGAAATATTATTTTAATTTATGGTAAAGTTGAATAAGGAAAACAATTTACGATATTTGATTTGCCTGAATAATTTAGATAGTAACTTAAGTATATTAATATAAATCGCTTGGTTGGATTTTCTTTTAAATGCAATTAGTTCTATGCTAAGCAGTTACCATGACCCAAAGCCATATATCTGAAAGAGAAGACCGTGAACTAATTCAATATATATATATATATATTTCTCAGCTGCCCTGTGCAGCTATTGATTATTTTGGGATTATGAGGTAAAAGCCAAAGCCAGCCACAAAATAGATCAATAAATTAACTACAGTAAAGCCTCCAAGAATGGAAACTAAAAGTCATAAACTAAGAAAGCAATATAGTTCTAAAATATATGTTCACATTCTTTAGTCTGAAAACTGCTTCAATCTAGATTTGATTAATCTGAAAACTTAAAACTAAAGCAGCAAAAATTTGTATTTCATTAGCTTTTGCTTTTGATAAAGTTGAACGAGGCAAAGGGGGAAAACCAGTTTGTTTTCTCAGTAAAAATGTTAAAATGGCGAAAGCTCCTCAAAGTTACCACTCAAGGTGTTTATAGAAAATGCGAATTAGCCAAGGTTACAATTAGCGAGTGGCCACTGTAACTAAGGGCACCAGTTTTGCGCTTGTTTGGTCTTAGTTTTCCACACAGACTTTTCAGTTGGGTTTCGTGCTTACATTTGGTTTGGTTGCCGTGAATTTTCCTTGCATAAATTTTCATTTGAGGAAAATGTGCATCATCGCATTTTGGCAGGCGAGTGGAGTGGAGCAAATGGGAACTGGAACTGGATTTTCTCTCTAACATAGAACTTCAATCGAAATTGTTTTCTTCTGTTTGTTTTACTTACAGATCGATGCAGTGGTCATGTCGATCAGTGCCAGCGACTTTGATGATCGCAACAATAGCATCGTCGAGTATGAGATATTGCGGGAGCGAGACTTTCAATACTTTCGCATCGACAGGGAGTCGGGCATCATCTATTTGAGTCGGCCGATAGACAGGCGACCCGGCCAGACCTATACGATAAATGTGCGCGCCTTCAATATTGTGCCAGATCCGTTGCAGGAGGCGCACATTGAGGTGCGCATACGTGTGGTGGAGTCATCGATAAAGCCGCCCTCGTTTGTCGATCCCATCGACGAGCCCATCTACCTGAAGGAGGATCTGAAGAACTTTTCGCAGCCAATAGCAACGCTTAGCGCTGTTTCCAACATGCCCGACAAGCCGGAGGTGATTTTTGAGCTGATCACGGGTCGCACCGAGCAGACGAATGGCAAGAATACGTTTGTCTTCAATCAGATTGGCAACGAGGTGACCATCAAGCTGGGCAAGAGCCTCGACTACGAGGCCATCACGGAGTACACGCTGACGATGAGCGTGCGCAACACCTTCGAGCTGGCCGCTGAGCATCAAATCAAGATCAAAGTGGAGGATGTCAACGATAACATTCCATTCTTTACGGAGGTCAAGTCCGGCACGATATTGGAGAACGAGCCGCCGGGCACGCCCGTGATGCAGGTGCGCGCCTTCGACATGGATGGCACGCCAGCTAACAACATCATCACCTTTGAGCTGGCCGACAATCAGGAAATCTTTGCAATCGATCCCAACTCGGGCAATATCACGGCGCTGACAACGTTTGATCGGGAGGAGCGCGACTTTTACAATGTGAAGGTCAGCGCCACAGATAACTCACCATCGAGCCTGTTCGATAATGGGGACCACAATCATGGCTATCAGGTGTTCCGCATCTCCATTGGCGACAAGAACGATCACAAGCCGCACTTCCAAAAGATGACGTACCTGGCGGATAAGCTGCTCGAGGATGCCAACACCAACTACGAGGTGATCGAGGTGAAGGCGGAAGACGAGGACAATGCCTCACAGATTGTCTACAGCATCGAGAGCGGCAATGTGGGTGACGCCTTCAAGATCGGCCTGAAGACTGGCAAAATTACGGTTAATCAGCGTCTCGACTACGAAACGATCACCGAATACGAGCTGAAGGTGCGAGCCTTCGATGGCGTCTACGACGATTTCACAACGGTGGTGGTCAAGATAGAGGATGTCAACGACAATCCGCCGGTGTTCAAGGAGGAGTACAGCAAGACCATACTGGAGGGTCCAGTTTTGTCCAACGACTGCATTCTTAATATCGAGGCATACGATCCGGATATCAAGGATCGCAATGCCGACCAGCACATCACCTACTCGATTGTCAAGGAGGACCACAGGAAGCTGCTGACCATCGACAACAGCGGTTGCCTGCGCCTCATCCAGCCGCTCGATCGCGATCCGCCCAACGGACACAAGAGCTGGCAAGTGTTGATCTCAGCCAGCGACGAGGATGGCGTTGGCACATCTTTGAAGTCAGTGAAGCCCGTGATCATTACCTTGGAGGACATCAACGACAATGCGCCGTTCCTGATCAATCAAATGCCTGTCATATGGCAGGAGAATCGTAATCCCGGCCAGGTGGTGCAGCTGCTGGCCAACGACTATGATGAGCCACAGAATGGACCGCCCTTCACCTTTGGCATCGACAGCGAAGCATCGATCGACATCAAGTCCAAGTTCAGCATCGACAACGACTACCTGTTCGCCAACGTGCAGTTCGACCGCGAGCAGCAGAAGGAATATTTCATACCCATACGCATCAGCGACGCGGGCGTGCCCAAGCAGAGCTCCGTCAGCATTCTGCATCTGATAATTGGCGATGTGAACGACAATGCCATGTCGGAGGGCTCGTCGCGAATCTTCATGTACAACTACAAGGGCGAAGCGCCCGATACGGATATTGGGCGCGTCTTTGTGGATGACGACGACGACTGGGATTTGGATGATAAGTACTTCGAATGGAAGAGTGGCATACCACACGAGCAGTTCCGTCTTAATCCCAGCACCGGCATGATCACCATGCTCCAGGGCGCACAAGAGGGCGAATATTTGTTGGAGTTTGTGGTTACCGAGGACGCGCCGCAGATACAGAAGCATTCAGTTGATGCTGACGTCACGGTCATAGTGCACGAACTGCCAGAGGAGGCGGTGGACAAGAGTGGAAGCATACGATTCTATAATATTACCAAGGAGGACTTCATCAGTGTGCCACGCGACGTAATGGCAGACGATGTCTTCTCGTTGAAGGACCGCCTGCAGCACTCGCTGGCCAAGTTATTCAACACCTCGGTCTCCAACGTGGATGTCTTCACTGTGCTCCAGAATGAGAATCACACACTTGACGTACGCTTCTCTGCCCATGGCTCGCCTTACTACGCGCCCGAGAAGCTCAATGGCATGGTGGGTCAAAGCCAACAGCGCCTGGAGGATGAACTGGGCCTGCAGATGCTGATGGTCAACATAGATGAGTGCCTGATCGAGCGGCTCAAGTGCGAGAGCTCCTGCACAAACGAGCTGCACAAGAGCTCCGTGCCCTACATGATCTACTCCAATACGACGTCCTTTGTGGGCGTCAATGCGTTCGTCCAGGCGCAGTGCGTCTGCGAAGCGGTGCCTGCCGCCCAGCCGTGCCTTAATGGAGGCTCTCGCAGATACGGTGAGAACGACGCCTGCGACTGCATTGATGGCTTCACGGGTCCCCACTGCGAACTGGTCTCTGTGGGCTTCTATGGCAATGGTTATGCCTTCTACGAGCCCGTTTCTGCCTGCGACAATACGCGCATTAGCCTCGAGATTGCACCACAGCACGAGCAGGGACTTATCATGTACTTGGGCCCGCTCAACTATAATCCGCTGCTGCCAATCACCGACTTTCTGTCCCTGGAACTGGACAAGGGCTATCCGGTGCTGAGCGTGGACTATGGCTCGGGCATGGTGCGCATCAAGCATCAGCACATTCAACTGCAGGCGGGTCGCTCCTACCAGCTGGACATCATACTGCAGAGGGCCAGCATTGAGATGACCGTCGACAACTGCCGTCTGTCCACCTGCATGAGTCTGGGCGCTCCTCAGGGCCCCAATGAGTTCCTCAACGTTAACTCGCCCCTGCAGCTGGGCGGCACTCCCGTCGATCTGGTGCATCTGGGTCGACAGCTAAACTGGACGCATGTGCCCAATCAGCAGGGTTTCTTCGGTTGCGTTCGCAATCTGACCATCAACGAGCGCACCTACAACCTGGGCATGCCATCGCTATCGCGAAACATCGACAGTGGCTGCCAGCGAGCGGTAGCCGTAGCCGTGAGCTTTGGCATCGATCGCAACTTTATCATAGCGATCATCACGTGCATTGCGCTGCTGCTGATCATCCTGTTGGCCGTGGTGGTGCAGAAGAAACAGAAGAACGGCTGGCACGAGAAGGACATCGACGACATTCGTGAGACGATCATCAACTATGAGGATGAGGGCGGCGGCGAGCGGGACACCGACTACGATCTGAATGTCTTGCGCACGCAGCCCTTCTACGAAGAGAAACTCTACAAGGATCCGCATGCGCTGCAATCGGGCATGCGGGATCCCAATGATATACCCGATATTGGTGACTTCCTTGGCGGGAAGAAGGAGAACTGTGACCGCGACACGGGCGCCAACACCATCGACGATGTCCGACACTATGCCTACGAGGGCGATGGCAACTCAGACGGCAGCCTGTCCAGCCTGGCGTCGTGCACCGACGACGGAGATCTCAATTTCGATTATTTGTCCAACTTTGGACCACGCTTCCGCAAGCTGGCCGATATGTACGGCGAGGAGCCCTCCGACACCGATTCAAATGTGGACGACGAACAGGGCTGGCGCATCTGAGTAGCGTACCGGTACGAAGATAATAGCGAGTACGAAATTAAAAAGACTTTTACGTTAAGTGTGCGTAGGGCGCCGGGACGACGGCATAGCCGGACGGACCCCACACGGCCTAGCGACATGCCGTGCGCTTGAAGAAGACATTGCAAATATATATAGATTTTTATACAAAATAGAGGAGCATTGCAAGGGCATAGGAACACATTAAAATTTCTGTCGATCATCGATTGTCGCAGAAAGTGATCTTGATCTTACGTAAAACAAATCTAAACTTTAATTTAGCGAAGCAACTGCGAACAAAATATCACTGCAGCATTGTTGTCTGTATTTTTCGATGAAAAAATATAGAAGTAAACACAAATATCATATATCTATATAGATTATATGTCATACATGCATATATATATATACACACACATCTGTAGCATAGACATATATATAGCTATATATATATATTTATGATTTCAACATTTATGAAATAATCAAAATTTCAAACAAAACAAATATTCCTACAAAAATATGAATAAAAACGCATTGCATTTGATTTGCATATTCCCAACAATAGATCTAAGCTTAGTTCTTAATACTAATTTAAATCTATACATAGCTATAGACTCGATAAAAGGCATTATATCATATTTTATGCTTAGACAGACTCCCAGCTCCGTATGTACAGGTTGTGGAGCCTTGTTTCAACTTCCGAATAAAAACTCAAACTTAAGACAAATTAAAATTACATTTAAATTATGAAAAATAAAAACAAACAAAAGCAAAAAAAAATGCAAAAAACGAAATAAATTTAACTCAATTTTTAATTTAAGCTCTTAAGTTTTCGCTGTAAATTTCTTATCATATAGATATATGTAAGAAACAAATCTATCCAATTAATTATGAATAAGTCAAATACATATATATTTATATATATATGTGCGTATGGTATATGTATTTGCGTGTGTGCAGTTATTTCTATGTTCCATATAGAGATCGAATAAAAGTAACCTGAAAACTAGAAGTTTTATGTGAAAAAATGTTTCATAAATAAATAAATATGCGATATGTATTTTTTATAAGTCGTTTTTTCGTACAGAGTCCTAAGAACTAAGCAAATTTTTTACAAGCCAACGCATAGGATTAACTGACAAATTTATTTATATAAATAAATTTCAAACACACACAAATTGTGTAAAATAAACCACAAAATATATTTGAAAAAAAAAAACAATTTATGATTTTTTTCTATTATTTACGATTTACAGCATTAAATGGAACTGAGAAGTGACCTGTGGAGAGATAAGAAAAAGGTATGGGTGTTTGTCTATACATATTAATGCTATATATAATAATACTGTAAGTGATCAGCATAAATGTGCGAGCTTAAGGCGTAAACTTGAAGTTGCATCAACAATTTCTATACGGCTGTGTTCAGAAAAATAGTAGTGCGACTGCAATGTTGGACTGTTCATAAAAATAGTAGTGCGATTGAAATGGTGGACAGCTGGATTTTGTGCTGAACGTAATATTTTGAAGGCAGATGATACAGCAATTGAGGAATATACTTTATCACTCTCAACAGCAAAATGTGAACAGCAAGCAGAAATATAGTATATAATACAACCCCTTCAATATACAATTGATTAGACAACTAAAGGTAGGGTGGAGCATACATATAATACTTACACATATACATATAGAT
Source organism: Drosophila anceps (assembly GCA_035045945.1). Taxonomy (NCBI): domain Eukaryota; kingdom Metazoa; phylum Arthropoda; class Insecta; order Diptera; family Drosophilidae; genus Drosophila; species Drosophila anceps. The sequence goes on from JAWNON010000073.1 coordinate 8,024,455, forward strand.
AAGACTATGTTCGATCAGGAAAAAAGAGGCTTACTTGATCAGTTTTATGAGTAGCAAGAGTTTGCCAAAAGTGGGAGCCACGGAATACATATACATATATGATGGTTGAACAGGAAAGAGCAGTACTTGATCGCTCATCAGTTTCACATATACATATGCATGTAGGTTCGACGCTGTCCCTCCTCGCTTTCTCAAAATGATCGATAAGACAGCCAGAATTATGCTTATAAATCCAAATACAGACAAACAGTCTTATGAAAGCTCCAAAATAAACAGAGAACGAAAGAAGAAATAAACAAAAAATACCAAATGCAGCGCGAAGCAAACGTATTTCAAGTGGCGATGTTTACACAAGGCAAGCCACGTAGTGAGTAGCAGAGGAAAGGGCAGGGAGGGAGGTTGGGAGGTGGGCCAACAACAGTGGAAGTCATTGACTGTGGCTACCGTGTGATGGCGTTGGAGGAAAAGCCCCATTATCTTATCAGCGGGCTTGACTGAAAAGTAGGCCGCCATGTCGCCGGCACACACTCAACGTGTGTGCGTGTGTGTGTGTGTGTAAATCGATTGAGGCACGAGCAAATGGATTACAGCGCGTGCATCAAACTGGGGCAGCTGGGCACTGAGAATTAATGTGCTCAGCATAGAGTGCAGGTGCGCCTTAGCCAGCCAAAATCGATTATCGATTTACAATCGATTAGCCCATGCCTATCGAACTGTTAAATGAAGCTGCGCAGAGATCACATTGGCCAAATATCTACCCAAAAGGAAATACTGGCAATTCTTTATCTTTTCTCCAGTTGCCAGATGCTCATAAAGTTCAAGCAAATTACTATTGAATTGCCTCTCGAAAGTATCAATAAAACATTTTTGATCAAGCAGAAAGCCAAAGAGAATGCCATGTATGTATATATACATATATAAAATTCTCTGAGTGTACGAAAGTCGCTCTGATGTCATGGATTGCGGAAAGGCCCGACATGAACGACAGATGCGTTTCTATCTCGGCCAAACAAACGATAACAAAAAACACTAAAAAACTGCAAAAATTATCAGAATTGAGGATGTTTCGCTCAGGTAGAGGCAGCGGCAGCGGCAGCGGCTGTCGAAGGGCTCGACGCAGAGGAAACAGAAAAAAAATGGCTGTTGAATAATCAAATAACCTTTGGCTACCTGTCCGCAGAGCGTAGCTGTGCGCAGCTGCAGCTGCCGCTCAGGTGTGTCTGCCTGTGTGTACATAGCCCGGCACGGGCATTGGGATCGGAATTGGGATTGTGCCTGGGCTGTTTAGCCAATGGATTAACATAAAAGAGCGACAAGGCGAAAGAAGCGAACAAAGCGTAAGATGCAAAGCAAAGCCAAGTTGAGAACGCGGCTCAAATGTGCTACCTGGACAGACGCATATAAGGCAGCTGCTGCAGTTCGAATACACAAACTATTCAAGTGTAAATGTGTGTATGTGTGTGTGAGTGTGAGTGTTTCGGATACACACAAAACACACTCATACACACATGTAGCCAGAGTAGCCGTTAACGGAAAAATGAAAGCAAATCTTTGTAACGAACTTGGCCGCCTGCAGAAAACCAGTATTTTTGGAACTGCTTGACAGCGAGGTGTGTATCTGTTGGCTGCCGCCTTGCTACACTCTGCTCTGTTCTTGAGTGAAGTCTTGGCTCTAAGCTTTGAGTGCATTTAGTGTGTGTTTCGCTTTCTGCTGCTCATTCGCCAGCTGCCGTGCCAACTTCTTTTGGTTCTTTCTTTCCCCACGCTCAACTCATGCGCTCACTCCCTCTCTATCTCTCTCTCTCTCTCTTGAGTAGCTTCAAGCCGAACATGTCACGCACGATGCCATTGTATTGATATTGATGGGCACGTCTTGGCGTTTTACTACCTGTTGATGAGGATGCTGTTTGATGTTGGCTGTCGCTGTCGCTGCCGCCGTTGTTACCCATCTTTGTTGTCGCTCTTCGACTGCAATTTTTGCTCTCGCCTCAACCCACACACACAGACACTTCTGCTCTTGATTAATAACAGCCAACTGGCTGACCATTAAGGAATGTCGTGTGTAGGTACTCGTAACGCTCCCGGCATCAGCTCCAAGTCGAACCAAAGTGCTCATTAACACTCTGCGACTATTCATCACAATTTCAATTACCAAGGCAAGCAGACTATGACGCTGTGCGCCACTCATAGCCAGGAACAAAGATCTGGCATTGTTTAAAATGTATACAAACATACATATGTGTATATATATATAGATGTACTCTTTGATTTCATATGCATTGAGAACTGATCAGCATCCCTCCAGCTCCGCTGTGCTGTGCTGCTCCAACACCCACAAGCCTTTTATGACGACACTAATAACTCTATGAAGCTAGAGACGTGGCTGTTGTATTAAGTTGGCTATTAGTTGGCCAACATGCCAACAGGTACACAGCTACCTGTGTTGCTGGCCAGCCTGGCGACTAGAATCAATAATACAGATCGCTCATAAAGGGAAATTTCTGTAGCGACGTTTGCTGACCGATCGACCGAGCGGCCATCGAAGCCTATGTATTTCAGCTAGAAATGCCGTGCGGCGGGACGTGCCGGCTGCAGATTCTTGCCCATCTACTGATTTGCCATGCCCAGCACGTACACACACACACACACGCACACTCACACACATGTGTATGTGTGCATGTGTATGATATGCAGCAATTGCTACTGTAATCTTTACTTGGCATATCGCAGCTCTGCAGTGCACTGTGAGGCCAAAATGGTTTTTAAATGTCAAAATTGATGCAGCTCTTAAGCCGAATATGGTTTGAGCATTAAGCAAAAGGCATTTCATATTCATATTTGGCTGCCATTAATTGAAATAGCCAAAATGGGAAATACTTAACTTTAATAAATCAGAATTCCATTAAAAGATCTTAATGAAAGCTTGCAATGATTTTATATATTTTTCTAAAAAAATATATATATATATATATATATATATATATATATATATATATATATATATTTTATTTTTATGCTAGTTGATCTTAGAGTTATTATATATATATATCCCTATATTTATATATAATAAATCCCTACAACAATGTCTATATATCAATATCACTATGTCTATATCACTGTCTGATCTCAATATCCATTTCCCTCTATCTATATCCCTTTATCTATATCTGCCTACACAAAACTTCGCCCAGCCACAACGATTTTTAGCTCTCACATTGGCATGCCGTCTACACTGGTGGCAAAAATATTGTGTACGCGCCTTAAAGCGACAGCTGAACAAACTAAAAAGGCGCTCCACATACAGCTTAAATAACTTTTTTTATAGTTTCAAAAAATTATCTTTTAAAAATTGACATTTTTTTTGTAAATGTTTACAGAGTTATGATTGCTTTTAAGGGCATTTGAAAGCAATGTTCACAATGCGAAATATGTTTAGCTTTATATTGCTTTTGTTTAGTCTGTTTTGTTGGCGTTGTTTGTCAGCGTAAGCATTAGTTTCCACTCAGCGTCTCAGGCTGAAGGCGAAAACGTGGCAAAACTAGTTTAAGTCCATATTTTCTGCTTAAATTGCAATGTTTCCAAGTGATTCAGTTTTCAGCTGCAAATGTTGCCACAGTCAAACAGGTGAGAGGTAAAGGGGAGCAGAGCGGGCAGGGGGCTAGAGCGTTACCAAAGCACTTTGGACTTGAGACTGAGAGATGTGGTTGCCTGCCTGCCTGCCTGCCTGCCGGCCTGCTTGCTTGGCTCATTTGCATTCGTCGAGTGTGAATTTGCTCACCTTTTTTTTGTTTTGCTGCATCGACTTACAAAGAATTTGGAATTCCAGGAAATTGCTTTTGGTCTTTGGCTGCTCTCACCCGCGGACCCTTGGCCAGTTGGTCAGAGAATTTGCAGAATGTAGAATAATGTGCAGAAAGGCAATATTATAAAGATATAGCTGATCAAACTAGTTAATTTTAGATATGAATACTATATAAAATTGGCGATTTGCCTACTTGGAAACTAGTTCAGTGGAATTGTTTAAAAAAGTGTAAGAAGTATTTAAGTCCTTAAGTCTATGTAACAGGCAAAAAGCATATTATGTCCTTCATCTTGTCCATATATCAATCTATCAAGACTAGACACTTCAAATATGAAATCAATAGCTGTGAAAATTAAAATAGCACCATATAAGCAAAAATATATAAATATTGGAGCTCATTTTAAAACTGACTTTCTTGGACTTTGGTATAACTGAAAATTATATTTATGCTTTCAAAACTTCAAGAGAAGATTTTTGTAACTGCTAAGAGCTTAAGCCGCTTCTTTCCATATAAGTTTCGACACAAAAGTTTCAATAATGATAGGTTTTTGTTTATATGCAGATTGGTTGAGATTTTATATATGTATAAATTGAGGTAAGCCTTGACTATTCCTATTAAAGATTTTAAATGAAGTATTGATGTTGGGTTTCATGTAAGAACATCATTTGTGAACGATGGCAACTGCATGAGTTTCAATAGGAAAATGAATATACTGATCAGATATACACACAGATACATAAATAAATATAATTAAATAAAAAATAAAAGGAGTCGCAAATGTCTTAGACATTCTCTAAGTTAATAAAAGTGTACTCAAACAAGGCTATAAACACTTGTTCTTAGCCAGCTAAGCAGCTCAAAAGCTTTTAAATCTTGATTATTAAAAAACAACAGTTAAGTGATTAATAAGAAACAGCTTAGAAATACACCTGCTATGAACTCATACACTGTTGCCAAATGTTCTCTTTGTGATTTTCGATTGGGAGCGTACAAAAATCATTTTTTGCGATATCGAAAACATATTTTGTTTTTACAATAATTAAGCGTGACACAATATGTGATATGGGTGCAACTGAGTCCAAATAGAAATCCATATGCCAGCTGTCACAGTTTTTGGGCTATAAATGTGCGTCAACAATTGTCGATTATTAATGAAAGAACAGGCGAAGGAAGAAGCAGACGCGAGCAGGAGTCTGCCAAATATGCGGAAACCCACGAAATGCTCTTGGCACCCACCCTAGTGGAACGCGATGGGTTCAAAAATAATGCCAGCTAAAGCGACCGCAGGGTAGAATATATATTTGGAATATATACGTATAGTAGTATAGAGTATAGAGCGAGGCCCAAAATCGAACAAAAACAACAAAAACAGAAAACAATGCAGTCGTTGCTTTAGTTTCATGTGGCACGACGACGACGACAACAATAAAATTAAAATGAAACTTCGCTGGAAACCCTACAAGTGAAATATGACCCTAATACAAATTAGAGTTCCCCACAACACACAGAGAGAGAGAGAGAGAGAGAGATAGAGAGAGAGTCTCTAGCAACCCTCGCCATAAATTATGAACAATACAAAAAACAAAAAAAGGAATTTCCAAAGAGAAAAAGGGCTGTGCAGCTACTAGCGAAACTTAACCATATAAATCCAAATAGGTACCCTCCCCTACCAAGCTAAAACTCCCAGCACAGTGCAAAATCTAGGGTATTGCCTATGTCTACAAAGAAGTGCCCGCTCGCTTGATTTTTGCCTCAATTGTTGGCAGTTGTGATAATTGATAAGAGCACCGGATATGTAGGTCGTTGAGTACACACACACACACACACTCACACTCACTCACCTTTATATACATATATGTGTGTGTGTGTGTGAGTGTACTTACCCTATGTATAAATAGGCATTGTGCATGTGTTTCCCATATCGACTGCGAAAAAGATATTGAAATTCCGAACTAGTTCGTTTATCTGGATGTCGCCTGTTTGCTGCTGCTGCTGCTGCTGTTGTTGTTGATGTTGTTGTTGTTGCTGATGTTGCATGCATCGACGGACATGGATAAGCGTGTGTTTATGGCTCTGACTGAATGTGCATAGCTCTTTGACAGCTTTGATAAATGCCGCTGCGTCTGCGACGTGCTGCAGTTCAATAGCGGTAAATGTCGATGTGAAGTGAGTCTTTAGAGAACCTTTAAGCAGTCACCCCAGGTCGATTGTCCACGGTTTGCAATAAGTACATATATGTGTGCCCTACCTATATGTTATGTGATTACGAAATTATTTAAGGTTTCACTTACAACTTGAATGAAAACAGCTGTCATTAAAGTCTGGAGTCTTGGATATCCTTATACATATATCAGATTTAAAACAAATTTAGGTTCACAAATAAAATTATCAAAAATTCGTTTATTTGTGTTCTGTTCTCCAGCTTTGTTCCTTACAATATTTATTCATTAGAGCGAGAAATCTCATGTGACAATGACATGCTCTCAAAACGAAATTGAGAAATCTCTGGGCTGTCAAATGTGTTTCAAAGTTTCGCCAACACAGCAAAAATTCAAATTCAAATTCAAATGGCCACGCTCAAAGCAGAAACGAAGCCAAAATGCGATGACGCGAAGGTTTTGCTGCACAAACAACAAGAAAAAAACTGCTTAATTGAAATAAAAGAAACAAACAGCGACGACAAATGGAAGTAAACAAAATTAAGACATTTGAGACAGCTAAGTAAAAAAAAAATCAAAAATATAAATAAAAAATAAGAAAAAATATAGCGCGAAAACACATGGAGAAGTCGGCGAAGTGGAGCAGCTTGACTTGGACTTGATCGCTTGTTCGTTGACAATAAAAAAAAAGCAGAAAACAAATGACACAAGAGATTCAGTTTACGCTGCAAAATGCGGCCAAATGTTAACACTTCTAAGGCTGCCCATAAACCAGGTCGGAGGTCAACCAATCCATTTATTTGTCGACAATTGGTTCATAGTTCAGGGCACAGCGAATGTGCTTGGAAGCGCTACGCATAAGTGTGGGCATAAATTCAATTTAGAATTAAATTGTTAGACTCATGGATTTAGTAACATTTAATTTACTAACATGAAGAAGTAAGTTGGTTATGCAAGCCAGCAGATATCTATCACTATATACAATTGTGTTCATAAAAATAATAGTGCGACTTTTCGTTCAACATTTCAGTCGCACTACTATTCGTATGAGCACAGTATCTATCTCTATCTATCTATATATATTAATGCATTTAGCCGATCTATAGAGCAGGTGAAAAGTTACTCCATTACCGGATTTCGTTTAATAAACTTTAGAAAATATATAAAGATTTTCATAGAGTGGATGTGGCAAAGCTTTACTTTTTTAATTCTAGCTTATAGTAACAGTAACACATCGTAAGCGAGCAGAAGAACAATCTAAATGCAAAAAAAAATATGCATATGACTAACATACAGCTACAATGCTGACCTTCAGCTAAGGCACTGGCTTGTCACATTACACTGCGCTGTGATTTGAGCCATGAAGTTTCGCTGTTCAGTGGCCATAGGAAGTGACTCACTCTTTCAGACGTGTCTAAGCTGCAGACTTTAAGAATTTCCATTTTAAGACTTCCCAAATCTTAGTCTAATATGCCATGAGACACAGTCTTAACACTTAAATAAATCCGTCTAAAGTTGTTGGTCATAAAACACTCTCATAATATTTACAGACTACAAATGATATCTGAGCATGCAACATAATAATGCAATGCGAGATTTTTTTTCGGTATCCGAAGAAGTTTTCCAACATTCTTGAAGTAGGTATTAGCAGGGAAACCCATTTCAATTACCACAGACCCGCTTTATGAGGTACTTAACCCTGTTAGGGGCCACACAGCGCGAAATCTAGCACCAAATGGCGCTGGAACCGATCAACTTGAGTGCTCCGACAATTCTCATAGTTTTTTTTTTTTTCAAAAAAGAAGCCTCTCACAACAATATGTTGCATGATTCAACAGCTCTGAGATGTGTTAGCTGCGGCTGGAAAATCTTGGCATTGTTGTCTAATAATCCAGCCTCGAGCAGCAATGGACACAGGTCAGGCATTTGACAAATTAGTCGATCGTTTGGTCATTTGAAGACCGACAGGCAGACCCAGCTATTGTTATCTGAAACCAACGCAAGATATAGAAAGAGACAGAAAGAGAGAGAAAGAGGGATAGCTGGACAAGAATGCTAACAGCAATGCGTGTGCTGCTTGGATCCGCTTAGTTGTTGCGCCGCCAAGCACCACGCCCCACCACTCGAGGCACGCAAATTGCTTTTACAGCGGGCTTTTTGTAAGCTCTTCTGGTATTTGCAGTCATCGCTTTGCTAGCCGTGTGAGCCGAGGATTAAAACATTACCAATTTATAGATTAAAAGCATTTTTCTTGCCAACAATTCCAAAGACATGGTTGATACCCTTCGAGTATAAATTTGTTAGAAAGTGTAGACTAACTAAGGTGTGGTAGTAACTTCTACTAATAGTAGAGGTAGCAGGAGTAGTAGTAGTGGCAAGAGTAGTAAGAGTAGTAGTAGTAGTAAAAATAGTAGGAGTAGTAAGAATGGTACGAGTAGTAGTAACAAGAGTAGTAGTAGTGGCAAGAGTAGTAGGAGTAGAAGTAGTAGTAGTAGTAGTAGGAGTAGAAGTAGTAACAAGAGTAGTAGTAGTAGGAGTAGTAGTAAGAGTAGTAGGAGTAGTAATAGTAACAAGAGTAGTAGTAGTAGGAGTAGTAGTAAGAGTAGTAGGAGTAGTAATAGTAACAAGAGTAGTAGTAGTAGGAGTAGTAGTAACAAGAGTAGTAGTAGTAGGAGTAGTAGTAACAAGAGTAGTAGTAGTAGGAATAGTAGTAAGAGTAAGAGTAGTAGGAGTAGTAGTAAGAGTAAGAGTAGTAGGAGTATAATATATTATTATTTTTCACAAAATAGCAGCACAGACTACTGGTATATAGTTGCTAAGAGTAAAGAGCAACAGTACTTATTTACTATACTAAAAATAGTAATAGAGAATATTATCTGGAATCGCATGTATTCATAATACACGGATTCGTATCGACATTCACACATTAGTAGCAGCGCTCAGTAGTATATGTATTAGCTCTAGTCGTAAACAACTGTTATTATAGTCAACAATTGATATTTAAACAAAGACAGAATATGTTTATATCTATAGCGGCATAGCTGGAGCCATTGTTAGTTAGTTTGTGTTTCTGCTGCGCTTTGCATTTGTTTCTCGTTTGGCATTGCGCATTGTTTTCTGCGTAAATTGCATTTTACGCAGTGTTAAAGCTAAGAATGAGGTCAGCTCTGCCTCAGTGCCTCAGTGGCTCAGTGCCTCGAGCTTGAGCTGGGCTGAGGGCAGAGGCAGCTGCTGCTGCCGAGTGACAATGACTCAAAGTGCAATTGTCTATGTAGAAAAGTAACTTTCAAGCGGCGCTGCCATAAAAATAACAAAAACAAAAAGATCTTTTCAAGTTTGCCGTTTAGTTGTCTGTCAATTTGGTGCTGGACGTGCCTGCCCCAAAAGCCAAGCTGCTTGCCACAGTTGGTGGCCGGCGGCATCAAAGACAGCCAAGCTTAGGCCAGCTGACAGTGCACTTCCGCTTGGAACTAGTAGCATGAAGAGAGATGGTGGGGGAGGGGGGAGGCGGGGGCCTAGTGAATTGGCGCGTGCGCACGCACATTCCAAGCGACATTTTGGGGCCATCGCTGCACGCATTTCAATTGCTTCGCTAAAAGCGCATTTAGACTAATTTAGCGGCAGCCACAAAACTGCGCGCATTTATTTAATTGATTTTCTTGTTTAATTTATTGAACCGGAAATACAAAAAACTGAGCCCCGCAAAGGCAAATGAACCGCGAACTGCCAACAATGCGCGATCAATAGTCACACGCACCGCACCAAACTGCAGAAGCAGAAAAATCAAACAGAACCAAAAACTTTTTGTTGATGTGAATTTGGGCAACATCAAGCTTTTTTGTACATTTATTCAATCACTAATTTCAATGGCTTATATATTTATTTTATTTTTATTTGTTGCTGAAATTTTGTAACTGATATTTTGCTATAAAGAGAAAAGTTCTTGATTTAGGCTTTGAATTATTGTAAGCTATATGAGAATATTTTTCAGTAATAATAATTTTTTATATTGTTAAGTAAGTATTTATTTGTTTAAAAAATTATTATAAATAATATTTATAAAATTTATTTTAAGTATTACTTAAAAAACTTTTAGAGCGCCCTCAACTGGATCTCAAAACTTAGTTCTATAAAAAAAACTTTAATTTTACATATTTTCAAATGTGTTGAGTGGTTCTTATAGTCTTCAAATGTGGCCCAAGCTAATATAGTTCAGATCTAAAGATCTCCGATCTTCGATCTCAGGTTTTCGCTCATGCAAATTGGCAAGTTTCACCTAGTAAATGCTCACATCTGTGCTGTGTGTCCAATACGTAGCCGGATGCAAGATTCAAATACGGTTTCTTTGATACAGATGCGGGCAATCACAGTTCGCAGCTTCGTTAATAAATTCATATTCATCAAGCAGTCAGCTTTTGCCCTTATTTTGGAATATGTATATATATATATATATATATATATATATATATATCTGCGATAATTGTAGGAAGTGAAGTATAGGTTAGTGCAGCAGCAAAGCACATACAACGAGCAGCCTCAAGCCAGAGATAACTTAATAAAGCTCGTCTTTAATGATAGTGCGAGCTGATATAGTCTATACTTCAGATTGCCAAACTCTATTAGCTTTGATGCTTAAAAGTCAATTCAAATCAAAAACACTCAATGTAGCTGCTAAACTGTCAATACAGATATCAATTCTGATTGAGGCAATACGACAGAAGTAATTAAGTAAACATAAACGAAACAAATGAGAAGTAAAAGTTACAAATTCTATTCAGAAAATTAGCTTATCAGACATCATCTATACATACATTTCTCTATACACATCTACATATGTTCGCACAGCAATGGCATTGCGAGCATCTGCCGAGGATGCTAAAACAATGCATAAAAAATGCGCCATAGTCGAGAAAAGATTTTCAAATATAGCTCTTTGGCAAATTCACATAAATTAGAGGCGAAGCTTTTGGCTGGTGTTGGCACAGCTAAATTCCCATCAAATTGTTTAAACAATCGCAGCAAAAGGTGCCCCCATATGGCTGTGCTTGCAATTAGTTGCGCTTGCCCGAAGCTGCCAATGAGTAAACAAAAGCTGAATGGCAGCAAATACATACACATTCATGCATTCATACATGCATACATACATACATACATACACACATGTACATAGTTAACTTCTAGTTGTATTTTTTTACTGCTTAATGCTTGAGTTGAGCAACTGAAACAGTTTTTTTTATTTTCTTCTCTGTTTTGTTATGCAAATCACATTTGTTGACATTCATCAACGAGCTGAAAAATAACCATAAATGAAACTTATTCAATATACATAAGTATACTATATAAATGCTGTATATATTATGCTATGTAGTGGGCGTGGCAGCATTCATATTGAAATTCCATTTCCATTAGTTTTGGCCAAGCTGTGGAAATGTGACCAAAAAACAACTAAGTAAAAAAGGTCAATTATGCGACTTCGCTTTAACAGTTTCCCAGGCCCAAAACCAACGAAGCGAAGCATCACCAGCACCAGCGTGTTGGCGTCGTCCAAAGAGTCAGCATACCCCACACTCTCCCTTTTCCCCTCTTCGCTCTCCCTCACTGCTAGCTGGCCACGCCCTGGCACATCCTCACACGACCTCAACTTCACTTTACACACTCGACTGCATTTGAGGCAGCAACGCGCTGCAATTTTGTTTTTATGGCCAAAGCAACTACAAATTTTCGGTGGCCAGTGCCTCAAGTTCGTGTTATTGTTGTTGTTGTTGTTGTTGTGTGTTCATGTCTGTCATTATCATGATAAGCAACGATACACAGGCAAACGATACTCAGCCAGCACAGGTGTCATCCGCTTTGCTCCGGCTTCGGCTGCACCTGCTGCCCAAACCTTTTGCTGCTTATCTGCCTTGTTGCTAGATAATTTCTAAATAATTTCTTTATTACAAAATTGTTTAAATATATTCATATATATTTATATAAAAGTGTATATATATATATATAACATTGCTCGAAAGTAGGCAATGGAATTTGAACAAAAGGGGATCTCAAATTTCCCGACAATTGGGTTATCTGATATCTTAACTAAGCGTCAACATTTTGCTGATTAATTTTTCAGAAAATTGCACAAACTTAACTGCAATCAACAACAGCAACAACAGCAACAAGCAGAAGCAGCAGCAGCAAAAATTGTGAAGCAACTTTTATGGCTCCATTGTTTATGTTTAGACCCGAAGCTGTTGACGTGACTTCCAGCGAATAATTAAGAAATGAATTCGTTATCGCTAAAAAGTGAAAAAAAGTCACAGCAAGCGGCATTAATCGGCGCAGAATTTGAATAAAATGTTAATTTGTTTATCAACCAGAAATGAAGTCGTAGTCTGCAGAAATTTCAATTCGATTTTGTTGGCTTTTGACCAAGTCTCTCTTGGTCCCAAAGCCAACAGCTTGAGCTGAGATAATTTCAGGTCACATTTTCACACGCTACACCTGCGCACTTTAATTGTCGTTATGTTAAATTTGACAGATCCATTGTCAGATATTTGACATTAGCTCTATTTGCATTTAGGTGCGACAGCTGCAGAGAGGGGGAATTTGTGAAAGAGAGAGTTTGAGAAAGAGAGAGAAACATGCATATGTTTGCATAGAGGGAGATAGGGACAGACAGAGAGAAAGGCAGATATAGACACACAAAGAGTGAGAAAGAGACTGTGGTTGAGCCAAGAAATTCTAGATAAAAAATATAAAATATATAATCTATAAATTTATAAAAAAAATATGTTCTCTGCAGTTTTTAGCTATTCTTTAAGAGCTTTTCCCAGTCCCTGTCTTGACTTTCTTAGTCATTTGAAACTCCGATGGCATTTCGATTTTCATCGCAATCTCTCTCAACTTAAATCGCGATTCTTCACTTAAGTTGGTTTTACTTAAAAAATGCTTACAAAATGCAATCTTTGTTAGCATTTCATGAAGTATCAAAGATAAACTATATCCATATATACATACATCACTGTTGGCGTGATGTAAACAGTAACATATAGTGAAACTTATCAAGTTGCAATGAAATTGTTGATTAAACACAGATCGGCAGTGGAAACTGGTAAGAGTGGCATACTCATGTGTGTGTGAATCATATCTTATCGTGTACACTTTTATCTCAACAGGAGGATTGATAAGCTGAGACATGACATAGGTCTCTCGGTATGTCTAACTATGGCAACATACAGTCCACGGCCAGGCCAGGCCAAGCCAGGCGGTGCCATCCAACATCCGCAGCACCCAACAACAACGAGTGCAACTCTTTGTCAGTTCGTTGAACCTAACCCCTACCCACCAATTGGCCCTTTACGTGGCCAAGTCAGCTAACAAACTAACAAATAGTACTGGTTGCATAGAGGGTTAAATGAAGCGACAATAAACCAAGTACTGGAACACCTAAGTATACAAAGAGGCAGGCAAACAGCCAGCCAGTCAGCCTAGTCCAGGTCAAGCTGCAGAGTCAAGCGTGCAGCACATGCAACACGAGTGTGTTTGCCTTGCTCCTGTGGCGACTTCCGTTACCACATCGTTTGCCAAAAGCTTTCAATGAGTCACGAACCGGAATCCAGCTGGACAAATCCCAAACATTACTGAAAATTGAGTTACAGCAATTAACCAGTCCAGCCCGCGGCACGATCTACGCTCCAGTTCCAATTCCAATTCCAATTCGTTGTTCAAGCCAGGCACATGGCTGCCTACTGTTGCTGCATGCGGCGCATGCGCGACCTCCTTTTTTGTTGTTGCATGCCCCGTTGGTGACTTTTTTTTTGTGGTGGCAGCAGCAGCAGCGGCGGCAGTTCCTGCTGCAATTGCGCATAATTAGCTATAATAATCCAGACCGGCGATTGCTTCAACTGAGCTTTTTGGCTTTAGCTTTAGCTGATTTGGCTGTTCGTTCATTCGTTCAGCAGCTGTCGGCAGTTGTTGCTGAATACCCTGTGTCTGACTTAACAGTGGGTATGATTGAAAATTTGTTGATGAATGCATATTCAATGCCATTTAGGAAATAGTTAACTATATTCATGTATTAGCTTAGGGGTTATACAAGTTATACATACTTATGTATATACATTTCAAAATCAATTCCAAATACTTCTCTGTCGTTTACAGGGTATTCAACTAGTTGTGCACACACTCACTAAGTACCTTCTGTTTTTTGTTGTATTCTGCTTTGTTGCATTTGCAGATTCATTTGTTGCAAACACCACGATCCGCCGCTGCGCTGTCCCTCAGCCCTCAGGCCTCAGGCTCACCCTCGTTGCACTCTTAATGAACTTTACGTCTCTTGCCACTTCAATGCATATAAATGTATGAATACACTCACACACACACTCACCTATAAATATATAAGGTAGCAGCTGCTGCCATCAAACAATTGCAATTTGTATTTTATCAACGAAAGGGTTGCTCCACAAATGCAGAATAAACAAAACTTATGGAAAGTTAATTGGAAAAAGGAAAAGGTGTTAATATCTAGAACTGAGAAACTGACTAAAGCAGTCTGTGAAACTTTTACTAAAGCAAAAATCCAGTTAAACAATAATATAAATAAGTTTTAATAGAAAAAAAAATTGATATCATGAAAAGTATTTGTAACAAAATCATACAAATCTTCTATCAATATGTATGTTTATATTTTAAAAAGTTTTTAGTGATCCATAAATAATAAATTTTAATACAAAAAATTATAGTCATGTAAAGAATTTATAACAAAATCATACTGAAATTTATATATTCTTTTATTTTATATATAAATAAACAGTTTCAACTTAAAATTAGTAATTTCATTATTATCAAAATAATTTACAGAGTTTTCGCTTTGACTTTGACTTCCTCAATATATGAGCCATGAGCTAACCGTTAGTTAATAATAGCGATTGCAATGTATTTACTCTATGGCGACATGATAACGATTTCTTTGGAAATAAAAAAAAAAAACATTTATTAGATCATAACAAATATATATAGAATTAAAAATGCTCCATTTGCATTCTAATTTAGCAAAGCTAAGAGTCCACAGCGAAAATATATAAATATAATAAAATAAATATATCTGTATAGTCAAGGCACTGACACTTTGTTTATATAGACTTGTGACTATTCATGCTAGACTTAGTATGAGCATACATCAGATATAATACTTTAATGATAATGATATATATTGATATGCCCTATGACCATACCAAGTTGCAGGACTATTTCTTTGATTGGCTTTTGAGTTTCATTTTAATTTTTTGAAATCTTCAAAATATGCTTGCAGAAATTAACAGAACTTTTATTAAAATTTAGCTGTTTATCTGTGATGTAATAAAAAAAACTAAGCCATATGCGTATTATCTTTATACTTAAGCACTTTATGCATAAAAACTTCAAGATACCCAAGCATACCTAACAGACACACTATAAATTATATTTAAACTCTACAATTTATGTTTACTTTGGGTATAGAAATAATCTAAAGATAAAGAAAATTTGACTTTTCTTTGGGTGCCAGACTTTTTCCTAGAATTTCACACCTTTTCTAAATCTCACAGACTTTTACTCTCACTCTATGTCTAGTGCAACATAAATAGCAACGCGCCACGCCCACTAGCTGCAAAGCTAAGCGCAGGCCGCCTCTGCTTTGTGTTTTGGGGTTGGGCTAGTCCAATTAAGCGGATGCACATCTTCCGGCAAATCGGCAGACGCCAGCGTCAACTAAATTAGCGCCAAAGTACGCATTTAAATTTTATGACAGACGGAGTAAACAAACTGGAGGAGATGTTGCATGCTGCACGCTGCACGCTGCACGCTGCACGTTGCACGTTGCATGTTGCATGTGGCAGCCACTAACACTACTATATGGCTGATGGCCATGTCAGCATCCCCTGAAAAGCGAAAGCAAGTGCGAGCAGACGCCGCCGGCGGCCGTTGCTGTTACTCCTCCTCCTCCTTCTCCTCCTCCATCTCCTGCTGCCTGCTCCGTTCTTCCTCCAGTCTCCTGTTCAATGGGCAACCGCTACTTTTAATGTTTTGATTCCTGGTGTCGCTTAATGGGCAACTGCCACCGTCTGCAGCGAGGGGAGCGCAGAAGATTTATGGCCAATTGTAAATCTCGAACGTGTGCAACTGACGATGGACGCACGCATCATAACCAGAAGAGTCTGCAGCCGAGAGCTGCCCAGTGCCATAAACTTTAATAAATATGCAAAGTTTATGATTAAGAAAAAGAAGGAAAAACGCACAGCTTTTGATCAACAAACAAAATTCAAATTGGTCTGAAGACTTTGTTGCGAAGCGTTTCTGCCCTCAATCTAATCCGCCTTCTCGGTCCCCGCCCTATTCAGTAAATTCTCACAAGCCCATAAATAATATGGTCGCTGTTAATTAAAATCTTTGTATTAGTTTCGGCTGCCCATTTGTGTGAAATATTTTTGGTAAATGAATGCGCTTTGATTTCCTTCTTTTTTTTTGATAAATGCTCGGCACAATTTTCGTAATTAATATGATTTTTATGGACATGCAGAGCGGGCATCACCCTCAAAGACCAAATGCGCCTTAACTGGAACACAAAACGATTTTACTTTAAGCTCTCCAGATCTACATAGCAAATTTCCAAACAATATGCCGCCATGTTGAGAGCTGTTAATAGACTACGTAAGATTCCTAGAAACCGAACATAAACTCCTTCACTCGACTGTTGTATGTCAAATAGGATTCCTCCCTGTCAATCAGTGCGATCTACGAAGGGTCGAGTTTTAATTGAATCTGAAATAATCATGTATGAGGCTGTTTGCCGGAGTTTTGAAGACCGACCGGCCGCCAGTCTGGAGTCGCTGTTTGACAGCTCAATGACGTTTCGGCTGGTTTCAAATTGAACTACGACACCGCAATCCCAAAGTGTTGCCCCGCACAGCTCCAATAACTCATTTGCAACTAGTCCGAGTGGTTGCGACTAGAAAATACCCTGAACTATGAATATGCAGTTGATGGGATCGACCACGAATACTTTTGATCAATTGACATGAATGAAATAAAAATTTAATTATTGAATCATTATGAGTTCATGGTGATTTAATATGATTAATCTACAGATTCTGCGAGATGAAACGGAGAAAAAGCAGAAATGCCCGCAACTGTTGAACATATTCAACAAGAGCTCTAACCAAAATAGAATCTTATAGATATATGTATTTATATATGTGTATATGTATATATAAGTATATATGCCCTCTGCTTGTGCGTACATCTCAGATTTATGGCAGCAACTTTAATTGTGGGTTCCGGCAGGGAAAAGGTGTTTGGAAAATGATCATAAATTATAAAAAGTATAATTACAATTGGGTGTGAAAGCTGCAATCTCATAATTTCATCTGAATGGCGGTGTCGTGAAGGTAATTATGGACATCCAGACATCTGACACAGTCAGTCGTGGGAGACAGCTGCCTTATAGATTTAAGAATCGTTGTACCTTGTATATACAAAGTGCGATATTTGTAGATAAACAATAATAAATATAAGAGAATCCAGACACATTAAGAGTGAGTAGCACTTATGGAATGGCATTCGTCTGAACTCTCACTTGAAGCCGTCTGCATTTTATAAATAGATCCTCAATGCAATCAGTGCCATGGCATAAGTGCTAATAATGCACAATAAACTTGAGTTCATTGCTAATAATATCAATTCATAAGAATGCTGAAAGCTCGCACATGAATGTAAAAAGATTTGAAAGTGGACGATCTGTGCCTAGATCTGGGCTTACCAATAATTGAGAAAGGGAAAGAGAGAGAGAGAGAGAGTGGGATAGGGTAACTGTGAGAGAATAAGATTATAGAGTAAAAAAGTCTAAAAGACAAATATTGAAAGTGTGTGAGAGAGAACGAGAGAGGCATATACACAGTCAGAAAGTCAGAAAAACATACAACTTATGAGAATCGCTTACAAAGCCTATGTTATTCATACCAATAAAATGTATACATCTATTCAGATACATATACACAAAAATCCTAATATTCAGGCAGTATATAATATGATGGTTTTTGCAAGCCATAAGTAATTGTAGAAGTTCTCAAAAAAACTAAATACTGACCACAGCCTCTTGGAGAATGGTGTTACCTTGTACAGTTCAAATTTCTATAGCCGTCAGCTATAAAGCAGCACGTAGGCAAAGTTAATACTCGTGTATTTAAATATATATGCATATAAGTACATGCATATATGTATGTACTCGCATGTGAATGCCGTGCTCAACTTTGACCTCTTTTGCGACTGCCAAGCCTCAGTTGATTGCCAGCGTTTATGTTTATGCTTGGAGCTTGTCTCTTGTCTCTTGTTCGCCTTATGCATTTCTGAAGTCTGCAAAACCGGTCTTTTCCCCCTCTCTCTCTCTCTCTCTCTCTCTCTCTCTCTCTCTCTTTCTCTTATTCTCCGCTCAGTTACCAGTTTTCAAGTTTACGAACTGTTTGCAGTTGTTGGCCACAGCAGCAATGCAGGCAACTAGCTTCAACTTCGACGTTGTTGACTTTGAACACCCTCACAAAGCGCATATTAACTTAGCCAACTCCTACTATAAACAACAATTTATTCAATGGAAATTGAAAAACTTTTTCCAGCTTGATTTCTTTTGAGCACTTTTTAGTTTAACAAAACTGAAAGAGTATGCGCAGAGCGGATTTCTTTAGCTTGCATTCGCAGCTCGTTTATGCATTAAAAAATATCTTTAAGCTTTGCAGTTTTTTAGGCGGCTCTTCTGTCTTCCTTTTCTTGAGCCTGCGATTATAATTTTATGTGTGCGCCCTAATAAAAATATAAAAAAAATATTTTATCAGAATTGCCTTGGCAAGAAGTCTTTACATATTCATGTCGATCATGATTTTAAATATTTATATTTTATGTTTTATATTTTATTTTCTGTATAATATTTTATATTTATTTATATACTTTTTTAACATATTCAAGTTATATAAAATAAATAAATATAATTTGTGATATCTTTTATACATTTAACTTAGGTACATTTTTAAATATATATATACATATATGAAATTGTTGATATATATGAATGTATTTAGAGAACTGCTTGGCATAGTAATAAAAAGTAATGAAGCTCTCTGGGTGCAGTGGGAAAATGTGAACGTGAAACCCTTTTGCAGTCTTCTAATGGCTATTCACACTTTTAACATCTGTTGGCTCGATCAAGCTCTTTAGCTGTTGCCTGTTGGCTGTTGGCTGTTGGTCGTTGAGGCCTCGTCAACTTTCTCGTAGCATTGGGAATTGTTTTGGCGCGTGTTTTCGTGTTGAACAAGTTTTCCATGGTATTTTTCCTGCACGATTACAGGCAATTCATTGCCATTTATGTTGTGCTCTCCGCGGCTCGCTGTGCCCAAAAGCAGTTTTTCCATTTTCCTTTTGCGCTGGCGTGCGTCGATCCATTAGCGCTGGACATGGCCAATTTACACTTTAGGGCCTCGACTTGACCGCAGACCCGACCGTAGATTGCCAGCTCCAATGGAGCCAGACAACACGTACCAAATCCGTTAAATCACGATGCTCAATGCAAATGCAGTTAAAGCGCATAAACCGAATACTTAAGTTCTGTATGGACTGTACAAAATATTTATAAACTTTGTGGATATTCCAAAGTTACAAAGAAATTAAAAATTTATTTATATAAAGATTTCTAACATATTTATTTCACAGAAAATGAAATTAGTTATGAAAAATTTACAATATATTTCAAAGAATTGTCAATAAAAATACGAGTTTAGTGCACTGTTGCAATACGTTTCGAATAGAGTTCAATTTTTGATTTAAACAATAAATTTTTGGGCTTAAGTCAAACATTTCCATTGACAGTTATCGAACCATTAGATTTGACGAGCGCGCAACATCGATATGGTTTCGGTTGACTTATCTTTTGTGGTTAATTTCCAGTTGTAGCCGTCGCCAGGCAATTGACTCCCGATCAGTGGAAACAGCCAAGCGATATGCATATGCTGTCCGAAAACACTTCGCAGATTGTAGTAGATGCCAGCATCGTAGTTGTGCTTCTCCTTTTGGTTACGCTCGCTTCTTAGTTCGCCTTTCAGCACAAGTTTAGCATGCTGGATGATAATGCCAGTCGAGAAAACTTGGTAGATTAGGATCAGAGAAAATAAAGTATTGTGTAGAACCTGATCAAACATTACATTTGACAAATCGGAATTGCTGATCATCAGTCTCAATAACGAGATGAAATACTTTGAATTGTAGACCATCAGGATGCTTGCTAAAAAAAACGAATAGACCACGAAACAGACGAAATAGCGGAAATTTTGATGGCCAATGCAACAGCCGGTGAACGTGCAATGATGGTCGCGAGTCAAAATGCAAGCCCGACAAGTGCCACAATGCCACGATCTGGGCGGTGCTAAGGCATTACAGATCTTACAATGTCGCCAGTTCACATACTCATCATCCGCAACGGCATAAGTCTTGATGCGATCAGCTAGGTAAGTAAAAGCAATATTGGCATTATCAGTCAATTATCCTCTTCAAACGATATACTCACGATCAACCGTTGTATCAACAATCATGCAGGCCATCATATTAGCCATGACGTTAACATACAGAAACAGTATGCATGTGACCGTTAGAGCATAGATGTATCCTCCAGGTGAATGGTACTTGGGCAGCACAACTATGAAATTGTACAGCAGTACAATTGGTGAGCAAATGACTAAAATTAGAACCGAAAAGATGTCCGTCTTGTTGACCAGCTGTACATTGCGACGCAGCCTCATTCGGGGGAAGAATCGAATCAGTGACGCAAACATAATTACGAATTACGATTTACGATCTACGATTCCAACTAATATTCAGTTTCTAACTTGTTTTTTGACGAACGCTTCTCTTGGAATATAATATAAATACAGGTTAAATTTAATGTAACTAAGCATAGCTTACTTAAATCGAATTTCATAAAAGAGCCAGCAAAGCGTGCTTGATCTTAATTTTGATATCTTTATGGAAAGTGATTTCTTTAAGGCAGCCACGATTGACAAACAATCTCTTATAAAAAAAAAATTTTAAATATATAAAAGAAAAAGAAATGATCAAGTGGAATATGAACAAAAATAGATATGTATATAATATGCTGAGTAATATCTTTTAAACTCTTAACCGTAGTAGAAAAGTGGGTCGAATGAGAATTCTTAGTTAAAGCATAGAGAATGGCTTATAATATATGTATGTATGTATGTACATACAATCATATATATGTATGTATGTATGTAGATAAATACATGCACATACGTATAAATAACGCAGAGATATCGTGACATATTTTCCGTATGAATACTCACTATTCACTATAATTATTCACTTTTGACGCATTGCTTCTTAGTAATTGTTTTTCGCGACAGTTAACACACACACACACACATACACACATATATATTTACATAGATGTGTACAATGATAACTGTTCCGGCCCCTCCCACACTTTACATTGACACTGAATATCATTTGATGAGATGTTCGTTTCTGCCACTTAATCAGAGAGTATGACCCACACTTAAATTGTTGCTGTTCGACGTGCTGTAATTAGGTTTACGAGTTTTTGAATGAATTTAAATTGTTTTGCGCCACGGTTTCGGTCTGGCTAGACTACGGCAATTGGCCATCTCTTTTCAATTATTGTCGCTGCTACTTACTGTGTCAAGGGCTATCTCTATCCCTCTCTCGCTCAGCTGGCTTAATTGCATTACGCAAGTTTTGATTCTCTTTAACTGTTCTTGAAAAACAATTATGAGAAAAACAGTAAATGGCAAAAGCAAAATACACAGAGCTTAGACATCTGTTATACATGTGTGTCTGTGTGTGTCTGTACGTGTGTGTGTGTGTGCGTGCTTGTGCGACTTTTGCATGATTTATTCGCAATATCACACCCAGAGCTCGTTCAGATCTTGTTGAACAACAGCTACAGGCTGACGCATGCATGTTGCGCCGAAGGTACGTAAGCTTATGCAAATGTATGTACGTATGTACATATATGTATGTATATATGTATGTACATATACATATACACGTGTCTGCATGCATGCGACTTTTCATTTATCAATTTGAAAAGGAACAGCAGAAAAGGTGTGATTCAGTTGAGCCCCACTTTCGACTGTCCGATTGCAACTCAGTCTTGAATATCCATTTGACATTTGACATATGCACACACATGCATACAAATGTATGTACATACATACATATGTATGTTTTTATATACATATGCGCATATACGTGATATTGTACCTAGAAAACAGGCAAAGCTTATGAATCAGCTTATCATGTTCAACTGAAGTGAGAACTGGATAGCAAAGTAAGCTTTAATAATTAATGTATGTACATATATATAAAAACAACTGATTTGCATATTAATTCTGCGCACTTATGACTGACCATAGCAAAGTAAGAGTAAATAGCTGTTCGAAGAAAAAGTCCTACACTGGCTTCTGTTATGACATTTCTCAACACTCCCTTTTCGATAACAACTGCCCTGTGGCGGAAGAGCGATCATAAATAAATGTCATAATGCAATAAAAGAGAAAAGTGTCGTACGCTCCGTCATGGACACGGACATGCGACCCCATGCCAAATTCACACACATGTATACACAGCACACACCCACATATTAAATGCCACGAAATCCAGTTTCATTTAAAGATATATTTACGCGGCACCTCCGCAACTGAGTTGCGTGTAAAATGCAAAAGAAGATGATAAAATGTGAACTTACAACGGAGCATAAGCACATGATACATATAAATATATGTATATATGTATACATGTATGTATGTATGTTTGCATATATATATATAAATACAAAAGATACTCTTTCGTATGCGTAGGTGTGCTTGCTTAAAACTAAAATAACATATGCAGAGTTCAAGAGCTCTGTTTGTGTGGGTGGATAAATTATAAAATTCTATTGCCAAACTGTGGGAATAATTTGCATGATCTTTTCTATTGTAATTGGGCTTGTACTGTTCATTTGGGAAAATACAAAACTAACTATTTCTCTTTAATTTAAAATCATATGGAATCAACTGAAAATGTCATAGAAATAAATACATAACACCCCAAATACTTGGCTAATTCTGAAAAACTACCAAATTTACTTTTTTTTTTTTAAACCAGTTCACCCACGCATAGCCTAAATTTAGTTAATTTTCTAATTTTATTTTTTTTTGCACGTAAAATGCGCTCAACTGTTACCATAAAAGCAGGACCCATGGCTTCCGGGGGTTTTCTATAGGAGGGTTATTCGACCAAATTATGTGACATGCAACACTTTTTTTTTGCCAACATTTCATCTTTTTTTTGCTGTCCAAATTAGCGAAGCGAGCTGAGAAGTTGGATTAAAGTCTGCTTACGAATGTATACATATATAGTGAATAAAAAAATGTATATATGTCTGTATAAATATACACAAACTCCTCTACCCAAGTGCAGAGATGGCATCACGCGCTTTCTTTTTTCTGTGCCAACAGCCCCGCATAAGTTCAGTCTTTCCGGTCACTGATTCTTTTTTCTTGGGTGAAAATTATAGTTTATGATTATAATTAATATGCGCAAATGTTTATGACTAGCTAACGCATTGCTTAACTTGTTAACTTTCGCTTTCGCAAAACAAAAACAAGAACAAAAAAAATTATAAACAATTTTTCTAATTACATTTTTTTTTCCTACTTGAGTTCTTTAAACTCTTTGCTATCAGATTCAAAATTATTAAATAAAATATTATATAAAAATTAAGTTCTATTTACTTATAGCATGACTGAGTATACTTTTGAATAAGAGAAAACGAGTATATTGGCTTCGCACAATGATGTTCTACTGAAGAGCATATTCACTGCCTCAATATATCTATATATAAATTCACAATTCCTAAGCCACGCCCACTCGAATTTCTAGCTAACACCCGCTCTAATAATCAGCCACGCCCACACATAAATAAGACTTAACTTTTGTACTTATTGATGATTTCCTAAATGATGAAGGCCAAAATTTGTAACCATCTATCAACGCCCACTGTAGGCGTAGGAAAAATGAAATATGTGATCTGTGATGATTTTATAATGCTCTAGAGGTTATAGTTATACATATAAATATAAATAAAAAAAAGTTGAATAACCCAAACCATCTAGATCAGAATTGTATGCAAATCATAAAACAGTTTATAATATTCCTTTTGTTTGTTTATTTAAATGAAACAAAAACAAGCACATAAAATATATATGAAAGAGAGAATCATAAAGTTAAGCCCCTTAGAAAGCAAAGTAATTAAAGTGGCTTTTGTTCTTTGCCATTTGCCGCATGAAGGCCATAAATATGCTGAGGACAGCTCTGACGAGAGCCCAAGGGTTGTATTTGTTTACGTTTGACTTACTGGGGGACTTGGCTGCTGATAAGCAACGACTTTACAGACCACCAAATGGGATAAATAAACGGCGCAGTACAAACGGGAGTGGGCAGGACTCGATCGGGGGGTGTTGTCACAACAAGGCAGCAGGGCGTGGCAACCGGATTTAGTGCAGTCAGCGTAAACAAGTCGACCAGGATCTCAATCCAGATGGTCTGCGCCCACAAGAAAAAGGCCAGTTCAAGTCGTTTGCCAGCCCTTTCGCTACTGCAGCAGCAGTAGCAGCAGCAGTAGCAGCAGCTGCTGCTGCTGCCGTGTTGCTCCTCGGGGTTAATTTCACGTTTCTTTTGGTATTCGAGACGCGTGCGTCCGTCACATTACTCAACAGGCAGCCCAGCAGGATGCATGAAACGATGTCCTTATAGCGTGCCAGTAATTTCATTTATTTTACTTTATTTTGCTTTTTTGTTTTCCTTTCCCTGCTCCACTTACTCAAAAATTGATGCAGTGCAAATAGAAAGTTGAATTCCCAAAACAAAGGGGCCAGAGCTTAGAATAAACAGCGTCTGTTTACATTTTTACACCATGCACCCACTTGGAATGGTTCAGATAGTTCGGGGTATATTGGTTTTGTGAAAATGTATGTAACAGGCGGGAGGAGGCGTGGCAAATGGCATGAAGTATATATATGCTTGATGAGGATAACTAGCTTAGTCGACATCTGTCTGACTGAATGATAGAAATATCAGCTCTGCGCTAGGTTCAGGGTATTTCCTAGTTGGGCACTCCCTTGTTATACCTTAGACCCATTGTGATTGGTAATGCAGGGTATATACATATATTCTTGAAAAGGACAACGAGACAGGCCACTCTTGCCATGTCCGTCTGGCTGTCCCAGCCTTGCGCTGGGTATCTTCTAGTCACGCACTGCCTACCAGCGCAGTCTTCTTGTTTTTTTCATCATGTTTCTGGTCATTTTTATCTCGTTTCATCAGCTTCACCCTGCTACCGAAATCTAGTCCGTTTAGTTTAGCTTTGTTATTGTGACAGCCTCCCTGCCAGATTGTTGACTAACTATATATGCTCTATACACACACTCAATGTGTGTGTGTGTGTGTTTGTCGGGGTGGTTTGCGTTACAAATTGCTCAAGTGATTCAATTTCGATAATGTTTTTGTGACAAGGGCGTAGAGCAGGCTCCACTGCAGTTCAATGCGATTCGACTCCAGACAGAGCCTAGCATCCAAGGAGGGTGTTTGTTGTGGCATGTGCGTCGTCCATAAATTTCTCAATGCGACACTTCATAAACACAGAAAGGGAAACAAATACAAATATATATGTATATTTATTATTATATGCATAAGCTTGTATAGTCAAATGTTCATGGCCGCTGATTTATTGCAATTTGATGCCTTTGTTTGGGTCTATACAAATTTTGATTGCAATTTTATGGCAGCCAGTTAATGGATAGTTCAAATGGCATAAATGTAACTTCCAAATAAAAGTAACATGAATCAAATAACATAAACCAATTTGATATAATTGGACTTTCTTTTCATATTGCTCTTGTTTGGTCAAACCAACGTCTTGTCTAGCAACATTTTTCCTCCTCCAATGAAGTGCTCACCCACAGCAAAGGCAACAAATTAACAATTTGATGAGCTGCGTTCATCTTAATTTGCCGTTAAGTCAAATATAAGTCTAGGCGGCGCTTTTTATTGTCGTTGTGCGTGATGGTTGTAATTAGCACGGCGTCGACAGCGACTCTCTGGGAGTTCCACATGTTGCGACAAATCTATCGATGCTGGCCTTAAAGTCAAGAGCATGTCGGGAAGTGATAAGCTGAGAATCTTTGTCCATTAACTGCAACTGACAGCCGTAGAACAGCCGCAGCAACTGTAAATTAGATATGAAAACAACATTTAGAAATGGAAATTGTCACGAATTGCTGCGCACAGGTGACCAAGCGAGTGCGGAGGCATGCGAGCGAGACAATGTATACATAAGAGTGTGTACATGTGTGTATGTATGTGTGTGTGTGTGAGCGTGTCATACAGTAACAGTCAGTTACAACACCCCACTCCACCCCACCAAGCACCCACCCACGCACCTAGCCCCACTCAAATGTCCAAAGTGTATCTAATAAGTAGCGCACCCATAGATAATAAAAACGATACAATGCGATCAAAAGTAAACAGTCGAACAAAGTCGAAATTGGCACACAAAAGCAAGCATCCAGTGTCCAAATTCACGACTTAGATATACCTCGTTAAATGGCAAATAATTATGTATATAAAAGAGTGTGTTCAACTTGCTATGAAATGGTATGAAAATGTTCCATGACTTACTGAACTTGTAGACAAAATATGTAGAATAGAGGCTAGACTGTTGTATAAATTAGATGCTAATAGAGTGAATAGAATAAAGAAAATCTGTCATGATATTTTATATAAACTTTATATTTTCCATATAATCCATATCACTTGTAGACTTTTCTGAAAAGTGGAAAATGAACAACATTATTTCCAGCTAGCATTCATGCACTTAGACATCACAGATGTATCAACCCTTTTGATGTATCACCCGTAGAGGGTGCAAATAGCAGCGCATAAAAACGGAAGCTAGCCGAAATTGAAGCAACTGTCGACAGAGACTCAGGGCAAATAAACGAGAGACGACAACCGAACAACAATTAAAGCGTGACACAGTGAAAAGCTAGGCAGAGCCAAAAGCTAAATGTGTTCAATAGATAACTGCGAAGCAGCTCACAGATGGGCGAACCGCAGAGCAATTGAACGAATCGAACATTGTCTCAATGTCTGTCCATAAGTAAGTGGGTCTCGACAATACGGACGGACCCCAGACGCCCAGCCGCAAAGTAAAAGTCGACGGCGCCCTCGCCCTCGCCCCAGCCCTCGCCCCAAATTCGTGGCGCTTGAAATGGACTCGCCTCGAAAATGTCAGAGATGCCGGAATCCGATATTGCCATGAATAATACCCCATATACGACGTATGTATGCGCCTAATCCAGATGCACTACTTCAGCTAGCCGCCTGTTTTTCTTGATTGAAAAATTGCCCAGCCAATGGCTACTAAAATTCCATTCCAAATTAACTTTACGTTAAATGGAGCTGTTGAAGAAATGCCTGTGTGTGCGCCATATATTAGATGTTTGTAAGGGAGTAGTGAGTTAGGAGCAATTACTTAAAGTGCTAAAGGTAAGACATAAATTGTTGAGGAATTCTATAAATTTAATTGCATTTATTAATCAAGCATGTATCTTCAAGAGGAAATATTTTGAAAATAATTTGGGCTGTTTTTATATAAATATTTCTATGTCCGTTTCTATTTAGTGTTAAAGTTTTTGCTATGATATTCCGCAGTCAAATTAACATTTTTATGCTTAAATCTTCAATATTTTACTATTTTTCTATAACAATTTTTCTATTATTTTAAATATGCAAAAAATCGCCCATTTGTTAGCAGTAACTTCCTCAATACATCATCAAAATAATTGCTCCTTTGGGCATACTACTCTAATATAACACATATTCCATTGCTATATATGAACACTCTATAGCTATACATACGATTTCTATGAATCAATCAAAATGTTCGTAAAGCTGTTTAGATTGTTCAAGCGAGTAAATGAGTGTTTGTCTAAATTGTTGCCATAAGCGCTTAATTCACAGGAATTAAGAGACGATAACCCAACTCAAATCTTACTGATGTTCCACTATAAGAATCCAATGCTCCGACATGGAGGGGAGCCCCATGTGATCGACATGGAACAATGGAAACTCTTGTGAGATTTTTATCAAACAGAAATTATGATTTGCTCTGCATAATTGAATCAATTAAGTGATGGCCGAGAGAGCCCAAAAATAAATTATTAACTTACGAAATGTAAGAATTTCTAGACTAAGAAAATACCCTGCAAAAGAAAAGTAATAGAAGGAAACAAGGCAAAAATGTTTAAGCAAGTTCCTTATAGCTGAAAATTGATGATATTTGAAAAGTAGAGTATAAATTTGAATATATTCTGAAGTATAGTCGTGCATACCCCATGGTATTTTCAGTATATGAGCAACATAATTAATGCATTGAAACAAATTCGTCGAACAACATGCGTTGTAAATGGAATTGTGAAGAATGCGTTGCAGAGATTCAACAATGCCAGAAAGAGAAAGAGAAAGAGACAGAGAGATGTAAATAAGAGTGGCATCAAATGCAGTTCATAAATAAGGGCGTGCAGCAGCATAGGGAATGGTAGCAGGGGCATGTCAAGTACTACTGTAGCAGTAGCTAGTCGTAATTGAAAGCTTTCAAGCTGCTGCAATTGATGGGGTATGGGGCGTGGAACGTGGAACGTGGAACGTGGGGCTGCGCCTGCGCCCGCGCTTGCAAGGCACAGCAGCACTTGTATATGGATCGATGTCAATCGACTGCCATTAGAGCCACTTAACAGCAGCAATGCGGCCGAAATTGATTTTAAATGCCAGACAATAAAGAAAAAGGTTCTGATTTCATACAAATCGTGAGGCTCTTGCAACTAGCTATGCATTTGGCTGCAGTTCACATGACGCACGCCCAGCTCAAGCGGAAGTCAGTCGCAGCTAAAGAATGCCAAAGACGCCAGCAGCAACTATATTCATACGTTTCTGCACATTTCGCATCGCATTCATGTGAAAAACAAAGTAAACTAGCAGCTGCTACAAGAGTCATAATTGAAGACGCTGGCAAAAGTTGGCCAGAAGTATGTGTGCCGCGTTGCTCTGTTGCAACAGCGCAGTGTCGCAGTTCATTTGCAGCAAATGTTGCGTGCAGCCAGTCTGAGACGAATTTCCACTTGATTTATGCATTTGCATTTGGCGTCGCTCTTGTGTGCCACAATTTCCCTCAATTTATGATCAAATCAGTAACGAAATTCATTACAAACTTGCTGCCCATAAACATTGCCATCTGCAACATGTTGTGCCATGCAGGAAGTCAACAGCAACTTGGCGGTGGAACACCCTGTGGCCGGCCGATCTTCGAATGCTGTTGAACTTCTACTTGGGTGTTGCAACAGTTTTATTGTCAACGCGGTCCATTGCAAGATGTCAATCAAAGCAACTGGAGCATGAGCATCAGCCCACTCGACAGGGCCCAGGCATTCCAGAGAACGATAAAACATATGCCTCGAGACTATAGACCATAGTATATGTTGTATATATATATATATATGTATATTGATACAGGGTATGGGTGGGCATATTGAAATCGGTTTGCCTGTTGCAACTTGAGCAGCAGAAGTGCTGCCACAATTGATGGATGCGAAAAGGAAACGAAAAAGAAATCAATCTGTCGTTCGAGTGGCTGAGCGACCGGTTTACAATGTTTTTAGCCAACGAAAAATACAGAGAGGGTGAGAGTGAGAGAGAGAGAGAGAGAGAGAGAGAGAGAGTTGGACCCCAAGGAGACCCCAAACGCGTGCTATTGTCGCTGGCCCAGCATCAATCGCTTTCCCATTCACAATCACTTCAATCTTCTGGCCTCTGCCTCAGGCACCCTCCTCGCTTCCCACAGCTGCCAAATGCATTCAATCACTTTATTTGTTGCATCTCCAGCATCATCATCTTCTTCTTGTCTTGTCTTGTCTTGTCTGGTTGCCTAACTGAGAAGAAATATGTATTTTATTTACTTTGCACTTATGACCCCCATGCCGGCGCTGGCTGTCGCCGATCGGGTTAAGTGAATCTGATACGAAGACTCTCCAACGACTCTGCATTTGCATCTCATCTCATCTCGCTTTCGAGCTGCTGCTGCTGCTGCTGCTTCTGCTGCTGTTGCCTTTCATTTCCCGTCGTCTCTCGTCTTCTGTTGTGTGTGTGTGTGTGTTTTGCCGGCAGCTACACAGAAATGTCATTGCAACGACAAACATAACTCGCGCTCGATCTCTCTCTCTCTCTTTCTCCCTTTGTCTCTCTCTCACTCTCGCGTTCTCTCCCTCCCTCTTCTTGACCATCGCCCGCTGCAGCTGCACAATACTTTAGATGCAAACACTGATGGATTGTGTCCCTGGCCCCAAAGATCTCTATGCTTATGTGTATCCACATAGCCAGTAGCTAAATCATCTGATGGTTGCTGAAGCACAGTGGCGCAGTAAATGTTTGCAAATATTTTCTAATAAGTTATAGAAGATTTGAATGAATTTTCACTTAAGTATAGATATTTTAAATAGAGAAAAAAATTAAAAAAATAATATTTTATACGCAAAAAATATATTTTTTATTTATTTAAGATATTTTTAAAAATTGGTAAAAATATATATTATGTTTTTTTGAAATTTAAATATTTATTTAAATTTTAGAAATCTGTAGAGAATTTATTTCAAATTTAATTTAATTTTTTTTTTTTATTTTTATTTAGATACTTAACCACTGTGCGACGCCGAGTCGTTGGAGTTTGACACCGATTGAATGACAACAGCAGCAACAGCAACAGCAACAAAAACAACAACAGCAACAGCAGCAACTGTGTGCGGTACTTGCAGATGCAGCTACAGCTGCAAGTATCTGTGTGAATACATATATGTATGTATTAGTATATGTGTCTTTTGTGCTACGGGCTGCCTTGTCGCAGATCTTTAATTGCAGAATTGTGTTTTGCTGGCGTCGCCGCCGCCTCGTCCATACATACATACATAGATGAGGATGGATGTGCATTGTGGCAGCGTGGCGCGCAGGCATTGCCCATCTCCGGCCCGATCTTGGTGATTAATTGACGTTGGTGTCGCGTGAGCTGCGCGGGTTTATTAAAAGGATTACAAGATGTGAATGTGCGACGGAGTCCGCTCGAGTCGCAATTCCATAAATGCCAGCATAGACCGATGCAGCCAGTCGTAATAAGATTAATTACGAACGCCGCAGCAAAGAGCCAACACACACACACACACACACACACACACACACACACACACACACACACTTATAATGGAGCACAATATTTTGACATGACAATTAGAAACTTGAAGTCTTCCATTGTATTTTCAAGTGCCTGCATTAATTTGAAAGCTTTAAGTTCTTGAACAATATTCATACAGTAGAAATACGTTTTGGACAATCCCCTGGGAGCTTTAGCTGTAATCCTTGCCAGACATTTGCATATATTTAGTCTTTGTATCCTGTTGACACGCGAACTCTGCCGGATAAGTGTCATCAGGGGCGCAAATAATTGGCCTTTAATAGAGGGTCGGGCCCAAACAGCGTTACGCCAATTAGTAAAAAGTGTCATTAAGGGTCGTTTAACCATATTTTGGGTTTACCCCTAGCTGGATATAACTACTATATATATATGTATATATGGGACTCTTAAACGACTCGTTTGCTTTGCTGCTCCTTGTCAACGGCGGAAAGTGAAATTCGCAAATGTTTCGCTAAAATATGCAATTTGTTGTAGTTTTTAATGAACTTTACTTATTTTTTTATTGCCAATGCCAATGGCGATGATGATGATGATGATGTCATCGCCCAAGACAACCGTACGAATGCGCAAAGCATCCAATAAATCACAGCCCGATCGCACAGTTTATGCTCATGCTCATGCCCAACTCGTGACAGCTGGATACCCAACTATGGCGGAGGCTGTGGCTGTGGCTGGGGCTGCGGCTGCGGCTGCGACTGTGGCTGCGGCTGCACGCCAAACACCCAGACAACGAAGTGGAGCAGCTGCCAGAGATTAGTCAGTTTCAGTGACTGGCAGCACTGGCGGGACTTGGCGCACTTCAACTCTCTCGGGAGCTCGCGCAAGCTGCTCAACTGGTTTGCGCGCCTGCACCGAAAAAGGGGAGAGAAACGTGCACAAAGATCAAGGTGAAACACTCGCAACACTCGCTCAGAATTCATTATGTTAGCCAACTAAATGCTTACAGCTTATATTTATATATAGAACTGATTGCTGCGCATATCAATTTCAAATGCAAATCACAAATTATCATCAAAGCATCATCATCAAAAGTTCTTTAGCTAAGTTTTAGTTATGAGACTAACAAGTCATGAGGTTGCAGCTAGACGAGGCGTAACCAGTAGCTTAATGCTCGCCAGTCAGTCGCACTACTATTTTTATGAACACAAGTCTCTCAAAAGCCAATATTCTCCATTCATTTTCTAAACTACAAAAATTTTGATTGATTGATTAACTGTGCGAGTGATCGACCCACATATATATACATATATACCAGACACACAACCTGAAAGCTTAGCTGATCGTCAGCACAGTCTTAAACAAAACAAAATATAATTTTTAATAATTATTCATTGAGCTTGAACTTTCGCACATTGACGCGCTCACGTTTAATGAACGCTAATACGCAATATAAACAACAAATTGAGAATCGAGTAGAAAGACCATTAGCTTGCGTAATGCAAGCTTAACGGTTAACGGCTTAGAGGTCACTCACAGATTCAAAGCCAAAAACTCTTGCCAAGAACACGCAGTTGGCCACAATGAAACCGCAAAATTTATGGAATACACTGAAAACGCTGAGGTCTTAACCCTCATGCTTTCTCAGACTCGAAGCTCGTTTCCCAGCTGCGATTATTCATGCTCAAACCAGAAGAAGAAGTAGAAGTCGAGCTGCGTTTTGAACAGTTGCTGTTGCTAGCAGTGCAATTTCCAATTTGCTAAAGGTTAAGAAAGCGAAAACCAAAAAAAAAAAAAAAACAAACAAACAAAAAGCATAAAAAAATAAGTAAATTTCTAACTGGCTAACAGGAAATGCTCCAACTTACCAATTCTCAGCAAATTGTTGGCATTTCCTGAAGATTTTCTTTGAGCTTCCAAAAAGCAAAACCTGTTCTCTAATGCTCGCGCCGGAACTTCATTAAAACCTAATAATAATGTTTATTTAGTAACACCTCAGCAGCTAATTTGTTTAGTCTCCCGCGAAGCATGTGCACTTAAGGCGATAAATGTGCTTAGCCTGTTTCAATCGAAAAGCCAGCTTAAAACTTTATGATTGCTATGCGTGCGCTGTCACAGATATAACACAAACATATATGTACATACATAGGTAGATACAGGCTGCATGACTCACGGTCACGCTCACGCTCAAGAAAGGTAAAAAGAGGCATACGAAGAGAAAATACCCAAAATGACGAAGTGCACATTCATGAATTTTGAAATGGGCCGCCAGAGAATCAGAGAAAACAAAAACAAAAAAAAACTGTTGGCTTAACTGTGAGCGTGACTGGATTCCGAAAATTGTTGTCTGTTGCTGTTGTTGTCTGTCGACTGTTATGTGATCAGTGACTCTTTGGCTTCAATAATTCGCGCCAATGTGCTGACATGTTTAAAGTTAAATTCTTTATGCTTTGCATATTATTAGCAAGCTTTCTTTTCGCCTCCCGCCTGAAGTTAGTGACAAATGTTTTGGATATCACTTCTCACTTGGCATTTATTCATTTGCAGTCAGTTGTTTGGTAAACCACACAATTGCCAGTTTCTCATCTGTACAATTAATAACTAAAAACACGAAAGAGCTTTTAACCATATAGTTTGTTTATGTTAAATCGCTCTTTACTTCTTCTCCGGCTCCGTGGTCCAGTTTTTGGGACGTTCGGCCATAAGAGTGAAATCGTTGCGGGCAACATTTACGCCACCGTATTGATGCGTGGGTAAATCGGGGAAGAATTCCCAGCCCTGTTCAATCGACATCTTCTTGATGACACCAGCCATGCCTAGAAGAATAATGAAGCGTTACGTTATGTATAATTAAACGTTGTTACATATAATTAAATATTACATTACATATACCTAAACATTACGTGGTGTGTGTTAAAACGTTGTTACTTTTAAATAACGTTACGTTTCGTTTAATATACATTACGTTACATTCAATATAATTTTACATTTCAATATGCTACATTACATTCAATATAACGTTACATTACACTCAACACAACATAACGTTATATTAAATATAACAAAGTTAATTAACACATGCAATATAACCTTAAGTTATAGTCTATATAAAGTGACGTTATGTTATATTCCAAATAACGTTACGTTATATTCCAAATAGCGTTACGTTATATTCAAAATAGCGTTACGTTATATTCCAAATAACGTTACGTTGAATTCCAAATAGCGTTACGTTATATTCAAAATAGCGTTACGTTATATTCCAAATAACGTTACGTTTAATTCCAAATAACTTTAAGTTATATTCCATAAAACGTTACGTTATATTTAAAACGTTACGCTGTTTTCAATGTAACGTTAGGTTAGATTCAATATAACGTTACGTTACATTCAATACGTTACGTTATTCAATATACGTTAACGTTTAATACCACGTTACGTTACGTCCAATATCGTAGATCGAACATTTTAATCTGCTTACCTAGGAACAGACCAGCAACCAGACCAGCTACATGACTGTGCTTCCATGCGCCATAGACACCACCAGCAGCAAAGCCTCCAATCAGATAATTTACCCTGCAAATGCAAGCAGTCAATTAATAATTATTCCGATGCAGTGCAAGCTAACTCAACTCACTTATCATCCTTGCCGCGCATGTTTGTGGCAGCAAGCGTAGTTAGCGTAAATGCTGTAGCCATGCCCATCAGTGGACCCGTGTTGTAGGCGAATCGTCCCAGTGTGGGTATATAGCCCTGGGGCTTGGTGAGAGTTAACACGTCCAATGTGGACCACGCCAAGCCGGTGACAATGGCGTATTTGTTTGTGGCCACAATCTTTCCAAAGGCATCTTCGCCATCGGGATGGTCGTAGTATTTGGAACGTAAGATCGACATTGTTGCCTAGATGCAAAAAAAAAGTGCATGTAAATAACAATCGCATATAAATCCAACGATGTTGTCCGTGGCTCTAGCTACCGCTAAGAGTTCTTATATTGCGCCTTAGGCATTACGATATAATTTAGGCGTTTTTCTACAGCTTTTTTAATTTGCCATGCTATTGTTTACACGTTTAATGCATTAATGTTTTATTAATTTACTAACCTGCCGAATTTACGTAATTATTTCTAAACGGAGAATTACTTGACAAAACAGCTGTCGGTCAGTGTGCACTTACTATAAAAAAAATTAAGTTCGAAAAATACCAATTAAATAATAAATGGTAATAATCATCCCCGCAGATAATGAAATTTAAAATGGTACGTGTCTACTTCCAAATCCATGTAGCTTTGAATGAATTCTCCATTTATCATGACATATACATTTTGTTTTTAAATATTAAAGAAATACCACGGCTTGCTTACAGTGTCAAAATGAGCCTAACATTGATGGGAAATTAGAGATGAGTATGATAAGTCGATAAATTGATAAAAAAAAAAAAAAAAAAAAAAAAAACATCCGCCAATGTACATTGGATTCTAATGCTTGCAGCTAGAGCTTACCGTGGGAAGTTTTATATTTAAATTAAATAAAGCCTACTTTGCTGAAGTATTTATTTATATACTGTGTATGTCTAAAAATAAATTATATAAACTATAACATTGTTAAATATAAAATATATATAAAAAATATTCAAATATATTGAAATATACAAACAATTTAATTTATATGCATAAACTCTGGAAAAAGATATTTCTTTCTAAATCAAATCGACTTTCAAATCTATCGCAAGTCCGTATACAATATATATGAGTATGTACTCGATAGTCAAAACGATGATTTACT
The DNA here is from genome assembly GCA_035045945.1 of Drosophila anceps. NCBI lineage: Eukaryota > Metazoa > Arthropoda > Insecta > Diptera > Drosophilidae > Drosophila > Drosophila anceps. The sequence continues at coordinate 8,060,508 of JAWNON010000073.1, forward strand.
CATCTCCAAAGACTGATAGTCTACAGCTATTTGCCTCTGTTAGTCTACATTTAGTTTTTAAATATTCGAATTGACTATAAAACTTATTTCCGCCAGCGGAAAGTATTCTCGAGTCAAAAATTCATAGTTTTAGTCAAATCGCAACTAATGTTGGTTTTCTTCATCAATACTAAATAAAGCAATTACCCAAAAATCCTGCAGCGCTGTAAGCCGGCTACAAATATAACCAGTGTTAAGATGACATTTCAGCTATGTTCAGTAACATAAGCTCTTACTGTTAACAGAAGCTAGAGTTTATATCTAAATTTATATTTAATGTAACTTATGCAAATTGCCTGCAGACTAACTATATTAACAACGGAAATGTTAGTTTAAATGAATTAACAAGACAAAGACGAGACGCGAGACGAAACAGATGAGCTCAGTACACTTGAACTGCACTTAAACAGCTTAAACAATTTTATTAATTACAATTTATGACTTGAATTTAGCTAGAAATAATAATTTAGGCAATGGCAACGCTTTGGGTCTATTACATAGTTGTTATGTACGTGCCAGCGAGCTTCGTTACATTTTGTGCAATGATTAAATAAATTAAAAAATGAACTAAATACTAAACAATTAGCACGTACAAAACAAATTGCAGCTTGATGACACTTGTTTGTCATCTTATTGTTGGGGCTTACAATGGGATGACACTTAATTTGTTTGCCTTCTCGATTGTTCAGCTATTTGGATTTCTTGGATTCCACTGGCGGCTGCTTCTCGACAGCCTGTTTGTAGAGCTGATTTAAGCCAAAGCAGGCTCTCACATTGTCGCTGGAGAAGAAAAACTTTTGCAACTTTCCTTTGGCATCGCCGCAGGGACGACGCTCCACCTCCTTGCCCTGCTGGAAGAGTATCAATGTGGGCAACTGCTTCGAGAAGCTGCTGTCTGAGATGCGATACTTGGCCGCGACATCGGGGAAGCGTCCAATATCGATTTTGCCAAATTTCAACAAATTCGCATTATATTCCGCCGACAGCTCGGCAAAGATCGGTGCAAAATTCACGCAGCTCGGATTCCAAACGGTATAGAAGCATATTAGCCAGCTAACCTTTTTGTCCCTTACCAGCTCCTCCTCGAAGGTTTGGGCATTGCGGAAGTAGGTGATATGCTCGGGGCCACGATACGATGGCTCTGGCAGCAGCATGCCAACGAGCACGCAGAGCAACAGAAAACCCAATCCATAGCGAAAATCCGCATAGGCCCATAGGATCATATTTGCGACTTTTGTGTAGAGAAACGACGAGGTCAAATAGTTGATCATGGTTACACTGCCCGTTTTACGTGATCGTATCATCACAACAATCAGCAGAAAGAACAGTATTTCCACTTCGCGGCTGTCCATGTCGCAGATGTCCTCCTCCTGGTTCGCATGCTGAAAAAGGCGCGTGCAAATCACATTCGTCTTCTTTGACACCAGATACGATACGGCCAGCAGTATATTAACCCAATAGTATGGTTTTGCCAGCACTTTCAGCTCCTTTTTCCATGACATCGTTTAGCAGTGTGTCGTTTTTCTATCTGGGTCACCTTTTTAATTAACAACTTCCCGTATTTTATTTTTTTGTTGTTAGCTAATTTTGGCGACGAACAGCCTGACAGATAGGCAGCCACTCTGTTAGTACTGTTGTGCGCCTAACAGAATTATGCTAAATTGTAAAGTGGCTGCTCGATAAGCACTGTTATAAAATAATAAGAAGACTAACAGCTGTTGCAAAAGAGTGCTGTAAGTGTTCTCAAAAACCGTACACGTTATATTTAAAATGCAATTCAAATATCAGTTTCATTAGGCATACTTTTTTATTTGATAACATATTCCTAGAAAGAAGTTAATATCAACTTTAATTGTGAGGCAAGTCAAGAGACGAAATGCAGATAAACTGCAGCTGCCTCAACAGTTAGAATTGTGTTCAGTTACCAACTTTACACTCAAGAACATTTCAAATTTGATACAAACTACTTCACACGTAATTCCAAGGGCCCGACTAATATATTTTAATTTGTTTACATGTGTGTGCAACAAACAATTAATCTGATATTCTCAATGCTGATTGTAGAGCAATTATAATGTCTTTTGATAGCCTTGCTCAATACAAGATCCGCCTAATCTATTTTTTTCAGCATGCGTTGTCTGTATACGTCTATGAACATACATATGTATATATGTATATATTGTACGCTAATCAGGGTTACGAATCATTCTACGTGACTGCGGACGCTCGTGGCTAGACAAGCCATTAAGTGTCACAATTTTGGGCAACCTCTTTTATTTTTTTTTTAAATTTTAATTATTTTTTAATTTTTTTTTTTTTTTTGCAAAAAAAATCATTGCTGATTGCAGGCGGGGAATAATGCATAACGTTTTAGCTATAGTCAACAAATCGCGCGTCACAGATTTGCACATATGACTTACGCGTATTTTTACAATTATCATTAATAATGCTCTCAATAAAAAATTGCAAATATAGCACTTACACAGCTTTGCCGTGAGCCTGGCAACAGGCGAACGAACAATGCAATCAACTTTTTCATATAAATTGATAATTGTAAAAAGAAATGAGGCTACAGAGATTTTTAAGTAATAGTAATTACACACAATTTTCATCGTAAACATAATAAGAAAGACAATATATATTAAAAAATGAAATATATTTTTATAGTAAATATAGTTTCTATTATAAGCAATCACACAGCTGGTAAACAACTCAACTCAATAAACAAAACATACAACAAAAAACAATATATATTAGTAAGGTCAGTAAATGCATCAGCAGGTATATATGTATATAGGTTCATTTGTCTATATGTCTGCGTCGATTTTGTACGTGTGCGCAGATAGACTCGAACCGGTTCAAATCGGTTTAGTTGTTGACTTCACATGAACCGACTTAAGATAGAGCTGTCCCTAGACTCCGTTCAGGGACAAGCGAATAACTAGGCTAAGAAACTCATTTAAAAAATAAAAAGAAATTCTTAGCTAGACAACATCTGACAAATAGCTTATCACTTAAAATTCTTCGATAACTACTTGTTGAGCCAACACTTTTTTTTAAAGGTTGACCAGATTTTCCAGTTATTTCGTTCTGACAAAATACTGCGCAGTTTAGCAGTTTAGCTGAGCGTGTGATTAGAAATGAATTTCAAATTTCATTCGCTTATCAAGCATGTGAACAAAAGTCGAAAAGTCTAGTTCAAATATATATAGACAAATGATTGTATATATTCATTTGGAAAATCTGCATCCAGAAAAAAAAGAAAAGTCCAGCAAAAGCCCTCATGAGGCATACACACTCTCTCTCACAAACAAAATGGCGTCAATTGCTGATCTCACTGACTCTCCCTCTCGCTCTCTCTCACTCTCTTTATGTCTCTCCCTTATCAAGCTCCATAATGTTCCAGCTGTCTGTTGGTGAGCTCTATAAGTTTGAGCTGAAGCCTCGTCTCCGATTCAGTTCAGTTCTGAACCTGCTTTGTGTTGTGTCGACCACTTTTACAAGCTCTTGTGCTACAGATCGTTGAAATCTATCAAATTCGCGCATTTTTTCAAATGCCGCGCAAAGAATTGTGCAAGAAAACTTTTAAAAATACAAATAAATAATTTTTTTTGGCCCAGCCAAAGGTGTATAAAAGGAAAACTTTGCAAGACAGTGCGAAAACATTTGTTATACCACAAACGGTAAACTTTGAATGGTGCTGTTTGTGCCAGTGTTAGTAAACGAATCGAAAATTGCTCAACACGTGTCGAAAATCTACGCTAAACTGAACAATCGAAGCAATCTGCAGCTCACACAACTTTTGTTCATACTCAACAATTTCAATTTCAACTGTAAGTTTTCTTTTATTTCATTGTTTTATTTTTTTACTTAAATTTTTATTTCGTTCTTTAGTTATCGAAATGGCCTTGCCACAGGGTGCCTTTGCAGCTTGCAAATTACGCGAGCAGTTCCAGGAGAAAGACATGATTGTCTCGCGCCTAAGGGCTGCGAACCTTTCTGATAAAATTGACAACAATGCACGTAAGTAGAAGAGAGAGGGAGTGACGAGAGCAAGAGAGTGATTTATTATGCTTTGTTTGTTTGCAGAACGCGAATATTCGCCGGCCAAGTACAATGATAAGCTAATGAATTCCATTTGGGGCCTCTACAATCGCTATTCGCCACACAATGTCAAGAAGAACGAGTACGCCCCGCCCAAATTCTAATTAACGGGCGGCGCAACAGCTGTAAGTAAACAAAAGCATTGCTAACGTGTGTGAACGACTGCATAATACACGCTCAAACAGCTTCATTTATTATAGATATTTTCTGTTGTCCGCTCTGTGTTGCCTTCATGGGCGGGAATAGTTATGTTTCATACTGCATTGTGCTATGCCTAAGTGGGCATCTAGGCATATTTTAAACATTCTCTAAGACAGCAGTATATATATTCAAGAATTAAGTATAGTTAAGGATAGGCAAACGCACAGACAGCAGCATATGACGAACAGACAGCCAGAAAGACATACATAGCTTAATTTACTCTATTAGTATAAGCATTCTTTACTTTATACATACATATATAGCAGTCAACATATCAACATACAAAACTTATTCCCCATTCAAGTCAAGTCAAGGCAGACTTTGCTTAGCGCCTCTTAGTAAATTTATATATCTTTGCAGCCATCACATATTCTATATACATCTCTATCTCACTATAAACCCCTCCCTCTCCATCTCTCTTTTTAGCAAACTTTTGAGCTGTTGCGCCCCATTGCTGCCTCTGCCTGAAGACGTTTATTTGTTTTTTGGTGCTATTGGCTTCTGCTGCTTGCTGCACACGCACACGCACACACACATATATGCATATATCTAGTATATAGACACTATATAATCTTCACATAAATATACTCAATTACCACATCAAACATTGAAAATTATAAATAACAAATTTATTCATTGGCATCTATGTAAAATTCAATAAATACTCGTGATATATATATATATTATATGTATATGAAGCATAAAACATGTAAAAGCTGCTTTCCTTTAGCCATATAGACACAAGATACGCGATCAATTCAAATAGCAGGACTCATAGGTCGGCACCATGTACTTGATATTGATGAACGCATCCTCGCCGCCGTGCAGCTCCAGCACCTGCAGCGTCTCGTCTATCAAATCGCCCACATTCAAATTGTTCTTTTGCGCATAGTCGATCTCATCGCCGCAGTTCACTAAAACAAAAATCGAAAAACTTTTAAAAATTGAATTTATAAAAAGAATAATTAAACATATATTTAAAATAAAGAAATAGTCAATTTTATAAGTCAAATCATTTGGTATCTAGCTACTTTCTCTGTTTGACAGACATATTTTAAATTCAAAATAAATTTCTTTAACTATATTAAAGTGGGATCGAACAAATCTTAAACCTCTAAAAGTTCAAGATCTAAACTCTATAAGCAAAATATTCTCAATTTGCTTTACAAACGAGACGAAAAAATAAAATTTCTTAACAAAAATCTTTCATTGTAAATGGAAATTCTGAATATGTGATTGAAATCGATAGAATGAAGCCTGGCAGATGCCATAAAGTGTATATATTCTTGCTCAGGACGACGAGCTGAGTCGATCTAGCCATAGTTAACATTTACATTTATATAGTAAGTCTAGAATACAGATACATTGTATACAGTTCCTACTCTAGCAATTAGTGTGATTTCTTCTAAGTTAACTTGATTTCGTCTGCAAACGTAAGCAAAGCGAGATTAGTCTACAACCTGTTCCTATTTTTAAACTTTTTAATAACTGCATTAATTATTTAAACCACCCTCGTTACGTGACCGCACTTACAGTTCTTCACTTTGAACGCATTGAACATGGGCAACAGTTGTCTGTAGAAGGGCACCAGCGCGGGACCCACCATATCGGAGGCCATCACCAGTTGTTGTATGATTTTCAATGTCGTGCACATCACCTCCACGTTGCGAGTGCTCAATGCGTCTGCAAAAGGTAAGCCACAAAAAGAATAAAAAAAAAACAACAAGAAAAAGTTATAGGTGCAAATTAAAGCAAAAGCAATTTGCGTGCCAGGACAAATACTTTTTTCTTTGTCTAGGCAACTCTTCGATTTTGGCTCTTTGATTTTTGGGTTTTTCTGATTGCTCCCATCGCCGGCAGGTACTCACTCTTAAGCGGTAAAATTAATTGCGGTACCACGGGATGGATTTTATCGCCGCCAGCCAGCAGCAGATCGCTAACGCCCTGGCGCGCATAGGTCTTATAAGGATGCTTCGGCTCGGCCAGTCCATCGAAGAACAGCGGCAAGTAGAGACTGTAGTCCAGCTTGTCAATGTCCACCTGCAAGCGAACACACAGGTGAGCCGGTGACAGTTAAATAAAAGTTTTCTTACGCCTTGTTTTACAGGTGTAAATGTGCACGCGATGATTGTTAAGTTGTTGTTTTTTTTTTTATTTATAATAAGAGGTGTTTTTTTCCTTCTATTGCTGGGTTAGTTATTGAAATGGGTTACAGATATATTTTTATATATAAGTGAATACATAGAGTCTATGTGTATATATTTATATATATATAGATAAAGAAAGAGATAGAGAGAGAGAGAGAGAGAGAGAGAGGGAGAGAGAGAGAGAGAGTAAGAGAATATCTTTAGCTGCACAGCTACCAAACTGCGTGATTGAAAACGGTTCCAGCAACTCATTTAACTTTTCTTTTGTTTTCTTCATTCTTTCTTTTAACATTTTATGTATCAAAGTTTTCGTTAAACTTTGTTAATTCTCATAAGAAAAAGTTTATGAAGTCGAAATCTTAAACTACGTATATTAAACCTGATTGTGTATACCGATCCTATATAAGTATATACAGTATATTATCTAAATTTTCTGGAATGACTTCATGCAAAAGATTCACAGACTACAAAATTTCTTAACAAAAATATATATATAATTTTTTCTTATTTTCCTCAGCAAATAATTCAAGAATTTTCTAGCATACATATTATATATTATTTATAGAATGTTATTAAATTGTATATGCATGAATATACATTTTTTTTTAAACATACATACATATATATATATAAAAATTTAACATATTCAATATGTTTTTTCGAATTCGAAAATAATTCTAGAATAAATACTATGTTTTCTTTAAATATCTAATAAATATAATCACATATATTATTCATATATTTATATTCTACTTACACATATATCTTCTCTATATCTTCGTTTTTACCCCTTTCACAATTACCTTGCGAAAATAATAAAACAAAAAACTTTCCAGTACAATCTTCCTGCTTCCATAAGCAAGTCAGCTCCACTTACCTACTTCTATCATCGGCTAAACCCCACTTAAAGCTCCTTCGGTTGACCTTCAACCTTGATATGCATATATATGTGTATAACATATATATGATATATATATATATATCTGTCACTTGTATATCATATCGCTCATATGTAAATGAACTGTCAGAAATGCCGCAGCGCTATATAAACAAACGCACCCGCTCTAGCATCATACCAAACAGTCACACATGACATTGAAAGGCCAGACCACACCAGGCCAAGTTATATTCCCTGTTCTATATATTATGTTCTGGTATTCAGTCTTTGAGTGACTGACTGGCTGACACCTGGACGTCACAGCTACTATGGCAAACGTGAATGCGAAACGGAGTCAGTTCGTTTGTTTGTTTGTTCCGGAAATAGACATATTATATACATATATATTACCTATATATAATAACCTAGCAGTGTGGGAGTTCTTCTAGTTTCTTTTTTTTTTTGTGCCAACACTTCAAATATAATTGGACACGCAGGTGTGCAGTTGTTAGTAGGAAAAGAATTGGGTCTAACACCTATTGGCAATTAGTTGGCATTGATGTGCTTGGCAGGCAATTTACGAATCAAAGTTCAGCTAATATCGCTAGCCTGTACCAAAAATCAAAAATTGGGTAATTACCTAGAAATTACTTGAAAAATTTCGATTTTAGTTCGATGTAATGGCCCAAAATTTAGGAGAATGAACTGATTCCTATATTTATGCAATTTTCATTCAGAATTCCCATGCCATATAGTTGCCAGATCGATCAGATATTATTCTATTAGCTAGAGTTTGGGCAAAAGAATTCATTTTTAAATTTATTCAATTTTCCCTGAGAAAGCTTTAACATATTTTACAGACTTGTTAGATTAATAAATTATATATTAGGTAAATAATATTAAATAAAATTAACCCTATGTCATAGGACTTATTATAAAATTCATTTTAAATTAATTTACTCCAAATTTATCAGTAAACTTTACTAGAAAAAGAAAAAATATCAGAAAAAAAGACCCAATTTTTAGATTTTCTTTACAATTCCCAAATAGTTTAAGTTCATTTCATAGTAGTACCAAAGTTTTAAGATATCACTAAGGTCTCAGAGTTGTCCATCAAACACACATCAAACTTGTCTGCTTTAATACTTAATACACAGCGCACAAAGCTCTTTCAACTCACCGTCCAGCCAATCTTATCGCCTCCGCAGAGATATTCCATTTTAATGGGCAAGTCGCCGCGATCGAAGTACATGCGAAACAGTGTGCCACGCCCCGGATTCTTGATAGCCGTGCAGGCGTTAAAGCTAGCACCCAAATTGCATGACGAAATGGATTTTTGTTGTTTCTTCAGACCTGAAAGCCAATACAAATAATCAAAGTAATCTTATATTTTTCTTTGTTTTTTCGGGAAATCATCAGGGAGTACGAACATTTGGGATTCGGTGGACGACCGCGCGCGCTTGCCGTGACGGGTGGCTCGTGTATGGGACCGTTAATGACTACCGTGTTTTTCTGCTGCGATTGTATGGAAAATGGCGGCACATAACGGGGTCGCATACCCTGAATGCCGCTAAATGGCCGTAATTGTGGTGGATTTGCGGATTTGGAACGTTGTTTCAACGATATGGAGTTTGTATGTAAATCGTACGACGGCCGCGCTCCATAGGCGGTGGTTATGCGTGTATGGGACATTTGTGTTTTGTTTTGTTAGTTGCGTTATTTGTCGAACTGTAGTCAGCTAGCGTAAACAACAAACTGACGACCCGAGCAAAAGGTTCAGGAATTTTCTCAATTTCGTGTGTATTGGTATCCACGAGCGTTACTATGGCGCGCGTTGCTAGGACAGCCAAAAGCACAGTGACTGACTGATAAGGCACATTGTTTAGGAATTGCATTAAATGGTACTTATGCTCTTGTCATTGGCAGTTACCAAATGCATTTGGCAATTTTTAAATTTAAAAATTGCGCTTACATACACTCTGGCAGTCTGGCAACTCCAATCAGCAAAAAATGTTTTATAATAAACACTTGTGTATGTCAATTGTAAAATGTATAAAAACTTGTTCATAATACAAGCAATGTATGGCTGCTTATATTTAAATTTTAAAGTGTTTAATTAATTATTATTCGTACAATATATATTTTTAAATGGGACTCATTCAATTGTCACGCGCCATTTATAAAAGCATCGATAGCGATAGTCGGCGGTGCATTAAAAGGAACAAAGAAATACTCATTATTTAGTATTCAAATAATCAATTTAATATTGTTTAGTTATAAAACAAAGGTAATTTAACAAAATATACTTTTTGATCATATCAGTTAATATTTATGCCTGCAAAAAAGTGTTTTCCGAAGCCTTACTCTTAGCATTTACATATTATTTACATAAAACAAAGAACTAAAAGGTATTTTGAAAAGGATAGTTTAATACCAAACGCGTATTTTCTCATGCTATTCACGACCAGTCACTAAAAAATACCAGTGACTAGCAATTTTGCTGCACCAGCTCTACTGGCGAACGAATAAAGAACAAATGTGGGTGCAAAAAAAAACCTTGCATTAAATTGGCAATTATCGTGGTGCAGATATTGTGTTATTTTAAAACCAATATACCGCAAATACGTAAGACTTTTGAAGTAAACGGCAGAGCCACTGGCACTAGCACTGCTTACGCATATGCAGACGTAGAACAACGACAACAACTGCCAGCAACATGTCTTCCAATTCAAATGGCAATGGCGAATTAAAGAAATTATCTGAGGAATCGCTGTTGCAGCCGCCAGAGAAAGTGTTTGACATCATGTACAAACTGGGCGAGGGCAGCTACGGTTCGGTGTACAAGGCGCTACACAAGGAGAGCAGCTCAATAGTGGCCATCAAATTGGTGCCGGTTGAATCTGATCTGCACGAGATCATCAAGGAGATTTCGATTATGCAACAATGTGATTCACCCTATGTGGTGCGCTATTATGGCTCCTATTTCAAGCAATATGATCTGTGGATCTGCATGGAATACTGTGGCGCCGGCAGCGTCTCGGACATAATGCGTTTGCGCAAGAAAACACTGACAGAGGATGAAATCGCGACCATATTATCGGATACCCTTAAGGGTCTGGTGTATTTGCATTTGCGTCGCAAAATCCATCGGGATATCAAGGCAGCTAATATATTGCTCAATACCGAGGGCTATGCCAAGCTGGCGGACTTTGGTGTCGCTGGTCAGCTAACGGACACAATGGCCAAGAGGAATACAGTGATTGGTACGCCCTTCTGGATGGCGCCCGAAGTGATTGAGGAGATTGGCTATGATTGTGTGGCGGACATTTGGTCGCTGGGCATCACAGCGCTGGAGATGGCCGAGGGGAAGCCACCATATGGTGAAATACATCCGATGCGTGCCATATTCATGATACCACAGAAACCGCCACCTTCGTTCCGGGAGCCCGATCGCTGGAGCACAGAGTTTATTGATTTCGTTAGCAAGTGCCTGGTTAAGAATCCGGATGAGCGTGCAACGGCTACTGAACTGCTGGAGCATGAATTCATACGCAATGCCAATCATCGCAGCATACTGAAGACCATGCTGGAGGAGACGTGCGCCATTAGGGAGCAACAGCGTGCTCATCGAGCAGCTGGCGGTGCCATGAGCCAGGCCAAGAGTCTGGCCACCCAAGAGTCGGGTCTAATGCTACACGAGGAAGAGAACGAATATAATTCGGGCACGGTTAAAACATTTGTAGATCCCGGCACTTTGGTGCCTGAGAAATTCAATGAATACCAAGAGAACTCAGCATCGGATGCGACCATGATAGCACATCGTGAAGATGTGGACGATGCAACACTGGGTCCAGGCGGCATAAAGGCAGGCATGGCCAAAGCAGCAGCTAAGGCGGCAGCTACAGCAGGCGGCGTTGCTGGTGGTACTGGTGGCAGTGCCGATGTGGCTACAGTCGACAGCGGCACCATGGTCGAACTGGAGTCCAATTTGGGTGAGTGTGAAAAAAAGTGAATAGCTTCAACTCTTCAAATAGGGTAGGCGGATATGTCAGACTATCTGAAGCTGTGTTCTTAGTAGGATAGGAGTGTTTAAACATCTTCTCTTCTTGCGGCAGGCACAATGGTTATCAATTCGGATTCGGATGACTCGAGCACGGCAAAGCGGAATGATGATCAGAAGCCGCGCTATCGCTATCGTCCACAGTTCCTCGATCACTTTGAGCGCAAGAATGCGGGCCCCGATGAGAAGACAACCACGGAATACTCGCCAGCTGCAGTGGAACAGCAGCTGCAGCAGCAGCAACAGCAGCAGCAGCAACAACAGCAGCAGCAGCAGCAACAGCAGCCACAGGAGCATTTGGCTAGTGGTGCGCATGATGCCAACAATTGGGAGCACAATATGGAAATGCAGTTCCAGCAAATCTCAGCGATCAATCAATATGGTCTGCAGCAGCACCAGCAGCAACAGCAACAACAGCAGCAGCAGCAACAACAATTGCTCATGGCCTATCCCCTAATGACGGAGCAGCTGATTGCGCTTAACAATCAACAGAATTTGCTGCGCAGCTCGCAGCAGCAGGGAGGAGCGGCAGCTGCAGCAGCAGCAGCAGCAGCAGTTGCTCCAGCTGCGCCACCGCCCGCATATCAGCATCAGCATTTGCATACACAATCGCATGCATATGTTGAAGGCGAATTTGAATTTCTCAAATTTCTCACCTTTGACGATCTAAACCAGCGACTGAGCAATATTGATCACGAGATGGAGCTGGAAATTGAGCAGCTGAACAAGAAATATAATGCCAAACGACAGCCCATTGTCGATGCAATGAATGCGAAGCGCAAACGCCAGCAGAATATCAACAATAATCTAATTAAGATATAAAAGAAAAGAAAACAATTCAAACAAACATATATACATATAAGCATATACATATATGTATATGTATATGTTTAGGCATAAAAGCAAAAGGAATAAGCAAACTCATTTTGAGCAGCAGCTGATATTGTAAGTGAAACGAGAACGTAAAAGCTTTATTGTAAAATGCACTGAAAAGCAGATATAAATATATATGCATATAAATATATATATATATATATTTATTTATATATAGCGAAGAAGCAGGCAAACAAATAACACTCGAAACATATTCTAAAATGCACTTTGTATCGTTTCATAATCGAATCGTGGCATATTATATATTATTTTTAGTGTTTCTCTTAGTACTGCCCCCCCAAAAAAGTATCAAAACAAAAGAATAGAAAATAAAATTCCTCTCAAAGTGCTGCTCATTTCAAAACATAAGACTAAATTGGTGCGTTCTACCTTTGTTAACTAAACTTTATACTATTATTTAAACAAATTAACACATTGTGTTATTTTCCTTTCTATTCATTTAAGACACACAATTTGAGTGCATCACAAAACAATTTTAACAATAAATAAATAAAAAAAAAAAAACAAGCAACTGTCAAGCAATAAAACAAATAGTAAGAAAAAATACAATTTTTATAATGCATATTTTTGGAAGAGATATATAGATATAAATCACACACACATACACACTCACATAAATACATATAAAGTATAAAATATATATAGTAACTAGCGTTTATCTAATAAATAATTTACACAATAAATATATATATATAAACATATTTATATATATAAATTTATATGCAAGCACATATTTGATTTTAAACTAAAACCTAAAGCGAATAGAGGAAAGCCTTTTGCGAATTTCAATTGTCCAAGATATATATATATATATATATATATATATATATATATATATATATATATATATATATATATATATATATATATATATATATATATATATATATATATATATTATATATATAACTGATAGTTTAGCATGTATATAGAATTTTTTCAGTTTTTTTTTTCTGTTTTCTCAATAAAGTGATGAATAAAAAGGTTCTTGGAATTTCTTTCTGCTTGTTGCCCTGTTATTCCGCTATATCCATTTGCTGTGCAGCCTGCTCCAGGTCCTGCAGCTGTGCACGCAAATCATCCGGCAGGCTGTGCTCGTTCAGCGCACTCGGATCCTCGCCGTCGACAACAATCTCCTCGGGATCGGGCGCACGTGGCAGAAACTCTTCATTCGCATAGAGCTGGCTAAAGATTTGACGCGCATTCTCTATAGCCGCATCGTAGTCCTGCTCATAGGCGGGCCCAGCTGTGCAGTGAATGGGCGTGGCAGCGTTGGCAATGCCCTCGGCAGCTGGAGCTGCTATGGTAAAGTAGGCGCTGTACAGGATCTGACACGCATTCGTCTCAAAAAGCTGCGCCACAAAGTCAGCTAAGTCTACGGCTGGCTCAGCGCTAATTGCAGGCGTCGTCAAGTGGAGTATGTCTAGAAAATTGAAGAGAATTGCAAATTAAAGAGAGTTTGCCACAAGAGTGAACTGTAACACCTACACAAACCCTCCGGACAGGCGCCCGAATAGTGCGAGAGTTGTATAAGGCACGCTTCTCGCTCTCCATTCGCCGTCAGCAGTCGCAACAAATTGACGCCGCCGCCCCCTTTATTGAGCTCTTCACTGCCCAAGGGCTTCGAGGTAATGAACAGTGCTCTCGATATACGGGGTTCCGAATCTCCAAAGTGTGTGGCCAATGTGGCAGGCAGTTGGGATGGAGCACAAACTAAATGCTTAGCGCGCAATGTTTTCCCTGCGCTGCTCACACGCAGCTCGCTGTCCGTCCAATTTATGTCGTCCACGCTGCGCTTTAGGCAATAGATGCCGCCATATACAGCGCACAAGCGGCAGAAGCATTGGGGCAATTCGCCACAGCCGTACATGGGAAACAGAAAAGGCGTATTGCCATAGCGACCGAGGCTGCCAAGGAAACGCTGAGTGCGCTCCATGCCCGTCTCAAAGCTGCTGCTGGCATCACACATGGCAATCGCTTGCATCACGCAGTTGGCTATCTTCTCCGTCACGCGCTGTGCTTGCAAATACTCCAGGAAAGTGCGTCCGCGGAATGCTAGCGAATCCTCATTGCATTTATCTTCGCCGTAATCATTGCAAGCCGACAAAAACTTCATCAGGAGTCGCTTCTCGACCATCGTCAGAGTTTTTGTATTGAACACATCGCTGCGGGAGCAGGGCACCGAGACGAGTTCCTTGTTGTACAGCATGCAAACGTGATCCAAGGAACGAAATTCCGCATAGCGACAAATATTCGACTTGATGAGCAATTGCACCAAGGAGCCAGCGCAATAGGCGACACGTGGACTGAGATCCAGGCTAAAGCGACGCGACTTTTCTAGCAGAGATTCACGTGTCCAACTGGTTGCCTGCTGCTGATGCTCTTGCTGGAGCTCCTGATGCTCCTGCTGCTGCTCCTCTGTTGACTTATGCCAGCTGTAACTCCCATTGCGCACGCTGCTGCTGGGCTGCTCCAATAATTTATTAAATGCCTCCAAGCTAAACGAGCTCCAAACATCGCCATAGTAGTCATTGGAATCAAGGTGCAGGACATTTTTACCTATGCGACTGGCCGCGGCGGCAATGCAGGATTCCGAGAAGCCTTAAAAAAACATTCATGAGTCATCACACTCAAGTCGAAGAAAAAAAGAAAACAATAAGAAAAAACGCCCTTTACCTGTGCCTATGACTATCAAATCGAATTCCTCGGGTAGATCATCCGACATGGTTATATTTAATATTTATTGTTGCTTACAAAAATTGATTATTTAAATTTATTTGAAATAACAAATTTGCAGATTACTTTCCGACTATTGTTATTACAGCTGTTGCCTAGTTTAAGTTTAGTATGCTGGTAACCTAGAGCAGTATATTTGGTATTTTTATTGTTTACCAAAACACTGCTTGCCGTAATGAGTAGCATCGTTCAAAACCTACTTGTTGCTGTCATGGTAACGGCAAAACAACGTAAACAAAGAAGGAACAAGGTGTTCATAGGCTCATCATTACAAATTTATTATAGAAATCATGTCGCAAATAACATCAAATAGTTAATATTTAAAATACCAAGCTAAACAAATATATCAAAAGACAAATTCTTCATAAACATATTACAATATTTCTTTTATAATATTAAATTGTTAGCACTGCTATCTGAACTGCTTGCTGTCACCAAACACACCAGAAACGTAATCAAACGACAAAAAATAAACTGGTAATCAATTATTTGTAAACTATTATTATTATCATTACTAATTTAATATATAAAGAATTTTATATTCAATATTGCTTCTACTGCTATTAAATATTCATGCAAAACTTTGTATTTTTTTAAACATGGTTACACTGTATGTGGAATGAGTAGTATCGTTTCAAAACTACTTGTTGCTGTCATAGCAACGGTAAAAAGCGTAAACAGAAAGCTGAAAAAAGTTTCCAGCTCTGCAAAATGCAGCGAGAGGGCAATAATTTTCGAAAAAACCATGCTGCTATAGGAGTTTAATATGTGAAAATGTCGTTCGAGAAGATATTGTACAAATATGATGAGCCGCACGGCATTGGCGATGTCTACTTCATTTGGCAAAAGAGTGCCGGCGCTTTGTTGGCCACAACGGGCACCGATGGCTCCGTAGCTCTATACAATCGCCAAGGCCAGCTGGTGCAGCGCATTATATTAGCCGGGTAACATATAGATATGCCTACCTCCTCAATATTTATATGACATAATGCCTATTACAGCTTGTGCTCTGGTTTTGCTTGGGACTGCGAGGGTGATCTTTTGGGTATCATTACCAGCAGCTCTCCGAATATCACTCTTTGGGATTATACGACACAGCAAAAGCTAACTGTAGAGTCTGGACTGCGCGATCCACTCACCTGCATATTGTGGTCCAAGCAGCAGCAGATTTTGGCTGTGGGCACTGGCCGTGGCAATTTGGCCATCTACAATCATCGCAGTGGAAAGCGCACCCCGGTGATTGGCAAGCACAACAAGCGCATTACATGCGGCGCCTGGTCAGCCCAAAATCTGCTTGCCCTCGGCTCCGATGACAAAAGTTTCTCACTGAGCAGCGAGGATGGCGATACGGTGCGCATTGTTCAGCTGCGCGATGCCCCCTCCGATATGTATTTCGCAGAAATGGCGAATGATGAGCGCATAGCAGGTGATAATGCTATTAGCATGATCATTGGCAAGCGCACGCTGTTCCTGTACTATCTGCCAGAGCCGGAGAATCCAACAGAACTCGGCTTCCAGAGTCGCTATGGTTCGCTGTTGCAGCATAAATGGTTTGGAGATGGCTACATACTGCTGGGATTCTCCAATGGCCATGTGGTGGCTATTTCTACACATCCCAAGGACGTCGGCCAGGAGCTGTGGCAGGTGCGAAATCACAAGGATACGCTCACCGGGTTGGCCTACTGTCCATCTCTAGATATTGTTGCCTCCTGTGGCGATGACAAGTTAGTTGATCCAATTTCAAGTGCTGCATTATCTTTCACTCTCTCTTCATCCACACAGCATTAAGATCCACTCGATAACGAATCTGCAGGAAACAGAACGCATTATCACAGTGCCGGATCATGCGAGCGTGCAAATGATTGATTGGTCACCAGATGGACAGCTCTTGGCGGTGACTACCAGTGGAGGTACCGTCTACACCTATGTAACCAAGCTGCCTCACATGTTTGCCGTGTCGGCTCCACGTCTGGTCATGTTGAGCAGCCTGGCGGAAGCTTCCATCTACGTCTATGCGCCAGATAAATCAAAAACAGTGCCTTTTCGCCTGCCCTTGGAAACGGAGCCATCTTTTCTGGCCATTGGCCCGTATAATTTTGCTGCAGGCCTGGATAAACATGTCTGGTTCTATGATCTGGGCAAGAGTTTGGGTGATGAGCCGCGTCCACTTAGCGAAAGAGACTTGCCCAATGACGTTGTGGCTATGAAATTAAACGCGGATTACTGCGCTGCTCTGTGCCCGCCACAGTTAATACTCCAAGCCATCGCAGCGGATAATCCCAATTGCAAGGATAAGCTGCAGGCGTGCTTTCCCAGCGCACTGCCCTCCTCCCTGCCCAGCGATGCGGTCATCACATGCTTTGCACTCAGCCAGGAGCTACTCATCTTTGCAACGGACGTATGTAATAGGGAAATTAGTTTATGATTTGCTATTTATTATGTTTACTTTTTAGATTGGACATCTGGTGTTTTACTCGCTGGAGAAGTGGGATACGTGCACTATCTATCGCCACAGCAATGGCATACGCCAGCTTTATACAGACGTCGAGGGCACTAAGACGATTTTCATAGATGAACATGGCCAGGGCTTTGTCTATTTGCCTGCCTTAGATCAGGAGGCTCTGCTCATTGCGGAGCTGCCCAAACAGTGTTTGGGTTGCCTGTGGGACTTGACGCAATCCAATATTTTTATAAGCTACGATGCTCGCCTTGTTTATACGCATGTTTTTACGCGTCACTCGGTGCGTGGCAGATACAGTCAGAGATTAGGTGAATCGAAGCTAAATCCTGGCCAGGTGCCTTTGCTAGTCTGTGCGGGTGAGATGGCTTTACATATCGATGGCGGGCAGTATGCCACGCAATGCTTGAGCACACATGTCATCAATCCCACAAATAGTCAAACGGATAATTTGCTGTTGCTGCTGAAGCTGAAGAAATACGATGAGGCCTACAAGCTGTGCGAGCAAATGCAATTGGACAGCGCCTGGCGACAATTTGGTGAACATGCCATAGCGGATCTAGAGCCAGAAATGGGTTAACTATAAATTATATAATAATGTTTGTTCAGCTCTCAATAACATAAATCTCTGTATTGACAGCTCTGCGCGCCTATCGTCAATTGGGCGATGCGGCTTTAGTCAATGCGCTGGATGAACTGATTTACGTTGAGGATTTGCACATGTTGTGCGGCTGCTGTTGCATGCTTCTGGCTCAATACGATCAGGCTAAGGAGTACTTGTTGAAGGGAGTGTATACACGTGCTGCTCTGGATCTAAGCAGGGATT
Organism: Drosophila anceps; assembly: GCA_035045945.1. Lineage (NCBI taxonomy): Eukaryota > Metazoa > Arthropoda > Insecta > Diptera > Drosophilidae > Drosophila > Drosophila anceps. Next base: position 8,078,850 of record JAWNON010000073.1, read on the forward strand.
TGCTGCAATGGGATCAGGCGCTGCTTCTGGCACACAAATACGAACCGAATGAGGTGCCTTACATAGCGCGCGAATATGCCCAACAGCTGGAGTTTACGTAAGACAACAAAAACTCTCGTGAAAGAACAACATTTAATCAAAGCTTATCTAGTGGCAACTATGCGGATGCACTGTATCACTATGAGAAGGGCTACAAGGAGGATTTGATTAATAACGAGGATTCAGAGCCGCCTACTTTGCTGCACAGCACACCGGAATACGAGGAGCATGTGCGTCTCTGCAAAATGGGCATTGCACGCACCTCCATACGTGCGGGCGATTTTCGACGTGGCGTAAGAGCGTTCGCATCATTTGTCCTTTAATCCTTGTAATGTCTATTTATGTTACTCTAACCAGATTCAATATGCTGTGGAGCTGCAGGACAAGCAGCTGCTTTTCGACTGCGCCGAGCTGCTGGCCACTGTGGGTCATCTCACAGAGGCGGCTGGTCTTTATGAACGTGGCGGATACTACGATGAGGCTTGCGGGCATTATATCTCTCTCAAGATGTGGCACAAGGCTAACAATATATTGGGTCATGTGAAGAGCAGCAAATTGCATGCAGCCTATGCCAAGGCCAAGGAATCGGACGGACAGTTCGAGCAAGCCATAAACAGCTATCGCATTGCCGGCGATTTGGATGCCTGCGTTAGAATCTATCTGGATCATCTGTGTGATCCACATGCTGCCTCTGAAATTGTTCTGGAATCACGCTCGATGGATGCAGCTAAGATGCTGGCCAAGTTCTATCAGAAAATTAACGATATTGAGCAGGCTCTACAATTTCTCGTCATATGCGGCTGCGTGGAGGAGGCCTTTGCTCTGGCCCAGCGTCATAATAAGCTGCGTCGCCATGGCGAACTTCTGGAGCGTTATGAGAATGCCAAATCCGCAGATTATCTGGCACTGGCTCATTATTTTGAGAGCGAGAAATACACGCTGCTAGCGGGCAAATATTATTTTCTGGCCAGAGAATTCACCAAGGCACTCCGTTTTCTGCTTAAAGCCTCTGCTTTTAGCAATGAGGAGTCGCAGGCACTATCGCTGGCTATTGACTGCGTGGCCACCTCTAATAATGAGCAGCTTGCCACGCAGCTAATTGAATTTCTGCTAGGCGAACTCGATGGTGTGCCCAAGGATCCGCGTTATCTGTTCCGCTTGTATATGGCGCGCAAGCACTACAAGGATGCGGCTAAGACAGCGGTTATTATCGCCAATCAGGAGCAGCTTTCGGGCAATTATAAATCAGCTAGAGACTTACTTTACTCCATGTACCAGGAGCTGCGTCGTAATAATCTCTCGGTGACTGCTGAAATGCGACACAATTTGATACTGCTGCATCGCTACACGCTGGTGCGAATCCATGTCAAGCTAGGCAATCATCTGCTAGCCGCCAAGCTGCTCGTCCAGGTGGCAGCCTGCATCTCACAATTTCCAGAACGTAAACTAGAGATTTATAAATCTAATTCAAAATAGTTATTAATGCTTGATTACCCGCAGATATTGTGCCCATACTTACATCGACTGTCATAGAATGCCATCGCGCTGGCCTAAAGAAATCCGCGTTTACCTATGCCTCAATGCTCATGCGTCCTGATTATCGCAATCAACTGGATGGACGTTACATTAAGAAAATAGAATCGATTGTACGTAAAGCACCGAAGGGCATCAAACAGCTACGCGACGAGATCGATGACGAGACGATGGAATGTCCCATCTGCGATGCCAATTTGGCCAACATGGAGGTGACCTGCTACAGCTGCAAGACAACGTTGCCCATTTGCATTGCAACGGGCCAGCACATCATTAAAACTCAGATGACATCCTGTCCGCAATGCGATTTTCTATGTTTTCGCGGAGAAATGGAGAAGTGGGTCTACGTTTCTTATTGAACAAGTATACAAAAGTAATATATACTATAATTTGCTTTTACTTTTAGCATTCTGTCGGAAAATGGAGATTGTCCTATGTGTGGCGAGCGTGTGGCTCCTGAGCAGCTCCTGGATGTGGAGGACATACGTCCTTATATACTAGCTGCCACCTAGACTAATATACAACATTTAGTACTTAATACTGATAGACTGCACAGAACACCAAATAATATTTTGTAAGTTATTTAGGGCATTTTATAACATGCTGCATAGCACCAATTACACCTGGATACAGAACATTTAATCGTCTTTAGTTATTGAGTTTATAAAGAGAGTCTTTGACAAGTCTGCAGAGGATCACAGATTTTACTTACATATCTAAATTTTACTTATATAGATTAGACTTAAATAAACCTAGGGTATAGCTAGTCAATATGAAGATCACAGATATCACTAATATTATATTTAGTTTATAATACATCCCTCGCTCAGGGAAATAATTGACGTCAGATATAAGTCTCCTTTTTAGATAGAGTTGACAGGGAAACGAGTCATACTTAGAGTTTACTCAGATACTACGTGTAGTAAAGTAGTAACTCGCTAGTGAATGCTCCTTGATTCCTCAATTGATTGAAGACCTATTTAAGCAAAAAAAAAAACGTAAGATGATTTTATAAAAGCCATAAGCCTAAGCAACCGTACTTACCTTTCACAAGCACACATATCCATTATATTGAAATACTCCTGGACTTCTTTACTCTACTACTTATAAGACCTTCGAACTATTCAGCTCAACTCATTTATTTCTAGAAATTATTCACAACAATTTCAATTTGATCTATTGGCATAGAGTTCATTACTTTTTAAATTGCACTCCAAATTTCGTGGCCTGTATGTCACATTCAGGTAGACTCTGTTGCAGTTGGCTGGCCACCTCATCTATATTCTTGACGTAGAGCATATCGAAGATGAGCAACTGCTTCAAATTCTGCAGCTGGCTGATGCTGGCCAAGCCAGAGTCTCTGATATTATAGCAACCGGATACCTGTAGATGTGTTAGCGACTGGCGTATGTATGCCAAACCCTCCAAACCGTCGTTTTCCAAATGCTTGCATTTGTGAAAGATAACGGTGTCTATGTTGTCGCAGCCTTCGAAATGATGCAAACCAATCTTCATGATCGATGAATTGGTGGCGTCCACGACTTTAACGCGAAACTGCGTATTCTCCGATGGCAGATGATTGTAATCCTTCCACAGTTTGCTTGGATTTTCGGTGAAACGTACACCGCCACCGTTCTTTAATATCCATTCGGCGCAGAGGCGATTCGGACCCACCCGTCTCAAACGATCCTTATCCACCTGGTTGAAGGCCACCGCCACATAGCCCCATATGCTGCGTGCTGCTGGTATTGTTATAGTGATTGTTGTATGTGGTTTGGTAACGTTATACCAGTAATTTTGTTGAAAGCCATTGCCAGTCCCTTGCGTAATTAATAAACGTTTCGAAAGCGTTTTTGTAATTGTGTGTAAAATGGACATTGTTATAAACAAAACAGATGTTTTTAATAGTACATCCCTGTCTTTAATGCACCCCTGCCGTTGAACAGGTGTTTTCAACTAAAACCAGTGCAGCCCTGTGCGCTGTGCAGCCCTCGATTAAAACACAGTTATTACTATTTCCTTGATTTAATGGCAATAATGGTCCCTATATTTAAAAGAAAATTTGCCATTTTTTCAATTTAATTGAGCCAAAAAAAAAACTGTTTTCAAATATATTTTGTGGAACTTGTCAACACTGTTTTGGCAGCTCTGACTGTTGTCGCAGCGCAGCGCAGCTGAACATTCACACACTCTCAACTTATCGATATAATATTTACCAATCAGTTCTCGTTAAGTTGTCAAAGCGTAAGGTTGTCGCGTCGCAAGAACAATCATCATTTCTCTTCGCTTAATTAATGGAAAACAAAAGCGCGTGTATGTTCCAAATCAATATAAAACTAACTGAAAACATTAAATAATGAAATGCAAGTGTATTGCATATGTGTGATAACACATAATAAGCATAATGCATTGCTTTTTGTGCAGGCAACAAAATTCTAATAGTGGAAGTGAGAACTTCTACACAGAGATTGAGAAGCGAGAGAGAGAGAGAGTGAGTGAATAACAGCGCCTGCGAGAGCGAGCATAAAATCACAGTCACAGCAGCAGAAGCAGCAGCAGCAGCAATAACAAAAATAAATACATACACACACACTGAAATGTACGTATATATAGTAGTTTTAAGGCATTTAACTTTTTACATGATATTGTTTTTTTGTTACGCATTTATTTGCTGTAAGTTTAGTTGGCGGCAACAATCAAAACAATCAAACGAAAAACCAAATTCAATCTTGATAGGCATGCAACACACACACACACACAAACACATATGTATATATGCACGCATACATGTGTATGTATGGCAGGCGCGCATTAAATAAAAATAAATTCTGCCGCTGCGTTTGCGTTTAGTTTATTTTGTGTGTACGTGCGTGTGTGTGATTGCGAGTGTGCGTGTGTGTGTGTGTGTGTGTGTGTGTGTGTGTCGGTGTCAGTGACGTTGCGTCGCGCTGCCGCAGTCGCTGTCCCGCTGTCTCACTGGCCGCTGCCAGCGCGCGCGTCAGCATCGAACGTGTTAAAGTGACGAATAAACAACACAGAATCGTTCACTAGAAAAGATACGACAAATAGACATACAGACAGACAGACAGTCAAACATTTGTACATTTCTTTCACACAGCCACACATACACTCTCGCACACAGACACAGACACGCTGTGCCTTTATGGCCGCAGCAGACATTTTGGCTGCTCCGTTCGCGCAATTTGTTTATATGAGTGCAACCGCAACGTACCCCCACCCCTACCCCATCTCTCTCTTAATACCGCTTGCTAGGTGTGTAAAATCCCCCCACCTCCCACGCCTGCCCGCCACCATCAACTCTATTGCCATACGTTTCAGCCAGCAGTTTTCATTCACGCTAATTTTGCCTTCACTTCTATTTATATGCTCATTTCAAATAAGCTTACTAAAGAAGGGTATATTGATTTACTCAGCAAGCAGCTAAAGTTTCGATAATTCAAATGATATATAGTGTATATATATATTGCTAAGCTGAGCAACTTTGATTTCCATGGTATATGGCAGCTGCGCTTTAGATTTGTTTATGCCTTCGCCTATACACCCTAACACTTATTGCCTTTCTACAGGGCATCGCGCTGTCGAGCTCTGTCGCCTGCAGCGCTTTTACTTGTTTTCTACTTCCACTTTTGTTTTTTTTTGTTTTCGTCTACTCCTGAGGCACCCAACTGTGTGCATTTGTGTGTGTGTGTGTGTGTGTGTGTGTGAGTGATTGTGTGTGTGCGTGTGCCAAGATGAAGAATGATATGCAGCAATGTTAGATGATAAATAGCGCGCTATATTAAATGATTTATTTTGCCTGCCTGCCTGCCTGCCTGCCTGTGCCCTCTCTCTTTCCCTCTGCCTTCCCACCTCAGGTTCATTGTGCCCGCCCGTTCGCTCGCTTTGCATCTCTCTCTCTTTCTCTCTCACTCTCTTGACCGTAGCTAAAGGCAGTCCATCTATGGACTAATGCTAATGCCTATGCTGTGCTTTCAATCTGTATATCTTGCTGTTGCTGTTGTTGTTCTTGCTCCCATTGTTGTTGTTGCTGTTGTTGTTGCGGCTGCTCTGGTAATTGATCAAGCAATTGTACAAATCCACGGTACAGTCGGTACAGTGCGCCTTTTATTCAGTTTAATAAATCTGAACGCAAGTTCAAGAAATCTTAATCTGCTCTAAACGATCTCACATGCTTTTCATCCTCAACTATCTTCCATTTGTACATTTTAAGTGCATAATAGCATTCATTGCCTTGGCTATAGCATTACATGATATGTGCAATCTTAATTCGTTTATAGGACGATAAGTGCAGCACAAATGATATAATGTGCATTTATATTTGCATGTATAATAGAGCAAAAGTGTATATTTATATAAAATTTATTTTTATGCACATTTTTTGTCTGTAATACATTTAAAAATAAAAAGCGACACTAATTCCAAAATTGAAATATGAGAAACATATTTTTGTGCTAAAAGGAAAAAAGGAAATCCCAGAAATTTTAAATCTTCAAACTAGAAACCTTCCAGATTCGTTATATACTAAGATTCTCATTGAAGTAGTGTTATTTCTAGCACTCTATATATACCTATACCAAATTTAAATGGATACTAGAATTTTCGAAAAAATAGGCGAAAAAAACTGTATGTCAATTATCAAAAAACTAATATTAGAAATTAGTTTTTTCATAAAGAATCTGAATTGCAAGAGAAATTGATGCTGTTTGCCAAAATTCTTTTCAGTTTAAGCAGAGCTTTGAGACTAAGCAAACAATAAATAAACGAAGCAAATAAATGTACTAAAAATTACTCTGAGAAATGATTTGTAAATACTGCATAGAAAGTAATTAAAATACTAAAAAGTTAAACGACTTAATTCTTTTAGTATTCTAACAAAAAATACTTCATTTTGTATTATGTTATCAAAGAACTTGCTTAACCTTTAAATAATCCAACTTAACATCTAAATGAATCAATTTTTAAAAATATTTAACTATTTCTTACTATTCTTGCTGAACATTTAACTGAACATTTAATATAAAACAGAAATTCTATGCATATAACATGCATAAGTCAAATATTTACTTCGGCAATTGCAAATTTGTTAAAAATATTTTCTAGTTTTTTAAATTTTTTAATATTCTTTGCAAGCTTTCAACTTTTTCTCTTTTTTTATCTTATTACACACACACACACACACACACACATATGTATGTATATGTATGTATGTGTATAGTATATAGCAATTTCCGGATTGCACTCATTATAAAATTGTTAGATTATTCAATTGAAATGCCATTTGGCATCTGGCTGCTGAGTCAAATATTCCAACAATTATTTCATTTACTGTTGGGGATTTTATTTCTCCGCTAATCGCATATCATTTCCACAGCATTTCCACTGGCTTTAATCGTTTGCCATGGTCGACAGCGAGAGAGGGAGAGAGACAGACAGAGAGAGAGAGAGAGAAAGCGAAGGCAAAAAACATGAAAACAATTTCTAAAAAATGTGTTTTTTTTTTTGTGCCATTTATGCGGCTTTTTTTATTTATTTATTTTTATCAAATTAGTTATAATTACACTTAATGCAATTTAGTTATGAGGTTCTGTGTTGTTGTTGTTGTTGTTGTTTTCTCTCAATGTTCGTGCTGGTTTTATTTTTTCTTCTTCCTCTTCATTGCGCTCTTCGGGGGGTTTTCACGATTTGTGCAAGTTGCATTTGTTGCTGTTGCATTTGAAGCTTTAGAAAAAACGTTTTTTTTTTTGTTACAAGGGCTTGGCATATACTACACACACACACACACACACACTCACATCTGTGCTGTAATGAGGGTGCCAAAGAGGGTTGTGCGAGGTGCGGCAGAAGGAATGCCCCTGTTGTTTCTATTGAGCACACGGCGAGGTGTTAATGCATTCTGGATTTGTAGATTTTTTAGTTGGTCTGATAATTTTAACCGCATTCTGAGTACCTTGTGCTTGTTCCTCTTCTTCTTCTTCTTTTTCTTCTTCTTCTTCTTCTGCTTTAACGTCTACTTCCACTTGGTTTTTAATTTATTTTTTTTTTTTATTGCATATTGTTTGCACTCAACCAAGATTCGTAATGTGCTAAAATATTTATGAATTAGCGCGAAAGCCACGTTCCAAGTATAAAGATTTGTTTAACGATCGTGTCGAGAGAACTGAAAAAAAAAACGTAACCCCGATGAAAAACTGTAGATATGGCTTGCAAAATAAAATTATATATATATATGTATATATATTATATACATATATAAGCTATATAGTATAAGCGAAATTATTTTGTTTATACTTAAATCAAGTTTTCAACAGATATCATTTTTAATCTTACTTGAACACAAATTAATGAGATATGATAAATGTTCATATACATATATATATATATATTTACTTATACCATCAAACAAAGATGAAGAAAAAGGATTTTGAAATATATAAAAACAGATTTCTTGGTTATATTTAGAGCTGATTTAAGCAGAAATTATTTTGTTTATATGTAGAAGCAAAGATTTTAATCAAGATACATAAAATAAATAAGTATATATATGAGTGTATATGTATCTAAAATATTATTGATTAAATTTTTATATATACATACAATTTTATATGTCAGCTGTATGATAGATATGATATAAATCTATATCTATATGAAAGATAGTTATAAAATAATTTTGGTCTATGATCGTATATAGCACAGCAGTAAATCAAGTTTAAATATCAAAAACATCTATTCGATGGTTATTTATTAGAATTGGCTTATAATATATATGTATATACATATATACGGATTCATTCGAATATAATATATATGATATCTACGTATATCTATATATATATCTATATCCATTAATTAAATGATGGTTAATTTGATTGGAAAACTTTTGTAGATAGAGACGGAAATACTAAAAAAAAAATAATATTATTATAGATAAATTCTTGCCTCATCAGCTATATGCTATACTAGACGGATATTACTTAATATTATAAATATATAGAAAAAATGCAAAAAAAAATAAGTTTATCAAATTCAAAAGTTTTATATGATTCATATTTAATATTATATTTATATAATGCAAAGTAGTTCGATGTGATGGGCTCTTCCATATGCATATGTATATATATGTTATTATTATATTCAGCTCAATATTTAAGTAGAGAGAGAGAGAGAGAGATATATTCCTTACATATTGTATTGTTTGTATACTGTGCATATATTTCTTATATCTGTATGTTATGTATCTCAGATATATTTTGCTATATCTTCTGATATGCAGCTCAAATATATATACATATATAGTTTGTATATCTCTCTTTCTCTCTCTTAGCTGTTTTTCTCTCAGGTTTTATATAGATCTTATTTCTGTCCAATATCTATTCCAGATCATATATCCTGTATCTCAGATAAATTTGTAGTGTATATCTTCACGTAGTGTAAATCTTCTTCTTTTTCGATTATTCCCTCTCTCATATTTTATGTATATCTTAATATTCACTTTTTCCGACCGATATCTTCTCTGTACATACATATATATTTCATCTCAGCTACTATTTGTCTTGTTGCCCAACAACTACCACATTGCCTGATCAACCTATAATACCCTACAAACTAAATCTGTATCTTCGTATATGGTTTGCCTGATCAACTTGTAATACCCTGCACGGCAAGTGTGCAATAGGAATTTATGAATCATATTGTGCGCAATTTATGATGCTCGCAAAACTGCTAAGCGGATTAAAAAACATGATTTATGATTTCCTTCTTAAGAAGGTCTAACCATATAATCCAACGGCTAGAGAGCTGCAGCTACAGCTACGGCTACGGCTAGTGCGAAGACTTCAAAGGAGTCGCTGGCTGTGGCTAACTTTGATTATATGAATGATGGCTAATATGCCATGAAATTGTTTGGCCTCATTGCTCATTATTGTTAGCATTATTATTGTTATTAGCAACGAAACCTCGGCTAGATTTTTCATATCATTTAACACAGTTGAAGTCGTTTTTCCAGCTAAACGCGAGCTGCGGCTTGGCCTTATGCTTTATAGATATATACATACATATGGCTTGCTGAGGTGTATTGAAGGGGCCTCAAGGTGTGAATTCTAGTTAAATTCAATATCGTAATGTGCGCATCGTATGCATATGGGGCCGTCAATTTTCTTAGCCAAGATTATATCAAAAGGAGGGTAGAGAGCTCATAAATAAATGCATTTAATGCTTGGCTGCGCGCCTGGCAAACCCAACTTGCCCAGTACTTTATTTTCTGCTGCTGCTTCTTTTAACTCTTTTTTATATATTGTTGTTGTTGTTGTTGTTGTGCTAAGCTTGTCTCACGGAAGGAATCTGCGGCAATTGGCCAAGACTTGCAGCACTTTGACTTGAACCTTCGCTCTTCTCATCATTAGCAATTTGAAATGCATTCAAAAAAGGAGCTCTCTCTCTCTGTGCCTGTCTGTCTGTATGTGTATGTGTATGTGTGTGTATCCAATTATTTTCACATTTTATGGCGTAAATTTTCTTAAGCCCCCCAAAACCATTTTTCAACCGAAACGAAACGAAGACAACAACAACAACAACAACAACAGCAGCAGCAGCAGCAGAAATGCAGCTCCACGTCCAGCTCCAACTAAGGCACACAGCAGAGCAACAAATCTTAAAAAGGCATCAAGATTATTGCACAGAAAAATTCTTTTCTTCACACCTCGAACGTTGGCTGGCTGGATGGCAGGCCCCAACGGAGACTTCCGAGCGGGACAACAACAAAAGGCCAAGGCTCCAAAGAATTAAATGTGACTTCAAAGAAAGGCACAAACAACAACAAAAGTATTGAAGACGAAGAAGAAGCAGTCGCAGCAGCAGCAGCAGCAGCAACAAGAAATATGGTCAAAACGAATGCGGCCAACACCAACAATGGACATGTGCAACAACAACAACAACAACATCAACAGGCAGCAACAATAAAAACCAATTTAAGCCAACCGACGCGTCGCCTCCATGCGGCTCGCTGCGTCTATCTGTATCTGTATCTCTCGCGTGTGTATGTGTGTGTGTGTGTGTGTGTGTGTGTATCTGGAGGATTTCACGTAGGTTGTTGTTATTTTTCTTTTAACTCGAACTGACGTTGGGCACAAAACGTCAACTGTGAGGCAGCAACAGCAACAGCAACAGCAACAACAACAAATGCAACAGCCACAGCAACGCATACGCAATCAGTTTCAGAAATCAGATTCGGTTCGAAGTTGAATAGTTGTCGGTTATGTTGTTGTTGTTGTTGTTGTTCTTGCTGTTGTTGTTGTTATTATGTGGGTATCTCTCTATGTGCCACATGTGTGTGTTTGTGTTTGTGTTGGTGTCGGTGTGTGTGTGTGTGTGTGTGTTTGCTACGTGCACGTCTGCTGGTCTCTGCTTCTGCTTCTTCTACTTCTACTTCTTCAGCCGCATAGGGTTAAACAGATCTATTGATATACAAAACATGTTTCGAACAAAAAATAAATCAAATAAAATAAAATAAAAATATATTTAAATTATTTACACTCGCTCTATTATAGTGAAAAAAGGCAATGAAGAACTGGGCAAATGCCCGAAAAGTTGGTTCCCATAAAAGCAATTTATAGAGAGATTTAGAAGAGTACGTAAACACTACATATGTGACTATAATATGGTATATTTCTGGGCTTAGAACACCAATCAATTGTAGCTAATTGAGTAGAAGGAATTCTTTAAATAAAACTACAAAAATACCAATTGAAAAGGGTTTACGAAGAAGAGCTTGAGAATCGTGTAGAAAATAACTAAAAAAAGAGTAGAAATCAAATTAAAATAAAAAATAATATATATAATATTCATTTAGAAATCTTATACAGAGGGAAAAGATGTACTTGTGTTCATATCCTATCTTTCAATCTGTATATAATATGCTCAATAAAGAGGGAAATATCTATATTGTTGTAATATAGTATCCTTTTCTGTCTTTTCACATTTTATATTATAATAATATAAATATATATATTTATATATTGTATATAACTTACAATTTATATAGTTATTAGTATTTATATTTATATTATTATATATAATCACAAAATTTTAATATCGTATTGAGATTGTTTAGATTAAATATCTGTGCATAGTTATAGACAAAGATATAGAGCCAATGTTTGGAATGGTATATTGTTTATATATATTTGTATAATTTGAAATTATATAAATTAATATAACATGAAAACAGTAAAACAAGTTAAAGAGTTATGCATGCCAGATATATTCTATATATTCTATACTCTTATATATTCTATAAGTGGCTTGAGATTTAAATAAGAATTAGATTTCTACAGGCTTAAGATTGACAAAGCTTACAAATCATATTTAAAGAAAGATCTTGTATCAATACCAAAATATATACATATATAATACAAATTTGTAGATCTTCTATGTATATGCCTATATGATAATGCCTAAAAAATGCCACATTTACAGCTATATCATATTTGAATAGAATACAGGCCATACAAGGTGCATAGAACACCCTGCAAGTGTATCGTTGAAACGGCATAAAAGAGCCAACGAAATTGTATAGAAATTCGTTCATTGAGTGAAACATACAAATAGAATTTATCATTTATCATTTACCTTTGAAATGTTGCCCAAAAGTCTGTCTTTAATCTTAACTCCAAAGCCGTAACATTCAATTAAAGAAGAATGAAGAAGAAAATCAATGCTGCGCTTTGTTCCAATTTGGTTCGACTTCAAAAATTAAAAAATAAAAAGAAAATCAAATAAATTTTTGAGCATTTGCTATGCTGCGTGAACAATACGAAATGAAATAAATCGAAATGAAAGAATGAAAAAAAAAAACATATTCTAAAGGCTGTTCAGCAGATTGTATAGCTTTTGTGTTACATTTTTGGGATTGTCATGGCAAAAGTCAGAACACCCATGTGTGTGTGTGTGTGTGTGTGTGTGTGTGTGAGTGTGTAGGACAGTTGAGAAAACGTTTTGAGTTGCCTTAATCTTAATGCGCCCATTTGGCCGTCAGGCTTCCTTATTATAAGTACTTTTCACCTTCAGCTCGGCTGCTGCTGTCCGAACTCGAAGTGGCAAAAAGCAACAACAGCAACAATACCGAACCAACAACAACAACAAAAAAACCCCGAAAGAAACAGATGCTTCGAAAAACGAAGAGAGATCATAGCACAAACAACAGCTACAACAACAACAACAACAACAACAACAATGCTGAAACCCTCTGTGAAATCCCAAAGAGTCTGCCCCATGCCTCATGCCACACACTGGAAAACGAGAGGCAACAATCCAGTTTTCAGTTTCTTATTATTATATATATTTCTTTCTTCTTCTTCTTATTCTTTTTGGTTGTTCTTGTTGTTGTTGGCTTGCCTCTTCTTCTACTGCTGCTGCTGCTGCTGCTGCTGCTGCTTTATGCTGTGGTCTGTTCTTTGATTCGGGATCTCGGGATCTCAGCAGTTGAAGTTTTTCAGAATTTCGTGCTGTGTGCCCCGTCGTCTCTCATTGTTGTTGTTGTTGTTGCTTGTCTGACTGGCTGTGCTGTGCTGTGCTGTGCTGTGCTTTGTATTTTATTTTTTCTTCACACCTTCGAAAAGGCAAAGGCACAAATTTTGTACGTCCGTCGACTGGAAATTCAATTCAATTCCCTTGCCACAGGCCGCGGGCCGTCAAAAAGAGACGCCCGAGCGGCAGTTGTAGCCGGTTTTTGGTGTTGGTGTCGCGCTTGGTTTTCTCACTTGCCCACAGCACTAACTCTGTATGTGTGTGTGTGTACCTGTCTCTCTGTATATGTGTGTGTGTATCTGTGTCTCTTTCGGCTCTGGAGACTGCAAACTGCGAACTTGGCAGCGCGCAAACTTGACAGCCCTTCTGCGCGTTTTTGTAAGTCTTCGCCTGCCAGGATCGCTTTTTTTTTTTTTTTGTTTCAGCTTTTTTCTTCTTCTTATTTCATCGTTAAGATCTTTTGACAGCCGCAATGCGTTCTTTTTTTTTTTTGTTTGTGTTTGCATACCCTTTGTGTAAGGTTTAAGCGTGGTATAATGCTATAGTGTGAAGATTCAAGATTGTATATAGAGTATATATGTATATGCTTGAATCGATATATATCGATGCCTTAAAGTATGTTTTCTAAATATGTGCTTTACGTACAGCTTTTAAAGTTCATATTTAATATAAAATTTAGTTCAACTTCAGCTTGTTTCAAATGTGTTTCATATAAGATCTAAGGCAAAGGATGCTTTTGACTCATAGAACAAATTTTATTATGTATATAAAAGCTTTATTTGGCTTAAATGCATAATTTTATGGAATTTCTGAATGCCTATATAAAATATATATTGATTTTAATTTATTTGCATATATTTCAGTTATTCAATATCTAAAAAAACATTTGATTTCTAGCATAGAAGCAATTTTTATTCATTTTACACATTTCACTTTGTTCATTAATCGATACTTATCGATTTAACCACTACCTATCGTTAACTTACGCAGTTACAGCGCTTTAGCTCAAGAATTTGGCACATTTTAAATAGATTTCACTTATAATAATATTCAAAAAACATAAATTTCATTTGTATATTACACAAGAACCAGTAAATGAACTAGTTCTATGAGCAAACTCTAAACACTAATAACAGTGAACTAAGCATATCTCTGCCAACTACAGCATAACTGCTAGTCGTTCACTTTTAAGTGGAGCAGTTCCTTGCTGCAGCTTGTTCGCATCTTGTTTTGCATTTTTTTTTTTCTCCCTTTTTGAATGGAACTCAATTTGACATGCCTGAAGATTTTCTTGAGCCGCTTTAACAAAGAAAACGAAAAAATGAAAGAAAGAAGAAAAAAAACTGAAAAAGAGAACCGAAAATTAAATCGAAAAATTATTGCGCGCAGCGGATTAATTTGCTGCTGCTGGTCATGCCTACAGCCCACGCCCTACGCCTACACAGCCTCTCTGTCGCCTTTGATGTGCATCCGTAAGCGTTAACTGTCGACTTAGCCAAGTTAGTCCATTTCAGTTCAAGGTGGAGGCATTAAGGCCGTAAAGATCTGGACTTAATATACTTTTGGCCTGGCGAACTGCAAAGGAAATCATCTACATACATACATATATAGTAATAATAACAATGCCCACTTGACATTATCTAAAATTGGAGCCCCTTCTATTTCGTCTAGCGCTTCTTCTTCCTGCTCCTCCTCCTCCTCCTCCTCCTCTAGCACAAGTCTGTTCGGGGCCTTTGGCTAAGTTGATTTTTGTCGCAGCCATAAAAATGTGTTTGTCGTTCGCTGCTTATCGTTTGACTGCTTGATAACACATTTAGTAATAACAAACAGAAATACTACAGATAAACCAGAACGCCTCATAAAATACCCTGTAATGGAGTTGCGAGTGCATCAAAGTATATATGGGCATAAATGTAATATATATTTTATTAGCTAAGCAAATAGTCTATGTAAACCTGCGAGAAAATCACAAAACTACTTGATATCAAGTAGTAATTCCCTTTAATATACCCTGTAAATTACAAATATTAGCTAAAAATCTGTTTAAAAATAAAAAAGAAGTTAGCTGCATATTAAATTAATTATAAATTCAATTTTGTTGCTCTTAAACAGCATATGCCCCATATTGCATATTACAGGGTATACGCATTGGCTAATATCCCTAAATTTGCATATAAATCTGAGCATCATTGCGCCTTTATATGTCTTTGGGTGATTGATTTTTGGCATTCAAACTCAGCATACCCCAGCTCTCATCTTTTACAGAGTATATTTGGTATACATACTCTATACATACATCGAGAGTCCATTAAAATACACTTAAAAATATTTTAATACTTGCATTTATCTAGCTTCTGGCTTTAATACTAGGCACAAAGCCTGTTAAACCCCTCCCTCAGTGCTAAGCACTACAGGGTATCTACAGTTTTGTACATGGTGTAAACAAATTAAATTTGTGCACTTCTGTCATGCAGCTGATGTCACGGGTTATAAAACAGCAAACGAATTTCTATGGAATTAGACGAGAGCGCGAGATATGAATTCGAATTCGAATTCGAACTCGAATTCGAACATAGGGGAAAAAAATAGTTGATTTATGAACTGTTTACACCCTCTTTATCGCAGTAATACAGAACAGAGCAAAGCCTTGGGATTTCAATAGAGCTGATTGAGATTTATGTTGATTAAAGGATTCATAATTTAAGATGATTTCTTGTCCAGTTTATGGCAATCTGTATGCTTGGATATTTGAATATTAGTTTCAAGAAATTGGTAAAAGTCTTGCAGGTTTGATAATCAACCAGAGTGCCCTTGTCGGGAGTGTCCAACTAGGAGATACCTCGAACCTAGCGCAGAGCTGTTATTCCAAATATAAAAGTTGTCAATATTCGTTTTTATGATTCATGTTCTTTTTGATCATAAGAAACTTATAAACAAGGGGAATATATATTTAGAATTTCAAAGTTCTAATCAATCTAAAACTGGAATAATTTTTTTTGTTCGAACCAATTTTTAAATTTTGGATCGTTTTCTTTGATTTTTTTTTTTTTTTAAAAACTAAACTAACCTAACTTTTTGCTACCCCTTCCTTTTGCTATTTTGTGAAATCGAATGGTCGATATTTTTGGGCAGGTCGTATAGCTTGAAGAGTTCCCCATCGATCTCCACGCACACGCAATGGGTGAAACGTTGCCCCTGTTTCCCATTCTGCTGAGACAGCTGTAACAGCTCCTGCGACATAGCTTCCAGCATTTTCTCCACTTCCATTTTGTGCTGCTCCTCCAACTCGTGCTCATCCAACTCCTGATGCTCCGGCTCCTGCTCCTGCTCCTGCTCCTGCTCCACGGTCAGATGCTTGTTATTTAGGGTCTTCTGCCGTTTGATATTTTCCATTACAATTGGCTGGTTTTGCTCCTCGGCCAGCCGACGATTCCTCTCCTTGATGCGATTGCTGCGACGCGGCAACGGCCGCTCATCGTTGATTTCCTCTGTATGCTCGGAAGGCTCGGCAGTCATGTTCTGCATAGACATGAAGCCGATATAAATATTTTTCCTAATTTTTCACTTAAATACTCACCGGTTGAAGCAATTTATACGAATCCATTTTGTTATTTTGTTCCTAACGTGTGGGGATTGCAACGTATACTGACTGAAAACAGGCTTGTACTTCTATAAGGTTCCTTTCTGTGTGAAGTTTAGAGCATTGACTACTTTGGGATGCTCTAAGCCTTTCTACACTCCCAGCTTTCTAGCTTGATTTCGATGTTTGGTATAGGTTTCCGCTCAACTTTGTTTGTTTTTTTATATTATAAAATTTCTTCAAATAGATCTATGTATGTATATATTCATTTAAATCTTTATATAGTGTATTTAAAGAAAAAAAAAACATTTTTTTTTGCTGCCGAATTCCACATTTAAGTATCACAATTTCTAAATATAGTAACGCAGAATGTGCTCAGAAGTCGCTAAGATTATCTGATTTCGAAAAATGTTCTTTATTATTGCACGCGCTTATAGAGAAAATGGTAAACAAAAGATTTATGGGTAGATATATGAATATATATATATATATATATATATATATATATATATATATATATATATATATATATATATATATATATATATATATATATATATATTTGTATATTTGAATGGGTCAATAAAAGTTAGTTATTTAGGGAATTGATTTCATGATTCATGATGATATAATATGATATTTACTAATAATAAATATACTATATTAAAGACTAATTATGTAATATATATATATATATATATATATATATATATATATATATATATATATATATATATATATATATATATATATATATATAAAATTCATTCAGTTTATTAGATAAATAATTAATACTCCTTATATCTAGAATAAGCGAGTATAAAAGTATATATATATATAGTATAGTATATAGAAAAAGTCGAATTTCTAGAACGAACAAGCTTTTTTGAGACAGGTGTCCTTAAGATACGTTTTCCTCATCAAACTCTGACACTATCTATAAAAAGTATTTCCCTGAAATTCTTTGACTTATTTCTTTTATCAGACATTCCCAAGGTTAATTCATTAAGTCCACTCCACCTGACTGGCACACAAAACACACACCTCTGGGGTAGTATGTGTACACTTCTGTCTATATATATATTTGTATATATTTTGGCATATGATATCACATCACAAGCTACCCCTCAGTCTTATCAAAATTACAACAACAGCAACAACAATGATAATAATAATAATAATACTTTACCACGCTTTGTTTATTTGTTATTTATGCGCTTTAGACCAATCAAGCAAAACGGTTTATCATTAAAGCGATAAAAAAAGACGTTAATTTATTATATACACATACACACACCGAGAGAGAGAGAGAGAGAGAGAGAGACAAACGCAGCTTTATTTACATATACACATGCATGTGCAAAATATTATTGAACTTGAAGTAAAGCTTTAAAATGCTTCCCCCTTCGCATGCCGTGCTGCTCGCGCACCCTTGCTTTGCCGCCCTGTTTGCTGCGGCTTCGTTTTAATAAACCGTTATAAGCGTGCGTGCATACAGCAGCTGTCTGTCTGCTTGCCTCTGTGTGTGTGTGTGTGTGTGTGTGTGTACTGTGCTGTGCTGTGCTGTGCAAAGCATCCAAGCAGAAGGCAATGAAATAAGCCAACAATTATAAAAACTCTTTTTAGTTATTTAATTAGCTAGCCCCCGTCTATGTATATAGACGCTGTGCGGGCGCAAGCGAGAGGACAAGCTATGGGCAACGGTGGCAGCGTCTCGCGTTCGTATCTAGAGTGGAAAATTAATGGCTACAAAATTAAATTTATTTTTTGCAAAAAAAAAAAAACAACAAAAAACACAAATAAAATAAAAACAAAAACAAAAGCAGCAGCAGCGGCAATAGCAATAACAACAACAACAACAACAAAGCAGCGCGACGGAGCAGCCGCTGGCACAGACAGCTTGGCAGGCCGCGCAGTTGCTTTCTTATTGGATTTTGTTGTTAGTGTGTCTCTCTGTGTGAGTGTGTGTGCGTGTGCAAAATTTATGTTGCTATTTGCGTCGTTGTTGCTGCGCAGCGACTGCGCTGCTCTTATCATGGGTTTGTCCTTGTTGTTGTTGCTGCTGTAGCTGGCACGTTACCTAATTAGTTGCCGCAGACAGCGCGGCAATAGGCAACGATTTTACCTTTTATGTTGTTTTTGTAAGCCATAGGCCAATACAAACAAATATACAGAGGCACTCACACGCACACACTCTCTCACACACACGCACACACACACACACACAAATATTGAGTTCGCATTGACGTAACGTCAACTGCGACAGACAACGCCGACGCTGACTGCGCGCTGTTTCCGTTCTCGTGCCCACGCACCACAGCACAGATACAAGAGCGAGAGGGAAACTGTGCGAGTAGAGCAGAGCAGCGCAGTGAGCAGAGGGACTCCGCAGACCACGCGACAAACACAGCTTCAATTTTTGTTGCCGTTTCTTTTGCTGTTGTTGTTCTTGCTGTTAGCCGTTGCTGTGTTGAAAAAGAAGAAAAAAAGAACAACAACAACTGCACAGTGCTGTGAGAGAGACAAATTGTGGGGTGTAATGGAAACGAGCAAATTTTATGTGCCTTTGAATAGCTGCTTGATCACGGCGAAACGAATCGATTACACTAAAAAGAGAGACATACAAATTAGACATGCAAGATACACACAGACACATCTGTATACACACATGCATGCTTTAAGTACTAGCATAAGCGTTCACTTTGACAACTGATCAGCTTTGTAGTTGTAGTTGTAGTTGTCGTTTTTTTACGAACCAGCTTATAAGCAATTAAATTCAATTGATTACATTTGCAGTATAAGCCGGATGTGGCGCAGCGGCTTAGTGGGAACTTGGTTGGATATCACCTTTTGACTTGTTGCTTTAATATGTACATAAAAACGTCCATAAATACCTTGACTTTTCATGTTTATCAATGTATATATTGAAGCTAAGTCAATATTTACAGACATCTTATGACCAATTCGCAAATGTAAATAAAAGTAATGCAAAAAGAATTCTGATGTGAGGTGTTTTATGGGCCGCAGACACGCGCATTAACTTTTTAAATTCTGAATTATGCTTACTAATGCATAAATAAATATTTAGTGTCTGACATTCATAAATAAATAGAAAATCTATAATTTCCTTTTCTTTTGGATATTATTATATTATTCATTTTGTAATTTAACTATATTTTGCTGCACGCTCTCCACTGTAGCTTTTCATCTACAATTTTTGGCAAATGCTGCAGCTGCAGCTGCTTTGAACTCAACTTCACCTCGCCGCAGCCCACCTCAGCATATTCCAACTCAAATTACTAGCCGCCCACTGCATGTGCTTTGACTTATTTTGGTTTTGCTTCATTTTTTTTTCTTTTTGGTATTTTTACGCCAACGACAAACGTCACTCACACACACACACACACACACGCACGCACACAAATATTGTATATATTTTTATTCATTTGGCAAAAGGCAATAAACAACAACAAAAAAGCGACACAAGTAGAAACAACAACAAACATAACATTTGGGCGAAGCGTTTTCATCACACACACACACACATGAATATAAAAAAACCAGAAAAAACAAGCAGTGGGCGACAACAAAAACAAGAAATGAACCGAGCCAGCAGAAAAATTAAATAAATTTTCAAAAAAAAAAATCTGGCAACAACAAGAAATATTACCAATTTAAATGTTAAAAAGCAAATCAACAGGCAACAGGTAAAAATTAAGACCAATAAAAATGCAGCCTCAGCTCCAAGTAAAATATAAGAAAAAAAAGTAATCAAATGTTACAAGAGAAGCACATTAACAGCGTTATATAAATTTAAATTCAATTTAAAACAAAAACTAATGTAGATTTCCACTTACTATCTCTGTTGCTATCTCGCTCTACCTCTTTCATCTAACGCCACAATCTGCTCTCGAATCTCATGACAAATGATGTTATTCTTGTGCAGCTAACGATCTTTAAGATACAAAATACATACATACATAGATACACATACACATATGTTTATGTATATGTACATATGCATATGGTATCTGTCGCATATGTTTTAGGCCCGTCCATTGTATATTTATGTGCGGCATTATCATATCAACGCGATCGACAGCTAACAACGTCGACATTTTGTCGTTTTCATAAGAAAACAATACTCGCCCATGCTCGTACCGTTATCTAATAAATTGTGCGGGAGTTGACGAACACAACAACAACAGCAACAACAATCACTGCGACCAAAAAGAAGACCACAAAACAAAAAACAAAAATAAAACCAATGACGAAAATCAACTAAAAAATCTCAACAAAATCTGCATTTGATTTGCTCCACGTAAATTTTGTTATTGTCCAACACCAAAAAAAAAAAATGAGAAAAAAAAAGAATTGAGTTCACAGCGAAAGCTTGAAACAACAAATCTTTACTTAATAATACAATAAAAATACCACCAAAAAAATAAAATTATAAATAAAAGCAGCAACAAAAATTGATTGGCGTGGGTTTTGCCCTTACATTGGGTTTTTTTTTTGCTCTCTCAATTTTTATTTGAAGAGAACTTATGCTAATCAATATGCGATTTAGTTAGCATTTTATGCATGCAAATCAATTCAAAATGGCGGCCGCCAGTTTTAGACAACGACGAAAAATTAGTGAGCTGATCGTCGCTGATTGGTGTGTGAAAATTGTCGCACAATACCAAACTAATTTATATTAAAAAAAAAAAAATATATATATATATATATATAGTTTTTTTTGTTGGTGATATCTCAAACTGTTGATCGATAGACAAACTGTCATCGATTGCGATGGGCGGCCACCCGCAGCAGCTTTCGCTGATCGATAGTTTCATTGAAAGCGTGACAAAGGTGTTAGATAAATATTTAAAAATACAAAAAATCAACTGAAAAGGGTTTGGATTGATGTGATTTTATGAATATTTGATGCTTTTTGTAGATATCTTTTAAATTATGTTTGCATTTTAGTATAGCTTAAAGTGGGATTAACATTTTGTAGACTGAACCACAAAAAAAGGTATTTTTAAAAACTTTTACTGTGATCATAAATTTTAATAAAAATATTAACGGAATAATTCAGATTAAAGTTTACATTTAATGAGTTTTGAATGAATAGAAAGACAACAACAAATTTCTATAAATACGTATTTAAGGCTTTACATTTCTCAAAGCTTCGCTCTATCTACATATATCGTTTACAACTGATCTATTGGGCTCAGGGTTTTTCTAGCTAGATAATAATAGAGCAACTAGTTGTACGTAAAGCCAATCCCTTTTTTGCTGCCCCCTCCTTATCAATAGCCCGGACGCAAAGTAAACAAACAGCTTGTTCAGCTGTTCTGGAAACTTGGTTAAGTTTCTCACCCAAACACTTGCCGCAGACCAGGCAATTCAAATATTTACCACCAACAAGTTTTTCAACATAACTGCTCAATAAATTTCATATAAAAAAAGAGTATAAGTGTATGTCTATGTATGATTTCCTCTGTAGATACCGCCGCAACGATCGTAGACAGTGCAAACCTATTGATTAGATAATTGCATCGAGTGGTACGGAGCTCTACGACTCTCAGCTAGATAGAGCAGGGAAGGGACAATATAACAAAAAAAATAAAATTATCTAATTGAGAGCAGACTTTCGACACTTTAGTTAGGGGGAGTGCTGCCAAACCGAATTGAGGGCAATTCGTGTTTGTTATCGTTATCGTTGTTATCGATCTAGCAAACTCAAACTAATCAAAAGGCACTTCAACTCGCCAGCAAACAACAACCTTACTATATATATGTATGTTATATATAGAGCAGAAACATAGAGTCTGCAGTTTACAGTAAAAAATGTACTTATACTCGTTCAGCAAATAAGAATGGGTATATTGGCATTGCATATTTTCTGACTTGATATTTTGATTAAAATAATATAGATATGTGCAAGTGTAGCTCAGTCTTATAGAGTTTTGGAATATGTTTACCCAATAAATATATCACATATTAATAGATATAGAAAATCAATAAAAACTATATATATTCCATAGTCTTGCAGCTGGATAACCCATAAATCTGTTGTGTCTCTCTAAAGATTTAACAAATGTAATAGAAGAGTACACAATATATATATTCCTTTCAGAGCTATCACACATAATCACTGTTGATCTAAAATATAGTTAATTATATAAGCAAGTGTGCTGCAGTCAGTTACGCCCGCTCGCGTGCAACTTGCTCGCCTGTTCAGTTTTTGATGTGTGGAAAACTCTTTGAAGCACAGGAAAAACTAAACTGAACTAAAACTGCAATGAAGAAAAAAAAAACAGAAAAAGAAAAATAAAAGATGTTTAAGAGATCTTCAACTGAGCTGGTTCTGCTTGCCTTCTTTGTGGCTGGTTTTTCTTTTTCTGGCGTGCACTTTTTTTACTCTTTGTTTTTCCTGCTTCTTTTTATTTGATTTCATTACGCGATGCTCTTTGTAGTTGTTGCTTTAGTTGTAGTTGTTGTAGTTGTTGTAGCTTTTGTTGTTGTTGTTGTTGTTGCTGCTGTTGTTGTTGCTGTTGCCTTAGTTGTTGTGTTACTAAATTTGGTTGTCTGGGCATTTTAACGCGCCTCTTTATGTGTGTAGACGTCTGTATGTGTGTGTGTGTGTGTGTGTGTGTGTGTGTGTGTGTGTGTGTGTGTGTGTGTGTGTGTGTGTGTGTGTGTGTGTGTGTGCCAGACCATTTTTAGTAGCCTGGCCAACAGCAGCAGCAGCAGCAGCAGCGGCAGCAGCAGCGGCAGCAGCAAAAGCCGCCTCTCCTATATAGCCTATGCGTTAAATATACTATAGTATATATGTATATACTATATATTTATATATGTATATATATATATATATATATATATATATATGGTCATGTCTGCTTGCGGTAATTGCGCCTATGGCTGAGTTTTTTTTTTTTTGCAGTTTGACTTCATCGAAGTTGCTTTGCGCCTTTTGCTTTTTGCCCTTTTTGGTGGGTGGTTTCTTTTTTTTATTTTTATTTCTATTTACTTTTTATTTTTCTGCTTTTCTCTTTTTGGTCTGGGAAAAATGTTAGTTAGGCCTCGTCTCAAAAAAAAAAACATGGCTTATAAGTGCATTTGTCCATATTATTTGTCAATAATAATGAGCGCAACACAAAGAATGTTGTCAATTGATTTGTTGGCTAATTAAATTGTTTTTGTTTTTTTTTTGTTATAGCCAAACTTAAAAGGAATTGCCATTTATATGAAAGGCCAAACATTTATGCTGAACATAATTACAAAAAACTATTTAGTTTTTGTGTTTCTTTTATAAATGTTAACAAGTTTCGGTTGGGCTCATGTTTATTTATATTTAAGAGATTTCTTAAAACTTTTGATGCTGCAAATTGACTCTGGAGTTAATTATGCCAATAGGAAAACAAAATTATAATTAGTTTTCGTTATTAATAAATTTATTTATTATTTTTATTTTGGCCTTTCTTTTGTCTAGTGTAACACTACTATTTTATATTTATTTATATAATATTTTTATTTATGTTTCATCTAGTGCATTCACTACTATTTTCATGAACACAACTTTATATATTAAACAAATGCAGGTGAATCCAAATACTTATGACTTCTCTGTGCAGGCTTAAGAAAAAAAAAACTTAAATCTTATCTATGCCGCATTATCTTCATTCTCAGAATGCAATCTTCTTTCAAGAAGCCCTTTTTTATGTATGTAACTAAACCCGATTCCTAGAATCTTCGCAGTTGCCTACGAAATTTCATAGCATCAGAGCTTAAATTTCTGGAGCTTATAAAAAATAACTAAAAAGCATGCATATAGTACATGTTCTCTATATGTCTTATATGCCTTGTCACTAAATCAACATTTTTAATAGTTTAACATTGTTTGAAGCCCAAAATGAGCTTTGGAATTAAGTTTTTGCACAACAGATAATATCAGAACAAACGTGAATTGCACAATTTTTTGCAGTTATCTCGAATTTGCATTTGTAGACAGTACAGTAGTTAGTATGCCAAATTTAATAGCTCTAGCGCAAATTTGCATAGTTTAAATGTATACGAAAAAAAATAAATAAACTGAAACAATTTACAGTAAATTGTTTCTCTCTCTCTCTCTCTCTCTCTGTTATTTTGCTTGTCAGCAAAGTTAATTATAAATTTTAATTGGGGTTTCACGCCTATAAAATATTTATCTTT
The DNA here is from genome assembly GCA_035045945.1 of Drosophila anceps. NCBI lineage: Eukaryota > Metazoa > Arthropoda > Insecta > Diptera > Drosophilidae > Drosophila > Drosophila anceps. The sequence goes on from JAWNON010000073.1 coordinate 8,103,745, forward strand.
AAAGCTGGTTTTTCGTGCCGTTTTTAAATATTATTTGCACATGCATCAGCCGATTATTGCGAGGCATCTGCATGTCGAGCACGCCGCAATTTAGCTGATAGTGAAAAAAGTGCGCAGCATTCGCTTTATCTGAATGTCGCCGCCGCCGCCGCTGCAGCCGAATTTCTTTTGAATTCGCTCTATGTAGGTGTGGCTGTGTGTGTGTGTGTGTGTGTGTGTGTGCGTTCGTATGTGTGTATGTGTAGGTGTGTCTGTGTGCTTTGGACTTTTAGCAAGCGCAAAGTACAAAATGCAAAACGCTGCAAAAATTTGCAACAAGTTGAGAGATTTTTTTAGGGGGCTGATGCTGCTGTCTGGTGCGTCTTTTGCTGTTTGTGTTATAAAACGTTTCGCGTTTTCTTCTTTTTTTTTATTCATGTTTTATTTTTTTTTCGCACAAAAACATCCGGTCGTATTTTAATTTAATGAGCATTTATTTTGCACACTGCCAGAGTCATTTGCCAACGCTGTTTATCATTTATTATTTATTTAGTTTGCTTTACTTCAAATATAAACAACTTGCAATTGCAATACAACAGCAGCAGCAGCAGCAGCAGCGACTATAATGTACATGTTAATTGTTGTTTAAATTAACAGCATTCGCTTTGCTGTTTGTTATCAGCATCGATACCACTTAATCGATACTAGCCCATATTGAGTATTTATTTAACAATAATTTGCAAACAGTGGCATCCTTAAACTAATGTTTTCTCTTTCTTTTCTCTCTCTGCAGTGAATTGGCGCTGGATCATGCGGCAGCAGCAACTTCAAACGACGAAAATGCGAACGAGCTTTACAACACTAGCCGCTGGCGAGGCCGCCATCAGCGTCGCTACCACTGCGCAGGAATAACGGAAAACGGAGAGAAAAATCGCAGTTGAAAACGATCGAATTTAGCAAGCATACAAAACTAAAGAAAAATAAAAAATATAAAAAAATACGCAAATTAAAAGCAAAACACTGCAAAATGCACGTTTCTGCTATTAAAAGTGAACAACAGGAAAGGGTAAAGGATGCATGTGCAGCGATAAAGTTTAATAATTATCGAAAACGAGGCAGCAACGACGAGAACAACAACAACAACAACAACATCAGCAACAACTACATTAGCAAAATTATAATGACGTCTTCAATACTGGTGCAACGCCTCGCAACGCTGAGCATGAGTGGCAAGTGGCGACGGCGCCGGCGGCGGCGCAAACAGCAAAACGACGACGCAATTGTGAAAGCAACAACAACAACATCAGCGACGACAACAAGAGCATGCGCCCATAATGATAATTGCAATTATAGTAAAACAACAATGCGTGCCCATGATTTCAATAAAATCAATAAATTACAGCTAATTACGTGCATGCTACTGATAACCACTACAACAATTTGTCAAAGCTATGCAGCTGTAGCGCCGTCGACGTCAGCCGCAGCGTCAGTGTCTGGCGAGGCGTTAACATCGCCGCTGAGCGCGCTGCTCAAATCGGGCGGTGCCTCCTACAATCAACAGCTGCCGCAGCAACAACTTTTCGCCATGCTTGCAAAGAATAACGGAAACACGGCTGCGCTAGCATCGGTAGCAGCAGCAGCAGCTTCACAGCAACAACAACAACAACAACACCAACAGCAGCATCAACATTCACGTCAGCGACCACGCTTTCTGCCGTTACGCGAAGACGATTCGGAGGATACGGGCGATGAGGAATTTGCCGCCTTGCATATTCCACTGGAATTCGCAGCCGCTGCAGCGGCTGCTGCTTCGTCTTCCATTGCGTCCGCTTCGTTGGAAACGCGCGGCTTCGTGGCCGACGATGGCGGGCAATACGAGCAGGCGGAAAAAGAGCTCGCTGCAGCCGAATCAGCGGCAGCAGCAGCAGCAAATGCGAATGCCAAAAATAACAATAACAACAACAACAACAAAAACTGTCCTAAGGAGTGCAAATGCCAGAACGAGTTCTTCGATTGCGATAAGCAGCACTTAGAGCGTGTGCCCGTGCTGCCCAACTATGTGCAAACGCTGTAAGTAAACCAAAAAGAAACCCCTCTGAACAACCCCCAAAAAGGCACCGTTTGAAACATTCGCAACAACCCTCGCAGGAGCTTTGCGGGCTTTTATTTTGTATATACCCTGTAATAGTTAAATGTCAAGTCGGGTATATACAATTTTGTAATATTTAATAATAGCGATGCGTGCAAGCGTAGGTGCAGTAAACGATATGCTAATAACTTAACAGAGCTTGTTTAGTACTTTATATGTTAAAGTCAATGCCTTAACAGCCTGTGTAAATGAGTTTCTTGCGCTATGTTAATGTTTTAACGTTAGAGAATAGAGACTGTCGTATGCTTAATGAGTTAATACTTTATATATTTAGTTATATTTCTGGTTTTTACATTTTAGAACTAATACTTTAGTCATTTGAATGGAAAATTCTTTATTTTTAGCTAGATTTCTCTTACTACAGTCTAGGGTATACTGCAGTCAGTCGACTAGCATTTAGGTTTTCCCATATTTTATTTTTATTTATGCGTTTCATTTTAATTTTTTTTTTCGGGGGGGTTGCGATTTTATCGCGTTGCTTTTAATCAATTTAATGCACTGCAAAATTATGCAAAATGTTGGGTTTATCTTTATCGAGTGGAATGCATCAATAATTGCACGACTCTGGCACGCTTATCACTCGTAATTGCAGCATAATTACAGGCCATTAATTGCGGGCCTCGAAAATCCCAATCAGCTAACATTGTTTGCCACATATGTACATTTATGTATATATATATATATATAAATTTATATATATTTTGTTTTCATTTTGACTTTTGCAGGCATCTGGCGGGCAACAAATTGAACGACAGCACCGTCCTAGCGATACGAAATCTGTCCGAGCTACAAAGACTGTAAGTAAAAACAGCAAGAAAAACAACAACTACATATTATATTTGATATATGTATATACAGATATATATATATATATATATATATATAGGCGAGTTTATTGAGCTAATTATTCCATTTGCGTTGAGCTATCTAGAGTAGATAATGCTGTATAATCGTTTAGCTAAGCGAGTATTTTTAGATAATCGCATTTATAAGTAGTAAAAGGAAGCCATCTGGCTTTTTTTTGTTGTTTTGTTTTCATTCAATTGGAGTCTAAAATTGAAATTGAAATAATGCACAGTTTAAGCTAGAGGTAAAGAGAGCGCTTAAGTCACGAGCAAATTGAATAAATAAAATATTTGTTATATCTTTCCAATAAGTCTTAGTATCGAGATATTTTTACATAAAAAACAGATTGAATTCTTTTAATTATATATATTATTTATATGTAATTAAAAACTACGTTTAACTGTTAGTAAAAGTAACCGACAACCTTAGACACTAACTAGTTAGCATATTCCCTGCATTCATACGCCTCACTTCTGTATGTATTTATCATATTTCATTATATTCTAATGATTATATAGAGCTTAGCAGCTCCTTTACTGACCATTAACTATAATTAGCAGCTGCTTAGCATAGATGTTAGTAAGCGTAAGAGTCATAACATAACAGTAACAGACATAAACAAAATCTTAGCTTATTGCCTGCATCTATTTACAGACAGCTAACTGTTATTCACATAGCATTAACATTACAGTGTTGAAATACAAATTTTGCATAAGCTTAATTCCACTTTACTCAATAGTTAATCAAATTCTCCATTTATTTATATATTTATTTGATATATAAGTTTATAAGTTATAGATGAATTCTTTTATTCTAACTGTTTTCTCTTTATTTATTTATTTTCTCTTCACTCTACCATGCAGCTCGCTGAAACGCAATCAGCTGGATGTGATGCCCATGTTTACGAATCTACAATCGTTGCGTCAACTCATCTTGGCCAACAATCGTATACAGCGCATCTCGAGTGAGGCTCTAGCGCTGCTGCCCAAGCTGAAACTGCTGGATCTGAGCAAGAATCAGCTGCACACGGTGGAGGCAAATATGTTTCCCAGACCCAGCCGACTTTCCCATTTGTAAGTTATCGAAAAATGCTTAAAGAGAGAGAGGGAGAGAGCAATCGTAATTAAATTCAATTTGATTTGCAGAATACTGAATGCCAATGAGATAGGCAGCGTGAATGAGCTAGCGTTTGCCACACTGAGCAATCTAACGGATCTGGAGCTGAGCAACAATCATCTGAGCAGCCTGCCAGTGGGCGTCTTTAAGAATTTGTTGCGCCTGAAGAAACTGTAAGTTCATAGATTGACTGATCCTTAGCCAAGTTGGTTTAATATCAAATAACTCTTCTTGCAGCACTCTCAACTCTAATCGATTGGAGATCAATTGGTCAACATTTCGTGGCCTGCAGGCGCTGCAGAAGCTGGAGCTGAAGTCGAACAACATCAAGACGCTGCAGGATGGCGTCTTTCATGTGATGCGCAACATTGAGAGCATTAAGCTGGATCACAATGAGATCAGTTCGCTGTCACGCCAGGGTCTCTTCAATCTGACCAAGTTGCATCACTTGAGCTTATCCAATAACTCGATCTCTCGCATCGAGCTCGACACATATGAATTTACCCAATCCCTGGAATGGCTCGATCTATCGCACAACTATATCAGCGACTTTAAGGCTCAGCATTTGGATTGTCTGAAGCGCTTGAAGCATTTGAATTTGGGCCACAATAAGTTGCAGTATTTGCCAGAGAATACGTTCGACTGTGTCAAGAATCTGGAGGAGTTGAATTTGCGTCGCAATCGTCTCGCCTGGATCATTGAGGATCAGTCAGCTGTGGCGCACTTCAAAGCATTGCGCAAGCTGCGCCGCCTCGATCTCTACGGCAACAATCTGAAGCAGATCAGTAGCAAAGCGCTGACTGGACTCAACAGTCTTGTGCAGCTCAATCTGGAGAACAATGAATTAGCCAGCATACAGCCAAATGCATTTGAACATATGCAAAATCTACAGAAGCTCAGCTTCAAGTCGAACAACTTTATATGTGATTGCGAGTTGATTTGGTTCCGTCAATGGCATCTGAATCGCTTTGGTATACAGACTGAGAAGTTGTTTACAAATGCTGTGTGTGGCTATCCGGAGCATCTGCTCGATCGCCAGCTATTCCGACTGAGTCCTACGCAACTCGAGTGCTGTAAGTTTCAGCTGAATAATTAACAAATTTAACTCTTTTTGACTTTTCTTGAATCTTCTTTGCAGCTGACTCGCCCAAACCGGTGCTGCAAAATGAGCCCAGCAATATGCTCGCTGTCAAGGGCGCCAATATAACCTTGGAGTGCATGGCGACCTCACCAGCTGCCGCTTCGGCTGCGGCCACCGATGAGCTGGAGATCAAGTGGCGTCATGATAGTCAGCACGTCGTCGAGAGCCAAAATGTACATGATGGTGCCAGCACCAAGACGCAAATACATCCCGATCAGAGCACCAATCAGACGACAATCTATGGCCATCTCCGTTTGACCAATGTCACCGATGAGAGCGCCGGCCGTTATCAATGCGTGGTGTCCAATGCATTTGGCTCCACCTATGGCCAGAAATTCAAAATATCGATAGGCAGTAAGTAGCTAATGAATCTATAATTTGAAATGCCATATAAATTCTTTTTTGAAGGTTCATTTAAATGAACTAGCACACTTATTCAGTGTTCAGTTATCGAAGCAAGTGATTCGTTCATAGACAATATTCTATGGTTAGCTAAGCATTGAAATGAACTAATGATTTTATGAACTTATTCAGTGCTGAGCGAACGTTGCAATTCAAGTTCAATCTAATAGGTTAATAATGACTTATGAACGACTAAATAGTATATATCGAACTAATGAAAAATTCACAAATGAACTTCTGTATAAAATAAATTTAAATAAGTTAGAATTCTACTTATGTATATACTAAATATTATATACTCTACTTGCAGTTCATCCCACTTTCTTGCATGTGCCCTCAAATCTAACGCTGGATGCGGGTGAAACGGCTCGCCTGGTCTGCTCGGCCAGCGGGGATCCTATGCCGGAGATGGCTTTGCAAAAGTTTGGTGGCAGAGATTTTCCAGCTGCCACAGAACGAAGACTGCAGGTGATACGCGAAGAGAATGCATTTCTGATAACGAATGCCAAGCCAAGTGATTCGGGCATTTATACCTGTACAGCGGAGAGTCCGGCGGGCGTGATCAAAGTGAATGCCACGCTAATTGTAAATGGTGAGTGAAAACAACATAAAGATTCATTAGATGTGCTATAATGTTATTCCATTACAGACAAACCTCTGCCCAGCATTCCACTGGTCCACAAGGAGGTCATCCTTGGTCGCACCTGTGTGCTGGAGTGTCTCAGTGAATCGCTGAATATGGAGCTGGAGCAGCCGCATCGTGAATGGTTCAAGGAGAACAAACCGTTGCACAATTCACCTACTGGACCCGATGCGGAACGCTTTTACTTCACCGAAAGCAAAGAGCTCTTAGTCATTGTAAATGCCCAGTCCACGGATGCTGGACATTATCGTTGCGAGATCAGCGACAATTTGCGTACCTTGACACTGCAATCGGAGCTGTTAGTGGTGCAGGATAGCTTCAATAGCGATGTGGTTCTTATTAGTGTGATGGTTATCACGATTGTCTGTGTCTTGATATGCATTTGCATTATCTGGCGGTTTATGCGCTATCAGCGAAGGAAGCTGATGCATAGCTTGACCGCACGCAGCAGTCACAACACTTTGCCGCTGGATCAGACGCAGTTGACCACAATGAACCGCACCATCGTACTCGATTCCACTGGACACAAGCAGCATCAGCAGCAGCAGCAGCAACAACTGAATCAACAACAGCAGCAGCCACATCATCAGACGCAGTCACAGCTGCGACTCTGTAGCTTGACGGATTTGGAGTGTGGTCCTGGTCAGACGCAAAGTCGTTTGATTGTCACCACTACGCCATCGTTTGAGCAACGCTGCTTGGATCAGGATCTGACGCTGTGCTATATGCAACAGGCGGAACTCGAGCTGCAGCAAGATCATTTATCCAGCAAGGACTCGGGCACGGGCTCCGATGCAGCCGTTAAGCGTAGTCTGGAGGATTTTGTGGTGGGCATGCCGCGACGTCGTCTACTGGATGGTGAGGCTGACGTCGATGATGACGACGATGTGGGGGATGAACCCGATGATAATGATTTGCAATTTGCGCCGACTCGTGCGCTGGGTGTCTCTGTCTATCATGACATGGATGAGCTCTACGAGCGCAATCACAGTGCGCCTGAGCAGCAGAGTTTCCTACACAGCAGCAACAACAACAACAACCATCACAACTACGATGGTGGTGGTGGCGGGGGCGTTATGGTGGGCGTGGCAATGGCTGCAGCTAGCGACTACAAAGCAGCCAAAGCGGTGGACATTTAAATATGAAAAGCCAAAGCCAAGAAAAACCATGCAAACAAAACCAAAATGCAACACACCAAATAAACAAAGCAAAAACAAAAGAAATGGGCTTGCCACGCCCCCCCCCCCCCCCCCAACAAAAAAACCACCCAAAAAGTAAATGGAAAAAGAACTAAACGATCAAAGACTGTTAAACGTAATATAATAAGTAAAGAGTAAAGAGTAAATATGTGACGACGCTTGCCAGAAGGCAGCCTTACAGAGGAAGATACATATAGAAGATATGCCGTTATATACATATAAGACTAATCATATATATATATATATATATATATATATATATATATATATATATATATATATATATATATATATATATATATATATATATACATATATATATATATATATATATATATATATATATATATATATATATGCTTAACGATATGGCAGCTATAGCAGATACCAGTGTCTTCGTAATTTATGAAATTAAATGGATTTATTATTAATTACTTACTGTATAATCTATATTGCTATATATTTACCCTAATATACTTAAGCTTATATTTGATACATATTTATAATTTCTTATTGTTTATTTCGCTTGTGATATTATTTATTATATTTTTTTTGCAGCTGTATATATTTATATAACGCAACTGTTACCATTTAGTATTTAGTTGTAACTACTTTAAGCCTAAGTTCCATTTGCCACGAAATCGGCTATGAATTGCTAAAACACATATATAACATACGTATATATATATAAATATATAATTGGAATGCTTTTATATTTATATATATATATATATATATGCATATGTACAACTATTTTAGTCATTTTATGTTGCTAATTTTTGAAAATTTGATAAATGTGTATGTAAATTGATTTGCCTTATGCTTATGGCCTTGACTATATATAAATATAAATTTATATATATATATATATATAGTATTTGAAAAACTTAGAAATTTAAGTGACACATTTTTGAAGTCAGCTAGAATGCTAAAATAAAATTCAAGTTTATTAAATTAAAATATGTTTATTTAAAAAAAAAAGAATTCAATTTATGTTTTTCATATGACTGAGGAGGCATAAATGAATATGCTTAATTTTCTTTATTGATTAACAAACAATTTTCAGCTTACCTTCATATTCCCAAAGATTTCTTAAGCGTAATGATCCACTACTTTACTATATGAAGCTTATCTCTAAACATCTTTGTTCATATTTGGAAAAAAATGTATATATATTATATATATATATATATATATATATATATATATATATATATATATATATATATATATATATATATATATATATATATATATATATATATATATATATATATATATATATATATATATATATATATATATCATGTAACTATATATGTTAATTTCTTGATTTTCAAAATATTTGGTTTATCACAAAATTTTACTGTGCAACATTTTTCAGTCCCACTACTATTTTTCTGACCACAGCTGTATAGCACTTATAAAAATTGCATCTTATACACCCCTTAGACCTACGCTACTCAGACGTACACAAATCTTGATAGATAAATGTTAAATTGAAAATTTAGTTATATTTATTTGTGCCTTAGCATATAATTTAGTTAGTTTGTAAATAAACATGGACTTTATATAAATGCTGCTAAGATGCAAAGGTCAGTTGGAATCGTCAGAGCTATCGCTGTAGGCAGCCAATAGGGATAGGCCAACAGGTGCAGCAGGTTTAGAGGCAGTTGCTGTTGCAGTTACCGTTGTATTAGCAGCTGCTGCTGATGCTCCCGTTGATTCGGAAGCTTTGGCCGCCACCAGAGCGCCAGCTCCATCTGCTACTCCAACTGCTGGTAACACTTTTGCTTCCGCTGCTGCTGATCCTTCTGCTTCTAAAGCTGCTTTTGCTGCTGCTCCTTCTGCCTTGGGTCTTACTAGCACCAGTGGCGTCTTTCTTTTCACCAGCTGAGCTCCAGCTATCGCTTTACTAGCGTTTGGCTTCACAAAACTAGGCTTGGCAAGCTTGGCTGGTGTGGGCGCTGTTGAATCTGACTTCCGCTCCTCCGTTACTTCCTCTATAATTTCTTCTGCGACAATGCGTTTGCCGCTCTCTAATTTGTTTTTGAACTTTACTGATCTATACGAATATAATATTATTTATATATATAGATTTTGCATGCTGCCAACACTTACTTGACAAACGCCTCATCCTCGCGTTCTTCGCGCTCCTCGCGTTCACGTTCTGTTTCCGCTGGATTATACTGCTCCAGCATGGTCGAATAGTCTACGGTTTGCTGACGTCTATTGAGATCGCGCAGCTCCTCGAGACTCTCAAGCATTTCGATTTCATTCCGCGACTGTTGCGTGCGATTCTCTAGCAACTTCATTGGATTGTTAGCCTCCTCTTCGCGTGCTTCGCGTTCTTCGCGACGCGCCTGCTCCTCGGCCAGTTTCAGTGCCATAAAATTACGAGTGGCGCCCGCCTCGATCTCGTAGTCCGTGTTCTGTGGATCAGTTTTGAACGAGATCTCCTGCAGGCAGCGTGTGCATTTGATATAGAATCTATAGATACGTATGCCCAAATACGTTTCATTCTCCACATCCTCCTTGCGGGCATTAAACTTCTTGCCCTTGTAAATGTATTCCCCACACGTTTTGCAACGCATATTAAACGGTGCCATCAATCGAACTGTGTATTGCCGATTTTTCGCCAATTTCATGCGCGGTATCTTCGACGGATCGAAGTCCGGCGGGTAGTATTTCTGCAAAATAAGTCATGGTTAGTACGGCTTGGCCAATATAGTAAAATATATACTAACTTACATTTAACACTTTGCGCTCAGACATTTTAAGAATGCACTAAAGATCGAGTTTGTAAATAAATGTTCACTTCTTCTTGCCAGTTTGCCAATCACACTTGGGTATAAATAGAGTTGCCACTGCAAACGATAGGTTTTACGATAGTTGGTTTTGTTACGTGATTAAATTCAAAATTACGCTCCGTTACGTATTGACAGAGTTCAAACACAGTACGACCGCAACGATAGCTATTCGATAAGAACTTATCGCTTTTCGATAATCCCAAAGTTTCCGTTAAAATAACTTGCTTCAAGCAAAAAATGTTTTGACGAAAAGAAACTATTTGTTGCATACCCAGCACCCTTATATTTCTTTACATATATATTTGTTTATTTTCACAGTACAATGCTTTAGCGTTAAACAATTCTCTTTGGCTGTTATTGCTGCTAAATTATATTTGTATAATACAATAAATACACACACATGGATTCCTTAGTAAAAAATGAAAAACATGCATGATGTCACAAAAAGCTCACAAAATTATATAGTGCACTCGGTGCTATTGCCGTTTGCCCGTTGGGGACCGTTTCGTTCTGGTTGTTCATACAACGATTCCAAATCCTTTGTTCGGCGCAGCCCGCCAAAGCGTGAGGGCAGCTGAACAGCTGTTGAACCGGAATCCGGATCGGGTGAATCCACTACGGCTGCCTCGACGCGACTCAGATCAGTGTCGGGAAAACTGACCTTCTTTGGCGCAGTCAACGGTGGCACAGTGGCATCCGTTTTGTTCCGCACCTCGAGCTTGAGTGCGGCACGTGGAATCTTGTGCTTCACGAGCTCATAGGTGCAGCTGTAGAGGAACGTATACTGCTGCAGGGTTTGCACCATTTTCATGCGCTGTGAAAGGATCATGAATTAGACATCAGAGAGAATATAGATATTGTATATATGCATCAAATTTTTTAAATACCTGAAATCGCAATTTCTTGACGGTTTCGAAAATATTTATTTTCGATTCGCTCTTCAGGCGCTGCATTATCAAATCGAGCCCTATGAAAGTGCCCGTCCGTCCAACGCCAGCGCTGCAGTGCACCACAATTGGCGAGTAACTCGGACGCTTCTCTGCCTTGACCTTCTTGACAAAATTGATCAAATGATTGGGATCATCGGGGCAGCCATGATCGGGCCACTTTTTGAAAAAGAAGTGTATCACCTTCTCCTTGAGGCCATATTTCTCGTTTACGACCGTAAGCTCTGTGCGATCGTAAATCTCAAAGAACTCCTTGGACTTGATTGTGGCGCTAACACCGCGCATATTATACGGATAATACTCATGGCATTTAATCTGTATGGGATAAGGCATATCATATATGAGATATTTATAAAAGAATTGATTCGGTTTAACGAGTGCTCACTGTGTTGCCTTCACGGAATTGCGTCACCTGCACAATGACGCGCACATTGTGCTGCAGGATCATGCGCCAGAAGTCCATAACACTCTCTGGCTTTGGTCCTTGCGTGGCTATGTACTCCTTCTTCCGGGTGTGACCCTAAAAAGCGGACTCAATACATATATATATAGTAAATTTACAGCCCAAGACTTACATCAATAAAGGAAGCATTAATATAGTCCGATCCTTCAGTATCTATATCCAATATAACGCGATTCTTGTCGTCTGCAATATGATTAGAATTAGTTCTCGAAGAGCTATCCGGGGTTTAAGCTAACTTACAAGGATAGATATCTGCATAGCGATTCTTATTGTTGCCCAATTCGGAGGCTGCGTAGCTCAGTTCCAAGGCCACAACCGTAATTTCCTTAAATTCGCGTGCCAACTTTTCCGGCTTGGCCACTTCCGCATAGAAGACCGCAAAGTTCTTGGCAATTACATTGCCAAAAGGATCCTCGATGCCCTGGCCAGAGTCGCGATGCCTGGAATATACGTATATAAAAAGTGAAAAGTCCAATATCTATAAGTCCTAGCTTAGAAACCTACCAGGCTATACGCTTGCGCACGTAGAGTACGATTAGCCCCAGTATAAAGGCCAGCAGCAGGCAGCTGCAGACGCTGACTAGGATGAGCGTGACCTTAATTGCCGCCTCCGTTTTGAACTCCAGCAGCGCAGCATCATTGTAGCCGGAACTGGTAAAAAGCCGCACTACCATATGGTACTCCGTATTCGGTTTAAGTGGCCCATTGCAGTATCGTTTGGACTGATCCGGACACTTGTCTGTGCCTATGACAAACGTGATGTCTTCAATGTTGTCGGCACGTACATTTTGCACTTCATCATTAGGATTCCAGCGCTCGGGCGTTGTTTGATACTGATAGATGCAATCGCCGCCTACCTCATCCCAGGATGCCACGGGGGGCCAGGATTTCGACACGTTATAAATCAGTTGCGGTTTTCCGGCACAACTCTTCTGCGATAGCAACAATGCCACATAGGTTATTTTGCCGGACTCAGAGTTTAAAATGTCGCGGGGCAATTTCACAATTGCCGAGCTGGTTGGATGATTTGTGTCATAGGCGCTAACACGCATTTGACCCACTAAATCGTCGGCCAGGTCAGAGGGTACTGCAGGAAAACACAAATAATAGCAAATATGTTATTTTTTCTACTATTCAATTAAATCGCGCTCAAAATTTAATGTCAATTTCAGGTATTTACAACACTTAACGCCGCCTGCAGACTGAAGAACTCATAAAGGAAAGGCACCGCTGACATTGTACAGCACTAGCAGTTACAATGGGACATTAAATGGCAGCACACTGACAAACTCAATAAAGGCATTTTTAGCACATAAAGAAAACTTGCAGTTGCCATTGCACAGCACTAGCAGTTACTATCGAAAATCAAATAAAGGCATTTTTAGCACATTATGCTAATTGGATGACTCTTGAGTGCAGCTATTCACACTGAAAACAATTACACTCAAATTATACAGAAAGCAAAGTGTCACAAGTTTTGCTGCTAAAACATAATTTCTGATGGCTTCGTCCTCATTCCCGTTAAATTGTAAGTCAAAAATCATATACATATATATAATACTCACAGCCCGCTGGTGATGTCCAATCCCTTTTCGCACTTTCGCTCAATGTGTCCACATTCTTTGTCCTGACTGCCACACTGACTGTATATTCAATTTCTGGCAGCAGATTGGTTATGTTGTGCACCATGCGCCCCTCCTTGTCGTGCTTATCGGGTGGGACATGCTCTTGATAACTGATCTGGCGTTCCTGTCGTACGCCCCTAATGTCCAAGACAAACTCCTGGATTTTGCCATTCGATTTGCAGGGTATAGTCCAAGATATAGTAACATTAGCGCTATAGCTATTAGGATCTAGCGCTGGTCCGTCTGAGGTAACATTTAATTGGGTGACGGGTTCCGATACTATAAAATTGCCATTTTTTTTAAGGCTATATCTATTAGGATGTTGAGTTTAGGTTCGCTAGCTTACCATCTGGTTGCGTAATGCCTATTACAGGCGCAGTGTATTGACCAAACCCAAATTCATTCAATGCAGCCACCTGCATAATGTACTTGACGGCGGGCGACAGATCGTTGAAGGTGCTCATCATGTCGCCTACAGAGATATATGAAATGTGAGGTTAGGTATATTTTAGTGGATTACTTAGCATGCTGACCTTTAGTTTCGGGCTTGATCACCTCGTCGACAGCTTTGCATGTGCTGGGCACAAAGTAATCCGCTTCGTAGCGCATTAGAAATGCATGATAATATTTGATCTGTCCATTTGGATATTTCGGTTGCTCCCAGACAAAAGTCAAGCTCTTCTTGGTGCTATCCTCAAATCGAACATTCCGGGGCTGTTCGGGAACTGTAAACAACTAAATGCACTTAGTACGCCACTAAATTCATCTAGCTAACGGATGGGCACATACAGAACGTTAGAGTTTCCAGCAGCTGACCCGTTATGGTCTTCGCCAGCGATGGCCCAGCCACATTGTAGAGGACTACGCTGCAAGTGTACTTGGTTTTGGGCGAGAGTGGTTCAATTACCGCTTGAAATCCACGATCGCGATAGCTCTCCACATACTTCTCCGCATACGTGTTTGGCACGTCAGTGCTGGTCATGCAGCTGAAATGCGCGAAGATCGTCTGGCAATGATTGTTGTAGTCCTGATTGTTGGCATTCAACTCCAGACTGTGCGGCGTAGCCCCATTGCCCACCAGCTCGAATTTAACCTACAAAACAAAGAGCTAATCAGATTGATATATGTATGTATAAATATTTATATATTAACAAACCTTATCGTAGTTAACAATTGCTGATTTCGTTTCGACTTCGATTTGCCGCAGCTCTCCGTCCAGATTCTCCTTTGTATAAGGTATAACTTGTATGGTATAGCCCTGGCAGGCACCTAGATCTTTATCAAATCTGACCGAATTGTTTTGAGTGCTAAGACTTAGTGCAACAACCTCTACGTCATCATCCATCCAACCCGAGAGGCGATAGCCATCGATGCACAGATCCGCATAGCTCGGTGTCTGCCAGCTTAGCTCGATGAAATAGGATCCTGTGTTGCTCGCTGGCTCTAAAATCTGTGTGGGCTCTAATGCGAGATTATAGCTGAAAGCCTTTATGGAAGGTCGGCTCTACTTACGATCTTCGCTGAGCGTGCTCTGACTCTGAAACATGGTGCCTCTGGAGCCATTCACTGATATAGGCACAATTTCCACATTGTAGATGCCACAGGGCTCCAGTTTTTGGAAGATAACAAACGTTTCGCTGGTCAACTGCTCGGCACTTGCATATTCCAAGCGCTGTGTAGGTCCAGTTAGATTCACATGATAGTTGGCCACGCACTGGGCATGGTCAGTGGGCGGTGCCCACGACCAACTCAGTTCCGTAGAGTTGATCTGTTCTAGAGGTTGCGACACAGCACTCGCCACTAAATGAGCAAAGGCTTAGTTAGAATTGATAAGTATTATGGGCTACTTACACTTCTCGCCGGATACAAAGGTCTCCGTGGCCTTGGCCGTTGTATTTCGGTCGGCATTTATGTATATCTCGATGGTGTGCAGTTCACAGCCCTGCAGATTCGGTATGGTAAACTGTTTCAATGTGCTGTCATTGGAGTACTCGCTCCACTCGCACTCAACTGCGGCAATTAGATAAGATTGGGTAAAGTATACAGTAGAAAAGGAAAGACAATAGGAAAAGGAGAAGACTCTAATCACTCACCTCTAGTCTCGCTGTACATCGCCGCATACTGCGCCACAGTCGTTAAGCCCGTCCAATCATCTGTGCTTGCTGTCGTCGTGTCGTCCTCCTGTTCTGTGGTCGCTGTCGTTGTGTCCTGATCCTCATCCGAGATGCAGCCATTGCGTCGCCAAACAATGGTAAAGCTGCCTATGCAGCTCTTATGAATTGGCTCTGTCCAACTAACTTGCGTTTCTGCATTGCTGCGATTGGTTATAGTTAGCTGCAGGTCACCTGGTTCCAGATAGGCCGCGTCCACAAAACGCATGTCCTGGTCAACGATAACACTCGCATTATTCCTTGTCTGCAGTGTCACATTGTATGTCCGACATGGCCAGACATCTTCGACTTTATCGCTGCTTTCCTCCTTAAACTGTTGGCGGAAACGTGAGAAGTCCGGCGCAGTTACAGAGATCTCAAAGTGTTTCACACAGGCTCGATCGGTTGTCTCCCAGCTCAGTTGTATTGTCGTTCCTGTGGCGACAACAGAAGTCAAAGTCGTTTGGGGATCTAAAAAAAAAGAGAGAGGAATATAAAATTATTTATACATACATATATTATATTATGTTTAAATATCTATTTCTTCCCCCACTCACTTTTATAGTCCGTATAGGCAATTACGTTTTGCTCAAACGCCGTAGCGCCTTCCGTCGTGCCTTTTAGGGTTACGAGGATTGTATAGCTCGTGCATGGTTCCAAATTTTCACTAAATTGAAACAAAAAAAAAAACATATATAATATAGATCTGTCTATATAAATATTTAAAGCTCTTACCAGATGAGTTGGTTATCAGCTAAGCTCGTTGCACCGCCTCCGGGACATGCTACATTCTCGATAATATATTTCTCCTTATCCTCAGGACTCAGACTGAAGCGTAGCGTGTAGGGCGTACTATTCACAGTTATATTGACCACTAATCGGTATATATAGAAGTAATAAAAAGTATTTGTCTTAATGAGATTATATATAGCACAGATGATGACTTAAGATTCAAAGTCTTTATCTTTTGCAAATGTAAATCTATAAAATTGACGTTGAATGGATTAATAAATATATCGATTAGTGTATGAATGAATTAATATCAATATATAGATTTATATATGAGTGAATGAATGAGAGAGATGCATAGATAAATAAAGAGATCGATATATGTAGTTATATATATATCAATGAAAATATCGATAAACTCATAGATAGCTTGATAAACATGTTGATGATTATCGATAAATATCAATAAATAGAAAGAAGATATCAATGAAAATATCAATGAATGAATTCATATATTGATAGATTATTAAATATACAAATGAATATATCAATTTATCAACAAACAAATCGATAATTATGTAAATGAATCGATAGTTAAAACAATGAATATCTCAACAAATAAAATAATGATCAATGAGTAGTTGAGCCTGCTATACAGGGCTTACACACCATCATTTAGATCTTGATCCGCTAGCGCAGAGGCTGTTTGCGCCTGCGCCTGCGCCTGCACCTGAACAGCTGTCCATGCATACAGAATTATCGGTACACAGAGTAGTCCATAGAGCCGAGTCCTTGGCTTGCCGTGTTTCTTGGGCCGCATCTTACGACAACATCGCCACCAGTTGCTGTTCGATTCGGAAGTTGAAAACAAGTTCAATGTCAGCTAACCAAAATGCAACCGGTTTCTCAATTACTTCGCCAAAACAAATCAACGTATCGAAAAGTATTAACCCCATATATAAGGAAGCAGCTCGTTTAAGTGCAATGCGCACATTAATAAACTTTAGGCGCGAATCAATAAAGAATCGCAAAAATAAAACAAAACAAAAAAACGATTTGTATGTATGAGTGTATTCGACAGTTGAACTTGTCACATTGAGTACAGGTGTCAATTATACAAATGCATTAAATTATAACAAAGGTAATAATCGTACATATTTGACCCCATGCGAGAGAGCCAGAGAGGGAGAGAGATAGAGCGCGTGAGAGAGGGGATTAGAAATAACTTACATGCATTCTCTATTAAGTAACTCCTGACTCACCCAGTTGTCTATACGACATGTTTCTAGAATCAATTTGCTGTGCGAATCTTTATTCCGTAATTGGTAAATAAGTGATACATATTTAATTCAATATTGTCTATATGTACATACATACATATGTACATATTATTGATCTAAAAATACCAGCAATTCGCTTGCTACAGACTAGAAAGCTTTTGTTAGGAATCTTCCTAGCTATTAAGTATATAGCACTAGCCACTCGAAATTTCCCGAGTGGGTAATTTGCCATTTAGAAATACTCTGGAATATCTATATAAGCTGGCTAAAGTTTATAGTATAATATAATATTATATTAGACTTTTGTTGTTTACCCTCGAATAACATATTGAAGTTGGTTAAGCTGATTAAAGTCTGCCATAAAATGTATATTAAGTTACATTGATATATATTTTCTAGATTAGACTGAGCTGAATGTCATATCCCAAAGAGATAATGCAACAAAATCGATAAGTATCGATGCACAGCTTGTTTGCTATTTAGATGATCGCATAGTACAGTTATATATGTATAACTATTTTATAGTCATGCACACACTCCTCTCAGTTCAATATTTTTAAGTAAATAATTCTTAAAATATCCCTTAGAGAGTTTCCTGATAAATGAATACAAACAACAACTGAAAATTAAACAAATTCTATGCTTAAGCACTCAAATGCTGAGCAAATACTTTAGCAAAATATGTTTTATACATTTATTATTTATGCATACATACATATATATTGCTATTATGTTTTTCATATATATATAATATGATGACGAAGCTCTTGGCGAAAGCCTTGCAAGCGAAGTTTCATTGTGTAATTGAGAGCGAAGGGATTGGCAATGAGCAAAAGTCGAATTTGTGATTAAGAAAAAATACAACAAAATATATATATATATATATATATATATATATATATATATATATATATATATATATATATATATATATATATATATATATATATATATATATATATATATATATATATATATATATATATATATATATATATATATATATATATATTGTTGTATTTTTTCTTAATCACAAATACAACAAAATATAAATATATATATATATATATATATATATATATATATATATATATATATATATATATATATATATATATATATATATATATATATATATATATATATATATATATATATATTGGTCACTTGAGCAAATGGCAATTCCCGGGATTGGGCAAGGGCTTATCATGGTACTTAGTGGACAGTGCGACTACTTAACCGATGAGTGAAAAATAAGCACACAAAAACACCTCTAGAAAGGCGCAATATATGATTATTGGTAAAGATAACAATCTGAATAACTTGATATGATATATGAAAGTATTAAAAAGAATTAAATTTATAGCAAGTATTATAGACCAATATGACAAAAATGGTAATATTTGAAATACAAAGTTAATCGATCAAAAGTAAACAAAGAATTTTAAGGAATTAAATGCAGAATTGATAAGCCATCAAAGAACGGTTTGAAAAAAAGAATTTCAAAGTCGAAAGCTTAAATAACTTAAAGCTGAACCGAAATTGCTTTGAGAACAAAATTGCAAATTGTTAAAAACTGCTTTTGAAAATTTTATCAAGTCTAAAGAGAGTAAAAGTTTTGAGTCATGACACAGCTACCGAAGAATTATATTGTCATTATTGAGCTACACATAAACAACTAAGATATTTCTTTAGGAATGTATCTATTGTGCGTTTGTATTTGTAATCAAAGAACATTCAACGGTAATTACAGATTTCAGTAGCTCGAAACGCACCGGCTGCCATTGCCATTGAGCAAGACATTTTAAAGCAAATAAAATTACATTTTTTTGTTTCGATAATTATTAATAGCTCGCAAGGGGCGACATATTTTGTTATCTACTTCACGAGTTGTTGTGCTGTGTGTCTGGCAGCAGACAAAAAGACAATTTCCTATGCTTTAGCTTGTTTAAACAAATCGCAAAATGAAAAATGTTTTTCTTTTTTTTTGTTTTGCTTTGCTTTGCTTTGGCATGTCCACAAATCAAATACGAAACAACAAATAAGCCAATAATAACAATTTAACGGTCGTAGAAAGTAAACGCTGTCGGTTCTGCTGTATTTTTTTTTATCATATCAACAATATATATAATCAGAGCGGCTCCCTGATAACAATGTGCATATGAGGCCGTCAAAACGTTCGCCACAAATCGTTTTCCAATAATAATACACACACGAACACGCGCACAAATACTTGTGTTTTTAATTTATGGCTTGTATTAAGGATAAGCTTCCGTTACAAATCAAATCAAATTGGCTATAGAGCATTGGCAGCAGTTTTGAGCTCAATCAGTCAATTGAGGATTCGTTTCCTTCACAAATTAGCAAATCGAATTACCGATAGGTAGACCACAATATGCAATTCGATTGCACTTTTGATTTCGATTAGAGATGTTTGAGGACAATTTATGGCTGTATTAAGGATGTGCTTCCGTTACAAATCAAATTATCGATAAACAGAGCACACAGTCCAATTGGCAGCACTTTTGATTTCAAGTTATTTTTATGAAACCGTTATCACGATTGGCCTGTATGAACGAGTGTGAACGAGCAAACAGGCTGCCTGATTAGAATCACGATGGCTTGATAACGGCTGCCTGTCATAATTGGCGAATCATTTACATATTTTGGCAATTTGCTCATTAAATTGATTCATCAGCTATTGACAGCCTGAATGCCCATCAATTAATTTAACCAATTTCTTAGCACTCACAATACGCTTATGAATTCTATATGTTTTTTTTGTTCGTATTAGTGCATTAAATACGCGCGTGCTTTACCGAACTGTTTGTTAAATTGCACTTTAATATGCGCAACGATATCGTTTACTTTTTGTAACAAATAACCGTTTCCGTTGAGCGTTAGAGGAGAACTGAGCGTAAAAATTAATAACACATGGTTGTATCATTGCTTATTGCTGATAAGGCAAATTTTCTCCGACAGGGTATGCAAGTATATACATATATATGAGAGACTGAGAGTATGTATGTACTTGCAAGATAAAAACAATGCATTGCAGTTCTGCTAAAAAGTAATGTACGTTGTAGTGCTGTGAAATGTCAACTGCGCTTTCTATTAAGAATAAACTATTTTTATGATTTAAATTAAAGCGAATTGCGCCAAAGTAGTTGAAACAGCTGCTCAATTATTTTGGTACTGTCATCGATGAGCGCCGCCATCGCCAAGTATCGATAACAAAAATACACGGTAGCCCTAGAACTAGTGCTGGTAAACAATAGCTTTGGCATCGATACGTCGAAAGCATCGAAATATATTGGAAGCATTTCTCGCCGCGCTTCATTTCTGCGTAATTATTTCCCAATTAATCTAAATTAATATACTTTTAAAATATATAAAAATAACAAATTGTGTAAGTATGCGTAATGTGCAATCAGAAACATGAAATCAACACGAATGCACAGTCTATAACGCATAATCCAAGTGTCGTTAATGCGACGGCGACGCACCAGCAGCGAAGTGTATGTAATGGGCAAATAGGGAAAAAAGAAAAAAAATTTGTCATATATATGAACACACACTGTCAGTGTATTGGTGCGCGCATATACGAGAGAAAGAAACCAAAACCCCGTTTAAAACGCAATAGTTTTGTGGCAAATGTGCGTGTGATTGACAAATCTATTGGACTTTTTCAATTTTGCATATTGCCACTTTTCTAAAGCGCTTCGGCAGCGACGCTGACTGCGCTGCTCTTTCAAGATGGCCGTCGTAACAGTTTTTATTTTTCGTCAGTGTCAGTGCTGTTGTTGTTATTGTGTTTGAGTGTGCGCTTGCATGTATATGTGTATGTGTATGTATGTTTTTGTTATTGAAAAGCAAAGCGAACAAGCAAAAGTTATGCAAATAATGCTGCAAAGTATATAAACTGAACTGAACTAAACTACAACAAAGCATGCAAGTGCAGAAAGAAAAACAACAATTTCAAGTTCCTCTTTAGTGTTGCTTTGCTTTTCTACTACAACAACCACCAAAGAGCGATGACACATCGCTCCCTGCGTCAGTTTTCGTATCAGTGTATACGTGTGTGTATATATATTTATATGCATGTGTGTGTGTTTTTTTGCGCATGTATCCTCCTACGCCTCCTGTTACCCCTGCCCCGGGACATGGAAAATTGATCGATTTTTTTTGTACCCAGAACAAATGGCAGCAGTAAAATCCGATTCCTTCGCCTGCCTCTAACTGCTTTTTACATTGGGCCAAAGCTAAAAAGCAAACCAGTTCTGCAAATGCAGCTTGGTCGTGTCTCGGTAGAAATCTTGTTTTTATTTTTTTTATTTTGTTTTACAGTTTTCCGTTTTGGGCTGCTTTGGCATTGGCCATCGCCGCCGCATATACACTAAAATACAAAACACATGTGGTATTTGGACCCCATATATAGTAGTAAAATAGTTAACAGTGCTCGCTGCAATTCCCAGAACGTGTACAATTTGCTGAGCTAAGCTAAGCTGGATGGTGTGGATGGAGTCGCCAAGTCTGAGACTGACTGTGCAAATTGGTCGCAAATTGCTGCCGTCGCTATTATCTATGAAGTCTGTTTTTCTGACACTTTTAGCCCTGTCTTTCGTGTCTGTCTACTCTCTCTTTCTCTCTCTCTCTCTCACTCACACACTTGTCTTATCTTGCTCGAATGCCTGTTCATGAGCTTTTACAGTGTTTTACAATTTACAATCAAAATATGTTTGTGTTTGTCCGACTTTCCCAGCTAAAAGGTTATTGCAAATGCGAACTAACTCTGACTTGTGTCTAGACATTTTGTTGGAAAGTGTAGTAGTTGCTAATCGATACTCGAAAACTTTTACTTATTCGTTCGTTGCATTGCCAAATTCTGAACATTACCAACACTGGCAAAGCGTGAGAAATACACGCAAATGGCAGCCAAGTGCACATAGGCAAGTGCAAGGTCTCTCTCTCTCTCTCTCTCTTAGGCGCTCACATCATACAGTTCGTTCTCTGGAGAGCTGCGCCAGTATCCTTATGCATGTATGTGATGCTGACATCAGATTCCCATGCCACATAAACTAACAACTACAAATGCATTTACAATTTACAATTCAAATTGGAATATTAAATGCCCCTTTGTGTGAAAGAGTGTGTGTTTGTGTTGTGAGTTCGTTCATACATTTATTATTATTTTGTATGGCTGGTAACCCTTTTTTCGCAGCGTCAGTGAACGCCTTTCAAATCTTGTGCAGCGTGTGACCCAAACGCCCCCGTCTAGCTATTTTAATGCTGCTGTTGTAGTTGTTCTTGCTGTTGTTGAGCACCGTTACTAGCTCTACCCACACAGTTACATCGCTGGAAGTTACAAGGCGCATGTCTGTGTATTGGAATGCTGGCCCCAATAAGAACAAAACGCACGCCCGGTTGCCACAACAGAACGGTTGTTGTCGTTGTCCGGCATTATCCATTACCCACCTACCTACATCATCCAACCCACACGCGTTCCGTTAATACTCGTGACGTTAGCGTCGTCTATGTCTTATTTTGTTTATTGATTTTTATTTTATATTTTTAGATGCGCAGTTAATGGTCGGTTGCTGCGTGTCTTTTAGTTTGAGCAGGTCCCCCAACAGCTGATAAAGGCTGACTTTGCTCTCGCAATGTGTTTCGAGCGCGCGTGACTCATGCCTAGTTTCAATGCCGACGTTATTGCAAAAAAAGCAGATTTCATCGCTTGAACTTGTTTGGTCAGTTTTTTTTACAGTAAAATTTATATATGCCCTCCGCTAAACACAGCTAGTTCAAAAATCGGTAAAATATTATTCGGCAATGGTTAAGCGTCCAAAAATAATCTGAAAACGTCATTTCCTCATTTAGATTATGTGTATACATATTTATACATATATACCGTGTTTGTGTGTGTGTGTATGTGTGTGTAGTCTAAGCTTGGATTTTTTTGTGTCTGTGTGTCTTTCTTTCTCTTTCGTTTTGCGTTATTTACTTATAAGAAGTTGCTTGAACTACCGTTAGATGTTGCTAATTGGCTTTGTTAGCGCTGGGACTTGTAACTTTGCTATAGTTGGCAACGTGGAAAACATACACAAATGTGTCGTCAAATGCTTATCTAGAACTAGAAAAAAACTGAAGAGAAACAATCGCGTTATGCTTTCGTTGATTTTTCGTTTAGATTCGTTTAGTTTGATTGGTCGATTTATTGCGTGCTACCTGTGTTTTGTTATTGCCTGTTGCCTATTGTTGGCCACCTTGAGTTAATTGAATTGCTCTTGCCATAGCCAACAACAGGTACAACAATATGGCTTGCTATTTAAAGCAACTACGACAGCGCAACATCGTCTCATCTTCAAAGCTGCTTTGTCTATTTTGGAAGCTGTTTGATTATTCTATTCGAATAGTTTATGCAGTTATCGATGTGTGTCAATTATCAGCGCAGGGTTGCATATTTGCTGCAATCTAACTGGCTGAGCCTTAAGAGATTTGCAGACAACGCGCACTGTAATTGCGACCACATGAACTGAAAATATTTTTGTGTGCCAGAAACACACAAACGAAACAATTTCTGAGGCTCTTTGTTGATCATTATGCTGATCATCATGAAGCACGCTGTGAAACAATGAAGAAGAAGTATAAGAAGGGAGGTCGAAGGGAAGTAACAGCAGATTAATGTATGCATACCGAAGATGCCGCGTTATGGGGCAATATTTCCAAAAACAAAAAAACTGAAATACATGAAAATACTGTAGGCTTAGCTTAAAGTGCCTGGCTAGAAAATACCCTGCACGGAGCTATGAATGCCTGCTAAATGTTGCTATAAAATAAATAGAGAATTACCAAATTTCGATTTAATTTTCGAAAACATAGCTTTAATTAAACGGATTGAAATTTAACTATTCATATTACAGATGTAGATCCATTAAAGCTTAGCCGAATATATATTTGCTAAGTTCTGCCTATCGCATACCGTTGCACTTACTATAAACACTCTTTGTTTACCATTTTGTTATATGTACAGGGTATAACTATGTGGGTGACTTGCCTCTTTGCAAAACTTGCCTTTTCATATTTTTGTGGAACCAATTTCCTGTTCAGTCATTCATTTATAATACTTGAAGCATTTGTCTGTATAGTTGTTTCTCTTTGTTTCTTTTCTCAGCAGCAGCATTGCAATAGAAGACGGCAGCAACAAATCGAGGCATTAAGCAAAAGAATTGAAGCTCGCCTAAACCGAAGAACAGCATGAAAATGGTGTTGTCGCAGCGGCAGCGCGAGGAGCTGTAAGTAATCCCCAAGCAGGCAGTATCAAACCAGTCTGAAACAAATTGTCTATGTACAAATCTTTTACTTGTTTAGTAACCAAGCGATTGCCGACTATTTGGGCTCAAATGGCTATGCTGATTCACTGGAGACCTTTCGCAAGGAGGCAGATCTCAGTACAGAAGCGGAAAAGAAGTTTGGCGGGCTGTTAGAAAAGAAATGGACATCGGTCATACGACTGCAAAAGAAGGTCATGGACCTAGAGGCTAAGCTAACCGAAGCTGAAAAGGAGGTTATCGAGGGTGCGCCCACAAAGAACAAACGTACGCCCGGCGAATGGATCCCCAGGCCGCCAGAGAAATACTCACTAACAGGACATCGAGCCAGCATAACGAGGGTTAGTTAAGAAACTTCACTAAAGAGGCAGCTCATTGCTCATCAATTGCAATTTGTACAGGTTATATTTCATCCAATATTTGGACTCATGGTTTCGGCTTCAGAAGACGCCACCATTAAGATATGGGATTTCGAAACTGGCGAATATGAGCGTAGTCTTAAAGGACACACCGACTCTGTGCAAGATGTGGCATTTGATGCGCAGGGCAAACTCTTAGGTAATTCAAGCAACTGGCTATGTAATTCTTAAACTCAAAATTACATTGTTTAACTTGCAGCCTCCTGCAGCGCTGATTTGTCCATTAAACTGTGGGACTTTCAACAAAGCTACGAGTGTGTGAAAACCATGCACGGTCACGATCACAATGTATCCTCGGTGGCCTTTGTACCCGCCGGCGACTATGTGCTATCCGCATCGCGTGATCGCACCATTAAAATGTGGGAGGTGGCCACGGGGTTAGTATTAAATTACAAATGTATAAGTTTGTGATACAAATGTTAATTGTTTATTTGTCTAATTTACTAGATACTGTGTAAAAACCTATACCGGGCATCGGGAGTGGGTGCGAATGGTACGCGTGCACATTGAAGGCAGCATCTTTGCCACATGCTCAAATGATCACACAATACGCGTTTGGTTGACGAATTCAAAAGACTGTAAGGTAAGTACGCAACCAAATAGAATCCTTATAAAGGAGAACGAAAATGAAGCCAAACAATTCGTTTGGGGTGGTTAATCAAATACAAATACATATGGCTTCTGATGCATTGAGAAATTTTGTTGAATAAGATAATGCAAATGACTTTAATTTTCTTTGATTTGTTAGGTTGAATTACGCGATCATGAGCATACGGTGGAATGCATTGCATGGGCGCCAGAGGCTGCAGCATCAGCGATAAATGAGGCAGCCGGCGCTGACAACAAGAAGGGTCACCACCAAGGACCATTCCTGGCATCAGGTTCACGCGATAAAACCATACGCATTTGGGATGTGAGCGTTGGACTGTGCCTGCTCACATTGAACGGGCATGACAATTGGGTGAGGGGCTTGGCATTCCATCCCGGTGGCAAATATTTGGTATCAGCCAGCGATGACAAGACTATTCGGGTCTGGGACTTGCGCAACAAACGATGCATGAAGACGCTCTATGCGCATCAGCATTTCTGCACATCCATTGGTGAGTGATACACACAATTCTGACACAAGTTTAGTTTATTAATTTGCAATATTTTCTTACAGATTTTCACAAAGCGCATCCGTATGTCATCTCCGGTAGCGTAGATCAATCAGTTAAAGTTTGGGAATGTCGTTAGGAATTCAGCAGCAAATAATTTGCTTATTTCTCAATTTAAACATAATTAATATATCTACAATATTTATATATATTGATATATACATATATAGATATATATGTTTGAGTATACACAGTCTCAGCCACCTTTACCAGATGCATCAATGCGAATTACATATGTATATTTCAAAATATATCTATCTATATATTTATGTTTACATATATATATAAATATGTATTATGTATGTCTTAAAGTTAAAACCGAGCAAGCAGAAAATAGCAAACACAGCGAAAGAAACGAAATATTTATTTAATGTATGGCCTCCTAACCAATTAACTTACCTACCTACCAACTATACAAAGTACATGCATATTTATATATATATATACATATATATATATATATATATATATACCTTTAAATATACATACGATTACTATTAATTTAAATGCTGTGTAGACTCACGCGCCTCAACAAATATAAAAGAAAAACAAAACAAATTGATAAGATAACAAAAAGCACGCTCGCTAGCCGACAAAAACTTAAGATCTGTAGTTGAATTTTCCAATAGTTTTCTTGTGAGTGTGAAAACAATTTTGAAAAGCACTTAAAAAATAAAAAAAAAAACGAAAAAAATACACATGCATATAAAAAAAATTGTACGACTCAAAATGTTTTTGTCAAAATCCAAAATGCTAAAAAAAAAAAACACACACACACGTAGTCTCTATAGACACGAAACTTAACGATGTTGTCATTTCTGAATTTTTGTTGCATATAAGCGCATATTAATAGATAATTATAATATATATGCCACGCCCTCGCGCAATATTTAAGAAAATTCAAATTCAACCAACAAGAAACCAAGCAGCAAGAGATGTATGTATATTTCTTTCGCGATTTCAAAACAACTTTTTTTTTATTCAAAATTACTTGGAATTTTATTCAAATGAAATTGAGGTAATTTTAATGGAAAAAACAACACAAAAAAACGAATGATAAAGAACGCTTTTACAGTTATTTACGAATACAGCTCCCAAGTTTTGTGTTCTTTTTTTTGCAAAAAGGATCTAAACAAAAACAATACAAATAAATATATAAAAAAAATGTGTACAAGTTTAAGTTTGCTTTAAGTTCAAAACAATATGATTTACTTTAGTAAAAATGCTGCAAATTTAATTTTAATCTAATTGTTCATAAGTGCAAAGGCAGAAAAATATAGTATATATGTATACATAATTAATTATTTGTGGAACATATGAAAATTTCGTAAATGCACACTCAAAAATTAAGAAGGAAAACAACAACCAGAGGATTGTGGAAAAAGAAAGCAGAAGGAAAAAACAAATTGTAAACAATAAAATTTGCTTCTTCAAGAAACACATAATGACGAAAATCACAATTAAAGACATTTTTAATGCCCAGTACCCAGAGTCATATAATTTCTGTTTAATATTAATAATGTGCCCGATGCATTCAATATACTTTCGAGCGCGCTGGGTATAGGGTATTGTATAGTCGATCACATTCGATTATAGCTTACAATCGATATACACACAGAGTACTCTCGCACCTATCTTTTCTAGCATAAGCTATGGGAATCACAATTTAAACTAAAACAAAACAAATGAAATGCAAAACGCTTCTCTCATCACCAAAGCTGCTTTAAACGATGGCCTGTTATCCCGATAAGCCACACAAGTTGCAATCGATAACTAGCCAATTATAACTATAATGGCAATTTTATCGCTACAGAAAATGGTTAATATATAAATATATATATATATACATAACATGAATAAATCCATAAATTTGTTTCAATTAATTACTATAAGCTATATTCTTTAATATGGGTACACAAAATTGTTAAATTAGAATGTAGTAAATTAAGTCAAGTGTCTGCTTGGGAAGATTCAGCTTCCGCTGCAGTTGTGGCAACTCTTTTTTCGATGATCACTTCAGAAGGTGGATCAACAACTGTTTCCCTTTTTTCATTTGAGTTCGTAGCTTCCGCTGCCGCTACCGCTGTGGTTGCTTCCTCTTTGACTTCGCTTTCTGTATCCGCTTCAGGTTTCGCATCAGCGTCGTCTTCAGAAGCACTTCCACTCGACTCAGCTTCCAGTTTTGTCTCTTCGTTTGGTTTTTGTTCGCGGGGTCGTTTTGCACGTTGCTTTTTCTTGAGGCGCTTGGCACGCTTTTTGGCTGTGCGCTGCTCAGCTGCTTGTCTGTTATCATCCAATTTTTGTTGATAGGCAACGTCGGCAGCCTCTCTTAGACTTTGGTTTTGTATGTTCTTCTGACGGGCATATTCCTTGCGCCGCAGATGACGATAGACGTGGAATTCACCGGAGCCAGCACCAGCACTGCTGCCCATCACATTGCGCACAAATGTGGGAACTGAAGACATATAGTCACGCTCTCGCCGCTGCTCCGGTATAATAACTGGCTTATCCTGTCAATATATGTTCAATAAGTTATTGTTTACATTAAAGCGATACTAAAACGTACTGGATTTTTCATAAGTTTTTCCAGCTTCAACCTTTGTAGATCTGTAGCACTTTTTATGAATGGCCCCAATGGTTTGTCTTTTGCATCATCATCGCTGTCTTCGGAGCCCCCATTCTTTTTCTTCTTTCGCTTGTTTTCTTCTGTTGCTTTAACTAAATTTTTAATCAGCGACATCTTTGTTGACAAACGGCATCCAGATTATTCTTTTTACTATTCGCGTGTTGACGTATAATGGTGACTGGTCACTGAGAATACCAAAAATACCGTCAATTTTTATCGTTAAATGAAATCTATTTTGTCAGTTGCTTAGTTCGGTCACACTGAAGACTTCCAGCTGAAAAACAACGCGAGAATTTATAAATTACCGACTAAAAATCGTAGCTCATTACTGTGTGTTAATGCTAGCGTAGCCAAAGATATAGTTGTCATATGTTTACAAATATCCCCTCGGACAATAAATCCTCGTTTATATTAGAGATTCTAGTTAAAAATCAAAATCACATACGCGCAATCGGTTTGAGTGCAGTGAGCAGGGCAGAGCAGAAAGCAAGAGCAAGAGCAATAGCAAGAACAAGCAAGCAAGCAATCAGCAGTCGCCAGAGCAGCGTTGAGTTGTGTAACACGGCAGCGTGAACGTGTAATAGA
This sequence comes from Drosophila anceps, assembly GCA_035045945.1. Classification (NCBI taxonomy): domain Eukaryota; kingdom Metazoa; phylum Arthropoda; class Insecta; order Diptera; family Drosophilidae; genus Drosophila; species Drosophila anceps. The sequence goes on from JAWNON010000073.1 coordinate 8,133,339, forward strand.
ATTTGGATTTGGGTTTTTGTGCGCTAAAACAGAAATATACGCAGCATGGCGCTCGAGATTGATGCAAAAAATGCGGCGACGGCTGCGACTGGCGACGGTGGTGCCGCTGGCAAGGCCAAAGCCAAGGAGAACAAGAACAACAGCAACAGCAACAACAATAACGCACCAGCAGCCGGCGAAAAGAACTTGGTCAATGGCAGCAGCGCCGCTACGAAGAAGAAAGGTGCGTTAACTATGACATTTTCAATCAAAGCAACCAATCGCCCCTACCCTCTAGCCATACCCGTCTCTGCATTTCCACTTTTATATGTGCTAATAAAACCAGTAATGACAATGACAACTGTTAAATGCGATATTTGTGAGAAAAAATAGTCCCATCACATAACATTTTTACGTTACGTAATGTATTTTTTCCTATAATGCTTTAAATGCGGCCTGTGCTCGTCTATTGCGCTGGGCGCTATTGTCGTTGCCGTCACCGCCACCGCGTGCGTTTCAATTGCATTTGTATAAGTGGGAGTTACGTACTGTGTACATTGCGGTGCGTATAAGTATGAGTATAAGTGCTTATGCGTTTTCTTAAACATGGCAACGCGCATACATACATAAGTACATACGTAGACATGTTTATGTGTCGTTGCTCCTATGTTCATCAACCCCCTGCGGCGACGGCGAATTAAATATTTCTTTAACCTACAATTACCACGTGCTTGCTTTAGGCATTCACTTTCGCATGCAACAAACAAACAGAACTTACACGCACTTTTTACACTCACATCAACAATAAACATCGCCCTGTTAATTATGTAAATCATGTTTTTCTTCTTCTTCGAAATACACATACAACAAAATGATCCCAAGCATAAGTTTCTCTCTCTCTCTCTCTCTCTCTCTCTCTCTCTGGTTATGCTCTGAATTTCTAGATTTGTTTATGAAATTAGGTTCCGTTGTAATTTTTAACTGTGCTCTGAAAATTAGCATGAATCTGTGAAAAAAAAGATGTCCGATCCCAACTAAATGAGTTTTGAGTTTAAATTTAACGGCTGCATTCTTGCAGCTCTCTGCCTTATCAGCGTTTGCTGTGACTCGATTTGTTTGCTTTTCTCTTGTTTTGTTTTACAGCAGCAAGCAAAACATGTGTAGTTAATTGTGTGTGTGTGTGAGTCGCCATGTGTATGTGCTTGCAGCCGGCTACAGTGAATGGCAAAAGTAAATGCTCGCTGAGCACTGTTATGTAAGAAGTAAGCCAAAATGTAGGCGAGGTCAGGTTGCTGAGATTAGCAAATTACTGAACTTAACTGGTTCACTGAATTTACAACTCAAAAAAGCATTTTAAATTATTTGCACATCATATCTATATATTTCATCATCTCGTGAGATTGTGAACTGGAATTGGAACTTCACCGCACTTAAACGCTATCAGAGCCAGTTCGGAATTCATCTACATGGGATCTGAATTGGAGTCTCTTTTGCAATCTTTGTGATTATTTAGGACAAAACAATTTATAAAACAATAAACAATAGGCTGGTAAACGTACTTTTTCACTATGTAACTAGTTCATGAACTGTTCTTGGTGAGCAACCATTGTTTATTTCAGATTCCACCCTTGACCACAATTTGAATAATAATTCTGGTTTTTGTTTTGTCAATTGCAGGCAAGAAAAATCGTAACAAAAGCCCACCTCAACAAGATGCAATTGATGCAGCTGATTCTAGCGCTGCTCTCAGCAACGGGCATGCCGAGAAGGCATCAGTTAATGGCGATGCTGCCGATGCCAATGCAAATGTGCTAGAAAAGAAAGTTGGCGAAGAGGCAGCAACAGCCGAAGCAGCAGCACCAGAGGTTGGTTCATCTGGTGATGGTGGAACTACTGGCGAGGGCGAAGCGGCTGCATCTGGCGAAGATGTTGATCTTGATGCTTTGCATGATGTTGGCATAACTGTCAATATCAGCAGCCCCGGCGCAGATGTGCTGTCCGTGCAGCTGTCGAGCATGGAGCTGGTGCAGGAGATCCATCAGCTATTAATGGATCGCGAAGAGACTTGCCACAGAACTTGCTTCTCGCTGCAGTTGGACAACGTTACGTTGGATAATTTTGCTGAATTAAAAACTATTGAACCGCTGGAGCAGGGCTCCACCATACGTGTCGTGGAAGAGCCGTACACAATGCGAGAAGCACGCATCCATGTGCGCCATGTGCGTGACCTGCTCAAAAATCTAGATCCAGCTGATGCCTACAATGGCATCGATTGTACATCGTTGACATATTTAAATACCATCACACAAGGCGATCTGCTGGACAAGAAGCGAACACGTCCTGACTCCGTTGACTGCACACCGCCCGATTATGTGACGCCCGGTGTTCGTGAGCCGCCGCTGTTGCCATTGCACCCAAATGTTAAGAATGCAAAGGGACCGCAGGCACTCAAAGTGTTGACCACATCCGCATGGAATCCACCACCTGGGCCACGTAAACTGCATGGCGATCTGATGTATTTATATGTGGTAACCATGGAGGATAAACGCTTTCACATCTCTGCCTGCTCCAAAGGCTTTTATATTAATCAATCTACAGACGAATGCTTCAATCCGAAACCGGATAATCCTAGCCATTTGAGTCATTCACTCATCGATCTATTGTCGCATATTTCGCCATCGTTCCGTCGCGCCTTTCAAATCATACAAAAGCGACGAACAATGCGTCACGCCTTTGAGCGTGTGGCGACGCCCTATCAAGTATATCAATGGTCAGCGCCACAATTGGAGCACACTGTTGATGCCATACGTGCCGAAGATGCCTTTAGCTCTAAACTGGGGTAAGTCTACAGAGACGCTTTAGCCAGCAAATTGCTTCCATATACAATTAAACTTTGTCTGCAGGTACGAGGAGCATATACCCGGTCAGACGCGCGACTGGAACGAGGAGCTGCAGACGACTCGGGAACTGCCACGCAAGACACTGCCAGAACGCTTGCTGCGCGAGCGTGCCATCTTTAAGGTTCACGGAGATTTTGTGACGGCTGCCACACGTGGAGCCATGGCTGTCATTGATGGCAACGTGTTGGCCATTAATCCCGGCGAGGATTCCAAAATGCAAATGTTCATCTGGAATAATATATTCTTTTCACTGGGATTCGATGTGCGCGACCATTATAAGGAGCTGGGCGGAGATCATGCTGCATTTGTAGCTCCTCGCTACGATCTGCATGGTGTGCGTGTCTATAATGCTGTAGATATCGAGGGTCTCTATACCCTGGGCACCGTTGTCATTGACTATCGTGGCTATCGTGTGACCGCCCAGTCCATTATACCTGGTATATTGGAGCGTGAGCAAGAGCAGTCGGTTGTCTATGGCTCGATTGACTTTGGCAAAACGGTGCTCAGTCATCCCAAGTATTTGGAGTTGCTGCGGCTCGCGGGCAAGCACTTGAAGATCTTGCCTCATTCGGTTCTGAATGAACGTGATGAGCCAGTGGAGCTGTGCTCCTCTGTCGAATGCAAGGGCATCATTGGCAACGATGGACGCCACTATATACTCGATCTGTTGCGCACGTTCCCACCAGATGTGAACTTCCTTAAGCTGCAGGATGTGCAGCTGAGCAAGGAGCTCAGTGACATGGGCTTTCCCATTGAGCATCGTCATAAACTATGCTGTCTTCGTCAGGAGTTGCTTGAGGCTTTCATTGAGGATCGTTATGTGACCTTCATACGCATTGCTGCTGTGCATCTGCAACAACTCAATGCTAAAAAGCAGGCTGAGAAGGAACTGCCTGCCATAGTTGAAAAACAGGAGGAGCCAGAGAAGGAGCAAACAGAAAAGAGCTGCGATGGGCAGACAGAAAAAGAGAAGGAGAAGGAGGATAAGGAAGACGAACAGAAAGAATCCAAGCCCAGTCCCAGTGAGACAAAGAGCGCCGAGGCCATGGTCAATGCCATACGTGAGGCTCAATCAAATGTGGCTGTCTCTAATGAGGTGCAAGCTGCAGAAGTTGTAAAGCGCGCATGCGCCGCTGTAGGCTCGCTCAAGGAGAAGGAATTTGATTTCCGCTTCAATCCGGATGTCTTCTCGCCAGGTATACGTCATGTCGATGGCCCTGATGGCGGCATTCAATCGCTGGCTAAGCAGAAACGTCTCGTCCAGGATGCAGCCGAATTTTTGGTACTCAAACAAATACCCGCCTTCATCAAGGAGCATATGGCACACACCTCGCCACCAATCGATGGACAGAGTCTCACTGAATCTCTGCACAGCCATGGCATCAACGTACGCTACCTGGGCAAGGTAATCAAGATGCTCGGCCAAATGCCGCGCATGGACTATTTGCATCGTATTGCCATACTCGAGTTGATAGTGCGTGCCACCAAACACATCTACTACACCTATATGCAGAGCACCGAGCCACTGCATCTTTCGGCAGCTATAAGTCATTTCCTTAATTGTCTGTTGACCACCGGACCGGTGAACCCCGCCGTCAGCAGCGAGGACGTGCACAAGAAACAGTCGCGCAACAACGGTGGCAAGCACAACAAACACAACAAAACAAACAAGGCAACCAAGCCCCAGACAACATCAGCGGCAGCCGCCACACAGAATGGCCACAACTCCACAGCAGCCAACGGTGCGACCAATGCAGCCTCCACCAATGCATCGAGCAGCAACAGCAGCAGCTATGACTGGACTTTGGTCACACCACGTTCCTTATGGCAGCAGATACGCAAGGAGGTGAAAGGGTATTGGAACTGGGAGCTGGACTGCGATTCTATTGAGAGTGCTAGCGCCAAATATGGCCTGTTGCGCATCAGTTTGTTACGTGCCTTCTGCTTGAAGGTGGGCATCCAGGTGCTATTGCGTGAATACAACTTTGAGTCGAAGCACAAGCCCACCTTTGGTGACGATGATATTGTCAATGTGTTCCCAGTGGTCAAGCACATCAGTCCAAGGGCCACAGATGCCTATAATTTCTATACGACGGGACAAGCCAAGATCCAACAGGGTCTGCTCAAGGAGGGCTACGAATTGATCAGCGAGGCGCTCAATTTGCTGAACAATGTTTTCGGAGCTATGCATCAAGAGAATGGCTCCTGTCTGCGTATGCTGGCACGGCTCAGCTATCTGCTAGGCGATGCCCAGGATGCGTTGGCCATACAACAGCGTGCAGTCATAATGAGCGAGCGCGTCAATGGCATTGATCATCCATCAACTATACTGGAATACGTAAGATAGATAGAACTATATACATATGCATATATATTCACTTCATTTCTCTCTGTTTGCAGACACACTTGTCGCTTTACTCGTTTGCCAATGGCCATGTGGGTATGTCGTTGAAGCTGCTGTATCGTGCACGCTATCTGCTTGTACTCATCTGCGGCGAGGATCATCCCGAAGTGGCGCTGATTGATGTGAGTAGGCAATGGACGCAGTGGACGCCACAGTTCATATTTAACTTTTTTATTCATCTATCCACACAGAGCAACATAAGTTTGATCCTGCACGCTCTGGGCGAATATGAGCTCTCATTGCGTTTCATTGAGCATGCTCTCAAGCTGAATCTGAAGTACTTTGGCAACAAAGCAATGCACGTGGCCGTCAGCTATCATCTAATGGCGCGTATTCAATCCTGCATGGGCGATTTTCGCTCAGCGTTGAACAACGAAAAGGAGACCTACTCCATTTACAAGTCACAGGCATGTTCATTGATAAGATAAATTTCAATGGCCAGTTTAATTAACACTCTCTTGTTATTAATTATTGTAGCTCGGCGAGAAGCATGACAAGACGCGCGAGTCGGCAGAGTGCTTGCGTCTATTGACACACGAGGCTGTTGCTCTGCAGCGTAAGATGAACGACATCTACTCCAATGGCAAGCTGACCAGCGACTTGCCACCAATACACATAACACCGCCCTCAATGGGCTCTGTACTGGAAATGCTAAACACAATCAATGGTATACTTTTTGTGCATATCAGGTGGGAATCAATTTCATATAATTTCTATTAAATTATATACTTACATTTACTCAACCGACAGCCAAAAGGATATTGTGAAGGTGCGTAGCCAGATTGAAAAGCATTTGAAGACGACCGACGAGAGTGAAATAAACGATGACAATGAAGTTACCGCTGCACTCAAAACCTTTGTGGCTGCTATCAACTACAATGAGACTGAACAGCCCAAGGAAGGTTCAGAAGTAGAAGCGGCCACAGCCCCGCAGATAACAAATGGAAACGAGGATCCGACTACGACGGTTTCAAGTTGAATGCAGTGAGATCAAAAGCAGCAGATATGAATGCAAACAACGAGCATTCACAATTCATATAAAGGAAAAAGAAAAGAAAACAACACACCAAAAACAAAAACAAACACATTCAACATAAAAGTCACAAAATTGTCAACTCTGTTGTCCGACATGTTAGTTTGTCAACGTTTCATTTTATATCGTGGACTGAGCAAAATTCGCAACACCATAGTGTTTTTACTTCCAAACAACAACAACAACCTAAATGGATAATCTTACAAAAAAAAAAAGAAAACGTAAAAAAGAGGAAAAAAAACAAACAAAATAAAGCATAATTATTTATGTTTGTTTTCTAAAGGCTGCTCTTGTACTGCTCACATATGCAAAGTTAAATTTAACTATATATATACACCATATACGGCCATATCCTTAGCAAATAAAAGGCTTGAAAAAACATGTTAGCTTTAGTCTATCAAAAAGAAAAACAAAACAAACTATGAAACACACTACCAAGCATCCTCCTAATCATCACCAGCTTTATAGAAAAAAAAACTTTTTTGTTGTTAAACATTTGCCTTATTTTTATAGTTTATAAAACCATAAAACACATGAAAACATAATGATATATATATATATAAAACTATATATATATATATATATATATATATATATATATATATATATATATATATATATATATATATATATATATATAGAATGTATTGTTTTTGTTTTGTTGAACAACAAATATTTACATAATTTAAGTTTGCGCCGAAGCATACGGAACACGTGAAAGCATATGGAAATGGTTCTTTTTTCTGTTATACAATTACCATATAGATATATAGAAATATATATATACATACATACACACATATGTCACACATACACACTTGTACATTTTCGTACTTGAAACATTTAACTACATGAACAAAAAATGTTTTTTTATTATAAAAAAAAAAAAATGATCAAATAAAACAAAAACCAAAAAATACAGCAATCGAAAATTTAGATGTAAATACTAACCAAACTTAGCAGCTAATTAAATTAGGTGTATATAGTTATATACAGTGAAATCTCCTTAGAAAGACAGCTCCTTTACAAAACTCTCAGTTCGAAATGTTTATGACATGTTTTGTAGAACAAACTTCCCAAAGAAATATATTTAATGTTTTTAATATTGATAAACATGTAATTTTTGGAAATTGGTGACATGAATATTTATTATGATTGAAGAGAAGAAAACAAGTGATTCAAAGCAAGAAGTTGAGATTAAATTTATCAATTTACTAGCATTATTTGCATATCTAATTAAACAAATCAATTTTTTGTAGTTTTTTAAAGCATAAATAGTGACAAATGGATACAAATTTGTATAGCTGCAATCGAAACAATATGTTATATGCCTTACTTCCAAACTCGGACATCCTAGTCGAAAAGTTTTAATGGAACTGTGAGAGATTTCACTAAATATGTATATATAATAGTTCTAATTTAGACAATTTTAGTGAATAATATAGCAAATTTATTTATAATATATATATATATATATATAGTTTAGATTAGTTTAGTTTATCCTAATGCGCATCACTTGCGCTTTCTGCACTTGTTTCGTCCTTTGCGTCTGCGTCCGGGTGTCTTTCCAGGTGACTTTCCATTCTTTGCCGTTTGCGGTTGTTGTGGCTGCTGTTGTTGCTGTAGCTGTTGCGGCTGCGATTTGGCGCCTCCTGGTGTGGCATTTGCATTACTATTCGCCGTATTAGCAGCTGCTGCGCTGCTCTGTTTGTTGAGTCGATTCGCAGCGCTCTGTCCACTTATCTTCTTGGTAGGCAACAGATGCTGGCTGACTAGTTCGCCGAGCACACCTTGGTGGGCCAGCATGGACAGAAACGTGCAGATGAATTTGTCGTAGTTGTGGGTGCGACGGCTGGCGTCCACTTTGAACATTTGCCGACGATCGTTCTCATCGGCTAAATGCTGCTCATTGATCGCGATTTCTGTATCAAGGTTCTTGAGCAGCGATTGCAAATCGCGTGCCGTAAAGGCACTCGGCTCTAGTAGTGTGTTGGGCGTATCCGGACGCTGCTGATCGTCGCGCTCGCCCTGCTCATCTGCTTTGAGCAGCTTCTGCAGTGTGCCAGACACAATGGCCTGGTTGGTGCGCAACATTTTTAACTTATGAGTGATGGCAATGCGACGATCAGGCACCACGGCCATTAAATTAAAGCGAATGTCCTGCTCACCAGTCGCTATGCCCAAACGTTCAGCCATCACACGACGAAACTTGTCTGTCCAATCTTCATGGTCCTCCCAGCAGCCATGATTCATTGGATATGGCTTCAGTCCATCAAGCTCGAACAGTTGCCCATTAATGGGCACAAAGCTAACAAAATGAAATGCTTCCCCTGTAAATCGACAACTGGCGACACCAGCTCCAGTACGTTCCAGACGACGACGCGCTTGGGGCATAGCATGCGAGTTGTGGGCGCAAGCCAGCTCTGGTGTATTGCCAATGGCCAGGCCTTTATTCTCTGGGCTCATGCCCTTAGTGTGGGCCTTGAGGCGACTCAAAGTTTCGCCCAGCTGCAAATTGTTTTCGTTGCAGTTAAGCAGCACGGAGAGCAAAGCATGGGTAGCACAGCTATTGGGTACCACTTGCTGGGCAAAGAAGATGCTTGAGATGGCTTCCTCATCCTTGACAAATATCTCGGCAGTTGTTTCTACAATTTTGCGGCGTGCTCGGCGCTCTTCGATCCAGCGAAAGAGAAAAATGAAGCCGTATGGACTTTCTATAGGCTTTTGCAGGTCGTACACCTCTTCCACTTGTACGTCGTGGCCTACAATAAAAATGTTTCATATAATAAACCTTACAGTTCAATTTACTTACAGCCAAAATCTTCTAAGAGCAGCGTAAAGAGACCCGGATCTGATTCTAGCTCTAGCCAGCCATCGGCTAGTTGAGCCATGGGCAGTGCATTGCTGTTTGAGGCGCTGCCTGTAGTTGTGCTGGTGCCGCCGGCTGCGACGTTCATTGCGCTGGCCAGCTTGAAGATAATTTTCACACAACTTTTTCCACAATTATCAAATACAAACAAAAATTTGTTTTTCTGCGCTGCAGACCTGTGAGTGGCAATGTTTCGCTTGTTCGCGCTCAGTGTGAATGCCTCTGCTATGGACGAGGTGGCAGCCTTGTTTAGGATTTACAGTCAGCTGTTTTGACGTAACTCTCGCACGGCATATTACTGTCTATTAAACAAACCCGATTTTAAAGAATTTTAGTTTAAAAATGGTGCGTTTAAATATAATCCATCTGACAAAACGTGTGCCTCTTATCCAGTTTCGGAAGGGAGGTCCAGCTTTGACCAACAAACCAGCTGCAAGTCCACAGGCAAGTTCAAAGGATGCCGGAGGCAAAAAGGTTAACTTTATAGCCCATTTACTACATTAGGCGACGCATAAATTTAATAAAACTCTAGAGATTTAGCCCCTAATTTTGTATTGACAATCCAACAGAGTACTGGAGGACCAGCAATTGAGGATTGGGAGCTGCCTGCGCGCTTCGCCCGTAAACCAATCGACCCTCTGGAGGCAGAATACATCAACAATGGCGGAATACCCAATTGAAATGGTTCTCGAAACACTGCCTAAAATAAATTTTAATAGTAAAGCCTTGTAAACACATCGTAATGTATTGCTTAAATGCTTGACAGCTGTTTTGACATTCACGAGCATTCACAAGCAAACCTAGCCATCATATGTTCTGTATAAATTTTGGTAAAGTTAATTAAATAACAAGAATTTGCTAATTTGTTTCCAAATTCAACGTTAGTATTAACATTTAAATTGTAAATGTTAAGTTAGCATTGTGAAAAGCTTACTGTTAAGTGAGGAGCATCTCTGTTAACTAGGCAGCTGTTGTGCATGGTGCTCGGATTTGCCATTCCAATAGGTTTTTCAGTGCTTATCTTGCGCCAATGTGAATCGGACGTGACTGCTGCACGTACAACATTTACCGTTGCCTGAACAATCTGTGTGTCAGTGTTTGTTTTGTGTTACACCGCGTTCGTTCGTTCCATCCCCCGCATAGTACAAACATTCGAGTGGAAAATTTTGTTCAATTTTCAAGGCGGTATCAACCGAATTATTATAACTTTTGTATATTGTTTGGCTTATTGCGTAGCAGAAGTGTGTGCTCATTGATTGGCCAGAGGCTGGCCCAAATTCCTGTCGACCGTTTAGACCGATCTTTCTTGGATGGGTGTAAGGCGTAGTATGCAAGTGAACTGGTGCAGCAACAAGGACTGTTTGGGTCTACGTAAGCGTGTCTGCGGATTGCATCAAACCTGGAAGTGGCTCCACCAGACGCCCGCCCTCCACGAATATCTTATCTCCGCTAGCTCTGTGGCAGCAAACACCCAAATCCCAACCAGCGTGCTCTAAAGTCCAAAATAATAAACGGCCAAAAACAACAAAAACAAAAAAGCAATAAACCAAAAGGAGAAATACGACAAACAGCGTGCTGAACAACAACAAAAGCATAAAAGAAAAGAAATAATAAGCTAAAATAGAAACGCTACAGATAATAATAAATACGCACACGCCTAGGTATAGACATAAACATATAGACTTTAAAATTCAATCTAACCTAACAAAAAGAAGCAGAAGCAGCGGCAGTTAAAAAACTGACCAAAAAAAGAACAACAGCAACATATCAATTAGCGACTGACTCTGACGGTGACCTTGTTTTTGTAACAGCGAACGCAAATAGTAGGCAAGTGCATTGCCGTTGTCTGATTGCAAAAGAGACAGCGAACTAGAGAGCGAGCGAGAGCGACATAGCAACAGAGCCAATAAGCTTCCTTGTAAGAAGAGCGACAGCAATAGCAACAACAACTGCGCTGCACCGAGTTGTGCAATAAAAATAACAGAAGACGAGCACAAAAACGAAAGAAAAAAAGTAACAGCTGTTCCCATTTTGTGCCTGATTGTTAAATTTAATTTTGTAAAATGAGCATATTACTGCGTCGTAATTCGAGCCAGCTGCGCTTGCTGCAGCGCCTGGGCGCAACGTCAACTGAAATCACGCGGCTCGCCTCAGATAACAATACGACTGCATCTACTACTACGACAACAACAACAACAACAACGGCAACAGCAGTGACTGCAACAAAAACATCGTCGACTGGTAAAAGGCTCGCCGCTGTGGCCGACGCTGATATCAAGAAATCGGTTTTCATCTCGCAATCAAATGACATCTACACGAATCTAGCTCTCGAGGATTGGCTGTATAAGAACTTTGACTTTAGCCATCATCATGTCTTGCTGCTGTGGGCCAACCAGCCGTGCGTTGTCATTGGCCGCCATCAGAATCCCTTCACCGAGGCGAATGTATCCAGGCTGATGGAACGCGGCATTACGCTCGCTCGTCGCAACAGCGGCGGCGGCGCCGTCTATCATGATCCGGGCAATCTCAACTGCACGTTCTTTACGCCGCGCGAGCGCTACGATCGCAAGTACAATCTGAACATTGTGACGCGCTCGCTGTTCCGCGAGTGGGCCATCAAGGCGGAGATCAACGATCGCGATGATATTGTTATCGCCAACAAAAAGGTTAGACATGTGGCCAAATCTACGTAGCTAGCTCTCGCTGTCTTATCAGCGCAATTGACAAACAAGCATCTGGCCAGGCCTGGCCCGCAGTTCAAACCGGCTTAGCATAGCCTTCAGCTTGACGGCATAGAAGACAACAACAAAGTTTGCAAACTTTTCCATACAAAATCAAAAGTTCAGCAGTTTTTTTTTTGTGTTCTTCTTTACCCTTGCAACAAACTTGCAGAAAGTCATATATATGTATAGACAGTCGTCCAAATTTATATATATATACATATGTAGAAATATCAAATTAATATAATGATTTTATGTAACTATGTTTGGGTATGTCTTTTCGTTGAAGACACTACGCAGAGCTAAGAAAACTTTTTTTACTTTTATTTTTTATTAATTTAACAATTCAGCAATTAAACGGGTTTTTATAGTCATCATTATTAGCATTTCAACATAATCATATTCTAGGTTAACTCAACGAGGGTAACCACAAGTTCTTCAGACTACCCTCGTAAACTGAGTTGGCCAGTTTCAACTAGTATATGCCATGTATATATATAGAAACTATCACTGGAAATTTACTTTTTTGCTTTTGCTTGATTGATTCTGAACAAAATCTTTTTGCAACTTGACTGGAGAGACTGATAGACTATATAGACTACTTGTACTATATTTATATACATAGTTTCTATAGTGACAATCTATTAGATGCAATCTGCAAGGGCGTTTAATCTATGCCAGACAGCAGAAAACGTTTTTTTTTTACTATCAATTCTATTAAATTGGAATCTTATCTTTTTGTAAATTAATCTGCAGCTATTAAATTGAATTTTTGATTACATTTTAGGTATCGGGCACGGCTGCCAAGTTGGGTCGCCCCAATGCTTATCATCATTGCACCATTTTGGCCACGGCCAATAAATTGCATCTGAGCGAGTCGCTGGTTAAGGAGAAAGCCAATTATATTAGCCGTGCCACGGCATCGGTGCCATCGCCCATACGCAATCTGGCGGATGTGAATCGCAATGTGAACGTGCAGCAGCTGCTCTCGGCCGTGGGCTATGAGTACTTGCGCACAGCAGCTACGGCCCTGGAGGATGGCGGAAGCACGCAAACAATGAATCAGCGTGGCTTTCAGCTAATCAATCCCACGGAGAAATGGTTCCCCGGCATCGATGAGCTGCGGGCCAACTTTAGCTCCTGGGATTGGGTCATTGGCAAGACGCCGAAGTTTACGGTCGAAAAGGAGCTCGAACTGAAGGGCAATGAGAGTGGCATGAAGCTCAAGCTGAATGTTGAAGTGGAAGCTGTAAGACAATTTATATTATATATTCTTCAATACGCTACAAGTTTCTAATGCATCCTTCTCTTTTCTTGCAGGGTCTGATGACTAAAATCGCCCTACAGCTTCCGCAGAGCGAACAGCTGGTGCCCGTGGTTACTCCTCTCCAGGGCCAGGCATACAATGAGCAGAACCTGAACGGCATCATGGACGCGCTCAAGTTGGTCTCCACCTCGAATGTGCAGCAGGCGATGAACGGTTCGATTTGATATTTGTTCTGCTAGCAGACCCCATACACTTGATGCCTTTGTTTTTGGCCTTTTTATTATTATATAGTTGCAACTTTGCTTTATATACATATTATGATCTTTATAATTGATCTAAATACCTGAACTAACATAGCACGTAAGAACATTAACAATTTCTATATATATTCGACAGATTTTATATCAATTTTCAATAAATACACATGAAATGTATTTCAAGAAATCATCACATACTTTCGGGCTGCCAACTAAAATCATTGAAGTAATCGTACGAACATCCAATTTGTTTGCAATGTTGTTTTATATCTATATGATGATCATAAGAAGCTTAAATTACGTAGCTTTTAAGGTATATATTATACATATTTTGTGTTGATTTATAAAAAATGCATAACATGAAACAAATATAAAAAGCGGTCACTGAATTTCGTTCAATTAAACTTCAGTATACTTTTAGGCTGGACGTTAATGAATAGCGTTAATATTGTTGATGCATTCTTTCAATGCAAAAGCTAAACTGCAAGAATAATGCTGCATATTTTGGGGGGGGGGCGATAGTGGCGGCTATTGAGTAACAAAATTTACACTGCAATTTTTCTGAAATATCAGGCAAACAGAAATCAGCAGCAGGGTGAAAAATGTTACTTAGCAGTATTATAACAGTGTGCTAACAGTGTCGTAACAGCGGGGTAAAATTTGCGACCGTTGAGTATCAAATTTTACACTGTAATTTTTCTGAAGTACCAGGCAAACAGAAATCGTCAGCAGGGTGAAAAATGTTAGTCAAAAGTACGATAACAGTGCAATAACACAATCACTGCCGCCCCGTAAGGCTATGCAACGAAATATTTTGTAATTTCTTTACAGACTGCTGCTAAATTGAGTCATGCAAATAGGCCGTTGTGAGAGGCTGCTACAGCGCTGATAAAGGTTGCCGAAAACCCAAACCCAACTGGAAATCAAAAATTTTATGTATAAAAACATTTAGTTGCATAATGGTTAATTGTTATAATATAATGTAAGGCACTTGTTCGCTATTTGACACAAATTGTTGTTTACACAGATGTAAAATACATTTATAAATATGTATGCATATATATATGTAAAGTTATGTATGGTACAAGTAGTTATACAGATGTACATATGGAGGATGCTCGTAGTATATCAGCCAGGATATGTTTGGAAAGAAGTGAGCAGAAAAACAAAATAATACGTTAGATAGATGAATACATGGAGTAAAGGTGTAAAAGCAATTGCACTTGTTGAAGGAAATTGAGTAAAGAGCAGAGCCGAGCAGAGGAGAACGGAGCAGTTGTCTATCTAGATGTGCACCGATTGGACCAGCTCGGGTAGATTCTGATACTCGGGATCGCGACTGAAGAACTCCATGAGATAGGCAAAGGTGGGCCGCTCTCTGGGATGATAGTTCCAACAGCTTTGCATTACCGCATAGATGTAAGCCGGACAGACATTTGGCTGTGGCAAACGCTGCCCGCTGTCCACCAGCTTGATGGCATCCACATTGGATATGTCGCCGTAGGGCGGTGCGCCCAGAGCAAACATTTCCCACAGTGTGACGCCAAAGGACCAAACATCGCTGGCATGTGAGAAGATGCCATTGTTAAAGCTCTCCGGCGCATACCAGCGGATAGGCCAGCGCCCACCTTGAGTGAAATGATATTCATCGCTGCCGGCACTCAAAGAACGCGACATGCCAAAGTCGCTGATCTTAGCCTGCTGCGTAGACGTCAGCAATATGTTCCGTGCGGCCAAATCCCGGTGCACAAAATGCTGTGTCTCCAGATAATGCATACCTGTCCAATCAAATCGAATCAATCAGTTGACATGGAACATAAGGGAAACACTTACCGCAGGCTATTTGCGAGGCCCACAGCTTAAGCTCGTAGTTGACCTTCACTTCGGTACTGTGATCCAGTATATACTGTAGCATGGAGCCCAGTGGCGCTAGCTCTTGCACCATCATCAGCATATCGCCCTTGGAGATGCCAATCAGACGCACAATGCACTTGTGCGCCAGTCGCATCATCACAGATGCTTCGCGTAGAAACTCCTGTTTGTTGATCGTCTGCTGCTCCTCGTCGCGCAGTGTCTTTATGGCCACCTCCAAACGATGACCATTCGCTTGTCGCAGCCAACCCCTGTAGACGGAACCAAATTCGCCAGCTCCGATCTCGCTGTCCAACTCCAGTTGATCGCGATGTATAAAGAAACGCTGCTTGGCCGCCTCTAGCTCGGTGCTGTTTAATCCAATTGTGCCAGCTCCGGCTCCGCTGCACTTGCGCTGCAAATAACTGGCCATTTCGCTCTCCGTGGAGCCAGTGGACATCATGGAGTCCAAGCGTGAAAACTGTTTGCCATCCAATTGCTTGAGCTCCTGGTCCAGCAGTATATGCACATCGGTGGTGGGCAAATAGCCATTGGCTGTAAGTGCAGCAAGACGTTCCCTCTCAATGGCCACATCGCTCTTGGTGAAGTACTCCACCTCGTCGTCAGTCTTATTGGCAATGGGTGGCGGCTCGATAGGCGTATTGTTGCGTGGCACATTGTACAGATCACCCGCATCCACATTGAAATTGCTGAAATCCGTTGAAAAGGAGAGATTCTTTAGCATGGGCGCTGCCGCCTGCAGTTCCTCGTTGGCTGCAGCCACAAGGCTGACGCTGCTCTCCGAATCGCTGCGCTTGTTCTTCGTTTTGCTCTTGCGCAAACTGTTCATGTCGAAGAGACTCTTCTTGGGACTGACAATGCGCAGCGTATTGAACATCGAGCTGCTGTTCTCTTTCTGCTTCTTCTTTGTTATGGTTAAGGCAAGCTGATGTTTGGAGCTGCTGGGATGGGGACTGGTGGGTGGGTTGTCGCGTGGCTTATGCGTGGGACGTGGTATGGTGGCAAACGATGGCAACTCCGGCTTGGGCTGCGGCGGCACAGGATACTTTAGGCTCACGGGCAGCCCATAAGAGAAGCGCATATAATGCGCCACCAAATGCTCCAAGCTGGGCCAATAAGGACCATCGTCTATATACAGATATTTCAACTATCAAATAGAAGTAAACTTTATTATCTTGCTAGTTAAATAGTAAAAAAAAATTCACTTACCCCATTCGAGGTCAGCTTGTTACCGTTCTGATAGAGATCCGCTTGTGAGATAAGAAAGTTTTTGACCACTTGATCGCCGAGCAGCGTTAAAACAAAGCCGGCTGCCGCTGGCGATTCAGAGTAACGCACTAGAAAGTAACCAGACGTGTCCACCGGCTGATCCGTGGCAGCCTGCTTCTGTTGCACATGCTGTTGGGCATAGTTTTTGAGTATGGCCACCGCCTCGTCTCGCTTCAATGTGCCATGGTACCACAGCTCCCGACTCGTGTTAGCTGGAGGCAGCTTGTAGTTAAGCAGAAATTGCTCGACAGCCGTATGCTCTGCCTCCTTGGCCAGATCGAAGGGAAACTCCCCAGCGCTGGTCCGTGGCAGCAATGGAGCACACGCAGCCAATAGCTCCTGCACCGCTTCCAAATTGCCATGCTTGGCTGCCTCATGCATCGGCACATGGCCGTTCTCAATGTTCCTGCACTGCACGTTCGCCTGAGCAGCAATCAGTAAACGTATAAAGCTGGCATCCTTCTTTCGACAAGCGTACTACAACAGTTAAAAACAGTTTAGCTACCTAATTTTAACTTATGGACTCTATACTTACATGCAGAGGCTGCCAGCCGAATGAATCCGAGCTATTCACTTGGACGCGCGCATCCAGCAGCAACTTCAGTATATCCTCATTGCAATTAATTGCAGCCAAGTGCAGCGCCGTCTGACCATCCTTGTTCTTTGCATCGAAGTTGCGATTGCCACACTTCAGTAGTTCCACCACCACCTTGCTCTCATTCTTGCTGGTGGCACGATGCAGCAGATTTGTCACGCCCTGGCTGCGAGTATTAGGTGGAGGTGGATCGCCAGTAAGTGGCTGCGACAGCTTTGTAATCAATCCATTTGGCTCCTGTTGATAGTATTTCACCAAAGTCTCCAATCCATGCAATATCTTTGTTTGTCCCTTGTCATCGATAGAGAAGAAGGCGTCCTCGCCGTGACGCCGGATTTGATAGTGACAGACCTCGCCCTGCAAACAAATGTGCAATAAATTATTTACATGCATAAATACAACCTGTTGATATACCCTGTAAACAGAACAGGTGGGTGTCATGGCTCATTTGGCAAATCTTTAAATATCAATGTTTATGTCTAGTTTTCTGCAATTAATATAAGTAACTGTTAGTACAGTAACTTATCTAAACATTTTCTTAAAATAACGATTGTTACATTCTTTATCACATCAGCTGCATACAGGGTATCTGGTAGCGTGTAACCTTCATTAGCTTAGGTCTGCCTGTAGTTGTGCGTCATTTACCTGATAGAGCAGACTCAATACAAAATCGCCAGCTGCCGTACTACTCTCCCGCACCAGAAATGTGCCATCATCGTAACCTATGACAATTAATAAAATAAACAAATTGAATTTTTTACAATCAGGGCGAGTCTTCTTTTTCTCTTCCTTTTTCTCTGGTACGCACCTTGTTTTAGCAAATCGTCGGCGGCCTCGCGTGTTAATCGGCCGTGGTACCATTTCATTTGATCATCACGTGGGTATGCTGCCATTTAAAGTCCATGCAATGTTTTGTACTACTGTTTAAATTATACAAATAAACTTAACAAAAAAAAAAAATAATAATTATCATCAATTCTGCTAAGGCGCACTGTTGCACACAATAAGACAATCGGCAAAGCAACAGGTTATCGTGATCGCCAGCTGGCAGTAATCGAACAAGCGTAACCAAGCAAGAGCGCTAACATGTGGCAACACTGTCAGCTGCATTGCGCGCGTTTCCCAAATTCAAAGTAATTTTAAAAATAATAAAAGCATTTCAAGTTTCATTTATCGCATTTGTTTTTATATTTGTATTTTTTTTTGTTTACTTTTTTCCAATTTATTTTCGTTTTAGCTGAGAATGATCTACTAAAAACACAGTATTAAATTGTGTGCGATTATGATTAGTTTTTTGAGTTTTTTTTGTTTGTTTTTGTGTCTCATTCTGTTCAATACGTTGTTTATATATATTTATAATTTGTTTTGTTCTCATATTAGGTTATGTGAGAGTAATCTTAAGCTTAAGCATTTAAAAAACGACTACAGACTATGAAAGAAAAGTTTAAATAATTATTAAATATAAACATTCAATGTCAGAAATGTATGTTTTGTTTTCTTTTCTTTTGCATTTTTCTCGTTTTTGTTTTGTTTTTCTTTTTTGTTTGTTTGCATTAATTTAACATTATAACTATGAATATATATATTTATAATTTTTAAGATTTATTTTATGGATTTATTGTTGTATAATGTACAAAAAAAAGCAACGCAAACGCATTTTATTGGTCATTTCTTTGCTGCTGCTGATAGTTGTTGTTGTTGGTTGTTTTGTTGTTGTAAGTATTGTGGCAACTTAATTGACTAACGGTAGTTTATAGCTACATATTAAACAGATAACACAGCATCCATCCAACTGAACCCGCCCAAAATAAAAAAAAATTAAATAAAATAAAATAAAATAAAACCTATCAACTAAAATTGCTTTAAAGCGCTTTTTGTTTTTGCTTTTAGCATTTCAATTGTTTTATTTTGCTTGCTTTGCTTTTGTTTTTGCTGCTGGGCACATTGTTTTCGCTTTTTTGTGTGTTGCTTCTTTATGTTTTCATATTTTAGGCCTCGTTTGCTCTAAACTGTTTCGACAACATAAATTTTGCTTCTTTTCTTTGCAATTATCGTTTAGAATTTCGATTCGAATGTGCTCAAATAAATTGTTTTTAAATAAAAGCCCTACAAGTAATTTAAATAAATTGCCATTTTACAGTTGTTGTTGTTGGTGTTGCTCTTGATGTTCTCGTTGTTGATGTTGCTGGCCCTTGTTGTTATTGTTGCTTCTGCTGCTGTTGTTGATGTTGTTTGTTTGTTTGTTTGTCGTTGCTGCTGCTGCTGCTTCATTCTCCAAATCAAACGGTTTCATTAAAACATAACTAAATTCTAATGTAGAACAATTTCTTTAAATCTATTTTTGTTTATTCAACGAAGCATTAAGAAAGCGTTCATCATTATCTTCTTCTCCTACTCCTGCTCCCTTATCTTCTTCTTCTTGGTTTTTGTTTTAAACTTATGACTTTTTGTTTGTTATTGTTTATGTTGTTTGCTGTTAGGTTCGCGCCGCTGCTAAACTTCTTCGTATTGAATTCATCTTGAATGCTTTTCCTCTTTTGTTGTTGTTTATGTTAAATAATTTGTTATAAGTGTGTGTGTGTGTGTGTGTGTGAGAGAGAGAGAGTGTGTTTGTTGCCCTTTTTTATAAATTGTTTAATTAATTCGCTATTGAAGAGAGCTTTTGGGATACTCCATTCACAGTCTTTGATTTAAGGACATCGTTTTCATATGAAAAGACAGTTTCCTTGCCATTTTCGACGACGCTGCAAATGGAAAATGGAAAAAAATTTTAAATTGAATAAGTTTATATTTGTTTTTACGATTAACTACTTTGAACTTGTTTAATAATCATTGAACAATACAGTTCACTGGATCATGAACGAATCCTTTTAATCAATTAGAGAAACGTTCATGAACGATTTGTTCACTTGAGCTGTTTCAGAGGCTCATGAACGATACGTTCTCTTGAGATAATTCAGCGACTCAAGTACATTGCGTTCTCTTGAGCTGTGGCTCATAAACTATACGTTCTTTTGAGCTGCGCAATTGTCGTTTATGAGTCACTGATTCGTTAATCATTTATCGATATTATTAACAATTAACTTCAAATACTCGATGAATGTAGGTTGAACGAATCCGATCGTATATCTTACCGTTTGGTCATCAGCTTTTTGCCATTGACAAATACCGTTGAGGTGGAGGTGCGTTTGACCGCTCCGTTGCTGTGGAGACCGCCGCCGCCGGTGGCGACACTGTTGCTGGCAGAGAAGGAGGTGAAGCCGCTGGTGGGCATGAAGAAGTCCATCATTGAATAGTTGAGCATGGGCGCACCGAACGGGCTCGCCAATTTATGCTGGTGATGATGATGATGGCGAGCTGCACCACCGCCGCCGCCGCCGCCATTAAGGCTGCTGTGGCCGCCATGTCCGCCATGACGCCGACTGCTGCTAGTGGCGCCATTGGACTGCGAATACCCATTGGCATCTGCAACAAATACAGATCAGATAAGGATACATGGGAGATGGCTGTATGTATGTGTGTTGTGCTTACCTCTAAAGAAGTCGGCGAAGGGCGAATTGACGCCAAAGAACTCGCGGAAGACCTCCTCGGGCGGTCGGAACACGAACGGAAAGCCGCCCATTATGTCAAAGTCATCAAAGTCGTGTGTATTATAATGATGACGAGCATGCGTGCGACTCTGTGCCCGATCTCCTAAGCCATCCTTGCCGTACTCATCGTAAATGCGGCGTTTCTTCTCTGTAAATACAAGCGCCAATGGGTTAATCAGATTCTTTTCAGTGTATTTCGAAATTGTTTTCTCTTTTTAGTAGAAAGAAACACGCGGGCTGGGCATTAGACAAGGCCTAAACAATTGCAGTTGATGAACTAGCGCTGCGCACAATGCTGATGATGCTGATGCTAATGAAGTTGCTTATGCTGATACAGATGATGATGATGTTTTGCATGTTGTTTGGTGGGTGGCTTTAGTTTGTAGCTTGTAGTTTGCGCGCAAAAAAACAAAACAAAAAAAAAATACGAATCATAACGAAAACTCAAAGAAAAAAGTTACTTCGTGCGCTTCAAGGTTGTTCATCAGTTAAGCAAATAGGCAAAAAAAAAAAACAAATGATGCGCTAAGCGGAGCAGTGACCGACTAGGAAATACCTTGTAGCTAGCTGACATAATGATAATTATCTATTGTTAGCCGAATAGGTATAAAGATAATCATACAATGACAATTATAGATTGATATTCCAAGAGTAAAATAGCTCTACTATTATCAGAATTATCTAGCTATGCAATGAATTGAATATTGTTATTAGAGTTTACAATATCAGAGCTTGTTTATATCCAACTTAACATTATATAAATTTAACTCTTATATACACTTAATTTATAGTCTTCGAGTTTCGTTTAGAAATCCAATTCTTGATATAAACTTTGATTGATATTGCAAAAGAATCGATTACAAAAAAGTGAAAACTGATTCTGATCAACATATTCATGTTACCTTATCGTTAAAACATATTAGACAGTTTTAAACTATCGCAATATTTATCGATTAACCTATCGACTTTAAGTATCCATACTCCTTACTAGTTTGAAACATAATCTTTGAAGGCCATTTGTGCAGTATTTCTAGTCAATAGGTTCACTCAATAGGCACAAGTTACATAAAAAGTTAAAAACAGATAAGTCAAAGCAATAACAATGGCATTACCACAAAAAATCAAAAACCAAAAAACAAAAAACATGCGCTTGCACTCTTTTTTTTTTCAATCTTTTTACCAAACAGTTTGTGAAACGGCGTGCCCTCGAACAAGTTGCGGAAGGTGAACGCCTGATAGCGATTGCCACGCCTACTGCCAGCTGAGCCGCTGCCATAGCTGGGATAATAATAATCGTAGTCGTAGTCGCGACCACTCGTCGAGGATGTACTGTTGCCGCTGCGATAACGGGAATAGCTGCTACTGCTGTTGCTGCTCGCTGCTGACGTTTTGTGCAGCGTGGATCGAGCATCATAGATACGTCGCTTACGGGCTAAATACATCAACAACAACAACAACGATAACAACAAGGATAACCAATTGATTCAAATGTGACCCTAGAGCTAGCTATAACACTTCGTAATGGGAATCGAACTTATGGGCAACCCTGTGCAAGTGGTTAACTTACCATCCGATAAGACTTCGTAGGCCTCGGAGAGCTCACGAAAACGTTTGTTTGCCTCTTCCAAATTGTCCGGATTCTTGTCTGGATGCCATTTGAGTGCCAATTTTCGATAGCTGCAGGTGATGGCGAAATTAATTAGAGCGAAAACAAAAGCATTGATCAACAAAAGAGAGACGGAGCATGTCATGTTGCGCTCTCTTAACTGCGCGTAGACTTCAGAGCTAATGGCATTCCAAAATGCATGCCATTTGTGCTTACACTCACACTCAATGTCAAAGAGATCAGAGTTTACTCAATTCCAAGCTAAAGCTTAAGAGAGTGCGTCACATCCTCTCTCCCTCTCTCTTCCAGGCTAATTCCACAATACTTACGCCTTTTTCACCTCTCCGTCAGTGGCGCTGCGTGCAACATCCAATACTTTGTAATAGTCCACCATATTGTTTGATGTGTGTATGTATGACTGTGTGTGTATGAGTATGCGCGAGCCTAGCTTTCTTGATCAACAATTAATAATCTGTTGTTGTTGCTCGAATCAATTGTAATACAATTGCTCCTTGTTCCAGTGACTTCTTAAGCGCAACTGTAAAAACAAAACAAAAAAACAAACAAAACAGTTCTTAAATTAGTATGAGTGTGCAAAGGAAAATCGAGTAATAACAAACACTCAAAATACCGTTAAACAAGCAGCATTTGGCAAAAATCAACTAATTTATTACTTTTTTGATTTTTTTACTGCTTATGTTGTTACTGTTGAAAAGCAAGGCAATGCCGACTACCTAAAGGGCCACAGCACACAAATCCAAAAGAAGAGAGACAAAAATAAATAAACACAACAGCAACAACTACACGTACATAGTGGTAAAGCAAAGCCAGCACGATAGATATTTGCTTTAATTTCGTTTTCTTGTTTCCATATTTTTGTTTTACTCGTTATTCTTCAGTCCCACATTTCGAGTTCAATGTCGTACGAAAACCTCATTCTCATTATTCGCCCACACACACACGCACACAGACACATACACGCCAAGCTCTCAAGCAGGAGAGTGCCAAAGGCAAGTAGGAGAGGGAGACAAAGATTGAGCATGGCAGCAATAGCAACAGCAGCGCGCGCATGTGTAGGGCGTTCAGCCGGCAATGACAGTGTGCGCGGCGCGGCGCAGCGACTGCGCTGCCTTCGTCGCGGTCGCTAGACGCGTGTGTAAATTTTTTGCTCGACAATTTGTTGTTGCTGCGGCTATGCCTATGGCTTTGCGCTGCTCGCATTTGGCTTATAGCGCCCATCTTCCATCTCCCCCAATTGTTTTCACACACATTTTCGTGCAAAATAGACGCTAATTTTATTTAATTTGTATTGTTGTCGTCGTCGCAGTCGTTGTTGTTATTGCTACTACTACTAATACTACTGTTAGTTGTCAGGCAGCCCCCTTGACACAATTTTTTTTCTCTTTTGCTTTTATCTAATAAAAATTACAACGGCAATGCAGCTATGTAGCTTTGCTGCTGCCGCTGCTGCTGCTGCTGCTAATCTGTGTCAATTGTTGTTGCTGGCGTTGCCACATGTTGCCAATGAAAGTGCGCTACAAATTGGCTGCCCCCAAGCTAAATGACAAACATTATGTGACTGACCGACACTTAACTCGACTTGTTGTTGACTGGGCCAAGCTTTTTGGCAGCATTTGTGTGGGTTGCTTAGCGGAGTTCACTCTATGTGTGTCTCTGTGTGTGTGTGTGTGTTCGTGTTTGCTTTGCTCTTAAGTAATTTAGTTGGCATTTATTTTTGCTCAACTTTTTCGTTCTAATTTATGGCTACGGTTTTAGCTGCGTGTGCGTGGCTATAAAATTTATTGAATTTAATTAATTCCACGCATTTGCCTAACTAAAATCCAAATGACATACAAACACACACACACACACACACACACACACACACACACATGTATATACATATATAAATAAATATATATATACAGCTATCTCTATCTATTTTTATTTAAAAGGTGGCACGCACCTGACTTATCAACTGAGATAAAATTAAAATTAGATAACATTATGATAATTACTACAACAGCTTAATTTATTCAATTTTTTATTTCTAATTAGTTAAATTATATTTAACAAATAAATATTATACATAAATATTTTTTTTTTTTAAAATTAAAAAAAATATTGAGTACGATTTGTGACATCTGTTTCAAAAACAAAATTAAGTTACACAACTTTATGTAGCATATATTTTTGCTAAACAAAGGACAATTGTTTATGACTCTTGTTTGATTTGCTTTAATTTACAAACCATAACTTTTATTCTTCTTAACTATGACTAAATGCCGCCTTTTATCTGCATTACAGCTATTTACATTTCATGTTCAATCTGAGTTCCATATAAATTACAAATATAATTTTCATATGCAATTGCGCAATATTTAATACGCTTATCAAAAAGTCCACTTTGAATCATTTTTAAACAGCTCTGGCACATTCATAGAGCTTGCAAATAAAATATTTTATACTTAATTAATTGTTATCGATATATTTCATTTTAAGCAATTTTTAAAAAAGTGAATTTCATAAGCCAGGTTCCACCGAGATTTGAACTCGGATCGCTGGATTCAGAGTCCAGAGTGCTAACCATTACACCATGGAACCAACTTGCCCGGCTTGCCAAACTTGGCCCATATCAGCCAAAGAGCAACGCACTGCGCATGTTGTGATTGAGCCTGAAAGAGAGATGGCCCACCCCCATCCCAACTGCTATGAAAGAGCATCAATTTCGACAGCTGGGCGACAGCTGCCGACCATGGCGCAGGCCAAAGAGCGCCGCACTTACAAACACCCGAAGGTTGCAGGTTCAAAAGCGGATTCGTGTTAGACAATAAGAACGGCTTTAATAATAGAGCGAGCTTCAACCTAGGCTTTTTGGTGCGAAGTCATAGTAACATATTTATGCAATATTATTTTCATTATGTATTAAATGATAATGTGGCTATGATTAATCAACATAATGTTTCAGCCCTTAGCTAAGTTTTTAACAAAAGACAATAATCGATATTTAATTAATCGAAATAAAAGAAGGACCTTTAACAGAGTTAAGAAAAGGGAATTGTTGTTATAAACAAAGCAAGCTTTTTATGCATAATTTATCAATATCATCGAACACAAAATAGATTTCTATAACAGAATGAGGAATAATTTAATTTTTTTTTTCGATATTAGAAAGGCTTGTTTTGTTAATCTAATATCAATAAATTTCTAAAAGCAGGCAGAGAAATTAAAGTAAATGTTTACAATTTTGTGTTATCGATATTTGTTATCGATAGCACGATTCATTTTTAAAAGATAAGCGAGCGGCTTGAAGTATAAGTAAACTAGCTAAACCCTTTTTATTTTTTTTTTTAAATATTTATATTTATTTGTCTGTATGTAAATATTGTTCAAGGTCATTGAGTACGCCCAAGCCCAAGCCTTTTAAATAAAATGTCACAAGAAACTAAAATCTGTTGCAATATGTGAATTTCTCAATGGCTAAAACATATCGATGTTTATATATCAGTATATATAAAATACATATAGGCATAGAGTAGCGTTTGACGTACAATGTTTATATAATAATTTATTGTATGTATAAATATACATACATACATACATACATACATACATACGTACATACACATATACTAGCTGTCTCTATATACCTGTTGACATATTCGGCAAATTCTAGGTCGTAGGTGTAGGAACTTGTAGCATTGTCTAAAAGCAGCAAATGACGACGACAACGACGACGACGTCGACTACTCTCTCGGTTGTATGTTTAGCCAGGCCAGACCAGACCAGCCGCATGACACACTCGACTCGAGTCGTCTCGTCTGTCTGTCTGTCGGCGGGTGGGTGGTTGGAGGAGAACAGGAGATGGCGGAGCAGGCGAGGCAGCGGCAGCGCTGACGTCTGCTTGCTGCTGCTGCTGCTGCTGGTGCTGGTGACTTGGATTTCGATTTCACAGCGGCCGCTGCTGACTCAAATCGACAAATCGTTTCGACTAAACTCATCAATCGCCACTTGCTATAATTTTATTTGTATAGAACAAGCCAACACACGGCTTAAGGCATTTCAATTGTTTATTATTTTTATTTTTTTCGTTTAGCCGGCAAAGTGAACAAAGACTTTCGACAATCAAACTAATTGTCTATACTCTACCTTTTGTAGGATATAGAACAAAACTTGAAATCAATCTGATTGAAAGTTTTTTTTTTTAGACATTTTAAAACGTAATTGTTGTGGGTTATTTTTATTTTCTTGTAATATTTACAGCGTTAATCTCATAGTTGTAAGGACTCTGTTTGATAATTAGTTAGGGTATTTGAACAACATAGTTTCAGTGCGCTTGCGCTACCTACGCATGGTGGGCATCAAACCTGAAATTCGCTCCAAAAATTATGTAGTCTGTGGTTTGCCAGCTGCTCTCAGATGCTGTGGTTGCCTTGCAGAGTCAGAGTTGTCGGCAGATGTAGTTGTTGTTGCTTATGCAAATTACATCACCGCCATCAGCAACACAGCTTCGATCGATCGATAAATTCCGCATAGACGCACAAAGAGAGAGTGCAGACAGCGAGAGAGGTAGAGGGAGCGAGGGGTGTTTGATTGTCTCTTTGTATTCACACTTTTCATTAAAGGGGGGTTGCTGCAACATGTTTGTTTATAAAGTTGCTGTTGCTCGTACGCACTCAATTATAGCGTAATTGTGTCGCTGCATTGATATTGAAGACACGTTACGAGAGTCGCCTGAAAAGTTTGCGATCCAGCCCAGGTTTATCTTCATTTTCTAATTTAACATTTTCTTTAGACCACCCTCGGATAGGCATTATATCAAAACAAACAAGACACGACACAAAATGTTAACAGTTAGACAGAGCAGCAAGAGCTGGAGGAGCAAAGCAGCAGACAACAACAGTTGGTTGCGTGTTAATTACATGCACTGCGTGCTGAGCCACTTTACTGATTGATTTTCTTCTACTTCTCCTCGCTCTTCTCATTGCTGTTGTTGTTGCTCATTTTGCCATAACCTACTTCTTGTGCAAATGCAATATCAATACAAACAAGCACGCACACACACACACACACACACGCACGCACGCACACACTTATAGAAAAACTGATAGGCCGTACAACGCAAAGCAAAACGCGCGATAAGAAAACGTTGCGCATTTACACTCAGATATACGTACGGTAAAAGCTCGCTATAACAAACATGAACAATTGCAATTGCACACATACATTTTGTTTAAATTGCATATAATTTTAATTTTGTTAGTAATAAAATATAAAACGATCAAAAACTTCAGTTAGTAAAACAACAGTGAAACAAAATTTACTGAGTAAGTTGAGCTGTGCATTAGTAGAACTCTTCACTGTAGTTATGCATTTGGAAGGGGCGCCTAGCAAAAGTCACGCAAGCAACAGGAACACAGCAACAGCTGAGACGCATACTCACAAAGGCATAGAGAGAAAGAGAGAGAGAGAGAGAGAGAGAGAGAGAGAGAGAGAGGGCAAGGGCCAGAGGGGGGAATTGAAAATACTAAAAACACAACTCACACTTTTGCATTAGCCAGCGAAAACGTTTGTTGCAATTCTCGCTATTGTGGTCGTTGTCGTTTTTATTATAGTTATTGTTGTTGATGGTTGCACAAACATTATTATAAGCAAATATCGAAGCAAACTGGGCAAACAAAAACACAAAAGACACAATTACAAATCGAATCGAAAATAAAAAATCAAAGCTGCGTCTGAAAAACGCGCACGTACGCGGCAATGAATCGTTTAGAACTAAAAGCAGCCAACAACGGTGCGGTGCGACGTTGCCATATGTTTTGGCAGACCGAATGAGACAGAGAGAGAGAGAGAGAGAGAGAGAGAGAGAGAGATGTAGAGAGGGTGAGTGAGTGATGAGTCGAGCGCGTAAAGAGAGAGCAGCCGACGCACTGTTGTTGTTGTTATTATTGTTGGTGAACCGGAAGCTATTACGCGAATTCTTGCAAAATTTGCAGTGTTTTATCACACTATCGAGCATGAGCGTGTGTGTGTGTGTGTGTGTGTTTGTATGTGTAATATGCTTATCAGCAGCTGCCTGCGCATGTCATTAACAAAAGCTTGATGACGCCTAAAGATCAGATTGTTTTTGTTGTGTTTTTTTTACTGGTTTACCCCGATTTCTGCAGAGATATCAACTGTGATTCATAGAATTCAACGGAAATTTGCTCTAAGCTTTGATAGCTTACTAACGCTACACAATTTTGTCTTTTTGGTAACCAATATTTATCGATTATAAATTCATTTTAATAAATGCATATGAATATGTGTGTTTGTGTGTGTGAGTTTGTGAGTGTGTGTGTGTTTGTAATTTGATTGCCCAAGTTTATGGGAACCGCTTGCTTTGAGAGGCATTAAAGCGGCAGAGCGCAACCAAATGTTAAGGCAACAAATTTGAATAAATTTAATTTTAGCACTCGCAGCGATTGAAGATGGAGAAGGGGTGAGAGATTAAGAGGAAGGCGAGCAGCAAACCGCTCGGTGAGTCGTTGACGCCGCCGCCGTCGAACAGTGGTGCGAAATGTAAACAATGAAAGAGATTTTAAGGAAATTATATTTCTTGTGTGTGTGAATGTAAGTAAAAGAGATGTTTCAGAAGCTTTAGGTATTTAAAAATCATTAGATTTAAAAAATACTTTAATCTGATATTTAATAAATATCGACCTTAAATATATTAAAAAATAATTATATTATTATATAGATGAATAATTATTGGAAATTGTAAGAGAAATAATAAACTTTTTTGAAATATAATTGAGAAAATTTTCATTAAATTTGATATTTATCAAATGAATTTCAAGCTTTTATTTGGCTTCTATATTGTTCAGATTCTTGGCTGTTTTTCATATATTAGATAATTGAATTCTTTTTTTTTTTATTATACATATATAAAATCATATTTAATTTGCATTGACTATTGACATTTTTAAATAATTTTGCATAGAAAAGCGTTTGCTTTCTTTATGCTCACATATTTATATATTATTTAATTAGCTTGTGCACCACTGTGCCACTGTGCCTCACAGCAGGTGGTGATGATATTTGCCCAGTGAGAAATTTGTGCAAATTTTGCAAAGTTTATAAATTTTACACTTTAAACACACAATAAAATGTAGGCGTGTGAGTTTGTATGTGTGTGTGTGTGTGTGTGTGCTATCCGTGTGTGTTGTGTTTATTTTTAGTGTTGCGGAAAAATGAAAATTTATAAAAAGCTAAAAATATAAATATATGTATATACACACACAATATATATAGGCACACACATAAAAACATACATAACTAAGACGAGTAGCAAGCGCCGAGTGCAAGAGAGTGCTCGACTAATAGATACGCAGTAAATGTCAGCAATGCTAAGCGAAAGATCTTGACTCATATTAGAAATTTACCTGTTTCCTGATCTTAGACAACAATATATGTATAAGTACCCCAAAAGGTAATGCTTGCAGGGTATACAACAACAGCACAGTTTGGAATGAACGGAATTGGAACAACGGTAAGTGGCAACAATTACCAAAGAGAGCAGCCCGAAAATGAATGCCACACAGCAGGCAAATTGCAGCTATGGAAAGTGCGAGGGGCGTGGCAGGCGGCACACAAATGAGAGCGAAAGATAAGAAAGGGAAAATGAAAATGAACATGAAAAAGGGAAGCAACACACAAAATACAAAGGCTAGCAAAAGTGGAAACGAGCCAAATTGCACAATCTGTGGCACAGCAGAAGAGGAAGCAGCAGTAGAAGATGCCAAACAATGCAATGCCATCAAACCGTAATAATGAAGATGATGATAATAATAAAAGCAACAACAACAATATTAATAATAGTATTACTAGCGCACAATACAATCGAGAGTAGACCTAGAAATAGAGACGTGGGCGTGGGAATGTATCTATTTTTGTGAAC
This sequence comes from Drosophila anceps, assembly GCA_035045945.1. Classification (NCBI taxonomy): domain Eukaryota; kingdom Metazoa; phylum Arthropoda; class Insecta; order Diptera; family Drosophilidae; genus Drosophila; species Drosophila anceps. Next base: position 8,163,639 of record JAWNON010000073.1, read on the forward strand.
TGCCATAGACAAATGGATAACAAATTTTTCTTTTTTCCAGCTTCTTCTTCCCTTTGTTGTTGTTGTTGTTGTTGCTGCTGTTGTTGTTAATTTTGGTAAAACTTACAACAAACGCTGATTCATCGAGCAATTGATTCGACACATTTTCGTTTTCTGTTTGAAACTTTTGTAATAATAGCCAAATATCTAGCAGCGGGCGGTAGGCGAGGGTTGGGGCAGGCTGCTGCTGGGGGGCCACTATGGAGGGCGGCGGGGGGGGGGGGGGGTTAGCTTGTGCACTGTATCTAATCAACAGCATTCGCCGGTTCAGTTGAGTTCACTGCGGCGCATAAATTAAATCAATTCAATGTAAAATTTCGAAACTTTTATGTCTATGTAAATTTTGTGTGGTTTTTATGCCCATTGATGAATGCCCATGGAGGGGTATATCAATTGTTCTAAATGTGTAAGAGCAGACAGAAGGGAATCTATTAAAATTTGCAGCTTTAATGTGAAGATATTAAATGGAAAATTGAAATTGAATAAGCCACATGAGATACAAATGTATTTATACGCCTTTTGGTTACATGAGAAAGTTGTCGGACGACCTTCGAATATATTCTTGCTCAGGATGAAGATTATATATAGTATATGGGAGGTTGGCTGGATAATTTTCTAACTAATAGATATACATATATAACTTATATAAGATATGTTTATAGAGTCTATAATATAAAGTTAACTATAGCAAAAATTTCTATTCTACTTTCAGCGATAACTTTTAGCAGTTCCATTGTATCCATAAAAATCGATTAATAGACTTAATACCGTCTAATGAATGAGCTATAGATTATGGAGTATCTTACTAGGCAAATAGTAATACTTCTAACATCTTCATTCATATTAAAGTATATATATATATATATATATATTAAAAATAACCTTTTCTGCTTTATTTTAAGAGTTATAACTTGATGTGATTGAGCTTATCTAATTTAGATTTCATATCCAGTTCATCTGGCCACAATTTTCATATATATTCCACTTATGGCCATAACATGCAGCGTATTTTCTAGTCGAGCATAGCCAACTGCAGCACTCTTGTTACGCTGTAAATGTTCTCTGGTGGGTTGGGTCTGTGTATTATGCTGCGGTCATGCAGTAATGTCAATCGGCATTACACGGATTTGGAATAATAAAAAAGAGCTTTCAGAATTGACACGCCCTGATTAAGGGCAATGCTTTATAGAGCTGCTCGAATTGTAATATGAATTGTGAAGTATAAACAATAATGCGGCTCTTATGCTTCATACATCTGCTAGAGTATTGACAGAGCTGCTGCAATCGATGATGCTGTGTGTAAAAGCTCACTTGAAGCAACGTCATTTAGTTTAGGAAACTGTGAGTGCTCCAGCAATTTGTTGACTAATGAGCATGAACGATCCACGTTGAGAGTTAGTCAATGATTAATTGCTTAATTTATAGAAATGTTCCTTTGCCAGAAAGCTGTTTAGCTTGATAAGTTGAAGTACTTCCTCTCATTTACTTCAACTTTTTCTTGTCGCGGCTCTGATCTAATCTAATCAAGCCTTGTGCGGGTGTAATGATGACGCTGCCACCGAGTCATGCACCCATAAATACTAAAAAAAAAACAGAGAGAGAGAGAGAGGAAAATAAGCTAAGTACTAAATATGGCAAAGTCAGCTTTGTGGCCCGATCTGTCGGCCACATAAAAACTACCCACCATCAATCGCACAGCCAAGCAGCAATGCGATCATAAAAACTTGTAGCTAAAGATCAGCCAAGCAGCCAGTCGGACGGACAGCCGATCGGCTGATGATCTCAATGAAGACATTTTTTATTGCGTTTCTGATTTGTGAAATCGCCCCTCAATCGCCTTACAATTGCTCAGCTCTCCTTTAGCACTAGGCTCGTCGCTTGCCTCGCCTATGCTGTTTGGCTTGCCTCTTCATAAATCGCTCACGATCACGATATCATCGCTAGTGACTACCGTGTGGATGCCACTGTTGGTGGCATCTGTGTTTAGTCGGCGTCGTCGCTGCTGCTGCGGCTGCTGTTGTTTCTATTGCTCTTGCTCTGGCTTTGGCTCTGGCTCTTGCCATTTGCCGTATCCGCATCTAGATCAGGTCCAATCCGGCCGCAGGCTGAGCATGCACAATGAACGTTTAGAAAAGAAGTCAGGCGCTGTTGCACTCATTGTTTTTTGTTGTTATTGCTTTTGTTTGTTACATTCACATTTTGTTGGTAATACCCTGTACAATACGTTGTTGATGGGGTATATTGACTTGTACACTCTGTGTGTATCAATGAAATAGGACATATATAAGTCGCTGTCACGTCAGACGCTGTTCCCTTTCAAGTTTGTTGGTAATACACTGTAGCTTATGGGGCATATTAGTTGCACAGTCTATATGTAACATGTTTTCTAAGAACTTGGCATTTGTTTATCCCATCGATACAGACATTTACGAAAAGAAAGTTTTATTTGTCAGTCTGAGCTGATAATTTATAAAAAAAAAATAAGTAAAAATTTCATAATTTCAAATATAGTTTTCAACTGTAATAAGTTTTGAGTAAAGTAATAATATGATTTTGGACATACGAGACTATTACAGGGTATAGCTGTAGTCTTGTTTTTTTTGCTAGCACTTTGCCTGCACACATGTTTGGCATGTTATGGTGGCTGCAGTTGCAATTGCTGCGGCAACTGCCTCTGTGCACCCGTTCGTTGCATTGACAATGAAGTTATTAAAGCGCAAAGCTGGACAACAAACCGCAAGGCTCGCTAATCTAACCTCAAATTATATATATATATATATCTAACTCTCAGTTGGACAAATTGTTCATGTGCAACATAAACTTGATGTATGCAACTACATAAATCAAAGGCAGTTCATGTGCCTGATTTTCTTTTTGTTGGTGGCGAAAGTTAATTTGGGCTTAGCTCAACTCTAAATCTGTTAAAGGGCTCACAGCGGATCCATTGAAACGTGTTGCACAATTTGTAGCACGTACGCTGGCCGTGGGGTTAAGTATCAACTCATTTCTATCGAGATACTGGTAGCAACATAATTTCCCAATTAGACAAACCACAATGCAAAAGAAACTCTTTCGGATCATAAAAAAAAGCAAAAAACAAAGACGCTGACAGTCGAGTCCAAAGCAGTGATCGAGGTGTGTGTGTGTGTGTGTGTGTGTGAGTGTGTGTAGTCTTCTGGTAATCTGATATCACTGTCTGCGGCAAGCGGGACCAAAGAACAAGTGTTGTGTGCGGATAACCACACAATGAAGTAAAAAGCTCTCCAACGGCTGCCTTATAATAGCCGTGAGATAGCTGAACCCAAAGCCCAAAACACTATAAATCATCGCAACATGATTTTTGTTAACGTTTTCTTCTTCTTTTTTTTGTTTTACTAGATTTCGAGCTGAGGTTTTATTTATTTACTTAACTAGATTAGAGCAGCGAGCTGTTGAGTTATGTAAATTAGTTAGAGTTGAACTTGTGTCTATGCTTTGATATCGAGATGACTTTGCTAGTTAAAGCAAGATTAAGTCCATTTCGAATTTAGAGCACATCAGCTCAGATATATCATTAATCGTAATTGATTACCCGAATGATAAATAGTGCTTGAGCTGTGACAGACGCTCGCTCAGATGGATTGCCAGGTTTTAATTGGGAAACTGCTTGACTTGTTATTATAATCGGTATCATTATTATGATATCCGTTCCATTTGCCATAATCATTATCATTATTCTATTCTATTTCATCAATATTTTCATTGTTTTTATCATCTCTATCAAATGCATAACAAAACCAGTACTGTTTTAGTATTATATGACATTCTTCTTAGCCATTTAGAGATTTTCAAATTATGAATTTTGTAATTAAATTATTCAATTATGAAGCATCTGTAAGCTGCAGCAAACTCTCCTAGCACATCTCATCACAGTCGCAGTTGTCTCAGCTTCGTTCACTTCAGTGTTGCCATTTCACTCGCATTTCGCAAATCTAACTAACTTGACTCGTGGGGCAGCGCCGCTTGTTCAGCTGATCAGCCGAAGACAACTTTGTTGTAGTTGCTGTTGTAGATGTTTCTTAGCTTGGTCAAGTTAGCTGCGCCTTAGCCTTAGCCTCAGCCACAGCCTCAGCCTCAGCCTTAATCTCTGACTCGTGTGTCTTGAACTTTCTGCTCGCGCTGATGCGCAACAGTAAAAAATTACAAAATACTGGAGAAGAGACAAGTAAACTCATAGGCAACCGACTGCCTAATTCTCTTTTACAGTGAAGAGGAGCAAAAGTGGTTAAGCAAAACTTGCAAAAGTTTTGTTAGAGTCTGTCAGCAAACTGTGAAAAATAAAGCCTATTTCGATACGATATTTGTTGAATGAAGTTGGAATTTTTGAGACGATTTGAAATATGTATTGAAATAAAGAATGAGCATAACATAGAGTGTTCATATCTGTTATTGAAAGGTCTTATGCGTAACTGAAATATCTCTCGAAACTCGCACGAAATATAACCAAGTAAGAGTCATACGAAGTGGAAGAGAATTGGTTTAGAAATCGATTCTCAGCACTTTGATACTCTGCATCGTTTGCTCGTCTAGGCAAACTCTCTGCAATTCGCGCATTAATAGCTGAACTAATATACTCTCTTTACTTTGCAGACGCGCATAAAGACAAGCCATAAAGTGTGCTGTTTTTTTCATAGTTTTTAAAGTTGGCGCTTTAAAGTTGAGAGTATTTTGTGTATTGCACGTTTGTTTGTTTGTTTGCTGGTTTGTTGGTTGTTGCCGCGGTAATTATTATAAATAGTTCAAATTAAGCCCATAAACAAAATGAAAGTTGAACGGCGGCCGAGTCGGGCCGCTCACTGATCAATTTCAGTGCTCAACAAGTTTGGCTGACAGCCGGCAACAAGACGAAAACGAACTCAATTTCCAAAGCAATTAATTTAATTGAATGCAGCAGTCATAAAAACAAAAGCAAGAGCAAAGGCAAGAGCAAACCCAAAGACAAAAGCTAAAACTAAGCTATAAAGAGAGCAGCATAAAACCGAGCCACGTTGATGAAGCTTCATGATGCTGTTGGCCATAAATGAGTAATTGAAAAGTAATTGCATGTCGCACAAAAGAAACAAAACAGAAACGCAACAAAATGGAATAGTCAAAGGTAATTATTAAATAATTACCATAACGATGGCAAGTGTCGGACAAATGGCAAGTGCCGCACTCAGCTGCAGTGTTGTTAGCCAACACTTCAAGTCAAGTTATGGAAAACGCTGCATGCTGCATGCTGCATAATTGTAATTGGCGCAGACTGTTTCATTGCCAATGTCTCATTGGTATCAATGTGAGTCTGTGCCAATATCTTAGCTGGCCACTTCTTTACAGTGCTGACTAAAGCGCTAAATCTAAGTAATGTATATGTTATGGTTCCATTGCCACTGTTTCAATGAACTGCGATGCCAATAGTTCGTTGAATCTGAGCTGGATACTGCTTTACAGTTAGTTAACTGCTATTTCAAATACAATTTTTTGTTTTATTACCATTGATTTATACTGTTTCATTCAACTTAGCCCAATTCATTGGTGTTTGTTAACACACAAAAGTATTTATACCATTAGCACACATATTTGCAGTGTTGGTTAACACATCAAACCAACTTATTGAAAGCGCTTAAGCTAATTGCAATTTGCAGTGCGCTGTTACTGTTTCATTTCCATTGTCTCTGCACAACACGCGCCTCACCTTGAACAACATGTGCGATAAACGCAATAAAAAAACAACAACCAAAAACTTTATGTTTCTCTCTCCTCGCTTCTCTCTTGCTCCTCTCTCTCTCTCTCTCTCTGCGTGTAAGCTCAACTCTTTTTTGTGTGTTCGTTAGCGACATTGGACCTGACACAATGATAAAAGATTTGGCAAACATGCAAAAGACAAAAAAAAAAAACACACAAAAATGATTCGCAAATGGAATTGAAACCACAGCGGGGGGCTCGGAGGCGCAGAGGAGGGGCCGCTGCCCAAAGTTTCGGCACTTTACGAATGGGCAAATTAAATAAATAGCCAAACAAGAACAATGCGAAAATTATATAAATTATGATTAGTTTCGGACTAAACTGACTCAGCAGCAGCAGCGGCAGCAGCAGAGAGGAGACTAGACTCGACTCGACTCGACTCGACTTGATCTACGACTCATTGAAGACCTTCACAGCAACTGAGTCGAAGTCGGAATTGAAATCAAATCGAATTCAGTTCTTAGGTAAAAAAAGCTGCTTACTGCTGGCTCCCAGACACGAAACGAGTTTTGAGCTCATTTCATTTGCTAATTGCCAACTATTTTTATCTAATTACATTAGCTAATTAAACAGTTATGATATATATTTTTAAGTGAAGCGAGACGCTCTAACAAGGTTTGCCAATGTAGCTGGGGAGAGCGCGTGGAGACCCTTGAAATATGAATGCACTCGAGTTGCAATGCCAACAGACACACCATTGACCACCACACGATATATACAGATATGTATATACAGTTGTGTTCATAAAAATAGTAGTGCAACTGATTTCAATTTGAATATATGTATATATAAATATATCTATGTTCAGCTGAATACTCGCATCAAATTGTTTTCAAATATTATGTTTATCAACCAAGTTTGCTGTGCAACATTTTAGTTGCACTACTATTTTTATGAACAGTCCAACATATCACTCGCACTACTATTTTTCTGAACACAGCTGTATACATTTATGATATATGAGTAATATCTGGACTCTGTCTCAAACTGCAATTCTAGCAGTTCTTTCAAGAGCGGCAATGTTTTGGGTGACATCATCAAACGCTCTTTTTGTTCATACATTTCATATGATTTTTTTTTATTTTTTTGGTAAGTTTGTTAAGAGGGAATTTTGTTTTACGGGTTCCGTATGGTAAAGCGTTTCTCGGAAAGCGAACCCGTTTTCTGTGGAAGCAGAAACTGAAGCAGTAACGTTTAAAGAACTGGAAAGTCTGTCAAATGGGTTACCGGACCTTAATAATTGACCCCGATCTTCTCATACCATCTTGATAGTATGAAAAGTTCAACTTAATTGAATGATTGCTTCAAGCAAATCTCTCCAACTGCGTTGCTGCGCCTAATTAAATGCCACAAATCATATTTACATGCTGCGGCCAAGCCAATTAATATATTCAATTTGTAATTGGCTGTAAGCTGTAAGGTGAGACACGTGTAAGCGCCATATAACTTATAGCAAATACACCTATGCATAACTGTAGGCTGACTTTCTTCGCCGACAATAACAAGCATGGAGAAAACAACACAACACAACACAAGACAAGACACAAGACCCTACCTTATGAACAGATGCAGATGGATGGACGGGCTGTCCGTTCGTCCGTCTGGCAGACTGGCAGGCTGACTGCCCCGTCATGAAAGTGTTGGCAGAGTTGAAGTTTCTTATATTTATTTAGCTGCGGGTAGACAAGTGCCTCGCTCATTAGACGCGACGCCAGTTGGGTGAGATGTGTGCTGTGTGTTGCCACAACCGGTTCATTTAAATAGCCAAAGCTAAGCAGACGCAATGATTGATTCATCAGGCAAAGTCAGTAAATTAAATGAAGTTTACAAGATTTTCACTGCATTAGCACAGTTGCAACGGTTGTCGTTGTTGTTGTTGCTGCTGTAGCTGTAGCTGTTGCTTGATCGCTTCCCCAACGCTGCTGACAAGCAACAATTTTTATGTGCGCTTCAAGTGCAGACCCCGGAGGAGCAGCTTCATTCAATTTATCTTACACGAGCTGACATCAAAAATAAAACCAAACTCGTTTTTTGGTAATTAATAAAAAATAGAGAAAAAAGAGGGGAAAAAAGCAAACTCAAGACTGGAACAAGCTGTTGCGATGGTGGAATCATCATCAATGGGCAAACATTGAAAATTACGTTGCCCAAAATGGATAAACCATTTGATAAACCATCAGCTATAGCAGCTACAATGTCGGCAATCACGATATTTACTTTGGTTCATGCTCTAAGCTACAATTGATATAATGATAATGATAATGATGATGATAATGATGATGATAATGATACCATAAAAGTGACTACATTTGTGCAAGCAACTGTGGAAAATTAACAAATTATAGATATTTATAAAGTAATCAAAGAGCTGATATTTTCTTTTTTTCTTTTGTTTATTTATAGATTTATCATTATTTATTTTTTCTCTTTTTTTTATAAGCAAAAGACTTTTCTATACATTGACTGCATTGCATGTCCCCCAGCTCTCATAGACCTCGTCTAGTCGCTAGGATATCTGGCTTTCATATTCAGAATACCCGAGTTCTATTCCCGGTTAAGTTAAGTTCCAATTTCTTTTTACAAACTCCGATTTCTATATATTCATATATATATATCAAGTTCAGAAAACCCATTTAATAAATTGTTCATTTATAACTCATTTGGATACATATCTCTCTCGCTCTCGCTCTCCCTCTCTCTCGCTCTGTCTCTTCTATAGCTGTTATAGCCCGCGGCTCTAGCCAATAAAGCAATCTTTATCATGTCACTAGCTTCGCCTGGCCCCATAAATATATTCTTTTCGTTTTTTTTTTTTTTTGACTATTATCTCTTAACGAACAACTATCAAATGCTGACCTTTAAAGTCCAATCGTTGCCCTGAGCGAAAGTGAACTTCAATGAACCCTATTATGGTTATAGTGTAGTGTTTTAAGTGCTCCATTCGTTTAACACTCACTCAGTCGCACACACTCGCACAGTCGGAGCAGACGCCATGGCATATACAACCCAATTAGCATGCCAACTTCTACAGACAAATCATTATAAAAGACTCACGCACTGTCGCTTTTCTCTGCTTCTTCTTCTCTTGTGTTGTTCTGTGTGTGTGTGTGTGTGTGTGTGTGTGTGCGACTCCAGCTTGATGTCCAAATGGCTTGACTTAGTCGTGAGGTGCAGCGTGTAGAAAACGTGTAAGTTTCATTGCTTTGTCGCAACAGTGTGTCTATACATTTCATTATACCCTACACGCATACGCAATTAAGAGGGTGTTTTCTGAATCTTTGTTAAGTGAGTTGAATGTCAGATTAGTTAAATGAAAGACCAAGACAAAGCTTGACACAAACATGCTCAATAACCTCTCTCTCTCTCGCTTTGCTTTGTAACATTCATCAACTCATTTATAGATTGTTTTCTAGGGTATCTCTTGGTTACTTCAGTTAACAGGGTATCTGTTAGTTAAGAACTTTCGTGAAATGCCGCTTGACGTGATTTATTTTTATGGCTGTATTGGTTATTGAGCTGCCCGTTGCCATAGTTTTCTCTTTAGCCATTTAGCATGGCAATCAGACAACAACTAACCTACGCCTAGTCCATCCCCACATCTCTCCCGCGCCCGCGCCCGTGCTTGCCCCCGCCCCCAACGCCGTCTCTCATTCGTATAATACACGCGGGTCATGCATGGCCTGCAGTTGAAATTGTCGTACACACCTCTTTGGCTTTTGTTTGCGCAGACAGAGGCGACATACACACACACAGAGAAGGAGAGTTGGAGACAGCAGACAACAGACAGCAGACGTGTAAAGTGCAAAACGTTTTCACTCATTTCATTTTCATGTTTTGTGAAAAATGCGCATATGAGAAGAAGACGTTGGCGTCACGCCCACTGTCTTGGGCTCTATATAACTATATAGAAGGGCCGCGCTCAAGTCAAGCCAAGTCAAAGGCCGTTGACACAGATTTGAGTTACTTGTTCGCTCGTTTGCGTGTGTGTTGGGTTTGTTGTTGAAATCCGGGGCTGGTCAAGACACGACACATGTAGATACATCTGCCAGACTAGCGGGTAGAAAGTGGTATCGGCCAAGAGACGCATGACCAATAAATAAATTGAAATATTTACGCTTTAAGCAAAGAATCAAAAAAATGCCGCAACGCGTTCGAATCGAGCCAACGAACGAACGAACGAACGAACGAACGAACCAGCGAAAGATCGCGCCAACCGGTCTGGGAGTCTCAGAGCTGAGCTGAGCTGAGTCTGTGGTGCCTGTCTGGGTATCCATCCGCATCCCTATAATCGCTACGTTGGTCTCTGCCATCAGCTGCTGCTGTTGCTGCTGGTGGTGGTGCTGTGCTGCACAGTCTGCAGCTGTGTGACCCACTCCCAGTTGTCCATTTAAAGCGAATTCGAATTGCAAACGCGGCCAAACTACGCTCAAAGTATCTGTGCGCATTTATCGCCACTTTTAGACAGTTTGACGGCGTAGTTTGGAGTTTTTTTCTTCAGTATTTCTGCTAGCCGAAATAATCGAAAATGAAATTTCACCTCCGGTCACACGCTTCAGAAGTTACAATGGCAGCTGCAGCTACAAACGCTTGATAAAAATTGAAAGGCGCTTAAAGGTATTTAGCTAATAGAACAGGTAATTAAGCCTTAAGATACGAAGTGAAAATGAAACAGCGAAATTGCATTGTTTGCACTGGAAATGGACACTGCTTGCTTGTAAATAGCAAAAGTGCGTGTTAAGCAAATAGCGGAAACAAAACGTGTGTAATTAACGCCTGAGACTACGAGTGAAAACGAAACACTGTTTGCTATTCAAATTGCATTGCCGGCAATTAAGCGCAACGACCGTGGTACATGAAGCTGATTGGAGCGCGCTCCCCTTGGTCACAATGCAACGCAATGGCAAAGAAACGCTGCCACTGCTTGCTACAATATAAATTGCACTGTTTCTAATTAAGCACAGCGCTTATGACACATGAAAATGATTGGAGTCCGGCTTTTGAGTAATGGCAATGAAATGCTGCTACTGCTTGCTATACCATGCCACTATTCGGTATTAGGCGAATGATTTATGATATTTCAAATTGGTATTAGTCGGGCGACTACTGCATGCTGCATAAATATTGCACTGTTCGCAATTAAGCGCATTGCGCATGATACATGAAATGGTACTTTTCGAAATTAAGCATTTGTTGCATAATATATGAAAATAATTCGAGTCCGTCCTGCTGAAAACGAAACGTTAAATGGCATTTTTCGAAATTAAGCGATTAGTGCATAATGTATGAATATGATTAGTTGTATGATGGGAGATCTGCTGGAAACGAAACGTATAAATGGCATTTTTCGAAATTAAGCGCTTACTGCCTAATATATGAAAATGATTGGAGTCCAAAGCTACATAAATAACTAGGCAATGGAACGAAACGGGATGTCGCCACATCAAGCGGATTAGAAACTTCATCTTAAGGACAGCAGACGAAGCACAAAGCAAAACAAACAAAACTTTAGACATTGGATTGACAACAGGCAGAAAAAGCTTTAATATGCAGCCAGCGTCGTTTTGCAGCTGTAGCTAGACAGAGGACAGAGGCCGAGGCAGAAGCAGCGGGTGATGGCAGCAGCTGTTGTTGCTGCTGCTGCTGCTGCTGCTGCTTTGCTTTGCTTTGCGCTTTGCCTTTGTTGCTCTTTTGTTCTGGCTGAAGCTCAGCTCAACTGGTTTAGCATTAAAAACAAACGAAGCTCCGATCCGTGTGTGTCTTGGCGTTGGCGTAACGTTTGACGTTTAACAGAAGAGCAGAAGAAACAAAAAAACAGTCTCTCTTTTTATATTTCTTATTTTATTTGTTACTCTTGTCTTGATTCTCGGGGCTTGGCTTTCTTTGAGCGAGAAAAAAAAAACTATAAAAATGTTAATTTTTATGCTGTGCCTTTTTTCTGCTGCCTCTTCTTCTTCTACTGCTTGCTCAATCGCATATCGCCTCACACGCGCTTCTAATGTCTGAGCAGAGTTGATGATGGCATACAAAAAAAAAATAATAAAAAAAGCCAAAGCTCAAAACACAACAAAGTTTCAATTGCTAAGAAAGTGGCAGACAGCAAAAAGTAGGCGTAGCAACACAGCAGCAACAACAACAGCAACAACTACAACAATGGCCCGCTGCTTGCCACACTTTTGATGAATTAGCCGTTTTTATAGCTGTTTTCCCAGCTGAAAATTGAGTTGCAGCCAGTTGGGCTGCCATCCGTGTGCAGTTCGTTGAGCCGGATCAAATTTTCATTTAAAAAAAAAACACTTCAATTAAATTGGCTTCATTACGAGGTCAAGCACTAAGTGGAAGCTGTTTACAGATTTTCAGCTTTTTCAAGTTAAAAAAAAAACTGAGACTGATTAATGGCGCATTAATCAAAAGGGAACCTTATATAAAATGTACAATAAATTAAGAGAGCAACACAATTAATGTCAGGCAACAAAATTAATATTTAAAAAATATATTTTTGAAATCTGTTTCCCATACCGGGAATTGAACCCGGGCCTTCCGGGTGAGAGCCGGATATCCTAACCACTAGACAATATGGGACTTGTGACTTGAGGCAGCTAGAAGTCTTTTCCATTTAGCCAAAAAATATAAAAATATTTGATTTTAATTACAGCATAAACTGACCAAGTTAACAAATAGAAAGTGTGATTTTTTCATTTTCCATTTTATTTTATTAACTTGATACTAAATGCACTTTGTTTAAAAGCATAAAAAAGCTATAAACATATTTATAATTTCCTTAGTGGGCGAAGCTATATATATTTATATGCGGCTAGCGAAGCTCTACTGTAACAACATTGCTGGCAAATATTTCAATACTCACGAGAGGTGCAATATCCCATATGGTCTAGTGGCTAGGATATCTGGCTTTCACCCAGAAGGCCCGGGTTCGATTCCCGGTATGGGAAGTAAGTTTTTTGTATTTTTAAATTTATTTTAATTTTTAAAATAAATCAAAACGACCAAGTTTCGTATTTTTATAAATATAAATAAAAACAATCAAAGTTTGCCCACTATAAATACAATATTCATGCTCTCGTGTGGTTTCGCTATATAAAAAATAAATATATAAAGTAATTCAAGTTAATGTGAGCTAATCTTAACAAGTTGAGCGGCTTAGAAATTGACCAATTTGGCCCAAGTGGTATTTCAAAGAAATAGAGAGAGAGAGAGAGAGAGAGAGAAAACAAAACAAAAGAATGGGTTAAACACAATTTAAATGCAATATCATTTCTTATTGGTTGTTAGGCGAAATAGTGTTGGGTAATGCCTAAGCGCCACGCAAAGCCATAAAACAAGCACGAAAGCAAAATAAAAAAACTACTTTTGTTGTTGTTGTTGTTTTTGTCGGGCCGTTTCTTCTTCAGTTGGTTGTTGTCATTGTTGTTTTTGTTGTTGTTGTTAACAACGAAAAACCGTTTCGCTAACAACGGCAAAGCTTTAAGAGTCGCGTACTTAACTTTTGTTATAACAAAAATTAGCCATGCTCATTGTTGCAACACACGACAACAACAAAACAACAACAACACGCGGCATAAACGTGTGGCAAGCTAGCAACAACAATCACAATGAGCAGCCAATGCCTTGACTGAGTTTTTTTCTTTCTCGCTTTCTGCCTGTTTAATACGAAAATTGCTTTTTGTTCATTGTTGCAGCAATCGTTGTTGTTATTGTTGTTGTTGTTCTTGTTGTTGCTAACTGACAATTTGATTGTCTCTTGTTGTTGTTGCTATTGCTGCTCGCATGTATGCTTGCAAACGGAAAAATCAATTTGATTTTTAATTACGGCAAATTTGAGACAAACAAATTGCGGATTGTGCCAAATAAGGCGAATTAACGAAAAAAACAACAAAAACAACGGCCAACAACAACAACCACAAGGCAGTTATTTGAGTCACAAACCCGTATAACGGTACACGCGCAGCTGACGCAGCAGCTGGAAGGAAATGTAGCAAAACAGCGACAGATGCAAAAAGGAGACAACAACAACAACAGCAAACAGCAATGACTACGAATTCAAATGCCGCCTGGTGCATTGAACCGTTATACAATTTGATTGCACACGCACAAGCGAGATAGCAATAGAGAACATACAATACACTTTCGATTATTGAACTTGTCAAAGTGACAGACGCCATTTTATGCTTACCCTTTTCAGCTTTTGGCTTTTTGGTGTTGTTATTTCGAAATGCAGCTAGGTAAAAGCTCTGCTTCTGTAGTGTCAGGCGATAAAAGAGATAAACAAGACAAGCGTTACAATTAAGTATTTTATTATTTCGTTGCCTTGCCGCGCGTTACTAAAATAAACACGGCGAAAAAAACAAGATAACACGATATGGCGAATATAAAACACGATGGAGCGAGCGAGAGAGGGAGAGAGAGAAGCGAGCGAGCGTGCGGACGAACGAGCGAGCGAACGAGCTTCAAGGCGAGCTCTGCGATTGTTGACGGAAACGTTAGACGACGGCAACAAACTCCTGCCGCGACAATAACAACAACAAGAGCAACAAAAACAACCACAATTTGCCAGCTTATTTTTTGTTGTTGTTACTTATTGATTTTTATGCGATGCAACAAATAATGAAAAAGCAATAAGCACGCGCTGACGCTTGAGTTGCTGCTGCTGCTGCTGCTATTGTTGCTGTTGTTGTTATTGTTGCTTTGCGGCTACCTTCGCTTTGCAATTATAATTTTGCGCGTATTTAAATAAGAATATAACACAAAAGAATTTCGCACACTCACACACACAAACACACACACACACGCACTTCAATGTCAACTCACTTTTAGCAACTTCTTTTTGCTTTTCGAAATATTTTAAAGACTGCGGCACGTAACAATGAATAAAGAAACAATAACAATAATTAATTACCAAGCCAAGCACGCTGCACTTTGCAAGAACAGTTTGAAATTTTATTTTATTTTTTGTTGGTTTACTTGCGCTGAGAGCGCGTTTTAATGCAAAAATGCCAAGGCGCGAGAACAACAACGAACCATGCGCAAGAAAAACGAAAAGAAGACTGAAAAGACATGAGCAGCGGAAAAAAAGTGCAAGGCAATGTATGACATGCGTCATCGATATATTAACATATGCGGGCGATGATATATCGATAGGCAGCGCTCTGTTAAGTAACAGTGGTTGGCAACGCAGCGCAACAGCGGCGCAACAGTTGTGTAGCTCTGAATTGAAATTTAAGCGCCAAATTCAAATTAAGTAAAACACTTTTTTTGTTGCTATTTTGATTGTGGTTGTGCTAGTTATTTATTTATATGTTATGTTTTTTGTTTTGTTTTTGCAGCTATAACATGGCAAATGTGAACAAATTCAACTACGCTTTCATTACGATTTGTGATGGGTTCGCTTTGTTTCAATTATGAATAATTATAATAATAATTAATATATGTTTGTTTATGTATATATTAACTTAACATTCTTAGGTCTTCGCTAATGTATATATATAAATATATATATATATATATATTGACTAACAATTACAAATTTAGTTGAGGTACTATATAAATTAAACTTTAACTAAGACTAAATTTAATGCTCGCAAAATTTGACTAATTTTCTTTTGTTTTTCTTGTTCTTTTTGTTGTTGTTGTTGGGCTCTTGGATTTTGGATTTTTAGATCAATGTGATGCTCAGTCCCTGCGGCAGCTGCAGCTGATTCAGCTGCAACTCAGTTTGGTGGTTTCCTTCGCTAACAGCCAGCTCCAGCTCCAGTTCCAGCTCTAGCTCCTGTTCCACTTCCGCTTCCGCTTGCGCTTCCGTTTCCGCTTCCATTGTTTCGCTTTTGGATTGGTAGCTTAATCGCCGCTTAGCTGCGATTGGCTGCATTGCGGGCAACACCTCGCCTATGGCCCTATCGAACTCCAGCAGTATCTCGTCTTCATCGAGCTGCCGTGTCCAGCGTGGACGCCGCTTGGCCGGGCTCATGATGCGATTTAGTGGAGGCCTTGATTTCTGCTCCTCCAGCTGCTGCGCCTGCCCCTGCGCCTGCTCGTTACTTAGCGTGGTGCCCAGTCGCCGGAACATGGCCACAACTTTGCCATCGACGCGTGGCTTGGGCAATCTTTGGTAGGTGGGCGACTTGACTAGTCTCTGCTCCAGCTGCTGCTGCTGCTGCTGCTCCACTTGCTTCTGCTGATGTCTGCTCAGCTGTCGCTGCAGCTGTGCCACCTTGGCCAGGCTACGCTTGTGCAGCGTGCGCCACTTGCAGGACTCGCAGCAGCTACGCAAGGATCGACGTCGCGGCTGCTTCGCCGTGCGCCTGCATCGACGTCTGCTCAACGCGGGCTGCATTCTCCTCACGGCTCGTTCTCTCTCTACGTTTTTTAGGGCGGGCAGGCGACTTGATGGCTGTGGGTGTGGCTGAGGCTGGGGCTGCGACTGCGACTGCGGCTGCGGCTGCGGCTGAAACTGTGGCTGTGACTGTGGCTGTGGCTCAGGTTGCGGCTGTCTCTGCGGCTGTGGCTGTGGACGCACCTGGGCCACAGGTCGCAGCTTCACGGGCTGCGCCTTCGACGACGGCAGCTGCTGCTGCACGATGCCCGCGCTGCTGCTGTTGTTGCCCATGTGGGCGGAGGGGCTCTGGCTGCGACTCTGACTCTCAGCGTCGTTGCTATTCAGCGCCTGCAGCGAGTGCCAGTTAATTAGCCAATTGTTGCAGCTGAAGCACAGGAATTTATCCTCATTCAAAGGCTGCAACGAGAGAGAGACAGAGAGAGAGAGAGAGAGAGAGAGAGAGAATCGTTAGGTTGATACTATATAATTATAGTCTTATAGAATTAGATTATGAGATTCGATGATGGCGAGAGGAGGTAGGCAGATGCAGGAAGAAAATGAGACAAGGCGAGCGAGAGAGAGAGAGAGATATAAACGGCTCAAGGGAGAGTACAAGAGACCAAAATAGAGCGAGAGAATCATAACTAGAGAAAGACAGAGAGAGAGAGAGAGAGAAACAGAGAGAGACCGAGATACAGATATACAGACAGAGATAATGACAGATAGATCCAGAGAGAGAGAAAGAGACAGACAGAGAGGAACAGACATTGAGAAATAGTGAAAGTAAGAGAGAGGATGAGAAACGGAGAGACAGAGAGAATGAGAGAGAGAGTGAGAGTATGAGAGAGAGTGTGAGAGATAGTGTGAGAGAGAGTGTGAGAGAGAGAGTGTGAGAGAAACTGTTAGAAAATTGGTGCACACAGAGAAAGAGAGTCAGAGAGAGAGATAGATAGACAAGAAACAGAGACACAGAGAAGTTCAGAGAGATAAAATATATTGAGATAATCTTGAACATTTTATTCCTTTGCAGCTACAGGGTATCAGCTGGTCAGTCTACCTTCTAGACTGGTAACAAACATAATTTAATTGCTTAGAGTTGCCTTCAAATTAGATAGCAAAGCAGAGCCGAGCGCTAGGACTGGACACGCTCGAGCCGCGCCGGCTGTCGTGTCGAAGCCGTGTCCTGCCCAAGGAATTACAACTGAAGCATGACCACAGCTGACCCAAAATGGGCCGCTCAAATTGAGCTACGCCCGAAGAGCCGAGCGAGCACTGACCACTCACCACTGACCACTGACCACTAATGAGTCGACGAGAGTATTCAAAGTCCGGAGTCAAAGGTGCAAAAAATGACATAAGACTCAAGTTGAGGCTGAGACCGTGGCATATTAATTACCAGATGAAAGGAGGAGGAGGAGGAGGAGGAGGAGCGAGAGAGAGGGAGGTGCAGGAGCAGGAGCAGGAGCAGGCATTGTATCAATAATAATTCGTGCACCTGCCAGCCGAAAATTGCGCCCAGCAGCAGCAGCAGAAGCAGCAGCAGCTGGCACGCAGAAACTTATAACCAGATCAGGCTAGGCGGGGCTATGGCGGGGTTAGCTGACCAACTCCAAGTCTCAGGTGCAGTTCGGCAAACTCGTTTGGCCACGCGCCTTGGCTTATCGAGCGTAGCTAAAGCAGACCCGACGAAATACCAAAATAAAAGGGAAACACAAATAATAATAATACGACAAAAGGCACGCGGCAGCTAGCGACAGCTGCTTAGGATTAGAGATAGACAGAGAGAGAGAGAGAGAGAGAGGGAAGGAGAGAGGCAACGGGCGTCAGGCAGGATCACAAAAGGAACCCAATCGAAGCCAAGGGCCCATGTGTAAACGGTAAATGCAAATTGCAGGCCAGGTGCAATTCAGACAGAGCCACACGCAAAGCTGATAAAGACCCAGCGACAGAGACAGAGACAGAGAGAGAGTGAGAAAGGTAGAGGTAGGCAGGCAAGACAGACAGATGAATAAGTAAAGGTTTCTGCTGCTGCTGCTGCTGTCACTCACTCGATCGGGCTGTGTGTGTGTGTGTGTGCGTGTGTGTGTGTGTTGTTTATGGCGGGGGTGTCATATAGGGGGTGCATTCAGCAGGGCAGGTGGTGCCTAGTTGCGCAAATACCGAACGCAACGATCGTTAACTCTTGCATAGGGTGAACTATGACAAATAAATGGGAAAATTTGAATAAATTCTGGGCAGAATTTTGTACGTTACTTTTCGTGCGCTTTAATTAACTAAGAGCTCAAAATATGGTAAATATATTTAGTAGGGTAAGATAGAGAGAGAGAGAGAGAGAGAGAGAGAGAGAGACCTTTTAGACTTTGTCAGCACATTGAAGATAGAAGCTTTCTATTGCATATAAACTTTTATGAATTTGCAGATCATTTAATGATTCAATAGGATTTTTTTCGATTTTTATACACGATCTTTTCAACTTCATCTATCACTTTTCATCTTTCATCTGCGCTGTTCCATCTTCCAGCTTTTCTCTTTGCTCTCTTATCTGCGATCTTTTAGCTATCATCTTTCATCTTGCATATTTCACATTTGATATTGCGTACATTATCTACCTGCTCCCACCTTTTTTCTTTCATTATTGATCTTTCTTCTACCATCTTTGTTCATTGACTTTTGTATATTTTGTATATTTCATCTTTTATCTTTCATATTCAATCTTTTGTATTTCATCTTTTATCTTTAATATTTTAATTTTAGTCCTTTATTCCTCATCAGTCATCTTTTCTCTTTAGTCTTGTGTCTTTCATCTTTCATCTATCATCCATCATCTATCACCTATCATATATATATCATCTGTCATATATGTATCATCTATCATACATCATATATGATCTCTGATCTTTCATCTTCTTTCTTCCAACGCTCACCTTTCATCTTCTTTTATCTTTCATTCATTCCCAGCTAAGTTTCCTCACATAATTCTTAACCCATCTCCTCCATAAGTCTCTCCTTTTACTATCCTTCAGCCACTATATGAGTATCTGTTACACTATCTTCAATGCCAGCCCACAGATAACAGATCACAGATCCTAGATACAATATCAATTCTAGTTACACAACTCTTAATTGCCCACCTTCATAACTAGCTTAGCCAGCCCGTATCACATTTCTGTATTATGACAAACTAATTCAGTTGTCGTCAATCCAATTAAGCGCGTTTGGCAGTGAAACCCGAGAGGCAGAAGAAACCGAAGTGAAGAAGTCCTTCAATTGCTGAATTTCCTAAATTTTCCAATTTTCCATAGAATTTTCATGGCTGTTGCTAAGGTTTCTCTCTGCTTAAGTGGCATGGGCAGGGGTAGCTAAGGGAACTCGAGGGCAGTTCGAAATCTTAGGCTAGACAGTAGCTCTGTAGGACAGTCAAAAAGGAGTCTTTAAGATCAGTTCGAATATGCCTAAAGATCACTGTTCAATCAACAAAAACAAATCAGTTTTTATTTATTTTCACTCTCTTATCTCTAAGAGATCTATAAAAAGTAACGACGATCCTTTTCATAGATAAGGCTAGGCAGCTGCTCCGCTGATTGCGCAGTTTGAGGTAAACGAAACGAAAATCTGGAACTAGCTATAGAAATGTGAGCAGACAATGGCTCGATATGCGCAAAAAGGAGAGAGATCAAGAGTTGTTCAAGGCACATAAATGCGGGTTACTCCATAGAGAGAGAGAGAGGTGTGTGTATGTGTGTGTGTGTGTGTGTGTGTGTGTGCTGCAAATACAGCTGCTCTTGCAAGCAGCTGTAAAAAAAAGGTAGAAAATAAAGGCGTAGACAGAGGCAGTGGCTGCTGCCCGCAGAAATTGGATCAATCATAAATGAAGTTGAGATATTCACGAAATGTTGTCGTCGCTCGCAGCAGCAGCAGCAGCAGCGGCAGCAGCTGCCTTCGGGATCTTTCGCTGAAGCAGGTTCGAGGCATACACAGGTAGTCGTGGCGCGACTGTAATCCAATATGCAACGCACTTTGTGGCTGCGCCACACAGCCACACACACGCACACACACACACACACACACTCTCAGACAGGAAAGACAAAAGCAGAAGCAGAAGCATTTTCAGTTCCCATGGCACATTCAAATTAGAACAAGCTGTTCGAAATTATTATGGAAAAAGGACATATGCATAGGACATGCAGCGTATCGAGCCAAGTGCCGCACATGCAAAGTGTCCAATTACAGTGAAAAGGGAAATGCAGCAGCTGCTATCCAGTTACCCAAGTTCCCAAGTTGCCACTTGCCCAACTAGCACCCAGTTTGCCCCGTTGCCCCGTTGCCCCGCTGTCCAGTTGTCCAGTTGCCCAGCTACCCACAAATACCGCATACCGGATACGGATACAAGCGACAGTTAGCACAGTTCTCGCTCTCCTTCTACACTCTCTAGGCTGACTTGGTTTACTTAGTCACTTGCTTCGTTATACTAAATTATTTAATGTCATTTCATTCGATTAGCCATTGGCAGTTGGAGCCTAAGTGCTTTGCCCTTGCACTAGTTCTTGCACTCTATGTCCTTCGCCTTATCCTTTTGTAGTTCTCTTTGGTTTAGTATTTAGGACTAACTTTGGTCATATTTTACAGCAAGATATGTATATATATATGTCTATATTTGCTTTTTTTTCTAAATATCTATATCTTATGCACTTCTCTGCAGCTATATATAACATACATACAACTATCACTTTAACCCATTTATCTACCTATCAATTCTGTATTCTTGTACCCTAGGCTTAAAGTAAGCAAGTTATCTCATCTTTGATCTATCTCCAAACTATATGCATATATAAATATCCAACAATTTCTTCTCTTTATCTATATTTCTAACATTTATACCCTCTTCTCGTTCCCTTTACTAAGGTGCTTAAGGCTAACCTTACGTTATTTTCTCTTCTTTAATCTATATTTCTAACTTTATACATTATAACTCTTCTATCAGATAGATAGATATCTATCTACATGTCTCTTTTATCTTTCTATCTTTTCTACACTCTTCTAACGATATATCTCTCACTCTATACTCTTCTATCTAGCTGTCTGCTTCGCTTAGGCAAGCCTATCCTATCACATATATCATATCTTTCAATCATTTCTTTTGCTAGTCTTCAAGAAGATTGTGAAGTGAAGAGCTTCAACAGCTAAAACTATGACTATACCCATGTCCACATCAACTTCTTCACATTTAATCTAAGATATACCTTTGAGATCCCTTTATGATATACCCTGATATGATATCCCTTGGTCTCCCCATTAACTATTCCCTGACTAATGACTGTCCAACTGGCTGACTGAGTCTATTTCAGACTTCTACGGCAACACCTTCCCTCGTTTACTCTTATTAATTACACAATCCAATGTTCATTCTCTTTCTTGTATATACTTATTTGCTAAGCAAACCAAGACTGCGCAATATCCTTTGAGTATTTAATTCCTTATTCATATATTTATTCCTATGCCACTTTCTAATCGAACTTATATACTCTTATATACTCTTCCTCTATCTCTCTGACTTGCTCAAACTTTGCCTTATCTGTTCGATTAGACTTTTAGTTGTAACTTGGATCAGACTCTCGCAAATTCCTTTACCTATCATTAGGTTTTCGCACCTTATAAATCTTTCTACTCTACTGTATAATGCCTTGTGAACTACCTACTCTCTCTCTCTCTCAATCTTACCTTTCATATTCCTCCCTTCTTGCTGTTTCTACAGTTGCGACTGTTGAACTTGCTGTAGCTTCTGTACCTCCCATAGCTCCTATAACTCCTTTGACTCCTTTGACTCCCTAGCTCCCACCTTTATCTCTCTCCCCTCTCTCTTGGCTAGAAATGTTTTGCTAACCTTTTGCGACTTTCAAGTGCACACGCTTGGATGCTGCAGCCAGCTGGAGGTGGGCCAGACGTGCTGGGCTCTGTTCCCTGAAGCTCTCACACAGTTTTTCATCCCCTTTTGCAGCACAGTCAACACACACACCGACACACACGCAGACAGAGACAGAGAGAAGGACATGCACATGACTCATTTGGTTCGCTTATCGATTTTTGTTTTTGGCTGAATTTCTTAGTTATTTTGGCTTCGGTTTGTTTTTGTTGCTCACCTGAAACTTGAATTTGGCTTGAATTAATTGCACGATGTTTGGTCCGGAGCGCGGCTCATAGATGTTGATGGTCTGATTGGTTTGACAGCCGCAGATGAGGCAGGTGCGTTTCAGGTACTCCGAGGCGGCGGCGGCAGCGGCAACTGCCGACGAGGAGGCAGCAGCAGCGGCCAATGCAGCCGCTGGCTCCGCTTCGTTATTCGCAGACATAGCTTTAGAGTTCTACAAATACTCCTCTCACTCTCACTCCTACTCTTCTGCGCTTTTATTATTTCTTTGATATATCGTGCAAACTGTTATTTTGTGTGTCGCGCGACTGACGTCATACGCTGGGCGCTACGTCT
Source organism: Drosophila anceps (assembly GCA_035045945.1). Classification (NCBI taxonomy): domain Eukaryota; kingdom Metazoa; phylum Arthropoda; class Insecta; order Diptera; family Drosophilidae; genus Drosophila; species Drosophila anceps. The sequence continues at coordinate 8,186,249 of JAWNON010000073.1, forward strand.
ATGCTTGCCACGGGGTGGCAACTAAAAAAACATTCAACACAACGACAACGACAACGAGCACAACAGCAACAACAGTAGCAACAACGAGAGCTTCACGCGTTGCACGTCCTTCGCGTTGCACGCACAATTTTCGAATGAGTCGAACAAATTCACGAGTTTCGCCTCGGCCGCGCCTCGGTCGTCGGCTCGGCTCGGCTCGGCTCGGCTTGCGCGAAGCGACGCGTCGTGGCACAGGCAGCGCCGCTCATTGGGCTGTTTGGGTCGTTCCATCTGCTCTCCTTCAGTGTTGTTGCTGTTGTTGTTTGTCCCTTTCTCTGCCTGCTCGCCTGCCTGCCTGCCTGCCTGCCTGTGACTCCTTTTACCTTTGCTGCCTGCTGTTCGCTTTTGTTGTCGCACACTGAGCGAAATAGTTGAGCGCAAAGAACTTTTGCGCATATATAAAGTACAGCCAAAAGCTTAAAAAAATTTAAATTTGGCATAAAGTTTCTCAAAATATGAACTAAAATAAGTTAAATAATAGAAAAATTAGTTATGATTTAAATTTATTAATTATATTTTTGTTTCATTTTTGTTTTATTAAATTAAATATATATTTTTACTGTATTTTTTGCAATATTTTTAAGAAACAAATAATAAAAAACTAAAAATAAATTAATGAAAAAGTAAATTTAATTTATAATAATAATTAATAATTTTAAGAAGATAAAAATATTAAATATGAAATAAAAAACTTAAAATTAATTTATTTAAATTTAATTCATTAATGAATTGTTAATTATGCAATTAAAAATATATTTTTGCTAGTTTTTTATAATCCAAAAAACAAGAGTAATATATATATATATATATATATACAGATATATTATTTTTGTATTACATTGTTTTTCGTGACTTAAAAATAGTTGATTTTACTATAGAACATTTTAACAAATTCAGAGATATTTTTATTGTAAACAGTTTTTTTGTGGCTATAAGGAATGCATATATGTACAAACATACATACGTATGTATGTATATAAATATATATTTCACATGCATATATCCGCTTTAAAGTGTTGTCTAAGCTGAAGTCTCCACGTGCCTGCTGCTGTGTTAGAATAATTAGCAAACAGTTTTCAATTAAGTCCTATAAAATTTATCTAATTGCAAATTGTAAACATTAAAAACTTGACCTATCTACAAAGTGGAGACACCTTTTCGCCTTAATGAAACGCAGCCAAAGCTAGCGGCAGCTGCTGTGCTCAACAGAGAAGCAGATGAGCGACAAACTCCAAATTTAATGTGGCTTCCTTTAGCCAACAACAATAACAGCAACAGCAGCAGCAACAATAACAACAACAAGCAGAGGCAGCAGCAGGAGTTGCTCGTCCTGCTCATCAATATGTTGTCTTTTTTTTGTGTGGCTCAACAACTTGTGGCATCTTCGTGTGTGTGTGTGTGTGTGTGTGCTTGTTGTTGCAGCAACAGGCGGCACACACACATACAGAGATACACTTTAATGTGTGAGGATTTAGCTCTCAGCAGCTGCTGTTGCACGAAAAGGTGCATTATATATTTTTTGTTTTATTTTTTGGTTTTTTTTTTTTTTTTGGGAACTCAATCATATGTTCTCTTATATGCGGCTCGTATGGCTCGTTTGGCCCCCATCTTTGGCCAGGTTGCAGCTTGCAACCGGATTTTTAAATGCTGCGACAGATGTTTTCTTTTCTTACATATTTCCCCACTCCCCTCTCCACTTCTCTTTGCTTCTCTCTCTTGTTTTTTTTTTTTTTTTTTTGGCTCTTTTGCGAGTGGGTTAAGATGCTGCTTGCCGCTACATTTTACTACGCGTCTCGTACGGCCATAGTAAACAAAGAAGTTGAATGAATTGATCAATGGGAAGCAAGGCGCAACGAAAGGCTTCCGCATGGGCCACAAAAGGGTGCGCGAAGTGCTTTAGGGTTTCGTTGCCAGGCGGATACTTGAGGCAAACGGAGATTTGTTGGTGGTTGCTTGGGAAGCAAGTCGGAAATCCTGATTGGTGATTGATATCGCGAACATTTTGAGATTTAGTAGAATTGATATTTTATATAATATATAATATAAAAAGATTAGATTAGGAATTAATTAGGAAAACACTCGTGTTGAAATGGTCATTGACTAAGCTCTCTATATGTCTGGAATTATGTTTTAGTATTATTTTTTAATTACAGTACATGTTTTGTGTACTATCATTATCGGCTGATACTCTACTCAAACTCAAGTAACCTTTTTTTGCCTCTAGCTTTTTATCCTGCATTATTTGCAACTATCTCAATCTATTGTTATTTCTCTGTACGCTTATTCCCTGTCGCTCTGTCTGTCTTTAAGCTCTTTTTTCTTTCTCCTTAACTCACAATCTTCTTTTCTCTGGTTGAATCAAGTTTTTTATTCTTGATCGGAATATGAATCCTTTAAAACTCTGTAGCTTTCTAGCTTTCTCTCTCTCTTCCTCTCTCTGTCTCTTAGTATCTCGCTTTTATCGCTTTCTTGCTTTTTCATTTTCTTTCTTTATCTCTCTTTTTTTTTAGTATTTTATATACTCTTCAACAATTTCTCATATTTAAATGCAACAGAAAATTGTCTTATTTGATTTTAATCATAGCATACTTTTAGTCAGTCGCAAGCAGTTGAATTGCAAAGCAAGCAGTTTGCCGCAAGTCTGGCAAGCAGTACACATACATACACCCACTTTGCACTGCTTACAGCGCGCTTAATTTTAAGCAGCTGCCAACAATTGCTGCCAAAACTTCAAATGAAAAATATCTATTTTAGCGTAAGTTCAAATTGAATATCAGAAAAACATAATAAATAAAAAAAAACTTGGGAAATTATATACACAAGTTTTATTTTGTTGGCATTTTTAGAAATTATTCTAAGAGTAAGGCAGAAGTCTCGTATTTTTATATCTAGCTTCTAAAAGCTATAATTTTCTGAACTTATATCCTTAATAAGAGATGCTATCATAGAAATTAGCAAATATGCATCATATTTATGCTGGGATCTTCAAGTAACGACTTTAGGTATTTCGACTTCTTAGCTTAGAGATGTTTCGTGGAAATATTGCCTACATGCTCCAAATGTTTATGTTTATCTTCATACTGTTCTAAGTCTATATCTATATTCTACTAGTTAAACTATGCTCAAAATATTATTTCTACATATTAAAATGTATTTTTCAGCAATATTTTGTTTGATATAGATATATACGCTCTAGACTATGACGAAAATCGATGTTTCTGCAGCTTCAATACACTGACATTGAGTATAAGTATTTTGGACTACGTGAAGAAATTCCTATTATATAATAGTTTGTTTGTTATTTCTTTAGAAATCGAACTAAAAGGAATATGAAGAATAGTGCCTTAGTTTGCTTTAGGAAACTAAGAAAAGATTTCAAAGAATAAATATTTTGATAGTTTAGCGCTTACTCAAAGTTAAAAATCGGATTGCTTAAGCAAATTATTCAATTGCAAATTTGAAAACATTTCAAAAATTGTGATTTAAGGGTGAAACTCAGCTGAAGGAATTGCAAGCGTAACCCAAGGCGCAGCTCTTGAGATTGAGTGGAAACTGATGAATAAGGATTTAGACACCCGCTGTTGCTGCAGCTTCTGCTCCTGTTTCTGCGCCTGTTTAACTATTCGCGGCAATGCCTTCTCGTTCTCACGCACTGCTGAACGCGACTCCCGCTGCTGAGAAAGCAACAGCAGCACCTTGACTTGGGCTAAGCGAACGTGGAACGAGGAACGCGAAACTGCTCTCAGGACCCCCCATACGCACGTGCGAAACTCGAGGGGCCTGAAAATAATTGACTTGACTGTTTGTTAATTGCAACAGGCGGCGGCAAGCTCCTACGGCGCATACGTCACAGCATGCGACATAAGCCAGTGGGCACCCACAGGGCCGCCACCGATTGGTGCGATTCCCGATTCTCTAGGGGATGGAAAAAATGTTTGTTGCAACCCTCGAGGGGTTAAGCCGGTTGCCTTCTAATATTTGTGTTGGCCGGCAAGTTTTACGGCCTTTGGGTGGCTCACACACACACACACACACACACACTCACACACACACATACGCTCATACTCTCATTCAGCCGCTGCCGCTGCCTCTGCCTCTCCTGCTCTCACTCGCGCCTCTCTGGGTGCGCGCTCTCTCGCTCGCTGCTGCGTCGTTTGCCATTTTGTTTAAGAGCTCGCTTTCATTCTGTTCTCTTTGCTGTTGGTTTGTCGTTGCCTGTTTTGGCATGTCGACAGGACTTTGGGCCAGCAGCCAAGCTTCAGTCAGTTGCGAACGCTGCAGGCGCAAGGATAACACAGACGGCACACACTAGCCAAGGAATCTGAACCAAAACAAAGTTGTTCGAGTGAAACACGTGTTTGGCGCGCTTTTTGCTAGTGCAACGCGCGCTAACAGTTATTAATAGTTATTAACCGTAAAGCCAATTTGGTACATTTGTGCTGCTTCTTCTATAGTATAGTATAATTTCGACTGCTTGGCTATGTCGAGGCGCAAACAGGCCAAGCCGCGCGCCTGCCTTAAACGTAAGTTGGACACAGCCAGCGGCAGTTCCCCAGTGACAAAATTTATAGCTGTGTGTGTATATATGTGTGTGTGTGTGTGTGTGTGTGTGTATGTGCTTGATTGATTTGGGGCAGGGCCCAAAGCCAAAATGTGACAAGTGCACAGGGAGCAGGAGCGGGAGCAGTAGCTGGAGCTGGAGCCGTAGCCGGAGCAGGTTGACGGTAATCGAAGGGGCTGCAGCTGAGGACCCTTGGGTAACGGTACACCTAACTGTCAGACAACTAAAGAGTGTGCATGTGTGTGAGTGTGTGTGGGGAAGCGTGGTGGTTGGGGTTAGTTGGTATATGTAAGCCCCCCCTCCGCCCCCAAAAAAATGGTAGTCTGCACTCGTGTTGCAGCTGCAGCCAAGGCAACCAAAGTGCCGTTAATTTTTAATACAATTTCAAATTGTGTCAGTGTAAATAACAGCAAACTCACACAAACACATCCATACACACACATACACAAACACAGATACACACACAACAACAATGATAACAAATAAAATTGACAATAAATCCAATGCACATGTGAGGCGGTAACTGGCAAACCGGCTCGAAGCCCCCAAAGACAGCGCCGCACACAAATTTACACACACACACACACACACATACACACGTGAACAGTAATACACATACACATGCATGCACACACACACACACACGCACACATGCACTTGCACACAGCGTAGCGGGCATAAAATTTCCCCAACGTATACAACGAAAAAAAAATTTTTTGTAGCGAACTTTGGCTTTGCTCTTTTTTGCGCTCTCTCTCTCTCTATCTCGCTCTGGCTCGCTCGCTCTTGGTGTAAAAAGCACAAAACACAGAAAACCCATTGCCATGTATTTCTCAGGGGAGTCGGCAACGGCTCTGGCCAATCCCAGGGGATTGACATTGGCGCAGCCAGCCGCCAGGCAACAGACAACAGACAACAGACAACAGCAACAACAGGAACAACAACAGTAGCAAAGCCAACATGCGCAACTCTCTAGGGAATTTTCATTCGCTGACACACACACGCATACACACACACACACAAATATATCTATATGTATTAGTGCGTGCTTATTGACAAGCAACAACAACAACAACAGCGGCAACGCGAGCTTCAAAATGTTAGCTTTGATTTTGGGGCGCTCGAACTATGGCACTCACCTTTTTTCACCTAAACAAAAATGTGCAGCGAAAATCTTTAAAAGCAACACCTGGAGAATTGACGCGGCTTAAAATTGCGACAGTTTTTGGCTGGCATAAGTTGCCCGCCCGTTTTCGTCGTCCTCGTCAACGCGCAAGAGAGTGAGAGGATGAACGAGCGAGCGAGCGAGCGACCGAGGCATCTCCCCAGTGTATTGGCAAAATATTTGCTATGACATTGCAAAGAGCAACAGCAACAGCGGCAGCAGCAGCAGCAGTAGAAGCAGCAGCACCATAGGCTATATGTATATATGCCTGGCTGTAGCATTATATAGCTCAGCTCACATATATACCTCCACACACAGACTCACACATGTATATTGGCTGCGTCTAACGGTAACTAGTTGGGTAAATAGATTTGTTGTGGGCGTTTGGGATCGCAGCTATGCTGTGTGTTGTCTCGCTAGTACCCAGGGGTTCACATTTCTGGCAGCAACATTTTGTCAAGCAAAAGCTCAAGGGAAATTCCTCAGCTTGCACTTTAAAACCAGCTTCATTTCTCAATAAAGCACTAAACTGTTTATCGATATAGTTAAAGTCAGAGAGGTCACGCCACAATGTGATCACCAATACACCAATACATACAGCTATAGCTTGTGTATGTGTAAGCTAAGCCAATGCACGTAAAGGCAATTAGTTTGCTTAACAGAGGGAATGGAAAATTTCCACATGGGAACTTATGACAGTAACAGGCGATAGGGAAATTTGCTCGCTGGCACGATTGGCCATTCTGCAGGCTGGGCTCGCTCTAATATATGATCGATGTTTCTATTGTTGGCCTTGTCTTACACATGCTAAATAGCATGGGCATTCGCTGTTAAGAGGGACATTTTAAGAAATTATATTTCAAGCAATAGGGAAATTGCAAGCATGCACCAAACAATTACTCAATATGGCACAATGCAATTTATCGATAAATTCAAAGCTTTGGGCTATTGCCTGTGCCAAGGTAAACCCAAAATGTGATCGCTAACGTTTATCGATTATTTGCCATTTGTTTGTTTGGGTTTCTTTCCTTTTAGCTGTTTTACGTGCAAACTATTGATGAAATTTATTGTTGGCGCTTTTAACAACACCTTCGGGTTTGTTATTTCATTATTTTTTTTTAATACACACACACACACACACACTCGTATGTACATGGCATACATGCCAATGCCATTATAAAAGTTGCAGGCTGTGGCGCTTTGGCTTTTGTTTTTAGCTGCCATAGCACTGCCAGCGCCCCCCATGCCCCCCAATGGTTACACTTTGGTTTCGATTGCAGAGCGTTTCGCTCGCTCGCTCGTCGCTCTCTACACACGCTTAGTAGCCATTTGGGAGCTGGAAAAGTGGCAAGCGGCGGGTTTTTGGGTAGTGGCAACGGATTGATGGGTCAAAGGGGACAACGCTTATTATTACGTTTACAAATATGTGTGCGAGTGTGTGTGCGTGTGTGTGTGTGTGTGAGTGTGTAAGTGCGCACCTTTTTGGCGTTCGCCGTCTGGGGTTGGGGTAAAACGCTTAAAAACATGCCATAGCCGAAAAACAAGTAAGAAACACACATGCGGGCACTTGCGCTCCACACACACACACACACACATACTCACACACATGCATTGGCAGCGACCGAGTGCGAAATGCACTCTGGGGGGCTTTAAACAAAAATGAAAATCGCTTGCATACATATGGGCGCTTACACACACACACGCAGACACCCTCTCTCTCTCACACACACACACACACATACACACATGCTCTGCTGCCTTGCACAAAAAGAACTTGACTACGTCTCTGCTACTGCTGTTGTTGTTGCTGCGTTGCTTCGACAATTTTAACGACCATAACTGGTTCTCATACCAACACACATAGTCACACACACACACACACACACCCCTTGCCGCTGCCTTTGCTCGCATTTATTTTAAAATACGCGGCACTTCCGCCGCAAACAGCTTTCCATCTCTTTCCTCCCTTGTCCCCTTCTGCCCATCATTGATTCCCCATGCCCGGCACCCAGCTCCACACACACACACACCCATACATACAGCTCCACACACATCCTTTCAAGTGGCTCGCGCTGTTTTTATAGCCCGCTCTGCAGCGCTGGCCTTTTATATGGAAATAATAACCAAATGTTTTCGCATGGACAGAAAAGTCGTCGACGTTTCCATTATGTTGACCAGAACATGCAGCAGCAGCCGCGCAGCAGCAGCAGCAGCAGGACGAATTGCCACTGTATGGGTTTCAGGACGCGGCGCTGGCAATCGTCCGGCTTGGCATAATGTTGATTTTCGCGGCGATTCCTTGCGGTGTGATTCCGGCATGTCCTTTTGGCAATATATTTTAAGCCGTTACCTTGCCGCGGTCACCAATATGAGACGCCCACTCCTGCCGCTACCCCCACCCAGGCTACGAACTGCCCTTAAGTGCGCCCACCTTTTGCTTGGAGGTGGGGTGAATCATTCACAGTTGGCTCGTGGTGTCGTCATATGCATTGGCTCAGTTTAGAGAGCAAATAAATATCGACTTTGGTCGTCAATGGGCTCAGTTACTAATTGAATAATCAGCTAAGGATCCAATCAAACTTCTAGTTATAATTGACAAGCTTTTTGACATACAAGCTAAAGTGATTGTTAATTTGTTATTAACAATCAGTTTGACAAACCGAACTAACTCAAGTAACAGTCAAAGCTCATATTAGTTGACATGCAGTTTGACATGCAAGTTGACGTTGACACTACATGCTGACAACGTCTTAGCAGCAAACATTTTGCAAATAAAAACTAGATAAAGTACCTGTCAAAGTTCATGTTAGTTGACAAGCAGTTTGACAAGCAGTTTCAATTTTGAGCTTTACTTAATTTTAAGATTTTGTAGATTTGTTGCTATTAACAATAATACTAGTTAACAAGCAGTTTGACATGCGTGTTAAAGTTGACTTTAAGTTCAGACTACTGTTAAGTAGTTAACTGAGTCAAGTTGTTGTTAAAATTTATGATATTTGACAGGCAGTTAAGTTAGTATTAACTGCTAGCAGCCTCTAGTTATTAATCTGGTTAACAAGCAGTCAAATTTTAGTTCTTATTAACTAACTACTTGTCAGGCTGTTTCATGAACTGCTACAGTCACTCTCCCTCTCTCTCTCTCCCTTTGGCCTACCTGCTGTGCAAGACACCTGTGCAAATGATATTCCACCTGTAGCACGCCCAATGGTCACACAAAATATATAAAAAAAGAAAACTCACACACACACACACAGGCACAGACACACACACGTATGAGCTTTTGCATTTGCTTTGCACCTCACAACAGCAAAAAAGGGAAAGAAATTTATGAAAAATTCAATTTAATTGCACAATTACACATGTTCCACATTTCCATTTCGTATGAGCTTGTACTTTGCTTGTTGTTGCTGTTGTTTGTTGTTTGTTGGTTGTTGTTTGCTGGTTATTGTTGTTGTTGTTGTTGTTGTTGGTGCACCCCTTGCAATTACTTTTAAGGCAGTTGTTTTTGGCAATGCCAACGACCCCCTCAAGATTTGGCAGTCGAGCCAAGCGAGCGCCATCGATCACGTGCGGCTTTGCCAGAGGCCAACACACACACACATACACAAACATATACACACACACACATACACACACCTTCCACATTCGCTGGAGTTGAGTTTGAGCTATTGGCAACTGTTTTCTTTAGACCCGGCTCCAACAATAAAACACAAAACGTGTAAATAGAATTTTTGGCACGATGGCCGCCCGGGGAGTGCTTTAGCATAATCTGCATGAGTGTGTGTGTGTGTGTGTCTGTGTGTGCGCGTATTAATATGAGTACGAGTCTGTGTGAGTGAGTGTCTATGTGTGTGTGTGTGTGTGTGTGTGTGTGTGTGTGTGTGTGTGTGAGCAGCAAATGCTCGCTGCCTAAGCATCGAGTACAGCGAGCGGTGCAAACAATTAGGCAATTGCTGTGAGTTTATTGAACATTCATTTCTTCTGCTAGATACCCTGTACTCAAATTGTTCAAAGGGTATGCAGCGACAAATAGTGTGTATATCAGTTTATCCAGTTAGTTAAGATCTGATAATGCAGTGCAAGACAATTGCTAAGATCTTATGGCACATCAATTTAAGTTGAGCTTCTGTGATACCCTAGAATCTTTTTTGAAGGTGGGAGTGCAAAGCGAGAGATACCTTTTAGATTACATACTGCGTTTAGATCTTTAATTACTTTAATTACGTTTTAGTTTCTTTGATACCCTGTACTCAAATTACAGAGTAGATATGCTCGGCTAGATAACCCAACATTACTTAATACAGTACGAGTCAGTTTCTTGGAGCTACTTTAGCAAGTAGTCATTGCTTGTAGAGTTGTTCTATACCCTGTACTCGAAATAAATAGAAGGTATAACTAACTATATCTTGACTGTGCAACTAAGTGCAACTAACTAAGAAATTACTACAAAATGCTGCACCAGTCATATCTTGGGATAGAGCCTATGCTAAATATGTATATAGGGTATGTTCAATCTGATCAGTTCAGTTATTGACAATGACTGCGCCTTAATATATGCTTTTTCTCTGATACCCTGTACTAAAATGGATATTGGGTATGCACGGGTAGACCTACTGTCTAAATAGTATTGGCTAAACTAAAACAAAAACTAACTATAGACAGTTTAAATATAAATAGAAACAAGTAAATAAAATGATCTTATACAGGGTATATCTTAGTCGACTACCCACCCATTTTTAGTATATTACTTTTAGTTGCTTTTTCAATTGATTAGCTTTAATAAGATGCTATTTTTACAAACAGTTGGCGAAAAGGAGGATGAAAACGTTGGCGATGCCGCAAAGATGGCCAAAGCTTCAGATTTGCTGGAGCCTAAAGAGGAGCTACTGAGCGCCGACGAGGAGGAGAGCGAGGAGGAGGATGATGAGCTAACTGGCGATGAGGAGGAGGAGAAGTCTGGCAAGGAGAAACTGAAGCAGGCGCGAGTGCCCAATGAATCACAGCAACAAAACTGGCAGCCAGCAGCTGATGTTGCAGAAACAACAGCCGCAACAGCAACAACAACTGCAGCAACAACAACAATAAAAACAACAACAGCAGTTGCAACTGCAGCTGAAGTACAACACCCTGGAGACACTGAGCCAGAGGCAGAGGAGACAACGTCTCTGAACGTGGCCAACGGGCACTGCAAGACAGAGCCAACAGTTGCTGCTGCCGCTGGTAAGTTTGACTTCAATTTGCATATTTTATTGGCTTTTGGCAAAAGATATATATCTACCATATATGAACTGCTAAAGCAGGGCTAGCAGTCCGCCCCCTTCCCTCTTCCACTTATACACACACACGCACACACACATAGAGAGCCACATTTTGCCCGCCCACGTTTCAAGTCCGAGTCTGCGTCTTGGGCATGCCCCAGGAGGCATTCACATGTCCAGCTAATAACTCTCGACAGTCTCATAAATAGCAAATGTTAACTTGTTGTTGCTGTTGTTGTTGCTGGTTGTGACTACGTGTAGCCACTAGCTACAGCTTCCAGCTTCCAGCTTCCAGCTTCAACTCCAGCTTTAGCTCTGGCTTCTCCGCTGCTTAAAAGTGCGCAACTAGCTTGTAAATTGCATAATGTTACAGTGCGAACCATTTTAAAGGGTGCTCAATTTGTTTGCTAGTTAAGTGTGATTTAACAGCGTGCTAAAATGAATTAAAACTGAAACTTAGCCCATATAGCCAGTTAGAGTATAATATATTTTATTATTACTATATTATATACCACATACAGCTGTGTTCATAAAAATAGTAGTGCGTAATGTTGGGCAGCAAAATTTGGTGATAAATGTTTATCTTATATACACGTTTTAAAGTATTTTCAAAATATAATGTTAATCACAAAATATTGCTGTCCAACATTTCAGTCGCACTACTATTTTAATGAACGTAGCTAGTTTGCTTCTGCTGAAAGAACTACTCGAGCGCGATTTCTTTCACCTAACTTAAGGCTTTTATTTATTTAATTAAAAAAATGGTATTCTATTATTTTAATATATTTTATGTTAACTGTAGTAATAATAATATTTTTTTATTTTTTTAATGCATTTAATTTCCATAAACTAATTGAAAACCAGCCGCCGCCCGCCCTTAGCAATTGCGCTGTAAAAGCGGCGCTGCAAAGTAGGCAACATATTTTTCTTCAAACACGCTCGAAACACCCTGTACCAAGTATGCCCATGCCAGCAGCAGAAGCAGCAGCAGCCGCCGCATAGGAGGCTGTAACTAACTCGCTGCTGCTGTTGCTGGCGCTGCATAAAGTTTGATGTGTCCATGCGGCGTCATACACGCGCACATTTACATACACACACACACACACACAAACACACAGTCAGTGGCACAACCAATACACGTGTGTGCAGTTGTTGTTGTTGTATTTGATATTCCTGTGCGTCATTGGATTATGGCACTTGGGTGTGTAAAGCCATCGATTCAAAGCGCTGCTCGTTATGGTGTGGCCCGTTGTTGTTCCGAGTTGTTGTTGTAATAAAGCAAGCGCCATGTTTAAATGGAGCACAAACCGATGACACACACACACACACACAAGCTAACACATACGAGCTGCATACGTGTGTGTGTGTGTTCATTATTTGTTGCTCTTTTCTCTGTTGCCGCTGCCATTGCCGGGCTACGTATTCCCGCTGGACAAACAGACAAGCCAAGCGGCGATGGCGGCATAGAACATCATCATCAGCCGGGCTATAGCGTAGCGCACACACACACTCAAACACACGCACACACATAGTTAGAGAGCGGCAGCCATGGGGAGCGCATGCAGCAGGCCAAGCTGGACGAGCGAGTCGAATGGCAGTTTGTACGTCTGGGTGCTGCTGTTGCTCTTGTTGTTGCTGCTCCTTTTGTTGTTGTTGTACCTGGCAGCTCAAGTTTTGCTTATGGGCTCTGACCCAAGCCGGTTTTAACCTCACGCTCGCACAGCAGCGGGCCTCCACTAACGGCACTATGGAGAACCAAAACTTTATCACCAGTGCGCGCAGCTATACTCGCTCGCTCTCGCTCTATCTCTCTCTCTCTCTCTCTCTCTCTCTCTCTCTCTGTCTCGCACGCTTCGCATATGACAAGTACACTGCTGCAGTGCGTCCTCTGCTTGGCTGCCTGGCTGCGTCGCCTCGTTTACTGTCATTGTAGCCCTGAAGCCTGGACACACTGCTTGCCTCTGCTTCAGCCACTGCCGCTGCCCCTGCTCCCGCTGCTCCATGGCCACGCCTCTTTCATCGTACGCCGCCCACTTCGCTCAGGCTTGCTACAGCCAGTGCTCTCCAGTGTGTTGTATAATGTTCTAAAGGGAAATCGAGAGGCTGTGATAAGTTTGGGGGATCCGAAAATTGTCTTTCTGCCTTTGCCTCTGTTGCTTGTTGTTGTTGTTTTTTGTTGTTGCTGCTGCTGTTGTTGCTGCCATGCGAAACCCGGCGAGAACGAATTGGCCCTTTTGTGCGCATCAACAACACGGCCCAAGTTGAGGCACCATCAGGCACCAGCACAGTGGCAGTAAGCCACTTGAAAATTGATCACATATATTTTTTTGCTTTGATTGCTGAAGAATGTGTTGTTCATTTTAGAGGTATTTGAAAAATCGATGTAAGGATAACTAAATTAACTAATTAAATTCTTTTAAATTTATTTCTATATTTTTGTATATATATATTTTTTAAATTTATTTTTAATATTTTATTAAATGTAAATTCCTTAAAAATTTTTTTTAGTATATTTATACTTACATAATTATTTTTTGCATTTTATTAATTATAAATTCTTAGTGGATTTATATTTATATTTTATCAAAAATATCTAATTATGATTTATAATTTAATAAAATATTATTATAATTTTTTAATATTTTGAAACATTTAAAAGCTTTGATTTATTTTAAAATAGTTTAAAAGGATAAAAAAATTAAATTTAAATTTAATTTAAAAATATTTTTAAAATCTTAGTTTACTTTATTATTTTAAATTTTATATGCGTTCAATTTCAACCAATTTCACACCACTGTGCGGCACAGCAAATGCCACAGTGTCACACACTCAAAAACTTGCGGCGTTCGCTATCCAAGGCTATGGCTATGGCTATGACTATAATACACATATTCTCTCTTTCTCTCTCCCCGTCCCTCTCTCTCTCTCTCTCTTTCAGTCCCAGTCTGTAGCCATCTCTTTCATATGCTATAACATTAATATGAGTTTTGCTGCTTATAGATTATATTTGTGTAAAGTTTTATGTTGCAATATTTCGGTTGCACACTTGAGGAGGCGGGCGGGAAGGGTTGGCTGCTGTGTAGGGGGTGCTCTATGACAGTTTGGCTACGTTTTGGTGTGCTAGAGAGGACGACACATCCGCTGGGAGCAACCTGGGTGCGAATAAAAATTATACATTGCCATATAAGCAGCCGAGTCGAGTCGAGTCGATTCGGGACGACTCGAGTCGAGTCGAGTGGGGAACAACAACTGACACAATGTGCCAGTGTGTGTGTGTGTGTGTGTGTGCGTGTGTGTGTGTGTGGGTGTAGCATGTTTATTGGTATGCTCATTGGGGAGCATCTTGAGACCGAAACCGAGACGGAGCGACATCTTCTTGTTGCATAGCGAAGTTGCTCATTTTGCCATTATTATTCCGTTGTGTATCGAAAAAAAATGAAACAAAAGTGAGTTATCAGCTGTCTCCCTCTCCCTACCTCCCGCCCACTCACTCTCTCCCTCCCTCTCGCTCTCTCTCTCTCTCTGTCTGGTTCATAGTAGAATTATCAGGTGCAGAAACCCCTTATATGAGCGGTTGGGTTGCACCCGTGGGAGCACACGAAAGGTGCGTTAAATTTTATGACAAAACTTCATTGCTTTCAGTGGCTTTGATTAGGGAATTGCATAGTCAGTCGATGTGTGTGTGTGTGTGTGGGACTCCCTCTCTCTCTCCCTTGCTCTCTCTCCCTCCCTCTCTCTCTCTCTCTCTCTCTCTCTCTTTCTCCCTCTCAGTGTTTGTGTGTGTGCCTTGATGTTGTCTGGAGTTTTGACAAATGGCATGACAAATTTTTGATGGCTTCACATGTGCTGCGTCCCACATATTGATTAATGATTATCTCGATTATAGTTGGGCATGTCATAAATTAATCGATAAATTGCCGGGGAAATATGTTTGTCTGGCAACGCCATTTAGAATTTTTCAAAAACTTCTTGTTTATTGTATGATTTGTTTGTCAGCTGTAAATGCTAAGTATTTGATTATCGATGATTGCAAATAATCTAAGCTAAACGATAAAATGGTTTAGTAAATAATATCGATAAATTATTATATCGATAAGTGGATATGTTTGTAAGTTTGTGCTTAGCAATATTATACCTTTAATGCAGAACGAAGTAAAAAAGGTTAGTACATTTGCCATAAACATATGTTATCGATAAATGCATTAATCGATTATCATCTACAAATGGATACAAAACGTCTAAGTGAATGATAATACAAATACTAGAGTCAGAAAATAAGTATATGTAGTATATTTCTTCATTATTGTTATCGATATCATATTTATCGACTTTCATATCTTGACTGATCTTTATATACTTTATATACTTCCTTTCAAGTGCGTTATCTGAGAAACATTGCAGCCAAGTAAAGCGCATTTATCGATTATCGATAGCTTAGCTATCGACTGTAAATATTACAACTACGCTTCACGGCACAAATTCATTTAACTGCATAAGTCATTTATAGCCAGCTAATTGCATCAGAGACACATTGAAACCAAGCGACACCTACCCCTCCCCCCTTTCCAACCCTTTCTCCACCTGTGCCTCTCCCGAACTACCATCTCTCTATATACTCTATCATATTATTTCGTTTGATATTTTCGTTCTTTATATTTTTTGTATATTTTGCTTGCAATAATTTTCAAACAGAGAAACACACAAAAAGCATTTGCGCAACAATTCCCAACGGCTCGGGCAGGGGCCGCCAGTAGGGAGGAGGTACGGGGATAGGTAAGGAGCAGAAGGATCAGAGGGGGGAGGGAGAATTTGGAGCACTGGGGATAAGGCAAAGGAGCAGCGTCTGAGGCAAACGAATCGAATTAAGAGCGAGTCACAGAGCAAGCGGGCAACGTCTACATGGTGGCCCCCCTGCCGTTGGCCCCCTTTTTTGGTAGCCGCCTCTGTTGCTGTCTTTCGGCTGGTCCCTGGGGCTAGACTCAGTTGGCGGCCGCTTCAGCCGTTCCCTGGGGACAGGCGCCACTTGCGCAGCATGGACTCGCGTTCACATTGCAGTGTCCAACAGCCAGTTGTTGGTGTTGTTGCTGTTGTTGTCGGACTGGTTCTTCTATGGCTATAGCTTTAGCTATAGCTACAGCTGGACCTGGGTCGGGACTAGGTTCTGGGTTTGGGTTTCACTCTGCATTGTGTTGTAGGCATCGCTTTGGGAAATTTGCGCGAGTGTTCTGTGCTGCAGCCATGGCATATGTGTGTGGGCGTGGCAGGGCATAAGCAGCAGCAACAACAGCGGCGGCAACAGCAGCATCAAAGCTCTTGGCCAGCAGCATAAAAATGCGCGCAAGCCTCGCCTAATGGCCGCAAGATGGCGCTGGCATCATATGCAAATTTCGTTCGATTTATGAGCGGCACACAGGCCGCGCACACACATACACGTACTTTTCATACTCACACACTTACACCTACTTCTCACACACACACACACAAACAGCAGCATTCGCTTCATTAACATGACGAGCGCGCAAGATGCGAGCCATAAAATTAGCCCAGGCGACTGTCGATGCTGATGAATGCAACCAAACAAGCACACACACACACACACACACACACACACACACACACACACACACACACACACACACACACACACACACACACACACACACACACACACACACACACACACAAACACACCTCCCTCTAGCCATCCATAAAAACGCAATGAGCGTCGGCGAGCGGTGTCGAAAAATTTGCAAAACTCAAAGCAACAATTCGACGAAAGCCAATTTTAGCAGCACGCCACAAAGAGCGAGAGGGCAGCTAGACAGAGAGAGCGAGAGCGGGAGAGGAGGCGAGTGTGTGTGAGAGTGAGAGGCAGCTAGAGCACAAGAAAGTAAATTTGAGTGCAATGCAACGAAGATTCGATACACTTGAGCTAAAAGCTGAACTTCAAAAGTGGAAAAAAGTAAAGGAGTAATTTATATTAATTATTATATATATATCAGCTCTGTATATGACTAAAGCTGGGTTCATGTTATGGCAGCTATATATGTATACTAGCATTACGATGCATAAGACTTAGAGAGAAAAGTTTTTTATAATCAAAGCAAAATGAGTTAATATATTTGAGAAGTAAGCAATTTACCTATGCTGGGCATATACCTGTATAGGTAAACACATCGATATCACTGAGCCTCCACAAATCAATAAGAAATCTATGAACATTTATGCCTTCAAAGAGTTTACTAGATATCAGCCATGTTCTATAAACTGATCAAGCATATATAGATATAGATATAAATATAGATAGAGATATAGATATAGTTATAGATACAGATATAGATAGAAATATATAAAGACATGTGTAAATGTAGACTTAGATATAAATATAGATAAAAATATAGATATAGTTATAGATATGGATATAGATATAACTATAGATATAGATATTGATAAGAACATATAGATATTTATGCCTTCAAAGAGATGTCTAGACTCCATCCATTTCGTAATACTCCTACTAGAGTATAGAGGTCGACTAGTGCAGGCTAGTGGGGGGCTGCTGGGGCGACTGTTTTAGACAGCAGCTAAAGAAGACACCTAAAAGGGGCGGGGAGGTGCGGAGCGAACTATTGTTCGGGTTGGGGGGAGTACAGGCCATACGGCTCCCCATAGAGTGCATGTTGAATAATCATCAACAGCAAGGCAAAGGAGAGTTGAAGAGGCGCAGCAGCAGCAGCATCAGGTAAGAGTAGAGGGTGGGGTGGGACGCGGAGAGTGGACGGGAGGGTCAGGTACGATGCGTCGTGTCAAAGTCGCCATTTGGACGCGTCGCCCAGGCGAACGTTGCACTTGCGTTTGTTGGCATGTAGCAAGTTGTTCGTGTGCTCGCCGCTAGATGGCGCGCAGCGCACGTGCAACATGCCACACACACACACACACACAGCACACACACTCATGCAGTGAAATTCGTAAAATTTTGTTTCCGCTGATGAAGTATTCCCCAGCTGCAGGACAAGGATTATTGGACGTGTGGCAACGTTTCGCAGTTGCAACCCAGCGCCAACTCCACTCTCTGCTTGCCCCTGCCGCTGGCCCTTTCACTGCCTCTGGCTCTGGCTCTGGCTCCAGCTTATGCGCGGTATGCAAAGTGTGGCATAAAAGCGCATCGTCAAAAACGTCGCCATTGATGCACACATTGGCGCCATCAAAGAAATGTTTGAAGCTGCGCTTAGAATGTTGCATGCCACGCCCTGCGCATCACCCTGTTGCTGTTGCCGCTGCCGCCCAAAATTTCATTTTGTCATTAGAAACTAATAAAAAGCCAACGCCAAATGCGTTTCGGCGCCAGCGCGTTTTATGTTTTCCACTTTCAATTGGGTTTAGTCTAATTAGTTGATGGCTTTTTATACGGATCTATAGTTGGACTCATTACGTTCAATACCAAATTGTGGGTGTTCAAGGTGTGTGTGTGTGTGTGTGTGTGAGTGTGGGTGTGCAGCGACTGTAAAGGTGAACTGTAAAAAGTTGAATGTTCATGAGTCAAAGAGGTTAAATTAGGTTTCTTTTATGGGCTGGTCGAGTCTTATAGAGTTTGATATTGCAATAGAATATGAAGAGCTTCGCTTAAGTTTTTTAAAGTAAGGAGAATTAGAAGGAAGAAAGGATGTTATCAAGACATTATAAGTTATATGTAGATTGATTGATTGATGTATCCATCAATCAACGACTGAAATAGAAGATGAAGAGTAGAGTCTTATAAAGTTTGATATTGTATCTATATATTAAGAGTTTCTTTCTAGCTTTGTAAAGTAAAGAGAGTTAGAAGATATACATGATGATATGATATATAAACTATGTAAAGGACTATGAGTCTTACGACGATTGATTGCTGGATTGATTGATTACCTGATGAGAACAAATATAAAACATTATAGACTGAATTCCCATTTTCAGGGCTTGAAAACTGCTTTGATATATGTATGAGGTCTGCCCAGAAAGCTTCACGAATTTTTTGTTTTTAAAACATGTTATTTACTTATTTATGAATTTTCTTTTTGAGCCCTTCAAAGAAATCTCCATCGCATATTAAACAACGTTTTGCGAACCTTGAATAACTTCAAGATGTTACTTTTTGGGATATAACTATAGTTTCTGTTTCTTTGTTGCCGCCTTTATCTACTCAATCGTAGCGCAGCGTTCGTTCGTTCGCCTCCTCAGTTTCCGGAATAAGAAAAGGATTACAGGGTGTAGCTCTCGGGAATACATTATCTTACCTGATTAGATATCGGAGCTGCCTTATATACAAAGACAACAAAATTCCCATACAATTATCTTCAAATACTCAAAATATCTCAAATAAAACCTCAAATAACAAAAAAATCTATAATTTCAAGTTTGCAAGTCGTTTTAGAACTTAGAGAGTCTAGAGTCCTTGGACAACATCCAGGGCATGGCTCAATTCAGCCAGCTTAGGTTAAATTTCTTAAGAGCTCATAATCTGCATTTGCCTTAAAGTCTTCAAGTACATTCCCATATTACCCACATTAAAATCGCAAGTTCTTCAGTCCACCCTCACAGTATAATATCTCATATTCAATAGCCACATAAAACTCCTTTACAAACTCCGTTCCCTTCACACTTCTGTCATTTCTAAGCTAAATTCATTTAAGACAAGTATGCGCTGATTGTATCATATCATAACTCAATGAATTTCGGGCTGCCAGACGGCTCAGCTGCGCGGCACAGCCTAAGCCAAAGGTCCAGACAGAGACGCGTCAAACGGTGCGTATGAGTAATGTGTGGATAATGTTGCGCCAGGCATTCCACGTTCCAAGTCGCAGACGGGTTCAAAGCCAACAAGAATGTGTGTCTTCAGACTGAGGCACAGGCACAACACGTGCTAAGCGAACAGCTGTTATTTCTCTCTGTGTGTGTATGTGTGTGTGACTCTCTCTCTCTCTGTGGCCAAAAACCAAAACAAAATTTTTGCACTCACATCTGTGAGAGGCAGGCGCATGCGCAGCAGCCAGCGAAAGGTACTCTTAAATACTCTTAAAGCAAGCGGCCAAAAGGGCAGAGGGGGGTTGCAGTGGGTGGTGGAGTGAAGCGAGAATGGGGCATGGCAGTCTGAGGCAATGCTTGGGCATGGAATTATGGCACCCAGGGGCATAGCATAATCAAAATTCCTTGCAACTGGGGACGTGGCATGCAGCTAGCGGCTGTGTGGAACGTGCCGCAGTTCAAAGCTGCTGCAGCAGCTGCAACAAAAACAACAACAACTAACTGCTTCTTCTTCTTCTTCTTGTTTTATTTCTAGAAGATGTCGAGGACGAGCTGGAAGATGATTTGCTTAGCCTGAGCGGCGATGAGGACTACGACGATGATGAGGAATTGCAAAGCCTGGACAGTTTCTATTCGGGTAAGCAGAGACACACACACACACACACACACACATACACACGCATACATATATGTATATGTATGTATATATTTTGTCACATATCAAGCAGAGCTCCTCTTGGCCCCAGTGTTAACCTTGCCATAACCATTGAAATTGTCGTATGGGGTATTATATGGCTGGCGGCGATGACACTCCTGGGTGCTCTACACCTGTGCCGCGGGTGTCGTTGCCATATGCCACACACACACACACAGACACAGAAATAGAGAGAGAGAGAGAGAGAGCGAGACCGGGCAGGGGCAGCCTAACTACGTTTTAAAAACCCCAAACAGCAATCAACACCAAGTCGGAGTCGCCATAGCCACAGAGCCACAGTCGGAGCCATAGCCACAGCTACAGCTACAGCTAGAGCGAAAGCCACTTCACTTTCACCACATACATCCTCGTTGCCATTTACGAGCTGTCGAACGAGCGCTGCTGAGCCTGAGACAGCGACAGCAACAGCAACAGCAACAGCATCCATGCCACAGCTGGCCCCTCACATTGTCCTGTCGCCTCCCGCCTGTTGGCTCTGCTTTGCCACATTTCTCTCTAGTGCCATTTCGTATGCTTTTTCCTGTGTTTATTTGTTTCGTTTGCTGCTGTTTGGCTCCTCGACTCGACTCGCCCCACCCGCCCGCCACGCCCCTTTTCAGTTTGCCTCTTTGCTGTTCTTTTTTTCTTTTGCACAATTTTCTTGTGCTTTTTGTTTTTGCTTGAATGCCGCGTCCTGCTGCCGGCTGCCCATTTGCTAGCCAAGCACACACACACACACACACACACACAGGCATGCACACACGCACACCCACACACAGGCACATACATATGTATGTATGTAGACAGACTTCACTTGGTTGACTGCTTGAATAAGTCGACTGAGTTGGCGTTGGTTTAATGCCTTTATCGGGCTTCCTTATGCTTGACTACACTGAGCGAAATAAATGTTTGTTTCGTTAGAGAAAGGAGTGGAGGCCAGTAGGTAATGGATTAAGATAGATAACTATACTATCTATATATAGTATCGAAGAATTTAGGACATTTTGATGCTCGCTCACAATGTGCATGGAGTATATTGGGTTTTATACGATGTTCAACTTACTGCCCTTTTATCTATCTATAGTTAGAGAATTGAAATTTACTATACGATATACAGCTGTGTTCCTAGAAATAAGAGTGCGACTACCGCAGTTGTGTTCATAAAAATAGTAGTGCGACCATGTGTTCATAAAAATAGTAGTGCGACCATGTGTTCATAAAAATAGTAGTGCGACATAAAAATAGTAGTATGAACACAGCTGTATATCTTAGATGCATATGTATGTTCCTGTCTACATATGTTATTATGAACATGGATATAACTTTATCTATAATTTAGGCCGCTATTGAAACCAGTGAGCTGCAAGTTCGAATATGCACATTTTCTCTCAGTGCACACACTTAGTTAAGCTACCACAGCACTCAACACTTGGCCAGTCTAAACGACCCTTTCCGCACCTCAGCTCGAGACAGCCTTGTGCCTGCCTGGCTGGCTGGCTGGCTGGCTGGTAGCTGGGTAGCCTGCTTGGTTGGCTGGGCAGTTTTGATAGTCTTCGGCCACCTAGCTGAGGCACTTGTGTGTGGTTGGCTCCATGGAAATCTAGCTCTGTGGCTCCGTGTGCGCCATGACTATTTGGCAACAATTTTGAAACGTTTTACGGCTTGCGATGTGATTTGAAGAAATTGTGCTGTGAAATTTGTGCAGCTGATGCTGCAGCGCCTAAATGTATGCAATGAAATGCAATTAGTTGCAGGCCAGCCAGACGAGAGGGGAGTGAGAGAGTGAAAGAGAGAGAGAGCTGCTTCTTTTCTTGTCTACGCTAAAAAGTTTTACTCAAGTCATTTCATTTGTTTGGCTTTGCCTTGGACTTCCGGTCGGACGCAGAGCCTGTGTCCTTTTGATTTATTAATAGCACGTGTACGAGACGCAGGAAACAGCGGCCCAACTAGTTGACAAGCTAACAGAGAGAAAGAGAGGGGAAGAGAGAGGAGTAGAGAACGAGCGAAGGTCTCTTTATTAAGACATGCTGTATGCAAATAGTTAGTTAGTTCCGTTTCAAGTTTCCTTTTGATGCGACGCAATTAATTACACATTTGTCTTACAAGACAAACAAGCTCGAACAGCACAAAAAGTGCAAAAAGCAAGCGCCTCACATGTCCGCCTCTACTAAGACCATAAATAATTGCTGTTTGTCTCCAAAAAAAAAAAAAGAAAAAGAGCAGAGCAAGGGATTTGTTTTCGTCTCTTTATCCCACAGCTCTGTGGATTTGCGTGTGGGCCAGCAAAGTACCCTGTGTGTCGCGGGGGCATGCAAAAGGGGTAGCGCGTTTGTATTTGTTTTCTTTTAGCATTAGTAAAGCAAAGCTAAAAGCTATTAACTTACGTAGATTTGCCTTATATCAAATATATCAGAATCTCTTTGAATAGTTTAAAGCAAATAAAGGGTATGTGCTAGTCGAGCAAACTTGGCTTGTAACTAATGCTCACTTTATCAGTCTACTGAAATGGCCTCAAAAGTCAGTATATTACTAAACTATTATTACTTATCTCCGTATATACAGGGTATTTGCTAGTCAAGCATGCTCAAAATAATTTCATAGCTTATCATTTTACTTTAATTGTCCAAAGTGCAGTAACAAACATTTACTTCAAAGAGTAGATACCTTAATATATACAGGGTATGTACTAGTCGAGCATGTTCAAACAAGTTAATGTTTGCTTATGCTATAGTAACTGCCTCCAGTATTACATGGTATATTAATAAACATTGCCTAGTAATTACCTCAATATGTGCATATATAGGGTATCTACTAGTCGAGCATGCCCACGTAAACTCATACTTATTTCAAATCTTTCAACTAAGACTTAGGCCTAAAGTGTTTCATCAACTACTCAAAAACTGTAGCAACAGGGTATCTGCTGGCCATGCACACTTCTAGAGAAAAGCAATTTGTTCCCAATTATATTTTGAGGCTTTTGAAGATTTGTGCTTAAAGTGGCGAAAAATTCTCACAGTGCTCGCGACTTGTTAAGCTGCTCGATGTCCGTTGCTTTCACAAGAAATGAACGCAAATTGCTGTAGATGTCAATCTCAGGTGGAAAACTGGTCACTAAAGCGGTTAGCAGCAGATGACATGGCACAGTTTAATGAACCACACACACTATGAGTGTGTGTGAGTGTGTGTGTGTGTGTGTGTGCGGCACTCAAAAGGGCCGAGATCACGTTTAAGCTAAAGATCTCTAACCAAAATGCCGCACTTAATTGGGTCAACACGCATCAAATGTGCTTCGCAGCTAAACGCACTGTCTATACGCATATCTATCTCCATCTATATCTAACCCTTGGAAACGCCCTCCTTATATCCATTTCTTGCCTTCGTATTGCCCATAAATAATAACTGCCCAAAACAGCAGCAAGTCAAAAACTAAAACGCAACTTTGCAATCTCAGGTGTGCAAACGCCTTGACACCAAAGCTAAACAAGTGAGCGAAAAAAAATGAAATACAACAAAAAGCAGAAAAAAACACTGAGAAAAGTTGTTCCACATAGACCAGTGTTGAAAAGCGCTCGAGAGTTGGACTGACCTGGCTTGGGGTGAGGGGCAGAGGGTGGTGTTATCGCTGCACTTGGCACGCCCTGTCAGCTGCAGCGACTTACTTTTTACCAATTTTATATACCCTGCATGGGAGCTGAGTGTGGGTATATTGCTGGTGTGGGGGAGAAGATGAAGGAATAGATGAAGTCTTTGGTGTATATTTGATTCAGTGAATTATTCAAGCCATAAATACTTCATGAGAAATTCGAATCAAAAGTATATATATCACATAAGCTAACCATAATTTATAATCAATAATAAAAAGAGAATACACTCCTAGCTACAGGGTATCTGTTAGTGATTCTCACATTGCCACCTGGAACACTCTTAGCTGCTGGCTAACAAGTTTTGCTTGCAGCAGCAAACAGATGCTGGACGCGCGAGACGCTGGCGCGCTGTCTGTTTCCCGCGAGTCCTGCAAAAGGCTGCCTGACCATGTCCTGGGAATCGCGCCAAAAAGGACTCAAGCAAAAGTTATGACACGCCCAGCGCTTTGTTTTGTTTGCTGTTTGTCTTCAGCTGGCTGTTGCCACCTTTTGCATGATTTATGTGCGTTAGGTGT
This sequence comes from Drosophila anceps, assembly GCA_035045945.1. NCBI lineage: Eukaryota > Metazoa > Arthropoda > Insecta > Diptera > Drosophilidae > Drosophila > Drosophila anceps. The sequence goes on from JAWNON010000073.1 coordinate 8,210,906, forward strand.
TGCCAGGCCAAGTTTTTCTCCAAAAAAAAGAAAAGAAAAGAAAGGAAAACTCCACCAGCAGCAGGACTTTCCCCCTCTGAGAAGTCCAGGCAACTTATTCTTATTTTTCGCGCAAGACGTTTTCATTTCGCATAAAAAGTCTGCGAACGTTTTACGACACACACACACACACATACAGCCACACACACACACACACACAGAGAGCACGCCAATTGGTTTAGGGCCCCGCCCTCGCCCTGCTGTTTGCTTGCCCCCCTTTTTGGTGGCTCCCATGTGCATACTTTTGGTGCCACTTTCGCCGTTGCTTGTCTTATGCGACTCCAAGGCACAATTTCGCGCACCACCCGCTCCTTGGGGAAACACTCCACGCACTCCACACACCATACACCACACTCCACTCCACTCCGCCACACTCGACACTCTGAGGCCACAGTGAACCACCCTAACCTAACCAGCTCTTCTCGTCACATTTGCGTATTCTCTTGAAAGATAAATTCTTGGTAATTTAAATGAAATACACGCTGAAATGTTTTTCTTACGCTTCCATTTCCTTGGCATTAAAGGATTTAATTTGGACGTATTGTTATGTGTTTCCTTTTCCTTTTCCTTTTCCTCTTCCGTTGCTTTCCTTTACGCTTCTGCTCTGCATAAATCTTATATATGGCAATACATTATTTAGGCTGGTGGCTGACCTGGCCTGCCTCGTGTCTCGCTCAGCACAAATGATTGCAATTGCCTCTGCTCTGCATATATTTTGGCAATCCTACCGTATATCGCATATTGACAGAGGGCAAGTCAGCAGTTCAAGCTACAATTACGACTGTATATGAACAGTAGCAGACATTTTTAAAACAGTATATTATAACTAGTTAGTCTCTTTCTGCTCAAAAGTTCTCAAGAGTCTAAGCCTAGCAGCTGAGCTGCTGTTTTTTGACTCACAGAGTAGTTTGACTTTTGACTTATACAACATTATTGTATATCAGTTGGCCTTGCTAACTGGTGACTTGATTAACTAGTGAACTGTCTAGGCAGCCGAAAGCTGTTTTACTAGTATTTACCTTGATTTATCCATCATCAGCTTGTTCGATCGCCTGCTGCAATTATATCAAATATTCATACCAACATTAAACTTTTTTACATTTGTGATTAGGAATTTAATAAACAATTTTCGATGAATTCTCTAAATATATTAATTATATATACTATTTAAAAGAACTATTTGGTAATTTTAATAAAATTGCCTCAGTTGCTTCTGCTGTAATGTGAACGCCAATAGAGTACATATAACTAGGTAGCTATGATAAACTATATATTATTATATTCGGCATAGATTCCATAACAAAAGAAATAATTTAAATATATAATATATTAAAGCAATATATATTTTATTAATAAAAAACATTGTTTTTTTTTATAAAAATAAATAAATAATTAAAAATATTTTAATAATAATTATTTTATGAATGAATAATAATAATAAATAAAGAATTAATATTAAAAAAAAAATAATAAATATATTTATTAAAGACATATAATTATGAATAAATAAAAAATTAATAATATATTAATTTAAAAAAATAAATATTGAAATATATTTAAATAATATATTGTATAAATATAATATAAAAATAATATAATATGCTTAATGAATGAATAATTATAATGAATAAAGAATTGAAATTAAAAAGATATTAAATAAATATATATATTTTAAAGACATATCAGTATTATGAATAGATTAAAAGATAATCGATAAAATATTAATTTAAAAAAAATAAATATTAAAATATATTTAAATAATATATGTTTTCAAAATTAGATCTACACTATTCATATATTTTTTATTACATACTGCTATAAATATTTATATTACATATATTTATTATATATTTTGTTGTCTAACGTAGTACGTTCTCGCACTACTATTTTAATGAACGCCGCTTTATAGTTTTGTTATTTTTGAAGTTTATCAGTGGTGAGCTTCGCATTACTCAACATTAGGCGTAGCATCTGTTAGCTTTTTATATTTTTTCTCAAGTCTAAAAACAGACAGTCTTAAGTCTTTAAGATCTTCTGCTAAGCCAGCTCACTAACTAGTTCACTTAGTACATTTCCCAATTTGGCCATTCGAGTGTTTGGCTGGCATCTCCCACACGTTAGCATAATATAAGCCATAAATAATTTTATTTGCCACAAGGTATTAAGCGAACATCTTGCGCTCTTTTATGCCCATAGTTTGCTGTGCATGGCAAATGCAATTGCAAAGTCTTCAGTCAATAGTTTTTGCCTACCCAAAGGTGTGCGTGTGCGCGTGTGTAGTTGGTTACCTTTGGCTTATTAGTTAAATGTCAAACGCAAACGCCGACGACAAAATGATGATGGGCAATAAAATGATTTTATGTTTATTATCAACATCAAGCAACGGCCGTGCGTTCGCCATCGTAAACCCAATTTCGCCAGCGAAGCCGCGAAGACCCGAAAGAATTGTCGACCCCTTTTTTTTCTTCTTTAGTGGATTGTTCCGTTAACAGCGGTACTTGAAACGCCCGTCCATAGAGTTCTAGTTTCCGGGGTTTCGCGCGCAACAGAGAGAGAGAGAGAGAGAGAGAGAGAGAGAGAGAAAGGTGTAGATAGCCATCGGGAACCGGAATCGCCGCACACAAAGCCCAAAAACGGATGTGGCAATCGGACATGTTAATCTCTTTTGCCAGCCAGCCATCCAGCCATCCAGCCAGCGCTCAAGATTTTTCTGTTTGCATTTCAATTACGAGTGCTTCAATTCCAAGCTGGCAGCTCTTAATGGCGCGCGTGCCCAGTGGCAGAACAGCTGCCACAGTTTGTGGCAACACACACTCAGCTGCCCCACTCGTGACCACAAGCTTCGGAGCACGTGCCCAGCTGTGGGGGTCTAAGCTCTAACAATGCTGCGGTTTTCTTGGCAGGTGCGAAAGTCAATTATGGCCAGTTTAGTCAGGCTGAAAGTCAAAAACTCAAAAATCTCAAATAAACTCTAAGTCGAACCCTTTTCAAACAAAAAAAAAAAAAAAAAAAAGAAAAATAAGAAACGGGGCGTCAGTTAGGGGCAGGCGCAAACGGCGTTACGCACCCGACACGTCGCCAGCCACATCATCATTAGCGCTGACAGCCGATCAAGATTGACTCCGTGCACGATCAATGAACCGCACTGAATCGCAACTGCACTGAACTGGCTCTACCTGTCGCTTGATTGATTTGTGTCAGCGCCTGCAGCCAGACCTGATGCCTGCTCCCAGATTGAGTTCCTCACTTCATTTTTCATTCAGCACGAAGATTTTACGCAACTTGACATCGAGTATAATAGCTCTTAAAGGATCATCATTATGTGTCTCGATGACTCCTCACATACATATACATATGCACACATATATATCTTTATCTGATTGTGTGCCTCTGATTATTGTTTTAGTTTGTCTATAAATTGACTTTGCCTCAAATATTTTGAAAGGCTGCGCAGTTGGGTTCCAACTGGCGCCCAGCTAATTGGGCTTTGCTTAGGTAGGCGTGTCTTAGCAACTACACTGTAAAGTGGACTCTGAAAGGAGTAAGCCACGTGATTAGGGTAGCTAAATGTAGTTAGAAGAATCTTAAATATTCATATTGTGAAACAAGTATTTTAATATTTGACTGAGGTTTGAGTGGGTCGTTCTGCTGTTGAAGGACTTAAGCATGTTACAAATGCAAAAATAACATTATAATCAGTAAAGTTTCAAGAATTTAACGAGGCTGTTAAATTTAAATAAGAATGTTTAAAGAGGAGTACAAGTTAAGATTCAACTACATTGATCTTATTTAAAAGATATAGTTTTATACACTGAAATCATGGAAAATTGGGAATTTAAGCATGTTTTTTTAAAATATGCTTTACGCAAATACTTGATTTTTACTTGATTTATATACTATAGATATATTTATCTATACTACTATATATCTATCCAATAGTAGATGTAGTATATCTATATCGACAACGCTAGAGTTACCAAGTTTTGCATCTAGTTTTATGTATTTTTTATGTCTTTCAGGGCTTTTTATATTTCGAAAAAAGTCTAAAATCTAATAAAACAGCAGTTTATGCGCTGTTTAGGGTATCTACTAGTCTGGTACTTCCGACTAGAGCACTCTTACTTGTTCACATTGTAAGGCAGCCTTATCTATTGTTTTCTCTCTATTTATAATGAAGGCGTTGAAGCGCCTGTTAGTGGAATCAACAGAAGAAGTTTTCAAAGAATTCCACATTATTTCCATGTACATTTTAGTAAACATATTATAAATGATATATATAGCTGATATTTTGAGATCACACAGTTTTCTCTTTATCTCCTTTTATATATGTAGATAACTGCAGAACTACACTCAAAATGTTTAGCATTTCTCATTTAAATGCTCTCTAGAATCTAAGACTAAGCCCTGAATTAGTTAAACTAATTGTTGCCAATCAGAATTATTTAAGAGTATCATATGACTTTATGCGACTTAAATACTTGGCCAACATATAGAACTTTTTTTTTCATAAGCTACGACAAGTAAAGTACAATTGAACCTTTTTTTGGGTTTACTGTTTCCTGTAATGTTTTTTTTTGTAACTCGGTTAAAAAGGAGCAAAGCCTCTAATTAAATGTGGTCTTAAGCGTCTGATTAATTGTGCAGTTAAAAATGAGTGAAGCAGCAGTTGAGGCTACAACTCTGCAGAGAGAGAAGTAGAGAGAGAGAGAGAGAGAGAGAGAGAGAGAGAGAGACACACGCACTGATATACTCATTAATTTATGTACATGGGCAGCGGGACTCGAGCTGTGGACCTTGGGTTAGGAGCTGAGCTGTCAGTACATCAAAGTGACAATTTGAGTGACTTTAGCAGCGAATGGCAATAGAAATGGCTAATTTAAAATGCGCTGCGACCTGGTGACGTGGTAACAAAAGGACACTTGCGCTGAAGGACAATGGCTGACAGGCAGCCAAAGCGGCACCCCGCACACCCAACCCGCCCACCCACTCACACACAGCCGCAACATATGTGAGTGTGCGAGCTCGGCGAGTTGTGCTTATTTTTATAATTTATCTATTATGCATGAGGGCGCCAACCAAAAGCTAAAAACCCTTTGCCTGTCAGCAGCCCAAAACGGCCTGACACATGAGTGGAAGGACCTGTCCCCCTCCCCCTCCCCCTGCCTACCAACCAACCAACCAACCACCCACCCACCAATCTCATCTACGCCTCTTCTTCACTCTGCTCTGTTCGCTGACCAACAAATCTCAGTCAAAGTCAAAGTCAAAAGTTTTTGGCGTCACATTAGCCGCGCATTAAAAATGCACAGAAATCAAGAGCTAGAATGTGGCAATACAAGTTGAATGGGGTGAACGACTAAGCAGATACCCTGTAGGAATAATAAAATATATGCGGCCTTTTTGAGTGTGTGAGAAATATCTTTGTATCAAGCAATAAAATAAAGGAAAAATAAAAATTTATAAAATTTGTAAATATTTATAAAAAAAAAATTAAATAAATAATAATTATAAAAAGATTAAAATATAATATAAAAAATAAATAAAATAAATGGAAATAAAAATAAAATAAAATAAAAAAGGCAATATATATAATAATATTTTTTAATAATTTTTATATTATATTTATAGATATTTAACTGTTATACCAAAGAAAAGCTCATGACATTAAGTTAAAAGTTAATAAAGTTTGGCCTATCCAACTGCTGCCGCAATCACTGAGTATAGGGAAAAGGAGTCAAAACTAAGGCACAGTCAGTGCCAGGGCGCGTTTGGCATTTACCTGGCATCTGGTCACCCTTTCACCCACCACGCCAAAAGTCCACACAAAACACAGCAGCCTACCCTGCCCAGCGACACAAAAAGCCTCGACTTTGGGCTCATGGTGGTCGTCGTCCTGCAACGTGCTTCCTCCTGCTGCTCCTCTTCGCCAGCTGCTGCTGCTGCCGCTGCCGCTGCTGCTGCTGCCACTGCTGTCACAAAACTGTCAGTCAAACGTAATTAACACAGAGACAAAAAGGCAAAAAGACAAAAACCAAAGAGCCAAAAATCCCAACTCAAAACCTTAAAACTTTTACATTTTTTCCGCCGAACATTTGAACAGTTTCGAACGGGCGCTAAGCAAATATGTTTGCTACACTGGAAAACGCTTAGCAACAAGATTTTCTCCATTGCTCAAGCAATTAGCTTGACAAATTTCATGATTTGCTTGCTGCAATTAGAGCGCAAACTTGGGCGTTCGACTGGGGGCAAGAAATTTGTTTTCTTGTTTTCCAATTTGACAAGTTTTTTTTTCAGCGCTAAAACATTAAAAATTAAGCATGCCAAATTAACCTTAATTGGTTTTCAGGTTGGAGCTTTCCATTTGCTCGTGGATTGATGGGCTGTACATCTATTATTTAATCTAGTTTGCAGTTGCCTTAGTTCCGGGAAAATTTTTGGTTTTCGGTTTTTGGTCAATTGACATTTTGAGTTGATGTTTGGTTGACTAAAAGTTAAAGAATTTAAATTTAGGATTGATTTTTTGCTGATTTTCTTTATGTTTGTTAATTGTAGTTATAAATTTATGTTTATAGGGCACTAATATGGCCATATTAGTCATATTTATAGTTTAATTCAGTAAAGTTAAAGTGAAAGTTTCTATTCAATTTTTTTAAAATATTTATTAATTTTTATTTATGGAACATTAAATTTATTTATTTAATTAATTATATTAAAAAAATATATAAGTTTCAGAAGCTCTAAATATTTTTGCTCATATTTAATTATTTTTTATTTTTTATTTATATTTTCTAATACTTTTTTTTAAGTTTTAAATTTTTTAAATTAAAAATATTTTTTTATTCTAAGTATGTTGCAAAAAAGTATGTATACATATATAAATATAAAAAAAATATATATAAACATATTTATTTTATTGAAATACATAAGTAAACATATTATTATATATATTAAAATATATAAATTTTATTGATTATTTATTTTGTGTATATAATTAGCAGAGGTATACTACAATTTAAACTAAATTAGTCTTAGAGTTGTAGAGCTATAGAAAGGAATTTCAACTTCCAAACTCAAACCAAAGACTCAAACGACAAACTCGCGCAAACGCAAACATAACAGCATAAATAACGGCAACAACAACAAGAATCACAAAACGAAGAGCTCAACACATAACCGCACAATTAGCACAGCTTTCGCTGTAATTAAGCATAAGCAAATCCCGCAATCGACAGTGCTGTCAATAAATGCTGCGTACGAACGACAAAACGAACAACAGCAACAATAACAGTAAGAGAATTGTCCAACGGCTGTAGAGTAAATAAGCGAGAGAGAGCAGCGCACGTATAGCTATAGCCATCACGCTCACAGCAGCGACGCATGCGTTGGCAGCGCAACGAACGAACGCCATTGGCTGGCCAGCGACCAATGGCGGTTGGGCAGCGCAGCTCATGAGAGTAAAAAAAAAACGAGCACAACTACAGCAACGACAACCAGCAGCAGCAGCAACAGCAACAGCAACAGCAACAAAAGCTGCTAATGTGTAAAGTGATTTTTTAATTGCTATAATAGTTTTTTGTTTAAGTGAGCGGCAGCAGCGGGCGGGTCGGGTGTGGGCGTGCTGTTGAGTGCTGCTGACAGCAGCAGCAGAACCAACAGCAGCAGAAAAAAAATCATTTTTGTTGCTGCTGCACTTTTTGGGACTTTGTTGCTGCTGTTGCTGTTGCTGTTGCATGCATAATTAATTTGGCTTTTAGTGGCATGCAGCATGTTGGCTCTAACTGCCACTGAGTGCAGCCTGTGGTGGCACTGGCCCGTTGTCCTTGTTGGCCACAATTTTTGCCATATTGACGGGCGACATTTGCTGACTTTTAGCGCTAATGGCTTAAACGTGTTCGCTGCCGCTTTTGGTCTTTTCAACTGATTTTTTTTCCAGTTTTCCTTCATTTTTTTTTTTTTTTTTGTTTGTTTCACTCATCATTTTGTGTCAATTTGAGTCAATTTTTGTTGGCGCTTTATTGACGGCATTTGTAATGCGTTTATTTTATATGCAAATGGATGTAGCTTATAAATATTAACAAAGGGAAATGGGTGGAGGGTCAGAGTGAAAGAGAAAGAGAGAGCAGGAGAGAGTAAAAGTGGCTGGCAATAAAACAACTTTGACATGTAGATAAAAATAAATGGAAATTTATGACCCAATGTAATAGAATGATCAATTATGTACAGCATTTATTATATGGCTAAAAGTTTTTCAGATTTCTCAATTAATTCTATTAAAATATTTGTGAAATTTTTATTTAATTTGTTTTCTAAATATATATATGTATATATATTATATAGTTAAAATATAAACATATATTATATAAGATATATATTATCTTTAAATTATTTTCTCATTTCTGAACAAAAGAGAATTTCTATAATTTTAAATGTTAAAATATTATTAATTAAAGTTTAAATAATTTAATTATTTATTTCAAAGAAATATTCAACTAATTTTCTATGTTTAGATATAAGAATCTAAACTAGCTTATCTCTGAGAGCTATTCAACTATGAAAGCTTGATCTATTTGAATGATTAAGTATTCATTTGAAGCCATAACGATGCATTCAAACTATTCTTCTATTTGATAGAACAGCAAAATCTACTCATTCCATTAGGCGTTTAGCTCACATTAAAAAAAAAAGTGTTTTTGTGTCAAATTACAATACAATATGCTTAAATAGACAGGCGTAAATATTATCTAATTTTATCTATGTCTAGATGAATTTAGAAAGCGCTGAGAAAATACCTAATCTAATATAAATCAATTTAAATACTTTTAGTTATGAATAATAATTTTCTAAAAGAGAACTTAATTGAAATAATGATCCGATATAAAAAATAATATATTAATATGTAAAAATAATAATATAAAAAATAACATAAAAAATAATATAAAATTAGCGATAAAATTGTAGACTAAGACTTCAAGATATTTATAAAAATAAATCCATATTTAATACTTTAATTTACGCACATTTAGAAAATCCTCTTCAAAAAAAAAACCAACACAATATCTACATTTGCAAGTAAATTAGAAACCTTTTTTATTTTACCTGCCCACAGAGTCGACCAACCCAAACACAAATAGAAGCCAACAAGAAGAAGCAGAAAAAACAATAGCAGTTAAAACAACCAAAAAAAAAAACTTTCCAAAAGCTTCAACACCTGACATTTTGCCTAATTTGCATATTTCTTTGCGGCCTCAACTTCGCTCGTCTATTTTTTGTCTTTGTTGCTTTTCACATAAATAAGAAATATATACATATATCAAAATGTACAGCTAGCTACCTCCCCTTCCACAACAAATTAACAAAGTATGTGCGCACTCGCCCGCTCTCCCTCTCTCTCCCGCGCCCATCAGCTAAATGAACGCCCAATGTGACAGTCGCACCATAGGGGCTCCCATGCTCCGCCTTTTGACTGGCTGTACATAGGCAGCGCACACACACACACACACGCGCGCGCACACATGCACACATGCATCATATACAAAATTGACGCTCTTGCTCTCTCTCTCTCTGTGTGTGTTTGGTTGCGCTCGCCCGCTCGCTCACTCGCTCGCTCACGCATGGCTGCGTTTCGGCTTCCGTTAGCGTATGTTTGTGTGTGTGTGTGCTTGTGTATGGGGCGCCATTTAATGCTTTGCTTTGTTGCTTCTCATTTGCTGGCAGCGCAGCAGCGACGCCGACGCCGCGCGCTTGGTGCGAGAATCCCAAAAGGCAGGCCGCACACGCACCAACACATGCAAGCGCACACACACACACACAGACACGCATGCGCTGGGCAACCAACTGGTTCGCCAAGTGCTCGCATTTATTGCCGCTGTTGTTGTTGCTGTTGGTTGAATAGGCGTTGACGCCCGTTGCTTTTGGCTGCTGCGACGACGACGGCGTCGACAGCGACGGCGTTTACTGCTTCGGGTTTCCTACGGCGCTTGGCTCTTGGCTCAGATTTAGTCACATTTTGGTGCTCGCGGCATTAGGACGTCCTCATTGTCGCGCCAACATCAACAACAACAACAACAGCTGCGATCCTTTGGTGTCGCGCGTTAATTGAATCACACAAATTTGTAATTTTAATCAAGCGCAAAGCAAAGGCAAAAAGCATTCCTCGAATTGTTATGCAGCAAAGTTCTCAGTGATAATAAATGTTTAGTGCGAATTGTGCTTTTGATATCAATTTGATTGATTGATTGATTGCTGACAATGCCATGATGGCTTTAAAGATGTTGTATCGCGGTCCCAGTTCGCGTTTAGAGAATTTAATTGAAAAGATTCAAGCGACCAAGGAGATAACTAACCACGGTAATTAGTGTGTTAAGTGTTAAGAGAAATAGAGAGAGAAAGGGAGAGAGGGACTAAGAAATTTATTGAAAAATTGAGGTGTGGGAAATCTTGTAATGGGTGCCTGGTATTTGGAAGGTGTATATGAAAAGCTTTATGTGCATTTGAATATTTGATTGAAATTAGTATATATATTTATATACATATTTACATACATATACATACATATATTGTATATATATTTTAAAAGCAGAGCATATATAGGTCAGTTAACCATGCGGCTTTGAAGAAGTATTATTTAATAGAAAATTTGAAAATCTTTTGAATACCATGTAAAATTTCCTTTTATGTTTACCGCTTTCTCAGTTTATATACAACTCTAAGCCACATAAATATATCTAGCTGTGTGCATAAAAATAGTAGTGTGGCTAAAATGTTTGATAGTAAAATTTGATGATAAACATAATGTTTTGATAAACAATTTTATATTATGTTAATCACAAAACAACATTTTAGTTGCACTACTATTTTTATGAACACAGCTGTATATATATAAATCTGTTAGAACAGAACATTAGAAGAACTGACTAATTTAACCTGATGATTTATAATAAGTTCTATACTTGCATATGTATGTATATAAAAAACTTGATATATGTATATACAAAACTCTATATATGTACGCATAGTTTCTTATAAAGTTTATTCAGTTAATTATTCTAAAATATATTACCTCAAGATAAATATATTATGATAAATATTTACTATATTTGTATTAAAATATATCAAAAAGATTCTTAGCATTATCAAAGCAGCTGCATATAAATTATATATAATTATTATATATAATAAATAAATATTATATATGTATGATGTAAAATAGTTCTATAAAAATCACGTCTCTAATCTAAATTCACTTATTTATCTTTCATTCTATCAATCTAACATTTTTGATTATTTTTTTGATTTTAGATAAGTTTAATCTAATTGCACCTATAAACTTTACATTCTTCTATCTTCAGTCTACTACTTTTACTGCCACTCAAATCCAACTTTACATCTAGGGAATATCCCTAATCTTTTCTTTATTCACCTCCGTTCCATAACTCTTGCTGCTTAGCTGCAATCTGTTCGCAGTCTTTCATGTGACATCTGCCCCCATCAAATCTTGAGATTTTTCAAAATCTCTTTTAACTTTCTTTGACCCACGTAACTCCTGTAACTGAGCACTGTCAACTGCGTCGCAGATAATGCTCAATTGTCGCCTATATTAATTAAATTGATGCACTATTTTCATGTTTCCTCATTAAAGGGGCCAAAAGCTGTTGAGCTTGAGGAGCTCCAAGAAGTGCCACACTTCAGATCAGAGTTCAAGCGACGCCAGCCAAAACAAACAGAGCTGCACAGTTAACAGATACAGCTAGATAGATGGATAGATAGTAGTTATACATATGTATGTACGTATAGACAGACGGAGGGACGGCCATACGCATCGGCTACAATTAGCTTCAATTAAAGATTTTCCAAAACGGAAAGTGAACCAAAAACAAAAAAAACAAAAAAAAACAAAAGAGACGACACTTGGCGCGTGGTGATAGATGAGTAAAATATATAAGAGTCGCGTGCACTGAGAGAAATTACTTTGTGATTTTATAGAAAAGTTTTATAAATGTGGTGATAGATGAGTAACTACATAGAAGGGAAATTATTTAGTAATATTTGTGAAAAATGCTATTGTATAGGTTTGATATATAGTTAGATCTTGGCAAAAGACTAAAAATTATTTTTATATATATAATAAATATTAAAAAATATTTAAACATATGTGCAGAATAATTTCTTACGATGATTAAATAATTTCTTAAGTTTAACAGAAATATAATTTGAAGGTATTTAAAGATTGTATTGAAGGAAGTTGGAGAATATCTCTCTCTAAATATATTATTTGTCTTATAGATATATAGCAAAATTTGTGATTCACGACAAGTTTTGCAGAATATTGCCAAGAATCTTAGAAAGAAAATCAAAAAAAGACTAAAAAGATAAAAATCTTTGATTAGTTAAGACCAATAGAGCTCTATAATTATAAAATTAATAAAGAATTCAGAAGCATAACATTTGATACAAAAAAAAAAAGAGTTTCAAGTTGAATATAAAAAGATATGCATATAGTTATAGATGTAGATATAAATGTGCAGTTTATATAGATAGATAGAAGAGACGAGAAGAGCAGACAAAAACTATTTCTATGAGTAATATAGTAAAATTATATATATACAAGAAAATTCAGAATAACCAAAAATATCCAATCCTATAATACATATATATGTATATATAAATATACAACTGAAGAGAACTTCAAAAAATACTTTCCATAAGCTCAAACAGCTCAACAGTTTCTTATAATCCACACACAAACTCGACACTCGACTCTCTCTCTCTCTCGCGCTCTCGCGCGGCAATTGTGCTCAGTGTATTTATTGGAGTGACCCTCATTGCCCCGATGCTAATGCTAATGTGTGATGCGGTGCGGTGCGGAGTCAAGTGGCAGTCAGAACTTGTAATTAAAATGCTCTTAAGTACAGTGAGCGCAATTAGTTTGCATGAAACAAACGTGCGGCTCATTTACAGTCAGCGAGAGTGGGAGATAAAAGTCGATGGGGGGAGGAGGGGCTCTCTGGTTGACTAGTGGCTGGGGTGGAGGCAACACCAAAAACATGTTGCATGTGTTAATTGAATTAAGTGTTGGCAACCAATTTTGATTTCCTGTCTTAGTCACAGTGAGACTCAAAAGAGAGAGAGAGAGAGAGAGAGAGAGCGAGAAAGCCGCCGAGCTAATAAGGATGCAGTCGCCGCCCACACGACATGCGCTTAATTACAAACTACTTGATACCCTATACATTTTTTGTTTGTTTGTTTGTTTCTTTGTGCTTTACAGATATGTACAGCACGCACACTTCATCGAGCTACTCGCCCAGCATCTCCGATGGCACTTTGACGCCCAATTCACAGCTGCAGCAGCCACAGCAGCAGCAGCAGCAGCAGCAGCAACAGTCCCAGTCCGGCGAGGAGGCGGGCGAGGAGGGCAAGGCGAATGGTGATGCTGTGCAGCAAACGGAACTCGAGCAGGAGTTGAGCAAGCCGAAGCGACCGGCACATTTGCACCATCATCATCATCATCATTATCACCATCAGCAGGCGCTGAAAATAGCGAACAAGCTGCGCAAAATCAATAAGGATGCAAAACTGGCTGCAGGACAAGGACAAGGACATGGCACAGCCGCCAAGTTTGATAAGTTGACAGGGGAGGGGATTAAAAGTCGAGGCGACGGCTCCTATCAGTGTCAGTTCTGTGATAAATCATTTCCGCGACTCGGCTACTTGAAGCATCACGTGCAGGTGAGTTCATAGCGCAGCGAAGCTGCTCCTCAGGGTGACAGACCCCACGAATGGGTTAATTACTCAACGTGACATTATGTAAGGCGCTTAGTGTACTCGGCTGGTTGACGTACGTCGTCTGCCGGGGGTGGCTCGAAATGGGCCACCAATGTTTGGTGTCAGTCAGCGCTGAAGCGGCAGCCTCTGTGGCATCCTTTGAGCCACATTAAATAATCAAATGTCGTGGGAAGTGAATCGTTAATTGCTATCGATTGTTTCTACTTTTAACTGGGTTACGAATGGGGAATTTTGAAAAGCAAAAGTTTAGATAGCCATAATGAAATTGGAAATTTAAAAACAGCCTTGAAGATGAAGTGAGCACTGAAGACAGCGAAATTAAAGAAAAGGAAAAACTTATGGACTAAAAACAATGAGTAATAAAATGAGAGAGAGATTGGAATATTTTCTCCATAAAATATAATTTCTCTAAATACAGACAGACATGTATAGATATAGATAAATATAGATGATCAGATACATTTAGATAAACCTATAAAACGCACCAAGTATATATGTAATATAGTTCTATCTGTAGAGCAGCTGCATAAACGCAGTCTATAGCTCTATCTGCTAAGAAACTGAATAGTAAACTTTCATAAAACTTGGAGCAATCCAGTTCTAAAGCTATCTTTCTCTAAATTTATGCCAATTGGCCAAATGTCAAGGCGCCTTTATATAAGATTATTAGACAATCTATAGAAGAGTTCAACAGTCAAATGATTTGCTTTTAAATGTAAAGAGTACATAGGGTTTTTTGTGGTTTAGTTTCCAAATCAATTACCAATTCAAGTCTGAAATCGAATATATATAGTTCTCAAAATATTATGTTTATCACAAAATTTTGCTGTTCAAACATTTCACTGGCACTACTATTTTTCTGACCACAGTTGTATATCGTCAATCTGAGCTATTAGTAATTATATACCTATAGAACACTCTCTAAGCTCTACCTTCTTAAGCTTTTCTCATAGTATTTCCAGCCAGATTCCAGCTCCTCTTTCAATTGATATGCACTGATTCTTATCAAATGTATATCAATACCTAAATCTATTAATTTTAATGCATTCTCAATGGTTATTTATAGATTATGCCTAAAACTATATATAGACTTTCGTCTGTTATCCCTAGATCTTGCCTACAAAAATGATTTATTTTAATCTCTAAGCTCCCGCCCTGCTTATCCGTCCGATCGCATTCGTGCAAAAATGTTCATTGCCTGCAAAAGTTTCTCTACAAAAACAAAAACAAAAACAAAAAAAAAACCGAAAAAAATTCCTATATATGAGATGCATATCTAGCGGCCTTTATACATATAAAACAGAGCATTCTTAGAGGACGGCAAAGTGCCTACAAAGCAAAACACAAAGAGAGGGAGAGAGAGAGAGAGAGAGCGAGAGAGAGGGAGAGCAAAAAATACTTTTTCGGTAGCATTTCAAACAAAACCCAAACACGTAACACTCGATGTTCACCCACTTGAAGGCATGTCTCATCATGCTGATGTGTTCGTCGTCTTCTTCTTCTTCTACTGCTGCTGCTGCTGCTGCTGCTGCTGCTGCTGCTGCTGCTGGGAGGGTATAAGAACGCCCATGACATCAGCAGCAAACAAGTTGTTAACCCAATTGCAACTGTGTTTAGGACTACTGCAGATCGCTTATCGCCGCTCAAACATAATGCGCGCATGCCTTTGATCCTAGGCGGGGCAGAAATATGGGGAATATGCTGATGATGTGGATGATTGGCGCGACAGTTTAAAAAACCATAACCGACACGAGAATCCCAGCCAGGCTAACACTTTGCGCAGGTTAACGCGACGCTCATATTGTGCAATAAGCCAAACTTCAACTGGGGGGCTTGCATACAAATGGGCTAATTTTTTGCAAAAACAAATAGTTTTTTTTTAGCTGTACTTCAAAGCGACTGCGCCGACCGCCAAAGAACCCAAAAAGCAAACCGGTTGCGGGTGTGTGAGTGTGAGTGTGTGTGTGTGTGTGTGTGTGTGGAGCTAAACACCCCCACGCCGCCCCCTCCCCAGCCGCATGTCTCAGCATTTTGTGGCGTTTGCGTTGCGCATTTAGATGAATTTTTGTCCACAAGCCAAGCGCAAACACCTACGTTAACCGCCCTCCCGCCCCGCCCCGCCACGCCCCGCCTTCCCTGAACTGGCCCCACTCGCTGCTATGCAGATTCTGAATCAGTTTGAATTTTTAGCCAACTGCAGCAATAAATTCAAGACAGGAATCAGGCGAGTCGACAACAGCTTGACCACTTCTAAGAATTTCAAATAGGTTAGTCAGAGACGCGCCTCGGCTAAGCCTCGGAACTAGATATCACTGCGCCGCGATTGCAGGCCCCCAAAAACCACTTGCTCAACTAGCTCTCACTAAACACCATCTAGCTGGCTCTGTCTGGCACTGTATCTAATCATATCTTGCTCTTTCTCTTTCTTTGTTTCTAGAGCCACGCCGAGCATTTGCCTTTCAAGTGCGAATACTGCGCGAAGCTCTTCAAGCACAAGCGCTCGCGAGATCGTCATAAGAAGCTGCATACAAATGAGAGGAACTACAAGTGTCCGCATTGCGAGGCTGCTTTCTCCAGAAGGTAAGTGTTAAGTGGAGCTAGCTGATAAGGGAGAGAAATAGTGGCTGTTTGGGTGAGGAAACTATAGTGAAGGAGCTAGCAGAAAATGATCTACGAAAATGTTCATATGAAGAAAGAGAAAAGTTAAACAGAGCGACAATAGATGCATCTGATAGATGCATTGATGCATGCGTATACAGATGCATCTGTTCAACAATGAAAGTTTAACAGTTAAAAGATAAGAAATTGCAGCTGTGACCCAAAAGACATTCTTAAGTATATAAAGACGACCAAAAGTAACTTGTAGGGTAGAGAAAACTATTCGAAATGAAAGATCTTAAGTAGTTGAAGGAGAGTATGGAACGTTTATATATAGTACAAAGAGAAGAATAGTAAAATGTATTTTATATAAATACTTATACTATAATTATAGTTAGTCTTTTTACTAACTTTTAGCTGGCTAAAAAATGAGTAGCCAATAGATAATACCTCCAATAGCAAATGAGCCTAAATGAGTAAGCAGCATGAAAGTTCTTGTAACAGTCCATAAAAATTTCTGCAACTGATTAGATGATTCAGCTTCTGTATAAGAAAGCTGGTTATGTACCTTATACTAAATTATATTTAATATACTATATTTATTACTTAACTTAAACTTGATCTAGAAATAGTGTATATAGAAACAGAATATATTAATATTTTAGCTTGTGCTACAAATATTTTGTTAAATTAATAAAAACCCGTTCAAAGATTTTGTGTGTAAACAAATTAGGAGTTTTTATAATGAGGGTATATAGAAAGTGTCCATAATACAATAAAATGTGACTTTAGATCAACTATAGATATCTTTAAAAGGAATTGATCCAGTTTTAAATGTTGTATTGCGAAAGCAACTTGGGCAAGAATGTGAAGTGAATACAGATAAATAGCAAATCTCAAACATATGCAGACAAAATGTAGTAGTTAATACCCTATATTCAATACTCTAAGGCCAAACCCTTTAGTTAATACTCTATCAAAAATACTACTAGCCAATACTCTTGAAATACCTTTTAGACTAGCTTACCAACCGCTATACTCTATGCCCTACTGCCAAGACCTTAGACACAGCAGCCTATAGTTTAGACTTTATTGTCAAGACTCTATAGCCAATGGCATATTGTTAATACCCTATAGACAGTATCTACTAGCCAATATTCTAGATGCATTACCAAAATGTAGTCTATAGCCTATATTTTGCGTTAATTCTTCCAATTCCCTTTCAGCCTCTAGATATAACCCATACTCAATTTCCTATAGAAAAAATCCTTTAAGCAGTATCTATTAGCCAACATTCTAGATGCCATACACATATATGTTCTGCATTCTTGTCTCAACTGATTCAGATCTGTTTTCTGCCCATAGCCAATGTGCCATAGAAATTAGCCCAAGATCAACGCTCTCTAGACTCTAGACTCTAGACTCTATGCCAATAACAATAACATATCTAAACCTTATGCCCTACTCAAATCTAATCCTCTCTCTCTCTCTTTCTTCATTCCTTCCTCACGCTTCACGCTTGCAGCGATCACTTGAAGATTCACATGAAGACGCACGACATCCAGAAGCCCTTCCAGTGCAGCATGTGCAATCGCGGCTACAACACGGCCGCCGCCCTCACCTCCCACATGCAGAAGCACAAGAAGAATGCCGCAATTCTGGCCGCTGGCGGCAATCCCAACGCACTCAACTATAGTCCACGCTCCACGGGCTCCGCTTCCATATCGAGCAATGGCAGCTTGCATAAGCGGCGCTATGCCTTGGCTCTGGCCTCCGACAGTAGTCCTAGTCGCTTGGAGTTTCCCAAGCGGGCGCGTGGCCAGTTAACGACCACGCCCACGGCCACAACGTTAGCCACGCCCACGCCGCTGCTGCGCTGCAGCTACTGTCCCAAGGCCACGGAATTTAGCAGTCTCGAGCAGCTAAATGCGCATCTGCAGAGCACACACGAGCAGCAGCAGCAACAGCAACAGCAACAGCAACAACAGCAGCAGCAGCCAAAGGATGCGGATGGCCAGACAAATGGCTTCCAGTTGAGCTGCGAGTATTGCACGATGAAATTTGTGAATATCGCTGCGCTGTTCCAGCACATGAGAGTGACGCACTTGGATCGTCTCAGCAGTCCCAATTCCTATTACGAGCACTTCAATCGGCTCGGCTCACCGCAGGCGAAGATCAAATCGGATCTGGCGACGTCGGAGAAGCCCGAACAGGAGCTGCCCACGGACTTGAGCAGCAACAAGCGACGTCCGCTAACATCGCCCACACAGCCGCCGCCGCCACCGCCGCCGGGCATCTTCTTTTGCAATCAGTGCAATGCCGGCCTGCCGGACTTCGAGAGCTTTCGCAATCATCTGAAGAGTCATATAGCCGAGGGCATGCAGCTGATCTGTCCGCATTGTGGCTTGAGTTTGCCCGAGCAGTGCGAATACGAACGTCACGTCGTCGCTCACTTCCTGATCAGCAGCTCCGAGTTCAATTGCTGCAGCACCAGCTGTGGCAAGTCGTATGCCAAGGCTGAGGAGCTGCATCAGCATCTGCTGGCCGAGCACGTGCAGACCATGCTCAAGTGTGTCCTGTGCTCCGAGCTGTGCGAGAATCGCATGTCGATGCAGCTGCACCTGGCCTGTGCGCACAGCCAGGAATCGAAGCTGCTGAGATGCAGCGCCTGCCTGGAGCTGTTTCGCAACGATGCCGACTTCCATGTGCACGTAAAGACACGCCATCAGCTGGGCAACCAGGGCCTGGGCAATCCACCAGCTCCGGCCAATCCACTGCAGTGCATGTTCTGTCGCGCCGTCTGCTCGTCGGAGCTGGAAATGCATTTCCATTTGGCGGCGCATGCGCGGCAGTTCCGTTGTCCGAGCTGCCCGGAAACGTTTCACGTGGAGTTCCTGCTGGACAGGCATATGCAGAGCCAGCATGGCGGCATCAAGGATAAGGAGTCGCCTGTGGCTGGCGGCATGGGCAGTTTGTATGTGAATGCGTTGCTGCCGCCTTTGGCTGCGGCTGCTGCAGCCGCTGCCGCAGCAACCAATGCCAATGCCAACAACAACAACAACAACAATAGCAACCTGCATATAGACTACAATGTCGCCTTCAAGGGTCTGTTTGGTGGCAACAATCCGCCAAGCAAGTTCTACAACAGTCCACTGCAAGTGGACACCAAACAGAGTCCACATCCAGCCCTCATGTACGGCCTGAGCCAGCGCTACTTGATGGAGATGTACGCCGCGAAGGCCAATTCGCCAGCCAATGCCAGTGCCGCTGAGCTGGCCACGCCGCAGCCCGTTCAATCCGCGACAGCGGCCAGTGCCAGCAGCAGCAGCAACAACAGCTACAGCTGTGGCATGTGCGAGCGTCAGGATTTGCGCAGCGAGGCTGAGCTGCATTCGCATCGGAAGCTCGCGCACAATCTGAAGACGGGCGTCAGTCTGCGGTGCGCCTATTGCTCGGGCAACTATAAGAGTCGTGCGGAGCTGGAGCAGCACATGAAGAGCTGTCACAATTCCAGCGGCAAGCACAAGTGTCTCATCTGTGACGAGATCTTTCCCTCGCCGGCGATACTCGCCGAGCACAAGCTGCAGCACTCCAAGGTTGGGCAGTCCGGCAAGTGTGCCCATTGCGGCCAACAGCTGGAGCATGTGGCCGCCTTTCGTGCCCATCTGGGCGAGCATGGCAACGATGGCAATCTGCCCATGGCCTGTATTTGTTGTCGCCAAACACTGCACTCGGAATTCGAGCTGAGCTTACATGCCAAATTCCATACCAAATCGCCCAGCTGCAATAGCCTGCAGGAGCCCGTCTGTGCCCTGTGCCTGGAGCCGCTGCCCGGCGCTGGCGAGACCGCCAAGCTGTGCGACAAATGTTGCCGCAAGCACAATCTGAATGGCAAGCGCAAGGAGCAAGTGCAGCCAGCAGCAATAGCTGCGCCCGCTGCGGCTGCCGCTGCTGTTGCAGTTGCAGTGGCAGCTGGCGCCTATCTGGAGCATCGTTGTAATCTGTGCAAAATGATCTTGCCGCATGCCCAGAAGCTGCAGGAACATCTCGTCGAGCACACCTTTGCCGGCACCGAGCAGCGCGGCTACAATTGCTACATCTGCTCCGCTGTGTTCACGGCACCCGGCGGCCTGCTCGTCCACATAGCGGAGCATGGCACGCGTCCCTATGACTGCAATTTGTGCCCGGAGAAATTCTACTTTCGTGCCGAGCTGGAGCATCATCAGCGAGCGCACGAGCTGCGCCCGCAGCCGGCAGCAATTGCAGCCGCAGCACGTCCCAAACAGGAGACGCATAGCTCGACGGCCAGCTCCCCGCTGACGCTCAGTCCCAGCCATGTCAAGCAGGAGCTCTACGAATCGGAGCCAGCAAATTCACCGAACGCCGCCGAGTTGCCCGTGCTGCAGCAGCAGCAGCAGCAGCAGGAGGAGGAGGAATACATCGAAGTGGAGCAAGTGCCGCAGGAGACGCTGCGCACCGGCGAACTGCTAAGCACCGAGCGTTCCAGCAGCAGCGCCTAAGTATTATTAGCTATACTAAATATAACAGCTAAAACTAAACTAAAACTAAACGCTAAACACTAAACACTCAACTATCTAATGGCATTTTAAAACTCTAGCGTCCTTGAGGTTAAGGATATACATACATATGTTCTAGTTATATCTAGCTGAAATGAAAACGTTCAATATCAATGGTATTCCCGCTTAAAAAAGCAATTCCATGTAGCTTCACGCTCTCTACATGGATGATATATTTATGTATTTATATATAAGACTGTTCGACTCTATGTTCCCAATTTCCGTTTTCATTTAAGCCTCAAATATTTCTGTTATTTTCTATAGCAATAGTTTCTTTTATGTAAATTTTCCTAAATATTTTTTAAATTTAAAATATTTTATACAATTTTTATCATATAAAAACTCTGAAAATATTTGATCCATTAATATTATTTTACAAAAAAATTATTAAATGTAAAATTATTTGAAATTTGTTTTCAAAATTCACTTTTTAAAGAAATTTTGAAAAATGTGTTAAATTCTTATTTTTTTTAATGCAGTTTAAACAAATTTATAAAAATGAATTGAGCATAAAAACATTTAAATAATTTTGATTTTTCAAAATACTTTAAAAAATTAAAAAAAATATTTTAATTATCAAAAATCGTTTTTTAAAGAAAAAATATTTGTAAAATATTCAAAAATTGAGCCTGTTTCTATACAAGTTTTAAAGAAGTTTTGAAGTATAATTGTTAATCAAAAAATAAGTATTTATATTTATACTATCAAATTATAATTCTTTGTCAAAACATAAAAATTGCTAGACAAATATTTTTTTTTAATATTTTACATATAAATTTATTTATTATAATTATATAAATATATGTAATGTATGCCCTATAAATTATCTTCTCCCTAAACTGAAGTTTGTTTATTTGAAAACTAAAATCTTGCCCCAGTTTATTGTTTTTATCAAAGGAACAGCCTAGATTTAAAGATATATAATATATATATACACACACACACACATATATATATATATATATATATATAGAAAATCATCATAATTATAAATAAATAAAAACTATGCCTAGCTAAGTAATATCATAATTGAAATATGAATAGAGTAGTTTTGATTAATGTGTGATAGTTTTCAAAAGGTAAACACAATGAATTTTTCTATTCTATAACTAGTTTGTATTATCGTAATATAACTACCCAAAAAATATATAATAATTTATATAGTTTAAGGCGCCATGCGCTACCTTCCGTATTTATGTATACCCGTCAAATATATAACATACAACATATAACATATATACGTATATATGTGTACATTTGAATAATCAACGCATGGTAACTACAATTATGATCTATGTCTTACATAAGCACCAAGCATTTTTAATGTGTAGCATATAAAAAAGACATCCAACACGAGACACTACAAAATATTTAGAGTAAATGAAATAAAAACACTGAAGTTGAAACCAAAAATACAGAAACCTCGCGTAATTTCTTTTATGGGTTTACTTAGAAGTTTCGCCTGTAAATCTGATAAGATTTTTTATGGAAGCTGACGACATGCGTCTCCAACAATTTTATGGCGAATATTTTGTGTGGCTTTTTCAATACCCTGGAGAGTTTGTCAGATGTGGGTATCATGCACCATTTGAAGATGACTATTATATCACTGATTTCTCATTTATATTAACAATTAGCAAAACTCTAGCCTGAGTTCAATTGGCTTAATTTCAAACTATCTCAGCCACTATATGAGCTAGAGCTATACAATTTCAGCTGCGTAATACTAAACTAATTTCATAAATTGAACTGCTTAGAGACTTTGTAACTCATGCTATAGTTAGATACAGCCAGCTAGACCCATTGAACTGAGAGTTTATGAAAGCTATAGAGATGAAACTTGGTATATAGATACTATAAGCTGGCATGTAAGCAAGGCTGCAAGTACAGGGTATATTTTTGCCAAAATCTGCTAAAATACCTTTCAGTTTCATATATATCTTTTAAAAGATATCAAAATTATTTCAAAAAGTCATACAAATCAATGCAAAGAGCTTAAGAAGTCTGCAAAAAGTTCTTTAGACATATGTTTATATCTATTTATAGCTATTAAAGCTCACTAATCTCAAGTAACTCAAAGACTAGAAGAATTGGAGTGTCCAAATTTAGTATACAAGCTTAGGGGAAGTAAATAAAGTTAATATGCCAATGCCAAGCCGCTAAGATAGGGTATGTATTTGTCGTGGAAGCTTGACTTGAATTTATTAACATTATATATTCTTGTCTTTTTAAATATAATATATGATATTAGCAATAAAGCATAAAGCGACTTGAATAAATTTAAAGTGCAACTGCTAGTTGAGCTAAAGTTTTTAAACAAATTAAATTTGCTTTATGTAACTATATAGAGAGAGCTTAAGCTGATTCTTAGGCTAATATTACAAGTCACCCTTTCTAGGGTATCTGCTAGTCGCGCGTTGCTGCTTGAGGCCTGCTCGTTTTTAATTTCTGGTGGTTTTCGGCGACCGCGACACGTAACGACCATAAAAAAGGTGCGCGCGAGGGTAACTCGTTTTTGTGTATTTGCTGTCGCATATATACACATGAGATATACATATATAGTTAAGATATATATGTTATATATATAGTTTGTTTTATTTCTTCTGCTGAGGCGACACAACAAATTGGCGCTGGGTGATGCCTATCTGTAAGACCGGTGGCAATTATGCCTGGCGAAAAAAAGCAAAGCAAAGATAAGAAGCAGAAGCTGAAGCTGAAGCTGCTTCCTAGAATGCACTGGGTACAATGGGTTCTGCGACTTGGACACTGGCTAATCCAGGACAGGGTTAGGAGCACCTCCTGCTTCTCGGAAGCAATTGCAAATAAATTGCATTTAATAAATTGCCAAGCAGCGAGCAGAGAACAGAGAGCAGAGAGCAGCGGAGAGTGCGACGAGCTGTAGATGTCACTTTCTGTGCACCTGTGCACTGGTGACAATTGTTGGCCGTTCGCCGACGTCGGCAATCATCACAAATCAATAAAAATGTTTATTATCAGCAATTGGTTCAACTAAACACCGGCAGTAGTTAATTAGCGCCATGCCCAGCATGCCAATGCGTGCGACTGCTGGAAAACTTGAAAAACCAATCTCCGACAATAGCAGCAGCAGCAGCAGCAGCAGCAGCAGCAGCAGCAGCTCCACTTGAAAGCCAGCTAAGGAACAACTTCGGCTATAGCCCCAACTCTAGCTCCAGCTTCAGCTTCAACTCAGCTACAACTGCAACTGCAATTGCAGCTCCATTGATCGTTTTCATCGAGCAGACCGCCAGGCGCGTTGGCTCTCAGAGTTTCCGCGAATTGTTTTTTATTTTATTTTTCTTTATGTTTTTTTTTTCCTTTTTCTTTTTAGCTCACAAAACGTCACCAATATGTCGAGAGCCATTGGATCTAAATCAAAAGCCACCTCCTGAGTATCACGCATCGATTCGCGTCGATTTATCTTTTGGTATTTGCGGCATTTGACGGGTTTTTACAGCCAGTTGATGCATGCACCGACCGTGGTACAAAATCTACTTATCTGGGCTCTATTTAACAATTTAACAATGCAACTTTTAAATTCAGTTTAAAAACAAGAAGATCCTTTTTAAGAAACTAGCTACTATTACATAATGTTTGAATAAATCAAATCAATTTCAATGTATAATATAAAGTTCTTATTTATATGTTATTTATGTTATAAGATAGGTTAAACAATGCTCTTCAACAGATTGTACTTGCAACAAAACCAATTCAATTTCATCATTTTTTTACGTAATAAATAAACTAAAGTTTTAGTTA
This sequence comes from Drosophila anceps, assembly GCA_035045945.1. Lineage (NCBI taxonomy): Eukaryota > Metazoa > Arthropoda > Insecta > Diptera > Drosophilidae > Drosophila > Drosophila anceps. Next base: position 8,235,679 of record JAWNON010000073.1, read on the forward strand.
CGGATTATTCATCTATAAGCCTAGAATCTAATCAACGAGTCACACTATAACCTGCTGTGTTCAGACCGCACAAACTATAAACTTTTTGTGTCACTGTGCGGCGTTTGAAAGTCTGCTTGGCTGGCGGACCGACAGCCAAGTGGAGCAACTGCAGTTATTGTCTCACCTGCATGTTTTGACGTCTCTTTGGCTGTTTGGCTGTTTGGCGACGCATTAGCAGCTACTCCTTGCTGCAAGCGGGCTGACCCTCTTCCCCTTGAGCTACTCTATTATAGTTAAGTGTTGGCCTTCGCCTGGCATGCAGCAACCATTCTCTCTCTCTCTCTCTCCCTCTCTCTCTCCCTCTCTCTCTCCCTCTCTCTCTCTGTCTCTCTCGCCATGCAACAACTGTGGCATGTGAGCGTCTAAAACATTTGGAAAAGCGTTGCAAGTCTTTAGATTTGTTGCGCGCGTAACTTTGACAAATGAAGAAGCGAGCACTAGACATATTTGGCCAGCTGATGATGCTGATGATGCTGACGACACTGACGATGCTGATGATGATGATGATGATGATGATGATGATGTTGATGATGTTGCTGAACACCTAAACCAAAACCAGCGCCTCATAATGGATACAAATGATGATAAAGCTAAAGGCGAGACCCCATCAACTATGCCTGGCTGATTTGGGAGCTGCTTCTCAAATGGACAAATGTCGAGCAAAAATGTTTTCGCATGCCTTATTAAACAACTGGTAAAGTGAAATATGCTCGGAGCTTTTTATACCGTTGAAACGCCGTGAAAAGGTGCATGATAAAGTTGTGGGTTTGCTTGTGACAGAGAGAAATGGAAGTTTCCTAAACATTGGAGTAGATGATATGTGTGTGCTTGGGGAGTTTCAATGAAGCTGCAAGCCAAATTTTAGTTGGATAACCCCTAGATTAGCTCAAATCTTTGAAACTGTTCCATTGAACTTGGGTACTAAAGGAGCTAATATCTTGAAATTTGGTATGTAGGTAAATGTTGTGGTTTTAAAGGCTTTTGCATAGAGTTTTTTGTGAAACATTTTTAGATTTCTCTATATATAAGGTAAAATGTAAGCTAGAGAATTGAATTTTGGTTCCTTTATAAGTAACTACACACTATATCTTCATATTCTTAGAAACGCATAGCTTATGATCAGATTTATAGGAACTCGCTCTTAAATTAAATTCTTTCGATAGACAGTGCCAAGTAACTTGGTTATTATAGCAGAAAATATCTTGAAATTTGCTATGTAAATAGTTGTTCAGCTTATATAAGCAGAAAACTTTGATTGAATACTTCAAATGTTATGTATCGAATATGAACACTAAAACAAGTTAAGATCTAAGATATAAGGAAGTTTATTTTGTGCTGTAAATAGACGTAGCTGCATACAAAGTTTGAAGTAGATAGCTTTTATATTAGCCGAGTTACTTGGGACTATTCCATTGAACTAAGGGGTTATCAGAGGTAATATCCTAAAAACTGGTATGTAGAATAAAACTGGGTTTATTTAAGCATTTGCATAACATTTATGTTGATACTTGGAATATTTCTCTTGTTAAAAACTAAATAAAAATCATATATAAGCAAATCTATTCCATCTATTCCGAATATATTTCAGATTTACAATGTACAGGGTAACTGTTAGCTAAGTGTCTTTAAGGAGCTCTTCCTCCTACTTTTTTCTGATTTTTTTTTTTTTTTTTTGCAAGGGTAGCGACGCCCCCGCACACAACATGCAAACGACCCTCGCAGCCAAATGCTTTGCGCTGTTAGACAAGGGGCAAATGTTTCCTTCCGGTTCGCATGGAATGGCATACAGAACAGGGTCAGAGTAAGAGAAAGCGAGAGAGAATGGAAGGGGCGGAGAGGCGGCGAGGCGGCGGCGGCAGAGACTTTTCGCAGTGCGAATGTGTGCCAAACATGCGAGAAGCGGGCGAGTATGCAGTACCCCAATATTCATTACCGGCTTATTAACGTGATTTACCGATGGGGGTGATGCCTGTTATGCGTGTGTGAAGGATATGGCACAAGGATGCTCAAGGATGTGTGGCATGTTGCAGCCGCAGCGGCTGGGAAACTGACTTTTCAAGCGCCATATAGCCATATATCCGTTGTCAATAAAGCTTGTTAATGATACCGTGCGAACCACTTGATGGATGGCCTCGACACAGCAAATGTGTCAAGCTCTATAGCTGGCTATCCATATGAATATATGAATGTATATAGAGAGATATGTACACTAATATAGAGCATAGCTGTCATATGCAAATCAACATTGAATTGAATCAAAAGTCTAATGGAACTGTCTAAATGGTTAAGTGAGTGAGTGACTGGAGAGGGGGGGAGTTCTATATCAATTAGCTGTCATTTCCGCTTACTCAATTTCAGTTTCTCATCTTTTAACACTTGTTCATAGAGTGAATAGAGTATATTGAGTTTGGTGTTTGTTTCGCTATCTGTCTTTCAGCTGGATATATGTCTATACTCGTGTGTTCCCCGTCTATGATTTGTTGTATGCTTGGGACGTTTGACTATATCTCTCACAATATAAACTTTATCAGTTAAGCCGCTCACCAAATCATATATTTATAAAGCCAACCATCACATCAACACATAAATGAATTAATAAATTCTTTAACTAAGCCCATTGGGTGTATGGTAGATATAAGCTTTTAAAAATACAAATCTTCTTGACTGTATTACTGCGAAAGAGGCAAAAGCAACTCTCAAATAGTTAGATCTTTGCAAGAGTAGTCAATAGCGAAAGTCTGTAGTTGACAGTATCGGACATAGTTGCTATACAGACAACCTGCTTTTATTTGTTTATGCATAATCCGAAATCCGTATTATATTTATTATATTTATTATACTATATTATTTGATTTTTTCTTTTTTTTTTATCGAATTAACATTTTTCATTTTAATTTTTTTTAATATTTATTTATATTTTATTATTTAGTTTTTATTTAGTATTTATTTGTTTTTATTTATTTTTATTTTGTTTTTATTTATTAATATCTTGTTTTCTTATTTCTTATTATTTATATTATTTTTTTTATTATTTTTTAGTTTTGTTTTCATATTTTTTATTTTTATTTTTTTATTTAATTTTTTTTTAATAAATTTTTTTTGACATTTCTTAGACTAATAAAAATTAATGAATTATTAACTTGGCGTATTAATTTAATTGTATATTTATATCTCTATAGTCTTATGCCCCTAGAGCATTGCATCTGCGACTCTGCCCACGCTAGCTGTTTCTACTCACGCTCTGTCTTCTTCTTTTGTCTTTTGCGCCTAACTAATTAAATGATGCCGCCTGCCCAACAGTTATAATTCCCATTCCAATTCCAATTCCAATTCCAATTTCATATGCAGTCGCATCTGTGATGTAGGCGCTTAATTAGATTAATAAACTTGTCTGATGTTTATCTGTCATTATTAATAAGCAGATCTCTGCAGATACGAACTACTTGCATCCGCTGGCCAAGGCTTAATTATGACAATGCGCACGAGCTAACCAACTGCACGCATTCACTGCAAAGCTACAGAGGAACAGTCCCACACACAGTTACAGTCACAGATACAGATACAGATACATTTGGATACAGATACAGATACAGATACACATTTACAGTTAACCAAATGCGCCTCTTTCATTGGCTACCCAGGTATATGCACACACACACACACACACACACACACACACACACACACACACACACACACACACACACACACACACACAGATGTATGCTTATGTACAACATTCGTGTCAGCTTTGTAGCCGACACTCGTTTATGTATCTGCATCTGTGGCTGAGGGCGTGGCATGGGTGGGCCACAGATACATGTCGTTTGGCCGCACAAAAGCAGGTCAAAAGCAAGGCACAAAAGCAGCTCTAGTTAAGATTAATGCAGACAAATCTAGTCAGCGTGCTTAAGAGTTGTGAATCAAGTTTTATAAACAGCAGAAAATATGCATCAAAAGTTAAAGAATTTGAAACGATGCAAAAGTTTCGCTGTAGGTAAATATTGATGACATTTTGTTCAATTTGAGTTACAGTTTCCACTTTCTGCTTTGACTTCCAACTTCTTCCACTTCCGTAACCAATTGGCGTTTGGCTTGCTAAGCTGCCCATTAGCTTCGCCGCCTTCTACTGGAGCTCGCTTGGCATATAATTTGCTCTGGCATTAGTGAAGTTTACATCAATTAAGTTTGGTGAATTTACCACACCAATTGATCTGCACACGATCTTCAGCTATTGCTAGCACATGCCTAGGGTCTATATAGCATATATTTCCTCCAGATCTGTCTCTCTCTCTCTCTATAGTTTCTACCCTGTCTCAAGGAAAATTCCTTTCATATCGAACGTGTCGTGCAATTGTGTTATGTAAATCGATATCGATCTGGTTATGGATCGCGCAATTAGATTCGATTGATTGATTGGCATTCAGGACACGCAGCACCAAACAGCAGCAGCAGCCACAGCAGCCACAGCAGCAACAGCAGCAGCAGCCATAACAATGAAGACCTCAAGACACAGAGAGTTTGAAATTCTTTGGCTGGCATTTGCGGGCGGTTTGTTTTTGTGCGCAATTTATAAAGTTGCTGACACAATATAATAGCTGGCAGGATAGCGCAAGGATCACGGTTAGAGCAAGCCAAGCCCAAGCCAAGGCAAGCCCAAGGCAAGGCAGGGACCAAGCCAAAGCACCTCCGCCTTTAATTCTCGCGAAAAATTAAAAAGGAGCTGCAGCACAAAAGTATTGTATTACCATTTAGAGAGGGAGACACAGCGAAAGAGAGAGAGCGCGAAAGACAGAGAGAGAGAGAGAGAGAGCGAGGGAGATCCAAGCCGTGTCGCCTTGATAAGACTCCAAGGCTATATAAAAGGTCCTTAAAGACAATAAGGAGCCGCAGCAGCAGCAGCAGCGTTTCCTTGCGCCTTATTCTCTCTCTCTATATATATATATATATTTCTATATATATATACAATCCTTATCACAGATCAAATTTCAAGAGAGAACGCTGGGAAAGGATGTGCCCAGGATCTTCTTTAGAACTAAATAAAAATAAGCAAAACAACAAAAATTGAATGAAAACACGCAAATGATAAACGAAAAAGTTTTTGTGGGGCGTAACTGAAGTCAATTGTGTGGAAGAGACTTAAGGCTCGAGTTATGTAACTTTGTCATATAGAACCTTAAATATCCAAAAATATTAGCATAGACCATAAAATATCTGTGCCTAAGCCTTCAGTGTCACTGTGAAGAAGACGAGCTTGACGAGCAACAAGTAAAATTCCAACTGTTAGTTTAGCTCTACCTATCTCTCTCTCTCACACACACTCACTCTCTGTCTCTCTCTCTCTCACTCTCTCACTCTCTCACTTCTCCATGTTCATACTTTAGTCTGCCAAGTTTCTCTTGTAACTCGAGTTGTTTTAAGCTCGACTAACTGCACTTACAGCAACAGCTACTATTGCTACTAGTACTACTACTATTAATAGTACTGCTACTATTACTTTGGCAACTTATATTACTACTACTTCTACATCTACTACTACTAGCACTACTAACACTACTACTACTACTTCTGCTACTTTTTCTACCAGTACTTAGTATTACTACTACTGCAACTAGAAATTCTGCTACTTTTACTACTTTTACTATTACTACTTCTTTTACTACTGTTACTACTACTAATACTACAACTACTTACTATTACTACTACTACTGCAACTAAAACCCCTTTTACTTTTACTACTACTACTACTACTACTACTACTACTACTACTACTACTACTACTACTACTACTACTACTACTACTACTACTACTACTACTGCTACTACTACTACTATTACCACTACTACTGCTGCTACTACTACTACTACTACTACTACTACTACTACTACTACTACTACTACTACTACTACTACTACTACTACTACTACTACTTCTACTACTACTACTACTACTACTACTGCTACTACTACTACTGCTACTACTACTACTGCTACTACTACTACTACTACTACTACTACTACTACTGCTACTACTACTGCTACTACTACTATTACCACTACTACTGCTACTACTACTACTACTACTACTGCTACTACTACTACTACTACTACTACTACTGCTACTACTACTACTGCTACTACTACTGCTACTACTACTATTACCACTACTACTGCTACTACTCTTACTATTTCAACTACTATTACTATGGCACCTGCTATTACTACAACTTCCACAACTTCTACTACTAATAGTACTTCTGCTACTAATACTGCTACTATTACTTACCACTACTACTATTACAACTAAAGATTCTGCTAGTTTTACTATCACTACTAATGCTACTACGACTCTTACTCTTACTCCATTTATACTTCAGTTTCTCATTCATCCTCCATGATTACATTTTTACTAAAATCTAAATAGTTTTTAAATTTTCAATATGTTATTAGCTTAGTATAAGCCCGATTTGCATTTCGTACTTACTACATATTAATATTTATATTTTTTTATATATTTTAAAAATTTCTTCTCTTCACTTTATGGCTCAACACAGTTGCTTGGCTAGTTTGCATCAATTCAGCGCTAGCAAACGGTTCTCCGATTTGTTCTAAACTTATAAACAATTGAGAACCTTCAAAAGTCCTAAGCCTTACTTATATGTAACTGATTTGGTAGCACATTTAAGTGTTATAGAATTCTAGTTTTTATGTTGAGGAAATATAGGAATTGCCTTTTTTTCATTGTAGACTTAAATTGTGCATTTTATTAAGTGCTTTTGTAGAGAGTTACATTAGACTGTACTTTGATTTCAGTTTTTATGCTGAAAGAATATAGAAATTTAGTATCTTTCCATTATAGACTGAAGCACATCAATGCAGAGCTACTAAAAGTCCTTCAAAGTTACTTTATTTATAGGAAACTATCTCTACTCAGCTTTAGATTGTTTTATCTCTGATTTAGTTTGAGTTATAAATGTTAAAGAAAAAGTTATATACATTTACTCTCAATTCAATCTGAATTGATTTACCAACGAGTCCGAGCAAAGGTTCTCGTTGCTAACTTTATTTAGGTAATAAAAATGTTATAGAATTTTCTCTCTTGAAACTTTTAATCTCGATAGAAGTTCGCTGAGCTTCAAATATTTCTTTTACATAACTTTCACAATCTAAATTGAAGCTTAGTTAAGCTTTCATCTGAGTCAACGGACGCTACATGGATCGGTGGCATTATAGGGCTTACATAAGTTCCATTTAAGCCAGTGAATGCTGCGACAAAGACAGTTTAAACGATTCGTCAGAACTGAAGACCTTCATTAAGTTTTGAGCCAGAATTTGGTAACTTGTTCTACGTTCGCCTTTTATGACCCACACACACACGCACAGGCACACACAGGCACACTCTTTTAAATATATATATATATATATATATATATATATATATATATAAAAATTTCACAATTTTGCTTGCTTGGGTCTTTATTTATTTATTTATTTTTTTTTTGTGGCCCTGGCGCTGTGTCCAGATCCAAGAGCCAAGTGCGTTTTGACCTCTTCTTGGGTACGTGCCTGGCCTCAGAGTGTGACAAACTGGTTCAAGTTGCTGTCAGTTGGCAGTTGTCCGTTGGTTGTTGCTGTCGGTTGTTGTAAGTTGTTATCTCATGTTGTTGCTGCTGTTGTTGCTGCTGTTGTTGCTTTTATGACTTAATGCCGCGTACGCCACGCAATTTCAATTACAGACCAATGCGTCGACCCAGCGACTCGCAACTACAGTTGTAAGTTGTAAGTTGTATATAAAACAGTTACACACACACACACACACACACACACACACACACACACACACACTTGTCTATAGCTAGGCCAACACTTTCATTAGGCTGCTGCTACTGCGCCGTGTTCCAGGTGTCAAAAAGGAGCAAAAAAAAAGAATAAGCACAGTCAAGAGAAGCAACGCATAATTTATGAAAAATTAAGCGAGTTCTGGCTGCGCGACTAGCAGATACCCTGTAGGCGGTTGAAGAAAGCGGTAGATGAAGAAGAAAAGTAACCAGTAAGCATAGAATGAGAATATTGTTGAGCTAAATATGGCTCATAGAAACAGTTACACACAGCAGCACAAGCACTGTGCGACTAACAGATACCCTAGGCAGCAGCAGAAGACAAGCGCAGCTCAGTTATTGCTTTATAGTGCCGTATAAAACTTATTACATATATACTCTCAGACAATATACCCCACAACTATCTACGGCTACAGGGTATTACAGAAAAGAGACTCCTAACTGGACTATGGACTATGGCCTCCAAGCTTAACCCAGGCACGCGTCGGCCTTTATGAATTTCGCCCCGAGCTTGTTGTAGTTCTGCTATTTCTATTTCTATTTTTCTATTACCATTCTGCTTCTTCTTTATCTTCTCTTTTCGGCTAGTTGCATGTATTTTTGATGTTTAGACGGCCCCAATTTGGTGGAGCGAGTTTTGAATTTAATCAAGCGCCACACGAAAATATTTGCATAGCAAAGCAAGTGCAAGTAGCATTGCATTTTTTATACCATAAGCAGCAAAAGTAGCCAATAGGCATACATATGTACATACATACATACATACATACATACATATGTACATATATACAGTTACAATATACAAAGGCAGTTGCCATAGCTTACATAATGTATACATATCAAAACATACCTGCTTGTTCAGTAGTCAACGATAACATACACATAAATAGAAACACACGCTATTGTATAACTAAATTCAATACACTTCAACACATTTTACACTTGCACAAAACAAACAAAACAAAAAACTTTCATTTAAGACTTAAAAATTTTGCGCCAATTTGCAAAACAGCTGATGGCACAGTGTAACCATATATTCTTTAAGCAATATATCGATATCTACAAAGATAGCGGCGCGCTGCTGCGTTAACATAGCTCATTTTGCGTTTACAGTGCCTTGTGAGTTAACACAAGCATTTTTGCGCTGACTTATGCTGCTCGTAAAAATAAAAGCAAACTAAAAGCTAGAATGCCGCTTCAAATAAGAACTTTTATAACATATCCAAAGAGTATTGGGCTAGCTAAAAGGCAGCACATAAATAAACTTTAGGTGAATTGGCCTAAATTTGCATAAAATGTATGTATTTTCGACCAACAGCGGGTTAACATGCCCCATAATGCCGGTCGGCCACTTAACATTTTTGTTAACAGCTGTGCAGTGGCTTTACATAGTTCCGATAATCGAAGAGTTCATTCGAAAAAATTACATTGAACGGAACGGACGCAAAAATGCTGAACTGAAGTTAGTTGTGGGTGTTTTTTTTATACACTGATTTTGTACGCGCCCGCGCCGCTTCAGCCCAAAACGCAGAGGACGAACGAGGAAGTCACGCAAAAAAATCAAAAATAAAATAAATAAATAAATAAAGGAAAAAGAAAACTCAAAAGCTAACGTGCAATCTGTGTAGTTTCAAATCACTCAATGATACCGTTAAACAACAACACCAATAACAACAACAACAATAAATCAAAACTAAACATGTACTCGTGCAAATGCATGAATTTACAAGTCGGATACTCCGGTAGCGACAATAACAATAAACCCCAGGGCATTGATATGGTTGTGATGCATATGAACTTTAAGGCGGATTATCAGAGTTTTACCTACTACGACAAGTTTGCAGATTTCTTCAATCATGTAAGTCGAATACATAGTGAATCTAACATAAACATGTGTATACAGTTATATATGTATGTCTGCATATACATTATATATTTATGCGTATATTTTAATTATAAGCATTTTTATCGCATTCTGCTTTATGCGCAGCGTAACCATTTTCCACGCAGCATAGGGCCTAACTACACACACCCAAACGTACACACACACACACACACTTGCATACATACATACGGTATGCTGTGTGCGTGTGTATTATCGTTCTTTATGCTTTGTGTGCCGGCCGTGCCGCTGTTGTCTGCCTATTCTTGACACACACACACACACACACACATGCATGCATACACATAGGCGCACGCATAGATATGTATGCGTCAGTGGAAGCAGCGTGCGAGGAGCAGCAAAACAAAATAGGGTCATTCATGAAGAAAAAAACACACTGCCTTTTGTTGTTGGCCGGCCTAAGAAATTGCCTCGCTTCCTTTTGCCTGACAATTGGTATTTTTTTGTTGTATTTAATGCACAGTTAGCAGCGCCTGTGCGTGTGTGCGTGTGTGTGTGTGTTGGTGTGCTTGTGCGCACTGCTTTAATTTTGCCCTACACCTGTTTTTGCCTGCTTCGCTCCTTCGCTAGCAACACCCTGTATTTATGCTCGCTGCTGCCTGCGCCTGTTTTTCTTGCTTTTACTTTCTGTATTCTTCTTTATACTGCTGTCTCTTTCCCGCCGATCATCTTAGTTTTTGGGCATTGTTTTTGTTTTTAAGCATTCTGTATATAGCGCTAGCCACGCCTACTTTGTGCGAGTTGAACAGTTTAGATTTTATTACCATTTATTTTCTTTCTTTTTTTCGTTTTATTCAACAAGTTTGTAAAGTTTATTTAACAAGTTTTCTGCTATCACTTGGATTACTTAGGTAATTCCCATATAGAACTTATTATATGACTTCATTTCACTCTCTCTCTCTCTCTCTCTCTCTCAGATAGATCAGGTCTTTTAAATACTTTAATTGTTGTTGGGCTCTACCATTTTATCTTTTAAATAATACCAAAAAAGTTGGAGATTTACAAAATATGATCAAAAAAACATATTAAGAATAATCTGAAGGCTGGTAAAAAAAAAATGGAAAACAAAATTTAAATAGGAATAAAGTTAGATTAGAATGTTGCGTTTTCTATTATTTTTATTTTTAAATTTATTTTTTTTATATAAAAATAAAATTATTAAACAATTAAAAACTTAAATAAAAAATTTAACTTATTTTGTTATTTTTGTTTATATCTTTTATTTCTTAAAATAATACGATTATTTTTCTAATTTTAAAAAATAAAATAAATAAAAAAAAATAGATTTAAGAGTAATAAAAATTGAAATAATATAAAATTAAATAAAAAAAAAAGGATTTTCAAATAATAAAAAACGCAACATTCTTTGTAAAATAAATATATTCCGATCTAAATTTTATAATAAATCAAAGAGCAGTGAAAAATATAAAAGAAAATCATAAAGAAGCAGAAAGATTTTTAAAAAGACGCAAAACGAAAGCCCAACTTTGATCACATATTTTTTTATATATCAAATAAATCTGCTAGAACTACTACGATGTTACTGCATAAAGCTTAAATAGCTATGCCAAACGTAAAAGATTTCTAAGTTCAGTAATCAAAACTGCCTTCCCGCTTAGCGAATGACTACTGTAGTTCCAAAAGAATCATAAAAGAATAAAAATGGATTTATAGAATATGTCTCTATAATGACTCAATGCATAATGTTTGAATAATAAAACTCGATTATTTTGACGATGACAACGCAAAAATGTACAAAAAAAAAATAATGAAAAAAGGCAAAATACTCTAGACAAGACGCGACACGCGTAAAGCTGCAAAAACAAAAATAAAAACACTTTGACTCTACACTCATGTGTGTGTGTGTGTGTGTTTGTGTGTGTGTGTGTGGTTTTTTCAAGGTTAAATCAAATAACAGCTGTTAGTTGACCATATTCGCCGCTTCGCCGTTTCTGCTGTTTTTATTTTGTCTTTCGCCGCAACCTAAGCCCGCTGCACGTGTCACAGTTTGACAGTCGCGCTGCTCAAACTGCAGACGAGCCAGCTTCAATTAACAATTTGATATGCATATGTAAAGCAGCTGGGCGGGCCACACCCATTGCGCAAGCAATTCAAAACCCAAACCCACCTCCACCTCCGCCTCTCTCTCTCTCTCTCTCGCTCTCTTTTGATCTTGTTTGCTTTTGCATAATGCGTTTTATTTTGATGGAAATTGAATTGTTATGCATTATTATTATTATTATTATTGTTGCTGTTGTTATTGTTGTTGCTTTTTGTTGCGGTCTGAAGATCGTGCAAAAGTTCTGCAGTTGTTGTTATTGTTGTTGCTTTGCACCCACTTGAAAAGCGCTGAGGCGTACAACAACAACAACAACAGCGGCAGCAGCAGCATTAACAACAAATAGACCAAAAGTGTTATATTGAATAATTCAAAGCGCAAAACAAAGCAGCAACAGCAAAACAAAAAAAACTGTATATCTACACATATAAAAAGTGAGTATTTAAATACATATGTATGCACACATGTGTGTGCGTGTGTGTGTGTGCATACATAAATACTCTATGCTCGTGTGTGTGTGTGTGTGTGTGTGTGTAGCGAGCCCAAAACGGAACGCTTTTAGAATAAATTACGAAACTGACGACAAACACACAAGCAAAGCCAAAGAAGAGGAAGAAGCAGAAGAAGGAAGGCAGCAGCAGCCGCAGCCGCAGCCGCTGCCGAAAAATAACAAAAGCAAAAGCAACAACAAGAAAAAATAAACTTGTTTATACATTTTGTTGTATAAACAAGTTTTGAGATTTCCAAATGCGACCAATGGGCAGCGCGCGACGATGGGGGGTGGGATGGCGTGATCGCGGAGGAGTGAGAAGGAGAGCAGTAGAGAGGTAGGGAGTGTGGGCTAGCCTGTCATATGTAGGGCAGGCTGTAGGACAGAGCAGCAGAAGGCAGTTGACAAGCAGCTTCTTTAACAGCACTCTCTTCGTCTCTCTCTCACACATACACACACTATAACTGCTTGTCTTACTGTATTGATGCACATAGGCCTCTGTTTGAATGTCTCCAAGTTGGAAGTCGAAATTATGCATAAAAGAAATCAAAATCCAAATCAAAAGCAACAAATTATAAATAAAAGCCAAATGTGGTCGGGTAACGTTATAAACAAGGCTATTTAAGAGTTTAATAGGCAAATGTGAAATGTGTGCGCGGCGCGTGTTGCGTTGTTGCACTGCATTCATTACAGTCGGCTATAAAAAGATTTATTTACATAAAACAACAAAACAGCAGCAGCAGCAACAACAACAGCGATGCAACCATGTTGGGCGCAACAGATAAACAGTTAACAGTATGTAATCTGTTCTGCTGCCTGTCAAACCATTCATATAACAGTCTTGCATGATGCATGACCGCACATATAAACTGTTATATGCAAACGTGTTATATATGTATGTGTTATAGAATACTGCTTGACATACAAACTGTTATACGTATTACAAAAGTGTTATATATGTATGTAAAGTAAGCATAGTATATGCGTGTTCGAATAAACTGTTAATCTGTTATATATTCATAATTAGCTTTGTTTACACTACTGTTATATACAGTTGTCATATTATTCCACAGTGTTATACCTATTTTAAAAAATTTGTTTATTTATTTACATCCCGTGTAGCTTACTACTGTTATACAGTCCCAATACTGTTTTACATACTGTTATATGTTTTTAGAGCTTATACCAGGTTAAATGCAACTGCTGTTATATATATGTATAGCTGCAACAGACATCAAGCGTTCCCACAAACTGTTATACATATGAATGAAGTATTATATATGTATATATAAGTCAACAGCCATAACCTGAGTGCTCTCATTTGCTCCTGTGTACAGTTGCCAAAGCGCTTTACTTCTTAACATGCTGCAAGCTGTTATGTTAACAGAGAGCAGTGCTTAGTTACATACATACGTATATCTAACAGCAAGTGATGCTGTTAAGTCTTTACATACACTGACGCTGACACGCTGCTCTTATCAACATTTTTAGTTTGTGTCCAGTTGAACAGCCCAAGCAAAACGCACGCTACAGACGCCTTTTTTCTAGGTTATCAAACGGTAAAAATAACAGCAGCAACAACAACAATGGAGTAAATTTGTTGCTGACGTCGCGTCGCGTCGCGTCGCGTCGCGTCGCTTGATTCGTGCCTTAATTGATTTATTTATGATTAGATTCATAATTAGTTTGTTTTTTTTTTCGAGAGCTCTTTACAAATTTGACTATTGTTGGCCGTCTCTCTCTCTCTCACCATCTCCCTCTCTCTGCACATTCACTGAAATGCCGCACCTGCAGACAGAGCCAAAAGTAATAAAAATAAAAAAATAAAGTGTAGCAGCGACATTTTAATTAGCATGACAAAACGCTGTAAAATAATGCACAACAATTTAGCGAGAGCAAAACAAGAAAGAAGAAGCAGAAAAGAGAGAGAGAGAGAGAGAGAGAGAGAGAGAAAAACAAGCTCGGCTCAAATAACAATAATAAAGATATTAAAATGCAAATTGATAAAAATATTTGCATAATTCATTTATTTATAGTAAAGGCTGACGAAATCAAAAGAAATGAGAAAAACTCTTTGCCCACACACTCAACAGGCCAATCAATCAGACAACAGAGAGAGTGAGGGAGACAGAGGGAGTGCAAGCAGTGCAATGCAATGTTCTAAATATAGTTATTATCAAATCAACAAAAGTAAAGAACTAAGAACTAAGCGGCATAGAGAAGAAAAAAAAATATGATAACTGCAAGTGCAGTGAAGGAAATGGGAAATTGGAAGAAAGTTTTGTTGCTGGCGCAGGCAGCTGCTGTTATCAGCGCAGTGGCTGTCGAACCGCTACACTTTTTAATGAAACACTTGGCAATGTGTCTCAAACTGTCTACCAAGCCCCCCACTTGTTGCTACAAAAACAAACCTTATGGTTTGCAGCGCCTGTCAAACTGCATCGCACATCAGCACTACCAACTATGTGTGACTGTCAAACTGCACGACCTACATAGCTTGACAAACTGCCGCACATGCTAGTTGCTCTAGCTGCAGCGCTTGCAGTGCTTGTCAAACTACAGCACATGCTAGTTGCTCCAACAGCATTGGCTTGCAGTGCTTGTTCAACTGTCTGGCACACGCTGGCTTATCAATATCAAAACTATTTGTCACTCCCAAACTGTGCAGTGTTTGACTTGTTAATTGCATTGATTACATTAATTATCTCTTATTATAATGCACATATGATTATAATTTAATAGATGTACATATAAAAAATATATATTTAATATAATTTTTTTAATCATTTTAATATTTTTTTTTTTTTGCATGACGAGCAAAATCCAAAGATTATTTGTGCAAAATTATTTCATTCTCAAAAAAAAAAAATATATATATGTATATAAAAAAATAAATAAAAAAATATGAAAAACTAAATCAAGTTATATTGAGTGAAATTTGTTAAAGAACTGTTTTCACTGTTGCTCACACCAAATTAAATATATCGATAAATTATTATCGATAACTGCATATAAGACTAAACTTCAAGTAAAGTTTTGCTTATTATCGATCAGTTTTTAATTATTTTTTTTTTTATTATTAAAGCGTCGCCACAGCGCTGTAAATTTTGCTTTAACCAGCTTAAAGGCCAAGGACAAACATCAATAACAATAATAATATCATCTCCCTTAAACTTAAACCGCAAATCGGCATGCACAAGGTCACAGTTTGACAGCCGCTGCTCAGAACAATTACTATTATTGTAAGAAAGCAAAGCGCTGTTGCTCTCACCCACTCACCCAACATCTCTCTCTCTCTCTCTCTCTCTGTCTCGCTGCCACTCTTTCTCAGTCAAGCAGAGCAGCGCGTGTCGCTTAATTGAAAACCAATGTTAATCTTTAACAAATATAACCTTGACAGCAACAGCAACAGCAGCAGCAGCAGCAGTAACAGCAACAACAATTGTCCAATGTTGCCAGATTGTTAAACTTTTACCTCTTAACAGACTGCACAGCAGGCGGGCAGGCCGCAGGCATTGACCACATGCACTCGATTGGCCGCCTTCGCCAGTGTTGCCAATTTGCATGTAAACAAAACTATAAATTCACAACTGGCTAAAAATAAACTAAAACTACAACAACAACAACAACAACAACAATCGCATAGCGAATAGAAAATGAAAACACCTTTTTGGCGCAGCACATATTTAATTTTATTTATTATATTTTTTTCTTCTGAATAATTTTACTAAATTAATTACTCTATAAATATGTACATATATTCGTGCCTGTTTCAATTTGCGTGCTGTAAGGGGTGATTTTGGTAGGGGTTTATTGCTAACCTCTCTCTCTGTCGCTCTCTCTCTCTCTGTCGCACGCACAGGCGCTGTATTTATGTCACAAAAGATTTGTTGGCTGCAAATAAACATAAAACAAACAAACAAAACAAACGCACGCAACTAAACACACACACATACATGTAAGCGTAGGCAGTGCACCTAGTGCACGTACACGTACACACACACATACAGGCAAGCATAGGCAGTGCACCTAGTGCACACACACACACATGCATGCAAGCATAGGCAGTGCAGCTAGTGCACACACACACACACACACACACACAAACAGTAGTTAGATAAATGAGAGTGGATTAGCAAGATGGCGCAGCGAGTAAACAGTAGCTCAGCTCAGCTGTTGCCTAACAGTGGCGGAACAGTGTTGTTCAACAGCGCGCCATGGCCTAACAGTGGCTTACCTATGGCTCAGCTGGCTAACAGTGCTCTAAATGTTAATCTTAATGATTAGCTGCGCTTGCTTAACAGCGACTACAGCTGTAACAGCGCTGCCATGAAAGAGGGCTTGGCTTTATTTGTTTTTTTTTTTCTTTTACATATTTAATTTAAAGAGAAACTATTTATATTCGCGCTTATCGGGCGTTTCTCAGTTAGCCAGCGAAAAAGAATAATAATAATAATAATACCCTCAAGCAAATGTCAAAGCGTAGCCAAAAGATGAGATCATATTATAAACTAACAATTAAGTGCAGACAGCTACAAAGCACAAACACACACGCACACATATTCGCGCAAAATTTGCCGCTGTTTGTATATTTAATTTGAGTTAGACACACACACACACATATATATATATATATATACAACTCTGTGTGTGTTCAAGATATGGCAATAGGCCCAACTCTATGAATAAACACAACGCACGTCAAACGAAAATTGTTTGTCAAAGTTTTTCGATAACACGAATCAGCCCGTCGAGCCGGCCCGCCCCCGCCCCCGCCTTCTCGCTTACCAGCCGAGACTATAAAAATATACATATATAAAAAAGAGTATTGTGTCATAGTCACTGCGACTACAAGTTACCCTGTACTGAGCGAATCAAATGCAAAGCTATGGCTGCTTATTGGTAAGGCAAGAATTTGAATAACAATTTGGGTATCTTTAGCTTTTAGATATCGATATATATATATATATATCAATCTGCAGCGAACTGTACATTATATTCTTTTATTAATATCAAGAGTTTGTATATGAAATGTGTAAACTAGAAGTTTTTCCTGTACCAACACTTTTGTGATGAACAAATTTATGAAATATCGATATATATCGATTTGAAGAAAATAAAATAAAAATAGAAAACTCAACATAGATTTATTTAACAGAACATTTTTATTAATAGAAAACTTATAAACAGGAACAGAAAAGCATGATTCAAAACTAAAAATCGATAAATATCGATAAATTTCAATTTACAAATATGATCTTATCTGTGTTAATTAAATTTGAAATTTGCTTAAATGCATGTCTCCAAGCCAATGCACAACTCGAATATGCCCGTTGTTTATTCCAAATTTGGCCTAATTACAGGGTATACAAACCGGACCCGGTCCACAACAGCCAGCCGGTGTGTAAACATTGTTGCGCTTAATTTACTGTTATGCGCGCGTCTACCTGGCACCAGCTCTATGGGCTTTAACTATTATAATACACACTCAAAATATACTTAGGGCACACATATAGCCTTAATTTGTATATATCTATCGGGCTATATATAGGTATCTAAACATATGTCTAATCAGACGCCATATAGGCACTAGAAGCTCGAGCCCTTGGCACACGTGTGCACGTTTTGAGCTAAGCAAACGTTGCTCTATTAGTAAATAACTATGTAAACCCTTAATCATAGATTGAGGGGGCCCTGGGAGCTGGCTGCGTTGCCCGACTGCGACTGCCGTGATGCGAGCTGTTTGTTTGGGTCTGGCTGGCTGACTTATCTATCAGCTTTTCAATTTGTTTTCAAACGACATTGAAAGGCTACACAAACACAGACTGATTGCACTCGCTGATAAGAAAAGCTAACCGAAAATATATATTTATTTATAAAAGAAAATAAAATGACGAAGGCTCGAAGTGGGCGAAATATCATGAAAGAATAGAATGAGTCAAATTCTAAAACGATAATCTCTGGGCAATCGATTGCACTTTGAACAAAGTTTTGACTCAACTGAACTCTTTTTTTTTTATATAGATATTTATATAAAAATGCAGTAAATGTTCTTTACAATGCGAATTTTGCTATAGCAAAATCTGTTTCATTATTCAATTTTTTCATTTTTTTATAGATATTTTATAAAGTTTCCAGAATAATTGTTGTAATTAAGAAGCAAATTATAACTAAAATATACAACTTCCGAATATTACCAAGCACTTGAGATTTCTTTTTGGATTTTCTAGTCTAGAGATTTTCAATCTCAGTTAAAAATTCTACAGCCTGACGTTACCGGACTTTTAAGGTTTCATTACGATCCTTTCAATAATGTGCTATAAATAAAATGGAATATTACGGCGAAATTTATGCCAAAAAAGGTTAAAAACATTTAACATGTAGAGAAATTTTAATTTCACATTATAAAAAAGATCGTAATGCATCGTTCATAGTCCAGTAACATCAGGCTGTTACATGTTCTATATAACATGTATGTAAAATGCTAACAATAAATAACATATAGAAACAATGTTAAAAAGATGCAGAACAAATGTTAAAAAGTTTTAGCATGTAGCTAAAATGTTAAATCTTTTTTAGTCAGAGAGTTCGTCGTAATATTTTTCCTATTCTGCCTCAGGGAATGTTTACAGATTTTATATATAGTGCTTAAAACATGCTGTAAAAACTATTAGATAAACTCTGTAAATTGTAAAAGTATCCTAAAAATGATTGAACAAACTTCATTAATTATTGCTAAGTAGCCAAAAAGTTCCAGAATATTCTGTCACAGTTTAAGAATTCTAATTTACTTTAGGGCATGCCAAAAGAGAGAGAGAGAGAGAAAGAGATAGAGATAGAGCTTTATCAGATCTGATGTACATAGATACATATATATATTTGGCTGTGTGTGAGTCATCATGTAAAAAGTCAAGTTAAAAGACTCTCAAAGCCCAAAGAGACCAAAACCTAAAAAGCCAATGGAAAATTTTTGCGAGCGCCCGGCACCAAAATAGCAAAAAAAAAAAAACAAAAATAAAAGCGGGCAAAACACACAAAAGCAAAAGCCAAAGCCAAAGCCAAAAAAAAAACAGCAACAACAAAAAAAACAAGCGAAATATAAACGGAAAAGAATCGGAATCCGAATTGCCAATTCGTTCGTAATTCAAAAGAGAGGCAACTACGGCATGCTACGCCTCCAATCTCGCCTCGCGCTCGCGCCCCCTCGCAGTCGCCCAGTCTCGCAGTCGCCCAGTCGCTGTGCACGCGTGCTTCGCCAGGGCCCCAGCTGTCTAAAGTTGTTTATGATAATAGCCCCTCCGACTGGGCAAAATGTGTTTGCGCCTTCCGAAAGAAGCGAGAAGAAAAAAATAAAAATAAAAAAATATATAAAAAGCAAGCGGAAAAAAATCAACAAAACAGAAGAGGCAACAAAATAAATACAGCAAAAAATGGAATTATTTTGTGAGCCGAACTAAGTCGACAGCAAATCGAACCAAAAAAATAAAAATAAAAAAAAACACACAAAAATAAAGAAAATAAAAGCAGAAAAAAGAAGAAAACAAAAGTTGAAAATGAAAGAGAAAAAAAAGAAAGAAAGAAATAGTCAAGCAAATCTATAAAAGATTATTTTCGTAGTTTCTTTTGTGCGTTGATTTGTTTACAGCTTATTTTTCCTTTCCTCTTTTCTTTTTCTTACACTCGCTCATGCCAGTGGAAGAGAGTGTATCAGAGACTGGAAATGGGGAATATGTATATAAAGTTAAGATTAACATTTAATTTTTGTAGCTTTTGCAATTTAATTCTTTCAACACCTCTTTATGGCGCTATTCAAACTAGAGACTGCGAATTAGAAGATTATGCTCGGGTATACAAATATCAGATAAGAATATGAAGTAAAGAGAGTTACGATTTGGCGTTACTGTTAATCTGAGCTATAGATTTAGCTATAGTTCTCTATATATCGCTCTTAGCCATGAGCTAAAACTATAGCTCAGACAGTTTTAGAGTTGAAATTTTCAAGCTCTGTTGATCTTTACAGAAAGATTTTAGGAGATAGCACAGATATTTGTAATTAAATTTAGCTTGTGCACAAGTATTATGCAGTCGGCTATGCCCGCCTGCAACGTTCTCACTTGTTTTCTTATTTTTTTTTGGCTAATGAAACGAAACGAGCCGAGTTATCACAGAGCAATAAAAAACCAACAACAAAAAAGAAACGTATAAAGTTCAACGAAAATAGAATTAGAAAAACAAAACAAAACGTAAATGCACTAAGAGTTAAAGTGCGAAAGAGAGAGAGAGAAGGTTTGAGAAAAACAAAGACTAAAGATTCATCTAAAATATTCATTGTCGTTAGCGTTTATAATGAGCTTGTTTTTCGATAGTTTAACAGCTGCTACTTAACATTGCAATGCAACAAGTTGTCCTAAAAGCTGCTACTTAACATTGCAATGCAACAAGTTAGCTTAACAGTTGCTTTTTAACATTGCTATGCAACAAGTTAGCCTAACAGCTGCTATTTAGCATCAATATCTCAATAGCTGCTACTTAACATTGCTACATTGAGAGCTGATTATAGGCTGATTCTGAGAGTTTTTTTAGTTGCCGCCCTGTTAACATGCCTAATGGTGTTTTAAACATGCTGTTAGTGTTATGTTAAAATATCTAATATTATTTTTAATATGCTGTTAGTGTTTTGTGTATTATGTTACGAAAATATATTTGCTCTTTGAATTTTGCTACTGTTAAGGCAATCTGGCAGTCTGTTGTTAGTATGTTAAACAGTCGTTCGTCCATCTGTAAACAAGATTTACTGCTATTTAAAAAGTTTGTGCAACTGTTAAGTACATGTTAATAATAATGTAGCGCTCTATTATTATTATGTCAAACTCTACTCACACAGTTAACAAGCTCTTCAGCTACCGTTCTACTGCAATAGAGACACTATTAAGGGAATTACGTTTAATATTATGTCACTAATATTTTAAGCTGACAATCTGTTATTATTATGCTAAATAGACGCTCTAGCCAGTCTGTTAGCACGCCTTTAAGCAGCTGTTCTAGTGCACTTATTAACAGACCAGGCATCCCTGTAGCCTTGTTCTGTTAACTACGATAACAGCGCTCTGTTAGACAGTCTCTTACCCATAGGCCTTACTGTTTAATTCGCATGTTGTTGTTGTTTGTTTGTTTGTTTCTGTGGTCGCGCGTGGCTAATTGAAATGCTGCGCATTAGAGACGTTTAGAGATCGAGTCACAATCGCTGTCGCAATCGCAGTCGCAGTCTGCGAATCACTTAGTTAAAACTAACGCCTTGGATATAATTAATGTCGGGCCAATCAATTATAGTTGCCCGACTAGCTGAAGCCCAGACCCCGCACCATAAACAACAACAATAACAAATAAATAAATTATGCAAAATGTGCAAATTCATATTTTAAGTTGTTTTCGTATTTATTTATTATTTTGTTAGTTTGTTTTGTTTTTTTTTTTTAATGGCAAATTCTTCTCTCGCCCAATGCAGTTTTTGCTTTTATACTTTTTCACTCTTGCATAACCCGAGCGAGCTGTTAAAATTGTTGTTTTCATATTTCCCCCCAAAGGCAGACAGGCGTTAGGGGGCGGCTTGGGGAGCGGGGGCGTGGCGGCTATAGCCAGACAGTCTGATATGAATAACAATTGTTTTTGTGTGTTTTTTGTTTCGCAGCGCATTTTCAAGTGTGCAGCCGGCGGTTGGAAATGCATTGCATGTGAAGCTGTTTACACAGTTTGAGCAGCGCTGCTTGATTAGATTTGCAAGTGTGTGGTGCAGTGCAGTTTCAGATGCGATTTGGAAGAGTTGTGACACAGTTTTGCGGACACTGCATAAGAACTGTAAGCTGTTGCCGGTTGGCATGCATTGCATGTTAAGCTGTTAGCGCATGCAGTATGCAGTTTGAAATGTACTGTGTATTTGAGTTACGTGCGTTGCAGTTTGATGTGTACTGCTTCAGACTCTGCCCAATGCCGGTCTTGCTTGCTGTATTACAGTTTGAAATGCGTTGCATGTTTAGTTGAACTGTAAGAAATGTCGCACAGTTTGACCTACACTGAAAGTTAACTATTCAACTTTATGTTGTTTACGTTTCTTGTGAAGCCGTTTACTTAAAATGTTAACTCTTAACAGTCTGTGGCACTGTTGTTGCACATTTAACTGCTGTTAGCTTACATGCTTTCAGTTTACACATTGAATTGTGGAAGGATATTGAACTTAATAAAAATTTAAAAGTTTAAATTTAGTTAACAGCTGTTAGCAGTCAGCTATTCTGATGATGCACTTTAACAGTTTTCTCTTATCAAATACAGTCAGCTGTTAAATTGAACAGTTAACAGTAGCTTCTGCTGCAGCAGCCGCAGCTCTTAACATACCGCTTTAACAGCAGACACCCTGTTATTATATGCAATTGTCAGCTGTTAAGCATTTGCCATTTACCGCAATTTAAACAAAATAAATGAAAAAAACATTTCTATATATATATTTATTTTTTGCAAATTGATTTTCGATTTTCGTGGTCAGCTGCTGTTGTTGCCTGACGTTACGTGCGCGTCGGCACGTTTCTACAGAGGAAGAAGAAGCAGCAGCAGCAGCAGCAAAAGTAAAAGAGTGCAAAGGAGAAGAAGCAGAACATGCGATGTTTTATTTATGATTATTTAACATGGCTCGATTAGCATGCGTTTTGCTTCTGGCCACAGAACAAATACGATTAATCAAATGAGCCATAAATATATATACAGATATATATATATATATATATATATATATATATATATATATATATATATATATATATATATATATATATATATATGTATATGTATAAATATATATGTATGCATGCATGTATGTGTGTGTGTGCGTCTCAATATAAATGGGTATTTAATTAGACAGCAAGTGCAGAGAGCGGACGCAGGCGGTAGATGGCGCCACCAGCACATAATTAGCAGCAACAGCGACCGCATTTAGTTTCAATTAACAAAAAGTCAACAATTGTTATTGCTTAGTGTTAATTAAGTGACAACAGCAACAACAACAACAACAACATCAACAACTGTTGACTGTTGCTGGTGCTGCTGCTGCTGCTGCTGGGCTTCAATTGTTATTGCCGCGTGGGGAAGTCATTGACATTTTGCACATTGCAACAAGAGATGCGCGTTACAAAATGCTAGTATTGCCAACTTGTGCAAACAGACAACAGAGGGCGTTAGCGCTGCAGCGCGACAGTGTGCGAGAAAGGGAAAGAGTGAGGGCGGGCGCGGGCTAACGGTTGCAGTTGTCAACATTTAGCAAAAGTGCGATAAAGAAAAAAACCTATAAGACGCCTAGAGTGTGGCGTAGCGAGCATGCCCGACTAGCAGATACCCTGTGAAAAGTTCAGAAATGAGATTTTTTAAGTTTAAATTATTAATATAAAAATAAATAATAATTGTATATATGAAAATTGATAAGTATATACATATAAATTATATAAAAATTAAATAAATAAATCTTAATTATATAAATAAAATGAATTTATATAAATAAAATTAAATTACATATAAATTAAATAAAGAAGTTGTGATTGATGTTTATTTATTGTATAATAAATATAAATATATTCCAAATTTGTCGATTTTATAGAAAATTAAAGTTAAAGTTAAACAACAAGAGACTTTAAACAATGTCTCTATATACCTTCTGGCCACAGTTTCATAATGTACAGGGTATATTGACAGCGCTACAAAGCCTTTAGACATGCGGGCTCCATGTCTAGGCGTGTTTTGCTTACCATAAAAACCGTTCGTAAATATGACTGGAAAGGCTAGCAAATCGACAACACAAGAACTGTCTCTAATAGCAATGACAACAGCTCATAAAAATTGCAATTGCTGCAAAGGCAGCAACAAGAACAGCTCGAAACAGATATGACTAGAGGCAGAAGAAGAAGCTAGCTAAAGCATGGCCAATAAAATTGTCTATATATAAATTTTACTATATCTGTGTGAATGAGCTTAAAGGCGCGTCCAAAACACACACAAAACAACACTTGACATTAATGAATGTAATCGCTTTGTTGCTGCCATTTGCACACAAGAGGAAAAAAAAAAACAAAAATGAGAAACAAAAAACAAAAACAGTACATAAAAATTAATAATAGTCTTGGCTGATTAGATATTACAGCACCAAGTAAACAAGTCGTTAAAAACAATGCGAAATTTACATGCACAACACTTTTAATGTGGCTGGCATGGGCGGTGCACACTGTGCCAGAGGGCATGGTCACACGCTGGCAAGGCGAACATAATTGATATTTAGCAGGAATATCAAAATATTTGCATAATTCAACTGAAACTTGTTTAAAGTATACAAATTTATAGGCCTAGCTGGCATATGGTGTACACACTGTACATGGACAGCAGAGGGCATGGTCACACTGGCAAGGCAAACGCTAGTAATGTGACATACTTCGACTGCGTTTTCAAATTTTTTATTAAATTTTTGCTTCTTAAAGCTATCGATATGCAAATGCATATGTCGTCGTTGATCGTACGATTCGTAATAATGTTAAATCTGCTGCTTTGAAATTTCCATAATGTGGCAACGCCAGTGCATTAGGCAACTCATATCTGAACGACAAGTTGCCACAGGTAATCGATAAATTATCGAAAGTTTTCTTTAACAAAATAAAAACTCCATCAAATTCAAAGAAACAACATGCAACAGAGTGTAATATTGATTATGATCTTTTGGCCAGGTGGCAACGCTATGGCAGTGGATATCAACTGGTTAAACTGTTTGTCAAGGCAAAGACTTAGCAACTGAACGAAATGTTAAATGCGTATGCTCGTATATATATATATATATATATAGCTATATATTCTCATATATGTTAATCAACGGATCATTGGGTCACACTGTTTATCCAGCACACACACATCACGTGTGCATAAACATTTTGGCTTTGGTCTCAATTGCAATGACAAATGCGGAAGCACTTAGATAATGCTCACAAATAATACGAATCACACAATAATATACATACTATATATATATATATAGGTATATATACATATATTTCTTATATCAAATACAGTTCGGACAGCTCGAACATGTTGTACATTTTATTTATGCATTTAAATTCCACCTGATGATGATGTTGTTGACTATACTCTTGTTTTTTATTTTTATAGACCAAAGCCATTCAAAATGATTAAACAGGGTATATTGGTTTTGTGCAAATGTATGTAACGGGCTTAGCATCAGTGCAATATATATACATACATCTATGTTCATAAAAATAGTAGTGCAACTGAAATTTTACTTCTGATTAACTATATAACAGCTGTGTTCATAAAAATAGTAGTAAAATACTAAAATTTTGTGATAATATTTCGAAAGCCATTTGAAATGAGTATTAAGACTTACATATTTTTATATTCAAATTGTTTTCAATATGTTTATCACATAATGTTGCTACTATTTTTATGCATATATAGTTAATCAGACGCAACACTCCAGTCTGCCTGATCATATATCTAAAGGCAACTTTTAAGAGCTAAAACCTTGCCATAATAGCAGTTATATGATTCAGATCTGCTCCAGTTTTTGCCCTGAATAATGATAAAAAATCTCAATTTCCACTCACTTAGAGTACACAAATACGAATATTAAATGTTATATTCGGCCCATTAGGTTCGTCTGGGTATCTGCTAGTCTCATACTACCTGTTAGATTACTCTATGTATATATAGCATATATGCTATGCATCAATCTACATAGTTCGCCTCTAGAGCAAACGCTGACCAAAAGCCAAGCCAGACCGACCGACAGAGAGGACGGACAGGCACACATTGTCATTTGATTTGTGTTGACGTTTGCATTTTCTACCTTAATTCAATTTAATTTTTACTCAGTTGAATTGCCTGGTTGGCTGGCTGGCTGGCTGGCTGGCTGGTTGTTTGGTTGGTTAGTTCATTGGATGCCACAGAGTGAGCAGAGGAGAGAGAGAAAAGGGTATTTTGGTATTGTATTTAAGCTAAGTGTCAAATTTAGCATTGCTGTCACACAGCCAACACGTGCTATGGGCACAGCAGTAACCCGGTCTGATCGACTAACAAATACTCTAGAAAACTTAAAATTTTGAAATGCAACTATATTAGAGAACTTCTGTGCAGATATCAAGAATTATGATTAAAAAGCTGTCTGAATTGATAAAGATATATAAATATAGCTATAGCTATAGATATAGATATAGGTATCGATATAGATATATAATGCTCGATTCAATTTTGCATTCCGACATTTCAGTTGCACTACTATTTTTATGAACACAGCTGTACATCTTACAAAGTTTCTAACTCCTCTTAAATGTAGCAGCACAAAAACAAATCTATGACTTAAGTATATGCTAAAGATATTATAGAAAGAGTTTAACATAGGGTATATCTGACTCTGCGTATACCTTTACCAT
Source organism: Drosophila anceps (assembly GCA_035045945.1). Taxonomy (NCBI): domain Eukaryota; kingdom Metazoa; phylum Arthropoda; class Insecta; order Diptera; family Drosophilidae; genus Drosophila; species Drosophila anceps. The sequence goes on from JAWNON010000073.1 coordinate 8,262,479, forward strand.
ATAACATTGACAGCTAATGTATATTCAAGCTACCTATATATATATATTCTGTTTATTTATACAATTTGAAGCATTTAACTTATCTTTCAAATCTCTCGCTCTGTCTGTCAGACAAACGTCTGTTGTTTTGCTCTCGACAAGGTTTTTATTTCTACACGCAAGAGATAGTGAGAGTGAGAGCGGGGGCTATCTCTGATTGTGCCAATAATTATGCTGTATGCAAACAAATAAGAGTGTTCTACTTGATTGTGTACGACTAGCAGATGCCCTGTAAGCCCTGGCGATAACTACATATATCTAAATACATAGATGCAGCGGAACTGAAATGATGATCTAAAGTTTGAAAACTTCTGTTGACTGCCGTAAGAGCGACTTTGTGTCTAGCTGTTTTAGTTTGCCACGCAGAAACACATTGACTAAGCTATTGTTGCAGATCTAGTGCATATATAGCTGTACTATATACCACAACTTCTACTGCCAAACATTCAAAACATAATAGCCCATTTACCCCAAAACTGACAACGAAATAAGAAAGAAAATCAAGTAGTGCTGTTTCTTTTCGGGGTCTACAACATTTTGCCATTGCACTAATTGTTTGTTGTTTACTGCTATGGTTCAGTTTTTTGCTCTCGTTTTCTTCCTCTTCTTCGCTTTGATAAGGCGCGACAAACGACGCCCACTTGACATGAACATTCTTTGAAACATAATTGACAAATTTGCACTTGAACTACTGTGCGGTTGTGCCTCAACAAATATCTAAAGTAAATACGTGTATATATAATATATGTACAGTCTTAAAAGATTTATTATTTAAATGTCAAAACAATTCCAATTCATATAGAAATTGTAGGGTATATATGTTTGATTATCGGTAACAGAAAAAAAAAAGCTGCGCTAATCAGCCATTGACCAGCAGATAAGTGAAGAAACGAACGAAAAGGAAATCAACTTTACTGCTCGATAATTAATCAGCAATTATTTATCACTATTATCGATATATTTGGCAACATAAACGAAATATTGAGCAAGTCCAAATTTGTCAACCGTTTGCTATCGTTGCTGTCTTTCCTTATCATTAGCTCTGATCGTTATTCATTGATCAACATTGGACATCAATGGACAGATTGTAGAAAGTTCACTCCATAGCGTTTATAGTACTTATGTATATAATCGAGTTCACTAGTTATGTCTGGCTAGACTTCAATTAACTTTGCTTTATTCTATTTACAATTGATCTACATACAACAGACTCTAAACAAGGATGCCAAACCAAACCCAACTATTTGCTCTAACTGAATGTTTTTTTTATTTTCGACTCACACTTTAAACCTTTTGGTGTGACTTAAGGCCAATGGCTGTCACAAGTGAAGGTCTTCCAAAGACTGACTCATGTCTGGCTATAATATTTTTCTAGTTCTGCTTCAGATTTCGAGATCAAGATTAAGTAATATTGATGTTTAGGAAACGCTGATAGGAAATATCGTAATTTCTGATTTGTTTCCAACTTATTGCCAATATTTTCATTGCTTTCGAGAATCGCTCTTGCATTCACTTTCCCCAGTTTCACTAAATCTTACTTATCCTAATTTTCACTCATCAAGTGTCTCTCTATCTCTTGTCCTTAATCTCCTTGTCTATTTCTTTATCTCTCATTCTATATTTCTCCCTCGCTTTCTACTACTCTTTCTCTCTCTCTCTCGCTTTCTACTATTCTTTCTCTCGCTCTCTCTCTCCTCCGCCCGCTCCGTCTCTTGTATTACCATCTCTGATCTACATTCATTGTCCAGCTTGATATTAATGTTCATCTTCTCTTATGCTTCTAGGCCCATGGTCCCATTCCAGATCTGAACATAAATGTCGCCCGTCACAGCGAATTGGTCTATACGCTCACCTTGGAGGAGCAGGGCGAGACGTGCTGGCGCTTCTACATGTGCATCAACTGTAAACAGGTGCTGTACGCCCGGTGCTTCGAGGGGGATACGCCGCAGAATAGCTGCTACGTCAATTCGAATCTGTGGTGCACCGAGCAGGATCTACTGTATAGATGCGACGATAAGTCCTATTCGGAAACGTTTAAAATTCTAATCAAGGACTATGATGATGCGGCATCCGAAGTTATAGATGAGTCGACTTTGCTATCGCCCATGTGCTGCGGGGTCAATTCGGCATCGAATCCGTACAGTTTGTGCGTTGATAACGTTCTGCACCGCCTATCGCAGCTGGATACCTGTCACAAAGAGTCCGTGGAAGCCGAGATCAAGGCGACCAATGAACGCGTCGAACGTTATACGGATCAACAGTTTGCGATGCTCAAGAGCTATCAGGAGAAAGACAAGCAGGATTATGCGCTCCTGCAGCGTGTCATCAAGCAGGTACCTGAGAGGGCACGCCAGCTGCTCGATAATGGCCAGCTCGTTACCCTGGAGGTCACGGGCTGTGGCTTAGCTGGTGGGTTAGCTGGAGCTGCAGTTGCTGGCAAATCGACGTTTGCTGCTCGGCGCCGGAATACCATTAGCAGCCGACGGGAATTAGGTGTACCTATCACGCCCACTACTCCTATGGTGGAGCCGCCCAGCTTTTTGGCGCTCACACAGGAACAACAGCAGCAGCAACAGCCGCCGCCGCTGCCCAGCGCCACAATTTTGAGTGCGCGCAAAATGTCGAACTTTGATACACCGCCTGCCACACCAGAAGCCACGCCGATGAGCGTGGGCAATAGCCCCACCTTTAGGCAACAGCAGCAGCAACAGCCATCAGCTTTGACTAAAAACAGCTTGCTGCTGACGTCACCAGCTGCTGCCGCTGATGATGCCGACGATTGTCTCTTTGATCTGGAGGATGTTGATGGACCACAAGGCCACACATCCCACAACTATCAGCAGCAGCAGCAGCAACAACAACAACAGCAGCAGCAGCAATATCAGCGACTGCAGCAACAACAGCATCATCAACAGCAGCACCACCAACAACAGCAGCAACAGTTGCAACATCAGCACGAAGACAACATGAGCGATGCAGATGAGGCAGAGGGTAAGTTGGGACTCTCAACTGTCTAGATCGTACAGTAGACCCTAACACTTCTCTATCCATCTTTTATTGTAGATGCCCTCGATTTGAATAGCTCATTGGCCATCACGATGCAGGGAGCTGGAACTCGAGGCGCTTCCTCGGCGCAGATGCATTTTGCGAATTTCGCACGTAGTCTGCCCGTTGAGATAGCCAATTCTCCGCTGGCGGAGCGTGCCAATAATAATAACAATCAACAGCATGCGCTGCTCGAGGATGAGGAGGTGAGTGTACAGCGGAAACTAGCCAAAGGAGAATATCAAATTTGTCTCTCTCTTTCTCTCTCTCTCTAGGTGCTGGGCAATACGGTGGACATAGCGGCTAGCATCAAGGCCTTGGCCAAGAGTGTTCATGGCGAGGCGGTGTTTGGTGATTTGCCACGCCCACGTTTGCGGTCACAGATCTGAAAAGGGAATATGGAATCAACCATAACAACATTAACAACAACAACTACGTGCACCATAATTTGTTAAAGGAAAAGTGAGGAGAGATCCTCAGTTGTTTATGCTAAACTAAATTAGTTTGCTCAAGTTAAAATTTGGACTCTTGAAGCGCCTTCATTCAATACACACACACACACACGCATACTATATATATATATATATATGTATATACTATATATGTATATGTATATACTATATATGTATATGTATATACTATATATATATATATATGTATACACTCACATCTACACACTGCATAGGCATATGCACCCTAAACATTTAATTAAGATACAAAGAAAACAAAAATATGTTGAAGCAAAATTCATGTAATTTTTCTCAATTATTATTTGGAAATACTTTCTGCTTCCTTTATATAATTTTTTTCTATAAGTGGAAAATGTGAAAATGTGTATTTTCTTTTGCAACGTACGAAAAGCGTAAACGGCGCTGTTGCTGGCCGCCGTCACATTTGCAATTAATTAACTGATGATGTTGTTAGTTTATACAATGAATTAATTATATATCTCTATGCATACAAAATACAAAAAAAAAAAATACAAAAAGTGCACACGGACCAAAACGTGGTTAACTGTAAACAAAAAGAATTTTCAACTGATTTGTTTTCTTTTATACGAACATTGAGTTCTGCTGGAAATGCTATAAATATCTTAAGCGTCTGTCCGTATGTCTGACCGCGTCGAAGTGTTAACTAAATGTAAAATAATATTTAAAAACCTTTTACTCATTTCTGTGCGCCTGGTACTTCGGCTGTATTACCATGCAAATTTAGCGATTTAATCGTTGCAGCGGCTGCCCCTTAAAGCTATGCAACTACATTTTGCAAAATCATTTTTCTGGAGAATGCGAATTCCCCATAAACAGCATAAAAGGTCGGCTAAAAGAAAAGCATACATGTTTGAGTACAATTTAGTCCTTTAGATTTCCAGCACTATAGCCTTAGTATTGATCACCAAGGACATGTGGGTCAACTAGTAATCATTAAGGGCCTGAAGGGGCTCATGTAAAAGGTCTGCTAAAAGCAAATATATTCATATTTGTGGACCAGTAATATGACCCTATAGGTTTCCAGGAATATATCCTTGGTATGGTCAAACATTATATAGATTGACTGGAAACGATTTTATAGAGAACAGCGAACAGCATTTACAGCTGTCTGCTGAACGAAAAACATTCATATTGTTGGACCAGGAGTTTGATTCTTTAGGTTTTCAGGTCTATATCCTTGGTATGATATTACCAGGGATAAAAGGGTCTACTAGAAACCATTGAAGCGGCAATGCTCTTGCGTCAGTAAGCTGGAACTATAACTATATAAAAAGTTATGATATTAGATGATGTCTATGATCAATAATATGATAAGTAGATAAAAATATTATCATATTGACCGCTATGACTACTTCTAATACATTCATATTTTAGTTCCTGTAATGCTTTTTATTTTAACTTTTGTTAGTATACCTCTTAAATCTCTAAGTCTCAAATAATACTTATTGTAATACCTATTACAATATAAAATTCAATTATATATTTGTATATGCTAAATAAGCATAAAATTATTGGAATTCGATGGTCATTGGTTTGAATGAAGTTCGGAAGGTTGTTTTGCCAACCAATCTTGATAGTTTGTTCTTTACTATGGCAAATGAGTATCGAATTCCCAATCTTCAATAAATCTTTAACAAATTTCAAGCTATAAATAGAGCTGTTAACACTTGACAAAGTTAACGCTCAAATGAGTTCAACTTTCAATAGAAACTGAAAAAATAAAACTCCAATTCCATTATTTTTACATTTCATAGTTTATAAACATGTTTATATTTTATTTATAGCTTTTTTTTCTCTTCTTTTTTTTTTGGGAAAATCTACAAACCGCTTTAACAAATCATTTTGTTGCTACTACGATATTTTGGGGGGTGTGGCAGTAGGACTAAGTTGACATGCAGCTGGCGTAACTTACAGCTAAGGGACTACGACTTAGAACTAAGGCTTAAGGATAAACTTTACAAACGTAGAGGGCCATTGTTGGCAACTTTTAACTTAAAAGATAGCCGCGAGGCGTTCGATCTCGAGCAGATCGGCGAGTATCTCCTCGGTGCGGGTGCCAATCTTTTTGGCCACCTCGCTGCGCTCCGAATGGGCCAACATGCGATAGGACCATATCAGATCACCGTCGATGATGCAGCGCGACGGATTGATGCCCATTTTCTTGACTGTCTTTATCGTACGGTACTCCTTTGGATTTAGTCCGCACAGATGATCCTGATAGGAGAGCAGCACGTTCTGCAGCATAAGGAAACGCCGATAGACCTTCTCTGGCAACGGCAAACAATAGCCCAGAGCGCCATCGAGCGTGCCGTAGACAACCAAATGCTTGTTCTCATAGAGGAAGGGCTGTCGCTGATGCAGACCCCGTTGATGGCACTGCACACGGAACATTGTGTTCACCACCTGGCCGAGATGGTAATCCGCTTTGCGCAACAGCTTTTGTCCGCCCAGAGATTCGCGCGCTTCCGGCTGATACATATAGACAATCAGATTGCGTTCCGCATCGGTCACCAGAAAGCCCAAATTCGAGTTGTCAACCATGAATTCGATGCCAAAGACCTCGAGAGGATTGAAATCGCGCGAGGCCAGCGACAAAGTGCGGTGTTCCTCCTGGAAGCGCAGCAAACTGATCGATTTATAAACATCCGCTATAAAGATCAAGGACTTGACCGTAATTATCTGATGCACATAGATGTTCGTATCGATGAAAGCAACGCCAATGAGATCGCCGTCGCGCAGCTGCCAAATGTATATCTTCTGGCCGAGACCCGTCACCAGAAAGCCAACCACATCGGAGATGGCCGAAACAGGCCCCTTTTGCTCCTTCTTGAACACCTCCTTGAGCTTGAATTTGGTCATTGGTTTGCCAGGTTCGGGCACCACTTCAATAATATCATAAATGTGGATATTGCCGCGACTGGTGATATCTTCGCTATAATTGAAATTCGTGCCAATGCACAGATATTCCTTTAGACCTGATCGTGTGCCCTCATACGAGAGTTTCACAATCTTAAAGGCCGTCACATGCTCCCACGGCTCAAATTGTATCGAAGCATCCGGCACAATCTCCCACGTCTCGGGACTAATCAAGACCATTTCGAATTGTGAGCCAATTGGATAAATGAAACGTTCGCCTCGACTCTCCTCGGACAGCTCCTTGTCCTCGCCATTGAAGCGATAATATTTGGTCATCGGCTCCTCCTTTTGTGTGATCAAGCAGTAAACTCGATTCTCGCGATGATAAACCAACTGACGAGGCGTGCAGCGCAATGGCACCTTCCGCACCGGCCAGGCGGCATCGTAGCTCAAATAGGTGGGCAGCACAGAGATCTTCAGCTCATAGGTGGTATCGAAATAGAGAAATCCATGCGGAATGTTCACATTGTTAAATGCTGCAAAACTGCGAACATCCGCGTTGCCCAGTAGTCGATGGATGCGTAACTCTCCGCGTGCAGTTAGAAACACAAAACAGGGATTCGCGCCGCACACCATAATCCCAGCCAGGCCGCCCACATTGACAAAGTAGCGCAGCTTCTGCACATATTTTGGTTGCATATTATATGTTTCGGCCTCATCCGTCTCCTCCTCATTGATCAGTTCAATGTGCGTGGGCTGTTGATCGAGCAGATGCAGTTGCTCCAGCTTACGAAAACGTATCTTCAAATGTCCCTTGGCATAGCGGAAGACCTGATAGATGAGCAGCTCCAATCGTGTGCGCACCAGCAACAATGGTCGCTCACCATGCTGACCCAGACCCACGAGGCACAGCTCGAGCGGCAGCGGCGAGTTGGCATGCTGTGGCATACAGGCATGCAAGATGCCCGCTTTGGAGTTCTCCTGAGTCAGTGAAATCGGCACGAATTCCATGGCATCGGTGAGAACCAGTGCACCATTGCCCACATCGTTGACCAAATAGACAAGCTTCATGTCCGGCATCGAATAGATCTCCAGCGTGCCACTTTGTCGGGCCACAACCAGCCAATAGCTGGGTTTCGCCTGCACTAGCTGGCGTCGCCACCAATCCGAGTTCTTTTGCTTCGATTGTTTGGCCAGATCGGCCATGCTGTTCAGTTTGAAGGCATTGCCCGCATCGCCATAGAGCAAGTCCTCCTCGTCCTCTACCTTCATGTGCGGCTCGGCCTTCATGTAGCCGCCAAAGCTGTTGGCGAATCCCGCTCCCGTACTCCCTGTCAAATTGAGCACATCATCCGCTTTGCACGTGAATAGTCCGGATAGATCCTTGTACGCCGCTATCGCAACCACAGCTGGTGAACTGCTGATCGTATGCTTGTTGATGGCCAAGCGTGGTGTGCCACGCGTCTCACGCAACGCCAACGTAATCACCTGGCCATTGAGCACACGCAGACAGACATAGGGATCGGCTATGGACACCTGTACCACGGGTGAGCCCACATCGATGGGCACGTTCTGGATGAGGCGGGTGCCCTGCAGCAGTCGCACATGACGCGTGGTTACCTGCGTGGCAATAGAATGTCAAGTTAATGAAAGTACAAAGGATGAGTAGGTGATATTGCTACAATATAATATGATTTTACCTGCACTATAAACCGCTGCTGGCCGAGATTACCGACATATATGGTCGGCTGATTGACGGTGAAGCCGGTGTTCTCAATCTCATTGATCTCCTGTCCCGTTTGCAGCACGAGCGTCGAAGATCGCTGTGAGAGTAACATAAAATCATGCTGCTCCTGGCGAGCTGTTGACGGTTTGCGTGTTGCATCATCAAAGACCGTCCACACATCCAGGCAGCCATCCAATTCGAAGCTGGTGATGATCTGTGGATTGATACAGTTGACGAAAACAGAGAGCGCACCATTTTTGCTGTGTCCTGTGGCTGCGACAAGCTCAATCTTTAGCTCAGTTAAGTTCTCGGCATGTGGACGCAATGTGGTGCCATCCTCTTCGAACTCCACACGCTCCCCGGCGCACATATAATTAATGGGAGCCACATTGATCAGACTGTCGCAGACCTCGAAAATGAATTTGCGGAGTTGCAGCACTGAAGCCTTGGCACCCGAGCCATAAACCTCGAGTTCTTCATCCTCAATTCGACGCGATTTGGCTTGCGATGGCGCCTCATGCTGGTCCACATCAAAGACCTGCTCCTCATCCAACTGTGGAGGCGATTGGTCATTCGATTGCTGCTGCTGCTCCACTACGGCTGCAGCTGCCGCTGCTGCTGCTGCTGCCGACTCCATGTCATCCAAGGTAATCACTGTGCTTTGATCCTCTTCGGTGAAGTGCAACAGCAGCGAGTTGCCTAACCGAGAGCCAAGAAAGATGTATTCCGTGTGACAGACACAGATGCAGCTGGTGAGCACACTGGCCGCCGCTTTGTGAAAATGGAAATTACGCACAGTTCGCATGGAGTCGACACAAAGAGTCAACACATAGAGATCTCCGGTGCGCAGCGATATAACCAGCTTATCCACATCAATGAAAGCGAAGTTCGCACAGTCCAGGCTAAGGCGCACATTGTCCTGCGGCTTGAGCGGAAAGCTGGTGCTGTTATCAGCTGAGCTATTCAAGCTAACGCCATATGGTGGCACGCTCTGATTCAGATAGATGATCGCATTCACAGTCATAACCAAACAGCCACCAATGGGCTTCTGTATGGGAAATACATGCAGACAATCGTATGGCAAGCTGTTTACCGTCCAGATGATTGGATGCACGCGTTGCTGTATGTTCAAGGAGATGGCCACCAGTACGCAGGTGTCGGAGCGCACCTTAATGCGGCCCGCACAGGTGCGTACCGGCTCATAGAGTATCAGCAGTGTTGGTTCATAATATCCATGCAGAAATTGTATGTCCAGCACATTGTCCAGCTTCTCGTCGAGATCAGCGAGGGCTATTAAATAGGATGCCATAATCGGCGTTCGTGATACCAAAGCAGTGGGCGCCTTCTTAATGGGCTTTACATCTGCCAGCTCGATCTCGTCCAGACTGTTGTCCTTGCGAAAGGGCAGCACCACCAAACGCTTGCCATAGACAAGCATCACAGCACATCTCGCATCTGGATCCACTCGCACTACGGGCACATGATAGCGGCCTGTCCAGCCGCCTCGTATGTCTTCCTCTTCGAAGTAATGCAGCGAGAGTGTTTTTAATGTTTGCGTATCTGCATCCAGCTGCAACACCGACAACTTTGCATCCTTAAAGCTCACAAGCAAAGCATCTCGCATTCCACCAGCCAAGGAGACGCTTTGTAGCGACATTACATTGCCATAGAGGGAATAGCTGGCTAAGCATTCGAGTCGCATTTTAGGCGCCAGTCGCATTTCGGTTGGATTCAGTTTCTGGCGCTGTGTCGCATCCACGTTGGGTGCAATACGATAAACTTTGAGCACATTGGCACCGGCGACGACCAGATTCTCCTCGGCATTGTTGAAGAATCGGCACGAGATGGCGAATTCCACGGATGTGGCCGCGTGTGTCTGTTTGCACATGGAAAACATCTTGGCGGGTTTGTGAATGATGATTTAAACAAAACAACTAATTAAAACATTTCCCACTCAGCGATAAAATAAAATTTCTGCCGGCGTTGTTTACATCTGTTTGTCCATCTGCAAAACTATCGATAGTTGCTATCTTATGGATGGTAAGATCTCGATCCGTTAAACGTGTCCAAATAACAAGAACAATGCGTCTAATATATTTAGGCCAGCTTCCATATTAATTATTTGCTAATGTCCTAATTGTCATAATGAAAAAGCAATTTACTGTATTTGCTCATCAACTATCGCAATGTCGCACTATCGATCCATTAGCAATTCAATAAATTATGTTTAATTAAGAAAATTTACTCATTTTCAACGCCTTCACTGCATATATTTAAACATATATCGCAATGTAGCGATATCGATAGTTTTGGAAAATAACAAGTTTGGTCACTCTAGCGATGTCATCAATATCGATAGTATTGACAATTGTTTAGCAGCTCTAGTTCTAGTGTAGTGCAGTTTTTAACATCCCTATTGCTCTCAAACTGGGAGCCCAATAACTATAATTTAACCATCAAATAAATAGGCTTTAAATATTAGAATGTGAAACGGCAAATGTGTGTTATATATGCTTAGTTTTTAGTGTACAATATAACAACAATTTCATTCAATTAAATGAAAGCTATTTTCTTTTTTTTTTGCTGCGTAGCTTCTCTCCGTGCGCGTAACAAAGACAGCGGTTGGCGTGCAGCCAAAGCATATGTAAACGCTTGCGTAAGAAAGAGTCGACGCCATATAGCACAAGAAGCAGAAAAAGAATCCAAAATCTTGTAGCTCTCTGCTTCTGCTTTTGTTTGTGTCTTTGCAACAATCATTCAAAATTTTAATTTTTTTTAAGTCGGTGCATAAGAACTAACATTAATCAAGTCAAAGTGTGGATGCAAGTTAAACTACTGCTGGAGTAAAACGCAATTAGCAAAAGCCAAAACAAACCACGCAAAAGTTTTTTTATATGTGCGTGCATGCGTGTGTGTGCGCATTATAATTATATGTGTGAGTGTGTACGTGTGTGTGTGTGTGAGTGTGCATGTGTGTGTGTGAGCATACATATGTATTATTCCTGCAGGGGCAAAAGCAACAAACCAACCAACTTTGCTTTGCTCTCTTTTTAATGTTGTTGTTGTGTTTGTTATTGTAGGCAACAAATTCACGGCGGACACACACACGTACATATATTAAAATATATATATATATATATATATATTTATATATGTATATATAAAAAGGAAAAGGCAAAGAGCAGCAAATGAAAATTAGCGTGTGTAATAAATGTGTGTGTGAAAAGTGACTGGGCGTAAGGGTTTTTTATCGTAAAGGTAAAACAAAACACGGACCAAAATAATTGTTGTAAAGCTGTTGTTGTTGGAGGAGGCAAAATTTAATTGCCGCCCATCCCGGCGCCCATTGAAATGGCTAAGACTGCTGCTGGCCAGGTGAGTTGCTGTTATTATTATTTAAATACATAATCTTTATATATATACATATATATATTTTTTTAGTATGTTCGTAAAAAGCATTTAAACTGCCGCCTGACATGGACCCTATAACAGAAACATTGATACGAAACATTATCGAGCCAAGTTGTAAATAGCTAAAAATATATGAATATGAAAACGATAACGCCGGATACATTAACATCAGCATCAGCCGCGCCGCAACATCATCAGCAGCAGCAGCCGCAGCCTCAACATCAGCAGCAGCTGCAGCTGCAACAACAACAACATAAACAACATCTGCCCGCCATCATTCCACAACAACACATAACACCTGTGATTATGGAAGCAACAGCGCATGTGAATCTCGTGGATGATGACGATGAAAAGGATCCACTGGCATTAGAGCAGACAGTAGTAACAGAGGCGCCACAGCAGCAACAGCAACAGCAGCAGCAGACAATTAACTCAACATTGGCGAACAAGCACACACATAGTCTGAGGTTGGCAGCTTATTTATAAATTTATACATACATTTATATATTCAACTCTCTTTCTATTCACAGGCGCCACCTGCCACGCATCATTGTGAAACCTATACCACCTGAGAAAAAGGCAACGCCACCCAGTGAGGATGTATTGCTTAATGCTGGTCTACAGCCACCGCCACCGTTGTTTGTGCCAGCAAGCATTGCCTCGACAACGGTAACGGCAACAGCAACAGCGAACGCTGCTGTTGCTGCTGCTGCTGGATCTGTTGCAGCACCTACACCCGTGCGCGGCATCAGCAGTCGACGCATACAACAACAGCAGCAAGCCAAAGCAGCTGCAGCAGCAGCGGCGGCGGCAGCAGCAGCAGCAACAGCGGCGGCGGCCGCAGCAACCAATGCAAATGTGGCTGCCTCACCAGGCAGCGGTAAAGCAGCAACACAAACATCCACAATGCGTGAGGTGTTGGCTTCGATACCAGGCTTTAGTGTGAAGCCGCGTCGTCGCAGCAACAAAAAATTAACGACAGCCGCGCAAATTGAACAGACAAAAGATGGCAAAATCGATTTGGAAACACCAGATTCGATACTGGCATCGACGAATCTGCGCGCACTGCTTAACAAGCAAACGTTCTCATTGCTGCCGCCGTTGTATCAACATAATCTCATACAGTTGCTGCCGAGCGTGGATCGTGAGGCCAGTGAGGTGGTGCAGCACCAGCAACAACAACAACAACAACAGCAGCAGCTACCATTGCAGCCAGAACAACCAAGCACCAGCAGCAGCACTACAGAAGCAATTCGTTTAAGCGCCTCCTGCCTGAATAATGAGTTCTTTGCTCGCGCCTGTTTAGAGTGGCGTGAACGTCTCAGTGAAGGCGAATTCACGCCCGAGAATCAAATCAAGCTGAAAACGGAAGCGGAACGCGAAAAGAATAAGTTAGATCCATGGAAGGTTAAGCATTTCGAGCCCTATTGGGGCGAGAAGATTGCAAAGCGTGCGCCGAATGTAAACCCGCCTAGTAGCAAAATAAAGATGGAGCCGATAAGGCAGCAACAGCAACCAGCAGCTGCAGCACCAGCACCGGCACCACCACCAATAACAACAACAACAACAACACAGCAGCAAAAACTACAACAAGCAACATGTGATAATGAGACTGAACTGAAATTTAATACGGTAAATAAAAATGCGGTGTGGATAGTTTCTTAACTTATAATTAACTTATTATCCTAATCTTTTCCAGAGCACAAAGTGCGAATTGACAACCACAAGAACAGAAGCAACAACTGGCAGTGCCGCATCATCAGCAATAGAAACAACAGCAACAACAACAACTGTCGCAACAGAAACATCAATCAGTAGCAGCAATGCTTTAACGGAGCAACAGCGACGCCTGCTAAAGCGACCATCAAGTAGCCCCTCGCGACGCAAACGCAGCGATCCGATTAATATGGCTGAAGATCAGGAAGAGCTGCCCAGCACGTCAAAAGAAAGCAAACAAATGAAACGTGAATTAGCTGATATTGTTCCTAATAATGCCATGGCAAATGTACCAGATGTTGTTGATCATGTAGCAGTAGCAGTAGCGGCGACAACAACATCACCTGCAATAACTAACAACAGCCAGCAGCCACTTATCAACAGTACCTGTGATAAAATTGAGACACCTGATGCACAGACAACAATAGTAGCAACATCAACATCAACAACGACAGCGACACCAGCAACCTCAACAATCACAAACGCAATACCAGCAGCAACATCAACCGTTGCCGACCCAATCAACAATTTTGCGGGCTATTTACAAAATGTAGAGCTGGCAGAAGGTGCGTATACTGTAATTAACTTGAAATGTTTTTTATTTCATTGACAATTTCATGTTCTTTAGATACCAAAGCAATGGATAATGTTGCGACGGAAGCAACAGAAACTGCCTCAACAACAACAAACAGCCATGATTTTGTATTTGCCGATACGATTGATCATGGTAAGCTTTTTTTGACTATTTGAAATGATAATTAAAATGTAGTTAAATGGTTTTGGTTGTTTGTATATTTCATTTCTGAATTATGACTGTTTATTTTTAATTGTTAAATCAATTTGTATATTGTGTTGTTGTTTTTATTTGAATTTTCTACTTTATTGTATATATCTCGAATTGTTATTTAAGAATCGTTTGGTTGAAGTTTCTATAATTATTTCATATATCTCAGTTTCATTTGATTATAATAGTTTGTTATTGAAATTCAAAATTGCTTTTTTTTTAAACTTTAATAAATGTTTATACTCTTGTATTTATTTGGGAAATAATTATTTGAAAATTTCATTATATATTTTTATTAATTATTACTAAATGTATTTAATGACAATTTTCATTAGATATAAATGTCTATTTTATTTATCACTTATTATGACAAACTCACCTAATGCCTTTTTCCCACTCTTGCTTCAATGTCCGTTCTCCATGCAGCCTACTTCCATGATCATCAAGCAGCCATCAGCCACGCCTACTACTCATCATCATCATCGCCCAATTGTAATATAATCATTTACATATTTAGTTACTATTATCAATGCTTAAATTCTTTCTTGTTTGTTAACCTTAGCGACAGCAACAATCATCAAGCTGAACGATCATTGTGATAAGCAGCTGGAGGATTCGGGAATGACTCTAGCTATGTCTATGCCCTTGGCTAGCAGTTCGACAGGCTCATCGCTGAATAATACAACGCCTGCCAGTTCGCTAGCATCCAGTAGTTGCACGTCCTCTTCGTTATCATCGTCGCTCTCCTCGTCTTGCTCCAGCAGCAACTCGTCCTCAACGGCTCCAACCACAACGACAGCGGCGGGAGCGGGAGCTACAGCTACGCCGCTATCACTGGGCACACCGGCGGAAACGACACTGGCCAATATGCAGGCCATGCTCAGCACGGTAGCTACGCTCCAACAACAACAACAGCAGCAGCAGGAGCAACAGCAGCATCAACAGGTGGAGATGCCCGTGGAGTTAAACTCAAGCGAAATGTTTCAAAATGTGCAGCACGATTGGAATTTTGGTGGCATCAAATTGCTGGCTGCAGCACCGACGCAAGTAACTGACAACGCAGTGGAGCGATTGCAGCAACAGGTCGAGCAGCATCTGAATCATGAGGATATTCAATTGATGGATGTTGTGCATGAAGCCGACGAGGATGAGGAGGAGGAGGAGGTGATCGATGATATGGTCGAGTGTCATAATCTGCTGGACAATGATGAAGATGATGACGGAGATGAAATTGTGGACGAGGACGATGAGGATGTGGTTGAGTGCATCGAAGCGGAGCAACAGGATCAGGACGAGCTAATGAACGAAATGGTGGAACATGTTATGGACGTCAGCGGTGGCGATGCCGTGCAAGATATTGTGGAGAAGCTGCAGCAACAGCAACAACAACAGCAGCAACAACAGCATCAGCAACAGCAGCTACAGGCGCAGTTGCAAGATGTTGTGCAATTAACGCAGCATTCCTTTATGCCGCAGGGTCACAGCAGCGACTTTGCGAATGAGGTAAGTCAGCAAAGCAAGCATTAAAATTGTAGTTTCATTTTAAATCAATTCACAGATCTCTCACGAAATGCTTTGTGATGCGGTGCCTATGTCCGCTGCCGAAATGGAAGTCTCCAGTACAGTCATTACGAACAGCAGCAACAGCAACGACAGCAGCAACAATCTGAGCCTATGCAGCAGCAGTAGCAGCAGTATTGCCATCAATCAATTAGCCCCACAGCCAGCTGCTGCTGCTGCTGCGACCGCTGCCCCTGCACCGCAGCAACAGCAGCGTCAAATTTTGGTGGACTCGAATGGACAAATCATTGGCAATTTCTTGCTGCAGCAACAACAACAGCAGCAACAGCAACAACAACAGCAGCAACAGCGTCAACAGCAGCAATTACAACAACAGCAGCAACAGTTGCTGCAACAGTTCACATTGCAAGCAGCCGCACAGCAACAACAGCAGGCAACCAGCAGCAATTCGGTACATAAGGCGTTGCCTGTAACCCTGCGAAAACCCTTCGAAATTAACAGCAATGGTGCACAGCAATTCTTAACGCCCAATTTGCTGCAGCAACAGCAACTGGAACAAAAGCAACAACAGCTGCAACAATTTGCCATACAGGCGCAGCTGCATCAGCGACAGTTGCTGGCACAAGCAGCCAACAACAATCTGTTGCAACAACAGCAGCAACAGCAACTTCAGCAACAGCAAACTTACCAGCAGCAGCAGCAGCAACAACAGCAAGCTGTGGTTCCACCCAAGTTCATAGCCAAGCCGCTGAATATCATATCCATGACACGACCCGCCAATGCGTCACCCAATGCAGCCGTAACAGCAGCTGTGCCCACACCAGCTACAAATAATGCCCAAATTCCGTCCAGTTATGCAAATGTTGTGACAGCGCAACAGCAGGTCAATCACAACAGCAACCTGCAGCTGCAGCAGCAGCAGCAACAACAACAAACATTGCAGTTGCAGCCCGTTGCAACAGTTAACAATGTGCTGACCATGAAAACGCTGCCACCTTCGGGCGTGCCCACAACCATTGCCCAGCAGCGACTGCAGCCAAAGATGCCCACGGGGAAGGGGCGCAAGGCAACAACCAATCGTTTGCCACCAGGAGCTGTTAACCTCGAGCGCAGCTATCAAATCTGCCAGGCCGTCATACAAAACAGTCCGAATCGTGAGAACCTCAAGGCGCAGCTGCGTCCGCCAGCGGCCATACTCAGTCAGCAGCAGCAACAGACGACGACGACGACGCCAACAACTGCAGTGAGCAGCAGCAATGCAACACTTAATGTGTCCACAGTGGCAGCCGCACCCTTGAACAATGTGCCGGCAGCAGCTACTGTCGCTGTATCAGCACCAGCTCAAAATCTGCTCAAGCAGGAGGAGCTGCCAGCCCTACCGCCTAATGTGCTAGGCGTGGGCAGACCGGGCGTCTATAAGGTAAGTGTTGCTATAATTATTTATCAATTTGTTAAATCTGTCAGCTAAAAGAGAAAACAATTTGTTTGTCTAGGTCATAGGTCCACGCATGAGTGGCTTTCCGCGAAAGAAGTACGTGCAGCGCAAGCCCTCTCCCACAACTGTGATGCGGCACTTGCTGACAGCAACGCCTGGTGCGTCGAGTCCACAGCAGCAACAATTGGTCACGCAACAGTCCAACCAAGAGCAGCAGCAGCTGCTGCATCAGAACGGCACCGGTCAATATGTGCTGGTGCATCGCGCCAATGTGGGTGCGGCTGACAATCAGGCTCCGCGTGCTTCTAGTGCGCCGCCCTTACATCAAAATCAGGTGAGTATTAGAAATTTACTACATTTGAACAATAGACTTAGTTATCCCTTTATTCCTTCCCAGTTTGTTGCCGTTCAGAATTCGCTGCACAGCCTAAATGGCATTAGCTTGGGCGGACGCGGGCGTCCGGCTTCAGTGGACAACAATAGCGCAGGCAACGATGCACTGCATCATAACGAGCTGCAGCAACAACAGCAGCAGCAGCAACAACAACAACAGCAACTCAGCAATGTGAACGCGGCTGCGAATATTGTGCGGCGCAATATCGCTGCAGGTAAATTGGTGTATTATTAGTGCTTAGCGAGGTACGTCTTTCAAATCACCCCACACACATACATCAAAATTTTAAATTCATTCACAAATTGGCACGTCATCATATTAATTAATTTCCATACTAGATTTGTTAGATTTATCAACTATTTGGCAAACAAAAAACAATATCTCCACGTTGACTCCTACTTTTTTTTGTTTCCATGTAACCATTTGCGTATGCGTAACGAGTATGTAAACTGCATGCTTTTATTTTGAATTTATGTGCATTCACAGTTTGATTGTTAATTGAGAGAAAATGTATTAGAATAAGGGAAAGTTCTCTAATTGATGTTCAGATATAGATTTGTGTAAATACCTTCCATTTGTATCAGCTCAGCAGGAATACGAGAAAATTGTATAATTGATGTTCCGATATATATTTATATTTATTTATTTATTTTGCATTTGCAAGTAATTTGTAGTGTAAAATATAATATTGAATAAATTCTTTCCTGTATTCAAGCAATAGTTTTCTAAAATATGTGTTATCTAGAGAAATATAAACAGTAAGACAAACAGTAACAAATTTCCATTATAAACCATAAACAATTGCTCAACGAGCTCGCTTTACCCAAATATCTAAAATAGTTTGAATGTCGGAAAGAATGCAAATAGAATCAACATAGTTAAAAGGATAAGGATAAGATCAATGATCAATCAAAATAAGTAAAAATCACAGCTAATAGGTATTTTTAATATGAAAATAACATTAAGGAACTTCATGCCAAGCATGCACAGTTCAGCTCTTAGTATCCTCAACTGTGAATGCAACAAATGTATTTAAGTATGTACAATTGACATTTATTATTATTAGTTGTTATATTTTTGTAATATACGGTAATATATATATATACAAATAAGTAAGTTTTCCGTTGAAACTCGTACAGTAACTAATACCGTGATCTACTTTTGATAGGTACGAACATTACCTACATAGACAACAACAATTCGTCGGCAACTCTTATGGATGCGGGCAACAACTACATCGTGACGACTACGGCAGCCACAACAACGGCTGCCGGAGGTGCAGGAACGACGCAACAAACACAGCAGCAACAACCGCAGCCACAACAACAACAGCAACATGCTCTAATCCAACTGCATCAAAGCGGAGAGAACACGCCGCCCGGAAACGAGGCGGCCAACAATGGTTGTGCATGTGCTTTAAACGCGATGGTCATATGCCAGCAATGTGGTGCATTCTGCCATGATGATTGCATTAGCGCCTCGAAGCTGTGCGTGTCCTGTGTGATCAGATGAGAGCTAAGCCTCCAGATGCAACTTGACAACGTATTATAGTAATATATAGAGTTAAACCTATTTAGATGCAATGCTAATGCTATATTCTGTATATACATACATAAATATATATATATACATATAACTATGTATTGAATGGCATGTCGAAGAATCAGTTCGAGAAAGCAAGAGTATACAAAGTTGAATACCAATCACTCATTTTTTACCCAGACAATTTGTAAGCTAGACTATAGAAGCGAAACCCAATTATAAAAAAACCAAGTGCAGAGGCTTAGATACACTGAAAAAACGAAAGCTAATGCTGATAAACGCTTACACGAAAAGCAAATACCTTTTGTATAAAGAAAGTAGCTATAAAAAAAAACAAAGCTTAATAATCAAGCAAGTGTTGTGTATTAAGTGCATGTTGCGTACTCTTGAAGAAAAGAGTATAACAGATGCACATAAAAAATGAAAATGAACAGATAAACAAAAAAATAAAACACTCATTGTAATTTAAACAAAACAAAAACAAAAAGGCAGCGGCAAAAGCAGCAACTAAAACCAATAAAAACCAAGCTATGTAAATATTTATGTTTAATATTAAATGTAATTTATAAATGAAAAATGTATATATATACACAATATACAGATATATATATATATATATATATATATATATATATATATATATATAAATGTGTATATATATACATATATATGACTATGTGTAATTATGTTTAAGCTAGAATTGAGAAAAACTTCAAACTTAGGTTGACATATGCCTGAAGACTATATTTTTATAATTTGTCGCTGCAGTTGATTCGTTTTTAATCAAATACATAAGCAACTACATAATATACATACATATACATACATGCAACTACAATACACATACATTTACATAACATACATATATATTTTACTGTGTAATTTTTCGTAAACCTAAGCTCTTTTTATTTCCCTAATTCTAAGTTTATCATCCCACACAATCCACAAATTCAAAAACAAAAAAAAACATCTCTAGCATACACATAATATAGCGCATAAAATTAATTGTAATTTGCATATAAAAAATTGATTTAAATGCATAAAACTGTTGATAAAAGAAAAACAAAAACAAACACACAAATATACACTGCAAGAACAACAAAATATAAATGTTAATTGAGAAACTAAAATGCAATTTAAAAGTAAAAAACAACAAATATTATATAGAGATGAGGAACAAAATTTAACAAAAAAAAAAGTAAAACAAAAATCATTTTGCTCCTAGATGCACTCAAAATTAACCAATAAAAATTATTAAAAATAAATTGAGAAATAATGAATCAAAAATTACAATAATAGAGGTATAGATACGAGGGTAGTCTGAAAAATGGTTGGAAGCTCCTCAGACATTTAGCGTTGATAATATAGTTTGTGGGTTTAAATTTAATTTTAACAAAAACTTTTATTTTTGGCTAGAAAAGGAAAAGAATTTAGTATTTACAAAGGCAATTGAAAAGTGGAAACAACAGAAGCAACAATTGTGGACAACTCGGCCATGGCTCCGTTGCCTGTATCGCCGCACATAAGAGTTTTCGATATACAGGGAATTTCCTTGTAGCCCCATTGAACTAGTTTGTCAATCTGCTCGCGCGTAATGGGATGATCGTACATGCGTGTATTCATGGCAGGGGCAAAAAACAGCGGCTTCTCCAAATCCCAAGCACGCACCACACACAGCAGCAAATTATCGCAAATGCCCTGCCATAAAATATATTTTACTATATTTATCTAATGTTTAATTTGAGATAAGTTCATCTTACGCTGGCTATTTTGGCTAGTGAATTGGCACTGAGGGGCGCAATTAACAAAAGGTCTGCCCACTTGCCTAGGTCAATGTGCAGTACCGGATCGCCGCGTTGATTCCATGTGAGCCACTCATCCCGGTCATGTAAAATGGGCACATGCTCCGGCACATCCTCTAGTTCAAGAAAATGCTTAGCATGCTCCGTTATGATAACTTTAATCTGGGTAAAAAATTACCATTTGTTGGTGGTCGGGAAGAATGGAAGCATATCTACACTTACGTTAAATTTGTAGGGCAGCTTGTCGTCGCTTAATTTGGATATTAGTTGTACCAGCTTGATGGTCGCCACGCTGCCTGTGGATGCAATTAAAACATTGCGTTCCGGCTTCATTGTTATTGTTGCTGCTGCTGCGGTTCTTTCGCTGTCGGTAGTTCCTTTTCCGGAAATCCCAGTTTCACCCATTCTGTTTTTTCCATAAGATTGTTTTCCATGCGACAGCCCAAATATTCTTTCGCTTCTGCCCGGCACTTGGAGTTGTCGTTGTCGTTACGGCGCAAGCAACTGGCGTAAATCAAGAAATTCTTCTTACACAAGCTCTCGTGATCTAACGGAAAGCTGCCCTTCTCTGGCGCTGTGGGTACGAACTTCTTTTGATTGTAGATCTGTGAAGTCATTTGAATACTTTGCTTATCTTAAAACCTTCATAAACGATTGTGCGGAAATTATGAAATAGATAAAAAGTAAATATAATGCAAAACAAAAGCAACTGTGAATTGGTGCGGATGCCACAGTTTTACAATTTATATGGAAGTGGCAACACGAGTAAAACAGCTGGCATATGAATAAAAAATGGACGTGTGCATAAAAAAATTTAATTGTGTGAACATTGAAATATTTTTAATATAACTAAGTAGTGTTGCTGAAAAAATACATAGGGCTTGTTTACTTAAAAGAATTCTCGTATTGTCTTTTTATCAGGTTTATGAAGCTGCGTACATTTTTCAAAGTCTGGTAACAGCAAACAGAGCCGGTATATTGCAGTGGCTTAAATTATTTATTAGAATATCAATTTTTATTAGAATATCAATTTCAAATAAAAACGATAATCTTGATTTTTAGGATATTGCAAAGCAAAAACGTGAAAATAGTTTATTTTTAAATTATAATATATTAGCTTCTTCCGTTTCTTTGCCAAGTAGCTGTTTACATCTTGCAAACTCTGGCAACACTGCACACGAAGCCGGCAGAATGCAGTGGCTTAAATTATTAGTTTATTTCATTTCAATACTAATATTAAATACAAATGCAAAGTTTGAACGCGATCCCAATGGCTACATTGCCTATTGTCCTTGTATGGGTAAGGTTTTTTTTTAGAATTTCTTGTTTCAATACCTAAATTTATTTATTGATTGTCCTTTGCAGGACGCTTTGGTAACCAAGCGGATCATTTCTTAGGCTCGCTAGCCTTTGCCCAGGCTCTGAATCGTACGTTAATTTTGCCACCTTGGGTGGAGTATCGCAAAGGTGAGATGCGTTCACGCCAGGTGCCTTTTGACACATATTTTGAGGTGGAGCCACTGCAGCAGTTCCATCGCGTTATCCTAATGTCTGACTTTATGGATCACCTGGCCGATGAAGTGTGGCCTGCCAATGAGCGTATATCCTTCTGTTATATGGAACGCAAAAGCTTGCAGCAAGAAAAAAACAATCCTGATGCACCAAATTGTCATGCCAAGGATGGCAATCCGTTTGGTCCATTCTGGGATACATATAACATTGACTTTGTGGGTTCGGAGTTTTACGGTCCACTGCATTTCGATGTGCGTCACAGTTCGATAGCAACAAAATGGCAGGAAAACTATAAAGCAGATAAGTGGCCCGTTTTAGCGTACACTGGCGCACCAGCTAGCTTTCCCGTGCAGCTCGAGAATCGGGAATTACAAAAGTACTTAAAATGGAGTCCTAAGTATAGAGAAGCCGCTCGAGAATTTATACGTACGGTACTTCCACGTGGTGCATTTATTGGCCTGCATCTGCGAAATGGCATCGATTGGGTGCGCGCCTGTGAGCATATTAAAGATAGCCAACAGCTCTTCGCATCACCTCAATGTCTTGGCTACAAGAATGAACGTGGTGAGCTATACCAAGAGCTCTGTATGCCCACCAAAGAGGCAATTATCAGACAGCTAAAACGAACGATTAAAAATGTGCGTCAATTGCAGCCAAAGAATGAGGTGAAGTCCGTGTTTGTGGCATCCGATGCGAATCATATGATAGCTGAGCTAACAAATGCGCTGGCTCGCATGGATATCAGTGTGCATAAGCTAGAGGAGGATGAGCCCTATGTGGATTTAGCCATTCTGGGACAATCGAATCACTTTATTGGCAACTGTATCTCTTCGTATAGCGCATTTGTTAAACGGGAAAGGGATACGCATGGATTCCCCTCATATTTTTGGTCGTTTCCCAAAGAAAAGGAGCGCCTGCAAACGAAGACTCATGAGGAGCTATAAAAGCCATGACGAAATCTCTCAAAACATATATATCGTACATATATGCCAGCATTTAGTGTTAAGCTAGAAAGTATTCAAGACATTTCAATTACGAGAATAGCCTGACTAATATCCGACCTAACACAACTAAAATATATATTATACTAATTTAATTAAATTAATTTCAATACATTTGTCTTTTATCGGATAATTATAAGACTATTCTCATATAAACTGCAATTAATTAGTTTATGCATTTGATTTTACTTAGAAATTTATTCAAGCTTGGTTTTTCACGCATTCCTCAAAATAATTTATATGATGTAAAACTTTATACCAGCGCTCGTATTTTATTTGTTCTTGGATGTCAGTTGTTTCTTTAATGTATCAGTTTTTGCGTGCGTGCCAGATCCAGTTGTGCAGATGATACATTTGTTAATCCCTCGCGTACGGAGCTAAGATTCTCCTTCCAGGCCTGCAGCAAATCGCGCAGCTGTTCCCACTGTGGTGCACCAAAGGTGCGATGCATTGTCGATGAGATGTGCACCTTGCGATTGGCCTGATCGAGACGCGCACGTACCAGTTTTGTCTTCAGCACTTCAATGACAAATGGTTCCACTTCATCCTCGTTGATCTGCAGCTCCTTGGTCAATGTGTCGAACGTCATTTCGGGGTAACTTTCGGCCAGCTGCATGAATGTCAATAGACGCATTTTCTTCATATTCTGCTCATGATTCAAGCCTTGGGAGTTGACAAACTCCTTGTGATCCTCGTAAAACTGCACATACGAGGGCAGCTTGTCCGATACAAAAATTGACAACAAATCGTGTATAAGATCACCTTCCAGAAAGCGCACAGGCTTAAGTGATAGCAAGGGGTCGAGCAGGAATGTATTGGGATCGGCCAGAGCGGTGACAATGCACTTCATTGCATCCTCACGGGCAACGCACGCATTGTCTGCCGTATATGTCCCCAACAGCTCAATCATCACCTTCGAGGACAGCTCCAGATTGGTATCCTTGGTCACATCGTGCAACAGACGATATAGCTTTTGCATCTGCTCACTAGACGGCGGACAGTTGGCAAACTGCGATTTCAATTGATCGACGCCAGTGAAGACTTCCAGCACTTGATCACACTGCTTGGCCACCTGCACTAGATGATAGTAGACATGATAGCGCAAAGGCGAGGCTGTGTCAAGATTGTTGAATAAGCGCCAAAGCGATTGCAGACAAACTTTTGCTAGTGGCTGATTGGGAGCCTTAGTCATCTTTTCACAATAGGCCAACACAATGTTCTCGCCACGATCCAGCGGTATCTAAAGATGATATCTTTAATGATATATATTCATAACTAATAATTGACTTCATACATACCGTTATCATAATGGATACAATGCTATTTAGTATGCCATCAATTTGCGCTGGTTCGCCGTCTTTGAAGCAAACTTCACATACACCAATTATTTTGTGCAAATCATCCTCGACGCCTTTGTTCGATTTCTCCGATGAGATTTCAGCGCCAAGCTTCTTAAAATACTTGCGCAGCTCTTGCACCTGTAGTAAATACAATTGACAAACTAAATTTAATTTATGTATTTACAAGATTTGTTTTTGCACATAACCTCACTTTAAAGGGTAGCGCGGCACACACAACACGTTAAACTATAATTGTAACATTACCTGTTCATCTAGAGACAGGTCTATAAACACCGGATGCGAAGCCATCGTTTTGCAGAATGTTTAATTATTTATTTTTAGCAGAAGAATAAACAATTTCGCACGCACACGTCGTCGTCGTCGCTGAATTGACAACTCGAAAGGAAAAGGCAAAACAATAACAGAGTTGCCATACTGTGCAAAAATAATCGATATTGATAGGCAAGCAATAACGATAATTTAATTGTGAGATATTTGTTAATTTACCGGGCTGAAAAATGGAAGACCTGAACGACGATTCGTTTGATGATGTTTTGGCATGCATGGATATACCCACAGCACCAAAACAAGCTAAGATACAAACAGCGACTGAAACAGCAACTACCAGCAGCTCCATTACCGGCACAGCTAAGCCGCCGCCATCAAATCCCCACAGTGTTTTAGTGCACACAAAGCAGCGCGGTAATCCCATTCTAAAATCTATTTTGAATGTGCCTCTGGAGTATCGAGATGATATAATACCGGACTATGTGGTTGGTCGTACTGCCTGCATACTGTTCCTATCGCTTAAATATCACAATCTCAATCCGGATTACATATGCCAACGTCTTAAGGCATTGGGAAAGTTATATGAACTACGTGTGCTGCTTGTCCAGGTGGACACACCGGAGCCCCATAATGCGCTCAAAAGCTTAACACGCATTTCCTTGTTAGCTGATTTAACAATGATGCTGGCCTGGAATGCCGACGAGGCGGGCAAAATAATAGAAACTTACAAGCAATTCGAGAAACGTTCACCAGACTTGATTATGGAGCGCGTGGAGTCCAGTCCTCACCAGAAGGTGGGTACAGATTCGGTGGTTAAAAATATTTCTAATTTTTTTCATATACTTCATAGCTTGTTGCGGCTCTGACCAACATTAAACCGGTAAACAAAACAGATGCTGTGACCCTGCTGCAAATCTTTGGCAATCTTGAGAATCTCATTAATGCCAGCGAAGAACGTCTATCCCAGGTGATGGGCTTGGGGCCACGCAAAGCCAAGAAATTGTACAAAACGCTGCATGAACCGTTTCTTAGCAAATAAGCCAAGTTATTTATTACAATACAGCCATTACTTATATTACACACACAAAGACCTTAGGACTATTCCTGCAGCTTCCATATTTTAATGGTACCATCGTCGCTGCAGGAGATTAGTTGCCCGGAATTTACCGGATTCCACTCCACCGCATTCACATCTTGTTCGTGGGCGCTCTCCTCACCAGTTAACAGTTCAAAGGTGGGTGCATCTCGCTTCGATTCGCTGCACTCCTTAAAAATGCGTATACCATCATCACCGCACGCGCTGGCTATCAGACCCGTCAGCTTGCACCAGGACACATCGTAGATGGCACGTGAGTGCTGGCCGGACAGGGTGCACACACACTTCCACACAGTTGTCTTATCGGGCGTTGCAATGCCCGCCTCATTGCCTGGATGATAGGCACGCCAGATCTTAAGTGTCGCATCATCGCTGCAGGAGACCAAACGTTCGCCATCGGCATCGAAATCTATGCTCCAAACGGTGCTCGTGTGCGAGCTCAACGTTGCCGTACAATCCCAATCACTATCCAGTGCACTCTCGGCAAACATCTTGATTGTGTTATCATACGACGCGGAGGCAAGGATTTCCTTTGTCGGATGCCACACCACACGCTTCACATCCTGCGAGTGGGCATTAAGTACTGCGGCACATTCGAATTCATCATCGCCAGCTACTTCCCAGATCCACACAGATTTATCACGCGAACAAGTGGCTAACAGGCCACCACTGCGTGACCAACTGACGCTCTTCACCTCGTTCTCGTGCCCCTCCAACGTTGCAGTGCATTCGTGCTTCGACCATATGGCTGTGGTGGCATCAAAGCTAGCCGAAGCCAAGTACTCACCGCACGGAGACCAGCGTACCTCGCGTATGGTACGCTTATGTCCATCCGATAGTATCGTTTTCGTTGTCCATGTATTCCCTGATAATGACCAAATTCTGATGGCTTTGTCTTCGCCGCAAGAAGCGAAACTGTTTCCCTTCGGATGCCATGCAACGCCCCAAATACGGCCTTTGTGACCCTGCAGTGTATGCTCAAGAATAAGGCGACCCATGCTATAATTATTTTAGTTTTTATCTATATATATTTTATTATATATGATGGCTTTATTGATAACACTGAATACGTGCAGGTCTAAAAAACAGATGATGGTCAACTGTTCAGTTCCGAACTAGTTCGTTTGATGTGATTTCTGGACTCAAATTTTAATCAACAATAATACATAGTAATATTACTATCTTTAGTATATAACATCTGAAAATAAAGATACTTTTTATAATTTGTTACATATTTAGTAGTCTTGCTTAATAGAGCTATTAAAATAAACAACGTAATTGAACTTCTAAGTCAGCTAACTGGCAACGCTCAGCGCTTATCACTGAAGCGCTAAATCTTATCGATAGTTGCAGTCAAACGATAATAGCTTACACTGACCTGTATCCAACAAGTTTTTGCAGTAAAAACAATATTTTCCAAATCGAATAACATTAAACAACTCAACACAAAGCTAAGTAGTATTTATACTAGGCAGCTAAGTAAACGGTGTCCACTGTACCTACCGAAACAAAAGCAGTGCATTGTGAATAGTCGCGAAACTATTTTTCGCTTTATGATAAGAAAATGAACGGTCTAATTGTATTCAATAGCGCCAACGATGTGGCTTATCAGAACTTAAATGGACCACTTACAGAAAAAATATGCAGCATTGCAACTGCGCAGGGTTTGTTGCCGACTCCTGGTGCTCCACTGGACAGCAATGTATTGCTGCAGATATTCAGCCCGATTATAAGCTCTCAGCGAATTATGCATTGTCAATTTGACAATGCGTACGCGAGCTTTCAATGCGAGAACGGCTTCAATTTGACCTTTGGTGAGCTATTGGGCTTTACATTCTTGAAAATAGGCCAGGTTGAGATTGAGCAATTGATGCGGCAACTAGGAGTGGCCATGACACTGACCCGTTACTGTTATGGTGCTAACTTATTTGGCTCACAGGCGGGTGCAATGCAACAGGAGCTGCTGACGCAATGCCTCAACTGCTATGAGTCGCAGCTATGGCAGGAACAGGAGCAGGAGCAGCAGGCCTATTTGCTGGAGGCATTGCCCAAGCTGATCATCAACGCTGAATTAAAGCGAACAGTGCACCTAACATTGGATGCATTGCTGGAGCAACTGCGTCAGACTGGAGGACAGCAACGGGCTCACGCTCTACTACTCGTCTCCAATAAGTTGGTGGCTTTGAATAGCACACGTCAAGCGTTGCCCCTGGCACCGGCTGATCTACTCTTTCTGGCCATCTTATCACGTGCTCTGCAATCCCAGAGATCTCCACGAGCTGTAGCTGTATTTCTGCAAGGCGTGACACACGATGTCAATTCGGGTTGTGTGCCCTGCATTGTGCACCTATCCCGCCTGCATGGCCATCAGGTGTTGTTGCAGCTCATCGAATACGGCCACATGCCCTTGACCAGCTCCATCTATGACACTTTCTTTGTGCTCCAGAAGATTGTCGCTGTGCAGCAGCAGGGTGATGCTGACGCTCTAAAACCTGCCTACGAAAGTCTTGAATCTTTTGTCAGCCAAACACTAACGGCACTCAAGCGACATTTGAAGCAAAAGCACGAGGATTTGGAGAGCTGTCTGAAGAAGTTTACGGCCCGTTGGGAGAATCTGCGGAAGATGTATGTAGAGTTCTTCAAGAGCTACGAACGTGAGCTGCTCGTACGCATTGAGTCGAATTTACCCGCTTTTGTGGAGGAGCTGAAGCAACTGTTCACGCTGTCGTTAGCCAGCTGCGACATCGCCAGCAATCAGCAATTGGATCAACTAGCCGACTCGGCAGCAGTTGTCGAGGCCAAGCTCTTGGAATTTGCCGAATTTCTTGCGGTTAAAGCAGCGCGCAACATCTCTATTGATGCCTATTTGGAGGACTTCCCTGGTCTGGTGCATTTCATGTACATAAATCGCAGCTCTGGGCAAATGTTGGCACCCGACCTACGCCAAGGGCAGCCGCAGCTGCTGCCCAAATCCAAGCTCTGGCATATGGTTGAGTTTACGCGCAACTATTTAAAGAAAGGTCAAACGACAGTCATGTGGAAGGATCGCACATTCCATTACTCGTATTACCTTTGGTTCGAGGATCTCTCGGGTGGCATATTGAAATGTTCACTCGACTTACAGCAACATTTCCTCTCCACCGGCTTTAGCAATGGCAATGGAAATGGAGCGCATAAATCGCCCGCAGAGCCCGGCTCTCTGCCGATGGACTACTACAGCGAGCTTGCTGAGCTTTGCTTCCCAAAGCTGGCCGGTGGCAAGGTACGCGTCTATGAATTGTATTGCATTCATCTGGGCCTCGTCACAGCCACCTGTGCCGTGGAGCATGCACGCCGCCTGGTAGCCACCATCAGCGATGTCGTTGGCGAGGGAACGTTCTGAATTTAGTTATACTCGACGTAAATTAGATATTTATTTATATTTATAAACTTATTTATTTTATAGTCTATGTAAGTTCGATTTTAAGTTATATTTATTACTGTGACATTCCAAAGACAAAGAAAAACTCCCGAAATCTTCTAAAGGATTGCCAATATCTGTTATGAAAGAGATACTATAAAATTTTATAAAGGATTATCTTATTGACGATATCTGACATTATATAGATACTAATTGACTGGTCAAAAGATCAGATCAAGTCAGAAAATATCATATATTAAATGAGTGCAATATGGATTACTTGTTGGTCCTAATCCTAAAAACTCTTGATCTTTAACGCCAAAAAAAAATAAATGCTGTAAACCAAAAATTTAAAACGAATAATTTATACAAGCTCGGTGAAGGTCTGTACCTTAATTACGTTGCGTTAATCTGGTATGCGTGATTATAAATATATATGAATAAATTCTTTCGAAGACAAAGCATTACACTTTCAGATTGTCGAGCAATAAATAAACAATATAAACTAGTAAATAATGAAAACAATTGTTTATTAAATAACATCATTTTTACTGTGTCGCCGTCGCCTCTGTTTGCAGCTCCTGCAATTTCTCCTCGAAGAAGGATTTGCGTACCGTCAGTGGCATGGATTTCTGTCGCAGCATATAGTTCTCATTGCCCATCGCCGTGTAGGTATCATCTCCAATGAGATTTCGTAGTGCAATATTTTTCTTTAGATGCTTATCGTAATAACTGATGCCGGCGGCTACAAATTCTGGTCCAAGTGAGGCGAGTTGTTTGTCAATTTGTGCATCGTCGGTCACCTGATTGAAGTCCTTCATAAAGGACCAACTGCCCAGCCCAAATAAGCCCAAAATGCTGTACAGAACAAAGCGCATCTGTAAAGGCAAAATCAATAGATTAACAACGATGTTACATGGATGTCTCCTTAACAACGTACACTGCCATGTCGTGCAAACAGCTGAAGACGCAGGTTCAAAAAATGTCCAACCGTGTAGACCATAAAGAAGCTCAAACTGGGAAAAATTGAGTTTAAGAGAACACGATGCGTTTGCAGCTGCAGAATGGACTTGCACAGCCCAAAGACCTGTTCATCTTCGGTCAGCACTATGGATTGCTCCAACAGTTTGCCACTGTACCTTAATTACGTTGCGTTAATCTGGTATGCGTGATTATAAATATATATGAATAAATTCTTTCGAAGACAAAGCATTACACTTTCAGATTGTCGAGCAATAAATAAACAATATAAACTAGTAAATAATGAAAACAATTGTTTATTAAATAACATCATTTTTACTGTGTCGCCGTCGCCTCTGTTTGCAGCTCCTGCAATTTCTCCTCGAAGAAGGATTTGCGTACCGTCAGTGGCATGGATTTCTGTCGCAGCATATAGTTCTCATTGCCCATCGCCGTGTAGGTATCATCTCCAATGAGATTTCGTAGTGCAATATTTTTCTTTAGATGCTTATCGTAATAACTGATGCCGGCGGCTACAAATTCTGGTCCAAGTGAGGCGAGTTGTTTGTCAATTTGTGCATCGTCGGTCACCTGATTGAAGTCCTTCATAAAGGACCAACTGCCCAGCCCAAATAAGCCCAAAATGCTGTACAGAACAAAGCGCATCTGTAAAGGCAAAATCAATAGATTAACAACGATGTTACATGGATGTCTCCTTAACAACGTACACTGCCATGTCGTGCAAACAGCTGAAGACGCAGGTTCAAAAAATGTCCAACCGTGTAGACCATAAAGAAGCTCAAACTGGGAAAAATTGAGTTTAAGAGAACACGATGCGTTTGCAGCTGCAGAATGGACTTGCACAGCCCAAAGACCTGTTCATCTTCGGTCAGCACTATGGATTGCTCCAACAGTTTGCCACTGTCCGAGCTCCAATCGATTTGACGATCCCGAAAGCGTATATCTGCACGCTTGATCTCTCCAATACTGTCGTAGCCATAATTTACGGGTACACCTAAAGCAGCACCAAAGCGAAATTTGGTTGTACCCGCTTGAAAAAGATCGAAACCGAACACGGTAAACGGCTTGACGAACTGCCGCTCATGCTTCTCCAATTCCAGTTTATCCATTGCCTGTTCTATACGCTGCTGTACAGCCTTCGGTACCTCACGTTCAATGCCATTTCTATAAGAATAAATTGTAAAACATGTGCCCCATACTTGGATCGTTTGCTCACCCACTGATAACATTGCACAAAAGTGCGGTAATATTTCAGTCCAAGTGTGTGTGGCAAAAAGTTAGCCAAGAAAAGACCGACTGTAGTTGTGCCCGCCGCATAGAAAACCACTTTACGTCCAGTTTCTGTCTTAAAAAAGGACAAAACTCCGCCACCGGTTTTCTTTTGCATCTTTGCCTGTTTTGTAACCACAACGTATCGACCGACCGCCACTGGGATTGATACTAAATATCGAAATGGTAACGATATTAATAAAAAGGTGTCTTATCGAATATTTCTTGAATGCTCAGACATTTATTGGCGCGGCCTTTTAATAATAGTTTCGTTATTCAAAAGTGATCGTGTTTACTTTTCTCTTTTATTTACATTACTAAGGTCAACTACAACTATATTATTTTTGGCCGCTTTATGCCGCCACCAACGTCCCAAACGATGTTCCTGACCAACAGCCACATAAAGCTTGCTGCCATCGGCATTAAAAGTGAGGGCATTTATAAAGCCAGCAATGGGTATGCTAAGAATCGGCTGCAGCTTACGCGCATTCGGATTGCTTAGCCACAGTCGGACGCAGCCATCGCAAGAGCCTAAAATACAAAAATCGAATTGTAATTGAAAAATTGTAATGAAATGTAAGTTTGCAGTTGCACCTGTTGCCACTAAGTCGGTATTGACGACAACGGCAATCGCCGTTATCCAGTTAGCTACGCCATTGTCGCCCTTGCCATGAGCCAATTGCGTTGTGCTGATTGGTTTCTTCTTCAATGCACTCCACAGACTAATCGCACTGCAGTAATGTTAAATAAAATAGACATAAGTAACCTATTCTCTCTGTGTCCATATTTTATACCCACCCATCTACTCCGCCTGATACAAAATGCTCATCATTGATTAGTTTGACGCATTCAATGCCATCCTTGTGTCCATTGTAAATCAGTTGCGACTCTTCTGTAATCTTCCAAATACGCAAGGTGCAATCTGAGCCGCCTGCAGTTATGGCGCGCTCTCGACTCAGTGCATCGATGCTCGTAACAGCTGTTTGATGACCAAATCTGCAATAAAAGTTGATTAGATGAAACTCTAAAGTAGTTATAATCAGATTCACTTACAAGCTCTCAACGTATGCCATTTCATCCACTGACCAAATCTTCACGGAACGATCTTTAGCAGCTGAATAAAGCTCATGAGTGCCTTTACGAAAGACCAGACCCGTAACATTATCTCGATGACCCTTAAATGTTTGCATATGCTTCATCGTCTGCGGACACCAGATTTGTATATTGACTCCTCCTTCGGCTAATGCCATGTACTTCATGTCGCTCGACAGGCATATGGAAATAACATGTGATCTCCGTTTCTTATTTGTTTCGGGTTCCTCACGATGCGGCAGTACATCACCTTTCTCTAGCACTTTGCCACTCTCCGTGCACCACTTGAGCACGTATTGCGACTTTGCCCCTGTGTACAGGTGCTTCCCATCAGCACTAAGGGCAAGGGCGCAGATTGCACTGTGATGAAGCTTGTGCTTTAGCACATTTTTAATTTCACATGATTTAAGATCGGCGGCAATTGTGCGCCGCAGGCGTCCCACACTATCCAAATACTCGGTCTGCAGGCGTTGCTCTACACTCTGGCTTAATTCCCGTTGCTCGGCACGTTCCGCTTCCTGTTTTTCAATTTCCGTAAGATATTCTTTTGCCAGTCTTAAGCGCTTGTCCTGAGCTGTCTCCTCTTCTTCGTCTTCGTCAGCGGAAAATGTCAAGGTACTCTTATTAAATTCCTCATCATCATCACTGGCAATCTCCTCATCGTCCACTTTGGATCGACGTTGCATTTTTGGCCCGGGAGCTGCATTTTGTGTTTTTTTGCCTGGTTTGGTGTTGCCTTTTGCTTTTGTTGCATTAAGCTAAAATGTTTATTATTATTTACTGGTATCTATGTTTATATTTCTTTCCTTTTTAGTTGCTTACTTTACGCTTTTTGTTGGCGGCCACTTTGGCGGCGCCTGGTTTCAGAAAAAACGATGAGGACATTTTATAAACTATATATTCTAAAAAAAAATGTAAACGCTAAACAGGCCCACGTGCATAGTACAACGCGTTTGGTATTTTTTAGCCCCACTCGGTCACAACAGCTGACTGCAATATGTAACAAGGTGGTGACTATGAAATCTTGTTCCTACCAGTGACACCACTTTTATAGCACTGATCACCCGCGCTTTGTATCGATTCAAATTAAAAATTAATTCAGTTTCTTATTCACTACAAATAAAATACAAATTTGATATTAATTGTTAAGTTAACTAGTTTTTAAAATAGAAATTCATTTACTAGATTTAATTTTTTTCCCATTTTTTTTTTTTAATAAAACCACATTTATTTTAGTGTTGCTTGTTTATTGAAATAACTAAGTACTTTAAACATAATTAAAAATATATGTAGATATTTAAAAAGATGAATTAAATCAAAAATGGGTTGAATTCAGTTTTCATTTATTGTTTCAATTTCAGCAAACGCGCATTACATATTATAATGATGGACCAAGCTCTGATTTGTGTAACTGAATATATGTTGACCCGAGTGTTTTAAAATTATCACAAATTATTGTATACATTCTCTTATCGTTGTGTGTAAAAATTTCTTTTTATTTTGCATCATTTATCGTAGTAAAAATAAATTAAGTGTTGCGCGCTCTGTATAGCTTTATGTAAGTGGGAGGAGGGATAGTAGGCGTTGGGTATGCCTACAGAGAACCGCAAAAAATGCGCTCTATTATTGGCGCGTCTGTAAATTTCCTAAAACTAAGTAACGTTCTAAATTAAAATTTTAAGATTGCTAATTATATAGAAAAACACATTAAGTGAGATTAGGAATAATATGCATGTGCCCTCTCACTCTATCTCTTTCTACATGATCGAGCACAGGCCCGACGTTTCGACGCCATTTTGAACTTTCTTCGTTTTCTTAAGCGTTGCCTGTCGCAGCGCTGGCTTCAGTTCGATAACAAGCTCCGGCTCAGCTTCGACTGCAGCGGTTGGTGGTGGGGTAATCGATTTTTGTATTGCCGTTCCCAGACCGCTGACAGTTGCTGGCTGGGATGTTGCTGCTGTCGCCGCCGCCGTTGCTGTTGTCACCGCTGCTGCTGCAGGCACACGTAAATTGTTGCTGTTGTTGTTGCTGCTGCCGTAGCTGCTCCCAATTACGGAAATGCAGCTAATGTTGGCAGGTGGCGCATTTGTGCTGCTGTTGCTGCTGGTGGCTATCTTCGGTACAAACGTGTTGCCTCCACACAGCACAGGAATAGTGGAAATAGTTTGAATGGAATTTTGCTGCTGCTGATGCTGCTGTTGCTGATCGGCATTTCCAGTGGCGCCAATGACGCTTATAGCCGACACTTGCGAGTCCGTTGTTGTTGTTGTTGAGGCACTATTATGACTATTACTACTTGTATTCTTAGTGATATTTATTTTTATTTTATTAACTATGCTAGCCAAAGGTAACGCCGGTGCCGGCCCCGCTGCACTTAAATTATGCGTCTCCTGCGGATTCTCACCATTAAAATCGGCCTCGCTGTTGGCAGCTGCAGCAATTGGCTCCAGTTCCAGTTCATCGTCGTTGGCTGGCAATGAAAGAGATGTCACCGAGGCTGGACGCTCCAGCGTAGCTGGCGATGCAGTCGAATCGATGGTATGGGTTAGCGTTTCTAATCCAAGAGATGACATCAGTCAGTACCAAATATTCATGTAGATATATAGAGACGACTACTTACCACTGCTTAATATGGATATCTCATCTTCTGGCAGCGGCAATAATTGTACTACTGTGCCCACATCCTCAAAGCCATCATCATCATCCTCTTCGTCGTCATCTTTGGGCTCTTCTTTGATTTTTACATTGAGCATCGGCACTTGATCCTTTTCAACATAGTTGTCCAGATCGGTAAAGGGAATGTTTGGCTCTTGTATTTCCACATCTGATTCATTGGCATTCTCTGACACTCTTTGATGATGTTCCTTATCCAGCTGCTGCTCATTTGAAGCCTGCTGCTGTTTCTCTTCCTCTTCGCTGTTGGTTGGCTTCTCTTTGGACAGCTCTGTCTCTGGTTCGCCTGTCACAGCAACGGGCACATATTCATCATCATCGTCGTCATCGACAATCTCTGTAACACTTGGCTCCTCATTGGGCAGCACAATGACATCATCATCATCATCGTCGTCAGCCAACACAGTGCTCGATGCCTTCTTGACATCATCTAAGAATAGAATTAATTAGTATTAAGAACTAAATTAGAATTGCACCTGTGGTTACCCGATTCATCTTCCAGCTTGATCAGCGTATCCATGGCATTGTCATCGCTAGCATTTAGCATATCCATATCTCCATTTACTGTTGCATCATTATCAACAACTGGAGGTGGATTCAGTGAAGTTTTATAGTCTTCGTAGCATAGCGGATGATAGATCTTATCGTCTACACGTATGGCTGAGCGTAGATGCCATTCTTCCAGCTCTTCGTTGTAGAACTGTTCGAATTTCTCGTGGCACATATCACAGCTGCGATCCACATCAGCCGCACCAGCTGCACAGCTGGGTACGGGTGAATTGAGCGAACGTTGTTGGGACACCTCATCGATGGCATCTGGTCCCAATTGTTGACCCTGAGCTTCCAGGAAATTCCTTTCACGCTCTTCGACATCTTCGATTTCCTCGTATTGCTTCCAATCATTGAGATCATAGAACCAACGCCTGGACGTTGGCTTGCGTGTCGAATCGCGTTCCCTTCGATTCTGACGGAAATGCCAATCCAAATGCTGACTATACTTGATGGTCTGCTCTGGTGGGAAGCGCACGCCACAGCTGCTGCATTGCATGCCCAAATACAGGGTGGCTATCACGGCCGCCTGGCGAGCTTTAATTGTATCTGGTTTTTGTAGATCAATGCGTTTAATAGGCTCGGCAGGTGCAGGCGCAGGCGCAGATGCTGCTGTTGCAGCTGTTACAGGTGCTGCAGGTGTTACAGTTGCTGCTGGTGCTCCTGTTGCAGCTGTCGCCTCTTTGCTAGAATTGGAGTTGGTATCCAAAGTACTGCTGCTGCCAGCAATTATGCCAGAGGAGACGAGCTTCTGGAAGAGTTCATCAATGTTGAGATTGCTTAGCGCAGCTACTGCTGTTCCAGGCAAAGGCACAGCAGGAGCAGCATTTGCTGCTACGCCGGGAGCAGCAACAATTGCCGGCTGCTCGAGCGTTGCTGGTGCGGCTGATACAGGTGGAATTGCAGCCACTGGCACTGGCGGCGGTTGTGGTGGTTCCGCTGGCGCCTCAGTCTTAATGTACACCATATCCTGGACGTGCGCCTTGCCCGCCTGCACGCCCTTGGGCAGTGTGCCAAAGCGTATGAAACAATTGCGTCCGCCATTCAGTTTCATGCTCTTAGGCAGTCCGCCATATTCCAGCTTCTGCAGCTGCCCATCTAATAATCCATAAAGAAAACTATCCACGAATTGCAGCGAGTGCTGCTCTGCGCCCAAATGGAACGTCTGCTGGCGGCCATCGAGAAAGAGCGGCACAATTGTGTGTGCATCGACAATCATGTTGATTTTGCCCACAACTAAATCTCGACGCACACGACCAATGTCCACATTTGGCGGCGGTCCCTCCGCCTTAAGCACATGCAACTTATTGCCGATGGGCAGCGAAACAGGCGGTCCACCAAAGTATATCTCATACCAATGATCATCGATATATAGCTCCCGTGATGGATGGCCGAAACGTATACGATGCAGCTGCCCATCCAACTGAAAAGGTTTGTAGTCATCATTGAAGTTGAGCGCTAGCGGCTGCTCATTGTGATCAATGTAGATGGCACGCTGTCCATGCTGAAAGCCAATCTCATGCGGCTCATCGCCATCCATAAATATGATTGCCACTTGATTGTAGAAACGAATCTCCTTACTCCCACCATCGATCGTTATGCTGCGCACCACATCTGCCATGGGATTGTCTAGTGAATTAATGGCTTTGGTTATGTTAACCGTTGGCACTGGCGGCAATGTTAACATATTGGGTGGTTGCGGTGGTGGTGGCACGGCTGCTTGTGCCATAACCAACGGCGGATGCTGCCAGGGCATGCCACGAAAACCAACATTTCCACCACCAGTTGGCGCATTTCGCTTTCCATTGTTATTATTATTGTTATTGTTTTGAGCTAATTGCCAGGCGGCTCGCTGAGCTGCAGCTGGATCCACTTGCTCGCCCCATTTGCTGGGCTTGCGTCGCTTGCCATCGCGCTTGTTCTTCAGCTGTTTAGAAGTTGGCTGCTGCTGCTGTGTCTTGTCGACCATTGGCAACAATTGCGGCTGCTGCTGTGGCTCGCCATCGCTACGTGGCGAACTGGACGCCTGATTCTCATTGCCTTTCAGTTTTGGTATGCGTTTTCGCAACACTGCATCCCTCGCTGCATTCCGCTCCATATCCTCATCATCTGCAGCTGACTCTCGTCGCCGATCCTTCAGTTTGCTGCTCTCATTCATGACCACCACCTTGCTGACTAGCTCCTTGTACTGTTCCGGATTCATGGTATGATTCTCGAACATTTCCTGTGCCTGGCTAAGTATTGTACGCATCTTTTCGTCGTGCGCCTCTTGCGAATCATCGCTGACTTTCAGTTCCGACGACAACTGCTTGAGACGTTGTGCCATCGGATACTCTTTGGATTTGTCTGGCAAAAGAGAAATTTCTAAAATTATTTGGCAACTGACTTGAATTTGAGGAATTACTTACCCGGCTTAGACTGCTGCTGCTGCTTATTGTTGTGTCGCGCTGACTTGGCCAGCTTGGCACGCAGTTCATCCAATGTGGGCTTCTTCACAGGCGGCAAAGGTGACTTGGTGGTTTGCTAAATACAAAGAGTAGAGATTTACTTGACAATTCTGTTAGTTAAATGATGTAAGCTTTAACTACCCACCTTATTAGCCTCCCAATTGTCCATGGAATCATCCTCGACAATAATTACATTGCCAGTCATGAGAATATTTGGAGTTGACTTGACAGGCAGCTCGCGTCGCAAGTCCACATCCTCACTGCCAAAGAGGCTGCAAAAACGTAAATAATTATATTTGATTGGAATTCAGTTTAAGTTATGGCTGCACTTACGCATCAAGTTTGGTGGATTTACTGCGCTTCTGCTGCGGTTGCTGCAGCTTGTCCTCATCCTCATCCGTATCCACATTCGTCGGTAGCTGAGTAGCCGAGCGCTTCTCGCCAACGGACTGCGCCAAAAGATCCGTTGAAGCAGGCGCTGGAGATGATTGCCGAATGCTCGACGGGATTGTGGCTGTTGTTGTTGCTGCTGCTGCTGCAATTATTGTTGGTGCTGAGGCTGTTGCTGCTGCTAGCAGTGTTACTGTTGA
This sequence comes from Drosophila anceps, assembly GCA_035045945.1. NCBI lineage: Eukaryota > Metazoa > Arthropoda > Insecta > Diptera > Drosophilidae > Drosophila > Drosophila anceps. The sequence goes on from JAWNON010000073.1 coordinate 8,301,479, forward strand.
TAAATGCGCTGTAGATTTTTCTAATTTATTAAACGGTTTTTGTATTTTGAACGACACTTTTGTGGGCAATTTGGAGGAAGAACTGCTGTTCGTTGCGTTGGAGGCGCTGCTAGCAATTGTTGTTGTGCTGCTGGTGTTGTTGCTGTTCTCGTTGCTGCTGTTGCCGCTGTCTGCAATTGTTGCTGCAAATGTTCTTGCCGTACCGAGTGTTATGGCCGGTGGCGGCGGCGTTGCTGGCCTTACGGCAGCCGCCATGCTGCCCAATTTGGCAAAGGGCCGCAAATCGACGTCCTTGCTAGATGCATCTAAATGCGGCGAACGTGGCCCTGGTTCAAGTAGTGTGAAATGTGTATCTAGAAATTTGTATTTTATGCTTCCACAAAAACAAAGAATTCTTACGAAAAATATAAAAAGGGCTGGGCGTAGCCCTTAAAAAAAAAAGACTAGAAAAATTACAAAAACTTAACAGGGAAAAGGGTTTGAATAAAATTATAAAAAAAATATATGTTTAAATTGAAAATTTTTAAGAACAAAAGTGGATCATCAACACACACCAGGCACAGCAATTGAGCTAGAAAATTAGTGGAAAATCATAACAAAATAATATTAAGAATAATAAAAGAAGAAACTATTCAATTACATTTCCGTTAGGGAAACGGGTTAGACTAAATAAAAAATATATATATGTGGGTTCTTTAAAAAGTGCCGTTCTACAAATACAAAAATAAATAATAATAATAATAGTAATAAAAAAATAACATATAATATATATACATATTTGGCAAGACGTATATCATGTATTATAATACAACTACAAAATACGCTTTAATCAATTATTTTTCGTTTTATAAAATATTTACGTTTAAAAAATATTTAACTTTTGTTTAGGATATCTTTTCTTTTGTCAGACTTTTTACAAACAAATTAAAACTGTAGTCTTTATTTCTTCTTAGCTTTATCAAAACTGATATCGAGCATATATCATTGGTTTTTCTTTCTTCTTTTAGTTTATCAGTTTACAACAATTTTATCACACGATTTTCTCATTTTTGACAATTTCACAAAGTAAATATACTTAAAATTACAACAAAAGGCGGCACCTGGCTACATTCTTTTTATTTTGCATTAATTAAAACAACTGGAATGCAAAAGGTTTTCACAACGCATTTTTTATTGGATTTGTTTTTTAGTTCTTGTTTTTCTTTGTTTTTTGTTTTCATTTTTAAATATTTCTTTTTTTAATATTAAATTTGAACTTTATCGTTATTTGCTCTTATGTATTAATTAAGAAAATGGCATAGTTCTTATAGGCTTATATAGTTTCGTTTAAAATTTTGGAAATATAAATTAAAATAAATATCTTTGTACTATATCAAATAGTCGCAAAAAGAATTTCCATTCAAGTGGAGCAACGAGTGAAAAGAGCTCACCAAACAACGCCTACGAAAAAGAAAATTGGAAGAAATAACACAGAACGACAGGATAGGTGACAACCCTGAGAGTTACCAGCAAAGTGCAAAGTTATTGATTAAGAAAGTGTAGCTCGAAATTTATAGTAATACACATGAGTTCTGAGTTCTATCTATCTATTTATCTATGAGATCTTTATATTTGTGTTTATTTTTTGCAGCAATGCGACAAGGGCTGCTTTAGATTAAGTTTATGAGATCTTTTAACAAGATTCTGAAGCTTTCATCTTAGATATTTGCTTACTTTATGCAGTGAAATGATCTTTTGCTTTGTGAAAACAATTTATGAACTGAGTAAACTTAAACGTATGTATTAATATGGAATTCATGAAGTGAACTGAATATTTAATATTAAAGATCATAGAGCTTTAAGCAGCTTTTAATATGTCGTGCTCTGCTCAGCCTATGAAGAATACTATTAAATAATGATAAGCTTTCAATTTGTTAAATTTAAGAGCTACAGGACAGCTCTAAACAAAGAACTAGACTTACTGATGTCATGAAAATCAAGCTTGAATCTTGGTTCTATTTTACCTTTGAATGTGGTTGAAAACTGAATATGAATAAAAGCTTTGTTTAGCCAACTACTTAACATTTTCTAAATTTAGAGTTAATTGCACTTTGCTAGTTTTTTCTGTAACATGTCAAGGATCAACTGTAGTTTAGTAGCAGCTTTTCCAATGAGATCAACACCTAACGCTCAATATACCAACCCCAACCTGACCCCCTGATAGTCCCTGTTAAGCCCTCGGTGCCGCCAATTTGGTTTGTAATTTGTGCATAATTCAACTACTTTGTCATTTGTATTGCTAACGACTTGGCTGTTGGCTAACAAGTGTGAGATTAGAATTAAAAATTGTTTCTTACGTTTCTCTAAATCATTTGCTGGAGCTGCTGTTGAGGTTGCTGCTGCTGTTGGAGCTGAAACGGGAATAACCACTGATGCTGCTGCTGTTGTCTTTGTTGTTGGCTCTGGCGATTTGCTACGCTCTACGCTACGCATATCCACGTCCCTGTATATAGGTGAACGACTGCGTGAACGCGCATTGCTCGAACCACTCGATTTGCTGCGACTCATAGATTTGTGTGAGGCGTTGCGCTTCGATTTGGTTGGCGAGCTTGCAGGCGAGCTGCTCTTGCGTTTGCTGTTGCTGCTACTTGCTGGTGAGCTGCCATTATGTGTATATTCCTTGCCCGATGAGTGCTTGTCGCGTGAACTGGACGAGCGTTTGACAGGCGAGACACTGTTGCTATTCTTGTGTCTGAAATCTGAGCCAGATGATGAGCTTGACGCCGTTGAGCTTTTTGACTCGCTGCGCTTCCGACTACTGATGGAGGAGCCGTGATGATTACTGCTGCTGCTGCTTGGTTTGGCGGAACGGTTGCTGCTACTGTTGCCTGTGTTGCGCAATGGAGACTTGCTGCGTGAACGACTAGATTTATGTACTGAGGAGGAGGAAGAGTTGCCGCCTTTATGGCCCTCCAGACGAGGATCGAGCGCACGCATGGGCGCTGCCATGTGTACTGACTGTTGCGGCTGCATTTGACGCGCCAGCCGGGGATCGCGCTGACGCACTGAATTAAGCATAGCTGGATTAATCGGATGTACCTTTGGCTTGTTGACAAAAGGCTGCAAATAATTCACAAATATTAGTTTTAGTACATAAGGATATGCTTAAGCATAAGCCTTACCGGTTGGCCAACTCCCGGTGCAGCAGGCGCGCCTGGACGTACATGGCGCATGCCGCTAGGATAGTTGGGCGGAGGCACAGTTGTCTCTATGCCTGGTGGTCGTAGTACAGCTGGTGGCGCAGGCATGCCAGCGGCCATGGGCGTTACCGCAATTGCATCTGCTGCTTGACTTAGTTGGCGTTCCTGCTCCTTTAAATGCATTTTAGTCTGTTCCAATTCAAGTTCCAGCTTGCGCTTTTTCAACTCCAGCAGCTCTCGGGTTTTCGCCTGCAAGATCTCCTCCATGTCGCTGGACAGCGCCGAATTAACTGGCATAGACACCATGCCCTAAGAAGGAAAATTTATTTAATTATCTAATGAACTATTCTAACTTTTTTGTTTTCATTATACTTACAGTCTTTAGAAAATCAGGATTGACGTGTATGGCGGGATTAACGTGTATTTTGTTGGGCTGACTTGGCTTGGCCGTAATGGGCCAATTGTTATCCAAACGCTTGACTTTAACATCGAGTGCATACATCTTGGATGCAGGAAACACATCGTTCCACGTCTGTCGCAGCAAATACATGCGTTCACGCACTTTCTCCAGCACCTGCGAGGGCGAATGCTGTACCTAAGAATAAGAAATTTAAAGGGATATTTATTGAATGAATGTTTTCACATTTGTTGCTCTCACTTACCGATTCGAAGGCGTTGAGAAATATATTGACTATGCATTGCCCAAACAGCTGAACGTAGCTGCTTTTCACATTCTTAATTATCGAATCAATTAAATATAGTATGGGCAATTTGAATTCGGGCGGCACCTGTTTGATTTGGTAAGATAGGTAAGAATATAAAAATAGAGCATAAGTTTCTACAACGTCGCTAGCGAAGTGTTCGGACACAGATTGAGGCACATCAGCTTCAACAACAACTTCAGTTCACAGTCCTTGGTTCGCGACTGACAATCATTAAGACAAACGACAACGATGACAACGACGACGACAACAACGGCAGCTGCTGGACACAAATGCATCTCCATGTTGAAGGTGAGGGAGCAGTTGATCAAAGCAAAGCATCATTAGAAAAAAAAAAAAAAATATCTACGTAACCCAAGGTAAAGAAACGCCCTTTAACTAACTCTAAAAACCAGTTTTGAAAACTATTTTTAATCATATTGTATTCAAATACATTTCAACAGTGGAAAATAATTTTGTATAAATTTGCATTATACGAAAATTTCTAATATTCATTTAAACTTAATAATAATAAGGAAAAAATATGTATTTAACATAACATAAAAAATATTTTCTAGTTTTTGAGGTCGGGCTCTATAGATACAATAAAATTATTTAAAATATGTATGCCGTTTAAGTTGAATACATTACTGATTTGTTTTGCCTCAGTGTTTCCTTTTTGCCAAATTGTTTTTTTTTTTTTTAATTGCTCGTGCTCTTGCTGCGTGTCAGGTATTTATTTGTAGTTATATAATATTTAGATTGTTTATATTTTGAAGCAATGTTTTGTTTTATTCTTGTATAAAATAAAAGACAACTTGATGACAATTGTTTAAGTATTTTCTCTTTTATTGGAATTTTCTTTTCGATTTCTTTTGTGTATTTTGTATTTACTTCAAGGTATCGAGGAAAAAGAAGAATTGAAATATAGTAAGCGTCTTACCTTGTAGTGGATAAATCAGTCTCTGCTTAAAACCCAAATATAAATATTTCAAGTTGAGTTACGATATTTTTTTTACTTTAAAGTTTAAGCAAACAAACGAATAGATATTGAGAACTAAAAATTATCTATTGATTGATTGGTTAAACTTTAAAATGTTATTTATACAAAGCGTATGCAGATGGGGATATATATCAAAGAAAGTTATATATCAATTATTTTATAATCCTTTCATTGGCATGCCCACATCGCTTTACACCAAAGTCCTGGGCAAAAAAGCCATCGATAATATTACAAGTTATTTATACTCTACACTTCTAGGCAAAATGTTATAAATTAAAATATTTATATACATAGTATACGTAATTCTTAGTCTCAATTGCCGTTTGAGGTACAAGTATATTAAATCTGTTATTATTATTATTCTATTCAATGCTATAGAGCATTTTTCATCTAAATTTGATAGTTTTTAATTTGTTTTCTTTGGATTTTTCCATTTCGATTCAAAATTGGCGATATTTTAGATATTTAAAATATATTACATTTAGACGAAAAAATTAGTTTCTTTTGTACATACTTAAATCAAATGGCAATCGAGCTCTTAGGTTTTCGCAGTTCGTGTTATCGATGACTTTTCAGCTTAGGATCTTTCGTGCCTTCCCTAACTGCAACTAACACACACTTTGGACATGGAGATCATGTGTTAACACAACTGCCGTGCAAACGGCGGCATCCGCAGCAAATGTACGCAGGACTTTTTTGCATATATTTGTATGGTTCAGTATGTCTGATATATGTGTCTGAGTGTGTCTCTCTTTCTGTGTTGTGGCTGTTTGAATTAATTATGCTTTATTTGTTAACCTGGCTGATGTGATATTCCACCACGCGCACAATGACATGGGCATAGTTAATGTTCTCCTCGGCGAGCATGGTGAGCATATTGATGAGTGGCTTGCTATTGCAATTTAAATCCGTAAGACTGGATAAATATTCTTCGCCAATGCGGCGTGCATCCTCCGGATAGGATTGCAATATATGCTCCATAATCGCAAGCTTTCCTCTTGAACAAACTCCCGTGGTGGTTCCCTGTTGTAATCCGTATCAAGATTCACAATAAATTGCAGTTGTTAAGCTGCAAATAAAAAGATTATGATTTATCGATATTTGTTTTGTATATACAACAAATTTAAAAAAAAAAAGATTGATTTATCGATATTTGCTTTGTAGTATATACAAATTTTCGCAACATCCCTAATCATGTGGTCACATACACATACAACTATAAACACTCAATTTTGTGTTCATATACACACTCGCTTTATACACAAATAAAATTGTGATGTGGCTTGGCTTTGCGGCCATGACAAAAAGAAAAACAATACACATGTAAACAACCACACGCAACCAACTAAATATATTTATATATACATACATTCACATACAAATGTATCTGTTCATGGGCGAACAAAAAACACACGGGCCACGGGGCCAGGGGAAGTTTTTTTTCTCAGAAAATATTCAAAATGGCGGCCAGCAGACATGCAAACACGCATTTTTTCACTATTGCAAAAAACATCAAGTTTTCTAATAATTCAATACTTTATAGATTTCAAGTGAACATCTTTGCCAAATAGATAATGTCAAAATGTAATTTTTTGCTGATATTTTATTTTTTTGTCTTTTTCCCACATTTTTTTTTGAAAAGCCACGTTTGTACCAAACACACGCACACGTTTATTTTAACAATATAATTCAAACGATAAATATACGCGGGCCAACATACCTTTTTATATTAATACATTTGTACACTTCGTTTAACGTACTTGAATGCAGTGAAAAATAATTATTGAGCACTTTTTAAACTAAAACAAAATCAGCCTTTGACAACTTTTTCACGTAACAACTGCGATGAATCTGATGAGTGTGCACTAGCGATGTGAAATACGATTGATAACCAAACTTTGACGCAATAATAAGTATCGATAGTAAGTATCACAAATAGCTATTGAATCGATGTTTGTAAACACAGACCCAAGTTGGCAGCGCCACAGATTCTCGCACAACCAGCTGTTGATTGGATAGGGTCAACAAAGGGGCGTTAGAAATCGCCAAAAAAAAACCATATACGAATAGTTAGTTTATCACCATATCCACAAACGAAGCGAAAAATGGACGAGAGCGAGACTTATGTGCACAGCGCCTACCAGGTATCGATAATTCCAACTGATCTACATCACGAGGAAACAATAATCAGAGCAGCACAGTCGCTCGACTGCCTAAACAAAACAATCAACTCAATTTTCGGCCGCATCGATGCTCGATTAGAAAGAAATGGTGCCAAGGTTCAGCATATAAATGAGCGTGTCATGCGTGCCCAGGCTAAAATTGATGCACTTGTTGGATCCAAGAAATCCATCAAAATCTTTGCGCCCGCCCGGTTTCCAGGTAACGGTATCTTAAACAACATACCCGCAACCTTTCCGGCCGTGGCCAAAGAATCAATGGATATTCCCACACCAACACAAAAACAATCAACAACAACGACCACGGAACGCCGCCAACGAAATCGCAATGCTGACTCGGCGAGTGATACGAGCAATGCCGCGGACAATGACTCCGTTTTCTTTCATGTGCGTGGCGAGGAACAACAAAAGACGCCGCTTATTACGGAACGCCAGCTCACGAACAGCGTCACAGGCTTAGGCGCTTTGCCGTCTGCTAAATCAGTGCCAGGTTTGTTGCGCTTCAATAGCGACGAATTCGCCTATGGTAGCGATGATCTAAATGCCTGGAAACGGAAATTGCCGCCACAGACCCATAAGCGAGGTGTCCAAAACAAACCAAAGCCAACCCAGTTATTGGCACCGGCTCCCCACTCGTTGGCACATGGCACCACCAAGCTAACCACACCAGCTGGTGATTTGCGTTATACGCCTGCAGCTTTGGCGGCACCGGCGATCGATGTGCCATTGGATTTACCCGATTTGCCAGGCATTGCGAATGACTTGCAGTATGAGCCCGTGGAGGAGCAAACACCTATTGCACCATCGCATCAATTTGTCGATTTACCCGACTTGCCCGATCTGCCGGAACTGAGTGAAAAGTTAGATGTGACACCCGATAATAACTTGGATATAACAGTGCAGGCAATAGCAGCACAGACGCACATGACCAGAAAATGTAATAAAGGAGCTGTGCCACCAGTTGCGCAAGCTGCACCACCACCGCCTCCACCACCACCACCACCTCCGCCACCGCCACCGCCTGCTCAAGCAATTGCCAAGCTGTCTTCTGATGGCGTCATCAAGCCCATCTCCCCATCCTTGGAGACACCTTTAAACATACCCAATTCGCGGGCACCACCGCCAGAAGATCCACGATCAGAGCTGATGGCTGCCATACGCAATGCTGGGGGTGCACACGGTGGACGCTTGCGTTCATCAGCTGCTGCGCCCGTCAATCCGGATGCAGGTGCAGATGCAGTGGGCAGACAAAATGTTGATGGGACAAGCCGTTCCAGAGCAGGTGGCAGTGCAACCAGTGGAGGTGATCTGATGGCGGATCTACACAATAAGCTTATGCTGCGACGCAAAGGAATCTCAGGCAATCAAAATCCAGCGGAGCAAGCAGGGAATCCCATGATGCTGCAGCTGTCAAAAATAATTGCAGCACCAATGGAGAAAAACAAAAGTTCCATGTCCAGCGATGAGGGCAATTCCGATGATGATGCAGATGAAGATGCTTGGGAGTAGTAACAAATTAATTAGAATTAAATTAATTCCAGCTAAATGTGCCTTGCTTTAAGCATTAGTGAAAATTATTAAAGAACTGTTTTGGGCAGATCGAGCATTAAAAACTGAGTAACTATTTTTGTAATGTAATGTGTTGCAAAACGTGTAAGGTCTTTAGTTTTCTATTGAAAACTATCGCTAAAATTGCACGATAATTGAATGCAATTGTTTATGGTAGTTTGACATGCATAGGCAAAAACTAGTGCTGCAAAAGTTTTGATTTAGTTTTGTAGTAAAGTGAGACCTTATCGATAAGCTTGTATCGATAATTGAGTGGGACAAACACATTCCAACGATGTCAGCTGAATCGCAAGATATTAATGATCTGTTCGACGATATAGTGCTGACCGAGGAAAAACACGCACGTCAGGGCTACGCAGAGGGCATCAGCGACGGTCGTGCTCAGGGCAATCAGGAGGGCTACCAATTGGGCTACGCTCAAGGCGTTCAACTTGGCGAGGAACTGGGCGCCATTTACGGCCAAGTGGTGGCCCAACAGCAGTTACCACATACGGAAAAATTGCAGCGCACATTGCAACAGCTACGGCAGCTCATTGAACAATTTCCACGTGAAAACAATCCCGACAAGGACATCATTGGCGCTGTGGAGCACATTCGGAATACACATCGGCGACTGTGCGCTTTGTTGGGTACCAGAAAAGGTTCTGTACAGGAAACTGTACACACAACACAAGAGCGCAAAGATTACAGTTTCTAGAAGAAGCAGCAAGATGGACGATGTAGAAGTGGTTAAGCTACAGCGCCGCCTAGATGAATTGTTAGAATATATAAAGCCATACATGACTTTGATTAATTGCCACATGGTTAACTATTTAACGGACGACTATTGGAACGAATTTGTGCCTCAGCCAATAAGAGCGGAGCTTCCAACAGCTGAACACGTACAACGAGCCATAGAAACATTATTTTCAACTGATTCGCCTGGACATCAGCAGTTTCCAGCACTTGACCAGTTTTTGGAAACTAGCAAATGCCAACGCTTGTCCAGCAATACGGAACTGTTGACCAGCGTTGAACAACTGGACCAGCTACTAAATGCCCAAATGCAAACACAGCTAAATATTAAAGAATTTATGAGCGCTAAAAAGTGTCATGAGGTACGTACGAAAATGTGAAGTTTTTTAAAGTCTTGCTAATTATAATTTAATTCTTTACAAATCTCAAAATGTTACAATCGTTATTCTGATAGACATAAACGTACAATATCTTTGTATCTATTACTATCCACAGGTGGAATTAACCGCCGCTTTGGTAAACAAACTCGTGATGAGTACAATAGCCGGGTCTACTTGCTATATTGTTGATGCTGGTGATGGCAAAGGATATCTCTCATCCAGATTGGGTTTGGAGTATGGCCTATCGGTGCTTGGCATTGATGCCAATGAGTCGAACACTAAAAATGCCCTTTCACGAGATAGTAAATTACAGGTGTGTACACTTATAGATAAGTACACAAGATTTATTTCATTTACATTTTTTTGGACACCTAATGCTAAATTGTACTGAGAATTAGTTTAATCGCGCATCTCGCCCTCCTCATCGTCATCCTCCATGCCTTTGATGTAGAGCACATTGTTGCAGCGTATCAGCACTTCGCCGAGATTGCCTGTAACGGAGCCTTCGATAACTTCCTCGGTGTTAGCCAGCTGCATGTTCATGTAGCCATCGACTGAGACAAGGAAGCCCTTGTATTCCTGTCCCCATTTTAGTTTAACGAGCACGGGCTTTCCAGTTAGACCATTTAGAAATGGTTTAGGATTAATGGGCATGCCAGCTGACATTTTGTTTGTGTGTTTGTTTTTATGCGAGGTATGGAATGAAAAACAGAAAAACGCGCATTTATTTGCCGGCTAAAACGTTTTCGCGTCGTGCTTGCAGCAATAAGAAGAAGCGCAAATGACAGCTGCGGAGTGGGGTTGAACAAATATATATCGATATATCGACTCGAATATTTTATGTGTTGTGCTTATCAATTTTTTACTTCATTAACCAACACTATTAAATTTATTATTTGAATTAGCGCGCCTGGAACGGATTAACAGAACGTGCCGAGATACTAAACCAAGGCAAAACACCACCAAGACGTGGTAAAAAGTCTTCCACGAAAGAAACACCTATAAATATCCCCACAAATAAATATAAAACTGCATCGATGTACATAACCACCAAATTAAATTTGGCTGATTTACTAAAGGAACATTTCAAGGATGAACTACAAGTAGTTGATCCTAGCATATGCCTTACCGGCTTACATACCTGTGGAAATCTAGCCGCCACCTGCTTGCAGGTCTTTCATGCTCAGAATAATTGCCGTGTACTGTGTAATGTAGGCTGTTGTTATCACTTATTGAACGAGCGCTTCTCGGAACAGGAATTCTTTGGCAATAAGGCATTGATGAAGCAGTCAACGGATTATGGATTCCCTTTGAGTCAGTATCTTCAACACCGTCAATTAAAATTGGGTCGCAATGCCCGTATGCTAGCCGCCCAATCCATTGAACGCACAGTGTCAGCCAAGGAGCTGCCTAACATCTCGCTCTACTATCGAGCCCTGCTCGAGCTTCTGGTTTGCAGCTACGCGCCGGACTTAAAAAACTCACTGCAGGTGGGCAAAGTACAAAAGTTCAAAAGCTTTGTTGAATATGTGCAAAAGTGTTCAAAGAAGTTGAATGCCCCATGGCTGGCTGAAATCAAAGAAGACGAATTGGAGGCTTTGCTGCAGCAGCACGAACCACATCGGCATTATCTGTCGCTCTTCTATCTGCTGCGCATGTCATTTGCACCGGTGGTGGAGAGCTTAATACTTATCGATCGATTGCTGTTCCTGAAAGAGCTGGGCTACAAGCACAGCTATTTAATTGATCTGTTCGATGCTGTCATATCACCACGACACTATGCAATAGTTGCATTCAAGGAACATTAGATTTGACAATGAATTTGAACAGCGTGTGTAATATGCCTCCTACTCTATATAATATAAGTACGAGGGAAGTATAAATAGTCCTGAGAGCTTGACGTGTACATAAAATTAGATTAAAATATTCTAAGATAAAAAATTATAAGTTTTAAAGATAAAGAAAATAAAGTGTTTATTTACTTAAATAGATATAAACATTTGTATAAATTAGAAGTGGTTATCAGCGACTTTTTAAATCTGTAAAATTTCAGACTACCCTCGAATAGATTCGGGTTTTTCAACTTTTTATTGTAAAGCTGTCTATCAGTTGCGTTTAAGTGTTTTGCAAATCTCGACATCTATTTATTTGACTATACAATCTGTTTATCAGTTATCGTTAAGTGTATTATTCAACTTGTAATACCCTGTACTTTTTGAAAGTGTAAAAAATAGTTATATATTTACAATATTGGCTTCTAAATGTCATATACATAATATACGTATACATTACTTTGATCACACAGATTTTTGGAATCTCCCAACGGATCATCTGTATTTGTTTGATAATAGAATCAGTTTAATAATACAGGCTTACAACGTGTCTTCCAGTTGAGCTCTCAAATTCAATAAATTTTCATAATCTTTCTTGTTGAAGGTGACTATAAAAACCTGAAGTCAACTTGCAACGATCGCAAGTGTTTTTCAGACTCGCTGATTGTCGGTACTTGTGATCGGGTGTGAATAAAGTTAATTACTACAAAGTATTTACTAGGTTAGTTGGTGCTAAATTCAAGTGCAAATTCTGCTGAAACTAAAAAGAAACTGTGGAAAAGGACCTGCAATTTTTGTGGATTATTTAATAGAAAATTGGAAACAAACCAAATGGAATTGGAATTATTATAAATTTTTGCATGCTTAGAATAATATCTCAGATAGTCAATTAATATATATTTCATGCATATTTTTATAGACATGAAAAACATCTAAGTTTGTGAAAAATTTAAATTTGATATAAATCTTCGAAGCTCAAAAAAAGGCTAGAAAAAATGTTTATTATTAATTTTTTCTACGCTTATTTATCCTTTCATGACAGAAATATAAAACTTAGAGTTTAAATATTATTTATCTCAAATTAATTTTTTATAAATTTATTAAACAAAAAATTAATTTTGTGAAACTATTTGCAAAAAAAATTAAAACTATTCCAAACTATTTTTTCACAACCAACAAAAATAATCTATCTAAAATTAAAAAAAAAAATTATTTTAAATCAGTTGAATTTTCCTTTTTTTTGATTTTGCTAAATACCAGAAAACTTTCCATTATATATAATATTATAATTGTATGATTATCAACAGCTTTTATTGGGTTATCTTCAGTTCATAAGGCGTAAAATTGAGGAGTTTATCAACGAAGCAAAGAAATAAACAAGATCCGAGTGGAAAAAATTTCAGTATGATAAGAGAAAATAATTGCTTATTAGATAAGGTTCAGAATATATGAGTATATATTAGATTAGCTCAAATTTTTATTAATATTTAATAATTTACTAATAGTAAATAATATATCTTCAAAAATGTAGATGGCAGTTTATTTATAGGAAAGATTACACATACTTGTAATAGATTAGTTAAGATTAAAATTATGTTCAATTTGTTTTGTAGACTCCTGCGAAATGGCTTTAACGGAGGCGCTCTTTGTGATTGTGGGCGCACTTGGTGCTATTTATTTGTGGTTCCAACGGAATCACAACTATTGGCAGCGCAAGGGCATACCCTATATGCAGCCCACGGCCATTATAGGGAATACAGGGCCGGTGTTTACGCAGTCGAACTCCTTTGGCTTGCACATCTCGAATGTGTACAGCGATCCAAGGATGCAAAATGAGGCTGCGGTTGGCATCTATGTGATCAATAAGCCCGGTTTGGTCATACGTGAGCCAGAACTGATTAAATCGGTGCTAATCAAAGATTTTAATCATTTCACCAATCGCTACGGACGCACCGATCCACATTACGACGCCCTTGGCTCCAATAATCTCTTCTTTGTACGCAATCCACAGTGGAAGGAGATAAGGACGAAGCTGACGCCGGTTTTTACCAGCGGAAAGATTAAGCAGATGTATCCACTAATGCAAGAGGTGGGTTCTATCAGCAGGGTTCTATCAGCAGGCTTGACTAATTTTAACTAACTTCCAAATCAAATCAAAATTGAATTGAATTACTTCTTAGATAGCCTCCGATCTAGAGTCCCTGCTAGTCAAAGAGAAACCAGCAAATGAAACCGCATACGTAACCGAAGTTAAGGAGGTGTGCGCTAGGTTTACAACGGATTCCATAGCAACGATTGCATATGGTGTGCGTGCGAATTGTTTGTCGAATCCGAATGCTGAGTTCCGTCGACAAGGACGTAAGGTCTTTGAGCCGACGTTGCCACGTAGCAAGGATTTCTTTGTAGCCTTTTTTTTGCCGAAGCTTGTGTCGCTGCTGCGCATTAAAGTGTTTTCGGACGAGTTTTCCAAATTCTTGCGAAATACCATTGGCCATGTCATGTCGGAGCGCGAGCGAACGGCGACGGTGCGCAATGATCTAATCGATGTGCTCGTGGGCTTACGCAAGGAGGCAGCCCTGGAGCCGAACAAGCCTCATTTGGCCAACAACAGCGACTTTTTGGTAGCTCAAGCTGGGGTATTCTTTACGGCGGGCTTTGAGACGAGCTCATCGGCCATGTCGTTTGCCCTACTGGAGCTATCCAAGCAGCCGGAGTTGCAGCGACGTCTGCGACAGGAAATCAATGAAGCATTCCTCGCGGAGAAAGATGGCAAACTGAGCTACGACAAAATCAATTCACTCGAATATCTGTCCATGGTGATTGACGAGGTGTTGCGCATGTATCCAGTTTTACCTTTTCTAGATCGCGAATATCAGAGCATTGAGGGAGTGGCGGACTTATCGCTAAAGCCCTACTACGATCACAAACTGGAGAATGGAACGCCCATCTTTATACCCGTCTATGCACTGCAGCGTGATCCTAAGGTAAGCTTCTTGTGGTACGAAATCATTCTCTAATCAACCATCTGTTATATATAGTACTGGACCAATCCGAATCGGTTTGATCCTGAACGTTTCTCGCCTGAGAATCGCAAATCGATTGAGCCCATGGCCTATCAGCCCTTCGGTCTTGGTCCCCACAACTGCATTGGCAGTCGAATTGGACTGCTTCAAGCCAAACTGGGTCTGGTACACTTTCTCAAGAATCATTTTGTGCGCTGCTGTCCGCAGACCGTGAAGGATATTAAGTTCGATCCAAAGAGTTTTATACTACAGCTGCAGACGGGCATGTTCCTCGAGATTGTTAACGATAGACTGTACGATGCGAATGCTCTGTGATTTAAGCTCTCAGATCTTCTGAATACATCTTGATTTGTTATTAGATAATGCTGATAGTTTATTGTTAATAGTTTTATATTTAATTTTGTTTTGGGTTTCGATTTATATTAAAAACAAAAGATGAAAACAGTTCAAAGTGCTGAAGTTTTTGTTTATTTTTACCTGGCCTCTGATTAGACAGCCTCGTTCTTCGTTCGTAGTAAATAAAGTGATTAAATTATTATTTAAACGTTTTGGCCCTGGCATTCAACTGGCAGCTGGTGACGTTGCGAGCCTAGATCTTCTGAGATTATTCAATTGCATGATAGACCTATTGTGCTCAGATTAATTTCCATTTTATTATATTTTATGTGCAATGCAAATCGTTTAAATATCGATTTGAGATTACGCGCTGAATTGCTTTTTATAAACTAAAATTCTAAAGCGCAAAAATTGTTGGGCCAAGGCACAGTGCAGCGCATCCATATACATTTTTTTATTTTTATTTATATATTGTAAGTATTATCTTTTAAAATGAATACAGAATTGAAAAGAAGACATTTCTCAAACTTAAATATTTTTATTTTTTACTTATTGTTTTTATTATATTATATTATAATAGTATAATATATATTATAATAGAAAAATATTCATTTTATATTAAAGTTTAATATTAGGAATCGGTTTCATCTATCAACACATAAAATATAGGAATACGGAAGAATGAACTGGCCTAGATCAATTCAGCTGCTGTTCGTGATCAAGAACTTAGGCATATATCTGAGCTATGCCTCCCTTTGGCTGTGGCATACATTTTAACAATATCAAATCAGATGCCTCTAAGTTCAATTGTACGCAGTACAAAATCTATGATAATAATAATAATTAATGAAAACTGCTTTGCAGCTAGTAAATCTATTTTAAACTTATTGATTTTTAATTTGCATTGATCAATAATATTTAAATTTTATGTTAGCAATAGAGATAAGGTTCTCACTTTTACATTTTTATTTTCATTACTTTTTTTCTTTCTAAAAAACTAACAATGCCCCTTGTAGCTGATGAAAATGTATTTTTATTATATAATTTATTTTTATTATACAAATTAATTATATTTAATTAATATAAAAAAAACACAGCACAACTATTGAAGCTGATAAAAAATGTTAGTTATTTTATTATTGTAACCTTTGTTAATTAATATTATTTTTTAGTATTATTTTAATTTTTGTATATGTATATTTTTTTAGTTATCATATTTTTTATTATTATTATTACTCTTCAACTTTCTCTAAATATGATTATTAAAATGCAATAAGGCAATTTGAAACTGATAGAAATAGGTTCTTTATAATATATTTTTAAAAATGAATAGCTCAATTGAAACTGATAGAAGAATGTTTTACTTTTATTATATCATTAGTACGCATGATTTAATTTTTGATAGTCGAACTTAGGGACTAATGATTTTTGATGATTTGAGCAAAGGTCGACTCTTAATTATTTGGGGATTACTAGAGTGTTGGAGTAGTATACTTTGATTATCTATTGCACCTCTCGCAACTGTCGCAGCGACACGCGAATATCGGAGGCAATCAAAATGCATTTTGAAGTTCGAATGCTCGTCTTGAACAATTTAAAATGCGAAGACACGCGAAATGAAAGCTTAGTGCTACTTCAGTTGTTGACAGGTGAACTATTCGACTACTCCAACGAATTCCACCACGTGAAGTTCAAGTAAGTGCTATTCAAACGCCCAGGGGATCGCGCACGAGTTTCAGATTGATGCCCCCATCAGCCTGTAGTATTATTGCCTTCGCGTCCAATTTCATGCGTCGCGGTGTACGCTCCGACGTCGTTACCAAATGATTGCGCAACACATAGACCAGGCCCACCTTCGCCTGCAAATAGCCATAGCGCTCTCCAATACATCCATGCGGACCCAGACCAAAGGGCATATACGTATACGGAATATGCTGCTTACGATTGCTCGCAGAGAAGCGTTCCGGCTGAAACTGCCTAGGCTGTGGATAGTACTGCAAAGAGAGGGAGAGAGAGAGGAGAAGGCTGATTAGTCTGAATGTGCTGGGTGTAAAACTTAAAGAAAGGAGGTGATAGAGAATAAAGATTAGATCTAGGATTAAAAATGTGAAAGAAGTGAAAATAACAGTTGAAAAGAAAAGTGTATAAGCTTAACTTAAAAGTGAAAGTTAAATTTAATATTTGATGAGAGGTAAAAGTTTAACTTTAAGTTTCACTAAGGATTAAAAGAAGAATAGAATAAAATGAACAGTAAAAAGAAGAGTTGAACAAATTTAATTACAGCATATGCTACCTAGGCGCTCTGCCTTTAACTGTGCTTCAGTGAAATAAGGTATAGAAATATAAACAGTGAAGTAGAGCCTCAACTAATGACAAAGCAAAGATCCCTACACACCTCTATAAATACACCTTCAATGTTCAACTTACCTGCGGATCCATATGCAAGGCATAAGCTGGTATATAAACGGGCATGCCCTTGGGCATGCGGAACTTGTGAAAGGGCGACAGGGAGTAACCCTCGTCGCTGGTGCATTCGCGATCGAGAAAAGGCAAGGGAGGATACATGCGCAGCACCTCCTGCAATATCATTTGCATATATTCCAAGGAGTCGATCAGCTGCTGGGTAACACAGCCTCCGTTGGCAATCAGCGCCTCTTTGATCTCTGCTCTCAGACGTTGCTGTACTTCGGGATGCTTGGCCAGTTCGTACATGGCAAAGGCCATGGTCGATGAGGAAGACTCAAAGCCGGCGGTAAAGAAGAGCACAGCCTGAGCCACCAGAATGTCGCCATCGAAAACGAATTTACTTTCCTGAGTGCTACGCTTGAAGTCGATCAGCAGATCGATTAGATCGTTGCGTGTCTTCTGGGATTTCTCTCGCTCTGCCATGACATAGTTGATAGTCTCGCGCAGGAATTTGGTGGGCTCGGCGGGTACCACCTTGAAGCCAAAGTAGGGCACCAGCTGTGGCAAGAAGAAGACCAACGTGAACTCTGCGGCACGCTTCAAGCTGAACTGAAAGACCGCCCGTCCATGACGACGAAACTCGCCGTTTGGTTGGGTGAAACTGTTCGCCTGGATGCCGTAGGCCACCGTTGCAATCACATCCGTGGTGAAAAGAGCGCACAGCTCTTTTGCCTCCATTTCGAAGCAGCGCATTCGTTCATTGTGCAGCGGCTGCTGGCGCAGATACGCATCCAGATTGCGGCCAACCTCATCGATCAGCGGATACATGTGCTTCAGTCGATTGCTGGTAAAGAATGGCGACAGCTTCAGTCGTACCTCCTTCCACGCCGGGTTCTTCAGAAAGAATATATTCTGCGAGCCCAACGGATCACCTTTGTAATCCGAGTTTGAGTAACGATTGCTGAACTTGGCAAAATCCTTGACCATAATTCGTTTAATCAGTGCCGGATCACGTACGAGCAACGCTGGCTTATGGAATACATGAATGCCCACAAAGGGCTTGTCCTGAGCATCCGGATGATTGTACAGTTCGTTCATAAAATCCGCCGGACTGCTCCGCATGCTCAACATGCCGCCCAAGTTGCCCAGCAGCAAACGAGGACGCAACTCAGGCACGCCACGAACTATCCAATAGGCATAATGTTGGCGCAAATAGTAATATCCACAGATCAGGATAAAGATGAAGAGAAGAAGCACTGTTTCAAGCGTCATTCTCACAGCTCAAGCTATGCGTGGCTACTGATTGCTACTTTTGCTTTCTCATTGAGTGTTTATCCTCAGTTCACAGTGAGAGATTGCGATCGGGGTTAAGCTAATTGCGTCATGAGTTCATTTTCTATTCTCTGTTTTCGGATTTCTGAATGAAATGGAATTTTCATTATATATGCTATCTCTTCTTCTTTTGCGATCTTTTGTTTGCCATATTCCATTGAAACGAACTTAGGTGCGTTACTTGCCGATATGAGCTTACAAAGTATATATACCCAAATTTGTTTAAAATTTCCATCTTTTTCAACTGTATAAGCCATAAAACAATTAGTGGAACATTTTTGTGAGATTGGGCATAAGAAAAGTACAAAAAATATAAAGTTCTTATACTACTTTCTTAGTAAGCTCCAGTTTTACTAGAGCCATGGGCATTCGTTCATAGCAATTTTTACTGTAGTTGAAATTGATTATGTAAATACATATATCATATAATTATATATCTTCTATCCTTATCTTTCATCTACTATCTTGCAGTCATGTTAGCTTACTACTTGGCTCTATTGCTGCTGTTGCTGGCACTGCTATTCACCTATCTTTATCTAGAGCAGCGCTATAGCTACTTTCGTCGTCATCAACTTATACATTTGCCTGCGTCAACCTGGACGCCATTTGGTCATCTGAAGCAGCTATTGATGCTGCGCATTTCGTTTGGAGATCTCTTCAAGGAAATCTATGCAGATGCTCGCATTGAGCAGGCAAAACTGGGCGGTTTCTATGTATTCCAAACACCGGCGCTAATGCTGCGCGATCCGGAACTAATACGCCTGGTGCTGATCAAAGAATTCAATAGCTTTCTCAATCGTTATGAGGCCGCCGATGCACATCATGATCCAATGGGTGCACTGACCCTGCCGCTGGCCAAGTATCCGGTGTGGCGAGAGAGTCGTCGCTGCATGTCGCAGATGTTCAGCAGTGGACGGATGAAGCAGCGCATGTATCCTATGATGCAGCAGGTGCTGCTCGAGCTGGAGCAGCATCTGGACAGGCGTATGGCCGGGCAGGCGGAGCAGGTATTGCCGCTGAGTGAGATGTGTCAGCTGTATACGACCGATGTGACGGGCAGATTGTTCTACAGCTGGGATGTGGGTGGACTGCGTCATGGTGAATCACTGTTAAGGGAACAGACCAAGCAACTGCTTCACCCAAACCTCATGAAGGTTTTACACTTCATGTGCATCTTCTTTCTGCCCCAATGGACTTGGCTGCTGCGCGCCAAGGTCTTTGCCGCGAGCTATGCGCGTTTTATGAGGCAGCTGGTTGAGCGGCAGCTAAGGCAGCGATGCAAAGAGAATAATTCTCTAGCGGATGTCAATCTATTTGCTCTGCTAGAGCCACTGCAGCATACGCAACATTCAGATTTCACAGCTTCCCAAGCGGGCATCATTTTACTCGCCGGCTTTGAGACTTCGTCCGCCTTGCTGGGCTTCACCTTGTATGAGCTGGCCAAGCAGCCGGCGTTGCAACGACGCTTAAAACAGGAGCTAGCCACAGCCTTTGGCAAGAATGAGCTTCTAAGCTATGAAACAGCTTCCACTTTGCCGTATCTCAAAATGGTTTGCCTGGAGGCTTTGCGTATGTATCCCGCAGCTGCTTTCATCAATCGCGAATGCACACGACCTGAGGGCTTCTCACTTCAACCACACGTTGACTACGTTATACCAACTGGTATGCCCGCCTATATATCCATATTGGGCATTCAGCGTGATGCCAAGGTGAGAGTTTGAAATATTGATATATACTTAGAGCTCAATGTATTGATGTACAGTGAAAGCATCTACAAGCTCAATCAAACTGTTTCGCCAAGCGAGATTGGGTCCGCTATAGAAAGGTGCTTAAAAAGTCTAGCATATGAGCACAAATTTACAATTCCCATTTAAATTAAATTAAAATAAATTAAAGCTAACAAACTTTGACTTTACACACAAAGAGTAAACCTTTACAAACTCTTCATTATTCCTTTCTAGTACTGGCCCAACCCGCTGCACTTTGATCCAGAACGTTTTGCGCCGCCACACCTAAAAGACATAATACCCATGACGTATATACCCTTTGGCGCTGGCCCACATGGTTGCATAGGCAGTCGACTGGGTGTGCTACAGCTCAAACTGGGCGTGGCTCACATATTGCGAACGCACCGTGTGGAAGTGTGTGAGAAAACTGTCAACCAAATACGTTTCAATCCAAAGACTTTTATGCTCGAGTCAATGGATGAGTTATATTTACGTTTCTGCGTCGATCCCATGTAGTTAACACTAATATATTTAATAATCTATATATAGAGGCTGTGAAATACGATCATTAAACTATCTGTGTAAGTACTAAAACAATTATCTTTTCATCTATCAAGTCAAGTCAAGTCAAGTCAAGTTGAAGGGCTTTGTAATCAAGTCAAAAATTGAAAGTACTACAAATTGGATGCACGAACACGCAAGGGCTACTGGAATATAATCTAGTATATAGATGGAATATATATACAAACATTTATACATTTTATATTGCATGTTATTGATAGTTTTTCTGGCAGTTAATGAACCAGGAAGTTTTAATTGCTCGAAGGGATTACTGTACCCAAAAACTTTAGATATATATCTCTAATTACAAGCTGAGACAAAACATATACCTCAGTCACTGGATCAATGCAAAATATAAGTTATTATTTATTTTTCATTACATAAAGATAGTTCAATTTGTTTTCGCTCTTTCCAAAAATATTCTTAGCTTGGCTGTTTAAGTGTCTATATATCTATAATCGTATATTCCATGGGGTTTATCGTGCCATAATATTAATTTTAGTTAGGATGCGGTTCGAGTCGTCCCAGCTTCTCCTCAATGTCCTTGAGGCGGCAACGTACTTCGGGCGCTGAGTCGCGCTGAAATTTGCTCAGATTTGTTTCGAAATTCTGCTTGAGCAGCGCCAACGTAGCCTGATCCCTGGTCAAGCTGAGACGCTTGATCAGCATCAGGACAATGTTGAGTGCCTCCTTTTTGAGTCCTGTATGCGGTACGCCAGCGGCTAGAGTGACAGCGGCCAGCACATCACTGCAGATCTTCTGCACGATGGCCTCGCGTGTCTGCAGGGGCGGCGCCTCCGTCTTCGGCTTCTTTTCCAAATTGTTACGCTCGAGCGCTATGTCGGGTAGCTTAGCTGTCTCATCGAAAATGTACAAACGCTCCACGTACTTGGTTAGCGCAGCCAGCAGGCTCACCTGTACAGGCCGTGTGCTCTCGCTCAAAATGCTCGTGCAATTCTCGGCGAAAAATAGTTGATATCTATGCTGAGTTTCGATTGCGTGCTTGGGCCACGATTTGCCGAGGGTCTCCCAAACAACTTCCTTCAGTTTGTTAAGCGTTTGGGCGCGTTTGTTGCGTTCATCAGCTGTCAAATCCTTGTGAACAATGCCACTGCAGCCAGACTCGTCATCATCATCCGAGTCAACGGCGCGCAGATCCTTCTTCTCCAGCAAATACCATATCATGTTGTAGACCTCCTCAAAGCGATCCGCCTCCAGCACATCCAATATATCTCCGAGAGCACCTAATGCCATAGTGCGATAGACTGGCTCTTGTTTACGTGCCTCACGCATTGTTGCTTCTATAATATTCGGACAGATCTCGTGCTGGCGATCGAGTTGCTTGCAAAGTGCAGCCAGCGCCTGCAATAGACGTTCCTTGCCCTCGAAAGTGCGTCCCTGCAGTCCGCTGAGCAGCAGCTTGATAAGTCGCACACGATCTCCAGTCTCAAGAGAGCTGCCGAGACGCACAGCGATATTCTGGATAACATTGGCCGCCTGCGCCTTTCGCGACCAACTGGCATCGGTAAGCGAGGATTCGAGCTTGGGTAGGATGACATGCAGATTGAGTCGAATGCCCGCATCACCTGGACTAATGTCAACCCACAGATCCTTCCACAGCTCAATGTTCGCCTTGTTCTCCTCGTTCTGCTCCTCGTGCATGGCAAAGAAGATCAATGGGAGCATGCAGTCCATGTAGTCCTTGAGCAGTTCATGGTGTCGCTTATTAATCGATTGTATGGTCAATGCAATGGAACGATTGTTTGGCTGCTCCATATACAGCTCGTCCAGTTTGGTAAAAAGTTTCTTTATCGATTGTTCCTGTGAAGAAGATTTTGGGAGTAGTCAATGCGGAGCAAGGGATACGTTGAGGTGTACTCTTACCTTTGCTAGTCCCATCAGATGTCCAATGGCACTTGCATTGTATTTGCGCACTGTGGCATTGCGATCCTTGATGCCGCCAAAGCAGGCGCTCAAATATTTACCCACCAGGGGTGTCATCTCTTTGCCTAACCGTATGCTGATCTGTAAGGTTAAAAACCAACAGGAGAGGTTAAAGAGATATGGTCAAAAAGATAGTTTCTTCACTTACCAGACAAACGAAGTGCGCGCAACCAATTTTGGTGCCCAGATTAACGCTGGTCTTCATTAGTTCCAAGAGTTCTGGTGTCATGCGCTCTAGCACGGGATAATCAATGAAGCGCACACACTTGTTGATCGTCTCCATGGTATGATGCGACTTGGCTGCCTCAGCGCGCAGACTGTCAACAGCTTCCTGTGCCTCATTGTCGGCGCCCAAACGTGTGGATACGTAGGAGAGCTTAGTGTTTTCCAGTTCGCCTGTAGCGCGCAGCATACAGGGTATGAGAGTGGCTAGATGTGGAGCAATCAAAGCACCCGACGAGTCAATCATTTCCGATATAGTCTTAATGCTGACCTTGCGTATGTCAGCAACTTTGTGACCCACGCCCGTCTCCAGTAGATAGGGTAGAATAGAGGCAGCGACCGCTGTGCCAGTTTTTCCATGCTCCGAGGAGGCGGCTAGAACACAAAGCTTGCTCAGAAATGAGGCTGTGCCTTGGGCAGTCATGCGTGTGCCCTCGTGTATGTCATCCATGACGCGGAACAATTGATACCAAAGCTCACGCAGCTCCGGCTCAGGCAACTCATCCACATCCATCGTGTCGGGCGTTACGCGACGAGGCGTGCCACAGCTGCTGCCGGTGGTCGAGGCAGTCGCAGAAGATGTCTGCAGTTTCTCTTCGGAGCGCAAACGTAAGCCATTTGAGCGCTTAAGCAAATCCCGCACAGCCAAGCAGCAAGCAATGCGCACACGCCATTCCGTGCAAGTGAGATTGTCGAGGAGTTCACGTAGAATTTCCCAATAATATTGCTCGGTTACTTCCTTGGAGTCGTTGACAATGGTATCCCAAATGGATATCATGGAGTTTTGGATTTTGGGTGTCGGATCGTATTTATAGCGATATAGACGTGGTATTATCTTGCCCAAATAGGGTTGCATCTTCTGTCGCGACTCCGCAGAGAGCGTCTTCAAACCAAATGCTGCGCCTAGCTTGCTGGTCCAGGTAGCATTATGATTGGCCAGCTGCATAAACTGATAGATCATATCGGGCTGATTGAGATCAGAGGCAAGGGAGCAGAGTTCCTTATAGGTGGTGATATTACCGCCCGTCGGCGTCTTGCCCAGCATGCCCTCGGCAAAGAGTTCTGTATCGCCCGTGACCTGATTCACCTGCCTTTTGCCACCAATCAACTGATCGAGCAAAGAATTGGCTAAATCCGTTTGACTACTCGAATCGGAGAGAGCATAAACCAAGCCCAAGCCACGTGAAGCAACATCTTGCACGAATTCTGTAAGAAAATAAGAATTGTTATAATATAAAAATAAAATTTACTTAAATACAATCCAAGTTCTACGCACCGCTATCATCCGACAACAGCTCCGTAAAAGCAAACTGCAGCAGTTGCTTTTTGTTAAGCACAGCGGGTCGATTGCTGCAGTGCTTGACCACAGCGAGCAGCCACACTGATATGGCCTGTCGCGATTGCGGATTAGGTTCGCTAACCAGGCGTATTAAGGCAATCAAGAATTGCTCGAAATCTGCATCGTTGAAGTGCGTATTCACAAACGTTTCCGTTGGCGGACCCCTGTTCACATCATAGCCGCACAATGTGCTGACAATTGCCTCCGAGATGGCAATATTCAATGCGGCATCCTTTTGCACTTTGGTCAGGGTTAAGAACTTGTCCAGATTGCGTTTGGTGAAGTGAGCGCCATCTCCAATTGCCAAATAACCCAAGCATCTGGCCGCCTCCTCGCGTATCTTCTGTCTAACGGAAGTGCTGCGCAGCAGCTGAAAGACAACGCTGAATATGATCATTTTTGTGGAAATTTGGATGCTCTCCGTGTCGGTCATCTCTGCATCGTCATCGTCATCGTTGTTGGTGGTGCTGCATTGAATTTCCACTGGCACGTTGGGTATCTCAACCACTTTGCCGATCATCGAGGTGCATTTCACAGCCGCTGAGATGAGCAGCCACTGTGACTCGGTTAGCATTTTAGCTGTGAATGAAAAGCTTGTGTTATGTATCATATTAGCATATTAGCTGACAGTTAGACTTACCAATAATCTTTACTGCATTTACAAACTGCGTCCAATTGGCATAATCCTTGCTCGCCTTTTGCTCCCGCAATTGCTCAATTTTGCGATTGAAACTGTGACCCAAGACCAAGAGCCAGCCATGCTTATGCTCGAGTGTTTTCTGCGTTAATGAGGTTAGACAATCGCCCACCTCCTGATCAAATTTATCACTCGACAGTCCGTATGCCCAGAGTATGCCATAGACCTGGGCGACATTCAGACGCATTGCCTCGGAAACATCTTTAAGCGAGTGGCTCAGCGGCTCGAGCAGGTGCAGTTGCTTGGGTGCAAATACCTCGGGTGCAGCATTCAACAGATCATAGAGACATAATAGGGTTGAATCAGCTAAAAGATATATATATATATATAAGTTAAGTAGCGAAGAAAGAGTAAGAGGAGGACTAAAGGCTAACAGACAGCTTAAGGTTTTGTCATTAAATGAGTTAAAGAAGGTAATACTTTGCCGAGGATTACATGGCATTGTTTAAGAATAGAATTACTTTGAAATATCAAAGGTCATTCATGCTCTAATAGTATTCAAAGACCTACTTCGCCTAGCCTCCACGCCGCGCTGCACGAACTGTAAGTATTGATGCAGTGCATTTGATTCCTCCTCATCGTAGTTGGTGATTATATATTTGCGCAGCTCATGAGTATATTTCTCATCACCCGGTGCGGCAACAATGCCCGCCGAATACCACAAACAGAGACGCATATAGTCGAGCATCTCCTCGTAGACATCCAGGCTATAGGGCAGCTTAGTTCGTCCAATGACAACACAGGCGCTGCTCTTCTTCAGTCGCTTGTTGGCCATGTCATGGACATGGGCCATCATTACATGAAAACTGGGCAGCACGACGCGTCGTTGTTCGAGTGATAAATGATTAAAGTCCGTAATCGATTCACTAGTATGCTTCCCTGTCTGATCAATGGAAGACAACATGCTATAGTTGACATGATCCTTCTTCGAAGTTCCATATAAATAAGTAGTCACATTCTCACGCAAGGAGTTGCTATATGTAGAGATATTCAAGCAGTTTAGATATGTATATAAATATTATATAGAGGTATTAGTCAAAACGTACCGTTCGCCTGCAATGAGCAGCAGCAAATAACGTGCTGGTGCATAGAACTCTGGATAGCAGCTGGTGAGGAAGACGCTAGTTACATTCTGCACAATTTGTATCTTCGACTCGGCATTATCCAGCAGCATGGCCAGTAGCAGATGCTGTTGTCCATCCAACTGCACCTCCGATGGATCGCCTTGCTTGTCCACATCCATGGCATCCGATTTAGTCTTTGTTTGCCAGGCAAATGCTGGCGCCATGGCGACCAAGGCTTCACGTATTGAGCTATGCAAATCAGGTGCACAAGTGGCTAGATTATTAAAGTAGCCAAGCACTAGCTTCAAGTCCTGGCTAACATCCTGTGGAAAGCTGCGCGCGTGTTGAGCTAATGCGGAATAGGCTGCATTTTGTACATCATTCGGTTCCACAGAGTCGCGTCCAATGACTTTGGTGATGCCAGTTAGTAGAACTTTGGATACCTTGGAGACGACATCCCGTGGACCGCTACCAAAACGAAGAAGAAAAGAAGATATTAGCAAGAGTATGCTGATGATCTATGCCAACTTACTCTCTCAGCACTAGTTCCACGAATTGCAGGGCTAGGACTTTACACTTCTGATTGGTATTGTTGCCAAAGAGTCCATCGAAAATCACTTGGAGACCCTTGCCCACGTAGATGCCCTTGCCCCGACACTTAATCAAATACTGCAAAAGCTTTTGACGCACACGAGCGCAACAGGGACGCGTCTGCCTCTCGGTCAACTGATGCTGATTGCCAATGAAGAGCGTGTAGAGAGACGATGTCACAGCCGGATTACTAAAATCCAGCATGGTGCACAATTTACTTAGCTCGGCAATGGCAGGCGTGGCCACGCTGAAGCGCGTATCGGCTGAAGCAACCACGAGAAGCACAAAAATCTCATTATCAGTGAAAACTCCTCCGCACAAAAAGCGTACGATGCCCTTCTTGATCTTCTCCAGCTCCTCGGCACGCCAATTGTTTGCAATAACACGTTTAAAGCTGTAAGGACTCAGTCCAGGTGGCACATCCTGATCCTGTGTGATGCCATAGGGCAGCAACAGAACATCCTGCAGCAGCGCTAAGAAACTGGTAGTAATTGCCGGTTGCGCTTGCAGCTTAAGCAAATCACCACGCTGTGCCGGATCATCGGGTATCTTCATTTCACTTAAAATGGGCAGTAGCAGCGTGAATAGCTTATCCTGATAATTCTCCAGTTTGCTTTCGCAATTCACCATCTTGGCTGCGAGTTTTGTCTGCTCCTCCAGCGGCAGACGAGGAAAACCCATGCTAATGAAAATAATGGCAAAGTTCTTAAGGAATGTGGTGCTCTCTGCTCCTGCATATTGATCGAGGAGTGCTTCCACTGGTATCTGCACCTGGCCGCGTGATGTCAGGCGACGTTTTATATGTGTCAGCACCTCGACCACCTAATTGATATACAATAAATTTGAATAAATTTATGCAAAGTCATTCAGGGATACGTTTTACCTTAGAGCGCACCGCATTGTGTTGGGAATTGATTTTAATGATAACGGGCGTCAGGAATTTACCCACTGTCGTTTCCAGCTTTTCATCGCTATCCGCATTGCCCAGACGCAATAAAACGCGTTCGAGTAGCTCTGCACAAAGAATGCAAAAATTGGTAGACGGTTTTTCATTGTTGATTATTTTTAGTATAAGCCACCTAACTTAGTTGCTAACTATACCAAAAAACACTGCATAAGCTCAATATATAACTAAGTGAGTAATTTGATTAAAATATACAGTAGTTTTACCTATTTCTGCGTTTGGTCCCGCTGTTTCCATTTTGCTTATTTTTCTGGTTTATTTTATTTTTTTTGTTTAGCGTCTGAGTGAGTGTTGCCAGTGCATCACAGACAGCTGAGTGCTTATGTATGATGTTGCCAGACTATTGAATAGCAAGTCATTCGCTCTGTTTCTTTCCTTTGGAAGAGGGCGCGCTATTTAAAGTGTGCATGATTGTACAAAAATCGAGCTACTTTGTACACTAAAAATAGCCAAGATCTTATGTGCGGTGTTGCCAGATTACTGAATGGCAGGTTATTTGCTCTACTCCTTGGGGTCGTCAAAAAAGCGCGCATTTTGAATTATTACTTTCAGATAGCTGCATCTTTTGTCATTTATTGTTATTGAACAGTTTACAAGTTCACAATTTTAAATATCATGAACTGAGTATATTTCATTTTAGGTACATGTTCATATTAAATTCAATTTTCAGCATATAGAAGTGATGTTTCTTTACCCTCAACATTTAAATAAATTATATTTTGTTTTAATCAAGTTGCTTTTATTGAAATCAAATTCGAACAAAATAATTGTTTGTATAACCCAAGGATCGCCTCAAAAGTCATCAATGAAAAACTGAAAAAAAAAAAATAAAGGCAAACTTTAGTATAAAATATAGATAACTGATAGCTTAACAATTTTTTTTAAATAAATTTCAGTATTTTTACATTTAGTAAAAAGAGTCAAGGTTCTTCAGCAATTTGTTTTATGAAGACCGTCATGATTTTATCATCAGAAAAGTCCTAAGAAATAAAAAATTTTATACAAGATTTATTTAATACACACCTTTCAAAGATAATTTGTTTGTTTCGGCTGCTGAAAAATCTGAAAAAAGAACTTCTACATAAATTGGATGATTAAATTAAATTTACATTTTTTTTTTGTTTTATTCAAAAAGAATAATGCTACAAATATTATTTTCTTCCATAGCGGTTGTCCTCACTTAAAACTTCTTGAAGCTCTTCTTGGCGCCCTGACCCTTGCTGACTTTCAACACGTTGAAGCGCACGGTCTTTGAGAGAGGACGGCATTCGCCAATGGTGACGATATCGCCATGCTCCACATCTCTGCAAGCACGGAAAAAGAAAGAAGGGCATTAAGAAACAAAGAACATAGATATAAAACAGGTGAGTCACATTTTAAAATTTGTTGTCAGTTTTTTTACGTTTATAGTAAAAAAGAGTCAAGTTTCTTCAGCAATTTGTTTTATGAAGACCGTCATGATTTTATCATCATAGTAGTTGCACAGAATATATAGATTTGGGTCAGTTTAATAGAGTACATATATACCTGAAGGCGGGAGAGCAGTGGACGCTCATGTTGCGATGACGTTTCTCGAAACGACTGTATTTACGCACAAAGTGCAGATAATCGCGACGAATGACAATAGTACGTTGCATCTTAGTTTTGCGCACAACGCCGGTAAGGATGCGGCCACGGATTCTCACATCACCGGTCCAGGGGCACTTTTTGTCAATGTAGGTGCCATCAATGGCCTGCGGGCAAAAAAGAGAAATAGATTAGATGAACTCATCTTTTACATACATAAAAAGTGGGAGTTTCTTTTCTTTAGCATGCATTACCTCACGGGGGGTTTTGAAGCCGAGACCAACATCACGGTAGCGGCGGAGCACCTTCTTTTTGGTGATGCCGGGCTTGACCTTACGGTTTAGGTTAACACCGAACTGCTTTTGAAAGGCGCGCTCGTTCTGTTTAGCATGGCATACAAGTTACATTGGTTGCGGGGTACACAAACGTGCAGGTGGGGCATGGAACGGAAGAAAAACGAAGGGGGCGCAACATTAGTTTAATTTGCCTTGGAGTTCTTACCTCGGCTGGGACTTTAAAGCCCAGCCCAACTTGACGATAGAAACGCGGACGTTTCTTGCCGTTGACACTCTTACGACGTATTGTCGGCACTGAATGCTGCTTGCGAAATGCGCGTTCTGTTTGCTACAAAAATAATAATAAAATTCCAAGTGTATTTAGCAGCGTAAACAGCATGCGTAGAAGTGTGGTTAAGTTGAAGGTGAGCCTCACTCGCTGTTGCTTCTCCTTTTAGCAATACAATGCATTCACAATGGGTATGTTACACAGCAAATGTATTGTTCAACTCACAATGCACTTATTTTCACATTTCACTTCAAATTTGTTTTATAGCAATGCTATAAATGATGTATTTTATTTAATTTCGAACACATTTTTGCTGTCTTACCTGATCAGCCATGTTGGAGCAAGAGAAAAGAAAGAGCACGCGTCAGAATAGAGATGAACGATATTTCTAAAACGGTTACATATCGCAAGCAATGACTACTATTGTAACTGTAACGATTTGAATGCGTTTGTTAAAATTTGAATCGAGAAATATTATATCTTATATATATGCCTATTCATTTTTAAATATTTATGATTTGTTTCTTTATAATATAATATAAATTAATTGCCATATTATATTGCGCATATTGATTCACTGTGACTTTAATATCACAGCATAGTTTAAAAGACTATCGAAAGTGTAGAAGTTTTGCTTATCGATATGGATATGTCGATATTTGCAAAAGTACAAATATATCGCATTATTAAATGCAAAACACACCGATGTACACAATGAGCCGCACTCAGGGTTGCATTTGGAATAGGGCGCGCTTCAATATGCTTTTGAAAATTGTGACGACAATAAATTTGGACTCTACTTTGATATCATTGCACTTTAGAGGTTTCTATGTGAAATGTTTGCTGCTGCTGCTGCTGCAAATTTGCGAAGCTATTGACCTTCTGCTAGCGTTGACATTGACTTTGATTTTCGCACATAGCTAAGATGTTAAGACACAGTCGCGCCACATGCATTGAAAGCACTTTAAAACCACTTGAGTGGCTTTCAAACAAAAGAAAAAAATCTTTTGTGCGTTCACTTTGCTGTTTGTCGTTTACTCTCTACACAAGCAGATATGTATGTATGTGTGTATGAACGAGTAAAATTAAAAATTGCGTCAGCATTAATTCTTGTCATATGTCGGATTAAATATAATGACAACATAAACAAGTGCAAGTAGAGGAAAGCAGGGGATTGCCTTGAAACGATGTCCTGTGTGCGAAAGGCTTCAAGGCAAACGCAGATGCGCTGCCATCGCTATAAATCCGTTTACGGCTAAACGTCACGGATGAAGGCCAGTCAGCATGCTTGCCTGCCTGCCTGCCTGTCTTTCCTGCCTTGCCTGTCCGCCTTCCAGCCTACCTTCCTGTCCTTCCAGCCTTCCAGCCTTCCTGCCTGCTTGCCTGTCCGCCTGCATTTCATTGCCATTGTTAGTGCGAATGTCTGCAGCATAATATTATGGCCAGTGAGCCAGGCTCGACCTTAACCCGCAACAAATTGCTGGAATGGGCGTTGGGCGTTTGGCGTTGGGCGTGGCATGAGTTGCTGTCAAGGTTTTTATTTTTGCAGGCGACCTTACTCGTTGGCAAGGTAAATTTAGCTGCATTGCAAAAGGCAATGAAATTCTTTTGCATATATATATCTATATATATATATATATATATATATATATATATATATATATATATATATATATATATATATATATATATATATATATATATATATATATATATATATATATATATATATATATATATATATATATATATATATATATATATATATATATATATATATATATATAGATATATTTTTTGTTCTATTATTTTTCCACAATATTTCGCATATTTTACTGCAGGTCAAACTAACACACATCATTAAATTTAAATAACCAACGCAAAGCTCTGAATTTTCAGTAATAAAATACAAAGCTCTCAACTTTTTCACTTATTATATTTTTTATGTTAATTGTTATTGCTGTTGTTGTTGTTGTTGTTGTTCGTATTGGACTTTGTAGTAAATGAAAAAAGTTTAATGGCCGAAAGTTTGTGAATTATGGCAAATGCAAATTGTACAATATGCGTACGAGTTTTAAATTCAATCTGAACAATGGGGCAGATGCGATTTTAGACTCAGTTGCTACTGTTCCTATGCTCGTTCATGCACAGAAAAGAGTATATTATGTGCAATTTATATTCTCGCATACCGTCCCGGGCAATAAATCTACGCCTATTGGAGGAATGGCATGACATATATTCCACAGTTTTAGTACTAGAACTTCCCCACTGGGAATGTAGCAAGCCAGAAAAAGGAAGCTTTTACAGTTTCAGACTTAGGATCATCAAGCTTTTTAACTCTTTCAGATTGACATGTGATTACGATATATGTGTATATATATTTTAGCAAATTTCAAACTTGATTTTCTAAAATTTTGTAGGCTTTGAAATCATATTTAAAATATATGAAATATTCAGTCTGTCCTCGCTTATCTTCAAGTTAATATTTTAGTCTTTTTGTATATATTTGTCATGCTAAATCCCTTAGCAATTATAAGGTATTTGCTAATCGACTTGAGCCCTTTTATATGCTTTTGTGTTTTTAGGCACTTCAAAGTAAATTAAGAAAATAATTTCCATGCCGCATGGAGACAATGTCAAAAGCAAAAACAAGTAAGAATGTTGCTGTGGGGCTTGACTGACTTCATAATACTCGGGCGAAACATAACAAAAGTGTTTTTTATACCAGTACAGAAGGTCAACTCTGATTCAATTGCAAAACATTGTTGAATTTAGCTTTAAAATTGAAGATATGTATATTTTGTATGATGTGATAAGCCCAGATATAGAATTTGTAGATATTTAAACTGTGGAATATATATTTTAAGCAATTCAAGTATTAGACGAGAGCGTATACCGTACCAAAGTAGCTGTAGCTTGGGTTCCGTTAGACAAGCGGGTATTGATATACTGATATACTCCTTTCATATCGTGAATATGTATGAAAAAGAGAATGATAACGGCATTAAGTGTGCAGCTTAACGGTACATTAGGTAAACAGTTTTGTCAACATTCCACTCAACTCTCGCTCTCTGTCGCTGTCCCTGTCTGCCTCTCAGTCTCTTGCAAAACTTAAAATGGCGCCCAGCCAATGACCCTGTCAAGGATGTGGGTGTTTAGTGGCTGGCCACGCCTCAACATCTCAGTCCCATTCCCATCCCCATGCCCATTCCCACTCCCATTCCCATTCCCATGCCCATTCCCATTGCCGCTCCGTCCGCTTTTGGGGATCTGCTGGTTTTCCGTTGTCTAAGTGTGCGTGCATTTGAAAAGTGACCGAGATAATTTTTGGCATGCTTTGTTTGCTTTTACTTGTGCTGCTTCACAAAAAAGAGGCCGCCCATCCACAGTCCCTTTGCCATAAAATTTTGATGAGCAGCTGCTGTATTTTGGGTTGTGGTTTAGCCCAGGGTTTGGGCTCGGGTTCTGGAACATCAGGCAACAAATAAATTGGTGCGACTACAGGCGGGAAGCTTCTACCTTTATCAGAGACAAACAACAGAAAAGTGTGCTTAGATGTCGTAGTAGCTGACTAGGAGATACCCTGCAGCCAGACGTATCCGAAGGCAAACTATAAACCAGACAAAATATACTTAAAATATGCTATACTTCTAAGCTGAAGTTTAACAAGGACTTAAATCGATATCATGTATATGCGAAACGTTATCGATGCTTTGAATACAATAGCAGGAGTTCTCTAAATTTCACATATCTAGCTTGTACTAGTTCTGAGAGCTCATACTTACGAACATACAATCAGACAGATAGAACGCCATATATTGTCTGTTCCTTCGGCAGGTTATGTAAAAACGAATATGCCTCATTTGCCCACTACAAACACAACGAAATTATTTAGAAGCTACTTTTGGGACAATGCCGACAACCCCTTCGGCCCGACCCCCTGTCGCTTATGCCCAACCTGCAGCCCTTTTGCAAAGGGTTTGCTGCTGTAATTATGCTAATTTCTGTTTAACATTCTTCTTAATACAAATAAATACCAGACCAGGCACAGAGAAAAAAACCCAACCACAAAATTCCCAATTCCCAATGCAGGCATTCATCGTCTTCCAACTGAATTGGCTTTGACGTTTAAGGCTTTACGGAAATTGTTTAAAAACGTCTTTCGGCACAATTTCCGGTTAAAGCTGGCAACAGCTGCGGTTACCTAAGTAAATAACGTTTCTTATTTACATAAGTAAATGGATTTCGAATTTTACTAATGAAAAACAAGAAAAGAACATTTTTCCTGGAATTGACAACGTCTTAAATACCGTAGCTAAACAAGAGGATCTTATGTTCCTATTGGAATTAGATTAAAACTTTTATTTACTGCAGCTGAGTTAGGAAATTTTAAGGAAAACAAAACATTTTCAAGTAAATACTCAAGTTTCTATAGATATAGTCCTTCTTCTGACTTCCTAATTACAATAATAAATATCTTAAAATTACAAAAAAAGACCTCTCCTATTAAGCTGATTAGTCAAGCTTTTAGCCAATTACTAAAGACGTTTTTAGCATTAGGAACTTTGCGTCTTAAGTACATTTTGGCACTTGAAAAACGCTAAATGTTTACCGTTGCGAGCCTTTTCATCAATCAACTGGCTAATGAAGCCTGCCTGCAGAGCAAACAAGCAGCTAATTGAAAACTTTTACTCCTTAACTAGCCGTAACACCTCCTACAAATCCGGCGACCCGAAAACACCTGCCCAGGTCCCACAGATTCTTGCTCACTTGCTCACTCTCTATGCACTTTAACGGACAGCTTTGTTGCTGCTTCGTATAGTGCCCGACAAACAAGACTTTTTATTTTGGCAAGAAACATGGCGCACATGGACCTTATATATTGGGCACGCTGTCTGAACTTAAGTTTCCGGTTGTGTTTTACTTCTTTTGGTTCTGTTTGCGCACGGCTTCCGTTTCCGCTCCAGACTCGACTCAGGTCGCAGCAGCTGGTCAGTTCACTTCTTAGAGTTGTGAGCGAGTCGTGTTTTTCTATTCAACTTTGTGATATAGTTCAAAATATAATATAAGTATTTTAAATTTTAAATTTATAATCATCGATATTATTAAGATATTTTATTTGTCTAAGAAAATTATCGAATCCATAGGCCGATGTTTTTATGTTCATATATTCAAGCTGTGGCTGGTTAATCTCTTCACTTTTTATTTAGATACAATTTTTTTGTGATATTGCAATTACACATTATTGAAAATTCATGCCTATATAATGGCTTATATTTTAAAACTATGTTCTACAACTACACCAGTCGCTTCCAATTTTTGTGATGTAGCTTAATGAAAACTACTTTTCCCCTTACTTATGTTATCTTATCCTTTATATTTGTTATCGACACCTCGTGCATCGCCATATCGATATTTATATATACAACTTTTTAAGCTTTGTTGCGGCCATCTCTAAATTCTTGGCCATTGTTCGTTTACTTTCTCTCTCGCTCTTGCTGTCGCAGCGTCAGCTTCACGTGACGCATTGCCGAAAAATTTATTGGCTCGCGCCCGGTGGCGAACCCGAAAGCAATTTCAAATTAATTTCTTAAATTGAAGCCTCGACCAGCAGTAGACACAGCATGCATATATCTGCGCATACATACCTATACAAATATGTATTGTTTCTATCCTTTGTCTTTTGCAGCCAAGAAAATCGATTCGAATTACTTGCCAACAGTTTCTGGCGTCGCCGATCTGAACATAATTAAATATGTGTATCGTTCATACATATATATGTATTTTCTTGACTGCTAATTGAGGCCGGTACTGCTTGCCAGGTGTTTTGTATTGTTTAATTTATGCATCATCCAGTCAATTTCGAAGTGCATTAAAAACAAAAATAATTAATCAATTAGTGAGGCTTTGTATATTTCATGTAAAGCGCTTGAAGTTGGAACAGTGTTGATTAATGCTCTTAACTGCCGATAAATTATATCGTATGGCAATTGTCGTTATATTTTGAAAGCTTTAAAATTCCGTTTGCTTTTAATTAATTATGCAATGTATTTATAGTTGTTGGCTTGAATATTAATTTAAAATATTTACAGCATACTTTTATGCGTTAAAACTTCTTTATTGCACTCGTCGATCAATATTCTGAATGCCTATAATTCACTTCGTTTGTGGTGAAATGCTGCAGCTTTATTTGGGACAACGGCGCGTTGCGTCAGCGACACAAAATGAATGTTTCTGGCTCCTTTGACTGCTGGTCATGCGACCAGAAATTTACGAAAAAAAAAGAGAAGAAAAAAGACAAGATTTACGAGCTGCATTTATGAGCAAGCTTTTGGCCATGCGTTGGGCCATGGACGCTGGCAGTTGAGTAATGCATGTTTCGCAATTGCCAATTGGCTGCCATATATCAATTGTTAGCAGCCAATTTGGCGATCAATATAAAAACGCGTGCTCTGGCCATTAACACATAATCATGGTCCGGCCATGTTGCTGGCCTGCAGTAGTTAAAATGCGGGAAGGAAGGACGATTGCTTTGGTACGCAGTGGCCCGCATATTTGTATTGGCTTTGGTTGCGCTCTACAGCTTCTGCTCGACTCGTTCTGCTGCTACCTTCATTAAATTACACACGCACACACACCCACACCGGCGCTCACAGTGGCAGAGGCAGAGGCAGAGGCAGCCATGTGTGCTGGTCGTCGTGTCCTTCGTTTCAAGGATTTGCTGCGGCTCCCATTGCCTGCTGGCCGTGTAATCGCAAATAATCATCCACTTAGCGTCATGAAACTTTATGCCAAATGCTCCTCCGTCCGGCTTAGTCGAGAGCCGTGCAGTTGAGCTCAGCTGAGAAGCTGAAACTCGGCACTCAAATGGCCAGGCCCTAAGAGACCCTAAGAGACTCCGCCTCATATAAAGTGCTCGAACATAGTCATAATAATGTTTATTATTGTTCGCAATTGAGCACATGCCGACTATTTGTTTGCTCTGACAATGTTACGCATAAAAGATACAAATGGATTTCACATACCACATAGTACTCAAACTGTGTGGCTGGGGCTATGCTGCGGTTCCTGGTTTTAGGTGCTTGCTTAAAGCCAAAGGAAATACTCGTTAAGTGGATGTGGATGAAAATCCTAGACACAGCTTAGCTTGCCGACAGCTTTAATTTGTTGTGCAGTGAAAATAGTCGAAAAAAATAGCTTAAAGTTCAATCAATATAGATTACAAAAACAAAAGACATTATTTCTGACAAAAAAAAAAAAAAACAAAAATGATACAAAAATACAAGCCAGTTTAATTTTAATTAATAAATAAACAAATATTTAACAAATATTAAATATAATTTGTTTCAATAAATTGGTTTTAAATATAGATTTTAAAATAATTTCTATAAAAAATTTGTTTGCTAGTAGAAAAAAAAAACTAAAAACAAAACTATCAGGCCATACATGAATATATAATCATATGCAACCAGCAGAGTACAAAATACAAAATGAATTCCATTTTAATACAAAGACAATTGCTGGTTACATTAGCGCTGGGGCAGGATCAGAACTGGCTAACGTGGCGCACTAGTTACAGTTGCTGTAAATGAAATCCATTTTGTGGCCAACAGAATTTCCCGGCAATTACACACAATTTCAATTGGATGTAGCACAGGCCCTTCAATTTGGGGCTCATTATGGTCAAAAATCAGAAATACTTGGAGCCAATAGGCTGGAATAATGCGCAAGAACAAAGCTCAATGGGTTGTTAATGAATTAATTAATGCTTAAACGCGAGTTACACTAAATTTATTACAACAACAACAACAACAGCAACAACAGCAGCAACGACTAGCTGGATAGCTAGGAAAGTCATCAATTTTGGTGGGCGTTTCGTTTCGTTTCGTTCTGGGGAATTGGGGAATTCGGGGGCGGATGCGCCAACGGAGCCAGCCAAGCATGCAATTTGCAAGCTTATTTATGGGCCCCAAGACGGCACGCTAAACCGGATGCGGGTCCGGAACCATAAAGAAAACTTGCAAAATAAAACTTTTCCGCTATTTGATTTGTCGGTCAGCGCCGAGTCGAAGGGTTAGAGTCTGCGAAAATCTATTGACCCATTAGGCTATCTGTAAGCAGCAAATAGAAATTGGCAAACTGCAACGGCAACGACAGCAACGGCAACAGCAACAGCAACAGCAACAGCAACACCAACTCCGACTGCAATTGCAGAGCTGCAAACGCTGCTCTGATGTGCTTCTTCCGCCCCAGCAAATGTTCTGTCCACATCCTGGCCCATTCTGGCGCTTTTATTTGTGCACTTGCGAAAAAAAACTTTACAACTTCTGGCCCCGAGTTGCGGATGTTCGTTGGCTGTTGCTGCCGCAGGATGGGGGACCAGAAATGGTTGCACTTCCTTTCCGCTTTCTGCTTTATGTTTGGGCTCTGGCTGCCAAACACATACACGCACGCACACAGTCTCGCTATGTAAATAAGATTTTATTATGTTTTCTAGTTAATTTATACAAATTATATACCTAACTATAAATTACTAAAACACAGCTATATTTAAACAAGTCAGAGTGAGAGTGAAGGTGAGAAAGTGAGAATAAGAGTCGGGTTTGCCTGACTTAATTATACCCTAAGTCCATGAGCAAAAATAAAGTTTTTAAAGACAAATCTTAATAATAGTAAACTGTAAATATTTCTTGTCATAATTATCATAAATGACGGAAATATTGTATCAATATATATTACACTTCATCATTTACAAATTTTAGATCAATATCATTAATATATTATGACCAATTACTAGTTTCTTAAGTCCAGCTTATATCTATGTCATTATTGTTGAATACCTCATCATCATTATTGTTATAATAATTGCAAGTTCAGACAGCATTTACATTTCACAGCTGTCTTTATTAGAATCTTAATGAGCGTAATACTTATAATCTAATCCCAATGATCATTAGTTTAAACATTATTAGCCTAGTGACTATTAACTTAATGATCGTAAACACAACGAACATTAACTTATAATTACTTACAATTATTATTAAAATTATTCTTAAAACAATTCCTTAAAATTCTAAATATAAACTATTACATTTGCGCTTAATAATATATTTACTTAATATTATTAACTATTTAAATATTTACCAAAAGCCGAAAGAAGAGGAGAAGCACTGCACTGCACTGCACTGCACTGTACTGGACGACTGACCACCCGGAGTTCAAAAATGCGACTGAAGAAGCGCTGCAGCTGGCTCGCCTTTATATAGGCGGGCGACACTTCCACTCAAAGTCGAGCTCAGCTCTTGAGCCTCTCTTTGAGTCAGTTTTGCCACACGATCATTGGGCGACCAATCAGAGTATTTTCTGCCGGTACTGCTGCAGACGTATGCCACTAACATCTCTTCTGCAGCTGCTGGTCAGCTCTTCAGCCCTTTTTGTGCTCTTCTTCTCCCCATTTTATTGATAAGCCACGTTGTGAGATGTTCGATCTATTTTAGATGTACAATTATACATGTAGGCATGACAGCCGGCATGCGGACAAACAGACAGACAGACTAAAAGACAGACAGACTGAAACACAGACTGAGAGACAGACAGACTAACAGACAGACTAACAGACAGACTAACAGACAGACTAACAGATAGACTAACAGACAGACTGACAGACAGACTAACAGACATACTAACAGACAGACTAACAAAGAGACTAACAGACAGACTAACAGACAGACTGACAGACAGACTAACAGACAGACTAACAGACAGTCTGACAGACAGACTAACAGACATACTAACAGACAGACTAACAGATAGATTAACAGACAGACTAACAAAGAGACTAACAGACAGACTAACAGACAGACTGACAGACAGACTGATAGACAGAATGACAGACTGCCAGGCAGATAGATAGACATGATTAGATCACTTCATCAATTTGAACAGGAATATATACTTTAAAGGTCTGCCAGGCCTCTTTACAGTGAGATGTTGAGAGAGAGAGGGATTTAGAGATTAATAATTAAAAAACCCTGTAATACCATACAATAATAGGATATCAAGAACATACTATAAAGACTTCACGGGCGTCTCCCGCTCTTTGTTACACACATTTCAACGAAAACAATATACCCTGCTTAGACAATTTTGCTATAAAAGTAGAGTTTGGCTTTAATAAGCTCAAAGAGCAGCAAATACAATTTGAATTTAATTTTTATGCGAATCAAGAAATCTCCATTAGAGGAGCACAGATAACGCCCATAGTTACAGGCAAAGCTTTAAAGCGTCAAAGTCTGAGACAGAGAGAGAGAGAGAGAGATAGAGAGAGAAAGAAATAGAAAGAGGAGTGGGGGAAGCAGCGTGTTCAGGTAAGTAGAAGGTAAACACCAGGTGTAAGTAAGCGAAAAAAAAGCCAAGTTGAGCAGCTCATAAAAACTCAAGAAGGCGAAATATTTAGCTTGAAGGGTGCAGCAAAATGGAAAAGTTCATGGAAAGGGGCCAGGGGCGTGGCAGGGCTTAGCAGAGAGGCGGACTCACGGGGCAGAGAGCGCCTGCATTTAGCTAATCCATGGCCCAAGTTTAAGCAAAACAAAGCCAAATGCCAAAGCACAACTCAAGGACAACGACGACGACGACGACGACGCCTGCCAGGATGTTGAGAATGCAGGCAGGTGAGCAAGTGGGCAGGTGAGCAAGTGGGCAGGTGAGCAAGCTGACAAACTGGCAGGCCGTCGAGTGGCACTGGGGTACGACAACTATGCGACTACTTGACAGTCGCCAAGTCTTGAGCTCAGTTCTTTATTTGAATGCTCTATACCCAAGGTAAATGGGCAAGAGACGAGTGTGGTTTAGTTACCTGACAAGGTAAATGCATTTGGCCTACGTCAGAGTAGGTAGAATAAGAGAAGTATGGAAGATTGTTTGTCAGTATAGACTATAGAGATATACTTTACATTTTATATATATATTTATTTCTAGACTTTGCCATTTCATTCCATCCCATTTGCAAACAAGTATAAACCCCACTCCAATTCAACTCTACGTCCAGGGTATCTACTGTTGCTGCTTTTTTTCGTAGCTCTTTGTGCTGCATACTTTTGTGCGCTAAAATTTGGTGCTGCAAATATTTTTTGTGGAACGCTTCTATGCAAATTGATGGCTTCTGTTTGTGTTTAGCGCGCAGTCGAAAAACTCGCAAATCCGTTGAAAATCCTTTTTTAACTTTTAATGATGCCCGCCCGGCAGCCAGCCCGCTGCCTGCTGCCTGCCAGCTGCCTGCTGTTTGTCTCTCCTTCGACAGCTCGCATAGTGCGAGCAATGTTTTCTCTTGGGATTTGCGTAAAGTATCTGCTAAAAGCTTCCTTTCATTTCGGCAACACCGACCACATGGCCGCAACAAAAAATGAGCCGAGCAAAAAGAGCAGCTGCCCCAAATTCTGTTTGCCATCAATTTAGCCAGGCTAACAAATATGAAAGCCATTTTCATGCTCACACAGCCTCCCAGCTGAGGCCCCCCAAGACTCGCGAGTCTCATAAATGTGGCTTTATTTTTCACTTTATACGTGTTTTGTTTTTCATCTTGTTTTTTTTATGATCGTCGTGGGACAGTTTTGATGATCTTCGCTCTCTGATTAGGAGTTGGTGTTGTGGTAAACAAGAGAATTCGACTGGTGAAGCGTAAGGTGTGAAGCCTGTTTTAGAAATGCAAAGAGAATGTTATAAAAATGCGATTTTTTTTAATAAGTGCAACATTAGAACACTGCATAACACTTAAGAAACTCTAGAAAACTTTTAGTGGTTCATGAATTAATGCAGAAATTGTATAGAAAATTCTGAAAAGCCCGACTTCAGTAACCAAGTTTCTAATACACAGCTGTGGATGCCTAAGAAGATATTTGAGAAACTGATGGAAATGTATTGTACTGATAGAAATTTATAAATATATTGAGTAGTATTTTATACAAGTTCTTTAGCAGTGATTGCTTTCGTGGTTACAGCGACAATGATTTTCTTTTTTTTATATATTTTTAGTATCAAAACTGAATTTCAAAATATATTTATACAGATACATTAAGCTAGTCCATAAGACTTTATGCCTAAGCTCTATGCTGACTCTTGAAATGTACAACTTTCACTCACACTGCTACTCCTGCCAGCTCCACATCTACCTCATCTCTTGTCCACTTTATTCATCTCTTCAATTTCGTTTGTCTCTTTATTATTTATTACTTGTTGTCCGACAGGCACGTCCCAGATCTAACACATCATCCCCGACCATGGCTCGTTTCATTATCAAGAAATACTTTATCTCTTTCCAAGATTCCCTTTTATCACTCACTCTTAGAAATGTTTCAGTTCTCTTTGGAGAATACTTAGACAGGGTATATGGGTTTTGTTAAATTGAAGGACGACAACATGAAGTATATGCAAAAGAAGTCAATAGGAGTTAGATTTATCAATAATCCATCCATTTCCATAAAATCGATTGCAAGCAAAAATATTTTTGCGCTTCTCTAATAAAATTTGAGAGATAGATTCTCTTTTTGAACTCTTCTCATGATTAAATACAATGCTTAGAGTATCTGCTAGTCGAGCACTCCCTGCGCAAAGCACAGGCACTGTTTTATCACTTGTTTCACGTCTGTTTCCTTTATTACTTTGCTTACGTTGCACATTTTGCTCACGCATTGCTCTTATCTCCAGCTTGGAGCTCCCTTTATGCTTTTCGGTGCCAAATTATTTCCGCAACATTTATTCG
This sequence comes from Drosophila anceps, assembly GCA_035045945.1. Lineage (NCBI taxonomy): Eukaryota > Metazoa > Arthropoda > Insecta > Diptera > Drosophilidae > Drosophila > Drosophila anceps. Next base: position 8,344,151 of record JAWNON010000073.1, read on the forward strand.
ACAATTAAAATTGAGTGAGTGGATGCTGAGGGTAGTGAACACTTAAAAATGATATAGCACCTTTTCATATTCAGTGGTCGTAAAATTTTAATTGCGTACGCAGTCCAGACGCAGTCAGCCTGTATTTCAATCATCAAATTCGGTACATATTTGATTGCCTTCCACGGTCTGCTGGTATCTATGGATATATATATATATATATATATATATATATATATATATATATATATATATATATATATATATATATATATATATATATATATATATATATATATATATATATATATATGTATATGTATATAACCTCAAATGTTGCTGCCACTGTCTTAGCCGTTAACAGAGCGAAGGCTCTGGTATCTGGTCCAAGGACACAAATAATTTCTAGCACGTGCGCAAACGTTTGAATAATATAACAGCTGCAGAAACAGACGCCGAAACAATGGCAACGACAGTGCCACGCCTCGACGCCTTCGTCTTGGCCCTAGCCACTGTCGTGTGGGCCTCCTTTTGGCAGACTAAACTCATTAATTATGGGAGCTGGCCATGAATACGACATTGTATTTATAATCAACTTTAACCATTGGTAATGTCTGCTCATCAGCATTCATTCAAGATGTTTTATACGTTTTCGTGCGTTTTCGATTGTTCTGCCTTAATGTTGCGGGCCGTAATGATTATTGCAATAGTTTACGCATTAGTCAACACTGGAAAGCTAAGCGCAGACTTTCAGTTGCTCTACACGATGGGAAGAATTAACAACATGTGGAAACTCAGCTCTAACTCTGATTGATTGTTCAACTGTACTTTGGCCAGACTTTGGCTAAGCGAGCAGCAGTGTTGTAAAATGTTCGGTGTAGCTAAGCCAATCTCAAATTAGTGTTGAACTTCTTATAACTTAGACTTTAAGTTGTTCTATAAACTTATTAGACCATATTCTAACTTTGGCCTTACTTCAGGAATTGCTTAAATCAGTGCGCGCAGACCTAAGTTGAGCCAGCTGCTGTGAAGCAGATATGTCCTTTCTTTAAACTTACAAATAATTCATTTTTGTGCCTTTCTTTGCTCTTTTGATAACATTTTCGATCTCTATATGTTATAAACTGTCTTTAATATCTTTAGCAACACATTTTTGTGTCATTGTTTGACTTGCTGATAGAATTTTCGACCTCGTTTGTATTTGATTTAATATTAATCAATGAAAAAATACGACATTTTGCTCTCTAACTAGCTTTTCATGTCAATTGCTTGCGCTAACAAGTTCTCGGAATTGATTTATTGTATATGTTTGAATGACATTTACATGATTCTGCCGTGTCGACTGCAAATGTCGCTTTAACAGGCGAACTTCAATCATTTGTCCACCCCGGCATTTGCAGTGGGAAAAGCATTAATCAAAATAATTCTATTAGCTCGCTAATATGGCAATCGTAACAACTACAAAACGTCCCAGACACAGTCATCAAGACGAGAAAAAAGGGCGAAAGTACAGATGTTGCTGCGGGTAGATTAGATTAGGTGCTCAACCTCTGAGTGCCACTGCCTGGCACTGATTTATATTAATGGTATAACAGTTCCACATTAAGTCCGTCTAATCTTCAGTTTAACAAAATTGTTCTCGATAAAAGTGTTTATAATCTACTTTGAAAGTTGTTGAGGTAGTAGTTGATTGCTCTGATGGATGTAGTATTTTATCTGTCACAGTCCATTGTATTTGGTGCCTTTTATACAGATTGACATTTAAGATGATGTGTTAGGTTTGTTATACATTTTAATGAGTTCTTTAAAATGTAATGACAATGATAATAACAATGATAATGAGATTGAGTCATACTAAAGCAAATGCTAATACTTATGCTGACGTTTATAATAATGTTATTAACTCTGTTGTAAGAGTATAAAAGTTTCGTCTGAATTAACTCTTGATATTTGTGCTTATATATATGCATATATATAGTGTGCAGAAGCCTTTTAAATATATGGATATATAAGACTACTGTATATAAGGATTGGCTGGCGTGTGTCGGAAATTAAAGCAGTCAAAAGGCCTTGGGGCTGGGCTCACATTCCATGAGCCCCGAGCTCTATTGGCTCTTTCAGCTAGTTGACAGCAGCTGCTGCCGTCTGTTCTCTGGCCTCCGATGTTTTTGGCTCAAAGGCATTTTAATGATTTTAATTAACTGCATGTTTGTCAGTAATTACACTGGCAACAATGCAATTATGAGTCTAGTTCCAGCTATAAACAACTGTCTTTGGCTCTGGCTCTGGCTGTGGCACAGGACCTGCACAAGGCCTTTTGGCTTTTGCTACGCACACATACACACTCACACACATACACCTCAGTTGACACAATAATTACATGCATACAGCACACTCTCTCCCACAGTCCCGTACCTTCAAAGCGCGCAGCTTGACGCAATTGTGGGGCAGGCCGTCAGGCAGTCAGGCTCTTAGTTCATATAAAAGCATTTTGCCTGTTTGCTGTTGACAGTTTGAACCCACGTGGTGCGATTGATGTGGCACAGTGGGATGAAACTTAATTGGCATGACAACGTAAATGTCAGGCAACATGACGTCGTTCATACTAAAGTCAGCCTGGTAGAAAGGTAATTGGATTTTGTCAGATTTTGTATAGCAATTTTAAACTTTAAAATTGAAAGACATTTTTAATTTAATTAAATAAAATTTAATTTAATTAAATAAAAAAAAAGAGGGAGTAAATCAGTTACAGAAGTGTTTGGTATTGCAGTTATATCATGATTAATTTTTTTAAATTAATTGTAAATTCCAAATTTAAAAGATATAGTGTACTCTTTTGGCTTTAGTTTTAATTCTGGTTGAAGTATCGAGATTTCTATGTAACTAAATGAAAATATCAAATTAATAATAAAAATATTATTATTAAAATGGAATTAGTTATATTTTTAAAAAATTGAATAATACGATCTTTTATACTTTTCTAAATTACTTCAATTTCTTTTAGTTTATCTTTATTTTTATTTTTTCTTCTGAAGATTATAAGCCTTTTAAATTGTTTCAAAGTATCCTTTATTTTTTTAATTTTTTTAAATATTAATAATATTATTAGGAATATAATATTATAAAATGTTAAAATGAATTGCTTTTATATTATACAACAACTGTTCCACAGTGCGTATGTGTGACTCTGCCACTTATTACTCATACGACATGTGGCAAACACCCACCCACACCCACTCGAAGATAGTACATGTGTAATTATGGCCAACAATGTGGCTGTCCTTGAGTGCCATTGATGTTAGATGGAACTAAAAAAAGAAATAAACCGAGAGAACTTGTTGCACTTGTGACGGCTATTGGACAATGGGCGTGGCCCAGTCGGCAGTTCAACCCGTTGCCCCCCTCCACTTTGGCTTTGTAAATACCAAGTAATTTTCTGCAATTTTTTCTGCACTGTCAATTGATTTATGGCTCCACAGCCCAGGCCGCCTCGCAACGCCCACGCCCCGTGCTTTTGTTGGCAAAACACAAAAAGAAAAGCCAAGTGAACGCGTTGTACTCTCTGAAATATATATTGCGCCTGTCGCCTGCGGCTGTCAAGTGCCTGGGCTCCATTGTATGCAAAAATATATATATATATATGTATATATATATATATATATATATATATATATATATATATATATATAAAATGTGTCGCCGTCGTTGACCGCCCACAGTTCGCATTGGCATTTCGTTTCAAACTGCCACGCCCACCCACTGGGTGTGACCGTTTTACAAGAAAATTCGTTTAGTGAATTTCATTTACATATTTCTTTATACACACATACATATATATATATATATGTATATATATGTATGTATGTATATGAATTTGTTGTTAAATAAAAAGAGAGAAATGTTTTATATTTGAATGCGTGTTTCTGGCGCATTTAATAAGGCGTTGCTCATACGCCACGTGGCGCAGATTTCATCTCAGCCTTAATTGGATCAGTGGCATTTCCACAGGAGTGTCCCCTAATGGAGGCTGCCTTACCATCTCCCCGCTCTCCCTCTCTCTCTCTCTCTCTCTCTCTCTCTTCATGTATCTCTTTCATTGCTGTCTGTTTTATTTATGCAAATTGCATAATTCAATTGCCTTGTAATTGTCCAGGCATTTAATTAGTTTGATGACAGTTCTGTGGGGGTAAAACAGTTCTGTAAAGGACATGCACAAATTTACTTATAGATTTCTCTGCTGCAAATACTTACGCAAATCAGAAAATTTTTATATAAATTCGTTAAGTAAGAAACTGTCCTATAGACGAGTCTCATGATATATGAGCCAGACAATAATAAAAAAAATATAGTATAGCAATAAATATAAAATTAAATATAATAAAACAAAAATATATAATGTCATTTTAAAAAATAATAATAAAAATAGTATATAATTCTCAATATATTAAATTCTATGAGGAAATATATAATAGCACCACTAAGAGACTTTGTCCTAATGAAAAGCAAATCCAATTTCTGTTAGTCAGTTACATTACATTAGTACTAAGAGTTCGATATAACAAATAGTTATCAACGATAATTTGCCAGCAGTACAAATAGACAAAGTAAAGAAAAATATAATAGCACCACTTGCACTTGCTCCAGGTAAATCGTAATGATTCGCATATTTAATTTCTGAGCAAACATTTGTTTAGGGTAATTGGCATAGATTGAATAATGTCATATTCATTAAAGCTAAATGTGTCAAAGAAATGTATTTGGTATGCACATACAAATATTTCTATATTTATGCAGTGTATGCCATAGAGTAGCCCACTTGGCTGGCAAGCCAACTATAATATATTAGAAGAGTCAAGTTTTGGTACGCCAACGCATAATTTATATGTTTAAAGATAATATCCTTATATATTATATGTTTTTATTATGGTTTTTCGAGCCTGTCTGCCTGGCTGGCTGGCTGGCTGGTTGGCTGGTTGGCTGACTGCAACAAATTGTGGGCTCAGTGTCGCTAACAAGCAGCTGCGCTGACCGCAGGATCACATGCAACCAGAAGCCGCAGAACGCGTCGCGTTGACCTTTTCGCTTGGTCTACTAGGCCCACAAAACCGCACGCAGAACATTAAAATGCAACACATGTGTGTGTGTGTGTGTGTGTGTGTGTGTGGAGGTCTGTTCTGTATGTGTGTGCATTTCTCATTTTTATTCGTGCTGCAGCGTTTCATTTAATTTATGACGCCCCCATGAACCATGGAACTGCACCTTAGAGATTTATGTGTCAGGCGTGAGCGTGGGCGTATGGTGGTGTCTTATTAAAGGACTGGGCGTGGCAGCTGTGCTGTGGCTGCTTTTGCTGCTGCTGCTGCTGCTGCTGCTGCTGCTGCTGCTTAACAGTTGGCAATCAAATTTAGTTGCTTTTTGAAGTCGAAGCTCAACTTAATCGCATTTACGGCAATCAAATATAAACACACACCCAAAATACGGCCCACATACCAAATATCCCTCACAAGCACAGTGGTTAAAGAAATGTGATAAAAATATTTAAAATTAGTTTGAATTTTATTTATTTTTTAACTAAGAAAATAAAAATAAAATAATGTAGAATTTTGTATATAGCAATAACTTAACTTATAGTATATATAAGGTTAAAAGACATTTAATAGCAAAATATATTTTTAAGGAATTTTAAGATTATATTTTCTAGAAAGCAAAAGCAAAAAGACTGGTCAAACTTTTCAACACTGTTAATATCTTCTTTGCTGCTTTTAGAGTTTGTCCAACACTATTGTAAAGTATTTTTCAAAATCAAAATCAGATCTTTCATAGCCACTGTAACTTGAGAGCCAAACGGAAAAGCATTTTCCATTAACGCATTACTGAACTGCTGCTGCTGCTGCTGCTGCTGCTGCTGAGCTAGCGTCTCCGTGTGTGTATGTGTTCCATTTTCCATGTGACTTGGGCTTATTTCCTCGCTTTCCACTTGTGTTAACCAATAATGTATGCAAATCCAATTTTGCGCTCCATAAGCTTTATTAGATGCCAAAGTTGACACAGCTCCCCAACTACCTTTCGTCATTTAATGATAAACTTCTAGTTGATTGACTGACTGACTGAGTGACTGACTGCTTGACTAACTGACTCACTGACTAGCTGACTGTTATCTAGCTCAGCTTGGCATTAAGTATCTTGTGTAATTTAATTTTCTTGCAGTCAATCATCTGCTCGATTGACCAGGTGGCCGTAAAGACGTGCCTTTTGGTACGACAATAACAACAGTCAACCGCATAAGCCGCAGCACGTTTGCCACATTATGAGTTATTGCCAGTGTTGTATAGCAATAAACAGTTTTTCCTCTATACATATGAGTTGCTTTTACGAGCCGCAGCCTTTGTTGGCTCTGTTGGCTCAGCGATATTTGAGTTTTTATTATAAGTTGGAAACGTGATGCTCAGATTCTTAGATCTAATTTTCTGATTCAGACAAAACGATTAAATGGCAAATGTAGCCGACGGCTTAAATTTGGGCAATCAGTTCTGTTTCAGTTCCTGAAAGTTGTGCAATCGATGGCATTGTTATCGACTGCTGTAGATTGCAAATGAGATTTAAGTTTCAATGTGCGAAATGCCAATATCAATGCCAAAAATAGTATCAAACTAGAAATCTAAGATCTCAATTTTATTAATTTAACTCTCATTGGCCTAATCGATAGTATAATTATAATTATCGATAGTTTAAGAATATAGATCTTATATTTTAGTTTAGATTTCTTATAAAATAGAAAAATAAGAATTCTTTAAAAATAAAACTATTGAATTTAGTCTAAAGAAATAAAAATATAATGTGAAATTAATATCTTTAAGCGGAAATACTTGAATTAATTATACAAGCATTTTTCCATTATTTAACAAGCTAAAAAGATTTCTAGATTACATTTGCATAGTATACATTTTAAGTTGATTTCTATTTATTTATTGCCATAATCAACTTAGATCTCAAGCGACTTAGTTCAGCCTCAATAAAGCTTACTGCTCTTTTATAGCAATATTATATTATTGGTATATTCGGGAGTTAAGCCAACGTAAAGACCTCGCAAAGCTTCGGAATTAACTTTAGTCGTCTTAAAATACAATTTTCCGGTATCTTTTTTTTTTTTTATTTCATTTTAACATTTCGTTTACATTTTTTATCCAACTGTTTGAGCTTCAATCCATCATGTGGCTTAGCCCACCTGTCGGCCGATTTTATTAGGCTCTATATAGATATCTATGTATGTGTGTGTGTGTGTGTGTGTGTGTGTGTGTGTTTGTGTATGGTAGATATATGTTAATTTCATTTAGAACATTGGCTGCTTAATATTTCGCTTTAGTTGTTATAGCATCTGGGGGTTAAGCAAAAGGCAATCTTTCTGTTTGCTTATGCAGCAGACGAAGACAGGGCCGAAGCAGGACGAGATGGAGGAAGAAGCGAATTACGTGTCCTGCAGGTAGACAATAAAAAAGCAACAATGGGCCACAAAATAAGCTTTTGCCAGAGCCTTGATGATGATATACGAGTGGGTGGTGCCTTGGGCTGGCTATCAGCGCGACTGAATACAGGACCAATAGCAGCAGCAGCAGAAACAGCAGCACCGGTACCAGCAGGAGCAAGAAAACGTGCACGACTATCCTCTGGACGCCTGTGTCCTTTTCCTCTTCTACTTCTACTTGGCAGCTGCTGTTGCGCAAAATCCAAACTAATAATGACATTTTGCAAATTATTCCACATCGCACGCTGCTTGACACACTGACACTGAAACGGAAGGCGAGCGGGGCCAGCCGTGGGTAGCTAAAGCTGTAGCAACTGGGTAGAACAGGTGTAGGACAGGTGGGTGGGTGGTTGGCCAGGCTGGGTGTGAAATTTATTTGCTGCCAGTAGCTGTTCGTTCTCGTCACGTTGCCATTCGCCATTTGCCACGTATGTGTTGCATACAATTTAACATTTGCCAGCGCAAAAATGAAAATGTTTACGCGAGCGTCATTCAAATTGCGTTCCTTTTCTAAAGGGTATTCGCAATGTGCTGTGCCGTTTGCAGAACTTGGAAAAAGAGGATAATTATTAATTATTTATGAGAAGTAAAGAAATATAACATTTAGCGACTACGACTATTATAGTTTAGCTAGACAGATATTAGTTAAAGCAAAAGTACAGTTTAGAATGTGAACGGCAGTCGGTTGAGTATGTAATATTAAGACAAAACTGTTAAGTACACAAGGTTAACAGAATTTTCTTTTCTTTAAACTTAACAGAAACGTCAGGAAACAGTGTTTTATTATAGAAAGAACTTTTCAAAATGTTAACAGAATTTACAGCTTATAGCTTGACCTTAAAGAAAGAGTGATAACAGCATTTTGTTAGGTATACAATATGAGCAGAGACTTTGTCTCCATATTTAAAAATATGGAATAAGTTTCAACTATTTAGACTGAGTTTTCTGAGTTTTGAAAAGTAGTAAATCAAAAACAGAAGAATTTTAATTAAACTTCTAGCCATCACATAGCCTTTTACCAGCGCATACAAAATGCTTTTAAGTGAGATTTCTCAGAGATTTCATGCTTGATCTTTGCTTGATTGCTTTACAGTGCCAAATATGTATGCCAATTAGTGGTGGCTGATGCCACAGTTCAACTGTCAGCTGCTCAGTTGTTATTTCTATTTATTTCCATTGCAGTTTGCATTTCATTTTTGGCCTGACAGCTTATCAGTTGGCTTAGGCCAGCATAAAAGTCGAGTGAACTATAATAAATATAAATAAATTTCTTTTCTTTTCATTTCGTTCCGTTTATTTTGTGACATAAATTTTGTGAGGGTTTTGTTACTTTATTTACATTTCTCTCTCTCTCTCTCTGTCTCTCTCTCTCTCTCTCTCTCTCTCTCTCTCTTACTGTCTCTGTCTTTTGGGTTGTCCTCTCTCGTGCGCTCTGCATAATCCCAATTTGTGGCCTAGGCCCTGGGTTGACATTTGTCAAATAAAATACGAAAAGGCATTTGTCATGCTTGAGATGCAAAAACCTGACTTAATTTATTGATGGCTCGGCAATTTGTTCAAACGGATTTAAAAGGAAACCTTTTCTTTTTATCGTTCGGCATCTGTATTAAATGCAAATATATGAAAGGGAAATATGGCCAAACGTTTCTGATGCATTTTTTAATTTAATTAAAATATTTTAAGAAGATATAGAAAAAAAATCAATATTTTTTTGAATATCATTCAAATTATATTTATATATTTTTGACCATTCGATAGACAAGTTGGAAAACTAGGATGATTTTAGAGAAAAGCCTTAGAAAATTTCAGTAGAGTTAAATTTTCTATTTTATTTTATGAAGAAGTCCATATATGTCCTTGTTTGAATGCAGTAAATAGTCAGAGATGTTAATTTTAATCAAGATTATATATGCTTTAAAGTATCAGCTTCGAGCTCTTCTGTCTCTTACATAAATTTTGTTGAACAAACCCAATTTAAACTGCATTTTCGATGTACTCAGAATATAAATAAAACTCGCTAAATGTCGCTGTTTCATAAATATATATATTTAGCTTAAGCATCTACTGCTCATTCAACAAAGTTTAGCACTTTTTGCAGCTCGATTTGTTTTTTTGTCGTGTCCGGTGAAATTCTTTGGCTAAATATTTGCTTAGTTGTAAGTGAGATGGTAAAAGCGAAATGCAAATACCGCAGCAGTTGCAAAGTTGCAGCAACCACAGCACTTGTTGACGCAACAGCGACGCTGCTACAAAGCTCCTCCTACGTCGCGTCGTCTAGCTGACAGTCCACTCCTGCCGCTGTTCCTTCGCGCTGCTGGCTTAACTGCATGGCTGGCTTTTTATTTTAATTTAGCTGCTTCAACTAATGGATTTGGGGCTTACGTAACTTCCAACACTTTGCCCCAGTTACGCCCACCGTCACGCCCCCACCTTTTTTTGTACTTAATTTGCATTTACACTACCCTCTAAATGTGTGTGTGTGTGTGTGTGCTTATATATATAGGTGTATATAGTTAGCGCTCAACTATTGTGGTACGTGACTGAGAAGCTTTTGCCTATATATAAATATTAAGTATACGCAGTGCAGCACACACTGCTGTCACTGAATGGGTGCTTTGTATGTGTGTGTGTGCGTGTGTGTGTGTGTCTGTGTGTGTCTGTGTATGCATGCTTTTAAATTACAGCATGTACAAAGTGAAGCAAAGTCTCTAATGACCACTTTGAGGGTTTAAAATGCGTGACAGGCATTGGCCACATAAACAACACTTGTGAGGGCAGGATAAAATTAACTTATTCATTAGCAAATGGCAAACGGGAGGCGGGCATACTCTACGTATACAAATATACACACGTATATAGACATATCTCTGTGTAAAAGCAACGCTTCAAGCTGTGTGTTAATTAAAAAACATTCTCACATTGCAAGGTGCAAAATAGCTGGCAAATTGCATAAACGGTAAATGCCAAGTCCTCAGCCTCAACACCAGCCGCAAACTCCAGCCCTAACCTAACCTGGCACACACACACCCATATACATATATATGTGTATATATATGTTTACCGTTTGCTCTGCCTGGCATCTCACTCTGACGTTATTGTTCTGTATAACAAAACAAAAAAAAAAACAACAAAAAAAAGAAAAGTTTAATTAAGTTTTCAAGTTTATTTTTAGCAGTCTCTCACTCTCATTGTTTGCATGCGTTGCCTGGCTAACAACAACAATAACAACAGCAACAACAACAAGAACAACAACAAGAACAACAACAGTTGTGATTTTTGACAGCTGGCTGTAATTTATGACGGCATTTAGTTGCAGATTTTTGACATGCTGCAGCGAACGCCATCAAAATTGTTCCATGTGGCTTAAACCAAAAACTTTTACACCGTGATATATGACGGGCATTTAAAACAATGAACAGCCCACACACAATGGCCCAACAAAAAGCTTCTGCATATATATATATATATATATATATATATATATATATATATATATATATATATATATATATATATATATATAAATATCTGTATATATACATAAGGGCCAAATTGAAATGCTTATCATACAAATTTAGTATCTGGCAACAAAGGAAAAATGTGAAGTTTATCCTGATTGAAAGTTTACAATGAATTGTGTTCAGAAATTTATAATTACCATCATGTTCTTGTATCCTGCATTAATATTAATACTATAATTTATTAGCATTCTCATTATCATTATTTTTTGATAGTGTCATGAATATTATTGCAATCATCATTATGAATTTCATTTTTTATTTCATTACCATTATTGTTACTGTTATTATCCTTGACATTGTCAATATCATTGTCATTGCCATTGCCAATATCATTGTTCCTGTTCATTGTCATAGTCATAGTTATTTCTATTACCAGTATCATTTTCATTGCCATTGTCATTGTCATTGTCATTATCATTGTCAATGTCATAGTTATTTTTATTGCTAGTATCATTGTCCCTTTTTCATTGTCATTGTCATAAGTATTGCTATTGTCATTGTCATAGTTATTTCTATTATCAGTATCATTGTTATTGTCATTATCATTATCATTGTCATAGTCATAGTTATTTCTATCGTCAGTAACATTGTCAGTATCATTGTCATTGTCATTGCCATGTCATTCATAGTGTCATTGTCATTACAGTTCTCTTAAACTTAAACTTAACTGTATTAGATGATAAGAAATTTAATTTGTCCACTTAAGCTCGTTTGTCTTCATTTCAAATGCATTTATTTAAAAACTTCAGCAACCGAATGGACAGCTTCAGCTGCAAGCAACACTTAAAATGCAATTTGCGCACAGGAATTGACAATTTTCCACTTTTCTACGGAAATTTCTTTCAACAAAAAAAGAAGTAAGAAAAATGTGAAAAACCAGCTCGCATTTTAAGTTTTCCGCTACAATCAAAAGCTGCTGTGACAAATCCGGTTACAATGTGCAAGCAGAAATGTTTCGTGATATTCTGGTAAACTCTTTTGTTGGAAATTTGATTTGGTTTCCCAAAGGTATTAAATTAATTTAAATATGTAAATCATCTCTGATGAATAATTAGATGTTTTTGTTCCTGCGTTTTCAAAAAGGAAACTCCACTTCATTTGCATTAAGGGCAATGAAATTTAGAATAGGCTAAATTGAGTTGAAAGTGTTGTTTGGAATGCATTTTCGTTTTATGTTTTTTACGACTTGTCCACCTGGCTGTGGCAATTGAACACCTTTTTCGATGGCAGGCAGGCAGGCAGGACACAAAAATGTAGCACACGTTGCGCGTCCAGGACCTTTGGTTCGGTTCGATTCAGTGAAGTGCGAAATATTCGCGCCTCGATTTGCATGTCCACATAAAGTTTGAAAAGGGAAAAAAGGCGGAGGGTGGGCTCGGTAGGTTCGTGCTGGCGCCGCACATAAATGCAAATGCTAATGGGTTCTGGGTGCCAAAAGTAGGAGGGCAGAGTGTGCAGAGTGGAGAGTGGAGAAGGGCAGCAACTGCTTAGGCGCATTCGAGCAGAAACTGTGGCATACATTTAGGCGCCGCCGCATGCAAATGTTTGACGTTATGCGATAATAAAAGCAAATCCGAGCACACAAAGTAAACAGAAAATGCAAAAAGAAAAAAAAAAGTATATATTTGTACTCGTCTATATGTACATATAAAGCAAGCAAAAAGATATTTTCATCTTTCTTTATTTCAGTTTGCGTGTATTTGTTCCCTTTATATTTTTTATGCGTTTCATTTTGCATATTTTTTTGTAGCTTGTTCGATTTTTATCGCAACGTCTGCGACGATATTTGAAATTGTTGCGCAAATATTTGCGCTTTTATGTGCATTTTCCAAACGAAGGTACCAAGGCCCCACCCCAACCCCACCCCAGCCCCACCCCAGCCCCACCCCAGCGCAATCTCACTCATCTAATGCGCTCACTGCTTCAGCGAACGGAATTTTCCTTTTACTCCAGATACCCTGTAGATGTATATGGGCAACAGATGACAGGTGTTGATAAATTACTTTGACACTACAGGGTATATACAATTCCATAGAGCACTAACACATTGCTATATTTCTAGGGTATGTCTAGAGATATTTTCCATTTCAAATGAGGAATTCATGTCTAAGATTAAAGTATATTTATTTTTAAGATTGTATTTAGTCAGAATAGTTTCATTAATATATATGTATGTATATATTTTAGATTTTTTTCAAGACTAAGGCTAAAACAGCTTTGTCTGATACTTTGCTGTATATCACCAAATATACCATCAAATATTTAAGTTAAGGTAGAGAATTTTTAGGGTATATATAATTTGAAAAACAAGTATTATGGAGTATTTTTAGTCTTTAATCGTAGGTTTATTTACATTTTTCTCTCTCTCTCTCTCTCTGTCTCTCGCTGTTTCATAAAAGTAATTGTTTGTAGGGTATCTCAAAGTCATGCTTCATGAATATTAGATTCTTGCTTTTTATGCATGCTGATTTGCTTTACTTTTTTTTTCATGATTTACTTGCGCTTTGTGTTTGTCTTCTCATTCGTATTGGTATTTGTATTTGTTATTGTGCTTGCAGTTGAATAGGGTATACGACGTATGTATACTATATATATATATATATATATATATATATATATATATATATATATATATATATATATATATATATATATATATATATATATATATATATATATATATATATATATATATATATATATATATATATATATGTATGTATGTATAGGGTATACGGATTGCTTTTGGTATTGAGTATTGGGTATTGAAAAGGTACATTGGATTGAGAAATTGAAATCGCATTCGCAGCATTGGAAAAGCGTAGGAAAAATAAGAAAAAAAAGTGCCAGCAACTGTAAAACAGTTCGCCAGCAATTGAAATTTTCTTGTCTTATTTGTCTTATTGATTTTATATATGTGTTATATTAAGTTATATATATATATATATATATATATATATATATATATATATATATATATATATATATATATATATATATATATATATAGAGCATATCTGCTTGTGTGTCTGCTTTTTTGTGCTTGTCTAACTTATGTAGCAGATAATCAAGCCAAACTTACATTCAAGCCATGAAGTTTAATGAGTTTGCCCAAATGGCCCAAATGCCCAAATGGCAATGCTCAAACGATGTCTGAAACACAGTTTTTGACCCTAGATATAAACATGTAATATTAGATTGAAAGGAGAATATCATTGTAGCTAAAGTACCTGAATGACTTTACTTTGTAGTTTGTTTGTTTGCTTGCCGAAAATGAATTGGAAAACTTTAGATTATGGGCAAGAAAAATAGTTAAGAATGTGATTTTATTGAGATCATTTAAAGTTTATGGAGAACACTCTTAAAGAGATAAGACAACAGAAATTGTTTTTATTTCATTATGGATGTGTAAACTCCTTAAATTCAGAGTCAGAAATTAAGTTTTTGCCCGAGAGAGCGAGAGAGAGGGAGGAAGGGAGAGTGAGTTATTAAAAGTACTTAAAAAAAAACCATAAAATATGACGATCTTTTCTTTAAGTTTATGGGCAGCACCCGTTTTCTTTTTTAACAGTGGGCAACTCTAATTGAAATGGCAACTCCTTCAAGTCAGCTGCAATTATATTTTTGAAAAGTATGTTTCTGACATAGAGCCTCTAGGCATTCTCTTGTGTCAACTAGCCAACCATTAAATTTATTATTCACCATTGTGAATTTATTCACTTAGCGTTCGTTTCAGGCTCTTCATACATTATTCAGTGGCTGCCCGGTAGCAGCTAATTAACTTCGTAAGATGTGTCCAATTTGCAGCTGCTTTTTAACAAATTACAACGTTCATGGGCCCAGAGCTTCACTTCTGACTAATTTATGCGCCCACTGCAACATAGGAGGAAAAAACTGGCATAGAAAATTTAAGTCCAAAGCGAAGTTTCAATACTCTTTGCATGCGTCATTACTATTATTATTATTATTATTATATCATATGCCATATATATTTTTCTTAAATATTTATAAATAAAAGAAGATATATATAAATAAAGTAACTAATTTTGAACAAAGAAAAGCTTTCACTTGGATAAACCTAGAAGCTAGTTCATACAGACCGAATCCACCCATCTCTTGAGTACTCAATTGCCGTACAGTTTTAGCAGACTGAGCATAATACCCTGTCGTTCAGGGTATCAGAAGTCCATTCTGTAGAATTTACATCGTTTCACTTTAATTAATTATGACGTCATCAAGGTTCTGTTCTGTTTTTCCTATTCCACAACTTTTTCTTTTTTTTTTTTTTTGCTCACGTGGTGGTCAATTAGGCAAAGTCATCGCTCGACGACGTCATTGGCTTTGACAATTTTCAAATAACATGGAAAACATGTTTGCGCTGACTTTGATGAATTTCCCCAACATTTCGGGCACCATTTAACCCCAAAGCACATTTTCCGACTAATAGTTGGGGCATGGAATACAACGGAAAATGAAGTGCAATATGGAAATTTGGAATTTTGGCATTGGGGCGTTGCCTAATGCCTGCAATCAATTTTCAAATGTCAGCTTAGGGAGTGTTTTGAGAGGGTTTCGTATATCGTTCTAAAATCATTCTGAATTATTTCATCATAGCTTGTCAGTGTGCTCAAATGGAAACAAAATAAATAAGCTTGCTAGAACGTAATCCATTTAATATCCGATTATCTGGTTATATTCTGTGGAATCAATTTAAGCTTATTGCTTTTATTTTTACAAAAAATGAATTTGAAAAAAGCTTCATTTATTTCCAATTTACTTACCATGTTCAAGCAAGTCGATCAATCAATTTATACACATGGGCCGACGTTTTGTAGTCTTCTGCAGAGAGACAAACATATACATAGCTTGACCTGTCAAAGTGCTTCAAAACTGATGCTCTGCAAATAATCAGTAAGATAGGTGCATATAAAATACACTAGAAATGAAATATTTAAAACAATTTAACTCAGTTAAAGAAGTAAAATAATATAGCTTGGCCGCAACAACAGCAATTTTCAAAACATATTTTTACCTTTCATTGCGCCATAAAAATCCATTGCCTACTTTTGTGCTGAGCATAAATTCACTATGAGCTTAAAATATGCAGCATACTCTCGAGCGCGTTAATAATTGAATATGGCTAAAAAGCATTTTATTTAAAACTTTAGTTGCATATATATTTATTTTATGGTATACAAATAAATTTTAATATTTATTTAGATATAACATGTATTTTTACTATAAATAAATAATTACATTGCAAATGAAATATTCAATATGCAATATTAATTGCAATCGACATAATAGACATCTATGTTTTCAAAAAGTAAATCTTTCTGAGACTTTCATATTTTAGAGCGTAAATATTATGAAAAATACTTAAATGTTTTTAGGATGCTGCTTACAGAAAGACTACAGCTGATAGTCGACTGTTAGGCTGCAGCTGCTCTGTAAAATAAACTGTTAAGCAGCTGTAAAGTTACAGCTCATGTAAGCCTATGATTTAAATGCAAATATCATAATGTTTTGATAGTTTACAGTTATCAGCAGATGAGTAAGGAAAAACAAAATATTATTAATATTATAATATTATAATGATTTAGTCTGCTAGACAAGGAGCATAATAAAACAGATTGCTTATATTTTTAGTCATATACCTTTTAAATTAAGCAAAATCTATATATGCTCAGCAGTAGTTAGTTTATGAATTGATATAAAAAATGAAATTAGTTTTATCTAGGAGCCAACAATGTGAACAATCGACATCATATCTCAGATTCACTCAAATTAACCAAAATTTTAATCATTAACTTAAAAACCGCAAATCACTTAAATTATTATTAAAAAATTTATATAATGTTTTTATTTTATTATCAATTTTATTCGTTAGATCTCAAAGACTTATTGCACGATAGATGCGTGACTTGGAGAGCGACTAAGATCGATGCTAAACACAATTTTAATTATTTGGTACGGGTTGATTCATCTTTTTCTTTTCAAGTAGATATGTATATATAAGCATGTGAAGTGAGTTACGTACAAATGGTTTTTGCTTTTTTTTGTATCGATGTTTCTTATTATAAATAGTTTAACTAGAGACTAAAACCAAACACCCATGACCCAAGTGCTGCACTGTGGACACTCAGTACTGACGACCCATAACACGATCCAAGTCATTCCAACTGCAGGAATAATCGATCTGCAGCAGACCCTTCTTGCTCAAGCCAAATTTACGCGAATAAATTCCGGCGTAGAGCGACGAGTCGCTTGGCGAATCGCTTTGCGTTCCGCCCGTCCGTCCGTACAGTGTGGATGGCGCCGCATAGATGAGGGACGTCGCCTGCTGCTGGCACTCGGCGCAATCGGGTAGGCTGCAATACGGCAGTGTAGCATACGGATTGCAATAGTCGTACGCGGGCGAGAGCGGAGGCGGTGCTGGAAAATCAATCTGTGGCATAGCCTTGGCCTGGGCCATGGCCAACGATTTGCCAGTGGGCGGGGCCGAGTTACGCTTGCGACGCGGATGCGGCGCAGTGCCATAGCCCGAACTATAGTTGGAGTTGTTGTAACTGGTGCGTTCTCTGCTCTGATTCGGTTGGGCATGACGCTGCAGCGTGGCTGCACGACGTGGCAGAGTCGTCATCGAGGGCAACTCATCACCAATGGAAGAGTGTGGCTCCGTGGAGCTGGCGCTGGAGAAACCTAAGAAAAGCAGAAAGAGAAGACAGAGGAGAGTAAATTCTCAGTAAACAACTTTCTTCATCATCTAATTACATCCAATTGCACCCGTTCCACCCTAATATACCCTGTATTATACCCACACCTACCTCCATAGCCATTGTATATCTGACGCTGCTCGCCATACAGTTGCTCCTGCTCATGCTGCTCGATGTCATCGTCATCCAGATGCAGCTGTCTGGTCATGGTGGCCATATAGTCATCATATCGACTCGATATGGGTGCCTGGCCATAGACTTCACTTCGTGCTGCATATAGCAGCTCCTTGCGACTGCGACTACGATTGCGACTGCCATTGAGATTGGGCAGGCGACAGCACTCCAGCTGGCACTGGCTGCGTGACAGGCGTCTGGTGTGTGGGCGTGGCATGGTAGAGGCCATGACCAAGCGATTGCCTTGACCATAAACTGGACTGGGTGACTGCGAGGGCTCCAGTTCGTAGTCCAACGCCGTTTCATAGTCTGGCAAAATGTTGTCTATGTCCATTTTCTTGCGCACATAATCGTAATTCTCCAGATCCCACGGATCCATAAACCGACGCTGCGATGGCAACAGAGTCGAGCCATAAATGGCCTCGGTTTGCTCTAACTGGTAGTTGGACTCCACGGGCAGCGCCTGTTTGGGACCATTGCGACGACGACGCGGCGTTGTTTGACTGCGTTCCCGCATGCTGAAGACAGAGAGAAAAAGCCAAAGAGTTTGAGTATGCGTAGCTGGTTGAGTTTTCAATGGCTCGATTATGCAATCGGCTAACTCCACATTATGCGACAACAGCAACTCTTCCGCCAACCATCAGCAAAAGCAGCAGTATCAGCATCAGTAACTACAAATCTGTTGCATGCCCCATCAATATGCCACACATTCATAAATTGTCGTCGCCATTATGTTCGCTTAAAAGCCACTAGCTCACCTTCATCGAGCAGGTGTTACAATTAATGGCATATTTTAACATCTGCATCGACTTTTTTCTTCTCATTTGCGGTCAAACTAGTTGGCTTTTATTTGTATTAACAACATTTTCATTTATGGAAATTCACATCAATCTAATGTTTGTTTAACTTGGAAAGCAAAACTAGAGCCAGTAGATAAAGTTCTTAATGCAAGTTATATTGAGTTATATTGATATGAAGGAATAGACGATGTGTATATCAATTCAAGTGATCTCACAGATCGCTCAAACAAAGAACTGGAATATTTCATTTAAAAAAAGAAAAGTTATTTTTTTTACTATAAAAACTGTAACTCTTAAATGAATTTACAAATGAACAGCTTTTTGCTGCACATAATTTCTTTTCTGCATAAAAACAGAAGTCATTTTCCGAACTTTAACCAGTTTCTATTATTTTTGCATCTGCATAAACTGACCATCAAATATAATTGGCTTGTTTGGTTAGCTGCCTGCCTGACAAAGTCACAAAGTTTTTAATTAAAAATCTGTTAGCTCTTCCGTGGTGTAACATTTTTTATACTATAAAGAAAAATATATTATATAAAATAAATGAAATGAAATGCAACTGACACTAAAATTTAGCATAGCAAGGCGAAAAATTAATTGAGATAAAATCCAATTCGCTGAGTTGGAAAATCAAAAAGTTGATAAGCTCCCCTTAAGGGGGGCTTTGACTTTTCGTGATGAGCATTTAATAAAATATTGTATTGTGCGACAGCTGCTTAATTGTAATTAACAGGAATTGTCATTCACATAATATAATTACATTTATTTGCATTTATTTCATGTTTGTTTTCATATTAAAGTCAAATTTATAGTCAAAAGTTTTCGTTTTGTTTTGCTGAAAACCAATTTAATTTTTTGTATATAAAAAATAAAATTCCCCATCATAAATTATTTATTATTTATTTGCATTCAAAGGTCTTCAAATTAATATGATTTAACTATAACAAAAGACTTTTTGGCATATAAATTAAAAATTTGAGTTTGAGATGAACCAAATGATGAGTCGAAGCGACGCTCTTGCTGATGTAGCAAGAGACGTTTTGAAGTCTCAACTAATAAAAGTTGAAGGTTAAGCTATAAAATTATATTAAGATAAGTGCATAAGATAATCTTTGAATAATATTTAAATTATGAAAACTGCGTGGAACGTAGTTTCATTAAATTTATAGAGTATAGAAAGAAATAGAAATTATTTATATACTACATAAAGAATTTCTACACATATTTGAAAAAGTTTCATTTATTAGGCAGCTGTGTCCAATCTTCAAGCTTGGCAGACTCTACTCCCTTCAAGAGGTCGTATTTAAAGAATTTTGATCAATATTAACCAATTATATTATAAACACTTTATATATAATCAAGATTAAGCTTAGCCTCACACCCTTTTGCCAAAGAAACTGCAAGCTTAGCCAGCCCTAGCATCTTATCTAAACATTCCTATAACTATTTGCTGATGATGTCATTATACTAAAGACTATATTGTGCTTTCTGATTAGAGCTTCTAGACCCCACCCATCTACTTATTATAGCCTAACATACATGTTCATATATATTTGAAAAGATATTTCGCATATTTAGCAAGCATTGCCTCAGTCGCAGCAAGTGCAGCGATCCATTATAAGGCGCACATTCATCTGTTTGTTTGGCAATATGTTGTTTGAGATATTGGCCATATATTGACTATTGATTATTTGGGTTTTTCTCTTTTGCTAACCACATTTTGTTTTACGCCCATTTCAAGTCGCTGCGGCTTATGCAACTATTTTACAGGCATTTACAATTTGCTAATTTGCATAGTTTTTTGTTTTAATTTCTTGAGCGATCGATTTACATTTCTATGGGTTGCATGCCTCGCCCTCTGCCCCTTCTGTCACCCGCCTCTCTCTCTCTCTCTCTCTCTCTCTCTCTCTCTATCTCTTTTCCACTTAATTCCACCCGCTCTCACAAGACATTGAGACAATGTCGCGCGCGCCGCTATCCAATATATTATTTAGTGTTTCTTTTGTTTTCTTAGCGAAAACAACAAAAAAATTTATAAAATACACAAAATAAATTGCAATATAAACAATGCAACGTGACTTTGCTTTGGCACGCAAATCAAATTGGCTGCCAGCAACTATTTGCCTGGGCGCATATATTTTTAAATCAAATAACAAAGCAGGTGGCTATGCACGACAAGACAGATACTACTGAGTACCTACTGAGGTAGCTTTATCAAGAATTCATTCATTAATGAGTTTTTTGTGTACATTTTGAATTCTTGCAAAGAATTTCTTTTTGATTTACTTGAATACAATATATATCTATACAAATTAACAGAATTTTATATTTTTAGACTACGTTAAATATATATTCTAAGACATTTCTTTACTTTTCCATATGTGTAATCGAAGCGTAGTCCCTCGACAATGGCAACTGTAGACAGAAATTTGAATACACCGCGAACAGAACTGCATCGCAGTGGCGTTTCAACTATGATATGTGTAGCATCTCCTTCAGGCAGTCGTCTAAGCTGCCCACTTGCTAAGGAGTATAAGCAGCGATCTCTTACAGCAGCGCCTCTAATGTGCAGCTTACTTCTGCTTCTCCTGTACCCTGTACACCGACCGCTATGCTCAGTCCAAGCCCAAATCCCTTTCATCTAAGCCATATTCTATATACATATCTTTCAAGCAACTACATCATATATGAATACAGTTTACTAATGAAAGTTAATATATTTTGTCTAAAAAGCTTAAAGATAAAAAACCAATAACAACGATTGCCATACATAAAATTCTATAGAGTAAAAGAAGGAGAATTTTCGCTTTGCTCTACATAGAATTTACACATAATCCTCTGGCTAAATAAGATCAAATTAAAATAATGAGAATTCTCTTATTTTTCTCTTCTGTTTGCTATACAAAATCCCTCTCTCTATAAATATACAGGGTATTACGACAATGCCCATAGGTTGCTATGTTGAGTTGTCTGCCTATATTTTACCATATTTCTGTGCACGCAAATAAATCGAGCGATGGTTACAATATTTTGATTTATTACAGTTTTTGCAACGCTTAGTGAGGCATGGAATGCACACGCATACAAACTGACTTGCACACACACACAGAGGCACACGCACACCCTTTGGCATGCAGCTGTGTAGTTGCATAAATGCATATTACGTATACGTCATGCGGTACAAGCGAGCAACTCCCGCAAGACAATGCAATTAGCATTAGCCACAATATATCTATATATATATGTATATATTTATGTATATATATATATATATGTAGCTGTATGTATATATCTGTTTGTATAGTACTGGTCGCCGTTTAATTAATTGCCCGCTATGCAGATATGTGGTCTTGGTCTGAGGTTAGTTGGCCATTTGTTTGATTGGACTCGACGCTAGAAGCCATCAATTGTCTATTTGCATACAAAATGTGTGAAGTTCATGCTATAATTAATTTGCCTTCTATCATGATAAAGACTTAATGTAGTTGCTGCACATTAATATGTCTCTTAAACCAATCAATATTCAAATTGAAATTCTCTGAATTAATAAACTTAAGTTTATTTGGCATTGTAAAAACAAACACATTCGAAACTTATTATGCGTTTTTAATATGACTGTTAAAGCCGCAAGTACGCAACGCTTGAATGTGGCTAAGATAAACCAAGTGAAATTTGTGTAATCATTTTTAAGTGCATTTTTATGGCCAACACAGCGTATAAATTGATTAAAAACGCGCGATCATAAAGTGAGGCAAGCGTAATAAAACACGGCAGCTTTAGAGTTGTGTGAAGCAGATTTCAATTTTATCGGAAACATTTCAGCTCTTGAACTAACTAAACTGAGGAAATTGCAGTTTGGAAGTTTTACATATTACTATCTGATTTCTTACTATAGCCTTCAATTTATGAAACACAACTTGACTAAAATAAAGTTGTTTTTCCACTTCCTTTCGCTCTAGTTAAACTAGAATTTAAGAACTAATCAATATGCAATGCCCAAACTCTTTTAATCCCTTCTAAAGTGTTTAAGCATATTAATAATATTTTTTCAAAATGATCAATAAAGTGCCAAAATCCACTTAAAATATTTAAAAACCTGCTTGAAGCATTAAATTAAGATTCGCCTGCATTTCATACACAAATTTGGACAAATTTTAAGTCATGTTTTATTTAAATTTCAATGTATTTGTTCTCATGTTTTCATTTCAATCTGTTGTTATCTGACTGCTCAGCTAGCTTAACATATGCGGAGCATAAAACTATTTCCTGAATTATCAGCCAAATATTTTTTTTTAATATTTAAATTTAATTTTTAAAGCGACAATTGATTGTTATGCCAATGATTTTTTAAGCTGAATGAAATCCTCTTCATGTTTTTTTTCTCTTTGCATTTTTTAGCAGTGCGTCAAAGTTTTTGGCAGTTAAAGAGAAAAAAAAACAGGTTTTATTTTTATGTCCGACGACCTTGCGCATTATGCGAAATAATTAGCCTAAATGAAATACAAATTTCTATAAATAATATTTTAACTAGCTGTGATATCATCAAGAAAGATGAGAGAGTTATGAGTTAGTTGGATAATTGTTGGACAATATATGTGACATTGAATACTATACAATCTAGAATGGCTTCTTAGCAGAACTCAACTGAATCAATTTGCAATTTAATATAGTAATATTCTTTTAAAAGTATGGACAATTTTTATGTATAATATATCTGAAACGTTAATATAAATATTTCAAATAAAGAGTTTGAGCACAATCGGTATGAGCCATGATGTCAAAGAACTCTAAGATCTATTTATAATTTATCTAAAAATAAAGATCTCACGTACATCGTTTGACTATTTATTCATTGTCTTTTGCAGCATTAGAATACTTTCTTTGATCTGCCAAAGCTCAACGTGATTTTATTTCAAATCTAACAGTTCTCTACTTTTAACGGCAGATTAAAGATATTTGCCATTTCAATTTATGGCTCCACTTTTGGCTTCTCGAAGTGTGTTCTCTGGAATGTGTTCTGCCAAAGAATCTTTTGTATTTACTTATCAAATTCGCATCACGCATCAACCGCGCCCTCAAACAAAACACTCAGCAACAAGTGTTTAACGAAATGACTCAGCAAACAAAAACAAAACAGAAATAAAAAAGCTCTTGCAAATCTTCTCAATAATTCTTCTGCTTTCCGAACTCGCATGCCTGGGCGTATGACAATTGCCAACACTTGACGATGATCATCAGCAATGAGTTATCCCAAAATGGTCTTCTTTACATTGGAATTGCAATGTGGCCCACGCCAGTTAACACAACAGTGCCCGAGACAAGCCTCAGACAACCTACCAGCTGTCGTTATAATCATAGTTATAAAAAAGTAAATCATATTTCATTCTATATGTTGCTGCGCTGCCCACGTTTAGCTCTTTAGCATTGTAACTTTCTTTGCATTTGACATAGTTTGCCATTTCTGGATATTCATTCACCTTTTATTATTATATTGATTTTTGGACCTTTTATTCTTTATTTGTTCGCACTTCTTCGTTTTGGTCGTTTAGGCCAAAAACAGTTTTCACAGTTCTTTTTTGTTTTCGAATTTGCTTTTTGTTTGCGAATTTCAAACACGTTTCAGTCGCGGCACATAGAATCCATTAATGCGCTTGGCTGGCATGGCACGCCACAAGTCTTATAGAAGATCGCCGCATAAAATAAAACTCCCACCGAGACATGCGCTTCAGGAGACGCTCGCGTCTAGACTGACAACTTGATTTGTCTTCACTTCTGCGCAGACCTACGGAATGAAGGCTGCAACTCACAGCAAGGTTCGAGCGCTGATCGAACTTTGTGAGACGCTCGCGTCTGCACTCGAGACGGCTGCGCTTGTGCGCAGACTGACGACTTACAACTAGGTTCGAAACGTGTGTGTTGCGGCTGCATGCCTAGGCACCGATCGAACTTGTAAGCTATCGAACTGTCGTCTGAAGCACTTTCAAACTAAAGTGTACGACCAGGTTTGAGATGTATGCATTATGCCGTTGCATGCCGATCGAACTTTCATGCCATCAGACAGACTCTGAGTGGCGGGCGAGCCAACCAGATTTGCAGCTGCCAACTAATCGAATCTCTTGAGCCTCTTGAGCATATGCCAAATACAGTTTCGCTGATCTTGTTCTGTTTATATCTGCCTGCCAAAATGTTGTTGCTTGTTAATAAAAGCTAATTACTTGGCTAGCTTTTCACTTGATTGTCAATAACTAACAATTGACAGCTGCAATTGAACAATTTCTTCTTTCTCTCTGTCAAGTTGTCACTGAACTGTTGCCAATTAAAATACGTGGCTTTGTCACAGTAAATGACAATTTTAACAACATGTTGACAGCAGCAACATGTCAACTAACATGCGCTTTGACAGACACATAAATGCAAGAGCTCAGGTAATAAAACTTGTTGAATGCAAATAGTTTTCTTATCTGTGAACTCAAAAACTTGGGTCACTAGTTGGAAAAGACTTGTTACTAAGCAGTGACACTTCTTGTACCTTATCATGAGCTTTGACAATAAGAGGCCTTTATATTATAGATGCTTAGATCAGTTGATCTCTTATAGTCCAATTACTTCTTTCCTCAAATACAAACTTTATGCATTTTGCATCGACTTCTGTCTTCTATTTCTATCAAACTTGATCTCTTCAAATCTGGTTTGACGCACCCGTTACAGTTGTTCGATGTTCGCTCTCGAACTTGAACTGACGTTGCTGTTGGTTCGATCTTGCTTAAGCCGCAATTTAACAACTTTGAACCCACCCAGTGTACTCACTGGCTTTAATTAATTAACAACCTCTTTAAGCCACTGTGAACTGATTATATCACAGCCAGAGCTAAGCTTTGAATGGGCATTGATATGTAAATTTGTTTTGCTTGTTGGATTCGTAGCGCTGGCATGCAGTTAAACTAGTTGCCAAGTTCAAAGAGAAGAAATGGCTAGCAATTACATAACAACGTGTAGCCTTTAAACTTGAACCGGCTTTCAACTCGTTGTTGTTGTTGGGAAAATATCAGAGTCAAGTCGCCTGTCACCGCCCGCCGAGTTGAACGTGGTCAGCTTCAACACTTCGTTGGCATTTGAGGTTTGTAATTCAATCTGTCTCACTCTCACTATTACCCTCTCCCTCTCTCTTTCTCTTTACCGCTCAGCTCCCAGCTCAGTGAGTTGACTTTTTCAAATGTAAATATTAAATTTATGCACAGTATTTTTTTTTTTTCTATTTGTGGGTTTTGGTTTGAAAACTTTTCGTTTATTTATAAAAACAAATAATTGCCAAGCCACAGAAAAATGTTGAAAAAATGTAAAATAAAATAACAAAACAAAAACAAAAACAAAAAAAAAACTTTCACTTTCAGTGCGTTGGTGGCATTGTCATTGAGTTGCTCACATATCGTTTTCATGGGGCAGGTCAGTAAATTCGTTTGCGGTTTCTATGGTCGGAGCCTCGCTGAGTGCCAATAAAAAACAGCTATTGATGTCAATTAATCATTGCAAACAATTTAATTAACATTTAGAGAGGTTTTGAGGTCGCTTTGTGGTGGGCAACATGAAAATTTGAATTTACCTTTTGATTCCACTAGTTGAAGCAGACAAATACTTGTGCAGTAGCTTAAACATTAATTCAATATCGATTTTGAGTTTAAATATTTATGTATAAATTGTGGAAGCATAAAAATGCAAAATTCATCCAGATTTTATAAATGAAAACCTCAGCAATTGCAACAAAAAAAATCCCTATACTTTATCCATAAAAATTGTTCTACTTTGGTAATTCAATAAATATTTGCACCCATTTAGAAACTAAACTGTGCCGAAACTTAATGCTCGTGTGCCAAATACCTGAACAAGTAAAAAGGCAAGTAAGAATGTTGCAGCTGAGCACTGCCGACTGCACAATACCCGCTAATGTTGGCGATTTGCCAATCATTATTAGCGATTCAGCCAACGATAATTATTACCGATCTACCATTGGGTGTATGTAAGACATTTAAGACCTCCTTTTCAGAGCGCATACAGTATCTGTTTAAAATTTAAAAACTTTCAAGAGAGACAAACTCATATACTCTTTTTCATTTCATGAACGAGCATGAAATAAAAGAACCAGGTAAACGGCGCATATGGCCAACGGGGCTTTTTGTATGCATTTATGAGTGTGGCAGCAAAAAAAAACCTGCTCCAGTATGCCTCCTCGTTCCACACTCCTCGTCCCGCTTGCGGCGCACCCCTCGTTCGGGAGGCAGCTGCTGGTTGCCTTTGAAAGTGTCGACTCGGCGGCTCGTTGATCTCTGCTCCAATTTTTATGCGCGGCAACTTTGGCATTGTGCAACATGCGGGCAGCTATACATATGCTTGCTGCCACGCGATGTTAGAGGCAGCTGCAAGGCAGCTGATGCAGATTTGCCAAATCCCTCTTCTCCCCCTCTCCATGCCTAGCTCACCTTTTTGTTGTTGTGCTGCCTTTGCCTCACCTTTCGATTTTCCATGTGTCGTTTTACAGTCGCATTTATCGATTTATGCGTTTGATTGCAACACGTTTCGATTATATACATTTTTTTCTTCCTCTTTTACTTGTTGGAATTGGACCTGCACCTTTATGGCCTTTTCCTTTTCCTCATGGCAAGTTCCCCTCGAGCCCACCTCCTGCACTCATTGTTCGCTTTGCACGTGTGCTTCACACACACACACACACACACACACACACACACACACACACACACACACACACACACACACACAAAGCCAGCTAAAGAAATGGCTAAGAAATTTGTCTTCTTATTGTGTGTGTGTTGTGTGTGCTTCCCATTTATTGTGCCGCGTCAGCAAAAACTTTTGCAATGCCCACTGCCAAGTGGGTTGGTCCAACAAGGAAACAATACATTAGCTCTATGTGTAGCACAGGCGGCCAGACTTTTTTTCAGCAAATACAAAAAAAGAGGAGAAAATCAAATAAATAAAAGAATAAAAAAGGAGAAAACCACATATTTTATTTAGTAATTAAATTAAGACAACTTTTGGTTCCCTAATCAAATAAACTTAAATCTTTGTTTGCTTCTGCCTGGACTTGGCTGAAAGCAAAAATGTTTTAGGCAAAGACTTACAATGATTTTGGTACGTGTTGAGCTGGGAAGTAAAATAAATAAAGTAAAATATCCTTAGGCAAAATTATATATGTGAATTTAATGTGTAAATTGTAAAGTAATTTGGGTTAAAGTAGTCAAATCTGGGAGTTATATTAGACCTTACGATCTATGGGTTGGCATTAAAATAAAACTAGAATATTAACTTGAATGGAAAACGAAACATAACAACTTTTATAAATTTTAATGAATTCAAAAACTAGTATCAATTAAGTCTGTAAACTACTATTAATTCTATAAACTATTTTTAATTCTTAAAAATGATTACCCAAAAAGTGTTTTGCCCAACTCGCAGCCAATTTGAGATCGTTCGATAGTACTATACGCCATACAGTTTAAAGATTACTTTACGTTATATAAGATTTGCCTTAATTTCGCAATTGCAATCAAGATATCGAAATGAAGTCTGAACTTTCGCTCAGCTGATCGATTGAGGTTTACATATTTAATGGGCGTAAGTATTCACAATCATATTTTAAACCATTTATTGCACAATTGAACGCAGATGATGCAACGAGATAGCAACAATATAATATGCTTGTAAGTAAGCTGTATTATAAGACAACAGACAGCAGCAACAACAACAACAACAACAACAACAACAACAACGACTTGAACAACTTGCTGAGGGCCAACAAATCGCCAGCAGCATCAGCGCAAATCTTAAGTCCCCAACGAGCTAAAGATGATGCTGAGTTCAAGTGGCACTGGCACAAATCATCAGCATCACAAATACAACAACAACAACAACAACAACAACAGTAACAATGAAAACTGCAACGCCAGACTCCAACTTTGGCATAATTTGGTCAGATCTTTCAAGCTGTGTTTGGGTCTTCATGCGAAAGCAGCGTAAAGCGGGTATATTGTATTGAACTGACCGATGTAATGAAATATTTAAATAACCTTTAGCAGTATCAACAGACAGCTGACTCTGTCTAAAAGAACTCGCCGATCTTGAAAAGCTTAGGATCAAGAGACTTAAATTCTTATATTTAGCTGCTCTTAAAGTACGCGTAGATCAAGCTCATTTCGAACCATCAATAGCTTTGAAGATCTGTTTAGTTTGTACTTAGTTTGTATATAAACTACTATTTAAGTGAAAGGTTTCACAGGGTATCTTCTGGTCTAGCCTTGCCCACTTTTGCAATCTTCTTTGTTTTTTCTTTAGTTTTTGTTTAGGAGGTCGTCTTTTTTTTTCCTTTTTGTTTATCTTTGACGAGTTTTAATTTGTTTTTTTTTTTTTGTCTGTTGATTGCTGTTTGTCTTAGTGCGTCTCATTGTTGTTGTTGTTGTTGTTGTTGTTGTTGTTGTTGTTGTTGTTGTTGTTGCTTAATCGTCGCTTTACTGTTGTAAATCAAAAGTTTTGCCTTTATTTGGGGTGTGGTGCGGAAATGTTCATTTGTTTTTCTCTTTTCATTAACTCAAAGCGTTTGACAAACAGTCAAAAAAAAACAAACAAACAAATAAATAAATAAATTGCATTGTGCAAGCTTTAGGATTTGCCCAAATTGAAATATTATGTCAATACTTTCGGGCTGTGAATCGTAAAGAGTCTGCAATAGCTTGTGAAGGGTGAGATTTGAGTAGAGATTAAGGATATGATTGAAATGAAAGTAAAATATGTGATTGATAACAGAACTTAAGGGGCTTCCAAAAGCCACCTCTTACTTCTGAATTTATTTGGGAAGCGCTAATAAATTTCAGGACTGTAACTAGACTTGCTACTTGCTAGAAACATATAAGATAGATTGCCAGCTTTTGATTTCAAATCGATATAAAATGATTAGTAAAAGAACAGCAACTCAAATTTGAGTATTTAACTTAACGAAAACGTTATAAAAATAAATTAAAATTATATACAATTTTTGCAGAATTAAAGAAATGACATTGAAAGAGGCAAAAGTAAACAAAAATACAGATTTTGGTGCAATATTTTCGACTTTAATTTCGGAAAGCTCAAATATCTCTATTCACTTATCTCTAATTATGATTTTGGCCTACCACAAAATTACTTAACTAATACTCATTAGCACGTTCTAGTTAATAATAAGTTATGGCCACTTAAAGCCGTAATCTAAATTGTGATATCCGTTGAATCTAGTTTAGAAATCAGTTAATTTACTATGTTTCGAGTCGTGGTACATTAATTGAATTAATGATATCAACAAATATTAAGAAAACAAAAAAACTGAGGTTATATTTTTTGTTGATGTTTAATAACTTTTGTTATTTGGTGTTAACGAAGCGTTAAAGGCAGCAGTGGCTAAATGCCAACAAACTGTTGCCTGTTTAACACATGCCAAAATATTGTAGCGCACAGATACTAAATGTATCTTACAGATACAAAATGTGAGCAGTTGCGCCTCTTCACGCGTGGCGAATTTTCAATTTCAATTTCAGTTTCAGTTTCAAGTGCAGCATGCAATGTGGCAACCAAAAGAAGTAGAAGAAGCAGCAGAAAAAGAGAAAAAAAGTGAAACCTGATGTGGTGTGTATCTGACAGATACACGAACATGTATCTGCAGCCATAATTACGGCTCAGTGCGGCATGCAAAATGAAAAGCGAAACAAAATTAATGAAGTGTGTGATAAGCGCTGTGAAAAACGCAACCCACACAACAAGCAAACACACAACGAGTATCTTTGGCTTTGCATCTCGCTGAGATATTTTTGTGTGTGGCACGCGGAAGTTGAAAAAACGCCAAGAGAAGCAAAAATTTGTATCTAAAACAATGCACATTGTACACAGCACCAAATTGTTTGTACACATTTGTATCTTGAACTTGAGGCATCATTGAGCAATGTGTATGTGCGAGTGTGTGTGTGTGTGTATGTGTGTGTGGGTGTCATGTTGTACATGGCTTAGTTAGCGGGTGTAGCCGCCAACATGAGTAGTTTTGTACTGAGGCGTGTTAGTCGTATGTCAAGTCTTTGTTTACTTTTTGTTTCAAGAATACTTGAGCCACTCCAACAATTAGAAGATAATTTTCAAGCCAGTTAAGCATCTCTATTTTCGTTTGTTTCACACAACATATCTTCATTAAGCATTGAAAAATAAGTAAGCATAATTATAATCTTTGCTGTTGCTGCATTTCAAGAATTTTTTAATTATATTAAGCTTCAGTTTGGTTTTATGGCTAGAAAATTTGTATTTTATCTTCGATATGAATCTTAATACAATTTATATTATATCTTCATCATGTTTTTGGCATAGTAAAGTTCATGAAGCTCTGATGTCATTTCATAGAGGTAAATGAGTCAAGAATGAATTATATAACTAAAACATTGTTCTCTTTAGCTGCCTTTTCTTTAGGATTAATAAAATATATTAACATAGAGAATAAAAAGTAAGCAAGATTAAGGAATGTTTATATCTGTGCAGTTCCCAGGCTGGCATTTCATAAGTTAAACGAAGACTTTGGCCAACTCCTGTCGTTCAATTGATACAGATACAGATAACTGAAAAAAAACTAATTAAGTAAATGCTAAAAAAAATACGAAATAAATAATAAAATAAATAAATGTTTAAGTTATATTAATATTTAATATTTTTCTTTATTATTTATAGTCTATTCAAGTCATGTTCCGTTTAACATCTACATCCGATCAGCTAGTAATAACACGAATGGCGCACATAATTCAGCTAGTTATACGGAAATTATTAAAATCAAAATTTGAAATATGAATTCAGTGCGAAATGCATGTGGAAATGGCAATCGATCTGATAATTTGCGAGCGCGTTGCATGAACGGCTACACGCAAATTCCTTTAATTATTAATTAAAGCAAAAACTCTCGTAAATGGGAGAAATCCGTTGCAGTCGTTGACAAGTTCAATGGCTGCTGCAGCGGCGCACACGGCGTGTGCGCAATTTGCATTGTGCTTTTAATTAGTGGCAATAATTACGCATACGCCGCGTTGCACCTGTCAGTACCAATACAAATAGATGCATGCACATATCTGCACGGATAATTAAGATTAACTTAATTAACTCTTTAATTGGCAGTTGCAGCAGCTACAGCTGCCGCTGTCGAAACAGTTTGTAGAGCCACCGCTGGAAAGTTTTTCAATTTAATTGATATTGACGCTTCGGTTAGTTGAATATTATCGATCAACATGCAGTTAATTAAGTGTTTCAATTTCATTTGCGAGCGAATATAATGGATACAAATTTAAATACGTTTGCGTATATACAGATATGCATGAGAGATGCTGCCAAATAGTTTGACTCGGAGATTCTCACACCAATATATATTTATTTTACCTTACTTTATATATTCTTCAGATCTTACTCTTTATATAGTTTCTTTACTGAAATTCTCTAACTCTAGCTGAGTTTAACAGTGTTCTGCCCGCACAACTTATTGATCCTCGCACTGAAACTGTTTCCAAATCCTATGCACACCAATTCGAAAGACTATGCTCGACATTTATTAATTTCAAAGAAATGTAATCTAATCAAAAATTATAAAGAACAAAACCTAACTGATAAAACTACAATTATTAAATATGCTATGTAAATGTGTGGGCTTCAGGTAAAATACTTGCTATAGATAATAACTAATCAAGATCTTAACAAGTTTGAATATACGAAAGGTGAGCAAGTGTCTGTACAGCTCTTTCAAGAACCTCCTAGTGTTGTCAACAACTGACTTGGGTTCACCTTGTTACTGTTGTTAAGTTGTAGCCGTTTAATAATTGATTGATTGCAACTTCTGCAAAGAGAGCGAAAGCGACTCAACCCAGCGTCCACTGCATACAACTGATAAAGTGAGAGAGAGAGCCGCTCCCCAATAATTAAACAGCAGCAAAATAGTCTTTTTACAGGCCGTGTGTATATATGCATACATAGGTATATTTCATTATATACAAATTTATATATAATATATATAATAATATTTTATAGGCCTATATGTCTAGCGTCAAATTTCATATATAATTCTTTATTAATATACAACATTTTAACATTTATAAAAATACATGATATATCAAACCAAATTTAGCTTCAATTCTAAATAAATTTCTTATAAAAAAAGTTTTTTTTCTTATGTTTCTAAACTATTTCATTAAATCCAATTCCTCAAGCCACCTTCATATTATTGAAGCCTGCGGAAGTGGTTCGCCTTATTTCTTACCGTGTCAAGCCAAAAGAATTTTAGATTCTTTGCAAGTCCAAGCAATATAAATGACTACTAAATTAATCTAATCGCTCAGGTGGCACACACACCTGTCAAATCACACTTTAGACTGGCAAAAACCAAATCAAACAAAAAAGTGTTGAGCAACAAATTTGCATAAATTGTTGAAATACAAAAAAATCGAACGAGCGATTTCCTTATAGCAGCAATTATCTGCTTCGCACGCTCTCTCTCTCTCTCTCTCTCTCTCTCTCTCTCTCTCTATCTGAAGCTATAAATCTGCAAAAGGTGTTAAAATTGTCGCAAATGTTTTGCGTCAAGATCAAACTCATGATGATGATAATGATAATGATAATGATAATGATAATGATAATGATAATGATAATGATAATGATAATGATAATGATAATGTTAATACCAATAATGATGATGATAATGCAAAAAGTTAGCTCGAATCTTTGACAAACATTTTGTTGTTTATTATTATTTGTCGTTGTTGTTGTTTTTTTTTTATTATTTCGGCTATTTATCTATGTGATTTTCATGGTCTCGCAGCAAAGCAAATAAAATCGCATTAAAAACGCTCATTACAGCGGGCTGTGGCTGTGGCTGAAGAGTGATATATATATATGGATAAACTTATATGTATATATATAGATATATACATATATATAACATATATAAATCAATAAATCAACCCAATTGCTATCGTTCCACACTTGGCAATTAAGTTGTTGTTGTTTTTTTATGTTACTATAATCGTTATGATTATAATGATTACAGCTTATTATCGGGCTCTGCAGAGGCATCTGCGCTGTGTCGATTACCAAATCCGCTGGCCTTGTGCGAATTTTAAGCATCGTCAGTTTTTTTTTTTCCTGTAACTGCGACGGTGTTAATTATGACGCCAAAATGCGAGCCGAGCCACTTGAATGCGATTGCAGCTTTTCACAACTGACAAATTGTTTAACTACATGAAAATATTAACTCAATTTATTCTGCAGCGCTGAACGACAGCGTGTCTCTGGTCAAAACTGAAGCCTTAAGAAGATTGCAAAATAATATGATTGCATCAAAATCATATTTTAACACAATTAAAGCCAAAAGACTTAGAAGCAGATAAATTATATTTAATATTTAAACACATTTGAATGTCGTTTTTAAGCTCTGGCAATTTCAAAGCAATTTAACTATAAATTTAAATGGCAAAATTGAAAATTAAATAAAGCTGAGATGAAGCAGAAGAAGTACATCAGTTGTGCGCTGCTTGAGCTGCCTGTGCTTGTCTAGCTGTTTGCAGGGTATATTCATTCGTTCGCTCTCGACTAACTCTATTTGAAACATTTCATGGAATCAAGACAAATTTTTGACCTATACCTATAAAGTTGCTCTGCTTTCTTTTCGCCCAAATAAAAAGTTGCTTTCAAAAAATTGTAAGCACACGTTCGAGCCAACTTTATACATTAAAATGATATAATTATCAACAGCTACAATAAATATTGGCCATAACTCAAAGCTGCTTTCAATTCAAACGTTCGAGTAAAGAGAGAAAAACAAACAATAACTGTACAGTTGTTTTTCTTAAATAACTGCCCAATGACATTTGTTATTTACAGCGCAATATTAGTATTCTGTGTATTGACAGAAAGAAAAAAACATTTATATATATATACATATATAAATAATCAACAGCAACAACAAAAACAAAACACCAAATATTTCGCAATACTAACTTGAGCCTCAGCAAAAAACAAGCCTGAAAAGAAGAGAAGAAGAAGCAGAAGAGGGGCCTTTAAAAAAAAATTGGTATGATAATTAGCAAACGCGGCACGTAGACGCACAAAGACAATTCAACATTTTGTTTGAGGTTCTTGGGCCCAGCCGCAATGGCATTTAGAGGCTATATATGGCGATATTTGTCGGTCATATCAGTTGGAGCAGGGGAGAAACCGTTAAGCACACACACAATTTTGGCAGTGGCAGTGGCAGCTGGAAAAAAAAAAAACACAATTGGAAGTGCGAGAAGCATATGTGAGAGACTGACAAATACCCTCTAAAAATTAAGAAGACCATGAATATTTCTTGTGCAGAATGGAAAAAAAATCAGAAGATGAAAGAGTCGGACTAGAAAATACTCTATGCTTTGGTGTGGAGCCCTAAAGACTCTGGGCAGAGCTATTTCTTATGCTTAAAATTCAGCTATATGCCTAGTCTAGTCTCTTTTATAATTTCTATATTTAAATTCTGGCACTTTGCATACTAACTTCGTATATAAAGCTGTGTTCATGAAAATAGTAGTGCGACTGAGCACTAAATGTTGTGCGGCTTGCACTGTCGCCTCAATTGACATAAAACGCTTTCAGCTCAAACACTTTCTATAGCACATATTGACAGTTAAACTTTGAGCTCGCAGACTACGATATACCGTATGCATTTAAATGCACTCAAAACTAATATACCCTGCTCTCGCACACTCCCCCTGCACGCAGGGTACACATAAACAGTTTGACTCATTTGCATGGACAGCAGACGCTGAGCAGACGCTAAGGCCATCGTGTACGTGCGCTCGAACATGTTCGATGCGAACATGTTGCAGACGACAGCGACAGCGGTTGCAGCACAGATGCCACGCCTGCGCAGAAGTAGCTGTAAGCCTGGTCATTTTTAGTTGGCCATAGTTTTAATTAGCGCCTAACCGAAAATAACATTAATTAACCAACTGGCGACGCAGACGGAGACGGAGTTGTTGTTGTTTTTGTTGTTGTTGTTGATGTTATTGTTGTTGTTTGTATAAATTAGACAGGCTCAAATTGTTTTATGGTCATTCTTGCCACATGCCCCACAGATTACCAATTGGCATTCGCAGCGATTGCGACAAGCGCGACACACACTCAGCTTTTGGCCAAGCAGCCACTGGACAACCGCTCACTGGACAATTAAAGATTGGATACGTTACCCATTGCCCAATCTGCAGAGCTCCGCTGGCCAAGTTAACGAGAAGGGGCCGCAGCTGATTATAGCCGCTCTCATTAGTGCAGTGAACCATTTGACATTTTTAGTGCGCCGACCTCACGCATGCACCCCAAATGGTCTGGTGGCCCTAAAGCTTCAGCTGGGGGCTATCTGCCGGCCTATCTTATGGCCAATATATGTGTTATACATGGTTATCGACTCAAGTGTCAGACCCTAAGACCTTCACAACTTGGCATATCGATTTTTCGCTTATGGGCTCATGCTCATTAAAAGTTTTGTTGCTTTTGCCTACAGTGATAAATCGATAACAAGTAATGGACGATACGGTAAAGCCAACTTAGGACTGCCACCTTAGGCTGTGCATGTTTAAATATGACCTTGCAATTAAGTGCTATGAGGAAGTTAGGTGTTAAATGTGCATCGATAACACTGGTGTTGCAACAGTTCAAAGTGTTGGCTCTTAAGCTTTAATTATGGATTAGTTTTAAGACTATTAAAGATATGTAATATAGGTCTAAGCTTTAAGCGATTAATTGTATTGATAATTTCCGTAACCTTAACAAATGCTCTAAGGCTTATTCATTAACACAAGTATTTCTGAGAGCTGACAATAAAATATTAAGTAAAGAGAATAATTTGAATTATATTATAGCTCTCAACAATACCTTAAGGTATATTGACATATGAAACAATCGATAGCCATGTTTTATTTATCGATAGCATAAACTTTTTGCAAAACACAATAAATGATATTAATATGATATTAAAGAAATATTTCTTACCTCCTTCCTTCCATTATTATTGAGGTGAAACGATGAGCAAATCGCAACAGTCGATAATACTTGAATTAATAGTATTTAAAGCAAATTATCTCTCTCTCTCTCTCTCTCTCTTCGTTATACACTCTATCAGCTTCCTTATCCAGTTCACAGTCTATATAATTGATATTTAAATGATCCTCTCCTCAGCATATATTCGGCCATCTGCTTTATCTAATTCCCAATGTACGTAATTTATAGTTTTAAGCTTCATCAGCTTCGGGTCTTTAACTTAGCTGCCCCCACAGGCCAAGAGACCAACCAAATAATTATACAAATTGTGTGTTCAATTTTAGTTAAACTAGCACTCAAAACTTTAAGTGCTCGAAGCACTTTCATTGAAAGCCAAAACGGCGAACGCCTCGAAAACAAAAAAAAGGGGCAAAACATCGACATCAACTACAGCAACAATGAGGCTACAAAAATTGTATAATCAACAAAAAGCGGCGGCAATTGGCAATCATTTCTGGTACAAATTAAAATTATATTACAACATTTTCTTAGGCCAGAGTCCGAGCACAATGCAACCAGAGCCACTTGGCCTGGGCATTCGACGCGTATATCAGTCAACTAACCCAAAACAAACAAGCAAGAATGCTGTGATTGGCAGTGCTTGAGCGCGGAGATATCCTGGAATACTTAAATAGTGGCAGTGTGTATAAAATTTGGTTAAAGACTTTTTGTTTGAATATTTAAGTAAGTAAAAAATGATCTTAAATTTAAAACCTTTGTTTTCCAGCTGATCCTAACTTTAAAACCAATTCAATTGCTTAGCCAACACTCGCTCCACGCAGCTTACATAACCTCACAATGCAATGAGTTTGATAATGCCCATTTGTAGTTAATTTCTTAAGTACAGGGTATGAATCAAACACAATAATTATATGAGTCCGATATCTAAAGCGGCCCAAATCGCAAATGCGCTCAAGCATTGCAAGCTCTTTTGCAGGCGGCGATTTGTGCTTTAAGCCACGTCTACAACATAACTGACCTGCCCAAAAATAAAAACAAAAAACTAAGAAAATAGAAAAACAAAGAGACTGAATGAAAGTGAAAGTCTCTTGCTGTTGTTGCGACCAATATGCACTGTTTGCAATGCGAGAAGGGTATATGCTTTTTGAAACTGCAAAAATATACTCTAGGATGTTGAATTCATAAAAAGTGTTCAGTAAAGGAAAAGCTTTACGAGGATTGATTTGGGTCCCGTACAAACGCCTCTCAGCTGCTCTGCTACTTTAAACAGAGTATGGTTCAGTTGTGTACAACTGGAGAACTACTGACTAGACAAGCCTTGACAGTAAATGCTTCAGACTCAGAACCTTCAGCCAACACTAATAATAAACTATAAACAGAATATTGCTCAGCTGCTAATATTGCTTTCTCTTATTCAGAAGTAGATTCTCCACAGAACAAAAGGCCTTCAGCCAACTCTCAGTTGCTCTGACATCATAAACAGAGTATTGTGCAGTCATAGATCCACTTTTGGAGCTTTTTTTAACTAGGGGGAGCTGCCGCATTCGCAGCATCACGCGAATTTCAATTGGCAAATGAATAAGCCGCATCCAGCGAGTAAATTAAACAATTTTATTGCACACACAGAAAAATGGAGCGCTGCAATCAATTGCATTGCGTTGACCAAAGTAAGATGCAATAAACAAGTTGATAAGATCCACTTTGCTGGAGCTTCCTGCTACCGAAAAAACCCGTTAAATGTTTTGCAGTTAAGGCCAGCAAATGAGGCAGATGCCTGCGTGGTTACCTGGCTGGCTGACTGGCTGGCTGGCTGGCTGGCTGTCTGCTGCTGCTGCCTCTTCTTCTTCGTCATCCACGCGCCCGTTTTCAAGTTTAACCACATTCGCTTTTGTTTATTTTTCTTTTTTATTTGTATGCCTGAATTTCGTTTTACAATCCCATTCGCATTCGCTTTGTTTTCGTCTTTTTTGTTTTTATCGCCAATTTCTACACTTTTCTCGCCTTTTCAGCTGCTTTTGTTGCGGCCTTTTCCCCTTTCAACTCCATGCGAACTAATTTACATTAGAAATCAACAAGATTTCCCCCCAGCGAAATAGTTTTATAATATCTAACTCAATATTGATTCGGGCCCTCTTTATAGATTAGGTAATCGTTTAAGCTTTATTGTTTTGTTCACAAACAAAAAAAAGTTAAGTATAACAAATGATGGTTTTTTAATTTGCCGTAAACACAAATTAATCTCAAGCAGCTGCGAGACACTAATTAATGTTAAATGTTACACAAATGTCAAAAACGAAGATAACACTAATGATACCCTGTAACTATTAAGATAACATATATGGGCTACGCTTTATTCATATATAAAGTAAAGTTGTAGTTATTAATCAAACATGTTACACCACATTATAAGGAGTATCTGCTAGTCAAGTAAACTCAACTGTTAGACTGGGTATTAACAATTCTCTCTATTATGATTTAACTTAATACTTTAGTATGAATATATATTTGTATCTTATAGATACATTCTTTGCACTCTTTGAACAATTGCGGCAAGTGAAATTCCCCATCGATTTAAGGCGACAAAATTGACATCGGGCGTGTTGCTGCATGTTGCATGTGGTCGCTATGAAATTCATGAGTCTTTGCATATTGATTGGTCGACTTGGTCGCTTATGACAATTAAATTGTTCTTGTTTAATATTTAATTGCCGGCAATTAGTTTTTATTGGCGATCAAATTGGTTCTACAAGTGCTCAAGATGGATGGAGTGGTTCGTTCAGATTTTGTGGATATAGAAAACTGAAGACAAGTGGGAGTGCTTTAAACGGGAGTACACGACTAGCCCGATAACCTAGACTGCGGATAAACACCACAGTTTATATTAATATAGTGAAAGTGTTTAAAAATATAACCAAAATTTGCTGATAGTTTCCCAAATGTGAAGTAATAGAAATCGTGTAGCCTCAAAAAGTAAGTTTATATATAATATATACAGACTAAACATAATATACAAATATATATATATATATATATATATATATATATATATATATATATATATATATATATATATATAAAGAACATACACAAATTTACTTTTTAAGGCCCTAAATTCGCATTTTGAAATCACGCTTTAAAAAAACAAAAACAAACTATTGATTAAACTGCGAGTCTTTTGAAAGTTGTGCACTCAGCTAAACTAAACTGGCTGCTATTGATGAGGCTATGGCCTGAGGTGCAAACTGCCACGCCCACACGCACCTACGTGCCCATTTGTGACCCAGTTGCTAAACTTTTTCATACCAATGCAAATTTATGCAGTTGAAAAGAGTAATTAAAACGCACGCACATTTTTGTATAACAACAAATTTTGTATTGATATTCTGTTCTGATTTGGCCAATGCACTGGCCAATGCACACGCAATGCATCACTTTAACCATATATCAACATGGATTTGAGCCAAACTATTTAAGGCCAATTAACTCAGCAGATTTTGCAGCCTTGACCAATACGCAACGGCATTTTATTGTAGTGCGTTTATGGAATGTTTAAACAAAACATAATAAAGAAAAAACCACAATGCAAGAAAAAAATATTTGGCTTAAGTCGAAGTAGGACTACGCTTTCGTTTATATGATTATAATTTTGTCATTATAAAAATTTAATTATGAGAACTATGTGGCAGATTTTTATGTATAAGTAAGAATCATTTCCGGACCCAAAGTTAACTAAACAAAATATTGAAAAATTTCTGGAAAATATTTCATTATAATCAGCAGAATTTCCTCACTCAAATACAAATTAAAAATATAAAAAAAAATTGAAGAAAATTGGCGAAAATTGTGTTAAAAATAAACATAATAATTGGAATTGAATAAATTAAATTTAATATATATCAATCATAATTTGATGTATTTTTTGACTATTTTTTGTATACTATTAAATTAAAATTTAACAATTTTTTGCTTATTTAAATACTCATTCTATGAAAATTTAAATTTATTCTTTATCTAGTCTTCTATTGCACATTTGCCAAAAACATCGTAATGCTCAGAAGCTTAGGGTATTCGTACAAGAAGTGCAATCAGCAATAAACAAAAAAAAAAAAAAAAACCAAAAATAATAAAAAAAAACTTTATGCGTCTGCGCTTCAAATGTTTATGCGCTGTTTGTTTTGCGCGTTTATTTATTATTTTTTTCGCCTTACTGTTTTATTTATTTATTTCTCTTTTTTATCTGCTTGTTTGTTTTATGTTCATTTGAACGCATCGCTATGAAATTTAATTTGATGTGTGGCCCAAACGCTGACAGGGTCGAGTAGTCCAAATGACGTTGTCAGTCGAATAATTTCAACTGTCCGTGTGTGTGTGTGCGTGTGTGTGTGAGTGTTTTTGTTGTTGTTATTTGACTTGCGCTGTGTGTTGATGTAAATACTCAAGCAAGTGCACTAGATAGTCAAGTGTGGATCGGACTTTAAGTGGCTGTTGGTTATTGAAAGGCCATTAGCAAATAACCTTCTTATCTGATTTTCCGATCTGCAACCGAATTGGAATTTTAAAACTTGTTTAGCCCATCTTAAGATCATAATGAATTGGAATTCAATTGTGTTTATAAACATATATACGATTATGTAACGCCATCATAGGGTAATAAGTGAATTGAGTTCGATTCTATTTGCTCTTGTAATTTGCAACTGTTTTAAGTGTTTCTTTTTTAAATAGAATTAATTTTGAAATGGATGCCAGTTCTTACATGGCATATCTATATATATTTATATATATATCTTCAGTAATATGTGGGAAGCAATACCTTTAGAAAACCCAAAGCACTTCTAGATGCATGTCATACAGTGCAAGCAACTACTTCAGCTGCTTATTGTGCAGAATTATATGCATATATATCGCGTTGCCTTTGTAAGCAACTGGCCAAGAACATAGAAAACACTAAGCTGATAGAGGTCTATTTAGTACTTTGGGCTACTTTTG
The DNA here is from genome assembly GCA_035045945.1 of Drosophila anceps. Classification (NCBI taxonomy): domain Eukaryota; kingdom Metazoa; phylum Arthropoda; class Insecta; order Diptera; family Drosophilidae; genus Drosophila; species Drosophila anceps. Next base: position 8,385,930 of record JAWNON010000073.1, read on the forward strand.
TTACTATGAACTCATTTGCTAATAGCAAAAAATAAACAAAAATCTATTGACTAATGATAGGAAAAAAGGAAGTAGACTAAAAAGCTGACAAACTTGTTGTTGTTCTAGTAAAATGCACAATATATATTTGTAACATACATTTGTAATATTAATAATGATAATAATATTACAAAGTTGCATTTATAATTAAATATATTCATACTAAAGAACTCGCTCTGTCTCTCTCTATCTGTCTCTCTCGTGCAGCTCATATGAAATTCATAGCCAACATTATGTTGCATATTTTTAGGCACGATTTAATATGCATGAAATAAAACCCTCAAAGATATATTTAATACCGATTTAACCATATAACAACTGACTGACATAGTTCAGTAAAAGTTCCAAAATTAATTCTTTTTTAATCTCAATGCAAGAATCCTCAATCATATATACTCATTGATGGGGATTTCCATGTAAACGTATATATAAAAAACATACATAATTAAAGTTTTAAGCTTATAGGAAAGATGCGATTTGATGTGATTGAAGATAAGAGTAAAAATACATATAATTAGATTAAACTCATCATTGAAGGCGCAACAGCTATACTAATTAAACATATTTTTTTTAACTATTGCCTAATTTTAAGCACCTCTCATTAAATATATATTGCATATAAATATAAATATAAATGTATAATATATTTAATGCGCATACTGTGTTATTTTAGGCTTTCTCAATAAATATAACTGAAATAAATTGGCAAAAAATATTTATTTGCGCAACTGTTGTGCCAAAAATATTAAAAGCGTTTGTTAACAAATTGTTCAATGCCGTTCAACATTGAACCAAAGGCCAATCTAGATTTAAGAGCCTTAGAAATAGCTATAAATACTGGCAATCAGCATTCGAAAACCAAATTCAAATCGAAAACATGAAAGTCACACTAGTTCTGACTGCGCTCCTGGCAATCCTGTCTAGAGCCGCTTTGGTCAATGGGCAAATCTTGAACAGCGGCAGCAATCTTTTTGGCAGCAGCGGAACCAACAGCAATACACCAAGGATCTGTGTCCTTTCCAATTGCAATTACTTTGCCGTTAGCGATGTCTGCGCTCGCTATGGACGCTCGAATCTGTGCAAACGTTTCGCCAACAATTGTATGCTGCGCTACGAGACTTGTGTCAATTCCGTAGCGTACACAGCTGTCTCCATTTCCATGTGCTCGAGCATTCCAGTGGGCCAACGCAGACAGTGCGCCGGTAGCTCCACCGGCTCCACATCGAACACGCAGCCCATATACATAAGCAGACGTCGCGGTTAAGTCGAGTTACGGTTAAATTTAGTTATGAAATTGCAAAATAAATATATAGACTATATACTTATATGAAGTGATGAAGAATTGGCGATATTGAAATTGAGAAAATTATATAATTAGGGAAATTATAGAAATATAAAAAAAAAAATGAAGAATGTCCAAATAAGAATGATACTATTTTTAACAACTTTATTTCAACAGCTATTGAAGTTATTGGAAACATAAATATGACAAAATATTTGAAAAGATTTGCCATTTACCAAAAAGGTTTTTTACGCCAATCAAGAGCCAGACAAGCGTTGTTATGAGGTGAAGAAGATATAACAACCATAGCAGTCAGCAGAGTAGAAAACTTGAATAAGCAACGATCAGCTGAATTAAGCAAGCGCAGAGTGAACCTAGATATTAATAGAAGAATGAGCATTGGCATAGGTAAAGCTATTAAAGCTATTAAAACAAGTAAAAGCCAAAAAGCTCAAACCATATTTTATTTAAGACAACTTCCTTTGCTACTGCTCTTCATTAAGGCAACCTAACTTAAGACTAATGGCAGCTGGATTAATTAATTCATAATCATAAGTGTTACCTTACTATATGAAAATAGGCTTAACTGTTAAGCGTGGCTTTGATTATAAAGCATAAAATTCATAAACAAATTTAAGTAAATATTTGTGCAAGTGTTTGACTGCTGGAAAAGCTCAAATTTCATCAAGCAACTGGGCTAACCTACATTAATTTGGATTAACTTGGATAAACAAACGCAGATGACTATTAACTGACATAATATTTGGCTGAAACACAATATAAATGGCAAAAGTTCTTTAACAATATTATTTTCGATTTCTGGCACAATGAAAGCTGTTCTATTGTCGGTCGTGCTGTTCACTTTGGTATACTTAAGCAGCTCTACCGAGACGAGGGCAAACGCAAACAAATTGAAAAGTTGTCAGCGCAAAGTTCGAGCCAATTGTAAACGGAATGCCAAAATATGCGTGCGCATCGCACGCAGCAATCTGTGTCAACTGAGGAGTTACAGCTGCAAGCAAAGGTTGGCCGAATGCAGAGCAGCAGCCAACAATAATAATTCGCTGTCCCAAGCAAGTGAGTTATGCCCCCTACATACATATACATATATAACACTCTCACAATTGTTAACCCTCTTGCCCCCTTTGCCAGTTTATCAAAGAGTCAACAGAAAACTGTGCTCGAGCAACCAAATCAATCAAAGTTTGCCCTGCGCCAGCACCAAAAGCAACAGCAACAGCAACAGCAACAGCAACAGCAACAACAACAACAACACGAATACACCAATAATATATGCATGAAATTTGTGTAGGGGGAAATTTCATATGTGCTTATGATTTGCATGTGAGAGGGAAGCGGCAAAGTTGATTGACTTGCATCTTGAATAATTTATGCTATCAAATATAACATTCCTGATACTTTCAGTAAAAGCTCGCCTTCGTTTAACATGCATTATGTTAACATTCAAGCACTGCTGTGTTAAGTTAACAGTGTACTGCATAGCTGGCTGGCATAACATTTCACTATTCGACTATGTGAATGTTGTCTAACAGATTGCCTGTTAACTAGACCGATTTCGATTGCTGAATTGTTATTGATGAGAAGATATCTATAAAAAATATTAACTGTTAAATGTTATTCTAAAGATCAATGAAAATGTTAAATAAGCTAAAAGTAAAGAACAGTGCCCTTAGTTCAATTTGTCTTCCCATATATCATTCTATCTCTCTCTCTCTCTTTCACTCCATCTCCCTCTCTCTCTCTCTCTCTCCCTCTCTTTAACCGCTATATATTGTGACAATTATATATGTATAAGATTTGGCTTTATTGCTGAAATTTTTAATTACATCCGCAGGCGGTTTTTATAATCCGCAACACAAAAAAAAAACAGCAGAAAGCAAAACGAAAAACAAAACAAATAAATTGCGTATATGTTTGTGTGTGTGTGTGTGTGTGAGTGTTTTAGCCATAACTATAATTTTCTTTTGCTCGTTTTGCTGTTGTTTTGCCTTGAAAATGTGCAATTTATGGTAAATTCGCTTTCATGTTATGCGATAGCAATTAAAAAGCAGAGCACACAAAAGCTGCAGCATATATCATGGCGCAATGTATGCATTACTGCGTGTGTGTGCGTGCGTGCGTGTGTGTGTGGCATTGGAATACACTCACACACACACACACACACACACACACACACATACATGCACACAGATACGCGTTTGCCAGCGCCAAATGATAAAATGAATAATTGTTCAGCTTTTCGCTGGCACAACGGAAATGCAATCATCAAAATGGACGAACTGCTGTTTCCGGTTTGACAAACGCCCATCGAACGCTTAGTTGAACGCGTTATGCAACACGCGTGCACCATTTGCAGCGCTACAAGAGCAAAAAACAAAATACAAAATATAAATGTAATTTACTGCAATCAATTTTCACAAGTTTTACATAAAATACAATTTCAAATACATTTTGTATCTCGCTTGCTTTCAAAATACAAAAAAGTACAGAACTTTAATTGTTTTTCAAAAATATATTTAAATTGTGAATATTATATTTATCTATTAAAATTTTAAACAAAAAATAAGCTTTGTAAAACAAAAAATGAAAATAAAATAAATAAACACAAGTTTTGAAGTTTTTTTTTAAGATTAAATTATTTATTTTTTTTTATGGAAAAAAACATTTTGTTAAAAATTTTTAAAATATTCCATGAGTCATAAAGTATATTTTATTGAATATACACTTTTTGAAATATTTATTTTTTTTTTTCAAAATAGCAAATTAATAAAAAGTTTCTTATAAACAAAATCAAAATTATTTTAAACTTAAAAGTTCAATAAAAATCATTTGAAAATTCTTTAAAAATTAATATTGATTGTCTCATTTATCTCATTTACCTAATTTGCAATAAATATAATTTTTTAATTATAATTATACAATGATAACTATATATATTTTTATGAAATGAACTTACACTCCGCACACACCCATTTGATTAAGACCAATATTCCTGCAGCCTGGAGAGAAATTCACAATTTTCCCCTGGCGACCAAATTCTAAGGGAAGCAAACAGTTTTCGTTTTATATACATATAAAGTCTATATAGAAACAACAATAGATACAACTCTTTACTTTACCTGTTTTAGCCAGACAACTATCAATTAGAAATTGGCACTCGTTTTTGTAATGCTTGCAATGGTTGATCATATTATCAGGGTACTGTACACATTGTGGCCCAAATTTATCACAAGTTCGCCGATTCGACCATTTGCAGTAAATATATCCGTTTCGACTGAGAAAAAGTCCGGCGTGAAGTGCCCCAAACAGCTGAAGCAACACACAGCAATAGACAATCAGTCGAGTGAGTGTCTGCATCTTGAGCTAATTGAATTCTGACTAATCCAAACACCAAATACTCTCACACATTTTATACTCGAATCGGCAAATCCGAACTCGAGAGCTGCGACTGTAAACATTTGCCAACCGAAAGCGATTCAAACTAAATTGTTTGCCAGCAAAAGCGAAAATGTCAATAGCTGCCACTGTGCAAATAGAGCAGTGGTTTAATGGTTTCAAATAGACCAAAATTATAGCTACTATGCGTCTACATAGATATGAATATATGTATGGCAAACAATTTCAATTGAATATATGTCTACGCGAGGGTGGTCCGAAAATTTGCGACGTACACTTTAAAGTACTTTTAATATAGTAGTACAGTACTTTATTTAAATATCCATCAATGGTAGTATAGTATTAGTAAAATTTATTGGTAGTAGAATATAGTAGCTCTACAGTAGTTTCAATGTAGTGGTAATAGTTTTTAAAAGTAGTATATACCAAAAGGAAAATATAGTAGTAGTGTATAGCACTACTTTTGGTATAGTAGTATAACAGACGTACTTCAGAAGTACTTTTGAAAATAGCAGTAAAGCAAAGTACAATTTACGGTAAAGTAGTATCTTATAGTAGTAGTATTTAGTAGAGTACAGTAGTATTTACGGCAGAGTAGTATATTATAGTAGTAGTATTTAGTAGAGTACAGCAGTATTTACGGTAAAGTAGTATCTTATAGTAGTAGTATTTAGTAGAGTACAGTAGTATTTACGGCAGAGTAGTATATTATAGTAGTAGTATTTAGTAGAGTACAGTAGTATTTACGGTAGAGTAGTATATTATAGTAGTAGTATTTAGTAGAGTACAGCAGTACTCTATAATGTCCTTTATTGATTATACAAAAAACGCATATTTTTTGTAAAGTTTAGTTAATGTTAAAACATTGCGTGGTAACACCCAGCTATTGTTTGAGTATATATCAGTGTCCATAACTGTTTGGCCCTGTTGTTGGGTTCTCATAGTTATTTGGCTTTTAGGCTTATTATAAATTCAAAAAAGTGTCGACCCCTAACGAAATAACTCTACTTTTTCATTTATATACGTATATATATATATATATATTTATATATATATGTACATATGTACATTTAACATAACACATATAGTAAAATACTGTGTATAATAATAATTACTATGCCCCCGTCCCAGTAATTAGCGGGCTGTATACAAGCTCAAGTACAGCTCGGAAGGGTTTTCGTGGCTATGTCACTCACTCACTCGTAGCGAACAGTTTTTATTTTTTCATCATGCAAATTTACACACATCACACACACACACACACACACACGCACACCTGCACACACTCGCACACTCGCATTCTCCTGAGAGCTTTGCACATTTCATGTCAGAACCGTTGGCATGTCATGTCAGGCGCTCATTTCGTTGCATGTTCAACTGTAAATGTACACCGCCCACCTGCCCACGAGCCGAGCTGTCTACCTGCCTAGCCACTAGGTGTGTGTGTGTGTGTGTGTGTGTGTGTGTGTTACCTAAATGCGTCTTAGTATACTCTGATATACTTGCTATACACTTATATATAAATAAGCAGCTTACAACAAACAAATAACTTGAAGAAGCTTATTCATGAGCTTTCAGAAACTTGCATTACTAAGCTCTTCGTTAGTAACAGTCGTATAAGTTCAAATAAAGTTTATATTAAGCCAGAGCTAAGCTTGTTGCCAAATTTTGAAAAAAAAAACACATTAAAATGACTATACATACTAATCAAGGAACGAACGTTCTGCTTAGAGTAAAGCTTGAAATTGGAATCAGCTGAAGATTAGTTTAAATGAAACTTTTAGACTGTGAACTTGCATATATATAGAGCTTATACTTGGTATAATTGAGAACATACATAATTTGAGATCTAGAATCAATACACAAGAAGTCAGAAGTGTTAAGATCTGGGAAACACAAAGTAGAAACAAGGCTGATATCAGTGCCTTAAGTGTTAATAAATGTGGTAAATATATATATATAGTATTCACAATTCATATTAAAGTGTTATACAACACTGATTAGTAGATTTTACAACACCGCTAAGTAAGCTTCACATAATTACTTATTTAAAAATGGAAAAATGGAAAAATTGAAAATAATCTCGAAAATGCCCGAGTGGGAATACATTCACGTCAAGCTTTAGCCAACAGCATTTTACAACACTGCATAGTATGCCTTACAATCCTTCCAAATGTCCTTTATATAATAGATCGCAATTTCCAACCGTGTGTCGCTAGGGTGCGCAAGAAGTCGGCTTGCTAGGCATTTTTTCCCATTTTTCCATTTTCTGCTATCCAATTTCCCTTGCTGCTGTTATTTGTGTTGCATTTGTTGTTAAGGGTTTTTGGGGTTTAATGTTTTTATTTTATCGCACCTTCAGGGCCCGACAAGAGGCCAGGCCCGAGCGCTGGCTGCCCCAGCACAGCCAGAGACTCGATAAAAATGTGGCTTTTCTTATGCTTTTCAACATTTTCGCCTTCGTTTTCGCCACACTTTTCCCTTGAGCCACGCGCACTTGCATGCAATGCAGCAAATGATTAACAATGCCCACAACGCCGACCGACAGGCTCAGCCAGCGAAGTATTTTCGTACAGCAACAATAATAATAAATAATAAATAATAAATGAAAAGAGAAAGAAAATATAATAACAACTTGGCTTTAATTAGTCGCACGGTTGCACAGTTGCATGTCATATAAATTACGAATGGCTTATCGCAATTTTACATCTTTTTTTTTTTTGAATATTTTTCAGTATTTTTTTAATTCCTTTATATATGTATATATATATATAGTTCTGTTTGCAGTTCTTACAGCTTGTTGGCAAGGTCAAGCTGGCGCAAAGCTGCGCGTAATACAAAAATGTCATAAGGATTAAAGCAAAATGTAAACAAAAAATAGAATTAAAACAAGCAACGCAGTGCACTGCTTATACCCTGTAAATTGTTGGCATTTACCAGGTTTTTTTGACTTATATAAAATAAATAAATCTATAGCCAAAAAAATATTTATAAACTATGTAAGCCTCCTATAGTTCACAACAGGATTCGAAATCCTAATGCTTCTTTATGATACTTGGGTCGTGCTCTATGAAAAGTTCTTTGAGTTTATTGCAAAGACAAAACTTTTGCTGATAATCTTTATTAAATAGATTTTAATTTCATCTAGATTGTCAAGATTGTTAGCAAAAGTATTGTCTGCTTAAATATCTTGTAGATCTCACAGCTCCAATCATCTTTTTATAATATATACATAAAATATTTCTACACTTCTTATAGCAACTGAGCTACTTTGACAGGATATTTGCCAAGTCGTGTGTGCAAAAGTTTATGCTTGTTTCGCTAACTAACTTGTTTGCATTGTCAACATGGCTAATTATTTTCCATTTTCATTTTAGCTCTTTGGTTTCTCTGGACTCGTCTTGCTTTTCTCTCTCCTTCCCTCTCGCTCTCTTTCCACTTCGCTCTGTGTCTCTTTTTAATGCGCTTTCAAACATTCCGTTGACATTTTCTTGCTTCTTATTAATAGGCTTAAATGCACTTTCTCTGCTTTCAGCTGTGCTCTAACAACACGAAACACACAAAAGAAAAATAATGAGCATTTCAGCACTTGTGTCACTTTATGGCATTACCCAATTCTATGATTCTTTCAACGGAAAATATTTTAAAATTACTTTAAATTTACGAATATTTAAGCTTTGGCGCATAGAATATCAATGATATTTCAATTATCTATTGTATTTCCCATTATATTATTAATCTATTTCCCATTTCTTGTTATCGCAAAACGATGTTTCCTTTAAAGGCATTCACATGTCGTTCGCTTAATTATTTTATAATTCATTTCACTTTTAGCTTTTGGTTAGCTCATTTACAGCAACAACCTTAGCTGCATTTCTCTGTTCTTCTATATACCCTTCTCCCATCTCCCGCTCTCTCTTTACCTTCAACCTGTGCATTATGCATGAGGCACTAATTGAATAATAGCCCTTCGTTTTATGCGTTCACAGACTGACAAACACAACTGTCGACTGTACTTGTAATAGCTCTAGTATATTACATCGATTAGTTTTTGAATTTGATTTTTATCCGAGCCTAATTTGAATGGAAAAAAGTCTTGCTGATTTAAAAAATAGATATTTATATATACATATTTCTATATGGTTGAGTGAAATACAAATTTTATATATATATTTTTTTTTAAATAAATCAAATATATTCTAAATTTTATATTATTTATGGCTTCGTCTTTATCGGTGATTGTTTACTCTACTCTATAACACCTCTAACCAGAAAGTTTTTCAAGCTGAAACCCCAAAAACGTTTGCCTGTTAAACAAATAAATCAAGTTTTTGTCATTCGCAGCAATAAAATTCAAATTATTTTTAGCTTTACTTCGGACTAGAACCTCAGAGGCTAGGCACACGCAAGCCAACCTGAAAGGGAATATGTTATGTATATATATATATATATATATATATATATATATATATATATATATATATATGTATATATAGATAAATTCTATAGAATATTATGCACCATATTTGTTAATAACACGAGAACTGTTTCTTCCAGCCTTTTCTATGCCATTTTCTGTTGTTGTTATCTCCTCTTCTTGTTCTAGTTCTTTATATTTTGGCGACTCAACACGCGGCGCGTCAACGGCAATCAAAAGTTTGTGGTTTGTAGCCGAGTTGACAAAACTAATGTCTGTCTGTCTGTCTGTCTGTCTGTCTGTTTGTCCGCCGGTCCCAATTTCCTGTCAATACTCATAAACGCTGCCCCCTACACACAACAGCATAGATATGACTCCTGTTCTGCACAGGGTTTCGTGTCGGCAAGCAAAACAAAACGAATTTTGGGTAGCAAACAAAAGAAAATTGAGAACATGTCAATGTGCGCGAGTGCGCCTGACTTGTAGATACGCTAACTAGATAACTCCTAAGTTAAATTATTTAGTTTGATATATTTCTGACTTTATAGAATTATTGATTATTATTATATTTCAAAAACATTTACAAAGATCTCCGCTATATGCAACATATACTAAAGCCTGCTATTAAAGATACCCCACTTCAGTTTCATAGCTACAGGGTATGCTTGGCTATACAAAGCGAATGAATGGTATAGAATGGAATGGAAAATGCGGCGCCTGCCAGTTATAAAATTTGCTTTTTGTTATATATATCTTATATATATATACAGGTACATATATATATCGTGTGTGGCTCACGATTTATCGATAAAACATGCGCCTAGGCAGCGTTAAGCGTCTCATTACGCCCACGACAAAAGTGTGTTTTGGAGGCCAGGAAATTGAAAACCAAAAAAAAAAGCAGAAAACAAAAGAAAACGTAATCGTAAACGTAAACGTCAACATTTTGTTTACACTCGCAAATATGTTTCTGGGTTGTTTTTGCTTGCGAAATCAAATTATTGCATGTGCCACCAATTCCAATTTGAGCGGGTGCTAAAAGCTGAAACTAGAAATGGAAAAACTGCGATAAATGGCAAAACCCTACACACACTCGCACACACTCGCACACACCCACACACAGCAGCTAGTCAATTGGCCCCAAAAGAAAAAAAAACGTTTTTCTTCATAAATGCCTGTCGAAAGTTGTTCGCAGCCAAAGCTGGAAAAATGGCTCGATGGAAACAAAATACTTGAAATGAAACTTTGATGAGCTATTAGTCATTTTGACATGTGCTTTACGACTCTACTACATATATATGTGCAGTATGTGTAGAGAGGGAGAGGGAACAGCAACTCAACCAACACACAACATCTACCCAACATCAATAAACATTTGTCTAGACTCCAAGGCGGTTTGCCTTCATGTATATTGCGCATACGCAATGTATTACGAGAAAAGTAGTTGCCATCGCTGAGCATGAGATATGTTAGCTGCGAAGTGTTTGCACATAAAAATGTTTACACAGTATATAAAAGTGATTCTTAAGTTGCATATAATGTTAGCTCTTAAATTTAACATGAGTAGTTCGTTACATGGCTAAGCATTAATCTAATCCATCAAGAAAGAGAGAGAGAGAGAGAAAGAGAGAGAAAGAAATAACTTTTCTGGAAGTATGCTAATACTTAGGTCACTGTTAACAGTAGCATCAAATGTTAGCCAAGTTATGTTAAGGCATTACATAAATGCTTATAGTAATTGTAGGTAGTTAACAGCTGTTAATGTTATACAATAACTTTTCGATTTTACAGTCAATGTTAGCCAAACAACAGTCTAACATAAGTATGTAAAAAGCTAGCTAAATAGATAACAGCTGTTAGCAACAATAACTGTATATGTATACAGTATATGTTAACTATACAGCACGCTAACATAACTATGCAATAGCTAACATTACAACTGTGCTACTGCTATCAGCTGCTGCCGCTGTTAACATATGTTAGGTTACTTAAGTTATTTATATATTTCACTTACTAATTATTTTCACTGATAATATTCTTCAGTAAAATATTTCTACAAAATCAAGAGGTCACATATAGCTAAAATATTGATTCAGCGTTCAATTTCATTAAAATAACAAGATTTATTTTAATTAAGAAACTCAATAGCTAGCCAAGTTTTGGAACGCATCAGCTAACTTTATGAAACTTTGCGAAGTGTTGAACTCATTTAAGACTTCGTTCGCTGTGAGCTGGCAAATTGGCAGAGACAATTCAAAAGTATTTCTATGCTCGTTCAGCATATAGAGGAAATAGAGTAGATTGGTTTTGTGAGAGAATAGCTTTGGGGCAGTGGGAAATAGGAATAAACTTCAACTTTCATACTTTAACAGCTAGAAAATTGAATTTAGTCAACTCGTCTTATAGATTGACCAAAATTGTTATATGATTGCCTCTCATAGGCGTGTTAAAATGGAAACGAGCTGATGGTTTCAGAGTCACAATCTTCTAGTAATGGATCACTGTTTATCTCACCTACAGCTAAGCCTATAACATATCTGAACATGTATTATGCAGTCAGTTATGCCCCACTTCAACCTTTTTATTTGTTTCTTTATTTTATTTTATTTTTACTTTTTTTTGGCAGCAAAGAGCAGCAATAGCAGCACCAGCAGCAGGCACTTAAGTTCCATCTGGTTAGCCAGTTGTAGTACTCGAGTTCAGAATGTGCAATGTCACTTAGCTTGATTGCGAATTATTGTCATTGGGCCGGCGACTAGAAGCTGGAAGCTGGAAGCTGAAGGCTTGCAAAAGATGTTACATGGAACTCCGTTGGGGCAAATGTACTTTGAGTTATATTTGAGGCATGCCAAATAAATAAAGTCCACTGGTCAACGAAATGCAGCAAGAAATTTACTTTTATCTATTTTGTGCACATTTTTTTTTCTTGATCGAATTGGGTCAACATAAAATGCTACGACTAAGTGCACTAAAAAGCCCACTCGACTGGAACTTAAGTCACGTTTTAGGGTAGTATATGAAGAGCAAAGAGGGATGGTGGGGGAGAGACACAGAGAAAGAGAGAGAGAGATAGAGGGAAGGAAAAGAGTACTGATACTATAAAGATACCCTAACTATGTCAATGCACAGTATAGCACTAACATAATAGAGAAAAATATAATTAACAGTGGGTTAACATAGGCCTTATCTAATATTTATTGAGGAATACTGATACTAGACTAAACAAAATAGAAAGCTACAATGATTGACCCTAACAGAATGTAATTTGATATAAATGTAAAATATAAATGTAGCTTACATACATTTAACAGCGTTTAATCTAACATAGTTATGCTTGAGTAGCACATATTAAAGCTCCAGTTAACAAAGAGCTAGCTAATATGACTTATATTGCTAGAATATCAGACTAAATTTCAACTCATTGCTATTGAATCAGCGGCTGATCTTTAACAGAGTGTACAACCTGTAAATGCTGCTGTTACTGCTTTCTGTTAGCTGCATCGCTTTCAAATGTTATCGTTAACAGACTGCATAAACCTGAAGTTTGCACGTTTTTAGCTATGCGCAAAGAAGTATGCTATAAAAATGTGACAAGTCGTAAAATTAGCCACGTCGCTGTTAGGCTTAAAGTACGAGTATATTAAGTTTATGTAGGCCCACAAAACAAACGACCCGCCCGCCAAATTATTTGACAGGGGTGTTTTAAGAGCCACTCGAGTGTTCAGCATATGCGACACGTCAACATTCAATTTTATAATGAAATTTTCATTATAATAAGCATCAGGCAGTTGATGAACGCGATTGAGAATGTGAAACGGAGTGAGAATCTGAATGAGAATGAGAATGGGCGATGGGTGTGAGAGATGAGAGATGAGAGATGAGATACGACAAGCATTGGAGTCTGGCTCTGTATTTTTGGTGCCACGCTGCCACGCCTCTTGCAGAAAATGGTAAAGTATTCATGACTGGTGTCGCCCCTTTTCTCTCAGTCTCTCTTCCTCTTGCCTGCTCTCTCTCTCTCTCTCTCTCCTTGTGCAGAGCTCAAATGGAACGCAGCTCCATCTGCAACTCCTACTCCATTTGCTTCTACTCCTACTTCAACTCCTGCTTCTGCTTTTGTTTCTGCTGCCGCTGCCGCTGCTGCTGCTGCTGCTGCTGCTGCTGCTGCTTTAGCTCGACTTCTGCCCAGCCCAACATGACCTACATTTTGGCCTGGGCCGCGTAGCTAAGCAACCCCAGTTTGAGGGCCTGGCAGCAACACCCCAACAAGGAACACAAAAAAATGAAAGGAATATTAAGTGCCAGACTAGCACATACCCTGTGCATGTCAACAAATATATATTTTTATATAATATCGACGACTATCGATCAACCAACTACTAACTTAGCTAGTTATCGATAACTTTCAGTTGATGTGTACCACTGATTGATGTTCGCAAATGCATATACAATCATCATGCCCCATACTCGAGGCAATATACAGGGTATGCACAAAAATGAAATATAAAGAAAACCAGACCAGCGCACGCGGCACGCATAGGCAAGTATGCCAGCAACCCCCACTTTGCCCCAACTCCAAGCCCCTCTGGCACACTGCCCCTCTCTTCCTGTCTTCCTCTCTGTCTCGCCTCCTTTCGGCCGACTTACATTCAGTCCGCACATATAAAAATTGTTTTCGGTTGCTTATTGGCAACAAATTTGCGTGCCGCGCATGCACAAGCAGTCCGCAGTGCAAAGAAAAGTCAACTGAACATTTTCCACACGCTTTCCACCAACTTCATTTACATGGGATATGTTTTCGTACAGGATTTGTATAGAGTCTTTGGCAAATTCTTTATAAACAGCCTGGCGAACCCCCAAGAGTTACGAGCTTCTAATAGACTTTGTGGTTTAGGCATTTGCAACGTGTTGACAACTGAATTTCTCTCAACTTCTTATATATTTAAGCTCATCAATCACTTGCACATACATACATATATAAATTTATATATATACATTTATATATATATATATATATATATATTAGCTGACCTCGTCCTTAGGCATTGCACGTGCCAGCATTTTGGTCATTTTTGCTGTTGATTTTGGCTTACCAAATAGATCCGTCTACTTTTGCCCGAACATTATATCAGGCAATCATCAGCATTTGATATATTTGTCAAGGGCAAACAAATGTGGGCAAAAAGGAGCGCTGTACGTCTCAAATATAGGTTTTTAACATCAATGTTAATGTTAACAGCAACTGCAGATGTTAGCTTACACCCATAACACAGTGTAACAGCGTACACTAATGGTTAACAGAAGGTCCTTTACACTGTCAGCTACAAATACTGCTGTTATTTGTACAGAACTTTCCGAGGAGTATCTGTAAGTTAGGTTAACCAAAATGTTATTCGTAACATCACCTATATCTGTTAACAATTATCAGTTTAAATTGATGCATTCATGAATATTAGCTTAAGATCAATTAACTGAAACTATAAGAACATTAAATGTTAGCAATACAACATAACCATGTAATAGCTTGAATAACAGCAATGTAACTCACACTTGCCATTAACAGTGAGAGTCAAAGTTGAAGCTTATAACATAACTTATTGAAACATGCCTATATGAACTGAACAGAAGTAATAATCTTCTATTTATATCGATATCTATCTATAACTATCCATATGCATCGATTGCCATCTGGATTTTCCATTTATATGTGCATTTAAACCATCATATATAGGCCAAAAATAAATCATAAATGATTCACGCATTAGTCGAACCTTTTTGGAAGCCCCACAACTATCAGCTATCGACTATTATCCCAACTAGTTTTTACAGGCCTATAAAAGTCAGCGGGAAGAAGGTCATGCCAAATGCGTTTATTGATAAAACTAAAAAATAAAGGCGACTTCAATTTTTATTGCATACTTCTCGGCGCGTGCCGAAGAGCCCCCAAAAAAATCGTAACGAAAATACAGCACAAAAGGAATTTTATGACTGTTTCCTTTTTTTTATGCTCCTCTTCAATTGCGTCGCAACGCACCCACCCGTTGCCCCGCCACGCCCACCGTCCACCGCCCACTCTCCAAAACATGTGTTAAACGGACAAAAATAAATTAACGAGCTGCTCAATAAGCGAGCAGATGGCGCATATGACAACGCGCCGTCTCGCTCACACATCAAAGTTGTCGCCATTTCTTTTTTTTGTTCTTGTTTTTGTTTTTGTTTTCGTTTCATTTTGTGCCGTTTGTCAATCAAAGAACATTTTTCATTTATTTCTGCGCGGGCGAAAAACTCAATTTAATTGTGACAAAAAATAAAAAAAAAAAGTTTCGCACGTTTTCATAAATTAAATCTGGGCCAAGTTTTTTTTTCTTTCTCTCTTTTACTCTGCGCACTTATTAAATTATCCACAAAAGAGAAACAGAACGAGGGAAAGAGAAGACGACAAAGCGAAAACTTTTTTAATAGCAGCAAAAGTTAAGCGCAGCGCAAACAGCAAAAGACGACAGAGTGCAGCATCAAAAGAGAGAGGGAGAGAGAAGGAGAGACAGTGTATGTGGAAGCAGAGCGAGCAATCGGATCGTGTTGAGAGACTATTGTGAGTGTAAAATGCATAAGAGAACAGAATATGTAGATCCAAGAGAGAAGTGTGTAATGTTAACAGCATTGTTAACAGGCTTGTGCTTATGTTAGGATAACAGATCAATAGATAGATTCAAGAGCCAAGTATTAAATGCTAGTTAATAGCTTTGAAGACCTATGCTTCTGTTACGACAACTGATCCATAGGTTCATCGAAAGGTCAAGAGTTAAATGTAGAGTTAAATGAGCTTATACAGATCATTAGATAGATTTAAGAGGCAATCATGTAATATTAGCTTATGTTGTGGTTATTTAGCTTTAGTAAATTCGCTGGCAAACAAGATTGAGTTTTAGAGAGAGCGCTTCTCTTAAGAATATGATAAAGAGCTAGGGTTCAGCATAATGTATTCAGATGAATGAACGGAATTCTCTTTTGAGTATTTTAACAGAAACTCTCGAAGCTGCACACAGTTATTCGCTTGAAGAGTGAGACTCGCAACTAACATTAGCAGCATCTGTTAGAACAGAATGTAAACATGTTAGGCTTTGCTGCATAAGACTGTATTACATACTGCTATAGAAATATGCATTATACATGTCCTTTACACCTATGTTAAATATATGTTAAATAAGCTAACGGTTACTTAACATTTACTTCACTGTAATGTCTTATACAACAGCAGCTACAAATGCTACTGTTGCATAAAAACAGTTATAGCTTGTAATACCCTCTGATGTTATGGCTGCTATGCCCGCATGTTAAGTAACAGAATGTAACACTTATAGCTTTACTAAAAGCACAAAGAGCAAAAAACTTTTATAATACAATCAAATCTAAGATTCACACACACACACACACACACACACACACACTGGCTCAACACACAAATTGCCTTGCAAGCAGTTTATTAGATA
The DNA here is from genome assembly GCA_035045945.1 of Drosophila anceps. Classification (NCBI taxonomy): domain Eukaryota; kingdom Metazoa; phylum Arthropoda; class Insecta; order Diptera; family Drosophilidae; genus Drosophila; species Drosophila anceps. Next base: position 8,402,575 of record JAWNON010000073.1, read on the forward strand.
ACAGAAACTCTTCTACACTGCAAAGTTCTTGGCCCATAATCAAGCTCAAGTGGGAGGCGGGGGCGTAGCTTCACAGTTGAAAAAATTCAAATTACAAGCCAAAAGGTTGAGACAAAAAAAAAATAAAAGCAGCAACAACAAAATGGCTGAGCAGCTGCCAAAGGCCAAAAGACCAAAAGTTCGAGTCCTGAAAGAAAACCCAAGTGGAACCTATGAGAGAATTGCAAAGCGAACGCTTTCAAATGAAAACTTTTATGTAGGCGAGGGCGCTGGGAATGGGGCGGGGGCGGTGGCGGGGGCGGAGGCAGAAAAGCCAAGCAAGTGGAAATAGAAATGTTGAAAATTGTCGTTAAGTTTTATACTCGAGCTGAATTATCAACTATGTGGGATCTGTACTATATAAAGAATATATATATATATATATATATATATAAATATATAACTGTATAACAAAGGGACAGTAGAAAAGACAAGAAGTGAGAAACAAAGCAATGAAAGAATAAATGTGGTAGCTGAGGTAATAAAAAAATTTTAAAATTAAATAATAAAAAATTAAATAAAATATATAAAACAAAAAAAAATAATCCAACTAGATAATCGTCAATTAAAAGCGAACAATTGCAAGAGCCAGTGTTGTCTATTGCATAAATTTACGACTCACACACAGAGAGATAAGAAATTATTCATGAGGAAAGAGAAAGCATATTAAAAATTATCTGTTCATGCCCTTTGGAAGACGCAGAGCTAACCGTAGCAGAGCATCAAAAATTTTTAGCTAGTCGTGAAAATAAAGTAAAGACAATAAAAATATATAACATTAAGCAGGAATGCTGCCAAGGCGACGCCGACGCCGATGCCGACGGCAACGGCGACGGCAACGCCAGCGACATAATGAGCAGCCGAAACGGTAAAAATCAGCCACAGCTGAGCCTGGCAAATGTGGGCCAAGCAGCGGCAGCAGCAGCAACAGCCGAGAGCTGAGAAACTGAGAGAGCGAGAGCGAGAGCGAGAGCGAGTCGCTGCTATTGGTTAGATTTTGCTTTGCGCTGCATATTCTTTGCAGTACCGTTAACGTTTTTCTGCGGTGTGGCTTTACATGGCCATTTGCTACACACACACACACACACACACACACACACACACACGGGCGTAAGGCGAGGCGAGGCCAGCAACAAATACAGCTGCATTCATCTGGGCGCGAACTCTCTCTCAAAAACTTACTCACACTCTCTCATTCGCTCTGTCTGTTATTCTCTCTCTCTCTCGGTCTGCGCACTGCTAGTGCTGCTCCTACTGCTGCTTATGCGTCATTTTTTTCATGCTTGTCCCATTGCTATCGCTTTTTCTTACCATCTTTATCACGCATTCGCTTTCGCTGCCAGCAACAACAACAACAACAACAGCAACAGCAGCGTTGTTCTTGTTGTTCGTCAGCATTGCAGCATTTTACACAGCACGACGAGAGAAAAAAAACTGTAATTTCGACTTTTGCTTGGCCTACGACGTTTTGCTGCTGCTTCTGCTGCTGCTGCTGTTGTTGTTCTTGCTTTTTGGCTGCCATATTATTGGAGGTTTTGCTTCAACCTCTTCGCCTATTGCTTCTTCTTACTTGTTGCGCTGACGCTGACGCAGCTGACACTGCGGTTGCCTGTCCTCGCCAGCTCCCACTCTCATGCCCACACTCACTCGCTCTCCCTCTCTCTCTCTCTCTGTCGCTCTCATTCTGTGCGAGTTGACTTTTAGCAGCTATTGCTGCGCTATGTTTGAACACAGTAAATCTGTATGCCTGCGTGTGTGTATTATTAGTGTATTAGTGTGCAAGCGTGCATGTGTGTGTGCGTATGTCTGTATGCTTTTTGGAGGTCTTTCATGTTACCTGCAAATTGTGCGTCACATAGCAGGGGAAATAGGCGTACGTTTAAATGGAAAAAGAAGAACAAAAGAGAGAGAGAAAAGGGATAGTGGGCATGGATTGCAGCTATTTGGGTAACATATCATTTGGAAAATAACTATAAACTGACAAATAGAAAAGAGGACTTTACCAAAATGGAAACATCAAAGCTGAACATATACATACATACATATATATGTATGTGTAAATGAATAGGGTATTTGCGGGCGTATGTGTTGAGCTGTGGGTGTTGAATATATGCACGTTTGAGCATGGAAACTAAAAATACAATTAGAGTAATTGTGAAGGTAAAGGCTGTGATTATTTGTATTAGTATTAGTATTTGTATGGGTGCCGGTATAAGTATAAGTATAAGTATAAGTATAAGTATAAGTATAAGTATAAGTATAAGTATAAGTATAAGTATAAGTATAAGTATAAGTATAAGTATAAGAATAAGTATAAGTATAAGTATAAGTATAAGTATAAGTATAAGTATAAGTATAAGTATAAGTATAAGTATAAGTATAAGTATAAGTATAAGTATTAGTATAAGTATAAGTATAAGTATAAGTATAAGTATAAGTATAAGTATAAGTATAAGTATAAGTATAAGTATAAGTATAAGTATAAGTATAAGTATAAGTATAAGTATAAGTATAAGTATAAGTATAAGTATAAGTATAAGTATAAGTATAAGTATAAGTATAAGTATAAGTATAAGTATAAGTATAAGTATAAGTATAAGTATAAGTATAAGTATAAGTATAAGTATAAGTATAAGTATAAGTATAAGTATAAGTATAAGTATAAGTATAAGTATAAGTATAAGTATAAGTATAAGTATAAGTATAAGTATAAGTATAAGTATAAGTATAAGTATAAGTATAAGTATAAGTATAAGTATAAGTATAAGTATAAGTATAAGTATAAGTATAAGTATAAGTATAAGTATAAGTATAAGTATAAGTATAAGTATAAGTATAAGTATAAGTATAAGTATAAGTATAAGTATAAGTATAAGTATAAGTATAAGTAATTGCCATATTAGAGATTTCATATATAAAATACGCTGCTTTTCAGCGCCCTCATTCGCGTTTTGCTATAAAGCTAACCGAACCGACTATGGCAATTTATTCTTTAAGTTTTCTTCACATTTTCTCAACTTTCCCACATACACACACACAAACTAGCAAAACTTTTCGCACCTGAGGCCTATAATTCCGTACACCTCTTTTCTAGTAATTTTGTTTGTTGTCAGCGCTTTGTATGAAAGTTTACGCTTTGCCTTTTGTCAGGCCACGCCCTGCTCCTGCTGCTGCTGGTGCCTCGATTCCATTTTCCATTTCCATTTCCATTTCTTGAAAGGCCTGTTCGCCTGGCAAACAAACATTGAGGCAAACGGAAATGCCCCTCCGCAACGCTTTGCAGTTGTAGTTGCTGCGTTGTTGCTGCCTGTCGCAGCTATCATTCATGCCACGCCAGTTGACATAATGCGACACACGCCAGCCCCCCAAACCCCCCAACTATCCCACACCCCACCATAGACAACCAGCCCTGCCCCTCTGGTCCCCCGCACTGCGTGGTCCCTCTGCAACAACTTTTCTGCAGTCAGGCAGCCGGCTAGAGCCAAGGCTCCAAATACAACTGAAGCCAACTGCCAAACACACACACGCACATGCACACACACGCACACACTACTGGCTTCTGCCTTCTGCCCATGCCACGCCTCTTTGCACAATTTTGCATAGCGCAGCCAAACGCCCACGCGAATGTGCCACACCCACGCCCAAAGGCGGCATACGCAATGCTATATTTAGCTCACAAACTGCGATTTGATACCCTATGTGAAAGTGGTACGACATAGGGTATACTCACATGGTGTGATAGCTTGTTGCCAGAACTAGTATACAGAAACTAGCTGATCAAGTATGTAAGTATATATATATATATGTATATCTATCTTTCTCTCCATCTTCATCTCGCCTTCTCTCTATATCGCGTTCCCTTTCTCTCTCTCTCCCACTCCCTTGCTTCCTGACTCTCGCTTCCTCTCTCTGTGTCTCTCTTTCTTTCTGGCTCATTCTCTTTCGCTCTGGCTCATTCTCTTTCTCTCTGTCTCACTCTCTCTCTCTCTCGCTGTCTCTCTTTCTGTCTGTCGCACTCTCTCTCCTTTCCTCTCTATCTGTCAATTCCTCTTTTTCTTTTTCTCTTTCTCTGTCTCTCTCTCTTTCTCTCTCTTTTTTTTCTATCTCTTTCTTTGTCTGTCTGTCTCGCTTCTTCGCTCTCTATCTCTCTTTCTCTATTTCTCCCCCTTCTCTTTCTTTCTACCGCCTTTCTCTCTTTCTCACTATCGTCTCTCTCTCTCTCTTTCTCCATTTCTCTCTCTCTCTCTCTCTTTCTCTCTTTCTTCCTCGCTTTCCACGACAGTCTCTATCTCTTAAACCTTTATCGAACTTCTTTAGAATTGTTCTGCCAAACAATATGTCAATAATCTAGATGTTTCAAAGATGCTCTACTAAAAGAGTCCAAGAAATAAATTTTAATATATTTTTCTTGAATTTAAAATAGTTTTCTCTCGGGGAAACAAAACAACAATTTGTAATATTCACTGTTGCCTAGTAACCTCCATCAAGTGAGCCTGGCAACAAGCTTTGTTTTCCTAACAGCCAAAGCGTAGGAAAATAATTTAGTACTCAAAAAGAAACACAAACATACACAGTGCAAAACCTATACACAAAACTTAGACAAATAGATATAGATATAGATATAGTAGATAAGCGAATAGAAATACAAACAGCTAAAGTCTAAGACACGAAGATGCTGCACCTTGACCCATTTGAGGCAGAAGGTGAGTGACTGAGTGAGGTGAAAGGCAATTAATGGAGAGCTTCAAATTCGCTTTGAATGGCACGCAGATTTCGCGCGTATACGTGAGGTGCAGGTTAATAATGTGCTACGCATTCTGGAGGATTCGCTGGGCCGGATCAAAATCTCGCTGATCCTGCCGCGAATGGTCGCCGATCTGGACAATGTGGAGCGGCAGTTGCGGGGCACTCTCTATCAGCCGGCGATTGAGCACTTGAGGAGCGTGAAGACATTGGAGGGGGTCCAATTGCAGATAATCGATAACGATATCATTCGGACAATCGACTATTTCCATCGAAATTTCAAAATGAATGAGCTATTTCCACGCTTCCTGAACAATCTGTCGGCCGAGGACAAAACCTTATTGTTTGCCTTCGAAAAAATACTGTCGGTCGCTCGCCGGCATCTCGAGCGCACCTCGAAGGCCGAGATCAACATGGAACGGCAACTCTATGTCATGTATCAGGAGCGCGAGGAGACCAAGGCACGCAACGAGAAGTTCAAGAAGCGCCTCAAGTCAAAGTATGCCGCACTGCGCTGGAAGCAGGGCGCCCAGTTCGTAATACTGGAGAAGCACGAGAGCGATCTGGCCAACAGAAAGTGGAAGAACAATGTGCGCATCCAAAACGAAATGTGAGTTAAAACGACTTTTAATGCCAAATTTCACATTTCACACTTTCCACTCATTTCTCACGCTGCGCAGTGAAAAACGCAGTCGCATTTTGCGTGAGAATCACAAGCTCAGCCTGCTGAGGCAAAAGGAACTGGAGGAGGAGCTGGAACAAGCCAAAGTCAAATTCGAATTGTTAATCAAAAATAATGCGGCCAAAGAGAAGGAAATACGCGGCGAAAAGTAAGTGAAAGTGAGAAGCATAATAGAAATTATAATAATAATAAATAATAGAAATCAAAGAGGAAAGTTTCGATAAACTTAAGATTGAAAACAACTCTTGAGTATATTACTTAAAAGTTAGTTTTAGCGAATGAAACTTTAGATAGGCATATTAAAAGAGCTATTTACCGAAGTCTAAGCACTATTTCAACTTCTATCTGTACTTGATACAAGGTATTACGAACATCAAGATAGTCATCTGACAACTTGGGAGTCTTCTACCTACTCTTATAGACCAGGAACCAAACAGATTTTGAATTTGTGCTGTGTTATAGATAGCAAAAGAAAGAAACTTGAAAGGAGTAATCGCTATTAACTCTAAAACTTTAAAGACTTTAAAGTTCCCTTTAAATATTTATATATACATTTCTTATATATCTAATACCTTCTTTGATCACTCTCGCCCCCCCCCCCCCCCACAGAAGCAAACTGCTGATTCAGCTGGAGAATATCCTTCGCAAATACGATACAAGTGTGACTGAGAAACTGCGCGAGAATCTCGAACTGGAAGATATGTACAAAGTGGCCAAAAAGGAGCTGGATGACTTTATGGTGCAGTATCGCAAGGAAGAGACGATCTATAAGAATATCGTGGTCAAGTACGAAAAGGAGGAGCAGCGCAAGCAGCAACAGCGCATTATGCTCTACATGATGAATCGTGCGGCGCGCAAGATCCAAAGATATTGGCAGAAGTGGCGCAAGGACCAACAGAAGAGGGCGCGCAAGGCCAGAAAGAGCAAGAAGAAGTAAACTGATTAGACGGCACTGATTTGTATATAGGTATCAAGCTTAGGTCTGAAGCATTTTACACGATATACATAGATAGGTTTTCTTATTTCTAACGACATAATAAACGCAAGTCTCCATGACATATTTAGCTGAAGTATGAAGAAGATGAAGGAGAAACAACGAAAATATATTATTTTGTTTAATTTTCATAGCTATGACAGCTGCTTAATGAAACATAGATCATTCTATATTACGTTAGGCTAAAGGATCTTATGGTCTTAGATATTACCAGAAGAGGTATCATATATATAGAAACAAAAAAAAATATATATATATTTGTTTATTTTAATATTCGCTTCAAATTTTGGTGATAGGTCGCACTACTATTTTTATGAACACAGCTAAAGATGTATTTATAGAGGACAATAGAACAAATTTCTTCTTTCGTATTCCCATTGAACTTGACTCTTCTAAGACTTACAGACTTACAGACTTCTTCTAATATATATGAATATATTTTTATTTATATATATGGATCTGAAGCATCTTTAGAAACTTCAAATCATTTCTTTCAAACTTCAATCTATTCTTAGCTTAACTATATTTTTTAAAAACCCTCAAATATCATGCATATCTATCAAATACATCCGCATTTGAAAGCCTACAAATATCTTTTAATTTTGCGCACTTTTTGCCCACATTCCTCACATTATGTCGCTCACTTTTCACTCAACGCGTTGTATTAAACGCTTGACTTTCCATCAAAATGGCTTAAATGGCCTGTTTTGTCGGCTTCTAGTGGTACTTATTGAAGGCCCCGCAACGCACAGAGGAAATCACCTTTTAGTGGCTCTATTAAAAGACCATCATATAATGCCCAGCGTAATTGCAAACGTTTATTTCGCTGACAATTAGCGAGCTCACACAGCGAATTTTCCGGCTGTTTTATGGCTAGAAGTGCCCTCCTAATTAGCAACAAAAAGAAGAAGAACATCGAGACGGAGATGGAGATGGAAGTAAAATGTTAATGTGCAAATTAATGGTTTGAAAAGTTGAGTACTAGGCATAGGGCATTTATAGCCACTCATAGCTATGATACAGCAAGCTCAGATAATAGATTAATTATTAATTAAGTCATCAGCTAAACATCTGCAATAATCTCCAGAACTCTATAAAGTTGTGGACTTAAACTTAGGAATTTTATGTGTTAGAAGTCTGTAAGACTTAAAAGAGCCCCAAATTCAATGGCAGTACGAAAAAGAAAACTGGACGTGTTCATAAAAATAGTAGTGCGACTTATCAGCAAAAAAATTTTAAAAATTTAAAAAACAGTTTGAAATAATTCTAAAAATTATCATTTATATTTATAAATATATATATATATGTCCAACATTTCAATCGCACTACTATTGTTGTGAACACAGCTGCTATTACCAAATTAGAAGTCCGCAAGCCTTATAAGAGCCAAGTTCAATGGGTTTACGAAATAGAAAACAGTTTCCTTCTCCTCTATAAATAAATAATAAAAAAAAAACTTTTCAAATAGCGGCAACGGCACATAAACAAAGTTTACACGCCAAAGTTCTCTGAGCTTATGAAATTATAACGGATTTATGTTTATGCTTAACCTCCATATAAAAAAAGAAAAAAAAAACAACTGTAAATGAAGAGGCAAACAAATGAATTTTCAGCAAGTTTGAACGCATTGCGACGAAAGCTTTGACAAGTCGCCGAAAGGAGGCAGAGGCAAATGGTTTTTGGCTTCGGGGTTTGGGCTCTGGCTGCGGCTGCGGCTTGTGGGGCTTCGCTGGCTTGCAAAATGTTTACCCAACACACACACACACACACACACACACACACACACACACATACACACACAGACATGTATGCGCTGACTGACGGACGTAGAGCGAAAGACGTCCCTAACCGAATTTCATGGCGAAAAATGGCGCATTGCTGTCGTCGCTGTCGCCGTCGCCGTCGCCAGCGCCAATGACGACGTCAGCGTCGCCGTCGCCGTCGCAGTCGCAGTTGCTGCATTGTTACTTCATTTCTGTGCCCTTTGCCGCTTGCCGTCTCCCTTTCTCCTCGTCTAATTTACAGAGGTTAACATACTTAACTTGTTGGCATGCGTTGAATTGGACGACAACTGCGCCAAAAGAAAGAAAAAAAACACATTGCGACAATTTGCTGCGGCAAAAAAAAGCAAGGCGAGTGCAAAAACGAGGGGCAGAAATTGACCATAAGCAGAGCCCAAAAATCGAACCAATGCAAAAAACTAATACAAACATACATGTTAAATGCATAACATAACATGCATGTAATAGCATAACATAACATAAGAACATACATACATACGTACATACTTAGGCATGTATGCAAAACTTTGCATAAGTCCAAGATCAGAAACCTAGCTCACATGCATTTATTCACATATACACATACATGCATGTACATATGTATGTATGTTAGTGTGCGTAGAGCAAAGATCAGATATTAAGTGCAACTGGTATTTACCTGGTTGAGTTATTGTAAGCATCCAAAAAAAAAATTTTTTAACAATTCCAATTGTAATGTGCTTAATTCTTTTTTGCACACAAAGGCGCCGGCGCGACTGTTTGCAAAAATTGTCCTCAAAATTTCTTTTCGCATTGCCCCTTTTTTTGTTTTATTATTTGCATTGCGTTTACGCAAAGCAGCAAAAGCGACGAAAACGAGAAAGCGCAATGGGAGAGCGCAACTAAACCGTTTCGCTCCACAACCGTTTCGCTCAACTGGCTGCTTGTGCTTTGCAGAGCAGTGTGAGCGTAAATTAACAGCAGTTATGTTAGCTAACAGCGCCAATGAGCACAACAGCGGCGGCTAGCAGCTCACTTGAGCAACGTTGTGAGCGAATGCAGCTCATTTGAGCAGCTAACAGCCAGACATTTAACATTAGCTTTGCAGCCGAACAACAGCTGAACAACACGAATTTATTGTAGTACGCTAACGGTTTTTAAACGGTACAGTTACAATTGAGTTGTCAACCGTTACGGACGCAAGTTCTGATTAAGATCGTGAGTTAACCACAATAGAAAAATTACAAAAAAAAAAAAAATTATACATATAAATTATAAAATACAAAATCCAAGGGAACTTCTGGTCAGGCCAAAAATATCTTCCAAAGCAACAAAATTAACGAAAGAAAAAATAAATCAAATGTATTAAACAAATATAAATATTTGTATAAACCGAAATCGAGTAATTTGCATAAATATATATGTATTAACGAGTGTGCGCGCGTGTGTTTCGCCAATTATATCGCACAATAGAAAAACCACAAAAGAAAAAAAAATTTTGTACAAAAATTCGGCTGAGCAACAAAATAGCAACAAGAAATTTGCCACGGCGAAAGAATAAAAAAAAAACCGAAGAAAATAAGCAGCGTCGCTGCCAGCGTTAACATTTTTGTCGCCTCTTTTTTTTCGCCTCGCATCATTCTTTGATTTCTTTCATTTCATTTGTGTTCGCCGCCGGCAACGACGCTGCTTTTGTTCTTTGAGTGTGTGCGTGTGTGTGTGTGTGGTGTGTGTGAATTTTTTTTGCTACTCTTGTTGCTCCGTTTTGCTGTGCATGATTCTCAACATCCTCTTCTTCTTCTCGATCTTTTTGCAGTGTGTTATTAAAGTAAATTTCGCTTAAAACGCAAATCAATTTACAAGTTTGAAACGTTGAACGCGCGTCGTCCACGTAAATTCCACTCACACATACCAACAACAGCAACAACAACAACAAAAAGTCGCCGCCAGCAGCAGAAGCAGCAGCAGCGGATTAACCTTTAGCTACATTTCTTTCCAAACACAACAACAAAAACCCAACAACAAAAATGGTAAGTTCATAAATATATTTCTCAAATTCTACCTGGCCCCCTTTCCCCCTTTCTCTTTCTTGCGCATTTGTTTACACAAATATTTCCATTGAAATTTCAACAATTTGGCGAAATATCCAAAGACACAAAGGTTAAAATTGAACATGTGTTCTCGTTTTTGCCTATGTGTATGTATGAGTGCATGTGTGTGTGTGTGTGTTTGTGCGCTTGTCCAATTGGATTACATTTGATCCTTAGCCCTGCAGCAGCTGCCGTGCTCAAATGCACCCCCTTTGCTTCAAATTACTGAAACTGGTTTTTTGCCTACCCAAAAAAAGGAAGTTTTTATTTTTATTTAAAAAAAAAAATGCTAAGGGTTAGTTTTTTATATTAAATGACTCACCTTTGCGTAGCGTCAGCAGAGAAAATAATTTTCTTTATCATATTTAGATAGCGTTTGCTTTTTAACTTTAAATTATCTAAATGAGCTAGATAAATATTATCTGCAACTGAATTTGCTTAAACAGAATTTTTAGATAAATTTTTTATTTCTTTACACAAATTAAAAATAAAAAAATAAAAATTAAACTTAAAAATTAAAGTCTATAAATAATAATTAATATAAATAATACAAAAATCTAACAAAAAAATGTATATTTTTGTTGTTTACATTTTTTTGGAGAGTTTTTTTAAAACAAATATTTTCATTATAAACTTGTAAAAATCTAAAAGAATTTATTTATTAATAAATATTATTTATTTTTTAAATAGATTTTTTAATTCTTATGCAGAAATTATTTATTTATTTTTAAAAATTAGATTTTTATTGTTTTATTTTATGAAAAAAAAATCATTTACTTAAATATTTTTTACTTATTTATTATTTAAATGAAGTTTTATTGCTTTTAATGCATTTATGGCGAAATTATAATTTATTTAATAATATTTAACTATTTATTATTTAAATAGATTTTTATTGTTTTTTTTTTTTATGAAATTAATTTCAATTAGGAAAACAATAAAAAATAATGTTTATTATTTGCCATAAAATGATAATTGTATTTGCATTTATCAACAAATACTGTGAAATATGTCTAAATAATGGGAATTTTTTGAATATACCCCTATATATATTTTGGCAACTGCAAGCGAAGTATTCAAGGCTAACAATTAACACGCAACGAAAAGGTTCACCCTAGCAATTATTCCAGTATTATCCATGCAAAGGGTGCAACTGAGGGAAAAAACAAGTTTCCGCCCCACCCCATATTAATCAAACTTTAAGGCAGGCAGAAAAAAATAAAAAGTAAAGCAACAGAAAAAAAAACACGTTATCAGCAGCGCGTTGCGGCGCGCCCCTTGCGCCATTCAAAAGGCGTCGCAGCGGCTCCGCTGCCAGCTGTAACACACAAACACACACACACACACACATGAATACCTATATATGTATGTACATATACATATGTTTGTGTGTGCATTGCGTTGTGCAGCAGCAAAAAAAAAAAGGAATAAAATGTGTTGCCAATCGGCACTTTATCAGCATTTATTTGCACTACTCATAAGTACTATGAGAGAGAGCAAGATAGAGAGAGAGAGAGAGTACTGATCAGCAGCAGCGACGACATGCACGCTTCCAGCAGCGCCACCGGCATTTTCTTTCCTTCATTACTTGTTTCTTATTGTATTTCGTTTCGCTTTATTTACCGCAAAAATTGAGGTTAGACACGCTTGACGTGTAGCAGAAAAGAAAAAAGAAAAAAACGAAATATAAGCAAAGGCAACGGCGAAAATTCTTTGGCTTTTGGAATTCTTATTGGTCGTTTTGCTTTGTCTTGCTCAATTTAACCGTTTCGTATGCGCGCAGCAGCTACTTCGCTCTCCCACACTCACACACACTCTCTCTCTCTCTTGCTCAGTAATAACCGTTTCACACAGTTTTGCGCCTGGTTGCGTTGCGCTTCGTTTCGTTGCGTTGCGTTGCGTAGCTCAGCTCTCGCTCGCTCTGCACATTTGTTATCAATCGTATTTCGCACTGCGTCGCTTTTGGCTCTCTGCGTGCGCTTTCTTTTGCGTTTTCGCAGTGGCGCACGCTCTCGCGCTCTCTCTCACTCTCTGGCTCTCGCTGTTTGGTCGGTTGCGGCGCCTACGTTTTGTTGTTTTCTTCCATAACCGTTTCATTTGCCGCATTGCGGTTATTTTGCTGTTTCGCTTTCTGCTTTGGCTTCTGTTGCTGCTGCTGCTGCTGTGCTGATGTTGCTGTTGTTGCTGTTGCTGCTTGTTCTACTTTGCCATTCGCACAAGAATTTCATTGTAACGGGCCAAACGTGTGCAGCGTGCAGCATACTCAAGAGAGAGAGAAAATAAAAAATTATTTTCCTTGCTTCTACTTTTTTTTTCTTCTGCTTTCGCCGCAGACGCCAAACGTGGCGACGTCGCCATATTAACCGCACATAATCCCGTTTTTTTTTATTTTATTTTATTTGGTTTTAGCGCTTGCTGCGTTTGCTTTCTGATAAGAAAAAAGCCACACGCAGTCAACAGCCACCCCCGCGCCCCACGGCTAATTTAATTAGCGTTCACTTCGCTGCTTCTTTTTTTTTACAATGCAAACAGCTTTTAATTAAAGCAAATCGTTTTACGTGCTCAATATTTTGTTTTGCATTAAATGTGATTCATTGGAGGAGGGTGAGGGTGGGAAGGGGGAAGGGGGGGGGGTTTGATCTCTGAAGTTTGTTATTTTATTTGCTTCGCGTCTTCTTTTGCCATATCTTGAAACTTGGCTAAAGCTAAGCTAAGCTCAATGTTAGCTATTGTTGTTGTTGTTTTGTGTTCTATTCCTTTATTTTTATGACTCATTTGGCTGAGTTCATCGAAAGCGCTAACAAAAAAACATTGACAAGACATTAGCACAGCAATTCTTTCGAAAACACACACACACACACACACATGAATAAACATATGGTTGCATGAACATATGTACATACATACATACATACATATGTATGTACTACATACATAACCAATGTTAACCGGTTCGCACCGGCTAACCGGCAAACTCTTTCTCAACTTGTCAATTCGCCTGAAAAGAAGTAAAACAGACAAAAACAACAAAAAAGTGGTTGCTAAAACTCATTAATAAAAAAACCGCAATTTGCCGGTTTTTTTTTTGGGCCAGCCAAATGCAAGCGGGCGATATAAACAGTTAGACGAGCGAGATATATAGCTAGCTAGAGAAAGCTATTAAAAGTATTGTTTATGCTTCATTTGTATCACATGTGCAATGCCTGCAAAGCACACACACACACTTGCACCCACACATGCACACACACACACACAGATGCATAGCCAGGTGCCGCTAGGGGTGGGCGTCAGCTGGACGCGCAATTTAAGGCTTGGCAATTAGGCAGCGCGCCCGCGCGATCTGGTTACGCTGCACGCGTGTGGGTGGCGTTGCCATACTATTTATAAGGCAACATGCTGATTGAGCTTTGGATCTGGCTTTGGCGCTTTGACTCACATTTTTATGACATAATCAACAACAACAACAACAACAACAACAGCAGCAGCAGCAGCAGCAAACAAAACACAGAAATCTATCTACAATAAAAAAGTAAAGTAGGAAAAAAGTGTTTTATCTGATGCAGCGATAAGCCCAAATTCAATTGACGCCCAACAGTAGGTACAGTGGTGCAAAGTCAACTGAAAACTTTCATCATATTGCAAATATATTTTATTTATTTTTTACTTTGTATTTATTCTTAATTTAAATTTAAATATTATTGAAAAAACAAAAAAAAAATGCTTAAATATGCTACTAAAATACTAAATTATTTGTATAAAATATATTTTAAATATTATAGATATATTATAAATATATATAAAAAATATATTATATATATTAAATATATTTTGAAATATTTTTCCACAATTTTCCATTAAATCTTAACCAATTTCTTGACATTAAAAATCCCATAAAAGTTACTTATCAATCAGTCAAAAGAATTTTAATTTCTGATTGTTAAAGATTATATATACACGAATATTATATAGACCTGGCGCTTTTAAACTGTAATCGACAGCGATTAGATAAACCTGCAGTCGTTAACTTCTTGCCTAAGCTCAGCGGAAGTTGCGCACACAAAGTTGTACCTATAATACAGATATATATATATGTATATATATACATATATGTATGTATGTATGTATATATATAAAGAGCGAGCAAACATTTTGGCATATCGCTTATATAATACTCGAGCTCGCACGCCTTGAGTTAGAAGTGTGTCTACTTATTGGCTAGATTTTCTATATGTTCTATATACAACGGACATTGATTAGATAGTAATTATTGAGCCTAGCTGCCTAAGCCATAAGCACTTTGAGCACTTGAGATTCTTTGAGGAACTGTAAAACAATGTCAGTTGATGTAGTTGATGTAGTTGATGTAGTTTTATGTAACGAATCTTATCTGGAATCTAAGAAATGCTTCAATCTGCATAAAATTGCTCTGCAATGAGCTTCCTCAAATTGTTTTCATCTAGAATTGGCTCTTTTTCATTGAGCAATGAGCTCATAGTAGTTCTAGTTTTATATACATATATTCTAGATACAAAAGGGTTTCGTCAGCGAATCATGTCATGAACAGTTCTGAGTTGCTGAATATTAGCAGTTACAGTGGTTAGACGGTATGAGTTGAGCTAAACAATAATAGCTTAAAAACAAATTTATAAACAAATTATAAATATATAAAAAAAACATATATTAATTTAATTTAAATATATATTTATTATAGTTAATATAAAACTATTTTTATTTTCTCATAATATTTAATAATAAAAAATAAAAGAAAAACCCATTATAATATAATTATAATATCCATATTAATTCCTCTATTATTTTATACTTTCTTAATGCTTAAATTAATGCAGTTTAGTTTACTTCTTTTTAGATTAGCTCATCGATTAGTCTATGTATGAGCTCATATTAGTATGGAAATGCGTGTGATGCAATAGACCTAGAAAAGTATTTCTAGTATCTCAGGATGGTTACGAGCATTACGAGCTTAGTTTCCGAAATCAAGCAATGCCAAATATATATATATATATAATGAGAATGGAATAAAAATAATAATAATAAAAAATGATTTTGAAACAATTTGCCGCTGACGCAGGCTATAAAAATAATCATAAATATTATTGATATGCAAGTCGCAGCTCTATAATATTTATATGTATGTATGTATATATATATATGTGTGTAGGGGCGCCGACCTTATCGCTTCGCTATATGTTAAATATACGTATAATATTATTTGAATTGATGCCTGTCAAAACAAATTAGTTTCGGAAACGCTTCGATTGGCAACGAGCTGTGCTCGGGAAATACTAGAAGCAGGGCTCCACGACTCTAACATTATAATAGACCCAGCAAGAGCCTTGAGCATGCGCACAGAGCTACAACTACGCAGACATATATTTATGTATATATATGTATATATATATATATATATATATATATATATATATATATATATATATATATATATATATATATATATATATATGTGTATACATATGTTAATACAAAAGTTTAGGACCCCTTAAGAAACAAAAGTAAATTGACGTCAGCGGAACCCAACACCTTTTTTTCGAGATACCATCGCTGAGATATGAGAACAACTGTATCTCTATATACATATACATGTATGTATATATATATATATACATATATATATATATATATTTGTATATCTGGCGCCTTTTTGTTGAGTGCAAACAATATGCGAAATTATTCAAAGCCCACTTTTTCTTTGACGTCGCTTCTCGACTGAATGTTTCGACATATTTGCCTCCAACATTTTTATTGTTCGCCTTTGTTTCTTTTTATGGTTTCGTTTGGGGTGGGGGTGGGTGGGGCGGCGCGCAGCTGTATTAGAATTGCAAATAGTTTTTCCTTATAGCTACCGTCGAACTGTATACGTCTATGCCTATACTTGCATATATAGAAAAGTATATAAAGCTATGACTGACTGATTGGCTGATTGGCTGATTGACTGATTGACGCACATGGCCCAAATTAAGGATAGTTCACTTTGGAGCTGTTTTGAATAGGTCGAATGTATTTGATAGAAAACTTCCTTTGGCCATGTTGGCAAATTTTGGAAAAAATACTTCATTTATTTTCATTTGCATATCAAAAAAAAAAAAAAAACAAGAATATTTTTAAAAGATTTTGAATGAAAAAAATGACAAGGAAATTGTTTTTGAACTTTCTAAATGTCGATGGAGTTTTCTAAAAAATCCTCAAGCTAAAATGAAAATTTAGTTCGAGGTGCAATTAACTTTTTTCTTAAAGTTTCTGCAGCACAAATATTATATCAGTCGAAAGCTTTCATCCAAAACTCTGGGTATTATTAGAAATATTCCAGAAATCTTGGGAACAATTTTTTTTTTCGTTTTTTTCCAACTGTTTTTAAAAAGTTTTTGTTTTATAAATAACAAAATTCTGCGCTGTAAATGAAAAACTGAAAGGGCTCTCATGAAAAATTACTTGGAAAATTTATTTTTGATTTTTTAATAATTCCTATGAATTTGGGGAAAGTTTTCGCGTCGTTACAAACATGAAAAACTTGGGGAAAAGGCCTATAAAAATGTATAGCGCAGCAATGCTGGCCAGCTTTGGCTATATCTTTGTGTATACAGTTCCTATATATATACATATGTGTATATATGTCTATATGTTTGTCACATTGTTGTCTTAGCCATCCATATGTTGGCATTGAAACAACATCAAGTAGTCGTCGACTGTGTCATCGTTCATAAACAGTTCATAAACTTGACAGCAATTAATTATCAAATATACATTGAAGCAAGTCGGTTCAATCGAAAGCTAAATTATGGTATTTAAAAAAAAAAAAAAACAAAAACAGAAAAAAAGAAAAGAAAAATAGCAAGAGCCCAGCATAAGAGAAAAGTGAAACTGAGAGAATATTTTGATTTGTGTTTTTGCAGGCCGATCAGCTGACAGAGGAACAAATCGCCGAGTTCAAAGAGGCGTTCTCGCTATTCGACAAAGACGGCGATGGCACCATCACAACAAAGGAGTTGGGCACAGTTATGCGATCCTTGGGACAGAATCCCACAGAGGCTGAGCTCCAGGACATGATAAACGAGGTCGATGCCGATGGTAAGTTGCGAATGTCTATTCAAATTAGCTAAGAACAAGCGAAACGCATAGTTTATTGCAATTGCTCTTTGCATTGCATTCGTAAACGTTTTGAAAGTCATAATTATAGAATTTTCTATGCTAACTCAATGGAACTACATAGTTCCAGCTTAAGCAGTGTTATAAGTAGACAGTATTTACAGCTCTTTTCAAATTCCTCTTTGTGTTGCATTCGTAAACGTTTTACAATGCAATTTTAAACTTTACTATATTCATAGGTCTGTCTATATAGTTGCAGTTTAGGCTTTACAAACAACTGGAAGCAGAGCATCTAAAATTCTTTTCACATTCCTCTTTGTGTCGCATTCGTAAACGTTAAACGACATCAGATATATCGCTGTACGCATAAGAACTGAGTATATTTCTTATAAATTTATTTTGATTTCGTAAAAGTTCAATTGAAAAATCAAATTTTCGATTGCCCACAATTCTTGAACTAGTTCCACTTGAGATTTCTGGTTCAGTTCTTGTACCATCTTACTTAGCGTGCTAATTGCTTTGAACCCTTTGCTCTCCCTCTCTCTCTCTTTCTCTCTCTCAAGCTAATTATATATACTGTACTATCTGATCTATTCTTAAACAAGAGATCAACAGACAACAACGAAAATTGTTGAATAGATCTCAGACGGACAGCGAAATTCTTAGTGTTTTTCTTAGATTTTCGTTCTTTTTGCGATCGGCTAAAAATATGCAACAAAAACACGTCATAGCCATTAAAAATAGATTACCAAATATTTGGCCGGTTGTTTTTGCCTGGCTAATGTTCATATTCTAGTTGTTGTTGTAATTGCTGTCAGAACTGCACACACAGGATTCTTGACAAAAGGTGGTTGAGGGCACCCAAAAACTGGGAGCACAAAGAATCTAAAGAAAATTTTAAGGGGGAACAAAAAAAAAACTAAAAACAAACAAAAAAAAATGAACTGAAAATATTTCAATTTTGTTGGTTTTTCAAAAGAAATTGAGCGATAGACGCCGCCGCCGACGCCGCCAAATGTGTCGCCCGTTGAGGTTTTTCACCTTTTGCACGAAAAACTTGCTCAACAACTGCAAGTGCGAGAGAGAGAGAGAGAATGCGAGGGGTGGCGCGCCCGCTTGTGCTTGTGTGGCTTTTTATATGTATTTTTAGCAATTGTGAAATGTGTCGAGAATAATTTGTTTTTGCTCTTGCGGGCTATATAAATTTTCACAAATTATAAATCATTTTTTATGCATGCGCATGTGTGTGCGTGTGTGTGTGTGTGCGTGTGCGTGTGAGTGCGTGTGCACATTTTCCTTTTGCATAATGTGCTCAAAGCTCGACAATTAGCTTAAAAATAAAACAGGCCCCACCCAAGCAACAGCAGCAAACACATACGAACGCTCGCACAAATACACACACACATACATACAGAAGCAGCGCGATAAGTGCAAAGCGTAACAAGTAAGAAAGTGCAAGGAGATAAAAATGCAAGAAACCGAAATCAAGTCACCCACATCCGCTGGCAGCTGGCAGCTGGAAACAGCAACAACAATAACTAAAGCAGCAGCCAGCAGCTAACACTCTCTCTCTCTCACTCTCTCTCTCTCCCTCTGTCTGCTGTGCTCTGCCTGCAAGGCAACAGAAATTCCAGAACACAATTGAAGTTACCCACTCACTTCGGCAGCAGCAGCAGCAGCAGTAGCAATAACAACAATAACTAAAGCAGAGCCAGCACACTCTGCACTGCCTTTTGCTCTTTACCGCTACTCTGCCTGCGTTGCGCTGCTGCTAATGCTGCTGCAAAAGTGCAAGGCGACAAAAACCGAAGTGAAGTTACCCACATTCGCCAGCAGCAGAGGCTGCCGTTAGCTATTACTCTCGCACTCTTGTCTGCAGCGACTAGGCTGCTGCTGCTGTTGCTGCTGGCGTCGTTACTTACACTTCTAACTGCGCTTGTTGTTGTTCGTCTGCTTCTTGCACGCACTCAATGCGCATGTGATGAAAAATCCAGGGCAAAGTCTGCACAAAAGGCGCTGAGCAGCGCATGCGCCAACACGTAGATAGCAGAAAAGAGGACAACAGGCACAAGGAGTACATGGATAGGCAGACGACCTAAGGCGACTACTGTGGGCGAGCGAACGAACGAATGACAGATTGACTGACTGATGCTTATCGTACTGAGCTAAAAATAGATTGTTGCTTGGCTCAGGGCAAATGAGAGAGTGGCTTGCGCAAGTATAGTGCGTATGTGTGTGTGTGAGAGAGTTAGAGAGAGAAAGAGCGTGTTGAGCTTCTGTTTTGCAGTTAAAAATGAAGTTGCGAACGTATGTATGTGTGTGTATATATATACATGCATAGTGTATATGTATGTGCATAAGTATGTGATAGCTTTGTATGCCAGTGATTGATGTATGCTTTTGTATGTATTCAAGCGTGAATGTTAATATATAAATATTATGAATTATATTCAATGAGCTTTTTATTTAGTAAACATTTGGCCTACGTGGTCTTAAAAAGTATAAATGTTTATAGTTTCTGGAATTCCAAAACTTTTTTCTTTTCTTTTTGTTTTGTTTTTTTTTTTTTTATAATCTAACAAAATTGTAGGAAATATTTCCGTTTTTTATGGGGCTTTTTATACTATTTTATTTTTAATGGATTTTCTTATTTTATTTTTATTTTTTGTGTTTTATTATTTTACTAACAACCGTTTTAATTTATAAGTTTATTTAGTTTAAAATAATATAATATTTTTTTTAAACTCTAGTCACTCACATTATGTTAAAAATTGAAAAATTTAAAAATTTTAATATTTTTGTTTTTAATTTTTATTTAAAAATTAAGATTTCTCTTGCTTCAGTGCATTTAAAAAGTTAAAATTTGTTTTTATCTAGGCTGGTCACACTGTCTGACAAAGCCATTAAAAAGCAACTTAATGACAGTATTTTGCTTAAATATTATATATGTACATATAATGTTCCTATATACATATATATACTATATAAACTGTATGGTTTAGTCATTTATATTCGTTTTGCACTCATTCACTTTTGCATTATTCACATGGCTGTTTTTCTATATAGTTACTGTGGTTTACACACCGATTATCTCGCCTATTTTACGATCTGGCATTTCGTGCATCAAATTATATAAAATATACAAATACATATACATACACACACACACACACACACACACGCACGCAAATGCACACACCTGTGCGTGTGTGTAGTTTTTGTAGTCTGTGAACAACAGACGGAAACATTAAACATTCATTACTTGAAATTTTGTTGGCGACGTCCAAAAAAGAGAACTGCAGCCTGCATACAAACGACGCCATTAGAGTGAGATGGCAAGCAAGTGTGTGGCAGGGAGAGAGAGAGAGAGAGATAGAGATATGTATAGCGACTCCCCGCTGTGCAGCTAAATGTTGTTGTTGTTGTCTTTGGAAGTTTTGCAATTGTCCAGCTCTATGCAAATGGCATATAAAATGAAAATCAAGCAGAAGTATATGCATATATATATATATATATATATATGTCTATAAGGAATCCCAATGTGTTATTTATAAAGAGTTCGTATACCCCTCTCCGTGTCTACCCAACTAAATTTAGCGTTGCAAAAAAAAAGAAGAAAATCTTATTAAAATTTTAAATTGTCTGCAAGAAAAAATTTTGCGCAACGTTGCGAAACGACAAGGCGGGCGGGCGGTCGGGCGGTTATAGAGTCTGCGACTCACAGATACATATATATATATATATATATATATGTACGTATATATAGTAAATATATATAGTTGTATGCATATTATTATAGAGGAAGTGTGACTCGTCTCTCTAGAGGTAATGGAAACCAAAAACCAAGCAGGCAACCAGACATTGGCAACACAAATTGGCAAGAGGCTCGTCATCATCATCATCATCATCATCATCATCATCAATATCATATGAGCCTTGTCAAAAAGCGTTTCTGTCTAAGGCGCGTCTAAAAGTCGATCAGCCATATAGATGTACATCTATATATATATATATATATATATATCTATATATATGTGTGTATATATATAATATATATCTGGCTATATCTGGCCTCTATACAAAAATGGCCTCAAATTTTGTATTTAGCGCGCTTCGCTTCTTGTATTTTGGTTTTGTTGGGGAAATCCTTAGCCAAAATCAGCGACATAGTTCGCGTCAAAAACGAAACGTTTTTAAATAGAAATTTCCACATAATATTTGTTTTTATACTCGACTCATTGAGTGAGGAGAGTATATTGGGTATATAGAATATAATATATATTATATATTAATGATTAGCCTCAGCCTAGATACACTCGGTGAGGGCAAGGCAATTACTAAATATTATTGATATAGTTGGAGTTGGAATTTTGGAATATATGCAGACATAGTTCAGCTACGATCTTTGCGAGAATTTGCTTGGATATTTGGGCTGCATCTTAACGTTTGCATAGTCTTACAGCTGGATTGAGTTGTAGCATGATCCAAGTTATGGTTCAGATCTTCTATGGCAATCTATACATCTACCAGCTATCTATACTCTATCTATCAGTCTTAGAGCTAGTAGTACTAAAGCCCACAGTGGCATATACGTTACTATAACTACATATACCGATACAGATATACGTATGCTAGATTTGAATGAACTACATTTGTCTTGCACTGCCGGACGAGTGTTTTGCAGTCGTGCACTGCCGCCAGCAACATTTGGCTGTATTTTTTTTTGTTCATCTGATTTTCGTTTGGCGCCTCTTTATTTGCCGTTAGCTGTGCTTTAGCTGATATTCTTGCGCCTTGCTTATTATTTCTAAATGTTCCATTCAATAGTCATAATAATACTTTTGTGTTCTCTAATTGAAAGCACATTTTTGTGTGTGTTTTTTTCGCTTTTAATTGCTGGATGATTTTCTTTTTTTTTTTATGATTTCATTATTTATTTTGCTGTTTGCACTCGCGCTCCTGCTCGTGCTCGTGCTTTAATGTAGTTGTTTTTTTTTTTCGGCTGTGTTCGGTAGTCTCGGAAGGTAATACTTGTGAATTGATTTGTATTTGTATTTGAACTTGAGATAATTGACTGCCAATGCGTGCGTGTGTGTGTGTGTGTGTGTGTGTGTGTGTGTGTGGGGCTATTAAATACATTAATTTTACATTTGGTATGAGATGTGGAATGTTTGCTAAACGATGTGGGTAGCATTGATTGTAATGAGTGATTGGTGTTGGCAAAAAAAAAAGGGGGGGGGGGGGTTAACACTAGAGGCAATAGGCGAGTGGGACAACATGTTAACGTTTGTTAACACTATATGAGCGAACAACAAGTATTTAACAACACTAACTTGAAAGGCAAAGTCAAGTTGCATGTGTGGCAAGGCTGTGGCAGCCAGTAAAACGTTTAGGAATGCGAAACTATGAATATGTATACCATAGAGAAACGAAATATTATCTCCAAATAAATTATAAAATAAAGTAAAAGTATTAAGTTTAAGAGTTAACATTGCTAGCTACATATAATACTGTTTATGGCAAGTAAAACGTTTGCGAATGCAACACAAAGAGAAATTGCAAAGTTATGCGTGTGTTGAGAGTGTTGCCAGAGTTGCTTTAGGCCGGGTTTTAGCTGTTTACTTGTAGATATTATGCCTCAAGATACTAGCTCAGATTCACACTGCAAGCTTTGTCTGCCTGATTTATCTTCAAGTTAAATTCGAACACTCAAATCTTATTCACATGTGGACGAATAAATAATAAAGTGAAATGATTTTGTGTAAGTTTCCTCTTCTGCACTTCCTGCAAAGTTCTTCAACATGTTGCCAGCCTCTCGAGACAGTTGTCTAATCGTAACATAATGTATAAATATTTATGTGAATGCTCCATTAAAAGAGCAGACATTAGCTAGATATACTAGATGCAGTCCAAGGAAACCTTTTTTGACCCAGCCCAGCACAGCACAGGCCAGGCCAGGCCAGGCCGGGTCAGGCCACGCCCTGTTTGCCAAGTCAATAACAATTAAGGTCTCAAGAGTTCGACACAAAAGTTTTGCTGGTTAAGCACAAGGAAAAGTTTCACATTTTTCGTCCAATGGAGAGACAAAAAAAAGAAGAAGAGGAGGGCGAAACAACACAAACTTTAAATAGAGAATGTGAAGTGAAACTTTTTCAATTAGTCTAACTGGCATTTGGTGTAGGCTGTGGTGGAGGTCACTTCGACCAAAAACTTTTGTGCTGGGCTCTTATCTTATCCAACACACACACACACACACTAAAGTTATCAATGTCACAAATGTTGCGCATACGCCACGTGTGCCACACCAGAAACGACAAAGAAAAAAAAGAGGAAAAACAAATAAAAGGCAAATCCCTGCAGTCGGATGAAAGACACATAGGTCAAATATGGAAATCTGCTTGATTGCGACTGTGAAGGGATTTCTGTTTGTGTGCGAGCCAAAAGGGATTTGCCTGAGTTTATATAGGTATCGACAGGTACACACAATGTGGGCGTGGCAGCCACTGCTGCTGAACGTCATAATAGAGAAATTCATGTTTGCCTTGTAAATTGCTAGCAAGTGTGTGGGGAAAGGTGAGAGAAAGGGTCTTAGAGGATGCAAACTTTGTTTTAGCAGGTGAGAAGCTCTGAATGAGTTGTTATGGGAATAGAAAACGAACAAGTTTGAGCTGCGAGATGTTGCAGAAGATTTGTGAGACAGTTTGAAACAATTGGAATGGAACACGAACAAGTTTTGAAGGAGAGAAATTGTAATGCGAACGAGTTTATGAAGGAAAAACATAATAGAACTATAGAAAATAGTACTTTATAACAGTGTGGCAACACTGGCAGCACTTAAAGTTAGCTGCGCTACGATTTGAAACAGTGAAAATGAAATATAAGCAGGTCTTAATTGGGGAGAAACTAGAAAAGCAATAGCTGGGCAGGAGTTGAACAAGATTTCAGTTAAAAGTGAAGAGAAAAAAGGATGAAAATGCGAGTCTGGCAACACTGGCAGCAAGTTAAGTTGGCTGCAGCTGAGGGCAATAAAAACGATAACATAACATAACGTACTTCAGCTGAAATGAAAACATCACGAGCTTTTCAGGAAGCACAAACAGTTACACTAGAAAAATATCCATTTGTAATAACACAATACGAATAATTCTGTAGAAATTTCTAGATGCAAAGAACTGCATTGCCCACAATGCTATTGTTGAGCAGAATTTCAGAGTTTATCTTGCACTAAAACTAATTTCTGTTTCCATTTTGCCAGGCAACGGTACAATTGACTTCCCAGAATTCCTTACCATGATGGCACGCAAAATGAAGGATACCGATAGCGAAGAGGAGATTCGGGAAGCGTTCAGAGTGTTCGATAAGGATGGCAACGGCTTCATTTCAGCGGCCGAATTGCGTCACGTGATGACAAATTTGGGCGAGAAATTAACAGACGAGGAGGTCGATGAGATGATCCGTGAGGCTGATATCGACGGTGATGGTCAGGTCAATTACGAAGGTAAGCGAAAGCCAGACAGACAGACAGACAGTCAGAGCTCAGCTAAAAACACCTACATACGTTCAACACTAAGCGGCTTACGTCTAGTGTTAGTGTCGCGTGTCGTGTTCTGGCTGTTGTTGTCGTTGTTGTTGTTGTTGTTGTTGTTGTTGTTGTTATTGTCATGTCATGTCAGGCCACTAATTGGATATTCGCACAACATTTGCTGTTGTTAGACAATTGACTTATGGCTGGGGTTATGCGTTTTGTGCTGCCAAAACAATCGCATAGCTGCCGATTGAATCACAGAAACAAACACACACACACACACACATATATATATATATGTACAGTCATACTATATATATTTGAGTCACACTTTGTCATTCGTTACTTTTTACTCATGAGCTTTGCTATAAACTGATTCATTAGTGCGTGCTATAAACTCTTTATAGACACTGCACTTGCAGCCAGCAGCAGCCCAGCACAACAGCATCTGGCCTCTGGCAAAGATACCCTGTAATTGTGTGTGCTAAGCAGCGTTTACTTCATATTTGATTAGCAAATATATTTCTCTTCTCGATAATCTCTTTTCTATAGAATCTCTTTGATATAATTAATCAACTTAGTGTTGTTTCACTAGCCAAATGACCACATTTCATTTGGCTCGCTTTGTTCCCTATAATCGAGTTTATTGTTAAATCATTTATTTATTGCAAATTGTTTACAATTAATTTGTATTTCTATTTATATTAGGATTGAAGAGAGTTAGCCAAGAGAATTAAAATATTAAAATATTTTCAATTTATTTAATTATTTTTTTAATATTTTTGATTTTTGATTAAAAAGATGCCCAATCAAATAGTTCTATGATTCTTAAAAATTTACAAAAATTAAATAAAAATGAAGAAATAAAGCTAATTATTAAGATATAGGAAAAACTTTTTAATTTTTGGCATTTTTTGACAATTTTCTTTAAAGAATTTTCAAATTCTTAAGAATTCTATTAAACAACTCTAAAAATATCTTTAAAACGCTATAAAAATGACTAAAAAAGATCTATTTTATTATATAAAATAATATAAATATATTAGATATTTTTTTCTATTCTATAAATGATCACATATATAGGAAATTTATATAGTTATAGTTTCTTTCAAATAAGAATGCTTTAGGCTAGGGCATCAGTTAGTCAAGCATAGCCGCCCGCTTTGTAAACAATTTTGTTCTATTATTTTTTGTGTATTCTTCGAAATTTAATTTAATTGCTTGAAAATTGAATTTTCAATTGAGCAAAAGCCCGAAAAACAACAACAACAACAGCAACAACAACAACAACAATTAGAAGGAATATATAAAATATAGAAACAAGGTGTTAAGATATTGTTCATGCTGCGTCTCGGCCAGTTCTCCACGCCCCTCCGCACCTGCGCTGCTCAGATCAGATTTGTGCCACGTCTGCTTTGATTGTACTTAGAAAAGCAACAAATACTGAAATAATGTGATCTCCACATCTCTCTCTCTCTCTCTCTCTCTCTCACTCACACTGCCACAATGAAATGTCGGCCAAATACACAGATACAGATACAGATATATACGCATGTATATATAGTTATCGAGCGTTGTTTTCTGCCTCAAGTTCAAATAAAAATCGTTTGGCGCAAAAATCTTTGGCGGATCAAATAGATTAATCACAAACAATTTATGAACCGAACATAAAAATAACCAAGTGAAACGATATAAAAATAGGCGCTAACCCGAAACAAAGCACAAAGCACAAAAAAAAAGCAGAACTTGATGAAAAGTCAAGGAAACTGAAAATAAGCTACAAATTATCAGATTATACAGCTGCAGCGTGCGCTGATTATACATATACTAAATAGAGCTGACAATCGATTGGGGAAGTCAATTAATCAGTTTTAAGTGTTGCAAAACGGCGCAAATTTTGATGCGATTCGCCCAAAGCAAACAACTATAAGAAGAATATAATCTATAATAGTTTGGTTTCGATTCGGTTCTATTGATTGTAAATTGTAAATTGTGGTTTTTATTTCACCTGAAATCTTATCTGAATTGGGCTCATATTTCTCATATGAAATTGTTGATTTAACTGTTACTAATTGGGCTCTTTTTGTGCTGATTATTGGCAGTTGATTGGCAACGCTTTTCTCGCGCTCTGAGTTGGAATACCCATCAAATTCTAGATTTGTAGTTGGTTTACTTGCAATCAATCAATAGCTTATCCTTGTCTATTCTTCCTCATTTGTCTTTCTTGTAGCTCTCTTTGTTGAAGTCCTTTTAGCTTCATTCTCATTTCATACTTCAGTAGCTTTCTCTCCTCTCTCTCTCTCTATCTCCCTTTTCTACTTGTACTATATCACGCTTTTTCCTCCTTTCCTCTTTTTCTCTTTATGCGACTTTCCTTAAGTCTCTGGTTTCGTCTCATTATTCCTCTCTCTCTATCCCTCTCTTTCCCTATTTCTAGTTCTTCCCTCTCTGTTCTCCCTCTTGCTATTTTCCTCTTTGTTTCTCTCTTTTCCTTTCTCTTTCTCCATTTGTATTTCTCTCTCTCTCTCTTTCTCTCTCTCTCTCTCTCTCTCTCTCTCTCTCTCTCTCTCTCTCTCTCTCCCTCTCTGTCAGTCTCGCCTCCTCGTTCTATCCTTCTCCTTGTCTATTGTATCTTCTGCCCTCCTCTTACCCTGAGCTGCCTCTCAAGCTGTAGCTGCTACCATCCAATACAAAAAGCTGCCTGCTATGTAACGCCCAACACATGGTCGCACCTTTGCACATTTGTCAGCTGTTTTCTTCGGCTCTTTGCGCTAATTTCTTGTTGGGCTTTTCCGCTGCCTACGCAAAGTGAAATGTTTAATGCTTAAACGAGACAACAACAATTAAAATCAAATATAAATATTGTGCAATAATCTGAACAACAAAAGAAATTCGAAAAGAACAAGAAGTAGGAAGCAGAGAGAGAGAGAGAGTGAGTGAGACCGAGAGAGCAATGCAGAGCGCGGCTAGCTGGCAATTTTGGCGAGCTGTTTGAACATTGACCGACAAGAAGCCGAACAAATATATATATGTATATATCTATATATATGTTCATGTATATATCTGTGTTATATATATATACTATATGGCAAAATGAGCATAACATAAATAAATGCGAGTTGTTGCCATTTGCTTATTGCCAATTAACGAAAGTCTTTATTGTTGTCTTGTTGGTAACGACGGTGGGTGTACGGCAACTGAAAATTATATGGCCCAAACAATGGGGCCGGACGCCGACTTCTCTATATAATGGAATGGCTGCATGCTATGCACACACAAAGATGAGACTTACTTTGGCCCGCGGCCAAATATAAAAATGTTGTCAGAAAATAGGCGAAAAGCAAAATAAAAGAGCAGAAAAAATTAAAACCGAAATGAAAATCAAATAAAATGTTAAGCAAAATACAAAAGAAAAACAAATTCAGCAATAGCACAGAAGCGCGGCAAAATAAAATATGGCAAAAGTAAAGAAAATTGTTAGCTCTGGCGAATGTAAACAAAACGACGAAAGATAAACAGCAGAGCCACAAAAGCCAAGAGGCCCCGCGCTCATAGGGAAATCAAAAGTTTGCCGCGTTTTACAACACTATAAAATAGAGTTTTAATTTAAGTTTAATTGCCAAAAGAGAAACAGCCCAAGCCCAAGCCCAAGTCAGAGCCCAAAAAAAAAAAAACAAAAATAAAATAAAATAAAAAAAGTTCAGAAAAAAAAACCCATTAGGAAAATTCACTTGGCAAAAAGAAAAACGAAAACATGAAAAAAGGGTGCGAAATGTCAAGGCCCAACACGAAAAGTCAATTTCTGATTCCATTTGGGCTGGGTTCACGGAAAGCAACATTTGCATATTGTGAAAGATAATAAAGAGAAAAGGCTTCAAAGGTTGTGCGGGGCGTGTCCTCTGAGCCGTTGGCGAATGTGGCGTTGGTGCCTCGCATAACGTTTTATTTTCGCTAAACTGTTTAATATTTAACGAGCGAAGGGCGCGGAGTCCTAGGCATCTTAATGGCTTCTATAAATGTGGCATAGCGAATAGAATTTATGATCCAGCTTTATAGATTGTGAACTCATGCCGAGAAAACAGAGCGAACTTATCAACTTTCTTATCAATCTATGAAATTGGAATTGGTATTGGCAAGAAACAGTTTGGCAATGAAACAGATATTCTGAACTTGATACAGATAAAAAACAGAAGAGTGTGAAATGATGAAAATAGAACAGGGTTGACAGCAGTGCCTGCTGGTTCAATTGCTGTGAGATAACTTTGATGTGTGAAACGCAATGGAAAAGAAACAGATAAAGAAGAACAGTCGTGCAATATATTGGATAGGTTATATATATTATAGATAGGCCATAAACTGAAGAAATTGAAATATTGTGAACTTTTCAATGGAACACTTTGGAATTGAAACAAAAGGCAAGGTTAAAGGTTGCTTAAATGGAAGCTGTAGGCAAATCAAAGTAGTCGAAGTAGTCTAGTGTATATCATAGAAGTAACATTGGTATAGACTTGGAACACAATGGCAAAGTGGAACGGCTAGAGCCATAGGCGGAATGAAATACATTATTCAACTCAAACCTGCTTACGCTTTGTAAAACTATTGAAATGAAGGCAAACAATGTGCGAGTAGATGAAACAAATTGGATTACATTATGCGAGAAACATGTGGAATAGAAACAATATGAGAAACCAGAAGCAAGCTACAATAATAAAACATTCTGTGGCTAGGCTTAGCATAAGGGTACATAAAAATTGTAACTAGTTCACATAGTATAATAGAAACACATGGAATAGTGAAACACTTGGAATAATACGGTACACAGCGGTCTCTCTAAGCGCTACACCCGCACAATGAAAAAAGAAAAAAAACCCAATTATCTGTTCAACTCGTGAGCAGATGAATTACAGCACAGCATCGCCTTTTGAACAATCAGGTGCCATGTGACGTGTCGGTCGGGTCGGTCCGTTGCGATGTTGTGACTTACGTATTTGTTGTGGTCGAGAGGCCAAACGTTTTTCACATGCTACAAATATGTCAAAAATGCGCGCGACCACAAGCGCTAGAAGAGCGAAAGAAAGCAAGAGAGAGAGAGAGAGAGAGAGAGAGTCAGTCACAACAATAGCCCCAACGCCGCAAATGCAGTTGGACGTACAGAGTGGGAGGGACGGGTTGCTGTGTGTGTATGTGTGTGCGTGTGTGTGTGTGTGTGTGTGGAGGCAGTCACTTGTCTATATTTAGGAGCTGCATGCAAACACCTGATAAATCGGGGACACGAACGAACAGCCCCGGAATCGTTTCATCAGCCAACGTTTCGCTGACAACGTTTGCCAATTTGTGTGCCACTCCCGCCACCCTCAGCCACCCATGCCCCTTAATGAAGAACTATATTGAGAGACACACACACACACACAAGTTGATACTGATTGCCGGTTTTATCAGGAAAAGAAAAACAGACAGTTCAAATCGAACAATGTCCGCGCTCGCTCTTGTACCATTCCACTTGGATCACTTTTCATCTTTATCTCGTCTGCTCTTTGTCTCGTTTTTCTCTGCCTCCTTCTCCTGCTCTGATTGCAGTTGCTATTTTTGGCACACACACACTGCTTAGCACAGTGAATGGAATAGAGTGTGCGCTTGAGAGTCTATTCACTTGATGGAATGTTTCAATTTCATATTGTTTCTAGATCGAATATGGGATGCTGGAATGCATTTTAAAAGAACAAAATCCATTTGATTCATTATCTTGATAAGTTATAGTTCTAGTGGAAGCTTTTAGCTCACCATAAAATAAATTGTCAGAAATTTGAAACGTTTGGAATGAAACGTGTTTCAATCAGATGCTTATTTTTCTATTCTAAGTCCTTCAAACTTAATAATGTAGTTAGATCATTTATGGCACAACTGGAACGTTTGGAATGAAACACATTATAATGTGCCAAGGCTTACGAAATTTGATATAATTGATTATAAAATCTGTTGAAAATGCCTTTTTGGCATGTTTCAATTCCATGTGCCCAGCAACTCGTATATATTCCAGTTTCATTTCCACAGCGTATTTGAAATTCGAATGAATTCAGACATCTCTTTTCCCTCCCCCTCTGGCGTGTCTGGCAGCGCACTTAATAAATTTTCCCCTGGTTTCCGTTCTCGCTGTTGTTCGCGCCGCGCGAACAGCTTTTCATCAGTCACTCAGCGCGTCGCCGCGCATCTTGTGACTTTACCTATTTGTCTTATTGATTAGTTGATTTTCTGTTTTGGCTGGGGCGGGGGGCGGGGGGCACTTGGCGTGCGACACATCTATTTGCAGCGCTGTGGTGCCCCCGCATGTGCACAGCTTGGCGCGTCGAGTTCTGGTGTAATGATTAGCTATTTTTGTGTAACGGTAATCGCCGTTGTTCCTTGTAAACTGAACAAGTTCAGGGTAAATGCTGATTGTAAATGTGATAGAGGAATTCTAGAAAGTTCACACTATGTTAGGCTGTTCTTAAGTTTGCTTAGCTGCTCTGGCAAGTTCATTGTAAACTTCATGGTAAATGCTGATTGTAAATATGAATGAGTTGTGAATCAAATTGTCAATTGAAGACGGAATTTGAGCTGTTATTAAGCAATAATTTACAGATTAAATTGTGAAACTTGCCCCAAACTAATCACATTGCTTTTATCTCTTCTTCTTCTTCTTTGCAGAATTCGTGACTATGATGACATCGAAGTGAAGCGTTAAATTATTTCTTTTTAAGCCTTTCTATTTTTTTAAGATGTTGACGAAGACTGTAGCTGTGCGCAAGAACATCGCGCCGCGCTGTTGCTATGGACCCCAATAAAAGATCTTAAAAAAACAACAAAGAGTTAAGCAAAAAACATCAACAACAACAACAACAAGAAGAACAAGAAGAAGAAACATAAAAAAACAAAAACATTTAAGAAACTTATAAAAAAAAAACAAAAGAAAAGAAAGAAAAAACAACTTTACACTTAAACTAAACGAAGCAAAACGCAAGAAAATTTAAACAAAGCAAAAAATGAGAAAAAACCCAGAAAAAATTACATAAAAAATTTATATATATAAAAAGAAAAACAGCAACAACAAAACACACATAATTTTAATGCAAAAAGAAAAGCGAGAAACCAACAACAACAACAACAAACAGCAAAACTTAAAGAAGTCACCGTTTAAACAACAAACAAACAGCAAAAAGCATGTTATAAGAAAAGAATAAAACTACTACACTTAAACTACAGGCATACCACACTATAACAAACCAACAAAAACAACAACAACAACAACAAACAATCAGAACTTTTGTGTAAGCCGCGCGCAGTGCGTAGCGTGTGCAGCGCCCTCTATGGGTCGGCAGCCAAGCCCACTCGCTGAGGCGGCAGCAGCGCCAGCTGGCGGCGGCGACATTTGTAGGCAAGCGAAAAACTGTTAAAAAAAAACAACAAACAAACAAAAATTGAATTGTTTCAAGTATAAAACAACATTTGTCGAAATTCGTTGCAAAAATAATAAAAAATAAATAAAAAGGAAAAAGAAAAACAAAATTAAATTTGTAATTTTTGCAAAATGAGAAAAACGAAAAAACACCAACAGCAGCTCTGCACACAAACACACACAAAACACACCTACACACGAACACAGCAACACACTCACACACAACAAACAGAAATAAAATATATTATAAATACAACATATATATATTATAAATAATGTAAAATCAAACAACAAATTCTTCTTATTAAATTATATTTAAATTTAAAATTAATAATTATAAAGAAACAAACAACAACAAAAAAGAAAACAAATAAAAATTACCAAAAAAAAAACAAAAAAAAAAAAACAAAAACCAACTAAAGAATACATTTTCGATATAAAATTAAATTAAAATTATGCAATATGTGTATAGATATATATCTATATATATATAACTATATATAATATACATATATATATATATATGTATATATAGTATATATATATATATATATATATACTAACTGGCTGGTCAGTGTTTCAGCTTTTGGCGCGCTGAGGATGGGTTTATTTTGAAGGTTTGAATGGATTGACAGCAGTCTATATATATATATATATGTATATATATATATATATATATATATGTGAATCTGAGATATCTGATAATGGCAGCATAAACTTATTTAACAAGCAAATCGCAACAACTAAAACATTTCTCTAGCAAATTAAGTGGCAGCAAAGCAAAAACAAAGAAAAGAAATACAAGTTAAAACTAACCTATAAATATGTATATATATATATATACGCATATATATACATATACATATATATATATATAAAAATTAACATAATTTTATTATAAAGAATATACAAATTAAATATTTATATGCGAAGACCGAGCAAGAAAGCGCAGAAGCAGAGCAGGAAGAAGATTTCATCAAACACACACATAATAAAATATTATATATATATATAAATAAAGGAGGAACGGCTAGTAGACGAAGAAGAAGAAGAAGCAGCAGCAGAAGAAGAAGACAACTCTTAATAGCAAACTAGACGACGAAGTAAATGAAGAAGAAGAAGAAGAAGCAACAACAGCAGCATAAAAACTTAAAAATATAAATATATATATATATATAGCAAAAAGTAAAGAAAAATACATAGTTATATATATATATATGTATATCATATATTATTATATATGTGCCTATATAATAATATATAAATATATATATATATATATGGGGTTTTCTTTTAAGTTAAGTGAGCTTATGATAAATGAATCCTGAAACAATGCACGCAATTGATAAAGAAAACAAAAAGCAAAACACAACTGTACCCAGCGTCGGCGCGCATTAGCCAGACCTAACCTAACTTATAAAACTAACCTCAAGAAAGCAAAAAAAAAACAAGTAAAAACTTATATGAAAATGTTGCCACCAAAACAAAAAAGAAAAGAAAGAACATATGAAAAGCAAAATGAACACAACTGTACTTTAATTTAGTTTCATATCGAAAAGAAAGCGTTTTCCTTGTTTCCTATCTCTACAAACTTTCTGCTTAAGTTTTTCTTTTGATCTCTTGTACTATCTCTTCCCACGTCTCTCCTCCAGCTATATTGTTGCTCTTGCTGAACGAACTCTGCTATAACTTCTCTCTATATATATATACATATATATTCATGTATGAACTCCCACTACACTCTACTACAAAACTGCGCATCTTCACACACTTTTCTTTTCTCTTCTCCCACTGCATTAAACCAACTGTGAGTATAATATATATAAATATATATATATATAATACTATATAAAGATTCGGCTATAATATGATTATATATACATATATATATGTATAATGTAAATCTTTTGGTTTGCTTGATCTTTGGAGCGAAATCTTTGAGTTCCGCAAGCAAGAAACAAAAACAAAAAATTAAACTCAAAAATCAACTTTTCTATAACTTTTTTTAAACAAAAAAAAAAAAGATGAAAACTAAAATTTTGTAGCGAAAATTTGTGCAAGTTTTAAAACCAAACTTTAAACTAAAGCAAGTTACATATATATAAATATATAAACGATCGGATGGTCTCTATATAAAAAAATAACTATGAAGAAAAGGCAAAACTTTAAACTTAAACAAAATTTAACTTTAAAAAAGAAAAACAAAAAAAAACAAAACAAAACAAAAAAAAAAACACGAATTTTTCTATCTAAACAAAAGCAAAAATGAAAACACTTTACAACACTTGAGCCAAGAGATTTTTGTTAAGCTTCGCAACGATCTGGCAACTCTGGCGCAGGCATTTCCATTGCAAATGCTGCAAACAAGTTAACAAAAGCAAAGCAAAGCAAAACAAAGCAAAGGAAAGAATTGAATAAACCATTTGAAAACAAATTTGTAGCTAATTTGCCTAACAAAACAAAAGCAAAAACAACAAAAATTAAAGATAAAGAAGAAGAGAACAACAAGAACAAGAACTAGAAAACAACAACTCTAAAGCAAATGTCTTAAATATTTATAAATTCTGTTTTTGCAGTGGCAAACGTTAAATATTACAATATTTGCAGGCATATATATGTATAGACATACACGCATATATACGTATGTATGTGTCATGTATGTATATATGCCAACATCATGTATGCTAAACAGAAACTTCTTTAAAAAAAAAAAAATACACAAACATTTTAAAAACCTCGAAACAACAAAAAACAAATTGTGTTTTCTCTAGCATTTTTCGGTATTTTTTCTGTTTGACTTTATTTTTTTTTTTGTATTTTCTTTCGATAAACTTTTGGGATTGGCTTTTACAGACAACACACTCGCTAACGAATCTGGTCACACTCGCAACAAAAAAAAAAAAAAAGAAATAAAAACACTTCTCACAAACAACGTCTTCTTCTACCCACTAACGGCCGACGAGCTCCATTCAGTCAAGTGGCTCACGAAACAATCAGAAAAACAATTTCCACGCGCGCTGGATGAAACCGAGGAACCGCATTCTATCCATGAATTTAGAAACCAAACTAAAACTTAAAATAAAACAAACAAATTAAAAAACTCAACAACCACCTATAAAAATGTTTTCAGTGTAACGTTGCAAGAAATAAATCAAATATATATACTTATATAAAAATATATATAAAATATAAAAACATATTTTTAATGTCTAAATATATGTGTCTAATATTATAATAATAATAATAATAATAATACAAATAACCATATGTACCTATACCAAAAGCTTAAACAGCCCTCGTAATAGCAAAATATAGTATGCACTCAGAAAAATACTGTTTCCATTCAAAAACTTAGTTCGAAATGGATTTTCGAAACCTTCAAACATATTTTTCGATTGTTGTACATAGAGAAAAACATTTGTGTCTAAACATAATCGATAATATATATATATATATATATATACATATATCTGATATATATATATATATATATACATTCCAGATACAGATATTGATGTTGTGCATAGTTCGTAAAGTTTCTGCAAAATTTCTAAGTGTGCAAAATATTCAAAGAAAACCAAAAAATATAATTGAAATGAAAAGCAATTGTAGGCCTTCAAAACTAAAGCAAATTATATATGAAATAGAACAGATATATATATATACATATATATAGTCAAAATCAAAATCATAAATTTTTAGCGATTTATTTGAATAACAGAAAAATATTTAATTATAATTAATTTGATTGAGAAATGTATATATTGTTTGCAATTTTTTTTAGCCTGTTCCATCTGACCGTTGCGTAAAAGTCATAAACGTTTCAATTCCGCACGTTCCACCATTTGGTTTTGGTGTTTAGAATCACGCGCGAAATCGTTACGTTTTGAACTTTTTCGAAATCGATTTCGATAATTCCGATAATTTCCGATAGCGAAACACAAACTATGTGCGTGTGTGTCTGTGTGTGTATGTGAACCAGTGTAAGCGTGTATGTGTGTATGAGTGTATGCGTGTGTGTATGTGTCTAATTAAAAAACTTAAAAAAGCTACGAACAATTTGCAAACATTTTTAGCACATTTCAAAGATTTTCCAGAAATTTGTGGAACAGCTAAAAAGTTAGATTTTGATTCATTTATTAAGAATATTTTAAGACTTAACTTAAACTTTAAGCAGCGGTAAATTAGTTTTAGTTGAAGTCTTCATATATATTTTTAATCAGATTTTAAAATTTAAGATTTCTCTTAAGTAAATTTTTGGTTCAGCCTAGAAGCAGGCAACACATTTTAAATTAAGTTCAGCCTGAAGGTAGGCAACACATTTTTGATTGTAAGTTTTTGCCTTGTCATAGTCCAAAATTCCCACATAGATTTATCTGTATATTAATTGCCAGCTTGTTGCATAACACACACACACACACACACAAACACACACACGAACACGAAAATTTCTGGGTTTTTGCAACATTTTGTGGACTGCGAAATTGTTTGAATTTTCTTCAAACAGCTACAACAACAACAACAACGGCATCGAATTTTAAGAAGAAAAATAAACAACAGCAACAAAAAAAAAAACAAGAAGTATATATATATATATTAAAATTGAAAATAAAAATGAAGGAAACACAGCGCATAAGCTGTTTATTTTAAGCATATACCGATTATAAAGATCCTAAATGTTGAGCAAATATATAACGAGTATATGGATATATATTTAGTCTATAAAACAAAATTGCTTTAGACAGCACTTGACAACACTGGACACACACACACACCCACACCCACACACATACACACACACACACACCTATATAGTAATCAAAATTTTGGCAAGACGAAAGTAAAACCAGAAAATAGAAAAGGAAAAAGCAAAAAGCAAAAAGCAAATCGAATCCCTAAACAACTGAACTTATGTAAACTGTAACTTCTAAGCGCTGTAAACGACAAGTCTTAACAAATTTCAGAAACAATATAGAAAAAAAACCAAAAACAACCTTTTCTTTTGTAATTACTAAAGAAATTTCCAAAAAAAAAAAACAAAAAAACAAGCGAAACTAGCTGAATACTATTTGTACCACATTGTAACAGCAGGTAAATAGAACAGTTTTCCATTAAATATCAAGTATTAAGGTGCATACCTAATGAAAACAACAAAACGAAACGAAACAAAAAAAAACAAATCAGTTATGCGTCAACGTAAACGAAATCAAAGTCATAAACCAACAACAACAAGAATAAATTTGAAAAGAAAAACTGAAAACAGAAAAATAAAAACAATTTTAATAACAATTCTATTCTATTTAACAGGCAAAAGAAAAACCAATAAAAACAGAATATACAAATAAAAATAAAATGTTTTTTCATTTGTTGATGCTTGCGAACTGGTTCTAGTTCCAGCGTAAGTATATAAAGAGACATCAAGTTCCACTGTGCGTATGTGTAATATTATTAGCGCCATCTAGGTTTAAGCATGTGTAGCAGAGAAAATCAAGTGGAAATTGTGGCGCCATCTATGTGACATTATTTACAAAGCGCCTTTTGATATAGTCCTTAAACGTATTAAAATTTCATACGCTCAGTAAAAGATGTCGCTAAAAAGTTATCAAATTATCAAATATTTTTACAAAATACATAAATTTGTATTGAAACTTGTTAGCATTTAACTATGTTTCAATCATGCATGTTTATATAATGAAGACTGCAGCAAATATAATGCTGCTTACTTTAGCTCCATTAGAGTGTTTGAGAAAGCTCGTGAGGCAACTGTTAACTCTCGGCGCGCTTTACACTCACTAAAGAGCTCAAGCACAGCTTTTACAACTGTTAAGTGCAGTCAGGCATGCAAACGCCGTTTAATGAATGAATTAAGCACAAACAATGAACAGCAGCTGACAGCTTTTACACAGCAACTAAACAAAAGCAAAACGAAAACAAAGCCAAAGCTCGCTCAATGCAGTTGTGCAGCGTCTTCTCGGCGGATGCCATGTGTTGAGTAAGTAGAGAGAGCGGGTAGGGAGATGTTAGAGCCGACAAGGCAATTGATGTATGAGGCGGAGTGTGGGAGAGCACTAGACGAAGCGTGAGAGCAGACAACGAACGAACGAACCTGGGTTGCCAACGCTGTCAGACTTACGACCAAGAGAGTTGCATTTGTTTTTTTTTTTATTTTGCTTATTAAGCAAAAATATTTTCTAGTAACCTAACATAATGTTTAAGGCTAAGCTAAGTGGAAATAATATAATTATTTTTATTATTGAACATTATTAAATTTTTTATTTTGCTTTTTTATGCAATTGAAATTTTTGTATTGGCAACTCTGGAGCGAGCATTGTTTATGCCTTGCTTGCTTTGGTATTTGTTCGACCGCGAGACGAGAGGCTGGCAAGGCGACGTCGACTGCGACGTCGACTGATGTTGCTGCTGCGTCGCGACGGCTGCTACTTGTGCTGCTGCTGCTGAGCGCGCTAGCTCAGTTGCTGGCAAGACTTTGACAGTACAAGTCGTCGGTCGTGGGCGCGCGCGTCTCGAGTTTGTTGTTAGTTTTTTATGCGTTGTTGTTGCTTGTGGCTGTGCTGCTGCCGCTGCCGTTCCTCGTTGCAGTTAAAGTAACAAGCGCCAGCGTGTCCTTGCCGGTTGTGTTCCTCTTCCTCTGCCACTTCTTCTACTACTCCAGTTGAAGCGATTCCCCAAAGTGTGTGCATTGCAAATGCAGCAATAAAAGCGCCCGTTTACATATAGTTTTATTGGCATGCTACTGTCTGCTGGCCGGAAAGTGGCCGCGACGCGAATGCTGCAGGCTTAAGTAGTTGATCAGCTGCCGCAAGGCATGGCCAGCGAACGTTTAGCCAGCGGCGGGCGTCATGCACGCGTCAGCCCGACGCCGGGACGTGGCAGCAAAATCGCGTATACGCCTTGTCCGCGCTCCGAGCCGCCGCAGGATCTGGAGCTGGCTGCCACGGCACGCAATTGTCTGGCCATACCGATGTCCTCGCTGCAGACGGCCAATGGACCCAATAGCAAAGGTAAGTGCGGCTAATTAGTGTGCAGATTTCAGTGCGATATATATGTACATGGTATACCCTGTAATTATGGAATAGTTGGTGAGAGGCATATTGCTGCAGCAGCTAATTTGTGGGACATATTGAAATTTCGTGATTTGACAAGTTATTGCGATATATCCTGTAATTATAGAAAAGTGTTGTGAGGGGTATATTGTTATTGCAGCTGATTTGTAATATAATATAATATTTGATAAACTGAAAGGTTTTACATTGTGTTTGTATATACCCTGCATTTAATGGAAATAGTATGAGGGGTATTTTACTTATGCAGTCAATTTGAAGATTATAATATTTATATAAAGGGTATATTGGGTGTTGTACCTTAACATATTTTATATAAATATGGTTTTTATCAGACAATGATATGATCTATACTTATCTATTTGTACAACTCTATACTTCGAAGACTCGAAACTGTTTACAGAGCATCTCTTTAGTCGATCACTCCCAGTTTGCAGTCTCAACATGTCTTGACATGCAATTGTTTTGTCTATTTGTTCTTCTCATAAATCAGCTAAAAAGGGCCGCCGCAGCCGCCTGCATTTGTGCCTGGCAATCAGACTTACAGATATTTGCTATAGATAATGCTGTTGCTGTTGTTTTTGTTCTCTTTGTGTGTGTGTTTTTTTTTTGTTTTTTGTTTTCTGTTGCTGTTTTATTTTCACATTTGCCTTGACATGTTTCGTGCGCTGTTTGATGAGTTTTTGCCCTCTTCTTCTCCCATTCTTCTTCGTTCATCTTCACCTACATATCTTCATCTGTATTTTGTCTTCCGTTTGCTCTTTTCAAGTGGCAATTTGCATGCGAATTTAACAGCTGCCGCTGCCAACACGTGACTTTGATGGCGAATTCATTGTCAATGCGAAATACAAATCGCAAATCAATTCAATGTCTGCCAAGGGGGCAGAGAGGGACAGAAAGAGAGAGAGGGAGAGAGAGAGTGGGCAGTTAGACACAATGGCAAGAAATGAAACATAAGTGAATTGCGAGTGAGCGAGATGGACTGTGCGCGTGAGCTCTTTTTTTCTGCCCTGGCAGCGATCGGCATAAACTGCGTTGGGAGAAATTCCTTTATTTTTATGACTTGAAATTTCCTTTATGGGATTTCTTATAATTGCCAAAAGCAAACAGAATACTTTCTGTATTTAATAGCTTGAATTGAATGCCATAAAATATTTTCTTCAACAGTTATTATGGTTTTATTGTATCTTTTATTGCTGCAGCATTTTCCTATATTGCTAATAAAAATGATTGGCAGAAATGCAAAGATAATTTCGTCTTTATAACACATATTTCCCTATGTCAGGATAAATCCAAGAAAATATTATATGAAGAAAGTATTATAAGAATGCTAAAAAAATTGGCGGGAAAAATAGATTTTGAATTTTACATTTTTTTTTAAATTTTAATATTAAAAAAGGCTTTAAGATAATATAAACTTTTGTATGTAATAGGAATCGGAAAAACATGCATACATACATACATCCATATATATATCAAGATGTATGTTTCAAAGTATAAGAGAAGGCTTCGCTTGCAATATAAGTTATAAGAATAAATTAAATTTGATAATTTCCCACAGTAGAAGATATATCGCAAAGTATAAGAGTGAGTCCCACGCACAGTATAATCATATCAGGCATAGATTAACACAGAATTTACTTGAATGATTTTCCCAAAAGCATAAAACAAAGCTCCGCATACAAAAAAAAAATAATGTTGACTAATTGCCCACTGTTCAGCGATTTCATTTTGTTTGCGGTCGCCTTTTGGCCACTGTTAACAAATTGTGGCATAAATGGCCGACTGCTCATCATTCGTAATTAGCCATGTTTTATGTGACGCGAACAGATACAAATTATAATTTTTAAAATTTATGGCTGCAGCAGCAGCAGCAGCAGCTGCTGTTGACCTACAAAAAAAATAATAATGAAAGCAGAAAAAAATAGAAAAAGACCCTAGACTGGGCCAAGCTGCAATTGTGACCCACTGATCGAAGGAGCAAATCACAAAGCGTGCGGCAAGCAATTTAAGCAGCTGCCTAATTAATATTCATGCAACACACACACACACACACACACACACACACACACACACACACAAACTCACACACATATACAAGAGGCAAAAATGTCAATAAAGTGGGCGGTGTTTGCAGCCCGCTGAGCT
The DNA here is from genome assembly GCA_035045945.1 of Drosophila anceps. Taxonomy (NCBI): domain Eukaryota; kingdom Metazoa; phylum Arthropoda; class Insecta; order Diptera; family Drosophilidae; genus Drosophila; species Drosophila anceps. The sequence continues at coordinate 8,444,192 of JAWNON010000073.1, forward strand.
AAGCTGCAGCTAGCAACGCGCAACGTGCAATGTGCAACATGCAGCGTGCCACGCGGCGTATAATTTATGCAACTGCCTTTGATGCTGTTGCATATGCATGAAAGTAAAGTGAAAGTAAAGAAAGCAAACGCAAAAAAGCGAGAATAACTTTTCCCATTTCTTTTACTTTATTTTTTTGTGCTCAGTTCATATTCTTAAGCGGCTTTCGCTTAGGTAATTTGTGGGATGCTAAATTTTGGGTTTCTTGTGACTAACTGCTGTTAAGCTAATGAAATTGGCATAAAAAAGTTGGCCAGTAACTCTTATATAGACTGGTATTAACAGTTATTTTATATATTTCCTTGTTTGATATTTGAGAAGAAATAAGGCAAAAGTATAAGAATATTTGGTTATTTAGCAGCTGTTGTTAGGTTAATGAAACTCAAATTAACATTCAACTTTAAGTAGAGCTTAGATTAACTGCTCTTTTACAGACTGATATTAACAGTGAATTTAAAATTGAGAGATTGAAAGAGAAAGCGTTCAGTTTGCTTGGCATTTGAATTTATTTTGCAGAATTTATTATCCTGAAATAAATTAAGTAAAATGATATTTATTTCTTAGTTCTAAACAGTCTTTATATAAAGCTTTTTATAAGTATTTGCTGTTTTCTGCCACTTGGGCTTCGGAAAGACAAACTGATTGAATTTGGTTGTTCATGAAAATAGTAGTGGAAAAAAACTATTTACCATTAGTCGCTTATATATATTATGTTTTATATATACTTTTAGGCTTTGCTAAACACTGTTAAGCGTTTAACAGATGAACTGCCTCATACGTTAAGAATAAGTGGCTAAAATTTACACTAAGTGTTACAGTTGACAGTTGAATGATTGACACAATACATATTTAACATGGTTTTATTAACATGATGCTGTTAACAGATGACTAAAGAGCCATATTCAATGGCTTTAGTTAGCTAGATAATAATATAATATAAAATTTTACAGTGTGGGATTAACATATTTCTGATTTATGATTTATCAAAAAACATTTAACAGAATTACACAATAGCACGATTCATATTCTATTAATAATTAAACTAAATGTTATATAGGGTTTAACAGTTTACCTTTGAGGTACAAAATTTGCATAATTAGCTGAACATAGCGCTGTTGATTAATAATTAAACATTGTTTTCACATCAACTACACTTAATTCAATATATTCTCAATGACTTTTGCCCCCAGAGGCTATCCAAAGCGACATTAAATGGCAAAGCCAAATAGCAACAGTCACGACTTACAATTGTTTTGCTCCCTTTACACGTTGTGGCGTCTCTGTTTTGGGTATCTCTGTAACCTTTGTTGGCTCTCGGCCAAAATGCTTAAATTATAGTGCGGGCAGCCATTGATAAGTAGCCCGGCAACATGGCAGCTCACTTCATTTATCACAATTTATGGCCGTGCGGACATGCCAATTGGTAGCTGCAGGTGTCTTTTTTTGCACGCTATTATTCTTCTTCTTCTTTCTTTGTCTTCTTCATCAGCTGCCGTTTCTGACTATCTGGCAACTTGGTCACTTTGTTTCGCTTTGCTGCATCAGTGGGTAATTTGTTTGGACTTGCACTTGGCCTTGAACGCGCCGCAGGCAATTGATTTGATGCGCTGCCAAAGATTGTCTACCAAATGGAGTTGTCAGCCAAGGCCCAGAAAAAAGCAGTCAGCCCAGTCAGCAAAAAGCTTTAAAGTTGGGCGCAATTGACTGCATAATGCCCGTTCACGGTTCAACAAGCAGCTTAATTTAGTCAAATATGGAACTTTCGAGCAGGTCAACAGTGATTCATTAACAAAACTTAGAGATTGCATAGAGGGGTCAACAATAACTTGCTTTACTAAATTTGACTGTTGAATTGTAGAAGGCAATTTTAGTCGGGCATTGCACAAGTCGAATATACTCTCTTTCACTTGATGAACGTGTAGAAGAAAGTGTACTGCTGCATCAGTTACTGGCATTTGCTCTCGTTTAATCTTTCTCTGTGCATCTTTGTCCTGTGGCTGGCTTTCATCTGGCCAACTAAATCAGTTTAAGACTTTCAACTGACAGCTCAAAGGCTCTGAGGCTTATTAAAAGAGAGCGCTATACATATGTATATATAAATTATATATATATATATATATATATATATATATATATATATATATATATATATATATATATATATATATATATATATATATATATATATATATATATATATATATATATATATATATATATATATATATATATGTACATATGTTTTACTGAATACTCTTTTGTCATTGGCTTAAAGAATATGGCTTGTAAGTCTGTTTCGTAAGCTCCCTTTGTATGCTTCTATATATAATATAATTAGCTTTTTCGAAATCTTAACTTTGATTCACAAAGCAAATGGCTTTATTCCCTAATGCAGCTAAAACTGCGTTACGTTAACGTTTACGAATTCCACACACAGCGGAATTGCAAATTAAATGCTCTCTGGGGCGAGAGCGGGAGAGAGAGAGAGAGAGAGAGAGCGATGCAACAATGTGCGCTTCTTATACTTGTTTATATTTGTGTGTGTATGTGTGTGTGTGTGTGTGTGTGTGTGTGTTCTTTTGTTGCCTGTGGCTACACTTTGCAGTCGCAACGGGAAATGGTCATAGCATTTGATGTATGTATATATATATAGATATTTACTTAAGCATATGCTTTGAGTTTATTTTTAGAAAAAGGTTCAGCTTGACCTAAATCAAATAATATTCCTGCACATATCAAAGAAACTACGATTTCTTTGCTAGAATGACGCCAAGCAAGAGGAAAATTGATTTTCTTTCAACAGTATAGCCTGCCTCGGACAGACACTAAGTATTCAAGATTTTCTCTAAGCGAAATTGGCTAATGTCTTTTCAAATTATTTACTGAAATTAAGATAAAATATAATTTTTTAAATATTTCATATGATTTCAATTCTAATTGCCTTTCTTTCAGTACTTTCTTCAAGTTTTCATATATGAAAAAATATCAAAATATAAATAGTTAAAATAATAATTAGAATTGTTGGCCTAATTGACTTTCTCACTTCTAGTTCAACTACTTAGCTAGATCGAGTCTATGCAATGGTTGAATGCAATATTCAATTATGAAAACTAGAGCAAAGTATAAAGTGTCTGTTGCCTTCCTATCTATTCCTATGCCATTATTTGCACTCTTTTCTATTCCATTGTATTGTGTATATGTCTAATAACTCATCAGCTCATTGATACTCTAGAACCAGCTGAGAGCTCTATGCCTATAGCTCTTTCAAGGAGATAAACCGAAGCCAGCATCCACTTTATGTGTGTTGAGCCTGATCGTATTCAGTTAAATTCTCATCCGTCGCTCTCCTGTTTAACTGAAGAAATAACTTTTCTATGCAAATTGTCTTCATATTACAAAAGAAACTCATTTCTTCTTTATTTTTTATTGCTATTGCGTGTGTTTTCAGCTTTAATTGCTTTCACTAATTGCTGATAAATTTCTTATGTAAATTGCCTAATTGAACTGCTTTAATATGGCAAGTCTTGGCAGCCGCAACTGTAACAATTCTCTACAGCCTAACAAAGCTGCGCTTTTAAAGGGTATATAAGCCATGCCCTTTTTTAACGTCCTGATTTATTTATGCGTCAAGCGTCAAATGCCCATTAAAATATGCTTATGAAATGAATTACATATATTTCTTTTTTGCAACATGCCCCCAAAAGTCGAAACAATAAAAAATATTTAATGCATGCGCGAATGTCATTGTTGATGCTGCACGAGGTGGGCGTTATGCCAAGCCACGCCCATATGGTAACAATACAAATACCAGAATGGCTCGTAAAACCCTTCTTACCTGCAGAATTGAGTTCTTTTGGTGTGTGAGTCTGTGAGTCTGTTTGTTCCTTCACATACGTAAAATTTATGGGCTTGCAGTTGCCACGCCCACACTGCTGCTACTGCTGCTGCTGCTGCTGCTGCTGCTGCTGTTACAGCTGCTCGACTGGCTTTTTATGTTGGCAGCGCTGCTTATCCGCAGTCCGCGACATTATCATACCCTGTTAGGAATTGGAAACACTGGAGTATATTGGCTTTGAGTAGCAGTCTATATACTTTACTAGTATCTAGTATATAGTATCTAGTATCTAGTATCTAGTATCTTGTATCTAGTATCTAGTATCTAGTATCTAGTATCTAGTATATAGTATCTAGTATATAGTATCCAATATCTAGTATCTAGTATCTAGTATCCAATATCTAGTATCTAGTATCTAGTATCTAGTATCTAGTATATAGTATCTAGTATATAGTATCCAATATCTAGTATCTAGTATCTAGTATCTAGTATCTAGTATCTAGTATCTAGTATCTAGTATCTAGTATCTAGTGTCTAGTATCTAGTATCTAGTATCTAGTATCTAGTATCTAGTATCTAGTATCTAGTATCTAGTATCTAGTATCTTGTATCTTGTATCTCGTATCTTGTATTTAGTATCTAGTGTCTCGTATCTAGTGTCTAGTATTTCGTATCTAGTTTCCTGTATCTAGTATCTAGTATCTAGAATTTAGTATCCAGTATCTGGTGTGCAGTATTTAGTATTTACCGCTTCCTGCTGCTATTTACGCTCGAACAGAGTATTATGCCCACAATTACACACATTCTTCAGTATTTTTTAGTGCCCAAAGAAACGCGAGGAGAGTTTGTTAGAGGCTTAAGAAAATGAAGAAATGCGCAAATAAAATAAATGCCAAAGACGTTGACGTTGAAAATATTGCAAAAAAAAAAAAATAAATAAATGGAGAGAAAACCAAGTCGCGTCTAAAACACGTTGGAAACCCTTTCGCAGTCACGTATCTACATATGTACGTACATATGTGGCAAGTTGTTTTTGCCACACTTGGCGTGGTAACTGGCAGTTGTTAGTTCTCTGCCTCGCCCAAATCATTAATTATTAATCATATATTTGCATACTAAGAATTTGTTGCATTGCCTGCAAATTGAGTTTTCATGTTTGCAACCGAAACGAAATACGAAATGCCTAAACTAAATTCCCATACACAGCTGGTAAAAAGTAATACCCATTATCAAATGTTTAAGAATTATAATTAGGTTGACTGTGAACGTGCGACTCGATTGGGAATTTTGCTATTGACAGGCGCTACGACTTGGGGGGTTTCTCCATGTCATGTGTTGTGGTCTGATAAATTCCATTATGCCATTCACAAATATAGAATAGTTGGCTTTTGAACTCTTAGAATTAAAATTGTGCTTGCTTACAGATAGTAGAATGTTAACTTAGGTAATGTTTACTAAATAGAAACTTCGATCTAATCTAAGTAGAGTCTGGAATACTATTCACGTGGGATGACAAAGGAATTTAGGGCAACTTTACGTAAGTCAAATCTTTAAAAATAAAAGCTGAAACTTTACAACACTAAAAAAGATATATTTTATAATATAAAAACATAAAATATTGTATAATCTGAGCTCACATTGAAAATTTATACTATGTGAACAGACATTATTTATTTAACATAGGTCTATGCATATTTATATATATCCGCACATCTGTTGTTTCCCAGTATAAATACATAGGAAGCCCAGATTCAACTGCAGATATTTGCTTTGTGCTAGGTTCGTTCCAAATAATTGAATTGTAAAAAAAAAATCAATTTCTATTTTCTCTATTTTATTTGGAGCAAATCAAGTTTGTTATTTATTTTCCATTTTCTGCATTGCACGTCCACTGCAAATTAGTTTTTTTCCGATTCGAGTTTGCACAACAAACGCAAAGACGTAAATCGAGTGCGAAATTTGTGTGGACGAAAATTATTTGCAGACCTCTAATAATTCGGCACATGGCAAATAGAACCTTAGGTCATAATTGCCAGCAATTTCCGATTGACCACAAATAATTTGGTCAACTGCAATCAATATGTGCGCATAAATAGCCAACATAATTAGCAGCATGGAAATGGGCACAAATCGAATATATTTATTGCATTTATAAATAAATAATATGTGATAAATAGTATTTGAAATGAATTCCGAGCACATTGGTTTCAATCAAATATTTCTAAATTATTCAGAAAGTGTGAGAGCATGTGAAATATGTGCATTCCTAATGTGGATATAGCGATATGGATATAGCGAAAATATTTAGACTATTAATATTAATGAGAATTTATATATTTATGGGGATTTTTGAATGCTACAATCTTTATAAATTTTTAAAAAAATATTTAAAGCCAAAAAGTTTTGGCTCAAGTAAAAAAATTATTAATAAATAAAGCTCTTAACTAAAATACAGATAAAAAAATACTTTAAAATATTCAGCAAGAGCAATATAATACTCTCTGACCTATTCTCTAAGCATACAGGGTATTAATAGTGTATCATATAGTTTAAAACTGTGCCATTGGCAGCGCCTGAAAATATGCATTAATATATGACATTTGCATTCACCATGATGAGAACCGCAAATTCGTGTATAGTATAAATATACGTTGTATAGTATTTATTGTATAGAAAAGTCTGGGCATGAATTATATGGCTGATTTATTGCACGAAAAGTTTACAATGGATGCCCGGACGACTGAACAATGACAGCGAAAATGAAAGGGGGATTTTTTCCGCGACTGAATTATATGAATTATTATGATTTTGTTTTGCCCTTTAAATTTGTGATTTTTCTTCCTCATTTCTTTGATGAGTAATTGAAAAGCTGTCGCCCAGATACCCAAAGTGACAATTTTGATTGACATGGCAGGCATTGTGGAGCTTATCGAACAATACGTTGATTTTAGAAACAAAAATTTACGACAGACACGAGGTGAAACTTATCGAAAGCAAAAAAAAAAAAAAAAAGAAGCAAACATAAAGCAGAAAAATGAGTACGAGTTTGTGGTATCTTAGACACCGCACAATTGGGCGACGCGCAGTTGGACCTTAAGTGTCTAGCAGCTAATATCAATTGCAAAAAACGAAGAATAAGAAAAAACATTGAAAAGTTTATAAACAATTCGCATAAATGTATCGCAACGCCATGCAACGAGCATTGGAGTTAACCAAATTAGACATGAGCTTCGAGTTTGAGCCAAGTATACTCAACTGTGAGCGCACGAACACGGCTCGCAGCAAATTGGCCCAGTTGATGCACTGGCTGAGGAAGCTGCACGAGAAACCGCCGGAGCCACTGCAATGCGACTACATGGGTGAGTGGAAGCTAGCAATGCCAATCAATTGATTCTCGACTGAATGACTCACTGATTCAGTGAAGATACTTAAAGGCTGATTATCTAGTGAACTTCCATGCGGAAGTATGCAATATGAGTGGAAAAAGGACTATGTGATTGATTGAGTGATTAATGGGCAAGGCATTGCCTAATGTGTAAGAGTTAGAGAGATGTTCAGTTTTTGTTCTTGTCAATTCAATTTACAAAATGTGAAAAGTGCGTAAAAAACGTTTGTGAAAAACTTTTCTTTTCATATATTATATATCTTTGCGACTTTTTGCTACAAATATCTTTGATTTTTAAGAAAAAAATTATATTTAAAACTATGTTTAGAACTTATGAAAAGTCTACCAGAAAAAATATGTAAAATATGTGAAAAACCAATTGGAAAAATTTATCTTTTAATTAAATCAATACATTTCTCTTCAATCTACTTTTTAAATACCTTTGCAAAAGACTTCGTTGTTGTTTGGTGTACAAATTTTGCTCTTGGGTTGAAAATTGTGTGAAAATAGTTGAAAAAGTGCCGCAAACCATTTGAATCGAAAATGTTTCCATAGCACAACACACTGAAAATCGCCCAAATTCAAAAGCAAAGTCCACACACAGCAATGGAGCGAGCATAAAATTTTGCATATGCCTTTTAGGCAAAACTTTGGAAATGCTGCAAGAGCACACAGGAGAGGGAGCTAGTGTGGGTGGCATGTCATTGTTTGTCCATTTGCTGCGGTTGACCTTTGGGCCATGTAGCTTAGACGGGCGGGACAGAGAGTGGGACTGTCTTTTCTATAGCTCTGACATTTATGAAAGCTTTTGGTCAGCAGGCAACAAATTATTTAGATATCAGCACATTTGCTCTCACCCCATCTCCCTCAATCTCAATTGGCTGTTATGACTGCGTGTGCGTGTGTATGCGTGTGTATGCGTGTGTGTAGTGATTGCACATGTTGAGCACTGGCTGTGCGTACAGTTATGCAAATATGCAATCAGAGACTGTCGGCAATGATTGCATATTTGAGATTTTCCCAAACACTCTGCAGTTTCATATGCGTCAGCTTTTGTCCGTGCAAACATGTCTTTAATGCTATTACAAATATGAATTTGTTATCCCAAGCAGCAAGCATATCCAGATATTTGCCATTTATATTAACTGCTAATTGTATTTTATTCAAGTTAGATATTTGATAGTGCAAGCTTGACTGAAATTTATGCGTTTTGCTATTGGGTATTCCATTGGGGAAATATGATTTCAAATATCTTTAAATATTAATAATAATAATTAAATAAAATAGAAACAACATTTTTGGAAACTTATATTTAATATAAATTCTTGCCTTTTTTTATATTTTATTGATACTGACTCTGAATAGCCCTACTGATCTAGCATCCACCACATTCGACCATCATAACTGTCATTAGCTTTCCGGCCAAAAATAAAAGTTGGTTTCTGCCATGATTAAAAACTTTCAGCAGCTGCATCAATTCAAAGTCAACTGAAGTTTTTTTCCATGCATTTTAATGTGGCATGCAACAGAGACAGAGAGAGAGAGAGAGAGAGAGAGAGAGAGGGGACTGCCGCAAATGGCGTCTGTTATTTGTGGCAGCCCCATAGCAATTTCCACTGCAGCCATAAAAGAAGATACAAACACACACAACATACATATAATATAATGTATCAACGTATCTACTCTCTCTCTCTCTCTCTCTCTCTCTATATATATGTGTATGTATGTGTACATGTAGTTTTCCGGCCGCGAATTTTCAATGCGTTTTCGCTTTTCTTTTTCGGCGCTTTTCTTGTTGGTTTTTTTGGTATTTACGCGTAATTTGCACAACATTTTTCAATTTTATGACGGAAATGAATGACGTTGTAATTTATGTTGTTGAAAGGGGCGTGGAGTGGTCTGGTGGAATGGTGGGATAGCGAGAGCAGGGAATTTCCTTTATGGTGGGCGGACGGACCAAAGCACTAAACTGGCCAAGGCGAAACCAAAAAGCGGACATTAACAGATTTACTCGCAGCTTCGACAGCGGCTCCCGCATTTTTTAGATATCCTGCTTACTAGATTTGGCTAGCAAAGGTGTATGCTGGGGCTGAGCCACAGAATTTGGCTAAAGACTAAAATGGATAAATTAAAATATAAATATAAATAGTATTAATAATAAAAATAATTAATAAATATGAATAAATAATAGTAATAATAATCATAATAAATAACGAATGTAAATAAATAAAATAAAAATAATAATAATAAAATAATAATAATAAATAATGAATATAAATAAATAAAATAATAATAATAATAGTAATAATAAATAACGAATATAAATAAAATAAAAATAATAATAATAAAATAAAATAATAATGATCATAAATAATGAATAAAAATATAAATAAATAAAATAATAATAAAATATTAATAATAAAATAATAATAATAATAAAATAAAAAAGTAATAACAATAAATATAAACATAAATAATTAATAATAACAAACAGACAAAACAAATAATAATTAATAAATAATTATGTATATAGAATGTCTATTCAATGTCTAAAATATGTCCACACGAACTACTAGATATTTTATTTATTTTTTATTTGGATTTCGAATCGTTTGAAATATAGTTCAAGCACATTTATTTCAAAATCTCATCGAAATATTTCATGATTAAGAAACGCAAGCTACAATTAATTGCTGGGTATTTTAAAGTCAGCCAGCCACATTTAGACTCTCAATTATATTGTTTTCTCACTTCGCTTGGCGGTCGTAAAATTGCAAATTTCTGCACGTTCTTTTTGCTTCTTACGTAAAGCAGTTAAGAGGAGTTTATATTTCGTTTAACGAAATTGAAAAGTTTTTCAAAACAATGCAGCAAATTCCTTAAAGGCCAAGTTTGAAGCTGAATTGATCGAGGCCAAAACAAGGGCTCAATAAGCTCTAGTGACATGTGGGAGTGTGCCGCCCATAGATAACGATTATGAACTTAATTCACACACACCCGAATGCCAGAAGCATAGATTGTTACATTGGGCTTCGTAGCAGCTGCTACGACCATAAATCAATCATGATTATGATGATTATCATGATTATTGGAAACGAAACTGTGTTGACCAGTGTTTGACAAGCGCAGTGGTGTCGTTTACGAGGGGAGCTTGTGGCGTTTTGCTCTAGTTAATAACAAAGAAACAAACAAACAAACAATCTGAAAGTTAAGGCATACAAAAATTAAAGCAAAACTCTTTAGAGAAACTAGTGCCAAGCACCAACTAAAAGTCATAAACTGTTACCATACCCATTTGGCCACCTTCTTTAGATGAAAATTTATGCACACGTTAAGCAGCTCATAATGGCTGAAGAGTATGCAAGAGGCCAAGTTGAGTTGAACTGCCAGGCGACACTTTAGTCGGGCCATGAAAACTAATTCATTTAAAATTCATGAGCCAAGGAATTCCATTTAGATCATAACGTGCATTCAAGCCATAGCTGCAAAAGCAGCTCGGCTCAGCCAACAGCAGCTAAAAGTCGCCTTGCCACATTGTTTATGGCTAGAAGTCGCTTAGACTCGGTTGCCCGGGCAACTTGGCTAAGTAGTTATATTTAGTATTATGTTTGTACTCTAATGTAGATAATGAGTATTCAGCTGTAGTTGAATGGCATGAAAATGGGATTATGATGCTGACAAATATTAGAGAATATAGAAAGTGTTTTTTTTTTGGTATCTGCAATGTGTGTCTTGCGGCCCATCTGTCTGTATGTATGGATAAATAGTTAAATGTATGAGCTATATATTTTTACATCTAAAACCAACTCTAAATATGAAAAGTGTATTCTGAAAGTCGCCAATGATAATTGCGCTTCTCTTCCAACTCTCGACACTTTCTCTCGCAACGGACAATCGTTGTTGCATGTCGCAGTTGCGTGTTTCCAGTTGCCCGTTGCCTTTTGCGACTGCAAAACTTTTGTTGAAACAGAAAAAAGAAAAGGAAGAATAGAATAATGCAGTTGCTTGGTGCCAGGCAGCATAAAATTGATTTAGCTTTAATTTTAGCCACTGAGCTGCCTCCTGCAACTGCAGCAGGCTTAACTTTGAAGCTGTAAGCACTTACTGCTCAGCTGCAGGTGTAGCTGCACCTGCAGCTGCTGCTGCTGCTGCTGCTAGACACATGTAAGTCACGTGTTCTCTCTCGCTTTCCCTTTCTCTCGCTCTGTGGACAATAGAAAAAGCTAAAGCTGCATTTGAATGTTTTAGAGCACATATGTTAGTTGGGCTTAGATGCAGACAAGACAAAATGCTAAGCAATAGGATTTGAAATAATTTAAACAGACAAGCAAAGTCTTGTTATGCTATCTTATGGTAAATAGAAGCAATATAAAGTAAATCAATTTTAAGTGCTCTATAAATAAGTATGAATTTGAATACTTATGTATTGATTTATTTTATATAAGATTGAGAGACTTTAGAAAAAAGTCGTTATCAGATTCTTAGTTATTTATTGTAGTTATTTAAATGGAAAATTTTGTTGAAATATTTATCACTTTTAACCTAGACCAATTTGAAAACAGTATTAATACCCTGGACTCACTGACATGTATACACAGAGTAGCATAACAGATGGCAAAGATAGGTAATAAACCAAAGGAAACACTCCTGCACATTAACAGGGTATATAGAAGTTTAGCATATTAATTATTAATAATATTTTTGTATAGAAATCTATAAATATATATATATAAATATATATAATGTACTATCGTCTGAGCCTGTCAAAATAATGTATATAAATTCTTGATTGAATCTATGAATCTATAGTATATGAATCAATGCATAGCCTAAAAAATAAGCAGTAGAGTTCAACCAAAATTACAATTACAAATTACAGTTACACGGTATCTAAACACTTTATTTACAGTCTTTTCTAACCATTATCTATAATTGTATGCAAAAATAATGAGCTTTTTAATGTCTGCCTCATCAGTTTTCTGCAGATTTTCGGACTGTCTATTGTCCAATAGACATTAGTAATTGTCATTGAGGTTCGTGGAGTTGCGGCTAAAAACTTTCTGCCTCACGGCACGTGGCCAAATTAGCCAGGAAAATCGCCAAAACTAAGTTCAGCGGTTTTATGGCTGCAAATTAGTCAGAAACCGCAAAACAAAACAAAACAAAACAAAACAAAGCAGAATAGGCAACACAGAAACAAAAAAAAAAAAAAAAAAAAACGAAAAAGAAATTGCCAAAAAATAGTACAAAAAAAAAAGCCGATTAAAGGCGAACGACTTCCGCGCTAGTTATGAGCCTCCCAAACTTGTGCTTTTTGTGGAGAGGTCAGGAGCTACGGGAATTGTCAGTTGGCCAGGCGGCAGAACATAATCAATAAAACGCTAGGAAAAGCACGCAGGATAAACGCAGAGTACGATACAACAAAATGTTGTTTGCTAGTATACCCGTGGTTGAAAGATTAACGAGGGGTATGCTCGGTTAGTAGGTGAAAGGTGATTGAAATTAAGTATATTAATTATTAACATTCACATTCATAGTCAACATTGCATTTCTTAAAGACCCTATTCAATCAGATTTTCTGTTAATTATATTTCAAACTCTATCAGAGAATGAGCTATCGAAAAGTTTATAGTTTTATAGTCAATCAAATGTATCTACATTACTCAAGGAGAATACGTTCGTACAGGTATATTCAAGTCGTGCCTACTCTAATATTCACATTCGTTTGTTTTTATTACCTTTTGTTGCTTTCGTTTGTTGTTTTTGTTGCTGTGGGCGTGTGTATCCTACGCTTTCGAATGACTTTATACACGTGGTATATATATATATATATATATTTATATATCAGTGGCCCGAATACGTTTCCAATTCATTTGACGTTAATTTGCCGCGATGTGTACTACATTGACGGTGCGAATGAAAAATCCATAATAAAAATTGTACGTTAAATAATTAATAACGCACAATAACATCAGTAGCAGCAGCAGCAGCAGCAGCAGCAGCAGCAGACGACAAATGTCGAATTGTTTTGTGGCCCACACGGCGTATGCGCAACAAGTGACGAAAAGCTTTTCCCATCATTTTTCATTTCGGCTGAGTGCAAGTTTTTGTTGTCTTTTTTTTTTTTTCTTTTTGAATATTTTTGATGCCGTCATATATATTTGAGCTAATGAAAAGCGTTTCGAACGTTTCCCAAAAACGTTGCGAAAAGCTTGCCCCAACTGTCAGTTGAATATTAAACGCAACGCAACGCAGTCGAATCGAAATTCGTATTCCCATTCGCATTTGTCCACGTTTTTCGTTCGAGTTGTAAGAAATAAAAAGAAAAAAAAAAAACGAAAGAAAAAAGAAAAAGCAGAAAATAAGTAAAAGAAAATTTAATTTATAAATACATAAATAAAATATGTATTTAGAGAAAGGGGCATGGCCACCTACCTACCTATCTATGCGACAAATTGTGCTCTGTGCGTCTGTGTGTGTGTGTGTGTGTGTGTGTGTGGAAAGCTTGACGCGTGTGCGTTTTATTTATAAAGGTGTTTTTTATATACAAGTCTCCTCTACAATTTGAATGAGTTTTTGTTGCTCTTTGTTTTTTTTTTTTTTTGTAAGTAAAAAAAAAGAAAAAACTCAGTTTTTGTCCATCTATACGATTCTATTGATTTCTTTTGTGCTTCATTGTTGTTTGTCTAATTACTGTGCACATCCGACAAACACATAAATATTACGTAGCCGACCCGGCTGACACTGAATTTCGCATTAAGGTCGCGCATAAAGCAGCGGCTCTTGTGTCCTGCGGCAGGATAAAAAGGATGAACAAAAAGTAAAACTCGTGCTTTATTTAGAAATGCTTTTCCATGTACCCAAAAACTGTGCAACCTTTTAAATGTGAGCCCGAGCTGAAAGTGTTGCAAAACTAAGTATACGTCGCCTGGTGACACGTGCGAAGCAAATTTGAATATTTTACGTGGGAAGAAAGCTTTACAATTAAATATTTAAAATTCGAAGACAAAAGAATTGTGGAATAAAGAATAAAATGAACAAAAATGAAACCATATATATAGAATTCAAATATAAATAAAAATAAATATTAATATTAATATTAATATTTAAAAAATAAAATTCATTTGATTTTTAAAAAATCAACCATTAAATAGTAAAACTTGTGACACGTAAAAAGAACTCAGTTAATAAAATAATAATATGCTCTACAATAATTTATAAAAGTTAAAAAAAAATATGTTTAATTTAAACAAATATAATAATAATAATTTCAATATAAATAAATTTAAATTTGAAAAAAATACATACATTAAAAATGTATACAATTATAATTAATATAAATTCTCATTGTAAAAGTTCCAATTGAAAAAAAAAAACATTAAAAATTTACCTATTTTCAGCTACTAATCAAAAGCTAAACATATGTATCTATATGTATGTATCATATATATTCAATGTATATATATATAAATATTTACGAATCACACGCCAAACAAATACAAATTACACAAAATGCTTTCTCTCTGTGTGAGAATTGTGTCAACGATTTAGATGCTAACCTGCCGAATCATTCAACGAGATTAACATACGAGCATGCCCACAGCTACAATTAGTCACACACACACGCACACACGCACACGCACACTCACACTAAGGCATATGAGTATACACGCAACACGCAACACACACACTCATTTGATAGTACACGCCCACAAGGTCAAGGGCCGTCTGCCTCTGCCTAGGTCATGTACGAGTACAACTTAAATGCAACCCTCACGAACATTCAAATTTACTTTGAATACCCTGTAATGAGCGCTGGCAAATGGGGTATTTGTGGGTATATTGGTTAGGTGTGTAACAAGTAGATAGATTAGATATGAGAATGTCTCATAATATCTAAATACCCTGTAATTAAAGCAATGGGATGTTTATAGGTGTTGGGTATACGACATTTGTTAGACTCTCAACTACGACCAAGTCCAAAAATCTCATAGATATAATGTATATATCTGATATATATCTGATATTTGCTATAGGGTATCGTCTAGTCAATGTTTCTCTCACAGCCCATTTAGGCAGCTAGAAACAGAGATATACACACACATACATATATTCCCCTTACATATATATCGGCCATATATTATTTGGCTGTTTTTATTTTTAGACGCCGCCACGAAATGAGGAATTGAAGAACGAGCGGAATTTTGATTTTTACGTTTATTATCTTTCGGTGTTCAAGTGTTTTCTGCTTTGACGCTTGATTGTTTCATTGTTGTTTGTTTTGATTGCTTGATTGTGTGGAGAGTATGTGTGTGAGTTAACGATGAGTATTATTGCTGTAACTTGTGTCGTAAATACAATTAATTATGGCCACCAACGTTTGGCCAAAGGCACTTTTCATCGCACTTCAAGCACTCGAAAATGAAATGCTGTAAAAACTTTATGACCCATTGCTTATTAGATCGTTGGGGTAGTGCTTTCCAGTGTGTGTGTGGGTGTGTGTGTGCGCGTGGGTGTGTGTGTGCGTGTGCGTGGGTGTGTGGACAGCTTAAGTGTGTGCTGACAGGGCGCATCTAGCTGTTGATTTTGCATGTGCAATCTCACAATATCACTCATACGCATTTTATGGGCCATTCCGAACGACGAGAGACTCGTGATTGCTTTTAGATATTAATGCTTGGGCTGATGAGCTCAATGGAACTAAGCTTTTCGCTAGAGCTTGCGGAATCTAATGAGATTAGGCATTAAGTGCACAAAGAGCTTTTTACTATAATTCCCAAATGATATATATGGCAAACAATATATGCACATATATGTTATACTGTGTATACATATTTGAATGGGATTAAGATAGAAATTTAATTACTTCTGGATTTAGTGGAGTAATTAAAGAAATGATGGCCAATGTTCAGTGGAGCTTAGGTTGGGGTGATGTTGAGTTGTCAGGCTAATGTTTTGTTATATGAGATTATTATGTTTGATAATTAACTATGGGGAAACCAAGTTAGCAAAGGTTCTCCATTGCCATAATAATTATGATTGTTAGTTATGCTAAATTGGATATGTGATACGAGAGGACATAAGATTAGTTGAGTTTATGCCTGTTGATTATGTTAAGATATCTTTGATGGGTATTTGATTTTCTTAGTTTAAATAAGATGAAAGCTGTGATTAAGTAGAGTTATGTGTGTACTATGTATAATGCTGTTGGAGGCATTCAAAATAATGTTTGATTATGATTAATTAAATGGGCATGCCATTCAGAAGTCCAAACGGAATGTCAACTCAAATCAATTGCAAAAAATTGATTGTTTTATGCATACGTTAGTTGAATAAATCTTAGTTGTCAAAATGAATACTCTATGATATGAGTAGAATGATTTGCAATCAGTGCCAACTTTTGATTGAAGCCCTGTCTCATTCCTATCTAAAATCTTAAATTGCTAACGAATACCACGCAAGTTTCCCTAATTAAAATCTAAAACTCACATTGACTTCATACCCAATTTGCTTTACAAACTTCGTGCTCACAACAGCTCACTTAGTTGAGTTTGTGTGGGTCGGTTTATGTGAATGACGATTAAAAATAAAATTTAAGTAACTTTTACAAATCGCTTCGGTTTGCCTTCCCTGAGTGCCCCGCCTGCCAATTATAATGTATACAAATTTTCATTAAATCTTTTTCAATATGCAACTTTTTGGCGAAACTTCCTCTTAATTTCCGTTTCTTTATAACTTTTGCTGACGCTTTTGAGTGTTTGTTTTCTTTATACAGTTGGCCATTAATTCATTTTATAATGCCCAAACAGCTTCGCCGATTGTTATAAATGACTTTTCAAGAACTTTTCAATTTGGCTATGCTGAGCGATGTCGATGCTGCTGCTCAAATTTATCGCCCATTGGCAATCAATAAGCCGCAGTAAAACTAATTGCGTCGTGTCTTGAACTAATTAAACTCACACAGTTACACAAATCTCTTGATCTCTATCTCTTTCGCTCTCGTTAGGTGTCTGTCACTCTCTCTCTCTCTCTCTCTCTCACTCCTTCGGAAAACCCTTTTTTTGGCAGCATGAGCTAATTGCTGGCCCTTTACAGTTTGACTTTCCGTTTTGGCTGTTCGCGTGCCACAAGAAAACACACTCAGAGAAGAAGTTGTCGCGAATAGTCCACATTGAGATACTCTATTATAAAAACTTAAAGCAAAATTCCCCTACATACCTCTAATATCGTAGAAGTCTACCAGGATATATGATATATAAATATTCTAAACACTTAACTTTATTTGTTAGATATATATAAATAAAAATAATATAAATTATATCCCGCTTCCATTATTTAATCATACGTTACATGCAAACACTTTAGCACTATATAGCCCCCACTTGCACATTCACTTACAGGGTATATGCTGAGCCAAGAAATGAACTACTTACACACGAGGAGCTCGAAGGCTCATGCTCTCGTTTCCGCTGGGCGTGTGTTGAGTAATTTTCAACTGCTTAGCAGCGGAAATGGGTAATTTCCGCAGCTGCTGCCACAAAACAAAAACAAAAAAAAAACCAAAAAAAAGCAAAAGAAAAAGCAACACTAACAAAAGAAACAAAAGCAATACACGCACACATATACACACACACATGCACACACACATGCACACATAAGCTTAGCAAGTTTTGACTTTTTGATTGGCTTCTTGTTGCAGTCAAGACAAGAAAAAAATAATGAGGAAGTGGCTGTCAGATTTAAGACTTGTTAGGCATTTGGTCTAATGTGAAGGCTAAGAGTAGCTGAATGACTAAGAGATGCCCTGTTTTAAATAGTAATACCCTGCTTAAACTATGGCAAACAAATATAATTTAATACACACTTTTGGTTTGTTTCTTTTATGAACTCTAATATGAAAATATATTTGAGATATTCATAGATTAGTGTTGATTTTATATAAGGAATTAAGCAAAAAGTTGGAGTTTAAACTTATTAAATATAAAGCACATTCCATGTAAATGACTTCAATCAGTATTAAATACATTTTGCCTATAATTAATTATATTATCTATAATATTAAAGAATATTAGATTGTGCATAAGCAAAGATGCGTTCCCATTTTTCATGTCAACATTTCGCCAACTAATTAAATCTTTGATTTTTTGGTCGCCAATTACAAATACCAAAAACCAAAAAATCAAATGCTACGAAAATACGCAATAAGCTAAAAATAGAAGCAAGTATATAAGAGAAGAAGAAAATGTTTCGAAAATTCGCAGTGCGCACAAAGCGTTTGACACAAAAATTTGCCCAAAACTGGTTTCGACCTGTTGCAACAAAAGACTTTTCCGATTTTATTTGGCTGACTGAAAGTTTCTCATTTAGCTTTAAAATCAAGCATTTCATGAAGTGTGGGCAGGTGGGTGAAAGGTAAATAAAATAAATTGCCTGACCGCAAAGCAGGCAAATTAATTTGAACTCAATAGCAAAGTAAATACAACGATAAGCAAACCCACGCACACACACACACACACACACACACATACACAGACAGACAAACATACTCAAACATAAAGAGAGTAAATAAAAATATACAGACAATTGTATACCCTGCAATTCGTCAAACACTGCTCATTCTAGCCAAGCAGCCACAAGAAAACAAGAAAACAAGAAAACTGTTATTAATCAAGTGCGGACAACGGCAGCAACAGCAGCACCAGCACCACCAACACCAACGCCACCAACACCACCACCACCACCACGACCAAGACCACGACCATATTCAGCAACACATTCAATAGCACCACACAGGACCATATTCATAACCACCATTACAACAACAAGAACTACAACAACAACAACAACATGAATTTAATGTTTCGCAAGAATTTTCGCGAGGGCGCCAGCAAATCAGGCGGCGGCGGCGGCAAACTGCAATCGAAAGCGAATCGTACGAAACGCTCGCGTGATATGGGCATGGTGCAGCAGCCGGAGGAGATACACTATCGCACGCATCTCTTCTTCTCGCCCAATCGGCCCGGCTATGATGTGGGCGAAGGTAAATTGTCGCCAAAGCAATCGAGCAAAGCAACATGACAGCCATTGCACACACACACACACGCACTCTCTCTCTCTCTCTCTCTCTCTCTCTCTCTCTCTCTCTCTCTATCTCTCTCACTTTTTATATATATATATTTCTTTCTTATACTCTCGCCTCTTTCTCTTGCTCTTTTGTGTTCTCAGCTCAGTTATTTGCGCACCATTAACCCATTAACGCCCTACTTCATTTACTTTTACAATTTAACCCATTTCCATTCGCATTTCCATTCGCATTCGCATTCGCATTTAAATGTTTTCATCAATTTTACAAATGGTTGGCAACAAGCACTCTAGCGCCCTGGCAATTGTTATGCAGGCTCAATTAAGCACAAATAGGCGACAATCATTGAGAATATTCAATTAGGGCACAGCATCTGCGGCATCTGCGTAACATGTATGTGTGCATAACACGCATACGCAGCGTATGCAGAGAGTAGCAATCGTTGAATGAACAGTTTTTATTTGTTGCTGCATATGAGACTATGTTAGAAATTGTGAGACAGAGTTTAGGGGCTGAAGATAAAATTAAAGTACTATTGATGAATTTAAATGATTTTGGATTCATTTTTTTAACTAAAAGTCTGAGCAATTATGAAATTTATTTAAAAATCTATTGATAATTCTAAAAATATTTAAAAATGTATTTTTTCCACATAAATTTGATATGTTTTATAATGTTCAATATATATAAATAGACTGTGCATATGATTGCATTGAAAGCTGTATTTTTTAGAATCTTGTCAGACCATAGGAATATGATTTATTGTATTCATATACTACCTATATCTACATATTCATTTAGATGTTCTATATGTGTGACAGTTCATTTTAGTAAAAATTTTTGGGATAGAAAAATAGTAAATATAAATTCTATTCATTTCTATGATTTACTGTGAATATATACATCTGGCATATAGATAATATCGATATCTATATATGCGTTTAGTCAGGCATAAGTACTTTTATCTTGCTTTATCATAACTCTATATAACATGTCACGTCTCTAAACTAATCAAAAGTCACAAACTAAACCGATTTGCTACACCAAAATTTTGCAGGCTTACTTTGGCACGCATGCGGTAAAAGTTTGCATTACTACAATGCAGATATAAATATATAAACATACGTGTATATATATTTATATATATATATATATATATATATATTGTAGTATTTGCATTTGGTAAAAACTTAAGCTCAAGCGTTATCGCAATGCTCAAATATTTGGCTTATCTACGAATTTCCAGCTGGCTTGGCTTTTAGGGCACAAGACGTATGTAAGCTGCGATTCTATATGTATTTATTATGTTTTTGGCAATGGTAATGGCCTTGAATGTGCATTTAAAAAACAAAAAGAAAAAAAAAAGAAAAGAACAAAAATCAGACGAAGGTCAAGCGAATGGAACTTGTGTGTTAGCGTATGTATATGCGACATCTCTATATGTATATCCAGCTAACAGTTAATTGTAGCAATGCAATGCCTACTAATCCTCGAAAGATAAAGAAAATATGATGAATATGTCTAGTTTTGTGTAAATAAATAAACTGTATCTATATATATACATATGTGCCTAACTGCAACAACAGAAAACTGAAAAAAAATAAAACTTTTACCCAACACAAAAAAAAAAAACTCTATCCACTCTATCCACCACCCACCAACCCAATCCAAATGCAATCCGAATCCAACCCAGATTCAATTTTATAAATTCACTCTCTCTATTATGATTTGTTTGTTTGTTTTTTTTTTTTTTCGTTTGTTTTTGTGTTGTGTGTCCAATATAAAATATCGACAGACTCCATTGCAGAACGATGTAGCGCACTATCGGGCATACCCAGTACCCCGACCACGTCCACGTCCTTTACACAGCCAACCAATCCCTATGAGGTGGACGTACCGCAGCCGCTGGTCGATAGATCCGTATCGCTGATGCGTTGGAACAGCAGTAGCAACAGTGCCGGCACAAATAACAGTCTCATCCGTTTGCAGCAACAGTTGCAGCCGCAGCAGCAACAGCAACAGCAGCAGCAGCAGCAACAGCTACAGCAGCAGCAACTCCTATCAACCTACTCGTATCAGCAACACCAACTGCCACAGACTCTCAGTGCGACGAACACTTATTTAACGGCTGCCGCTGCGGCCACGCGGCAAGGTTTGAGCCCCACAACTAGTCAACTTGTTGTTGTTGTTGCTGCCACAAAAAAAAAAAAATAAATAAAAAATGAAAACGAATACAGTGAAATCTCCCATGAGCGAACAAGCACTTTAGCTGTAACTTATACATATATCATTCAATGTGTTTCTCATTCAAGAATCAGATCTTCCTAGTTTCCCCTAAGCGGACAGCCGGCGTTCAACTATCCAATCACGAAAGCAAAGTTCAAAATTTTCATCTATGGAAGATATCTAATGAAATTTCTATAAATAAACTTCTGTGACTTTCAAAGAATATGTTAAAAAACGACTCAGACAAGTCTTTTCTTTCGAATGGAGCTGTCCGCTAACGGAGATTTCACTGTACAACTAAATACACTGCAAGAAATATCGAACTAATCTCAAATCTAAAAGCTCACAACTAGCATCTGTTGTGCACTGATTCCCTAAACACACACACACACACACGCGCACGCACACAGGCACACTCAAACATAGTTAATACAGTTAAACTCGAATCCTAACCTCAAAGAGAAAAAGGAATCTGTTTCTTAGTTTGATCCTTACTCCTTCTTGTTGTTTCTCATCTTGTTGTTGTTGGTGCAAGTTTTTGTTGTGTTGATTGAATACTGAAAGCTAGACATGTTTTTTGTACTCGCTTTAAAGCTTTTGCGCTTTATTTAACCTTGAGTTTGACGAAAGCTTTGAAAGTGTTGAGCATTCAGTATTTGACTAATGTATGCTTACATAGTCTAACAAAAGCTTATTACATGATGATTTTATGGTAATTCTAAGCCTTTTCCTTGAAGCTTTAGGCTCTTTGGCACTTTGAACTAGAGGATCTGCAACAAAAGCTTAGAAATCAACAAAGGCGAAGCTTTTAAACAAATAATAATTTACTTCTTATAGCAAGCTTGTTGCTAAAAGCTTTAAGCTAGAGGATCTTTGTGATCGGAAAAGCTTCACAAAGCTGAACACATCTTAAGCTTGTCCGTATTGTAACGATTTCCTAATGATATCTATCGTAACATTGTTGTGTCTATTTAACTATATGGATATATAACTTACTTTGAAGCTCCCCAAGTACTAAGCTTATATCTTTACTTTACAGGCAACTTTGGCAGTGGTGGCAACGCGGGAACCACTCGGGCAGAGCCCATATCTCTGGCTACCTTGGATCGCGATTGCTTCATCATTCCGGTGCACAGCGTTGATCGCTTTCTGCCAGCTGGCATACCAGTAAGAAGAGCTTTAATATCTATTTAAAACACCGTTAAAGCTTTGTTTTCCTCCTCTGCCTCTCTCTCTTTAGTTACCTGCTCTGAGTGCCGACGGCAAGGCGTGCAGTCCGTTGAGCGTTTTAGAGGTCTCTGATCCCAAGTTGTGCATACTTGTCCATCTCATGAGTCCACTGGAGGCCATAGATCCCGTCATGGAATCACCGCTCTCCCATCCGCTGCTGAAGCAACGCGCCATTGCCTCAGAGCTTCTAACGGAGGTGCAGCAGGCAAATACAGCTGTCGGAGGCATGATACTAGTCAACATGGAGAAGAGCTGTAAGTTGATGGCAACTAAAAAATATGATGATCTAGCCGTTCTCATTTCATTTTCCGTCTTATTGCAGCCGAATTTCCTTTTATATCGTATTACCTGATAAACACGATGCAAACGGATCCATCGAATTTCTATGCCAACCTGCGCGTCTCTTCGCTAAGTAAATTCGAGCCGAAAGCACTCAAGTAAGCCAATCAACAATAATCATGTACATTAAAAATGCAATTTCATGCTCTTATGATACCCTGTAATCTAAAATTTGAAAACAGGTAATGCCTAGTACTGGGTATTCTCGTTAAGTTGCATCAAAAGTCACATATGTAACAGATCTTATTTGCTCTGTTATTTCATGTAACGAAATGCCAATCTTAAAAGGCAATCTGATAATATTTATTAATATTTTTGGCAAGTTTGCATTAATTTCAAGCTACAGGGTATCCTTTTGATGATCAGTTTGTATACTTCTTAATAAAAATTGTTTGGTTTAAGCTAAGGAATAGAATATTGAAGCAAGTTCCAGGACATTTCATATTCCATCAGCTCACACGTTTTGCCATTCAATTAAGTTGTTAACCCCTCCTCCCCTATCCCCCAACAGATACACTGCCGCCCACACGTTGGACCTGTACAGCGAGGTGGCTGCCATTTGCCGACCACCTCTGGTGCTGCCCTCCAACGAGGCGGGCAGCTTTAAGAAGTCCCAGACAGCGGCCACTGGCTACATAATCAGCGTATTCAAGGCAAGTCCAAGAAACATATCTACGTATATATATTATATATGTCTGTATGTATGTATGTATGTGCATTGCATGTCAATATAAAATGCAAAATTTAATTTTAGGTTTTCGAGGGCGACGATGGTGAGCGCTTCGAAAAGAATTGGCTGTACTGGACAGGTGCGCGAATGCTGTACAGGTGAGCAGAGATTAGATTCTATGTGTGTATTAATGCCTATAGATATATAAAGTTATATATCTCTGTGTTTATTCTACTATATCTCCTACTATATCATGTATGCATCTGCTTTTTTATATTTGTATCTGTATCTCTCCCAATATTTGTATCTGATTCTTTGGCTGTAGTTGCACTCTGCATTCATACATTTCTTTGTACATCTATATATCTAATTCGTTGTTTGTTTTACAGATATTTACCTCGCGCAGCGGGCCTTCGTCGCATTGCACTGCACAAGAGCACCTCACAGAAGGGGGACAAAATGTATCTGTTGGTGTGTGAGTGTGCGGATCTTTTGAAGGATATCTCATTGGCCGCATTTTTGATACCCGCACTGCGTGCCCGCCTGTGCGGCTATACGGGACTCTATCGACCAATACAGACTTTCTAGAGCAAATAATATCTACTATTTTTCTATGCTGTAAATAGAGATGGAAAACTGAACACTGAAAACTGAGAAAGGGCAAATGTTAAGTGAATCGATTTTTAACTAATTATTAATGGGATATACTTATATATATATCTCTATATATATATATATATATATATATATATATATATATATATATATATATATGAAGCCAACACAGCAACTTTTAAATTCTAATAGGCACACAGAAACACACACCTACACACACCAGGCAATATCATTAGCAAGTAGACAATATACTCAAGGTAACTCATATCGTATAAACATATGTTAACTTTTTCTATATATATAGACGCAACACAAATAGGACCATATCTAGTGTGAAAACAAGAAAATGTTAAATCAAAACAAATACAACTTCCATTTTTTAGCCAGTGCATATAGATTTTCAATTCTACTTATATATATATATATATACCTATATATATATATATATATATATATATAGCCAAGTTACGCTGAATTTTTATTAAAACTTTGCGCTGAAATGTAGGCTATGAAATTACAAGTCAATTCTTAATTCATTAGTGTTGATTAGTTTGTATACCGATTAGATATACATACATACAACATATATATTTCTGAATATATATGTAGTAAATGGAAATCACATTTTAATGGGTTTCAACGACTAATCAAAAAAGAAAAGAAGAAAACAAAACAAGTGCTACAACATGATGTGAATACATTGCCCAAATCTAACAAAAATCTGCCAACAAAATTATAAAAAGAAAAAAAAAAAAATAAATAAATAAATAAAATATAAAAAATAGACAGCTCTATTAAAGCCACATTTTAGCCAGTTCAAAAATATCTTAAAAAGCAAGCCAAAAACATAATGAATTAATTACAAATATTTCTAAAATAATTTTATTCAATAATTTAAGCAAATTGCTTAGCTGCAGCTGAACATAAAATATTTATTAAAAATAGAAGAAGAGCAAAAAACAATAATAATTAGCTTAGTTTTTATGCATAAGCCAGAAGCTGTAAATACCTGAGTTCGAGACATTTTCAACTTTCGTTTTGGCATAATTCTAATTTTGCACAATAATAATAAAAGAAATCAAAAAGTGCTGTGATAATTAACCAGAGATTTAATGTACTATGTGAATTATTCGAATGCATTCGAATTGCAGCAGAATCATAAATAATAAAATAACAATAATTTCTATAATTAAGTTATAAACTAAGTTACAATTTAGATTTATTGAATTTATGTTTAATTTTTTGCGCAGTTTATTTTTTATTGCAAGTAAAGAAAAAACAAATCTCTAATCCTTTCCATTTCAATATAAGAAAACGTTTTTTTCTCTCAATAATTTTTTTTATTTGTTTATTATCCATCCAAGCGCTATACAAATCAAAAAGAAGAAAATATTAATATATATATATATATATATATAATATATATTTTGAACATTTATTTTTCTATTTTCAACAAACTATCCAGATTTAAATTTAAATTTATTTATTTTAAGCAAAGTTTACAGGTTTTTATTTCTTTCAATTATTTGAACATTTTATCATAGGTATCTTAGGTTAAATTTAAATTGATTACTTAGCATAAGTAAGATCAATTATATAGTTAAACAATTGCTGCTAAAATGCTAAAGCCTAATAATAATAATAATAATAATAATAATAATATATAATTAAAATATAATAAAACTCTATATGCATAAAAATGTTAGTTTTTAAATCTTTTCACAATTTAAAAGTTAAAGATTTTGCAGCTCAAAAGTTTGTTCGCTTTACTTTAAACGAAATAAAGCGTGCAAGAGTAAATCAAAGTAAGGTAAGTAAAGTCAAATTAGTTTCGCATTGCTTTGATCCCGCCTTGGCATACCCTGTAGTTACGATTTAGTTGAAGTAGAACTAACCAAAAATATTGTCAAAGAAGAAGCCGCCGCGTCGCTGTTTCGAGTCCATGACTTTCTGGCGATGCAGCAGATATGCCTGCAGCTGTTGTGGCTGGCGTGGCCCCCAATCCTTGGTGGGCTGCAGAGCAAGTCGAAATTTCTGCAAGGAAGAATACGTATAGCAAATGGACAATTGAGTGAAAACCATGTGACTTACGCTGAGAAAACTGTGACCCGGTTGCTGATAGATTGTGTAGAGCGCCCAGAAGGGCAACTGTGCCACGCCCAGGCCCCAGATGAGCCACCCTGCCATGTAGGCTGCTTCTGGATACTCGACGCCCTTATATGTCAATGGTTCATAGCTGACTAGCATATAGACGAGCACAAGGAACATCAAGCCCGGCGCCATAATAGCCCAGCAGATGCGCCAATAGAAGCCGGTCTTAACATTCAGCATAAACTCGATATCGCTGCACAAACGCTTCACACCATAGACCCAGGAGAAGGCGACCAGTTCAGCTATGGCCATCACCAGGGCAATGAAGGTGCAACCATAGAAGTCCACCAGATTCAGTACAAACTGTCCGCCGGGCGTCATGTAGACCAGCCCGCAAAGAAAGCCAACAATAGAGGCGCCTATAGCTAGCTGCCAGTGCTGCAGATGGGGAAAGCGATCCTTGATCACATTGATCACACAGGAGGCCATGCCAATGTTACTGCCAATGCCCAGCACTAAGAGCATAAAGAAGAAGAGCACAGCGAACATTTGCGGCAAATACTTAAACTTGGCTATAGCTTCCGGATACGAGATGAAGGCCAAGCCGGCGCCTCCCTTCACCACCTTCGATATGTCCGTGACGTTTGTCTCGTACGCCAAATTGCCGAGAATGCCAAAGATGATGCAACCAGCCAAAATAGAGGTAAACGAATCTATAGTAGTGACTATGATGACATCTCTGTAGCGATTCATGGAAAGTAAGTAAGTAATAGGATTCAATAAATATCCTCGAATTCTTATATTCAATCAGTTCTAGCAACTCACTTGTGCACACGTTTGTTAAAGTCATTGAAGGAGGCGTACATGACCAGCGTGCCAAAGCAAATGGCCAGGGAGAAGAACATTTGGGTTATGGCCGCATACCAGACATGCGGATTGAGCAACTGGCTCCACTGTGGCTGCATGAAGTAGACTATGCCATTCCAGGCGCCTGGCAATGTCAACGCTCTAACCAATAGGATCAGCATAATGACATAGGGAAAAAGTGCCAGAAAGTAGGATGCCTTGCCCGAGCTACGTATGCCCTTGTACAGCGTTAGGGCTATGATGATCCAGGTGGCCAACAAACACAAGACCATTTCCCGGCTGGGCGTGCCCAGGCCCTCGTCTAAACTATCCGGTTCACGTAGCACAGTCTCACTGCATTTGAAGAGAAGAAAATTTGAATATGTTTACTCTTTAAATGAAATAACAATAAAATAATTGACACTTACGTGAAATATAGCTCAGCCGAGGATTTACCCTGAATAGAAATGCTGCTGTTGGTAGAATTGATGCCCGTTGCTCCGGTTGCTACACACTGAGCACCCCACTCTGCGAGGCAGTACGTCCAGGGTAATACCTCGGAGAAGGAGACCACCAAATAGCGTATAGTCAGAGCCATGATGCAGGCATAGTATGTGGTAGCCAGGGCTGTTGAATACACCTGACCATAGGCAACACCTGTAAATTAGTAAGTTTGTCAGTCAGAACAAATGCTTTATATTTTTATATTTTTTTTTTTTCAGTGTACCTTTAAAAATAGGAGCCAAATCGAAAGCGCCAATGCAGCCGCGACTGCTGAACTGCCCGATGATCACTTCCAGATAGTAGATCGGACGACCCACCAGCAGCAAGACGACCAGATATGGTATCAGAAATGCACCGCCACCATTCTCCAGAGCTATAAATGGAAATCTCCAAACGTTGCCCAAGCCGACACTCAGTGCGATGCACGAGAACAGAAACTCAACGCCCTTGCCCCAAGTATCACGTTCGGCTGACATTGGTTGCTCGGTTCTCTCCTCGCTGTTGTCCATTTCCAACTGTGCATTTCAATCGATATGTGATTAATCAGAGCATTTGACACATAACTTAAGCCGGACTTACCAATTCAGTGGTGTAGACCACACAATCCTTCTCCTTCGTCAACTTTATACTATCGTCCATTCGTTTAAGCTTTGCAAATTGTTTGCTATCCATATTTATGTATGAGCGTCGAGCGATGCAGGAACTACAGTGCATCTGCTAGAATGAATGGGTCTTTTATAGGGCACACACGCCTATCAATTATTATATAGGGTTTACGATAAGAGATACATTGTCTCTTTGCTCTCTAATATCGTACGAGATTTGCTACAAGTTGATAAGCCTGCAATTAAATCTAATAGAAGATTCAGATTTCCTGATAAACTATTAATAAACATAAGCAGTTTTCAAATATTTTGGTAAATAATACCATAAGTTATTTTATTCAAACTGTAAATATTATAAGATTAAGCTAAAAATGTAATATTTAAAATGCATCAATGTCAATTTATACTTGTTTAATAAACTGAAAACCTGTTGAGCACAAAACATTAAATACTTTTGTGCTGGGTGAAATATTTCATATGTCAAATTTAGATCGAATACTTTTGGGGATGGCTTTAACTAAGCTAAATGCCAGTCGTTTTGTGTATATATACCTGTATACAAACATATATATATATATATATATATATATGTATATATATATATATATATATATATATATATATATATATATATATACAAACATACATACATTCATACATACATGCACGGTGTTTGGTTGTTTTTGTTAAATTCAAAAATCAACAGAAGACACCTCGAAATCTGAGTAAAAATTCTGTTAAAATACCAGGCGAACAGAAATCGGCAGAAGGTAAATCGAAAATCAGCAGACAAAATTCGTTTTATGGGGAAAAAACCTTGCATTCTTTTGTGCGGGCTGAAAATGAGTTAAGCCAGAATTGTAAAACATACTTTCGGGGCTGTACTTAGTGAAATATAACAGCGACAATCAATATACATTCGGAATATCATGCAAAATATA
This sequence comes from Drosophila anceps, assembly GCA_035045945.1. Lineage (NCBI taxonomy): Eukaryota > Metazoa > Arthropoda > Insecta > Diptera > Drosophilidae > Drosophila > Drosophila anceps. The sequence continues at coordinate 8,473,600 of JAWNON010000073.1, forward strand.
TACAAACAGACAGACATCACATACATCCCATACATCGCATACATCGCAGGGTTAGAAGTTTTTTGATGGCTGCCATCAAGTTTTTAACGAAAATTTGGTTGAAGTACTAGGCGAACAGAAGTCGTAGAAGGTAGATAAGAAATATGTAGACAAAAATTCGTTGCATACCCAAAAGGGCTTTCAATATCAAATCATCAAGGGCTACAGCGTTAAATACCTGACTCATAGAAGGCTGCTCAACAGCAACAAATCAAACGAGGTGGAAATACTGTGAGGAAGATTCTAAGCGAATCATTTATTCAAATGTTCCTAAGAATTAACCTATAGAATAGATTATTATTTAACCCATATAGTATGTTATTGTTTACATAATTTTTCTATATGCATTTTTGATCATTTCGTCATATTGCTGATAGGGTTTATGGGTGCAACAGCTTTTGTGTGTTTTGGGCAACAAACCCTTATCGAAAATGTTCTTCAAGTTCAATGAACACGCATTGAGGCAGCCCAGACTGGAAAAGCTAGTAATACGCAAATGTATGTATTTAATTATCATAAGACAGGAGAATTTTTTAAAACATTCTTAGTACCAGACAATTTTTAGCCAAATGCAAACAAGACATTTTAAATAAAGATAAACCAAATTTATGCTAAGACTGGGTTATTAAGGCCAAATATAATACTATTTTATTAGTTTTCAAATCCCTCTCACTTATCTAGACAATGTGTCTCTGCTAAAGTTAGATAGCACGTTTTTGAAAAATTTTGGCAGCCAGAACTTCGAGATTTTTGTTTAATCAAAGCGCTTACAGATCAAAAACTGCTGATATAAATCCAGTTTATATACTGAACTTCATCTCAGAAAATACATGTAAAACTGATAGATTTTGAAACCTACAGAACTGTATAGTTTACACTAAACATAATTTTTTTGCACTTTAATAAAACTTACAACTAATCGAACATGAAAATGAACACCTTAATTACATTCCAAAATTGATTGGAGCGTATTTTTTTATTATTATACGAACCACAAAAGGTATAAATTAAAAGAATTTCGCATCGAAATCATTTTAAAATTATTTCAAAACTAAGGTTAATAAAATTGTTCAATACTTTTTAGTAAAACTTAAAGAATTTCACATTGAAATCAAAACTAAAGTCAATACTTTAATCTCACATGTAACAGAAGATTTTACGTTGGTACCTTCACTTTTTCAACGATGAGCACTGCAGGCACCACCAACTGGGACGAGCAACGCGACGCGACTAATTCGAAATCTAACTGATAAACCAAAATGAAATCTTCGCAGAATCTCGGCAGGGGCAGGTCTGATCGAGATTATGCTACGGTTTTGTTTGCTTATGTATATGTGCACACATCTATCCAGTTGGATCTAGTTGAGAGAGGAGAGACTCTGGTCTCAAAATGCAAAATCGTTTAATTGAAAGTTTTCTTTAAAGCGCCGCCGATGCATTTAAAAATCTTTACTTATATACATACACATACACATAAATAAAGCCGATCTATTGGTAATTACAAAAGTGGGTGTTCTACTATGCAAGGTTTACAATTTTCAATTTACAATTTTGTTTAGTATATATGTATATATATATATTTATATAGATATACATATAAATGTATATAGTGTATAGTTTTATATACTATTCATATGTATATATATATATATATATATATATGTATATATAAATATATATATTAATATTAGTAATGTGTATAGATTGGAATGTATATATGCAGAATATACTAAATAACTGAATAAATAACTGTCGTATTATCGCTACATTCAGAATACATGTACATATATATACATATAAATATATATGGTTTTATATATAAATATATATATAATGTCATGTTAGTCCTGTAGAAATTGGTCTTGTCGTGGCTATTAGTTGCGTTCAGATTGAAGATATAACACCTCATGAGCTGGCACTGGCTCAAATATATTCTGCCCTTTGTTGCCAATTAGAATTTTGACATACACATTACTATAAATGGGAGAGAGAAATGACATTTATTAGGTTTGATTAAAGTTCAGTGCTCGTAACAAGTGCCGCTTACCATAAAATACTTTCTTAATTTTGCTAATTATATTGTCTTATTTTGGTTTATTCCAGCAGAATGTCTGCAATATCCGCATCGTGCCCACCATTGCCTAACATTAGGTTATTTCTGCGATAAGATAGTATTGAAGAACGGTAAATAAAAGTTGTGAAGAGCGGGGCAAGAGGTTGCAAAATAAACTGCACAAGATCGAACCCGTTTAAACCAATTTATAAAATCAATATGAAACCGAAGCAGTCATCAGAGTTGACAGGCAACAAGTTTTTAGGCTGAATTTATGATTAAATTTCTGTTTGTTTCGTATGCAAATGTTGTTTACTAATAAAAGAAGAAAATAAGATAAATATTATTTGATAACGAGATTCTTTCTATTTAGCCTGAAATTTGAAAATGAACTAAACATTCCGGTTTATCTAAAAATAAAATGTTGAACATGGCAAACCGGAAGCGACGAAAATTTTAACAGAACTGGCACTATGTCACAAGAGATGGTTATTTGAATTGTTAATAATTTAAAAAAATCTATAGAATTTTATACATAAAATTTAGTTTGATTTGAATTTAATACAAATCTGGTTTCATTAATATATAGTGAACGTAATGAAACTTATATCTAGCGTACTTGTTACGAGTTATCAAGCCCTATGCATACATATATACAAATAAATATGTAAATACATATACAACTTACACAGTGCGCCGTAAGTGATCGAGCTCGTCCTGGAGTAGAGCATTCTTTTCGCCCAGTTTCGTGTGAAGCTTGACGCTGCGTGCATTGCTCTCCTCGAGCAACTTAATGACATGCTCCTGGTTATGCAGCTTCGTCTGCTTGGTACTGAGAGTTGAGCATAGATTCTGGAATTGTTCATTTGTTGATGCTAGCTCGTTGGATATCTGTGTGTAAAGAGGATGTTTAAAAGAGGAATTTTGCTGTAATCGGTATTTATATTTTGCCTGTGTAATGAGCGTATTTTTATCACTGGTTTGAGCCATAATTTCAATAATCTTGCGATTGCTCTCCTGTTCACGTTGCTTCATTTCTTGATCCAGATAATTGATGCGCTCACCGCGCACGGCCAGCATCTGACGATGATGTTCGTTCTGTTCCTCTAGCCGGCTGAGCTTGTGTTCCGCCTTGTTTAGCTCATCCTGCTTGTGTTCCAATTCCGCGCGCAGCAATTGCTCCAACTTTTCCTGCTCTGTCAGTCGTACCTGTTGACGATCCAGTTCTGCCTGCAGATCACTATCGCACGAGAAGAGATGTTACTAAAAAGAATATTAGATATTTATCTGTTTACCATATCTGTTCCGTGTCCGGCTCGTTACTCGTGGACTCCGACAGCATCGTCTTGCTCTGCTCCAGTTCGTGCAGCTGAGCCTTCTGCTCGGTAATGAGGTTCTCCTTCTCGGCTAGATCTTGCATAAGCTCATCCATTTTCTTTTTGTGTAATGAGCATTCGCTCTGTGCCTGATGCATTTGCGTCTCCAAGTTCTCGATGCGCTGCAATAGCTCGCTATTCGCTTGCTGAAAACAGACTATGCTGCTATCGTTTTCTTTGATGCGCTGCTGCAATATCTTATTGCTGTTGGCATTACTGATTATAAATTGGAGAAATTTATGTCTGCTTTCGAGATTTCAATGCTCATCGCTTACGATTTCTTTAGTTGTTTCATCGCGACTCGCAAGTCTTCAAGGGTACCTGCTTGATCCGTCAGCAAAATATTCTTTTCGGCCAGTTCTAAAGCGAGATCATTGTTGCGCTTCTGCGATGATTCGAGCACTTTTTTAAGCTCCTCTCGACTGTTGCGTATGTTCGCAATATCCAATTCCAATTTCGTATTGGTGGACTTTAGATTAGTGTTCAGCTTGCTTAGCTCGCACATCTGACGCGTTAGTATAGTGGTGTCCTCCTTGCTAGCCGCTTTACACATTTGCATCAGCTCATTGTCAACGGCAGCCAGCTTGTTATTCTACACATTTATCAAAACTGAGATTAGTTCAAGACAGCTCTATATAGACGTTACTTACCAGCACGGCGTCAAACTTGTTGTGTAGTTCCTCAAGACATACTGTCTCCATGTTGCTGCCATTCGACTGACACGATACGTACTGCTCGAAAATGAACGTAAAACCGTATTTGATTGCATCATGACACAGGTTTCTGAAATCATTCACCGATTGAGCAGCTAAGGAAGAGTTTACTTTGATTCAAGCTAATGAATTCGGTTAGTGAATCTCGATTGAAGCTCACGCAGGTTTTTGGGCAGAGCAAGCAAGTCGAAATCGTGCACGAGCACCCTGCAACTATCGTTGTGCACGATGGTAATCAGCTTGTAGGAATAACCATGGCTTTCTTCACGAAAGGTGTCCACTTTCCTCATAAACTCCGACTGCGCGTCTTCCAATTGCCTTTGAATGATCTCCAGAGGTTGTGGACACGGTATTGGCTCGATTCCTACTCGCTGTAATTGAGCGCATATTGATGTGTGGCTAAGACTTTTACCAAATTTCTTTTTTGTATGCGGCGTGGGTGCTTCCGAGAGCGTTCTCGTGTGCGGCGCAACTAAGAAGGATAAAGAAAGAGAGAGAGAGAGAGACAGAGAGAGACAGAGAGAGACAGTGCGTGGTGGCTATGAAAAATTAAATGAATTAGGGAAATTATGTGTGCTAACCCACCAGTGGCCCCATCTGCTGCAGACAATCGTAAGCGATTGATGCGCTGCTCTGTCAACTGATTCAAGCGCGGTCTGGTAAACTTCGTCTTCGTTTTGGTCGGGACATCGTCTGAGTCGGCCTCCGTGCGGCTAGATACTAAATTTGTTGCAGATGTGGCAGGTTCTACGCTAGGACCCAACAGCGACGATCGGGATTGCGTTGAAGCCAAAGGTTTACTGTCCGTGATATTATTATGACTACTATCGTTATTACTATTATTAGTAGTATTATTATTATTAATATTATCACTATTATTGTTATTATTATTGTTATTATTATTGTTATTATTATTGTTATTATTATTATTGTTATTATTATTATTGTTCTTATTTTTGGCCAGTCCGAGAGATGATCTTTTGGCAATTGGTATGCGTTTTATCGGTGGTTTGCTCTACAAGCAAAAAAAAAATAGAAAATTTTAATTTTGCTTATATTCAGCTTGCACTTACGGGCTGGCCCTTGGCTGTTTCATTCTTTTTAGATTCGGTTGCTTTAGCGGCTTCACTTCTCCCGTTTGTTTTCTGTGTTGCTGTAGAAAATATCAAAGTATGTTTATGAGTAACACAGTTGATGATATTCTCGCCTTACCACGTGATAAAAAATCGGAATTTTGCATATTGGCTATCAAGGCGATGCTCCTTAGGCTTCACTATTTAATACTGTTCCAAATAATCGACTGACTGCATAAGTCTGCAAAAATATAGAAATAAAAATATAAATAATTTCGAAATACGAAACGAAGTGGTGTACTGTTTGATGATGAAAAAATCAGATAGAATTGAAATATTTGAATTCATAACGCAGTTTACAATCAGTTGGGAAGCCTGCTTTGCCTACGAATATACAGATCAGGATTAACATATGTCCCTATACTTTGTATTCTAAAAGAATATAACGTTTAGCTATCTGCAATTGTTGTTAGATATTTAATAAAATAGAAAACTGAGATTGATTTTTATATTAGTCTTCCACGCCATTAGAAGCAGATCTTTATCAGCTTTTAAAATTAAACCACTATTTATATTATATTTAATATTTAATAAGCTGTAAATCTAGAATATCATATTAACTAAATATTAAAGCGAGCATATTAAATAAATATTTTTTATAAATGTAATAAATTTGATAGCCTCGAATCACTGTGCCAATTGCAAATGCCGCAATTCCTAAACTTCTGCACGGGTTTGTCTAGAACAGCGCGATAAAAACAAAAATGCAAACATAAACAAATGCGAGGCAGGAGCAAGACAAACGAGGGACGACAACAACAAGAGAAACGTTGCTCTTTGGCCACCCACTCAATGGAGCTCCGCCCCTCACGAGCTGCTGCTGCTGCAGCTCGTGAAAAATAATTGAAAATTGAGTCGTTGAAAGCAGTTCGTGCAATTTGCATTTCAGTTGTGTTTCGAGCGCCCGACGGAACAGACCTGAACGTGCATGTGAATGTAAAGTGAATACATTGTGAATAATATGTAAACCTAATCACAGTTGCTAGCTGACATGTTCTAATATTAAAATCAAATTTTATTTGTTGATAAATGCAAAACGTGTTGTCACATAATCTATTACAATTCACATCTATGTACATATATATTTGAATGTATATTTAGGATTTGTAATTGTACATGTAAGTTACCAAGTGGTTGGATTTAGAGAGGTTGTAGTGCCACAGCCGAAACCCTAAAAGTGATTTTAATCATACGTTTTTCTATTGCAATTGGTTTCCCTGCTACGCGCTGGGCTCGTTCTCTTTATTTTTGCAATTTTTCAATTGAGTTTAATCAGTGACGTAGCCGCTGTTGTAGCCCATCATTTATACCGAGCGGGATCCTCTCTTGCGCCCTACAAAGTGGTTGGGGTGGGTGCTTTTTTTTTAAACTAATAAACAGATTATAGTATAGATAAAAGTAATTTTTTCAAAAGTGCATATATAAATATGAAAGTGATCTATTTTTGTGGAGGTCTGAAATGTTCTGCAACTAAAGTTTTGAATGGATTTTACTGTTGAATAGGAAAAGTATTTACTCTGAAGGCTTCTAATTTTCAATGCTTGAAATATGACGATTAAGAAATATTTGTTTGCATTTCCCAACTATTAAAAGATTATATCTAAAAGTTTGTTCTTCCGAGAGATCTTCTTCTATATGTTATAACTCATATCTTGAGTGTAATAATATCTATTTAAGCCCAATATCCGCTTTTTGCTTCTTACAATCAATTATCATCTCTATTTAAGAATTTCAATTGAAACTGTATGAAATTTCAATACTTCAGTCATTTTCTATTGATTATTCTTGCAATGTCAAGAGCAATTGCAATTCATGGCGAATGTTTTCTGTCTGTGTGTCACTGACATTGGATACTAATGATTAGATGCGCAAGGCAATTAATGATCTAAACGAGCTATGGAAGCAGAAATAATTATTTCCGCATAAATAAAAAAAAACAGAAATTATAATGTGTAAAACCTAAATTTAGATTATTTAAACCAAATAATCATCCCGGAATTCTTCTCTAAGTAAGATCAGAAATGACCCTTAATATATATATATGTATGTATATATATACTATTTATCTGTAGAGTATACATTCGTAGTTATCCAAGAAATTGAAAGCTAATATACCCCTTTTTATAACTTTGCAAACAGATTATATATACAACAATTCCTCAGTTGACCAATGCACCTGAGCTAAATATAGCACACGTAATTAATGGCGTTTTAATTGTAGCCACCAAAAAACAGCGCAGAACGGAAGAGTCACAGAATCACAGAGAGGCAGAAAAAGTAATTTATAGAGATGAGAATTGTATGCATCATAATTATATTGGCAACCACCTGCTGCTTGCCACCCATCGAGGCGTGCAGTCGTGTGCCGCAGGGAGCCACCGCAGCGAAATCGCCAGTGGATGAGAATTTCGTTGTGTCTGTGGCGGGCCATGCACAGAGCTATGTGCCCGGCCAGAAATACAATGGTGAGCGGATTAATACCAATTCAAACTGCAAAAGTATTCTATTTATTTACTTTATCATAGTGACGCTGAGCGCCTATTCGGGTCTATCGTTTGTGAGCTTTATGCTCGCCCTGGAACTTGAATCGGGCGATTCTGTGAGTGATCCCAATGCTATGGGCGCCTTTGAGATAAGCGACTTGTCGGAGACACGGTTCAGTCCACGGTGTCCCAATGTCGTGGAAAACACAAATACAAATCTGAAAACACATGTCGAGGTCGTTTGGGCAGCTCCAACTTTGGCGGGTCAGGGCTGTGTGCTGATACGTGCGACAGTGATGCAGCATCGCGATGTTTGGTTCATGGATGATGGTTTGCTGACCAAACGCATGTGCGAGGAGGAAGTGGACGATATCAATACACAGCCCAGCATTGTGGATCCCTGCTGTGCCTGTGACGAGGCCAAATATGAGGTGAGTAGGAGGACTGCGAGATCTATTGAACAGTTAACAGGCATTACATATGATTAACTTTCCTAGCTAACCTTCGAGGGAAAATGGTCGCGGCACACACATCCCAAGGACTTTCCGGCCAATAGCTGGCGCACAAGATTCAGCGACATAATCGGCGCATCACACACTATCGATTACCGCTTCTGGCAGTATGGCGAGATGGCTAGCGAAGGCTTGCGCGAAGTAGCGGAACATGGCTCCACGCGCACGCTGGAAAGCGAGCTGAAGGATCAGAGCGAGCACATTCGAACAATTATCAAGGCGCGTGGCATTGCCTATCCAAATGTGACGGGCAAAACATTTGCTGTCTTTCGCGTCGACTCCAATCATCATTTGATTTCATTGGTTTCCATGGTTGATCCATCGCCCGATTGGATTGTGGGCGTGTCAGGACTAGAGCTGTGCTTGGCCAATTGCTCGTGGGTAGAGAACAAGGTTCACAACCTATATCCCTGGGATGCGGGCACCGACAGCGGTCCGTCCTACATGGTCAGTCAGTTGTCTTCTATGCCATGCTATATAATATTTAACTAATTAAGATATTTTCTTTTATAGTCTGCCGATCAGCCGCAAGTGCCACCCGATGTTGTCCGTCGCATCAAGTCCAACTTTCCCAATGATCCACGCTCTCCCTTCTATGATCCGACGGGCGCAGAAATGAAGCCCTTGGCTACTTTACACATAAACAGGCGTCGTCTTTATGAGAAGAATTGCGAAGCGCCTGATGGTAAGTTCGGTTTTCTTGTATTGCATCTGTATGTCGATATTGAATAATAGACATAAGCTAAGATATATCTCCGACTTCCGACCAGAGCACTCTAACTTCTTTTCTTTTCTATTCTCCTTAGCGGAGCAATTGCCAATGGAATGCGGCACAACCGCTTGGACACGTTGGGATGAATGTAGCACCAAATGTGGTGCAGGCAAACAGTACAGAACGCGCGAGTTTAGAAATCCAACGCTAGCCATGGTATGAGCTACTTCTACTTCTAAATAAACCAGACTCTCACACCTTTCAACACATATTTTTACAGCGTCACAGATGCAATAATCCGTTGCGTGAGGAGAAGAATTGCATGGGTCGCAAGTGCGCCACATTTAACGAGGAGGCGTCAGAGGGCGCACAACCCGAGGCTGAGCAACCAGGCACCGATCCCGAGTGCGGTCTATCAGAGTGGAGCGAATGGTCCTCTTGCACCGTGACTTGTGGCACAGGCGAGCTGGTACGCACCCGCCACTACCTCAACAGGCGGGCCAAGAAGAAGTGTCAGAAGGCAAGCAAGGCACGATTGCAGGAGACCAAAATCTGTGAGGCTATCGACTGTGGCGGCGACATAGGCAACGAGGCGGGCGGCGAGGGTGAACCGGAGGAAGCTCAAGCCGAAGGCGTTGGGGATGATGGCGAGGCGGGCTCTGCAGAGAAGCGTTCACTATTCCGCAACTTTCAGAGTTTCAGTCAGCGCAGCGAGGACTATATACCGCCAGTGTGTGGCGTATCAGCCTGGTCGGACTTCTCGCCATGCCTGGGACCATGTGGTGGCAGCGGTCAACGTCGTCGCATGCGCAAAGTATGGAATAACAATGAAATCTACGGCGTGCACGATCCCACGGATGATGGCACTGATCCGTGTCGTCACATTAAACTCATCGAAGAGGTCAACTGCACGAATCCCAGTTGCGATACGATTGTGCCCTCCTATTGCTACGATTCGCTACGCGTGAGCCACTGTCGAGACAGCGATGTGGCCAACTATTGGTACTACGATCACGTGAGTGATCAGTGCGCCATTTACTGGTCGGATCGCTGTGACACAAACCAGAACAAATTCAAATCGAAGGAAGAATGCGAGGAGACCTGTCGCCTGCCCAAACATAAGCAGGAACTGCAGCTCGAACGTCTTAGTTCAGAGAAGCCACAACCTGTGGATTGCATGGTCTCCGAGTGGATCGCACACAGCTGCAATGCCAGCTGTGGCGATGGCATACAGTTAAGGACACGTCGAGTGCTCCGCACACCCAAATACGGTGGCAAACAGTGTCCCAAGCATTTGGTGCGCATGGACCGCTGCTATCAGCGCTGCGATGACATGTATTCGGTGAGTGGAGCCTTTGGCGAACGACGACATATGCCCGCCAAGCTGCAGCCCCAGCTGGAGCCACGCGATGAATGCCGCTACTCCGAGTGGTCCGCCTGGACGCCCTGCACAGCGAGCTGTGGCGAAAACTCTGTCCGTCAGCGTACACGCACTCTCCTCAACACAGATCTGAGCTACAAGTGCAAGGACAGGGTACGCATGGAGAAGTGCGTCATGATGCCGTGCATGCTCAATAGTAACGACGACACCGACAAGTGGTGAACACGACAAGCTATTTCCTCTGAATACTCTATACCAAATGAATTTAGCTACAAGTATTAGCAGCTCCCAAGTTTGCATGTCGATTCAAGCAATGGCTATCCAACTAATTATGTACTCGTATTAATAAATATAAATATAACTATATAAATATAAATGTATTATTTGCATCTTCAGTTGAGTTGAATAGAAGAAGTAACAGTAAATCCCACTACAACAAAGTAGGACATCTCTCACAGTTTTAGAGCAAAGATAAAATTTGAAAGTCTCCCGAAATTCCAAAAAACTACAGGCAGAGAAACAAATTCTTTAACAAATAGTTGAACTACGTTCCATTAGCCCATATAGTTATTAATTTTACGGCACGTTTTCGATATAATATGATTTTCGCCATATGTTTGCCTGCTGCCTGCTGTTTGTTTATCATTGACCTACATAAATTGCTGGATAGCTAAGCTATAAAATATTTAGCTTCAGTTCTCGCAAAAGTTCAAAGAACCTACGCAAAATAAATTAATTGGCGCCCAAGCGATGCAAAAGCCACACAAATTGTTGACGGCTTATGGAAGAGCTCAACTCATAACAAATATATTTCAAATGACGAGCGAACCAATTAAGATGGTTTGAAACGTCGCGACGCAGTCTGAGATATATAATTGAAACGTTACGTCAACTAAACGAAACCAATTCGGACAGTTACCATTGAGCCGTCACAGCGATTAGAAGTGCTGCGAAATGTATCGAAGAATTCTTCTACTATTTATGCTGAGTCTGAGTTGGCTTAAATTCACTGCAGGCGCCTGCAGTCGCATACCGCAAGGGGCATCGGGAGAGCGTTCGGCAGTCGATGATAATTTTAAAATATTAATCGATGGCAACCCGACGACTTTCATACCCGATCATCAATACAATGGTGAGTTAGGAGAAGTAGCTAGAGCGGAAAAGATACATAAATAACATCTTCCACTTCTTAGTTTCCCTATCCTGTCCGATCAACCTGAAGTTCATTAGCTTTACGTTGATTGTTGAAAGCGAGGATCCCTCGTTAGCCTACAGCGGACAGGATATGACAGGACACTTTGAGCTGTTTGATAATGCAGAGACGCGTTTTAGCACTGGCTGCGAGAACATGATCGAGAGCACCAATACCAATGCCAAAACCCGCATCGACGTCTCGTGGATATCACCAAAGCAACCAGATAGTGGCTGCGTTCTGATCAGAGCAGGTGTGGTGCAGCACCGCGACGTGTGGTTCATCGATGATGGTTTCCTTACAAAACGCATCTGTCCGGAGGAAATAGATGAGCTCAATAGCCTAACGCCATCGCTGCAGAATTGCTGTGCCTGTGATGAGGCCAAGTATGAGGTATGAGTTCAACTCACTAAAAGTCTAAGATATTCTGATCTAAGGGTAATTTAGCTCTCTAATATTCCACTATTTGTGTATAGATAGTTCTGGAGCGCAAATGGGCCAGGAATACGCATGCCAAACTTTTTCCAGCGGAGGCTTGGCGCACACGTTTGGGCGAAATAATTGGCGCCTCGCATAGCTACAGATATCGCTATTGGGCGTATGGCGGACGGGCCAGTCAAGGCATGCGGGAAATGGCGGAGCATGGGTCCACGCGTACTTTGGAGCAGGAGATCAGAGATAACACACAGGTGGCAAAGTTTACACAGCTTTGATTATCATGTACCTGATTGTCTCAATTATCTCCCCATTTTCTAGAATGGCGAAGTTCGAACCATAATCAAAGCACCTGGCATCGGACATCGCCAGAATGTCTATGGCACAACCTTAGCGAATGCGCGCGTCGATCCACAGCATCATCAAATATCTTTGGCAGCCAAAATTGATCCATCTCCAGACTGGATAGTGGGAGTGGCTGGCTTGGAGCTGTGCTTAAGCAATTGTACTTGGCTGGAGCGTAAAGTATTGAATTTATATCCCTGGGACATAGGCACCGACTCGGGTCCTTCGTATATGGTGAGACAAGCTGAACTTCAGTTGAATCTAAGCTAAATTGATTTCTGTAAACAGTCACCCGATCAACCACAAGTGCCGCCAGATGTTATACGTCGCATTACCTCCTCGTATCCGAGCGATTATCGTTCGCCCTTCTTTGATGATTCAGGTGCACCAATGAAGCCGTTAGCCACGCTTTACGTGACCCGAAAGAAGTTATACATACGCGAGTGTGAGGAGGGTGAGGCTAGACAAATAGTTATAATTAAAAGCCATTCATAACCCATAGATGTTGATCTTCTTCTAGTGCCACAAGACGGTCCTTTGGAGTGCGCAACACATCCGTGGAACGAGTGGAGTAATTGCAGCATGCGATGTGGACCTGGCTATTCACAACGCTATCGCAGCTACAAGAATCCAGCACTCGCAGCCAGCTACAGCTGCGATAATCGCATGGAGGAAGTGCGTCAGTGTCAGGGGATGCAATGCGGTGCGGAGGATGAAGAACTGAGCCATAGTGAATTTAATGAAGATGGCAATGGTCCATCCACCATGGCCGAGTGTGAGATGGGCATGTGGAGTGACTGGTCGCCATGCTCAAAGACATGTGGGCGTGGCATATCGACACGCAGACGCGACTATCACAATCCCCAAGCAAGGTCACGCTGTCAGGCAGTTGTCCGAATGCCACTCGAGGAGACAAGGCAGTGCACGGGCACTGACTGTGGTGGCACAATAGCCGACAATGGTGACATAGACAGCCTACAACCAGAATCGGATCCGTTTGCAGAAACCAATGAAGCTGGCTTTGAAAATAATAGACCCGGTTTGAGCTTGAGTAACAACTACAACAGAAGACCAAACATGGATAGAAGCAATCCAGGCTGGAGTGGAAACACTTTGGCAACGCCCAAATATCCAGAGCAAGGGCAGAGTAATCGCCGACAGCCCTACGAAATGAAACGACCCACAGGCAGCAGCTATAATGAGCAGCGGGGCGATGGTTACAATGACTACAAACAGAACAACAGAGAAGATGGCGAGAATGACTACAAGCAGGATAACCGAGAAGATAGCTACAACGATTACAAACAGGATAGTCGAGCCAACTACAACAACAACAATTACGATTCACTATCCAGCAACAATTATAACAATGACTACAGTAATACCCTATACAGAGGTGGCTTCAGTACGCGTGCTCCATTTGCTCCACGCTATCCGGATCGGCAGAGCCAACAGGATACGGGCGGCAGCAATTACAATGTGATTCAGGACTATTGCTATGAGAAGCCCTTCGCATCTACGATACCCTGTCTGGCAAATCCGGTTATTGTGCGCAACTATTGGTTCTACGATCACGATGATCACCAGTGTAAAATCTTTACCACCGACAATTGCGACGAGAACAACAATCGCTTTCGCACACTGATGGCGTGCGAGGGCACCTGCCTGCTGCCCCAAATCAATTCCGTACGCACCGACGATCCTGAAGAGAATCCATATACAGATGATAACTCTTACGGAGCTGATACGTTCCAGACAAGCGGAGGTTTTAGAGGCGATGAAGGCTTTGGCCAGCCCATGTCACAGACAAGAAACAAATATAACAATGCCAGACGTGGCAGATATGGCAGTTAAGCCAATTAATAAAGTTTAAATCAAAAATAAATATTAAAGCAACATTTTCTTCGTTGAGAATGGAAATGCTTCTAAAAGGAAAGCTCAAATTTTTAATAAATGATTTTTCAGAGAAACTAAACGGAGATAAAAATCAAGTCATATGCTTGTCTTAGCTTATACATAAGTTTGCTAAAAAAATATCTTGAAAAGTACAGTCCCATTATACACAAAAAAGTAATCTTAGAAAGCCTCTGGCTTAGTCATTTTCAACAGATCTATATCTAATTTGACATAGTCAAAGAATTAATATTTAATATATTCCACATGTTCGTACTTATCTAACGTTGCCGATGAATCGAATTAGATGGTCAATAATAATAATATGTTCTTTCATCTGTTTTGTACTTTAAGTACTTCACATAGCCACAGAAAACTTATGTTCTCCATTTATACAAACATTTTCTAAAGTCTTAAAGCCACTGCTCTCTATTTATTGTCCATCTACATTATTTTCTTTACACTCTCATATAATTGCCTCTTACAGACTGTAACTTTCTGTTAAGAGCTCAAGTTCTCTTAAATTTCAATATGAATTCAACTCTCTATGTAGTTTGTTTTTCCGGCTTTTGTGGGCAGTGTCTGCTGATAAGTCAAGTTTTTGTATTTGTATCAGTGGGTCAGAAAAATAAAGTTCTCTTGCCGGGCAGAGCTTATCAGCATCTCCCAACAGTTGGCTTTTTGCGAACCCACAGCCAGCACCGAAAAAAAAAAATGTTTAACGCTCAGTTTTAAACAGTAGCTCAAGACGACGAGTCAGACTTTTGGGATTTACAGAATGTGGCATTTGTTAATGGTGTACGTGCTGTTGCCCTACTCTAGCTGGGCATTGATCTGCACACGTCATCCGTCCAATACGCATACGCCTAAATCTCCGGTGGATGAGAACTATGTGATAAGCATTACGGGCAATCCGGAAACCTATATACTCGGACAGGAGTACAACGGTGAGCGCGTGAGTTCATTGACCTTGCGCTTGAACTTCAAAAGTCTGTTTCCGATTGCTCTCAAATTGTTCAAGTGTGTAAAAAAAAACAAAACTGCTTAAGAGTAATCGACGGAAAGATACCCTGTACTCGAACATCCTAACTGCATTCATATTTACTTAATGAATTGCGAATTCTAATCAGAATCTGTCTCGGACATACACTTCCATAAGTTTACCATGCCCCTTGCATTGACTTTTTTCTACTCAATGTCTAAGTATACGAAACAAAATGAAGCGTAATCTATGTGCAGATACTCTGTAGTCAGCTTTATTCTATATTTGTATTCGCATTTAATAAGTAATTGAAAAATTCTAATCGCAATTTCCGCAACTTCATTATACTTCTATCGTTCTGTGTGTACAGGGTATACAAAAAAAGAAAACAAAAACAAACGTTTCGCAATACTTGCGCATTGCTTTGTAAACAAAATAGAGGCATTCGCTTCTTTCTTATCAGGATATTGCGAATTTAAAAGGTCTCACGATTTTCAAGGTCGGTTTCTCCGATTAGTGCCGTCTATATACAAAATGTGATTTGTTATTTCATTGGCTTTTTTCGACAGTTTCGCTGAATGCATTCAATGGACATCGCTTTATTAGCTATATACTGGCGCTGGAGAATGAGAACGGCGACTTCAGCTATATAAACGATCTGGGTCGGTTTGAGCTAAGCAATTTGATTGAGACACGTTTCAATCCCAACTGCATTAACATGGTGGAGAACACGAATACCAATCCCAAAACCCATATGCATTTGACGTGGATAGCGCCCAGTGAGCCGGGCAACGGTTGCATATTGATACGTGCCACAGTGTTGCAGCATCGTGACGTTTGGCACATGGACGATGGCGGATTGACGCGTCGCATATGCGAGGAAGTTGTCGACGATGTGGAAAGTCAACCTACTGGCATTGCCTTAAACAATCCATGCTGCGCCTGCGACGAGGCAAGATATGAGGTGAGAAAATCGAGTGAGCAAGCCAAGTGGATAGAAGAAATCTAGTGAAGTAACTAAAGGAGTAAGCTAGTGGTTGTCTGGAATTAATCGTGTTAGCTACTATGACACATGTAGTTTTTTAGTTAACAATCAGACAGGCGAAAGAAGTTCATACATTTATAGGGCTAGAAGTTTTTTTTATATTCCTATACATCAGTGATGAGGTTAGACTAGAACTTTTCCATATGCATATATAAAATTCTTCCTTGTGTAACTTCAGTAAATTACTTTTAAATTTATAGCTTACCCAATCAAACAACTCCTTTTCTAGCTGACATTCGAAGGCGTCTGGTCACGTAATTTGCATCCGAGGAATTTTCCAGCGCGTGGTTGGGAGACACGCTTCTGTGAGCTGGTGGGTGCCGCACATAGCTCCGATTATCGCTTTTGGGAGTCCGGTGAATTAGCTAGCGAAGGAGTCAAGCAATATGCCGAGCACTGCACTTCCCGCCTGCTGGAGCGTGAATTTAGCATAAACTTTCGAGTGAGTCTGACAAATTCCTGAAAAGTATTCAATTAAGCAAGTTTCATTTGTAGGATCAAAAGATACGCACCATAATTAAAGCTCGTGGCCCCGCCTTTCCCAATCTAAATAGTAAAACGATGGCATCGGTGCGTGTAGATCCAGTTCATCACATGATATCGTTTGCCTCCAAAATTGAGCCCTCGCCTGATTGGATAGTGGGCGTAAGTGGGCTAGAATTATGCCTACGCAACTGCACGTGGATGGATTCAAAGGTGATCAATTTATATCCATGGGATATGGGCACCGATGCAGGACCCAGTTATACGGTACGTAAAAGAAGGTGTGAAATATAAATATTGATTTGTTTCGTCCATCTTCCAGTCACCCGATCAGCCACAGGTACCGCCAGATGTTATTAGACGCATACGTTCCGACTTTCCCAACGATCCGCGTTCACCTTTCTACGATGAGTCGGGTGCGCCAATGAAGCCCATGGCCATATTAACAGTAAGACGTCAACGCATCTACGAGCGACGCTGTGCGGATGAAGACTGTAAGTAATATTGGATTTTTAGTATATTCAAATAAATAAAATGTATATTGACTAACTAACTTAGCTAACAATGATGCGGATGTGCCGCGTGAATGTCTAACGCATCCGTGGTCCAGTTGGAGCGATTGCTCTACCAAATGTGGCGAGGGCATGCAGTATAGAAGACGAGTCTACAAGCAGCCACAGCTAGCCAGGATTTACAATTGCAATGTGCCGCAGTATGAGGAGCGTGCATGCGACGGCCAGGACTGTGGTCTAAATGGCGATCCAATGCGACATATCGAAGATGACCATGATGAATTCAACATGGGTCCGCAGCATCAGCAGCAGGGAAATGCATATCAGAGACGCGCTGAATGCCAACTATCTGGTTGGAGTGACTGGAGTTCATGCAGCGTCACTTGTGGAGAGGGCTATCAGTTGCGGCAACGGCAATATTTAAATCCCAGTGCCGAGCTGAAATGCCAGAGTGTGCGCCGGCTAGAGCTGCAGGAAATGCGACCTTGTGCGGGTCGAGCTTGTATGGGTAACTTAAATGGAGGTGACATTGAAGCGCCGTATGACGAGCGAGATCCACAGCCAGAGCAAGAACAAGAGCAGGAGAATCAATTTGAGCTGGAAACCTTCAGCAACAATTTGAATAGAGATTACGATGCTGAGCAAACGGATGACGGTCGTAGATTAGGCGGTTTTGATGTAGGCAATTTGAAAGGCAGCGAAGGGAGAATGAATTATGGACAAACACCACGACTGGAGGACGTGGAACGCGCGCCTTGGAACCGTAGACGACCCAGCGACAACTACAGAGAGAATGAGCAGCGAGCACGTTATGGTAACAGAGAGATGAGTGAAACTCAAGTCCCTGCAATGCAGGAAAAAGATGATCAGCAGAGCAAGCCCTGGAACAGAATGAACAACAACAACTACAATAGAAACTTGAATCACGAAAATGTTGAAGGCGAGGCGGATGACAATGCCAACCTGGCCAAGCGCTGCTTTCAAATGTTGCGAACCAATCAGCCACGCTGCAGAAATCAGACGATTGTTGGGCATTTTTGGTTCTACAATTTCTGTGTGGATGAGTGCATGTTATTTGCGGCGGATCCTTGCGATCGTAATGTAAATAAGTTCAGCAGATGGGAGGAATGTGAAGAGTGCCGTCGTTCCGAGTTTCAGCATCTGCAAGTGCAGCGGTCCATCTCACATGAGTGCGAAATTATTTTAGCCTCGCAGAGAGCGCAGCAAAGAAACCGCGAAGAACAGCGCAACAGCTACCCTAACAGCAGAAGGCGAAATAATGCCAATCGGCTATGGGGATAAGTGTGACATTTTAGTCTAAGATAATTTTAATTAGTTTCAGCCTTTTGAACTTTATTTTCCTTAGTTTAATAAACAAATAATCAAAAATGTTCATCCTTATTATTATGAACTACCGTTATAGTTGACAACATGAATAGTTATCGCGCCCAAATTCGATGACAATACGAATGTACTCGATACTTACTCATATACGGCTGAATGTGTAAAAATGAAAATATTATTATATTATTTTTGTAGTTTCTACATTTAATTAAGTGTTTGCGTGCAGATATTGAAATGATTGATAGAAATACAATAATACAAAAATGAATTATTTTTATAACCCACAGACGCGATAGTGATAAGTTTTGCCATGTATTGGCAACTCTGCCAGTATTGAACAGTAAAATTTCGGAAACAGAGTTTAATTAGCGAAAAAAAAATACAAAAATGCAACAAAATCGTTTAAGTGTTATACGTAGTTTGTTAGCGTTCCGTTCGCTAACGCTGCAGATACCTAAATATCCAAGTGCAATTGATGCTTCTCCCAGGCCACAGCAATTAACATTTCATCGATGTCTTACACAAGCAATAACAACAAAAACAAAAACTGATGAACAAAAAGCAAATAAACTAAAGCAAAAAATAACGCTTATTGGACAGAATGAAGCCATTAGCATTACCACTTTGGAGGAGGCCCAAAAGTTGGCCAAGCGGCGTGATTTGCATTTGCTGCGTTTACAACAGCCGGACGCAAAAACAGGACGAGTGATGTTCAAGTAGGTGTAGTGGATGTAACACATACCCTATACTTAATACTCTATTGTCTCTATATAGATTAGTCACATCTGCTGAAATGTTAGCTGATGAGGCTCTTGGCAAAAGTGCTGCCAAATCAACCGATAAACAGGGCCCCAAAAAGTCGGAAAAATCCTTAACCATTGGCGCTCGAATGGCTGACCATGATTTGTCTTCCAGGCTGAAGAATATAATCAAATGGTTGAACAAACGACACGAGGTGCGCATTCTCATCCAGGGAAATGTGAATGGTGCCGATGAAGGCAATGCTGAACGCATTGTCAAGTCAATTGAGACAACCATCAAGGAGCCACAAGTCATTGGCAAAATTGTTCAAAAGCGCCAAAAGGGCGGCTTCATCAAATTTAATATAATTCCAATAGCAGCTGCAACGGAAACGGAAGCTTCCACAGTGAAACAATTGTGACAACCAATGGGCCTATTCACGCCCATCCTAACAGATAAACCATTAATTGTGTTGTCTCCACTACTCGGTTATCTGGACACAGCCCAGACAAGGCATAACTACTCAACCAGCCGGAACCAAGATGAAAACGAACCAGAGCCTACAAAATCAATGGTAGTTGGCGTTGCCTCAATCTTATTCATGTTCACCTTAAAATACGTGTTTTGGCTACGCACGTTATATAGCGGCGACCGAAGCAGTGATAGTGATGAAAGTTGATATAAATTAAAATAATTACTAAAAATAAGTCTGATTCTGTAAACTGTTAATAGAAGTCTGTCTGCGGAACGTCATTTTTCTTTTCATGATTGCCTTTATCATTTATTTAAACAAATATATTTATATTCAAAAAAGAATGCTGTTTTTACCATGATATATATATTTAATATGCTATATTACATTCTATATTATTTATAAACAAGGTTTTGAGCAGAAGCTTCCTGATGTCAACTTGTTCCTTTGATATGGATCGATAAAGGTCTTCCTCTATTTTCATTTATCATTTGCTTAATTTTTATTTTTTGCAAAGCTAAATAAAACTCTATTCATACATTTCTTTAAATATGTTTTATTTCTTTACTTTATTTATAAGCACTTCATAATATAGTGCATTCGATTTTTTCATATACATGTAATATTTAATTTTTTGTTTTATTAATTTTCTTTCTATTTATTTTCGAGGTTATATTTTTGTATTTGATTATGGAACATAAATAAATTTTAAATATTTATATGAATATATATATATATATATGTGTAAAAAATGGAATTTGTTTAAAGCAGACATTGCACGTAAGAAAGAGCTAATTACAATAATAAACAAAATATAAAGCTTGTTTGGTTGGTCATTAAAAAATAAATAAATTTGGATGTTTATCAAGTGGAATAATTATTGATTTTTTATTTTAGAAATACAATGTTTAAAAGAAGTGCTAGGCAGGCAGAGTTAAATCTGCAAACAAGTTTTAAATGGACTTTTCGACATTAATTCAATCAGGTATTGAGATTATATAACATAGATAAATAAATAGAAACTAAGACAAAACATATAAATTACTTAGACAAAGTTTTACAAATACGGCACAAGGAACTTTTGCTATTTAAAAATAAAAACTCTAAATAAAGATTTGTTGACAAAAGCAATTGGAAAAGCAGTTTAAAAAGTTAGACTGATAAAACTTCATATTCCGCGGACTAACTGATAAATCAGCTTTAAGTTATTGTTTTTAAATTAAAATTCTTTTAAGACATTGACATTTCGAATTTGAAGATTTTGTTTTGTTTTTGGAATGAATAAGAAACTAAATAAATAAACTACAGTAAATGCAAAAGCGTGTTGATTTTTTGGATAAGCTACGTTCTTGTTGCTGTTGTTTCTGTTTTTTTTTTTTCATTTTCATTGTATTTGTTGTTGCTGGTTCCACTTACTATTATAATAGTTTTAGACGCGCTGTATTTCAAAGAGCTTGACCTCCGTATCATACCAAATGGCCGGTTCCACATTCCGCAAGTAGATGACGCCCCAAATGTAGGTGCGAAACCAGGCCGTAGTTCCAGAATTCGCTTGATATTTGCGTATCAGAATGGGATGCGGCACAGGCAGCAGACCCACCAAAGTGCCATGCTGCAAGAACTTCAGTATTTCTGATTCGTCAGTAAGGCCCTTGTCAATGCAAATCTTTTCCACCTGCGGCACAAGCACCTGCAGCAAACGCATTATCGTTTGCAACGGCAGCTTTGAACGCCACGAGACAATCCATTCGGGTGTGGGCGTCCACCGATCGTTGTCAGCCGGCACCATGCGTATGCTGGCTCGATGTGCTACCGATAGGCGCGTCTGTTCCAGCGTAGGGGATGTGGATTTGGCGGGCGACAGGTCGTTGGCTTTGTCATTGGGATGCGGATGTTCGCTTTCAGTCATTTGACCAATGTTTGGAGTGTCCAGCAACGATGTTTTCAGTGTGCCCGGCTCGGCAGGCTGTGCTACCGGTGCTGGAGCGTCCAACTGTGTGTCCCCCAGCTGTGAACGTTCATGCGATTCCGTTTCCGATTCGAGATCCTCTTCGGCAGTACCAGAAGCAGCAGCAGCAGCCGCAGCAGCAGCAGTCTTCTTGTCCGCTACAACATCTTCAACATCTTCGTCCTCCTCTTCATCCTCCTCGTCAATATAATCGTCTTCGGGTGCCTGAGCCGACGGCAGTTCCTGGCTGGTCATTGCTGTTGCCTGTTTCCTCTGTGGCACGCGTGGCAAATTAAATTTGCCACCCGTTTTTCGCCCACTCAGACACTTGGCTATGCCCGCCATGTCTGTGGGCAAATTGGCCATGGCATGAAAGACATGACGTTTGCGTATGATCGTATAAACTAAATTCGAATTTCCATCAAATTGATACTGTATTATGTTGTTGAAGATCTCCAGCAAAAAGAAGACCAAGTGGTGATTGCTTGGCGCCGAGAGCAGAAACCATGGCGTACTAAAAGCTTCCAGCAAATGCAATAGCTTTACACTGGCCACCATCGAAAGGGTTTTCAGATAAGGTGAAACATTCACCAAGATCGTCAACAAGCAATCAAACAATGGCTGCAAGCGCTGATGACCTGTGGCTATAATCTTGTGAAACACTGTGATAAGCAGATCCGCATGGGTGCCAGTAAAGACCGGTATGTCCATGGGCACCGTGGCCGAGTAGGCCTTGTTCAAGCGTACGCCAAAGTTACGCTCCCCTGAGCAAAGATAAAATATATTTAATTTTGTTACATATACTCTCTAAGTACATTTAAGTCTTACCCGATAGCAACAGCAGTATAAAGACGCCTATGTGCATGAGACCAACGCGTGATTGATCCGCACGCGAATAATTCAAATGATATAATATAGGTATGAGTATATCGAGCACATCCGAGCTCTTTAGTACAAAGTACAAAAACTTTTTGTTGTAGTCGCAGATCTTCCAGAACAGGATAAGTAGCTCTTGGTGGCAATGCAGGCGTTTCGTTGAATTTGGTAAATAGTTTTGGACCAGCGGATTGTTCAGCAGTCGCGTTATGCCACGCAGCACAAAATGGAAATCCTCGTCGCGATGCACGCGGGATAAATAGTTGATAAATAGATTATCACCACAGCCGCCCTCGTCGTAGGGCGTGACCAGCACGCCTCCAGCATGCGCCAATTGATGTTGTTGCTGCTGTTGTTGTTGCAGCTGTTGGTGCTGCACGACCATGTCGTGATCTAGCGTGACTATTAGCAGCTGCAGACAGGCCTCCACCAGCGGTTCGGTCGTATCAGCGAATATCAAATGATTGTAGGGTACACCAAAGCCGACTGGATCATAGGAGCAAACAGTATTTAAGAAGGACGTAAACAGAGGCAACGCATGTCTGTTGTCTGCGGACGTAAAGTAGGCAATCCACTTGTTGGGCTCCTCAGATTGCTGAGGTGTACGATACATAGGCTCCGAGAAGCAGGTTAGCAGCAGCTTCAAGAGCTCCGTCCGCCTGCGTTCCATGTGCGCATTGCGTGGTGGGGATTGCGCAAATCCAACTCCGGCCTCCCAAATGTATTCGCAGCTATCGATATTGGCCAGCTCCTCGGCCTTCTCTGGCCCCGCGCGCCTTGTTGCCGTCACCGTGAAATCTGGGCAAAACAATAAATCACATATGGCATTGATAAGAGATTGGGCCAGAGGCACAGTTTGACCATGATTCGCCTGCTCCTGGGCGGGCAGATTGCTCCAAAAGAAATCACGCCACTTATCATCCTCGAAGATGTAAGGCAACAGCCGTACGAGTAGTCTTACACAGTTTAGAACGCATTGCTGCTCCGCCTGGGTGCGACAGCTGCTGTCGACAGCCTGTGCCAACTTTTCCACAGCCTTGTAACATAGCGTAGCTAAATTTGCGGGATTATCGTTTCTAATTTGACGTATTTCACTTGCTGTGACCAGTGCAAAGACATCCTCTAGTGTTGTTTGATGCGCCTGCCAGAATTGATCCCAGAATTGGTCATCGTTGTTGTCAATCTTTTGATTCTTCTGCGTCAGCTGTACGATTGCTTTGCGAAAGTTTAGTTTTGAATCAGTGTTTCCCATATTGTGTGGTTGTTAGTGTGTTAAAACGTCTTTGTTGCAGCTACTCTGTTTGCTATTGCCTCAAGCAAAGTGAATACAATTGCAGTGTTGGGGTTTTACATAAATTTAGCTTCGTTTTCAATAAGAAAATTAAGAAATTCGCCTACGCACAACTAAGAAAATAGAGTAGTGAGTGTGTTGTTGTTGTTGGTTGCCAGCAGAGGTGTCATAGGGTATCGATATGATCTGCTATCGAACTCCAACAAGTCTGGCAGCGCTCGCTTCATAATCGTTGCCACAGACAAATAATTATATTTAGCTCGATGCGGAGAAAGTAAAATGTATATTAAATTGAATTTAATCATGTAAATTTTTGAAATTCTTTGCCTAAGACCCGTTAAGATACAATCACTTTAAAATTGCTACATCGCTAGCAGTTTGCTATAAATGGGCAATCGGTAACTCATTTAGATAAGCAAAAAACAGCTGGCAAACAACTATCGATATTTTTCGCAACATTTATTGTTTTTCGTGCAAGCGAGTCCGGCAATTTGTTTAAATGTAGATCCAATTGGTTTAAAAACCTCTGAAATAGAATGGGCTATGATGAACGCAGCGATGGCAGCAGCTCTAGCGATGCACAGGATTGTTTTCAGCGCAGCATGTCAACGAAAATGGGCACACAGCAGGTCACAATGCCTAAGCATATTCCCTTTCCGGAGCACGCAACCACATCCGAATGGCTAAGTGAGCTTATTATGTGCGCCTTTACGATGGGTGCTGCTATTGTACAATTCATAAACATTTACCGCACCAACTGGTGGTTGCCTCAGTTCCAAGCACGTCACATGGTGGTAAGTAGTAATTGTATGGCAACAGAAATCAGGATAAATATTTTGTTCTATTTGCAGAACATTGAACTAATCGATCCGTATTTACGTTATCTTATACTCATATTAAATACGCGAAGATTTCTGTATTGCATGCTGTTGGCCAAATGGAAGAACAATGAGTGCCGCATTGTCCGCTTGAGCATTAAATATGGGTTCGGTGGGGTCGTTCAGCTGGGTCTATGCTATTGCGCTTTCAGGCTCTATCAGACGCACACCTACATGTTGCTCTTCTATTTAAGTTATCCGTAAGTAATTGAATAATTAATCTCTCTTCTACTACAGATTTGTTAATCTTTTAGTGTGGTGGTATATCTCATCATCTTTGGCTTTCAATTGGAACCGTTTCTGCGCACTCGATTCGAGGTACCCGGCGTTTATATCAATGATCTGCCCGTTCACAGCTGCACTACGAATGCGGCTCAAATCCGCGATGAAATTGAAACGCTGCGTCATGATTTCAACAAACGCTTCAAGCAATTGATTTTCACCTGCATGCTGAATGCCTATCTCGTGCTTATACCCTGTCTTTTGTCGCTGAGTGTGCAGTATAATGTGATGCGTGCGGCACAGCATTGCATTATCGTTTGTTTGGGTGCCTTTAGCCTGTCAGCTGTCTTTCAATATCCGGCCAAGTACAGCGATACGCTGCATCGCGCCACTTTGCACTTGGGAAGCTGGCAGCGTATGGATCGCGATCCACAAGCAGCGCCCTCGCAGCTAATTGTGGCAGCTAACGCACAGAGCTGGTCAAAGTATACTGTCTACGGGCATGGTACGGTGGTAAAACACAATGGAGCGCTCTATCGGAGTCACGGCCTGGTCACTGTTGCCACGCCCGGCAATGCCAGTCATCTCCGTTTCTATGTAAGTAAAACTCTTCATATATTTCGTATTCAGACTCTTATCTGATTTTCTATCTATTCACAGAAACTGTTCCATAATCCTACTGTCATTTACTCCACACTAGCTACTCTGCAGGCAGCAGTGCTCCTAGTGGAGATTGCATCACTTAGCGCTGCCAGCATTGAATGGCACTTTGTGCTATCCATTAGCTTTGTAGCATTTACTAGCATGGTTGCTTTCTTTAAGCTAGTACGAGATTATCTGATTACCAAGCATTTGTACAAAGCAGAGTGCTCCACCATTTACAACTAAGTTAGCTAAGAGCGGACTATGCCAAAATTTAACATACGAATGGCAAATCATTCGAATGGATGCAAGTTTTTATATCTATGCAACAGCTAAAAATGACTAATTTAAGATCAAATTGCAGATCTTGTATCTTAAGCCAATGATAAATATAAAATTGAATAGCAGATAATATAGATTACATCTAACGTTCTTTAAATACAAAATATAGTAACTAACTATTCTAATTATCTATAAAAAAAAAACTCAATTATATCGACTTACTGATTCAAAGAATATTAATACACAGAATTGAATTGATTTTTTATTTATACGGTGAAAAGCAAATCGAATCGATCGTAAATTTCTCACCTGTACCCTATACCCCGTATTGCAAATATCCCAAAAAGAGTATATTTGGGCAGAAAGAAGAAACATCATAAATGTTAGTTACCCAAATCTGTTATCTTTTATATATCAATTAGAATATAGCTTATACCTAAAAAACTATTTAATAGCTTTCATCGGTCAATTATAATCTAATTTAGGCTCTTCTAGTAACGCTCTTATGCTCACCGTAAACCCAGGAGCTACCTTGTTTGTGGTCGCGCACATTGATGCCATGTTCTTGCAGAAGATTACGCAGCCTATCACATAGTTCGAGTAGTTCTAATTTCTTCACATTTGTAGCTTCAGCTGCCTGTTCTCGCAGTTGGCTTCGAATCGCCAGCAGATCAGCAACTAGCAAATTTATATCCACTTGGGATGAGTTATTCGCTTGTTGCTGTTGTTGCTGAGGAATCGCTGAATCGGCTAGCGAACTGATGCCAAAGTTAAGCATGGATGTGCCTATGAAATTGCCTGCCGCCAGCAGCAAATCTAGACAGTGCGCGGGCTCCTGTTCTGCATCTGCTTGTTGATCATTGATGCAGCGACTGATGCTGCTCATCTGATCCATTAAGACGCCGATGGCACGTGATGTATCAAAATCATCGCGCAGACTATTATCAAACTCCTGTACCATATGATTTAGCTGTGCCTGCAGTGCGCCCTTGTCCAGAAATTTGGGTGCCTTCTGGAATTGCATATAAGCGTTAAGATCTGCATGGAAATTCCTGAACTTCTTTAACGTTTGACGCGCAGTCAACATTAGTTGCTCGCTGTAAGGCATTGCATTATTATAATTGGACAGGAGGCAGGCCATGCGAAACTCATCCGCCGTATAGTTCTTCAGCATTTCATCTACGGTAATTGTATTTCCCAACGACTTGGACATCTTTTGTTGATCACCCACCAAATGGAGTTGGCCAGTGTGTACCCAATAGTTGACCCATTGACTCTTTTTGTAGTGTGCACAGCATTGAGCTTCCTCGTTCTCATGATGGGGAAACCGCAAATCGAGCCCGCCCGCATGGAAATCCAATTCATCACCAAAAAACATGCCAGCTATTGCGCTGCATTCTATATGCCAGCCTGGACGTCCTTCGCCACCCCATTTCGAGCTCCAGCTGGGTTCGTGCTGTGTTTTTTTCGCCTTCCAGAGCGCAAAATCTGCAGCATTTCGTTTCTCTTGCTCGTTCTCTTGTAGGTTCCGTTCGTCTTTGCTGATGTTTTGCAATTTTCCATAGTTCTGACATTTACTTATGTCAAAATAAACAGATTTATCCTCAGTTACGTATGCCTGCTGGTTTTCGATAAGTTGCTCTATAAAGCGCTGGATCACAGGTATATTGGCCGACACATGCGCTCGCATATTGGGAGGCTTTACATTCAATCGCAACATATCCTCCTTGAATTCCGCATCATAACCCCGAGCCAGCTTCTGCCAATTGCGTCCCGTTTCCTTGCTACGGTTGATAATCTTGTCGTCCACATCGGTGATGTTCATGGCTGTTATTAAATTGTATTTAAAGTAGTCTCGCAGTATGCGCTGTATTATGTCCACCTTTACATAGGTGCTCGCGTGTCCCACATGCGTTTTATCATAGACTGTTGGCCCACATGTGTACCAGGTAACCATATGTGGATTGCGCAGCACCAATGGCACTTTGCCACGCACTCTGTGATTGTAAATGTTTATGCCGGTGTACTCGCCGCATGGTCTTTGCCAACTGTTGGCAAATGCTTTTGGCGGCTTGGTAGAGCTGTTGCTGTGAATCGAACGCCGAAATTGTTGCGAATTGAGAGCCCTTTGGCATTCTTCTAAGCGATAACTACTAAAAGAGAACATCAGCGATATTCGTGAGTATACGATCACTTATTTTCTTGCGTACTTACAGTTTTAACATATTTCTAAGTGACTGACAATAATTTTAAAAATTTGTCTAAAATTTTTTGTTTTGATTTTTAAGCAACAGCTGATTGACGATTGTGCAAGTGTTACAATCAAACTGACATATGTACATGTTGACGTAGCGATTATTGTTATCGATATCTGTTAATTTGTTAGCGCGAATCGTCCCTGGTTTTCAAAAGTGGGTATGTTAAATTGTTAATACAGCTATGAATGCATTTTTTCTATTACTTGAATAACAAGCAAGAAAATAAAATGTTACTAGTAACCAAGACACAAACCAGCTCAAAAGCTTTAGGCAGTTTCTTAAGGCAACGAGCTTTTTTCATGTGCGTAAATAACCTTTACATTGAACGTACTAAAGTCCTAACAACATAAGTCGACACTAGATACCCTCTTAAGACTAAGACTAAAATTTGCAGAAGCTTTTTAGAATTAATACCAGATAGCTTTAAAAATTTTAATTAAAAATAATAATATAATTTATAGCACACTAAATATTTCAAACTATTAAACCTCAGCCACAATATCAGCCATTTTTAATATTCATTGTATTCTATATAAGATTGTGTCTTTGAATTTATGATACAGCGTTTTTATGGCTTAATTAAGATGTTTTAAAATATACATTTCTTATAACTGTTTAGGAAAGGTTCCCTTAATTGTAGTTGTTGTTTGTTTGTTTTGTCGCTTTGTATGATGTGCTAAATCAATATAACTAAGTAAAGTGTGATAATCAGGCGCAACCGACTGCATAATACTCGTCTACAATTCAAAAATTAATTACAAAACATATGTTTTGTCGCGCACTAACGGGCGGACCATGCAATTAATAGGTCTATTTATAGAAGATAACAATAACAAAAATCGATCAACAAAACTGGATGTTCCAAGTTTCAAAACTAATAAAACTATAGCTGGTTTTTGTCGATTAGTAACGCTTCAAGAATATATATGTTTATCATGCTTAGTCTACCTTAAGAGCATGTCCATATTAACTGAAATATGTAATAATTATTTACTAGCTATAAACCTTAAAGTTTTGTGTCGCTGGTTTACTTGGCTTGGCTTACAGACAGACGAATAAACGTGGCAGTAAGCCAATCGACTCTCTTTTCATTTTGTGAACGAGCGTGAAAAAGCATTGTTTAGCAAATGGCAGAAATCATACGCACCATGGTCAGAACGTTTGCCAAAAACTTTCTTCAATGCGTAAGCAAAAAATACGAGCATTGAGGTCAAGGATATTTCATGCCACAAGCAGGTGAGGAATCGGAAAAGAAAAGTAGCGTAGTATTTTTGGTAACTAAATTAAATGTGACTTAGGCATTCAGTGTGACCCGACTGGCTGAATGGCTTGTTGGCCGACTGGCTGAAAAGGAGGTTAAGTTAAATTGCAAGCAAATTAAAAGGGAGTTAGAATAGCGGCCTGGAATTCCCCTTTTGAAAATTACGTATACATAACTATATTCATATATGGAGCGCTCTTGTGCCGGTAATTGGATATTTCACAGATTTGGGCTTGGTCTATTGTTCGCTTCTCGGCAATTGATATTAATTTATTGGCTGTGCTTTTTAAATCGTCATCGCGTGAAAACATTTGTGCGCCCAGAAATTAGCATGAATAAGCTATACAGCTTGTTGCTGTTGCAGTTGCTGTTGCTGCTGCTTTGCCAGTTGCTTTGCTGTTGCTTGTGTTGGACTGCACCCAGTACAAGGTGCAGTTCCGAATAATAGAAATTAGATTGAAAGCCTGGCCTGGCCTGGCTTGGCTTGGCTTGGCTTGCCAAAATATGATTCTGGGTTTGGTATCCTGCTGATTAAGGTCAGCAAAGCGATTACATTGACTCAAGCAAGGAAACCCAGCCCAACC
The DNA here is from genome assembly GCA_035045945.1 of Drosophila anceps. Taxonomy (NCBI): domain Eukaryota; kingdom Metazoa; phylum Arthropoda; class Insecta; order Diptera; family Drosophilidae; genus Drosophila; species Drosophila anceps. The sequence continues at coordinate 8,503,688 of JAWNON010000073.1, forward strand.
AAACCTTTCAGCCTGTAATGAGTGCCTAACAACTTCAACTATTTGCGAATTGCAATGCCCAAGCACAACTTGAAAGAGAGTCATCTTTCAAATATATTTAGAAGCAGACTTATAGTCAGTTAAGTATGACAGCATTTACTTGAATATATAATAAAAAAATAATATTTAATTAAAAAAAGCCTTTTAATTTTTTTCCTGTTCTTTTTCGTTATATAATGTATTCTTTTCATTATTATTTAATATTTTAGGCGATCATTTTCTATAAAAAATTATTTTTAATGAATTTATATTAAATTTTTTTTTAATATTTTGTAACGAAGGTTTTTTAAGTATTTTACAAGAAATATATTTAAAATATACTGTTTTTAATATTTATATAATTATTATTATTTCAAAATTTGATCATCATTGAGCTAAAAAATCTCATTTGCTTAGCTGACGGCATTTAGCGACCTTGGGTAAAACGCAAGAAGAATTCTCTACGCTTAGGCCTCTGCACTCCGCCGGCTTGCCTCAAAGAAGCACGCAGTTGCAATTGAAAAGCCGAAAAAAACCCACAAAAAAAAAAAAAACAAAACAAAAAAACTAAATTCAAATCTATAGCCAAAGAATGTCAGTCTAACAACAACAAATACAACAAACAGTGGCAAGTTTTCATGTCCAAGGCGTATTTATGTCAACCGGAAGTAGGTTTACTGACCCACGTATACGTTTCAAAACGACGGACAGCCGAAGTCTTCGTCCGTTAAAGCACACTTCGGCTGCCCAATAGAGGCGACTACTGCTGGACATATCCAGAAACTTGCTGCCTTACCTTAGCTTAGCTTAGCTTAGCTGCTTCTTGTCCAGGTGGCATACGAAGACGACGAACAACGACAACGACAACTCGTAGGTATAAGAAGGCATTTTCTTTCACAGTTTTAGTTTTCCAACGAACGGCAAGTGCATCGGATCGATGCGAAAAGCGCGTTGTGCTGACTCCTTAATTCGATTTAAATAATTGTATGTACACACACACACACATACATATGTATATGTATATACACACACACAAACACATTTAAGTGTTGCCTACAGAGTGTGGTGCTTAAATGAAGTCAAACACAACTCCTTTTAAGTGTATACAATTTAGAGCTCAGCTCAGCTCAGCTCAGCTAAGCTAATTAAGGCTTGCATGAATATCAATCAAATGTTTAATCAATGCCGGAGATAATAATACTACAAATTCATTAAATATGCGTAAAGAAAGGGTATCTAATTTCTTTATTAAATTGTTAATATGTATTTCGAGTTTTTTAAAGCTCAAGCATATATTAATAAATCAAGATGCACATATAAATAAATAATAAGATCAAATACAACAAACGTTAAGCTAACAAACAATAAAAATATACATAATATTCAGTTTTAAAGTTTTGATACACATAATTCATTTTCATTTTAAAATCGCAAACAAAAAGCGAACAGAAAACAAAAATCAATTTGGAAATAAAATATAAAAAAGTGAAATAATTATACATGAGCTGAATGTAAGACAATTTACATTACAGCTTAAGCAAATGTGTTGAACTTATAAAAGACTAAAAACTTGGCAACTTGGAAAAAATCTAAATGCTATATAAAATTAATTCCAATAAAAGAAACTATTAACTTCAATTTATAAACTTATTTTGCTAAAGAATATAAATAGAATCATGAGTGCAACCGACTGCTGAGTACTTGTTCATGGTTTAAAAACTACTTAATGATATATAACTATATAATATATTTATCCATTGCAATATCAGAATTTACCAACAAAACTAGGTTATTCCTTCATGCAGAGAGACTAACGAACATTGCCCAATTAATAAATACATTTTTTAAGCAGGCAAAATGAAAAACAAACGTTAAAAAAAATAAAAATTAAGTCAAAATTAGATTTTTTAGGAATATAAAGCAATATGAAATATCTATTATTTATTTTGTTTTTGTTAAAGAAAAAACGGATAGAATAGTAGAATTCATTTTGATTTTCTAAGCAAATGTAAAAAAAATTTAAATTTCAAAATTTAAATAATATTAACATTTTAAGTAAACTGATTAGGGAAAATATAAAAATTATTGAAAAACAAAATAAATAATTTAAGCTTTAATAAATTTACAAATAAAACAAAGGAATTTTCCCAAACTTAAAGCAACTTTTGTAGCTCAAAACAATCTGTTGAAATGAGAAAACTGCTTAATGGGAAAACCCAGAAAAAATTCTCAATTCTTAAAGCGAAAGAAAATTGCAAAGTGTTAAGCTGAATGGAAATTTGCCATCACGACACTAACCAAGGATTTTTCCTTCTTTTTTTCTTTTGCTTGCGGTGTGTTCTGTGTGTGTGTGTGTGAGTGTGTGGCACATTAAAAGACGTTGCTGTTGTTGTTGCTGTTGGCAGTCTGTGTTGTGTTGCAACTAGACGGACGCCAAGGAGCGTGGCAAGTCGCGTTGGTCATTCAAGTGCTGCCTGGTTGTTGACTTGTGTAAAATTGTTGCTATTTTGACCCCCTTAAACCCAAAGCCAAGGAGAAGGCAAAAGGCAAACGAAACAAGCCTAGACCCAACGATGTGAGCGCGAGTACAACACACAAACACACACACACACACACACTTACACACAGTTTATGTATGTAAGTGTGTGTGCATTGAAAATAGATTTCACGTCACTTTTTAAGCCAAAAGTTTGGTTTAGTTTTACGCACTGCCTTTTCAATATAGGTTAATCAAATTGTTTTCAGGCTTAGAACGCATGCGAAAATTGTGGCGCACACACAAACTTGCATATATATATATATATACATACATACATACACTGTAAATCGCGTGTCATAACAACAGGTGCCACGCGGCAAGTGAGCAAACACAAACACAGACACACACAGACACAGAAGTGTAACATGCAGACACACACATACATAAGCACAGCTTGCAGGCAATGGCGCCGGCGGCTCTTCATTCGGTTAGCTTCGCGGCGAATTGGCAAGGGCGAATTCACGTTCGCTACTTGACGTGGGAATATTTGCCAACTTTTAAGTGTCTTTCAAAGCAATTACAACTTTTGCTTTGATTTCGCCTTGACTGTTGACAGCCGCGAAATTCAAAACTTTATGGTTAAGTGAATTTCTTTTGTTGGTAGCAAAACATGAATTTATTTATTTTGAAATTTTAAATTCGTTTCTAAACTAAATACCAACTGCATTTGAAGATAAATCACAATTTATACTTCGCTCAGACGAAAATCACTTTCACTAATTACTTGCGTATCAGCGAACAGTTAAAGTCACTGCACATTTTTGCTGTGAATGTTATTTGGTGCAGCTTTAAAGTGCAGCATAAAGCAGCAATTTGCCACATGAAACCTGAGGCATAGCCGCAATCTAGACACGCACAAGTTATGCTCTCGTTAGCGAACATCAGTTGAAGGCGAATCAAATGAGTAAAACTGGCTGAACTCACGTTAGTCAAATACCCTGTAGGCATGCTACACCTGTAATACTTCAATGTTTTAGGCTAACTTAGTTAGACAGTGTTGATTTAATACACATCCAACCCATCTCTCGCACAGGGTATAAATAGTAGCGGAGCTGACAACATTTGCATACCCTGTAAGCTACCGTTAACTGTATCATTTAGATTTACTCAAATGATTTAAACAGTTCGATCAACATGTACATGTACTACTCTTAATAGAATAGTCATGCCCACCCAATTCACTTATAGCACAGGGTATAAACAATCGCTGAACTGTTAACTGTGGATGCATTGAGCTGTCTGTTGCTTTATCAGTTCGAGCAGCAGCGCTCAATGGCAATGGCAGTGAAATACTAGATATTAGAAATACCCGTAGATATATGTGTATATAATATATTATATAGTAGTAGAAAATAATTACTATTTTCGCAACTTCTCTCATACATCGCACATCGCACATCATATATCGGCTTTTCCGTTGCACATTTGCCCGGGTTTGGGTATTTCTTTATTCAGTCGGCCTATGGAGCTTCGCGTGTTTGGTGCACTGACATTGCATTGCCCATTGCCATAGAAGGTCTTACTGACAGTCGTCTATGGCCATAAAATTGGATACGTACGGAGTAAGTGTGGCGATATAATTTTAGTTGCTTCGTGTCACTTACTTTACCTGTGCAGCCGAAGGACTTGAGTATTTTAGTCAAGCCTTAATCGAAATAATTATAAATAACTTCATGTTTAAATACCAACAACATTTCGGCTTTATATAAAAATTGGCTAAGAGCATGATAAAGTAAACTAAAAGCTGACTCATTTAATATCAAGCTAATATGAAAGAATTATAAAATAAATAATAATTTCAAAATATATAAAATAAAAATATAACAGATTTGGTTAATACTGGATGCGAACCGGAGCCTCTCGTTTATGAAATGAACAATTTATTAGCTCAGCTATTCTCTCTTTATAAAACAAATATAAAGAGAGAGCGAGTAAGAGAAACAAAAAAGCCCAAGGAAGTTAAATTTTCCGCTTCACGAAGAGTGGCAGAAAGAAAGAGACAGAGATATGAAAAGACTTAGAAACAAATTTAAGACTGAATGTGAGGGAAATAAAAAGAGCAAGGAACAAATTAAAGACATAATATAAGAGAAATAAAAAGTCCAAGGATCATTTTTGAATGTAAATATATTGATGATTAATGTAGCAAAAGTTAGAGGGAAATAAAATGCCGGCGACACAGATATTGGTGTAAAGCTATATTAAAGTGAAACGTAAATATATATTTATATTATAATTCTAAATAATATTCATTTCTCATAATTTATAATACATTTTTAATTGCTCTTACAGAATTAGGAACTATGGCACATCTTCCAGGCTACAACAACTGCAGCTCACATTGAAATAATACGGCGTGCTTCCTGTGCCACCTTAGCGTCTACCCTCAAGGAGTTTTTGGAGCGAGAACAGCACAAATGATTAATCATGCAGCAAACATTATCATATTCATCATCACCTTCACCAACACTCATCTCGACAATAGCCCAGCCAATCATCAGATCGCCCACGGACACAGACACAGCCACAGCAACAGCCACTGGTACAGCAACGACAATAGCTACGCCGGCTATAATATCTGTCGACTATAGCTACGGTCCGAATCATATAATGTCCCCATCGGCTCATAGCAATGTCAGCTATACGGCTAAGCGGGATCGGCGCGGGTCAGAGATGGCCTCAGAGACGCTTTATATGGAAAAGAGTTCTGCGAATATTCAGCCCTACAGCAGTTTGTTTGGTGATCCTGTGCCCCCACCGCAGCCGGAAGATTACTTTGGCACTGCAGCCTTTGAGACGATACGTGCAGGATCCATAGAAATACCCAGTTCCGAGGAGGATACACTTGTGGCCGCTGTTGCTCTCAACACACTGATGGGTCAGGAGAGTCGACGCAGGCTCTTCTCCAATGTACCGTATAGCACTCTAAGAGCTCAGTCTCAATGCATACCACGGCTGCAACCGCCTGATATACAAATACTGCCCAATTCGAGTGGAGGCTCCAGCTCTGAGCAGCTCGACTCACCGAATTTCATGCTGCTTACACCGCAGGACATAATCAATAAGCCAGATGTATACGAATGTGAGTACGAACAGGCCACACAGGCTACGGAACGCACTTTCGAGGAGCAGGACACACAGACTGGAAATAGGTGAGTGAAGGCCATTTCGCCTGAGAAGAGTTTAGCTATTTGATACCCAATTTTTACAGGCCTATATCCGACTTGGATTGGTATCGTCCGACGCCACAGCACTTTGCAGAGTTTAGCCGCATACCCAAGCTGCGACCCAGCTCCAAAATGGTGATGTCTATGAAGCACGAGGAGATGCCATTATCTCCGCTTGCCACAATGCTACAAGATTCGAACGGTTCGAGCAGCAGTGGTGAAGATCAATTGCTGAACAATGAAGTGCAGCAAGTGCCAGTCAGAAGCACGACACCCACGATAGACAGAAATCTCATACTCTCGCCAAAGCAATATCTGCAGCAACAGCAAAGGGAACTACTACTCAATGAGCGTCAGCTGCTGGAGAGCATGCGGGCTTATGGTTTGGATAAGCCACGAACACCCAGTCTGCAGCAAAGTCAGTTGCCAGAGTCAAGCACTGATATGGAGGAGCAGACGCAATCACAGATTTTGTCACCCGTCGTTATGAAGGAGTCGATCGCAACGGGCGGTGAATATCGGTAAGTTTTGAGACTGTAACTAGCATCAGTTAGAATGAAATAGTTCTTGTTTTAAACAAACTCCCTTTCTGTCATTCTTCAGTGTTGGTGACACTCGGCTGCACAAGAAGTCTGCCTTCACCATACTCTCGGTGCGTTCACCCAAATCCACCTTGGGTCACAGTCCAAGTGCGACGCCTGTGGCACAACGACAAGCAGCGATTAACAGACATCCATCGCTACAGTCAACCACTACCTCGTCGAATGCAGCTCCGCCACAGCAACAGTTGAGGCCGCGTCGCAAGTCGCTGACAGCATCACGCTTACCGCTATTGCCGCCCAGCAGCCAGCCAGTTAATGATGATTCGCCACGGCCCTCTGTCCAATTCAATATGAGCGGACGATATAGCCCAAGCAAGCTGGCCATGCCCACAAAGGGTATATTGCAGCAGAGAGATTCGTTGACTTCATCGGTGGATACGTATACGCCGCGTGTTCAGCGACGCGATTCTATGGGCATGGCCTCATCTCCATTTGGTCAGCGCATCAAAAGCCTGGAATCGTTGCCACTCATCACACAGCCCCATCGCAGCGCCATACCTCGTTTGCATAGCTCCTCCATGGAACTGGATAAGGAGACAAGCCGTTTCCGTAGATCCTCGATGGAACTGGACAAGGAGACAACAATAATACCACCGGGCACATTGCCGCGTCCTCTAAAGCCAAACCCGAATCCTACACGTAAGCAGCGTGGCCTGCTTGGAGTGATCAATAAGCCCGTTGATGACGACTCCCCTGGCCAGCCAACCCGTTCGAATTGGTTAAGTTTGGATGATCTAACAATGGGTACACAGTTGGCCAAGTCCACGTTTGATCCAATGCGCATCCAGGCAAGGCGACGCTCTAGCTCTACTTCACCAGAGCGTCGCAGTTCCACGCAAACTGCTTCAGATCGCCGCAGCTCGAATCTGAGCAGCATCACAACCTCCGATTTTAGTTTCCGCCGAACCTCGACCCTCTCAACACTGCCAGCAACAACAAAAGCCGGAATGCAACGTCGCAAATCCATTTATCAACCGGCAAGCAAGCTGAAGAGCCCGCGACGGCAGCCATTTCCTAGCAAGGATTCGAAGCGCGCCAAGATAGTCAAGCCAAGTACTCTGTCACCCATTATAGGTACACCGAACAAGGATAGCGGCAAGGATAGTCCACTGCATGGTGATGCCTATGAAGCCGCTCACAGGGATACACCCTCCGACAAATCGTTGCGTCGTGATTCTCTATCACGCATACCTGTACGCAGTCGCCAGGATTCGTATCCAAACAGTCGTTCTAGCTCGCCACTTAAGGATTTTGCCAATTTGTCCAGCTTATCCGGTCGAAATTCGCGAGCCAGCAATAGCCGTTCACCATCGCAGACTACGATTCGCAGTAGCTTTGACAACCAGGCTCTGTTCGACAGCAGACTGACGCCTACACGCTTTAATAGCAGTCGCCCCGTCTCTAGAGGTCCTCCCTCCAGACCTAGCTCACGCATAGCCCAAGCGAAGGATACCTCACAGGCCAACTCCAGGGCTAACTCTCGAGCCGACTCCCGAGCTAACTCTCGAGCCGACTCCCGAGTTAACTCTCGAGCCAACTCGCGGGCAGATTCACGAGCCGACTCGCGGGCAGATTCGCTGGCCAACTCTCGAGCTAACTCACGTTTGAGCGTGCGTTCATCAATACGTTCCACGAGCATTTCACCATCAAACGCATCACGTAATGGTCGTCAAACTAAAACTACGCCCAATCGCAGAAAATCTGTATCCACAAGTCCCAAAGGTCTGCCGCCAAAAGGCTTGCTTAGACGTAGAATGTCACTGAGTCCTGCGATCAAGCAGGGTAAGCCGACGCCAAAACACGAACGTAAGGAAAGTCCTCTCAGCAGTCAACGTAGAAGTTCTCGCTCTCTTATACCAACAAGTACAAGTGTGCGTAGATCTGTCTCCAAGTCCAGTTCTCCAGCCAAGAAGAAGACGGACAAGCCCTCTGATAAATCTGCAACACCCAAAAGCAAAAAACCCACACAGATGCTGTCTAAGCCCAGCCCCAAGGAGAAATCCAACAAAGCAGAAAGTGCCAAAAAGAAAAACACAGCAATAATCAAACCTGAGTTTAATCTCAAGCGTAATGGAAGCAAGATTCTCGCAAACGCCACACCTAAAAGCAGCCAAGCAAATAAGCCAAATAAAACTCCAGCAAAGCAGCAAAAACCGGAAGCCGGACAAAAGAATGGTAAAACAGATAAGAAAGCAGGCAAAACTAATGGAACTAGTGGTATACCCAAGCCCCAAGTACGCGAAGCATCTCAGCAGAAAAGTAATAACAAACCAAACGAAAGTCCAGCAGCAAAAACCAAGCAAAAGGAAGCGCCGGAGAAGTCGGATACGACTGTTGCTGCTACTACAGCAGCTGCTTCTGGATCTAAGGAAACTACGGGGGACAGCATAAAACCCTTGGCCATGCATGTGGGTAATGCGGTGAATGCAGCTGCAGAAGCTTTGCCCGCAGTTCGCAACGAGGTGAATGCAACTCCAGCCAAAGCAGGAGCTGTTAAGCGACAAACTTCCAATATGTCCAATATGATACGCATGAGCTCACGTCTTAGTTTATTGAGCAACAAGAAGCGAGCTGATTCCGCGCAGAATCGCAAAGTGGCAACGGTTCCAGAGCTGGCTCTCGAAACTGAAGGTAACTGAAACAACTAACTTGAATAGAATGGAATATGGTTTTTTTCCTACATTGAATGAACTCTTTCTGCCTTCCAATACTGATTCAATTTTCTCTGTATCTACATTTACAGTATCCAACAGCCAGTCTACACCACAGTCTGGCGATAGCTTAGACCCCACTGCAACAAGTTCTGATGCTATGGACGGCACCACCGAGGCACAGAAAACGGTTAATGAACATTTAATTGACCAGAAAAGCCATGAAACTGAATCAGGACTTGCCCCAATTACTGCTGGGTCGCCCACACCCAGTGGAGTCACAATGCTGGCCAAGGGCCATGATACCGCTCCCCGACTGGACACAGCCGATGGAAGCAATGCGCAACGCAGTTCCCCCGCCGAGCTACAAAAGTCCCCATTACCACCCACACAACCTATTGAGGCAGCGATATCTGTATTGAATGCAGTCGAGGCAGATACAGCCAGCGCTCAGCTTAGCTCTGTGCCAGAGGCTGACAGTGAAAGAGCCAATTTGCAAGAGGAGCATGCTACGAGCTTGGAGCATCCAACAGCAACAGCTGGACTTGGTGACGATTATCCAGTGGATGACAAACGACTCTCACCAGATGGACAGGGGTCGACTGTGGGCAGCGGAGGAATTGCCAAGTAAGTAAAGTATTGAGAGAAAGTCTTCGCATGTGTTGAATATGTGAAGTATGCGATATTTGTATATAGTCGACAATGATATCCATTTAAGTCGAGTTCGAGGAAGTAGAAAAAGCTATCGATTATATGCAAGAAATATAATCTGCACCTGTTACATTAAGATATATTTGGAAAATTCCTTATGGGTATCGAGATTAACCAAGATAAGCAAATACCTACGGACAGACAGACTGATAGACTGACCTAGATCGACTTTGCTGATCTGTTGATTCTTATCAAAAACTATATATACTACTACTACTGTGGGCAATACCACGCCTGCTATTTGAATAAAATCAATATACATTATTTGTCCATTAGTTTCGGTTATAAAAAGGACTAACAAAGCCGTCTCGGGACTGTCTGTTAAAGAAATTTCCCATACATAAGCAAAACACAAACAAATCTCCACCAATTTGCCACAATTTTTTCTGTATTTTTGTTTTTTTTTGGAAGTCTACTAACTTTTTGCGTCGTGCCTAGACTCTCCAAGTAAAAACAATTGCCAGCCATATACCCCTTGGCCAGTAAATTTACATAGCCGGAAACTGCACGAACAAGAAACGTACGGGCAAAACTTTAGACCGCCAAACCACGTAGCACACACACACGCATACACACATACCTATATATATATTATATATATATATATATATATATATATATATATATATATATATATATATATATATATATATATATATATATATATATATATATATATATATATATATATATATATATATATATATATATATATATATATATATATATATATATATATATATATATATATGTATATATATATATATATATGTACATATATATATATATTTATATAGTTGTAGTTGTAGTTGTAGTGGGCTTTGGGCCACCAGGCCACTCATAAATGCGTCAATAAATTTACGAGCCACTCGGGTTTGAGGGGGTAGCGAACTTTAGGGCGACCATACGAAACGCCTTTAAGGATATCCGTTCGCTCGCCTTGTCGTCCTCAAGCGCCGACGTCCTTCGAAGTATGCATATATACAGACATGTATGTGCGAGTGTTATATTGCAGGTCGACCAGTCGAGAGGTGTGCACATACATAACAATCTGCCTAGCTAGTTAGTTTTCGTGGCATGTCCAAAGTTTCATGCCGCAATAACAAATCAGTTTCAGCCGGACAATCGCGCCAACCACAACTAGGATTCAAATTCAAATTGAAGAAACTATATTTAAAAAAAAAAGAGAAACAATATTGATGAAAAATACTTCGATTTCAACGAGTGATACCTGTGATAACTGTGCTACCTAAGCATGTTGACCAAGAAGAAAAAGAACTCGGTTATCTTTCATATTGATCTGCCGCAGAATTCGTTAATCGAACCGGACAAATATCTATTTAGGTAAACAAAAAGAATTATTGATTTTATTAAAAATATTAATGATATCTATAGATATCTGATTTGTTATGAAAAAATGCAAAACTATTTAATGGGAGTTTAGAGTTTAGGGAGCTTATCTGAAGCGCAATTTCGTAAGGAATAAGTTTATTTATTTTGTTTTCTTTTCATATATTTTTCAACGATGCGGATATTTTTTACATTGACGTAAAAACTATGAAAAAAAAGAAAGAATAGAATAGTTTACTTGGTAAACTATATGTTTTCCTTAAAGTCATATCAAATTTGTTTCTAAGGACTTAGAAAATCCTAGAATGTTTATAGTTAAACCAAAAACTTTAAATAAAAACTGCTTACTTTTGTATATATGATAAGCCAAAATAATTTAGTAATAGTCATTGGGCAAAGCGACAAGAAAATTCCGAAAGCAAATTATCTTTTGGGTATACCTTGATCATTCTTGGAAAAATTGTTATTTACGTTTTATTTTTTTTTTTAACCTTTAAACATTCCTTAGACAAAGTTTTACTTAGTTTCTAAATAGTTTGTTTTAGATTGATTCAAAGATTAGCTTGATTTACAACTTCTTAATGAAAACTATATTTCCTTGCTATATACGATATAGCATTATAATTAAGTTATAGTCACTGAGCAATGCGGAAATAGTTGAAAGCTCCGAAAACTTCGAAAGCTACAGTTTTGTTTATTTTCCATTATATATTATATATTGTATATGTATGTGTGCAGACCTATGTTAATTGAGTAGTTAATGCGACAAAAGTTCGAAAAAAAACATGTAGTTTCTTTCGACTGGCGTCAAGTTCTCGACCTCCAAAAGAAGTTTGGTCGTTGGCTCGTGCGGTTGTTGAAATCATATTTATTAGCGTGTAGGTTTTTCCTTTACTTTTTTTTAGCTTTTGGCACGTGGTCGAGTGGAAAATTGTGTAAGTGAGGGCTAATTTATGTTTAGTTAAAGTACCCATTACAGTTGACTCAAGTGTTACCCCAAACGAAAATGCTAACCTTGAACTTAAAGTGGGTTTAATAACCCCCCAGGCAAATGCGTGTGCGTAACACCAACCAAATCCAATCTGTGAATGAACTATATATTTATATATATAGTATATAATATATGTACATATATGATATAAATTGAACTTTTGACCTATAAGCAAAAATATGTGCATGCTAATGCAAATGCTCTCGTGCATTACATCTTTATCGCATCGAATGCAAAAGTCATTAAATATGCTAATGGAAATGTGTGGCAACAATGCAACACGAAATCGATTTGCATAATAAATGTGAACCATGCAAATTGAGTGCAAATTATTGCCATGATATCGCAAAAAGGACAAGGTCTCTCTCGGTCTATGGTTATTACCCACAGTTTCCGATAGACAGCTATTATAGCAATTATGTCTCAGAATCAAGGCTCCAAATGAAGGCTGATTCCGTTATTATGGTTGTTATAAAAGTCAAGGAGTTGATTGATTCGCAACGTTGGAAATATAATTTTTTAATTGTTTTATTTCAGCTTTACCAAAATGTCCGATATTCATAAAATACGTTTAGCAATCAAGGCTGTGCATAAAATCGGATTGAGATTGACTATTTACATATTTAAATCGACTGAGTCCGATATTCTAATTAGATGTTTAACCTTTTCTAACTTAAATGCCAATTTCCGATAGGCAGCGACTATCAAGGCTGCAAATCGAATCTGATTGGGAGTAATTTGAAATCGATATTCGAATTGGTTCAACTGCTTATAGCCTGTATGCTTCTATGTTTATCAACTGATTCCTTCACTTTCTTCGTTTCAGAACCAGCAGTCAGGAGTTCCTTAAGGATGATGTGGACAAGGCTGGCTGCTGCCGCTGCTGCACCACGCTTTGCATGCGCTTCCGTCGCTCACGTTGCATGCGCTGCTGTGGACTGCGCAAGGAGCGTCTGCAAGATGCCGCTGATGAGCAGCAGCCTGTGCTCGCGAGTGGTCGGAGCAGCGCCTCAACAACCACTCAGCTGGAGATAGTTGATGAGGCGAAGAACTCTAAGAAAAAGTCACGTTGTTGGCCCACATCCAATTGCTGTAAGAGCTGCCGCAAAAAGCCAAAGTCAACTGAAATCGCAGAGGATAAACAGACCAAAATGAATGTGGAGCCTATGCAGCAATCCATATCAAACAATCAACCAAAGGAGCACCAGCAGCAGCAAAGTAAATGTGGCATGTGCTTGCGCAAGGTTTTCTGTTGTCGATCTGTGAATAAGGTCGATCCCATAACGGGTGATGAGACGGAGCTAAGGAAATGCTGCTTCTGTATACCCTGTAGGCGCAAAAATGCGGCAGTTGCAGCGGCCAGCGAGCCTAAGGTAGCTTGGCGAGATCAGGATCCAGAGCTGGGCATAGCTGCCACAGATGCCGCCGTACTGGAGGGCTCTTCGATGGCGCCATCAGCAGCGACAGCAACAGAAGACCTGACCAAAATGTAAGTCGAACAACTTATATCCTTTAGAGATGGGAATTTTAGTTGGGAATGAACTTTAACTTGAATTTGTTCAAATCGATAGTTAGTTCAGTAGTTTCAGATTATTTACGATTCTCATTGGTCAGCAATTCAATCGGTCGTGATCGACAGTTGAAAAACTCAAAGGAACTAATCGTTCATGAGCAAATGAATCACTGAGCAATGCGAATCGAAAACATTTATCGTTTGATAATCGATTGCACAATATCGTTTAACGGATTTAGTTTTTTTTAATAAATGAAACTAATGCACTACTCTGATCGAATTCCTTTGCGCTTTCAGGAGTTGCTGCAAACGTTTTTGGCTGATGCTGTTTTGCTGCCGTAAGAAACCACGTCGCACCTCCGAAGCACGCCGACAAAGTATTGTAGCACCGCCAACAAGTGAGGTAAGTGCTGATTGGATATACTGATTAATTGAGTGAGTGAGTGAGTGAGTGAGTTGAAGCATCATATAATATATAAAAAAAAAATAATAATTTCCCAGCACTTTTAAAAGTTATATGTGCATATCTAGCTTATATATTTAATTTAGACTTATTTTATTCCATAGGAAACGCGTCGCAAGCTCCATAATGACCTGGTGGAGTATTCATCCAAGATGAAGGGTGCCATACCTGTGTTGCCGCTTTACCTCGCCTGGTTTTGCGCCTTTTGCAACGTCATCTTTCCGGGCCTGGGTGGGTATACACAACTAAGCAGTATACCCAGTATAATATCTGATTTTTTTTTAGGCACTCTGCTCTCTGGTCTATTCTGCCTTTGCGTTGGCATACCACGTTTCTCGCAGTTTGATAGCGCGCGCGCTCGCATTGGATCCTTTATCATCAATATTATTGTGGCTGTTTCTCAGTTTTTCTGTGTGCTCTTCTGCTTTGTGGGCTGGGGCTGGTCCATCTGGTGGGGCACCATTATGTTAAAGTGTGCAAGTAAGTTGGACCAATAGAAGAACATTTGCTGATAAGCTTATATATCTTTTTATCGTATCATTTCAGAGAAACTGAGCAAAATCAAAAAGGTCGAACGTCTAGAATTGGAGGAGGAGCAGCGTCAAGCCGAACTGGCGGCCGCTGCGGGGCGAGCCGAAACAGAGGCGACGGCAAAGACCTAAACGTCTCTAAATATACAATGTATCCAATTGGGATGCAACCAACAAATAAAGCTTCCACATACTGCATACCCATACACTTCCAATTAAACTTCCAAGGCAAAGTGAGATGGCAGTGGACAATCCAATTGGGAATGAACGAAATTCAAGTCAAACTTCCAAGATTCATTTAGTTGGCAACACATCCAATTGGATGCAAAAAAAATCATTTTAGGCTTCCAATGGAAATCCAATTGGAAAGAAACAAAAGATCAAGGCAAACTTCCATTTAAGAGTGGCGTAAAGTGCAGAGAAGATAAACATTAATTCACTTCCACATGTACATATATATATATACATGCATATATGTATAAATAAGTATTTATATAAACTTTTGCAAATAAGTGACCTTAAACATAGACCAATCACAAATTGGGATTAATAAAAAATAATTTTATTTACTAATAAAAAATGAATTAGGCATTGCATTTAATTTATTTGGAAGGAATTGCATGGAGCTTTAGTGAATTGAATAACATGTTAACTAGTTCTGTTAAATACCTGCACTCTGTTAAGTACTGTTACAGCGGCATCTTGAAGCTGGGCGTGTTGATACGTTTCCCGCGCAATAAGTTGCTATTTCACATGCTTTCATTTGCATTATTTTTCATTTGTGGAGGCAGATGCATCGCACTTGTGAACACACATACGCACAGCCTACATAACTTTCGAATTAAATAAATATACACCATATTAATAATAGATTATTGCATTAAACACATATTATTTCACCTTGCATTCCACTAAAATACAAGCCCGACACATTTGACAAACCGAACCACTGTTAAAACATTAAGTACTCTTTCATCGTGAGTGAACTGAACTGCTTGCCATTAATAACAGCTGTTATTGCCAGGAAAACACTGTGTTTATTTTCTCATATGCGGCAAACTTAAAATTGTTGCTGCACTACTTCCCTTTTACTTCTCATAGATGGGTTGCATTTCGAAACATAAATGTATGTGCAGCTTTAAAATCACACTCTTAGCCTAATATCCACAATTTCATTGTCAAATACATATAATTTTATTTTGAACGGCTTTAAAACACGCCTAGCGGCGCATCCAGAAAACTAAATACTGCTTGCTTATAATGACTGCCTAGCCAGGGCAGCCATACGTTTCGTTAGTTCATGTGAGTCAAGTGTTCTATTGAACTTGTTCGGAGCGATTCAATACAGCCCTGTATAAAAAATAAATTTTAGCTTCGCCACGCGAATATAATTTCATCCATTTCTTTTGCATATAAATTACAAAATGGCACACTTGGTAAAAATGGAAAATGGCCAGAGCCAGACGATACAGGAAATGCTGGGCTGCATTGAGCGGTAAGCGGTATTGTTTTGCGGTATTCATAAACAAACACAAATGCTAAACATAACCTCTTTTGCATTTGTTTTGTGTCCAGCTACAATCCGGACCATTTAAAGATACTCGAATCGTATGTTCAGGACCAAGCCAAGAATAACACCTATGATTTGGAAGCAAATCTGGCCGTACTCAAGCTATATCAGTTCAATCCACACATGCTCAACTTCGATATCACCTACACGATTCTGCTGAAGTGTTTGACGAACTTGCCGCACACGGACTTCGTGATGGCAAAATGTTTGTTGCTGCCGCAGCAGATGAAGGATGAAAATGTGCAGACAATTATTGATTTGGCCGATATATTGGAGCGTGCCGACTTCACATTGTTCTGGCAGCGCGCCGAAGTTAATCGCACGATGTTCCGTCATATAAGCGGCTTCCATGATTCCATACGCAAATTTGTTTCCCATGTGGTGGGCACCACGTTCCAGACAATCAAGAAGGATTTGCTGAAGGAGCTGTTGGGCGGTATTGAAGACTCCACGCTGGAGACTTGGATCAAGCGCAATGGCTGGAAGCATCAGGGACCAGAGCTTGTGGTCGTAGCCACGCAGGACGATAAAATTAAGACGAAGAACATTACGGAAAAGATCGAGTTCGAGAATGTGGGTGCACTGATGGCACAATGTATCTAAGCTAATTAAGATTTTTACACCGGTTAAGTGATGCTCTACCAATGCCAATAAAATCCAGGCAACGACATGTATCAACTAAATACATTATTTATTTTTAAACTTATTTCAATCTACAAATAGTCAACTTGAAGACTCATTAACCTAAAAGAGAACTTACGACTGCTTCTTGAACTTCTTCAATATGGGAAAGATCTTGTCGAAGGCATCGTAAATCTCTTGTCGCACCTTGGCGCCAGTTAGCACCACCTTGCCGGAGACGAAGATCAGTAGAACAATACGTGGACGCACCATTCGATAAATTAGACCCGGAAACAGCTCCGGTTCGTAGCTACTGAAGTTGCAATGCGTTAGAACGAGGCCCTCCAGTCGAATGGGGAACTTGACATCGCATGATCCAACCATATTTTGTATCTTAAAGTCAAGGAATTTCGCCTGCAAGTGGAAGACAGATTATTAAGAATTGAATACATATTTCATACACACAATGGTCTGCACCGATATACCCTTGCTGTACAGGGTATATCTATCTAGCCATCGACACTTACCGGAAAGCCCAGCTTCTGTATGATGCGCGCATACTTGCGAGCTGCTAGCCGAGAGTCATCCTCGCTCTTGGCGCCTGTGCATACCATTTTACCGGAGCTGAAGATCAGGGCGGTGGTCCGTGGCTCTCGGATACGCATAATCACGGCCGCAAAGCGCTTTGGATTGTACTCAGCATTACGTGCATGCAGCGCGATCCTCTTTAAATCCAATTTACAACATAGATTAACAGTGGACACTATATTCTGCAGCTGCGGAACAATGCCCGGATCGGCGGAACCAGGTGTGGCCGGTGTCATCGGTGTTGATGGGCCCATTGTCTGATGAATGTTGCTCAGGGATGAATCTCCGGGTGCACTTCTCTCTGTCATTGGCATCATGTGAGACATCATGCTCTGTGGCGTCTGTGGCTGCATTAGAGATTGAGGTGTGCTGCCACCTGTGTTGCTGCTCTGCTGTTGTTGTTGCTGGTAGGAGGCAGAGGGCTGATAGCTTTGCATTTGTTTGTGGGCAAGGGGTATGGAGGGTTCGTGTCCAAACAAACCACTGCCGCTGCTCCCATCTGGCACACCCGTTCCATTATTGTCTGTCTGTTGTTGTTGTTGTTGCTGAACTGTGGCCGCCGTTGTTGTTGGCTCTGGTGCGGGTGGATGATAAACTTGATGTGGTAATGCTTCGATTTGTTGATCGGCGTCCAGACTGTGATGCAGCGGCGTCGGTGCATGCCCAATACTGGGTATTGAAAACCCTGGACTCAATATATCATCCATTGTGATGTTCCTTCCTATTCTTCTTTGTTATACTAATGCAGAAACTGGTGAAAATGCAACAAATATATGCGAGCGTAAATGGAAAGCCGCGTCGCTCCTCAGGGTTGCAATAAACACTAAAATAATTAGTTCCATTACTACAGCACAGGTTCATTTGCTCCTGCGCATGTTATCGATGTATATATCGCAAACGATATCGAATCTTAGCGAAAACATCTTTTTTTGCCAGCTAACAATCATAAATAACTAATAAAATTTCAATATTTTGCACAAATAATAACTATAGTAGAAAATAAAATAGTAATAAAACATACGTCGCAACCACACCATATTTAACTTTTAAAAAAATACTAGTTCGCTGGCGCAATCTTCCACTATTTCGATTGCCTGATTAACTTTTTTTAGTGATGTTATCGATGCATTCATATATCATTTTAAGCGATAGTTCCATTTACCAGTTTATAATCGAAAAACATTTCGATTTAAACCGATTAACAATTTTCAAAAACTTGAGTACAAATTATTTCGAATAGGTATTTTTAATATGTACAAAGAATCAAAATGCTTCTAACGGCTTTATTTAAGTGGCTTATAAAATAATTAACAGTTAGGATACAAATACACATTGAAGTTACCATATGCAGCACGTATATAAATAAAAAATATTAATAATCTAAGACACATTTAGAATATCTTTGATGAATTAATACCAGAAAAAATGTGTGTGTGTGTGTGTTTCACAAAAGTATTTTCATTAAAATTTTATTTCATTTTTTAATTTTTTTTTTTATATATTTTTCAAATTATTTTAAATTTTTTTTTGTTTTTTTTTTTAATAATTATTCTAAGTGATTTTATTCTTTGGCCCTTTTAACACACATTAGCTGCTGTAAATTTAAGGTGTTTCATAGCCATAAATACAATAGCTGCCGTATATATGTATATATACATATATATCCCGATCTTCCACTTCTGCTCTTCAATTGCCGTCTGGCTTGGGCAAATTCGTGTCATATGCCCGTATGACTATAGATTGCGGTACAGCACCGCCTTCCTCTTGCGAAAATGCATAGCCATCTGGATGGGAAAAATATGTACAAATATATTATATAGATATCAGATACGGTAATTATATGATATTCGTGTTGGGATGGGGAAAGGGCATTTTGTTTTTAATGAACGTGTGGATGGAATGCAATATAAAATCAAATGTCATTTCTTTTATTGACCGATTCACTACAGCTGATAACCATGGCTATATACACAGACTTGACTATGTATATATGTATGTCTGTGTATATATGTTAGCCTTTAACTAGCCCATTAAAAAATGAGGTACTGCCCAAACCCTGTTTGGCCTGCACTAATAGCACATCGGGGACATTTCGTTGAATCTGATTCACAGTTTTCGGTATATGGTTTGTACTCACGCGATAATTCTAGTTCCGTTTCGACTCTTGTGTTGGCACGACGGGTGAAAACATTTCGTAGCAATCTCGCCCTTTCAGTAAATCTGTAGAATTAATTGTTTTTTTTTTGGGATTTGGTTTGTTTTTAGTTGGTTTTGAAATGGGATAAACAAATTTTACTCTTTCGAAATTTTTAGTTTTCAATTTAGGCAAAGTAAAAAAATCTTTTCCATTTTTTGTTTTTCAAATTGTTTTCAAATTTAGAATTTTGGGTTCTTCAAATTTGTTTAATTTTTGGAATTTTTTTTTGTTGTGGTTTAGTAAGTTATGAAATTTTTGTCTTTTCACCTTTTGATTATCTTGTTTAAGGCAAAACATTTATTTTTGAATTTTCATTTTGAATTGTTAGCATCTACAGACAGTTAAAAAAAACCAAGATAAATGAGCGGCTGTTTGGAGAGCAATAAAAATTCTACAATCAAAGGTGACAATTTTTTATGGAGCATGCAAAACTGATTTTTAAAATAATTATGTTTTTTTTTTCAATATTAGTTAACCAAAGAAATATGTTTGAGAACAGAAACATGCAATGCGAAAGCAACCTTAAAATAAATATATATTATTTATATATTTTTATATTTTACAAAAATCTGTGCTGTTTTTTTTTACCATTTGCCTAACACTAACTAGTAGATACCCTCTAATTGCAACAGTTGTTTTCGTGGCCTATTCACGTGAATGGGTGTTTTGTGACTGTATATGTCTTATGAGTTTTGGATTTTAATGTTATTATAGTTATGCGAGGGTAGGCAGAAAACTTTGCGAACTAAGTTCAAGAATGATAAAAATCAAATAAAATTTTACTCAATTTTTTCCAATTTCATGCAAGTTTATGTCACGTTTTTGGACTACCCTCGCAATATAGGTATGTGTACAGTTATAATTGTATATTTGTGTTTTTTTTTTTGTAATTTACATTTGATTCATGTATTACTTACACCGAATAATTGATCCCAAGGCATACATAGTACTGCGCACACACACACAAACATACAAACACGCACACAAGAAAATATATATATATATATATAATATAATTGATGAAAGTTTCTTTAAAATACATATTCATATAGATTGCATATAGATTTTATTTTATAAAACACAAAATAAATAAATTGCATTTCGTGTGAAAATATAGAAAATTCAAATAAAAATTGTGCAAAACATTTCCAACAATTTTTCTCTTATTTTTTTTTTATTGTTGTTGTCAAATTTGGTGCCAAACTGTTTTGTTCTGTTAGTGGGACTAAAAAATGTTGTAGGGTATTTATTTTAATAATTGCATGCAAGTTGATGAAAACTAATACATCAGTTGCTATATTGGTTTACATAAACATATATATTTGACATACACACATAAATATATATATATATATATATATATATATATATATATATATATATATATATATATATATATATATATATATATATATATATATATATATATATATATATATTAAAATATTATATAGTTTTTATTTAATTACTATTTAACATACAGACAGGCTTGAAGACAATTTCGAAATTTTGTTTTTTGTTAACTTTCACTTTATTCTATATGTCCGCATATAATAGATGTTCTGATTGGAATATCTTTGGGTTTTAAACAGTTATTAATTGCATAGGTAGGTTAGAGAGGATGGCATACAGATTTTACTTAAGAGACTATAGTATTTTTAAAACGATTTATAAATAGATATACATATATATTTAAATATTTCACAAATTAACAATATTGAAAAACAAATATGATTACTCTAGTCGGCAGTGCTCGACTAGCAGATACCCTGAACCATTTGATGAGCAGTTAATGTAATACATTCTGGTTGATGTATATATAGAAATGCAAATACATAGATGCTGTGCTTCTTTCATATCATAATTTAATTTAACATGATAGTCGTAGTTTCAATCATTAACAAATAGTTTGGAAGTTATCCAAAAAAAAAATAGGAAATGTACCATATTTATGAATAGTATATCTAAAACATATTTTTTCATTAAATCCTAGTTCTTGTTGCTGTCAAGATTGACGCTTTCATACATAAAGATATACAGGCAGACGCACATGTCTAGCCCAAATATATATATATAATTTATAAAGTATATAGACTGAACTATGCCTTCGACTGTCTGTTACATATAGCTGAACAAACTCTATTTGCCCTGTTGACTCATTTTCGCAGGGTTCAGGGCATTACAACAACAATTGAGACTGGAATAGAATTGAGCTTAAATTAAAGTTCCTGTTAACTGGTTTACACACAAGTTTTCTACTTCTTTTGTACATTCATTTAGACGTTGGTTTAGTTTTAGTTTAAGGAATGATTTCTTCTTCTTTCCGTTTTTCTTTTAGTTTTCCTTTTAAAGTTAGGCGTTGTACAATTGACTTAAGATGTTAACAACATGTAATATGAAATAAAATTGCAACTCTTTGAAAACATTCATTTAGCTAGAGTAATCAGTATCACAGTTGGATCAATTTTAAGACTTGCATCTGTACAGAGATGATCCTCTATATATATATATATATATGTATGTATATGTATATGTATATGTATATGAATACTACAGTTTTCTTTATTAGTTGTTTGATATATGATGGATATGGCTTGGCATGCCCTGAGCATATATATATATATACACATAGATTTCTATATCAATTTGATGAGCACTTACTCTTAAACATTTATACAAATATTTTTATTTCAATTGACGACAATAAAACATATAAATATTATATACATATATGATAGATAGAGACAAAAGCACTTGCTCTCTTGCTGGCTTGGTCTAGCTACATGTGCAGAATCTCACTGCCCTGCCAGCGCTGGCGACGTCTATAGTATTCCCGTTGCTGATCCATGGCATCCAGATCTTCATCGAAATCCAAATGCTCGACACGCAGACGACGACCCGAAAACTCTATACTCTGTCTTGAATGGAAGTTTCGCGTCCGGGCCTTATCCCTTTTGGCACTCGATCTCTTGTCCAAATCATGCTTAAAACGAATTTCCCTTTTTTGTTTTTTAATCGTAGTCGAACAATTTTTTGTGGATATGGCATGAGGGAATTTGGGATTTGTTAACAATGAATATGCATAAATTCACATGTTTGTTACAGATCGAACAATTTTTGTATTAATATATGTGGGTGAGTGTGTGGGTGTGTGTGTGGATGTTGTGTTATGTGTGTTAATAAAGGATAGAGGATAGAGAGAATTACATTTGTTGTCTTTTCTTTCTTTTTTTTTTTTTAATTTCAAATTTGATTGTTGCTAATAAGATAAATAATATTACAATAGTTAACTCGATCTCTATATTAATATTTGCAATTTTGCCCGCTAATAAATTGGAATAGTGTTTGGATTTGCTATACACGTTCACGCTGAGAAAAGAGAGCTTATTGGTGTTGTCTGCAGAGACTTGAAAAGTGGAATATATATAGTTATGTATATCAGCGGTAAAAGGAAGGAAGCAAGGAAGGAAGAAAGGCACGTCCATTTGGGGTAAGTTAAAGGGGCAAAGCCTAAAGCTGACCTCTGCAAAGTGACAGAAGGTTCTATATCCACGCTCACACAAGCATATTCTAATATAATGTTAAACTTAGGCCCTAATTAGAAACTTTTGAAGTTTGATATATATCAAAACATAATTATAATTGGGATATTTTGAACAGTTTTATATATTCCACATGCTTAAAGCTATCATCATTAGCTGGCTCCTCCATAAATACTATAGCAAATCAGAAAACTCTTTATAGCAAGTTTATAGCAAGTTTATAGCATATCAGAAAGCTCTTTGTAGTGAAACATATTGAACAGTTTTCATAGCGTGAACGCGTATTATGCAGTCGATGATGCCCGACTGCGATATTCTTAGTTGTTTTTGTTATTTTTGATTTAATGCATATTTTGCTACTAAATTAAAATACACACAATTTTAATTCATGACTAAATAAAATACGTAATTTCAATTTCAAGCAATTTTTGCTACAATATATATACATAAATATATATATACATAAATATATATAGATGTATGTATATATATATATATATATATCTTCAATAATACAAATATGCAAACATGTCTCGTGTTTTTATTGTTGCTAAGAAGAAACTACTTGTACGTTAGTCGACTATTGAATACCCTGTGCTGTGTTGTTTCCTTGTGTATAAGAACTAATACTTAAGTATAGAAATGTATGGCTGTATACCCTGCAAACAGGTGCAAAAGGTGTTCTGGCTAGAACAAAAAAAGGCTTGCTTCAAGCTCAACACACACAAATTTGTTTTTACTTTGTGAAAAGTAAAAAAAAACTTTTGTAACTAATTTCATGTTTCATATATGTATAGCTATTTAGTTTTTCCAATAATATATTGTATGTAAGCCTGTTTTTCTTTCCGTTATGTATATGTATTAAATTAGTTTAGTTAGAGCCAGCTAGTTTTCAGAACTTTCGTGTGGTTTGTTAAGTAAAACAAATATTGAACTTGCCAAGTGTTAATTGGGGTTTCGTTTAAACTAAGAGATAAACAGTTAGACTATAGGTGACTAATAGATTAATTAAATTTGGTGACTAATTAAATGCAAAATGAACTAATTGCTGTTTAGCTTTATAATAAAAGGACGTCTCACAAGATGGTGCAGTATACAAATACAAATACGAAACGAAAAATGCAAAAATGAAGCACGGATCGCAACGAATTGCAATTATATAAACAACTATATAAACGATCCGTGCTTAACAGATAAAAAAAAAAAGAAAAAGAAACTAAACTAAAAACAAATTTAATTCTACTTAAGATGCGCAACAATTCAAATTGAAAATGTAGTAGCATTTTTTTTGTTGTTGTTTTTTGTTTTTCGCTTTTTGTTTTTCTTTTTTTGCCAGATAAATAGTTCAACCAATGGTATAGGAAAATAAACCCAGAAATAATGCAAAATACATAGTGTAGATATATAGAGGAGATAGTCTCGCTCTGTCTTTAAACGGAATACTTACGAGGAGCGTGACTCTTCCATCACCTGCGAGGGATCATTACGCTGTATCTCCGACTCACGTACAGCATCCGTCAGAGTTTTGAATACAGTATTATATATGCTAAAAGCAAATGGAAATATATATATCAAATACAACTGATCTATTGATGCAACTCTTTGTACGTACAGCTTGCAGATGACATCGATCAGCAGACTGGCAACGGGCACTAGAATTAATGACAACCAAAAGACAGGCGTCGACAGCAGCTGAGTGTCCATTCCAGCAAAATTGCTCGCAAAGCTCAGCGATGGCCAGATATGACTATAGATCAGCACAAACAAAAACCAGAGCAGAATCGATCCCCAAATGGCGGCATGCGTTAGCCAAGTCCACGAGCTGGTAATAAGGCCGGCTTTCAAGCAAACTGTTACAATTACATACTGAAAAAGAAAAAGTAACAAATCAAATAAAATTGTTGAGAATACATGATGAATATATACACGTATGGAACAATATAGTTAGACTTTACATATTAGACCTCAGTTTAGACATGGTTAAACTGTCATAGCTTATTGCACTGATATGCTATCAATTTGTATATAGAGATTATATTGGAGACATGAAAGCTAGCATACACATCATCTATCCTATTCATTCATATACTTTACAATTCATCTCTTACTTTATAAACTCTCTCACAAAAAGGCTAACTTACTTTATAGTTTACAAATAGGATACATATTCAATCTATATAAACTATAGCATATATATAATCTATGCTCTCTCCCACTCACTCAGTAACTCACCGTGTAGACCATATTGCCGAGCAGCAGATAGTCGCTCGTCTTGCCGTCAGACCAAATGGCTTCTGCCTTGAAGGCGAAGAGTGGCAGCCAGAACAGAAACACTGAGTGCAGCAAGGCATTGAAAATCCATATCCAAAATACGCGTACATTGAAGAGTTTGGCATTCTGTGAGGGCTTATAGAGCAGCGGATACTTAAGCATTGTTTCTGCCGTACAGAACTTCTCGAACAGTCCAATTGCAAATGGGGGCATGGCCGTGAAGACAACGTTGTAGAGACCAATGGTCCAGCGTTCGAACAGAATTTGACCAGACCAGCCAGAGTAAAGGGCGAACCAGAGCTCAATCACATATAAGCAGACATTTTTATAGAAACTGTAGAGGATCAGCTTGCTGATACGTGCATAATTCCAGGCGCCGTGAACGAGAATGAGACGACGCAAGAAACGAAACTGGGCAATTGAATAGTCGGAGGCGCAGGCAGCTTGCAAGCCCTCAACGCCTGAGATGCCAATGCCCACACTTGCCTTCTGAATCATAGCCACATCGTTGGCTCCGTCGCCAATAGCCAAGGTTACGGCCTTGGTGCTCTGTGTCACCATGTCAACGACTTCGGCCTTTTGAATGGGTGAAACGCGGCAACAGATGACGACGCGGCACATGAGGCAAAGCTCCTGAAAATCGCCTCGCAGATCGCAAGTCAGGGCATACTTCAAGGTTTTACCATCGATGACGAGCGCCACGTTTGCATCCTTGGTCGAGGAGCTCTTGAACTCGCCCACATGTCGCAGCACAGCATCGCGTGTGGCCTGCAAAATAAAACTGACGTTAATAACAAATAAAGTAGAATACATGAAAGATAAATAATATGAAGAGGCTACTGATAGAGCTACAATTGAAGTAATACGCTCTACTTTCTTATCGCTCCCATAAGTGAGCTTTTGGCCTAGATAGTTTTGCGATATTCATGGCAATGAGATATTTTACTGTATAGCTATCTAATCAGGGGTCTAACTTACGTCCAAGCTGCCCTCGTTGAGTATAAGAATGTCCATGGTGTGCGAGATTAGTTTGCAGGAGTAGCCAATGTTGATGGCCGTCTCCTGCTTGTCGCCCGTGAGCACCCAAATGTAGATTCCAGCCTCGAGCAGAGCGGCAATTGTCTCTGGCACGCCTTCCTGTAACTTATCCTCAATAGCCGTTGCACCCAGCAGACGTAGGTTGGTCTCAATCAGATTAGATGAGTCTTCCAGCTTGCTTTCCCTATACTGCAAGGCGACCGATGCCTTGTGATGTGTGTGAGTCCATTCCTCATAGACTTCATCATCGATATCCGCCACGGCCAGACAGAGCGTACGCAAACCTTCCGAAGCAAACTCCTCTAAATGCTGCAACGTGGACTCTCGATACGATTGATCGCGGGGAGAGAGGCGCTCGTAAATGACCGAATCGGCACCTTTGGTAAAGAGCTTAATTTTTCCCTCGGGCGTACGTACAATGACCGACATGCGTTTCCTTTGCGACGTAAATTCAAGAACATTCAGGACTTCGTAGCGCAGTCGCTTGCCCAATGCATTTATCTCCACGTATTCAGGCGTGCGTGTATCAAAAATGTAGCCAAACTTGCGAGCTCCATCGACTAAAGCTCGCTCATCGGGACTGGCGGCATGGTAGATAATGCTGCCATCCTCCTTTTTCTCTGGTATAACCGTATGGCACACGGATAGCAAGACTAGAAACTCCTCAATGTCCCTTGAGGACTCGTGCTTACGCAGTATATTCTGCACCAGCTCTGATTCCTCGGGCGTGCGTTCCGTTTGATAAATGCGCTTGGCTATGGAACATTTCTTAAACTCCATTACATTCCGGGTCAATGTGCCCGTCTTATCCGAGAAAATGTACTTGATCAGGCCCAACTCCTCATTAAGATTCGAAGTGCGTGCACTAGCTGGCATTTGCGACTCCTCGTGGTACATCTCGATATCATAGTTAATGAAGATCGCCTGTAGGAAACGCACCAGCTCCAAGGTCACTTGCAATGAAATGGGTATCAAATTGTTGTACAAAATGAAGAACGTTAGCAGATTGTAACCGAGGCTCAAGCTCTTGAAGTCTCCAATGCCCAGATACCAATCCGTTCGGGAATGTTTTTGCGTCCAAAACAAATTGCACAATCCACTCGTTATGCAGAGTGAGATCAATATCATGAACAGCATCAAGATCTGTGTATTGGTCAGCTTATCAACAGTCGAACGCTTCAGCGGCGCAGATGTTGAGTTCTTCATCAGTTTTGTTTCATGTCCGGAGTAGATGACTACGCCAAATATCCAAGCCGTATTCCTGAGCATGGCACCGCGCTGCAGCACCTGATCATTGCCCAATGGAACCACACTGCAAAATGTTTTCAATATTAAATATAATTAAAAATACAAAGTTCGATTGATTGATTCAAAAGTGAACTACTGAACTTAGCGATAAGTTCAAACGGCTAAGTTACTCAATTGTTCATGAAGAGTTCATTTTGTTCATTCAATTCAATTGGTCATAAAGGAGTCGATAGTATGTATCGATCATGAACTGCTGAACTGAACTAGTGAATCAAATAGCCGATACAGTTCACAATTTAAATTGAATTACTTACGGTCTGCCAAACTCCTTGAGGACACCATTGAACTCGTAAAGCAAACGATTTGGCAGCTCACATTCGATTTTTCCCTGTAATTGCATCAAGTCTTTTGTGTCCAGTAATTTGGCCGTCGACGGCATACCTTGGCGAATCTTCAGATTTGTCTCGCCATCCAGATTTGCAGTTTCAATGAAACACATAGCCTGCGGTTCACTGTAACAGATTCGATAAATTGTTTAGTAGAATTTCATTTCCACTTGTACTCAATGCTTATCGAATTGCTACTAACCTAGACGATAACAATATTAGGTCGGCAGGAAAGAATGTATCGATGACCACCTTTATAATATCACCAACTGTCAGCTCGGACCAGCGCACAGTGGTCCAAGCGCCATTTTCCAGCCGTTCAATCAAACGATGATTGATTTCATTATCAGCACGATGTCGTTTCTGTAATGATATTAAATTTTTATATATTTATATCATATATAATCGATTATTGTATTTAATTACTTACCACATCCTCAATAATTTCCTTAATGGCGCTTACTGAGAGTATAAATACGAGTGGCACCAGTGTGGTGTAGCGACCCGTTGGCGACACATCCGGAATTTGTTGTAATAATGCAATTAGTAAGAAAAATATATTGGAATATCGTCGAAATTGCTCAAAGAGAAACGACGGTATAAACGTGAGGACACTGTGTACGCAAATAAAGAGAAAAGAAAGCATTTATTAATCAATTAGTCTATCAAATGCATATATACATATATGTGCATATTTAGATCATATCTTATCAGAGTAAGTAAGCCATGTCATTTAAATAGCTCAGCGGCAAATGAATGCGTACGGGCATTACGCCTGATAGTCGATGACCATTCTAATTACTTACTTATATTTAGCCGTTGATATTCGGTTATTGCAATATTTTGTTGGCTGTGGCCCATTCAGCGCTATGATGCGCTTATCGTCGTCACTCGAGTCGTAACTGCCAAAGTTTGGTGGCTCCTCATCATCATCTGTAAGAAAAGCATACGAAACTTAATCGAAAATTCATTTGCAATGTAAAAGACATTGGTTCTATTTGAATCTCTAGTTAGTCAATCAATCATCTTAGACTTACAAAAGTATGACTGTATAAAAAGTATTGCTTGCTAGCTCTATTGTTTGATTGACAATCCAAAATTTAGTTCGATTAGTCAACTAGTGCTGTGCGTGTGTCATCAATCATCAATTAAGCAATCAAGCTAAAAAGCTCTATCGATTCATTCGACACAGTTTGTCATTCAATGCAATCAATCAAGCATATTCATTGTATTCATACATCATAACAGTTCACTCCCACAACAAAAGAAGCTTTCAAGTTTCATCACTCAATCAAGCACTCAACTATAACATTTTATAAGTCAACTTTGGTTTTCATTCCGATTTTTATTGTCACCTTCGCAAACATCGAATACACACGGACTCACTCCCAATTGGCAAAGAAAAAATTGAGTGCTACGGGATTGCCCAGGGCATATTTTTTGGCAAATCGCCGTAGGCTAAAGCATTTCCTGCCCTCGTAACTGTCCTGCGGTATGTAAACTTCATCAAAGTCCAATTCGCAGAACTGCTTGAAGGCCACGAATACGTAACGATGTCTGCCCGTCTCTGCGGGCGGACGGCTGCCAATGTATTCCGCCAACTTCTGGCCAACGGCCACATTGCAGCCGGGTATATTGCCGACGAGCCAATGCAGCCAATCGCGGTAGATGGGCTTGGCACGGCTTGGCGCATCCGGATCGATCATGGCCAGCGTATAGAACTTGCATGGATCGGCCATCCAACGTATGATTGGCTCAAGCCTCACCTGAAATGGGGTCAGATGGCAGCCAGGCGATACATTGACATCGCAATGATACAAAATGCTGATGACATACTCGGGCCGGCAGGTGACGACGTCTGGTATGATCTTATGCTTCTTTATCTGCGTGCCCAGCTCAATGATTGGAGATATTTTGGGGCAGGTGACGTACATGTTGATTTTGGAATTTTTAATATCCTGTTATCGGATTTGTAAGCTATTCTGAACTAGCTCCATAAGCCTACTACTAAGGTTACTACTGCCACAAACATACATAAATACATACAGCTGTGATCAGAAAAATAGTAGTGCAACTGAAATGTTGAACAGCAAATCTTTGTGATGTACATAATACTTTGATAAACAATTTGAAACGAATATTAAAATGAACATACATATTTCAATAAATATTCAACATATGGCTGTCCAACCATTCAGTCGCACTACTATTTTTCTGACCACAGCTGTACATACGTATATGTATTTAGTTTTTATATAAATTATATAATTATTTCTATTTTCAACTGCTTGCTTCAAGTTCATTGTGAATAAATTAAAAAAAAGGCAAATTTCCACCTATTTTCCATCATTTTATGTGGATTCTGATTATACTTGAGATATAGATAACCCGTTACAATACTCTTCTTTAATTGCCTTAATTTTAAATCACTTTTCAACCCTTTGGCACTGATTTACTAAAGATCTCGCGCTCAACTTACGACTCCAACGTATACGCAGCGCTCTATAGACATTTCGAAAGTTCATTCTGCTCCAGCGTCTGCTGCACGGCCTGCCCGACAGTCGGCGTCGTCGTATTGGACGCTTTTTCAAATTAAGAATGCGATTTGAGTCGTCGTTGAGGTCGCCTATCAATTCCGTTGCTGCCGTCTCTATTGATTCCTGATCCGTGCCATCTGTCACGTAGCGCTCCTCGTTGCCCGAGCCGACCGCCTGGAAGGCGATGCTCTCCCTGCTGCTGGCTGACTTTGCTCTCAGTATGCCCTCCAGGTTGTATGTTTTATTCAAGCTCTACTCTGTGGCTGTTGCTGTTGCTGCTGCTGCGGCTGCTGCTGCTTGTACTGCTGTTGTTGGTAAGCCACAAGTGGGCGTGGCCAGTAGGCGTTGCAATAGCTTCACGAAGCCGGAGCCAGCGCTTGCGCTCTTAATTTTGGCCACATTTCGTACAAATGCCCGAATAATTTGCTCAACTCGTTTCAACTTTGACATTTTGCCAACGACATGAATAGTTTATATAGATATAGATACATATACTATATACATATATATGCTATATACTATATATATATATATATATATATATCTTTGATCTGACACTATTTAGCATGCAGCTTTAAGTTTGGTAAATTTGGAGCAATTTCGAAATCCGTTCGTTTATCAAAGTGCGTCAAAAAGTGCGCATTATCGATTTGTCACACTTTGAACGCAGTCGAATGCCACGTGATGCACATAGATAGTAAATTACGATTGTGCCACAATTTGTTGCACTTAACAGCGCTTCACTTAGTTTAACACTTGCCGAAAACAAAAAACATATATGTATAACAACTTTGTCCAAAAAGACTTTTTAACACATTTCGTATGCTTCAACAAATTGTTGCCCCAGTTTTTTTTTTTTTTTTTGTTCTTCTATTTTTTTTGTTTGTTGCGTGCTCTGCGTGTTGTTCGCTCTTGCAGCTTGACTGTGCGACTGAATACAATGCGAGAGAGAACGTCGTTTGCCACGGGGTGGCGCCGCCAAAACTTCGAATTGGCCCAGGTGGGCCATAATGAGCAAATATTGCCATGCACTCAGGGCCGAAGCATAACGCACGGCCAAACCAAATGCAGAGCCAGCAGCAAATATAGAGAAAGCGGAGGCAATGGCTGCGGCAGTGGCTGGGGCAGTGGCTGGAGCAGTGGCTGGGGCAGTGGCATGGGCAGACGTAACGGCGATTTCAACGCTCTGATTTGTGTCCTTTGGGCAGTGTGTCGCAGACCCATTGAAATATGGCTTACGCTAAGCGTGAACATCAATACCAGAAGAGGTATATGGCAGATGGGGTATATGCGTGAGAGCCAGCTGCCCAAGCAACCTATTGTATACCAGACAAACTATTGTGAATCATATAAATTATATTATTATATCTATATTACTATGGAGTCTTGAAAGACATATCATATTTTGTATATGACCAGTTACAGATATCATGCATTTGGTATAGACAAACCTTTGAGCTTGGAAATCAATTATATACATTAGATATTTCAGAATTTGATCTTTGCTCTTTAATATATATTTATATATTCTGTTGGTCAATATAACTCTAAGTTCTGATTTCACTTAAGTTGCAATTAGAAAACACTTCATTAGCGCAGTCCAAGTTTTGGTATGCAAACAGTGCAGAATAACAACAGAAAGCTCACAAAAATGCAAGGAAATCAAATAAGAAGTTCTCGAGCTATTTAAGTTTGAATAAAGCAATATGATGTATAGCTGAGAAGTACGATAGTTGGCTGCCTTTTATAGAGAAACTGATATCTTAGAAGTATTTATCTAATATAGCTATATTGCTCACCATACTATACTCTATGTATACGCTATATATTATATATCAATTATACTATACTATGTACTAATCTATATAACTTCTACTACTTAAAAGCAAAAAGTCTAGTTTTCGCTGGCATTCATATTTTTGCGTAGTCTAAAGCTGAGCGAACAAGCAACGCAGCTCTTACAGGGTATCTCACAAGTTAGGCTGTTCAACGAGCTACTCTCTTTTTTATATTTGTATATCAGGCTAAAGTAACTTCCCTTGAGTGCATTTTACTTGAATGCCGCAAGGGTGCAATAACTATTTAAAGCTGCATGGAGTGGGCCGATAGATTCGACTAGCAGTTGTCATATATATTAGCTAAATA
Organism: Drosophila anceps; assembly: GCA_035045945.1. Lineage (NCBI taxonomy): Eukaryota > Metazoa > Arthropoda > Insecta > Diptera > Drosophilidae > Drosophila > Drosophila anceps. The sequence continues at coordinate 8,536,366 of JAWNON010000073.1, forward strand.
ATGATACATATATACGCATATATATGCACATTTGTAGAACAATTTATAGCTTGACTGAATTTAAGCTAAATAGTTTGTAAAAAAGGTGATTTGAGCTTAAAGATAAGATTGGGCAAGATAAAAATTAGTTTGTCAACAAGACGGATATATAGAGCTATAGACAGCTAGACAAATATCTAGACATATAGTTGTATTTAGAGTACATATATACACACGAGGGTAGTCTGAAAATTTACTGACTTTACTTAATTTTTTATTTTTACTATTCTATCTTATGCTATAAGCTGAAGCAGGCGTAGTCCACGCCCCTAAAATATATATATATTCATGAGTATATATATTCATGAGTATATATATTCATGAGTATATATATATTCATGAGTATATATATACATCAGCAGGATAAGCTAAGGGCTTTGCCTGTTCGTCTCAATCAGACAGTCGCAACTAAAGCACTCTTACGTGTTTTATCTGCAAGTTAAATTTTTAAACTTTTCAGACTACCCTCGCATATATACATACATGTAAATACATGCAATATGCATTAAGTGTAATTTACCTTTAAGGTAAACAGATTGTTCTCACTCCCTCCCTCTCTCTCTTTCTCTCCCTGTCACTTTAAGATAAGATTACAATTATGAATAAATAAAGCTGGATATATATATATATATAAATACATATAGGGGATTGCAGTGATTCACAGTCAAGATTAACTTGAATATAACTTAAATATATAAGCCATAATAATAATAAAAATAATAATGAATAGCTACACACTTTCCTATCTTTAAGATCGAAAATCTTAGATAGATGATATATGATTTATGAAATATGATAGATGATATCTGGTATATGATATATGATAGATGATATCTGGTATATTATGGTATATAATATATGATATATTGCATATGATATATGATAGATGATATCTGGTATATGATATGACAGATATGATATATGACAAATATGATATATGATAGATATCTGGTATATGATAATGGTAAAAGTTAAAAAAAAAATTAAGCACCTCTACACTTGCGCTTCTTCCGGCATATTTTCTCCAAGATTATCCGTTTGGTTTTAGACAAGAATTTATTTGCTTTCGGTTTCTTTGACAGTCGCCGTGGCGGAATGGGCCCATCCACGTCGGTGGCACTCTCGCTAGTGACATCCGCATAGTTGACTGTGTAGTCGTTGTCCATGCCAGTATTGGTGGCGGCATCCGGTGCAAAGCTTGTGGGTCCTGTCGTAGCCGTATGCCTCAAGGCTTCACCTCTCAGCCGGCGCATGCACTCCTGGCACCACAATTGGAATTTCTCCGGCATCGTTGCCCACGCTGGAGGCAGCCGAAATCTGGCGGAACCGGAATCGGAACCGGAATTGTAGGCGGGATTGACTCTCGTAGAGCAGCTAGCTGACTCTGTTTGTGACGCACCATTTGTTGACTTGTGATTGCCATTGATATTATTTGGATTTGGATTTGGATTTGGATTCGGATGCGGACTATTATTACTATTGGGATCTGTCATGTTCACATGATTCTTCAATTTTAGATATATATCACTTTATAGTTCTTGGTCGTTGAAACGAATTTGGATTATACTTTTGATTTAAGTTTCAATGCGATTTAACATTTTGAGTTCCCTTTCGGAGCTGTCTTCAATTAATCCGTTTTATTCAAGTTCCCAACTAATTATTCACACATCAAATATTGATTTTGTGAATGGAAATTCATTAGATATGACACACACATACACAGGTAGGCAACGCCTTACCAAGTCGTTGACCTTCTATAACATGTAACATGGAAATAAACAACAAACACACAGCGACACACAGCAATGTTCACCTGTCGCCCTTGTCATTCACAAATCATAAGTAAACACCTTAATTTGCGTGTGTCCACGCCAGGTATGTAGAAAGAACAGTAAAATGTGCTGTTGTTGTCTCTGCTCTGTTAGCCAGCGTTAGGATCTGCCCTTTAGCGTGCGCACCTTGACAACAGCAAACACTCAAGGCACACAAATATTCAGGTATAATTAAGCGCATTCGCAGCTACTCGAACTTTAATGCAAATGCTTGAGTTGAATATTTTGAAAGAGAAAAAAGGTTGCCACAACTGAGATTTGCTCGCTTTTCTTTCTTTCGAGCTGCAAATAAATCTCAATCGTCACAGCTGCTTTTAAATACAATTAAACTTCTACTCTCAATGACACATTTATATAATTAATAACAATTAAAATATTAATTCACAGAAACGAGCGGCAAAAACAAATGTCAAATTTGCAATGTTTCATTCATTCACTGTTTATTGTTCATAAAACATATATTTAATTATGACTTCATAGCTCAGCGTATAAGCTTTGTACATCATATAAATTTATTAAATACAGCTGTGTTCATAAAAATAGTAGTGCGACTGATAAAACATAAATAATATTTTAAAAATAAATATTTTAAAAATAATCTAGTATTATATAATATTTTTATTGGAATTTTCTACGCTTAGTCTTGAATCATCAACTTTTCGTATTACGATTTCATTGCATTACATCTAATGCTATATTACATCGAAGTAACATATATTTTCGATATAAAAGTTAGTTATAAATGCATATTACATGGAGTATGAACAATAATATCTAAAGCAAAAGTATAGCATTGATAACACTGTTCAACAAAATTAAAGTTATAGAAACTATAGGCCTCATCAGTGATAAGTGATATGCATTATAAAAAAAAACATTCTATCCATAGATTTCGCATCTAATATGTAACATAGAAACAAATATTTTCATTTTCAGCCGAAGTCACTGGTTTTGAAAGGAAGATTCCAATTTCTAGTTTTAGTTTAAGCCAAAATTTTAAAGCAAAAGACGTAATCCGTACACTCAACATATCAACTTTCACATGCGGACGGAATATACAAAGCTAAAAACTTTCACAAACTTATACGACTCAATGCCATTGCCAAAATGTTCGTTGTACAGTGTAATGCATATACTCTATAAAGAAAAAGTTTGCTATAGTTCTGCAGTTCCGTGTACTAAATTACAGAGAATTCATCAATAGCAGAGTAGCTAAGCGTTTTGCCCCAACTTAATTCAGTTCGCTGTCGAAAATTGATCATAAATATTAAAGCAGGCCGCTCAACGTCGTGGACTTCTGTAATTACCGGATGACATTTGTCCTGTTGGAAGGCCCAGCGTTTATATATAAATATATATATATATATTTTTTTCTTATATCTATCATGAAAACAAATAACAAAAACAATTACAAGTCATTTTCTTGCTTTGTTAACTTGAAAGAAAAAGCCAGAAATACCAAAATATTCATATACTATATGGAAGCTCTATCCAGATAGCAGACCGCAGCGTATAGACAGACAAAATAAAATTGGCTTCGTGTTTTTATACAGTTCCTATAAATAACACAGCATCAAATAATATATCTTTTGGATTCATTCCAAACATTTTTACTTGTGGATTCTATTGGCAATGCACAAAATAAAAACAAAAATGAAATAAAAATAAATATTTATTTATACATATATGTATATATTTAAAATTCTGGTTTCTAATGGGACTTACAAGTAGCTAATTTCAAGTTAATAACACAACTGGCTTAAAACATTTTTACGATGCCTAAACAATACCTTTAAGTTGACTCACTCAATCAGTTAACGCTAGCTAAATGACATATTTCACAGCAGCACAGCTCATTGTGTATATAGTATATCGCATATAGTATATCGTGTATCGTATATAGTACATCTAGCATATATAGCACAAGTGTGTGTGCGTGTGTGTGTGTGTGTGTGTGTGTGTGTGTGTGTGTGTGTGTGTGTGTGTGTGTGTGTGTGTGTGTACCTGTACAGTCAACACTTGCGCAAACACTTAGCACGCCAGCGTCAGGAAAAGCACAACACAACAACAAAGGCCAGCCTATGGCAACATTCATGTGTAAACGCATTTCGTTGACTGTTCACAGTGAACAAGTTCACAAATGAATCATTGTATTTACTGATCCAGCTATGACCGATACAAATCGTTAACTGGGTGAACAAATGCAAATGCAAATGCATGTTGGCAATGCATAATGAGCAAGCTCCGAAATGAATCAGTTTTTTTGCTGATTCAGATTCAGATTCATATATAAGCAATTCAAGATGAACAAGTTCATGAACTACTCAATAAATGATTAACTTAATACACTGATTTGGCTCATTTTACTTCATTTATTTATATTAAAAAAGTAAAGGAGCTGGAAATTTAATATGAACCAGTTCATGAACTTAATAATTTAAATAATTCACTAATGATTAGGAACCATAAAGTACAATAAATTTACATTTCTTTACAATTGGAACTATTGTTTCAAATTGACGAACTAGTTCATGAACTGCAATTCTTAGGCTTGCTCAATTATATATATTAAGAATTAGAATTGTAAATATTAGAATTTTCTTAATTTACATATGAACAATTGTTCATACTCACACTAGTTCTTTCTGTTCAAACTAATGAACTAGTTCAGGAACTGCAAATCTACAACTTGTTCAATTATAGATATATATAAAAATTTGAACATTGGAATTTTCTTAATTTACATATGAAAAATTGTTCATAAATTCACTAGTTCTTTTCTACTGACAGCTACATATAACTATTTTTATATCTACAATTATATATTATTGTTTTGAGTTAGATATATACATTTGAATTTTGAATTAAATACATACACATATAAACTTTAGTTTAAAACCGTTTACTGGTTCTTTCCAATGTGAACCATATTTATATTTCGCCTGTGAACTTGTGTGATTTATATGAACTATTTAGTACTTCTTCCGAATTGAACTCTTATGTAAATATTCACCTGGAATTTATATTAGTTAGGTACACTTGGTATATGGTAGGTATATATACATATGTATATACTATATGCGTAACCAATCAAGAATCGAAGCGTAAAATATCTTGATGTGCCTTTTATGGCAAGCCAACAGCAATTTTTAAGGTATTTCAAATAGAGACACTTTAGTTAAATAATGCAAATTTGTCATCATTTTGAAATGATATAATTTGCATGGAAAGACACACACACGCACACACACAGACACACATAAAACTGTGTCTGTGTAAGTATATGTGACAAAACATTGACTGACAGCAAGGTCCCCAAATATACACACATGCGTATATACATGTATGTATATATCTCAATACCAACAACAATCGAATACAAAGTAATTGTAAAAAACGAATCAATACGAAATTATTGTCCAACGAACAATAATTGAGCAGCTGGCCAAAGGCGGCCACGCTATTTGCACAGTGGACGGAAACGACTTATCGAAAATTATATCGAATATTTTAGTTCTATTGGAACATCATTAAAACTGAATATATAGTACATAAAAGATTAGAAAAAAACCAAACAGAAAATCAGGCTAAAATCAAAATATCATTATAAAAAACTCTTATACTATGCAAAAGTGTAGAAAATCTCCACAACAAGTTCTAAAAGCTCTCGCCTAAGTATCCCTTACATGAACTAAAATGTCCAGAGTATGATCTAAAGATCTCACAGCTTCAGGCTTAACAAATTTTAATATGAAACAAGTAAAATATCGACCATATCGAAACGTCCTTAGACAGATAAGAAAATACTGCCAGAATATTAAAAAATTCTTATAAAAAAAAAGGCAAATTTAATATAATATGAGCTAAATTATATGTACAAGATCTATCATATTATTGATAAGAGTAGAAAAAGTAGTTCCAGAAGAACGAATGTCTCTGGAGCCAGCAAGAAGTATAAGAGTCTAAAGCGTGGTGAGCTCTCTCGAAGTAGATCTAAAATGTTTAGAGCCAGATCTAAAAATTAATGCACTAAGCATATGGAATATAAGGATTATAAGATAGTGACACAAAATAAACAGAAATATGAGAATTGCGAAATATGTTCTAAGATTTCTATATAGAAAACAAATGACTCGATTTAATGAGAAATGCTTTCGTTTGCTTACATAAAAATGAAACGAAAATGTATTATTTATATATTTGTTTTTGGCCTATTTGTATATTATACAAATTAATGACGTTTTATTTATTTTTGTATTTGTTTTGAAACTCGTACGTAACCGAAGTATAAATAAACTGAAGAACATAAATATATATACGTATGTATTTTCAATATATATGTTTATATATGAATTGTAAAACATACATATGTATATGGGCTTTTAATATATATGCATATGAATTTGGCAAGCATTAAATTTATATAGAAAAACAAATATATAAATAATATATATAATATTTATCTAGATATATGCCCTAACAATATTTACTTTTACTTTTATTATTATTATTTCAATTCAAATAAATTCTAGCTATATATTACCTTCTGCACGTAATTTATGTTTACTTTCTGCATAATAAATATTAAACATGTTTTTTTTTCTTAAAAAACTGCGCGAAATTAATTTCACCTCTTTCAAAATGTATAAAACATCAACTGAAATGTGCAGCGCGAAGGTTTGCAATGAAATCGCAGGAAAAAAAACAGAAGAAAACAATAACAAAAACAATTTACAAATAGAGATTGAAAGCGAAACACTTGATAAAGAGGGGGAAGCAACATTATTTAAAACAGAGTCCGAAAAAATAACAAAAACACGAGGAAACTAGTTTGAACAACATTTGTGTACACACACACACACACACACACACACACATTTGCATATCAATAAGCGTGAGTGTGTGTGTGTATGAGAAAAGTACAATTACAATAATGCAACAATGGCAAAGAAATAACCGCGAGAAATACTAAAAAAAAAAAACAAGACAATTGCCGTTGACAAATGAGAGCGAGAGCGAGAGCAAGAGAGCGCGACACACACACTGAGAAAGAGAGAGTAGAAGGTGTTGGATAAAACACAACAGAATTAATAGAGAAGGCGCCAACCCACACCATCTTAGATATATGTAAACACACATGTATTAGGCTTGCATACGTATGTATGTGTGTGTGAATTCTATTGAGTCAACATTAGATTGGTCATGGATTTAACTTATTTAAACACACACTCACACTCATACACAAACTCACACGCACACTTTGGATAGACATAAGATGTATAAAACGTGGCGCATAAGAAACCACCGTTAAGCCGCAACTACTTTGCCAATACTAATGCACATATGTATGCATGTTGTGTATGTGATGTGTGAATAACTGTTGTCGTTAACTGCTATTATCCACCTTTGTTGGTTCTTGTTTGCGCTTTTTTTCTTTTCAATGACTATTCACTGTGCATTTAAATTCCAAAATATATTCAAAGACGGATATGCTTCCGGGAATTGTATCACAACTATATGCTTTTCCAAATATGTAGTTCTGCAAACACACAGCAATTCATCGCGCCGAGTTTCATTTAGCAACTACTAAGTCGATCTACGTAGTTTGCGCGCGTAGGTTTCGAAAGCAACTGAACAAAAGCCGCCAGCAACTAACCGATGCGTGCGTGAGCGAGAGAGCGTTTCACATATGAATGTGTTGAAGAGCGCTAAAACGTAGCAGATGTTAGCACCTGAACTCTGATTTCACCACTAACAAAAGTGGCGCAAAAATATCAACCGAACAAACTCACCACTTTACATGTTGTACATTTGAAATTTATTGCTTGCCGCTGTTATTTCGCTGTTACGCGCCCAAATCATACTTACCCTATAAATATATATATTGCGTTTAGTCCAGCCATTTTTTGTGTAACAGAATTTTTAAATGTACTTCACATTTATAGAAAATATAAAAATAATTAATAAAAAATCTGGAATCGCCCCCGGGTGGACTCGAACCACCAACCTTTCGGTTAACAGCCGAACGCGCTAACCGATTGCGCCACGGAGGCACTTGTTGAACAACCAGACACAATATTATTTAGTACATGTGCTGTAATAAGTTACGCACTTGTTACCCTTGTATTTAAACATATTTTGCCTAAATATTTCATAAATACTCTCAACAAAATTTGTCTACCATTTAATAGTTGTAAAAAGTATTTATTTAATAATAATTTAAAAAAAAGCATTTGTCAGAAGTGGGATTCGAACCCACGCCCTCAGAGAGGACCAGAACGCTCATACGAACCCCGGTTTGAGAGGCAAGATTTGCAATCTTGAGTCTGGCGCCTTAGACCGCTCGGCCATCCTGACAATTGGTTGCATCATGTCGTAAATCAAACTTATACGAGGAAAAAAGCTTCTGAGCACAAATAACTTGCTTATGTTCTTTGACGTTCGATGTATATTATTTTTTAAGTTATATATATATTCAATTGCTATATTCTATTATATATTATACATTTTAAATATTATTATATTTTTTGTTATTATTTTTAATATTATGTTCCATAAAAATTAATATTTTTGTTTACTCTTGTTTTTAATTTTGAAACATAGTGTTATTACACATATATGAAATAAATGCATGTTTCTATTTTTGTGTAGCTGCAGCAAACAAATATAAAATTCGCATTTATATGTGTTAAATCAGTTTTATGGTGTCTTTGCCCACGAACGCACATCGGCCCATTAGCTCAGCTGGTTAGAGCGTCGTGCTAATAACGCGAAGGTCGCGGGTTCGATCCCCTCATGGGCCAACCGTTATTTTCCTTTTTTAATTTTCCTACAACCTTTTCAAGGTATCTGAAGGAGTGTATGAAACAGTTTTTTTTTATTGCTCGCAAATGTACTGAGAATAAATGAGAGACAGGAGGAGGACACACACGCGGCCACACACGTGAAGCAATTTTCATTGATTTTTAAAGCAACGCTAATCCCCGGGAAACCGAGTCGTTAAGACTACGGATAGATATTATATGCTGGACATGAAACAATTTGGAGTGAAAAGCTTTCTAGCAATGAATGGAAAATGTCAACGTATCCGCAGGCACAATCACAACCAAGTAGTACACATTAGGATATAAGGTCCCAACCCCCATGTGGATGATGTCATTGCGAAGTAAAGTAAGAGAAATCCAAGCAATTGCGCTTATGCTGAGACATTTGATGATCTCAGAGCTGGACTAGGCCAAGTGCCATTTCATTTCTTATCTATCCAAGATGGCAAGGCCTAAAAGCTAATGGTTTTAATTAGTTTTAAAGTGAAGGTATGACTACAGATATATATATATATATATATATATATATATATATATATATATATATATATATATATATATATATAAATATATTTATAGTTTTTTCCCCCACATAGTAACCAGTTGTGTTTCGATTATTAAATTTAAAGTCGTTTTTCATTCAATTATCTAAATACACAACGAACATGAATACAGCCGCATCGAAAACGGATAGAAACATCTGCCAGAAGTCCATACTGATGTTCAAGGATACAGTTAATCATGATGATATCAAAGCCAATGGATTCAAAGGAGCCAAAAAACAAGTGACTTTCAATCGATTTGTCGACTATCATATTTATACAGAGAATCCGCAAATGGAGGAAGTGCAGTCATCCTACCCAGATTATAATAATAATAACGATGATGAAGATGATGATTGGGTAGTTCTAAATTTGACCATTTTATCCAACTTCAATTTCAATCATAATCAATTTACTTTCAGGGGCTATGTGACGAGCTGCTAAGTAAAATGTCTATCCATAGGCAATAAGAGCTCCAAATATATTTATCTACATATTTTATATGCCTTGCTTACGTAATACACGGGAGTGAGCAAACAGACGATAAGCCATGGCCGGAAGCTGAAAACGTTTTAATGGAAGCGACGTGACAGTCGACGGGTGTCTCAATAATAAACTATCGTTCTCAGGTTCTCAAAGTTTATGTGTAATAAGTTTATGGACTTACTTAGATATCGATTAGGATTTTAACAGGTTACCTAAAGCGGATAACTCTGGGCAAGCACACTACAGAGAGGCTAGTTCAATATCTGGGTACTATAGACTAAAATGGGAGTACTAAATCATAGCAAAGGTATATCTTAGGAAAAACTATAAGTTCTGGGCGTGGCGCAGCGCCAAAGCAAAGTTTCTTCTTATTAAGGCTATAACTATAGATCTAGACGCTATATAGTCTGTATATATGCAACAGCTATGCATTATTATGTATGACAACACGCTACTAGTCTGCTAAGTAAAAAACATACCTCTTTATCAATAGAAACTCTTCTTTGATCTGATTTTAAATATGGGAGAGGGTACTATAAATATTAGGTATTCCTCTCTGACTTTTAAATAATTTAACGCACACGTTTGTTTATGCATTTCATTGATATTTACAATAGGCAAAACCCCAAGTGCAACAGGATGAAGGCATGTCAATTTGGATTATATTGCCATATAAGCGGCAAGAGATAATGTTAGCTGATAGGAGAAAGAAGCAGAAAAAGAAAAAAATCAGAAGTAATATATAATGAGATCGTGGGACCCTGCAATATAATTAGGCCAGATTTTCCCCATGGTCTAAATGACGCAAAAACATAGGCGAATCATGGCTTCAACCCAGACCACGAGTATATAGTGTATATATGACGGCCTCAAGTAGAAGGCTTACACGGTTTACAACTATCAAAATTTATGGCCATATAAATAGTAATACGGAGTGTGCGTCGATTACTGTTGATAGAGTAGCTGCAGCTATAAGGCTCTATCTGTATCTATATAAAGCGGAGCTGGGCCCAAGACTGGAACACACGAATCAAAATGTTTGTGCAGACCTCAATAGTAGTGCTCACTTCTCTGCTGGCCATGACCAATGGAGCTGTACAGCCCATCGGCCTAGTGCCACATCAGGAGGGACGCATTGTGGGCGGCTCGCCGGCTGCAATTGGCGCTCATCCTTGGCAAGTTTCGCTGCAGCGTGCGGGCGCCCATTACTGTGGCGGCAGCCTGATTGGGCCAAGTCTGGTTCTAACCGCCGCCCACTGTCTGCTCAAGGATAACCTCACGGTGGCCAATCTGCGCATCAGAGCTGGCTCCACAGCCAAATACTCCGGCGGAGTTCTCGTCGGCGTCACGGCCTTCAAGGCACACAGTGGATACAATAAGAATGACAAAATGTATGATATTGGCCTGATCCGATTGAAGACAAAGCTCACGTTGAGCCGGACCATCAATACGATTAACCTGGCCAGCAGCACGCCGCCGCATGGCGCCGCTGCCACCTGCTCCGGCTGGGGCGCCACCGCTTTCCAGGGTTCCAATTCCTCTATTCTGCTCTATATCAATACCCTCATCGTGGGTCGTTCGGAATGCACCAGCTCCAGATATGGCTATGGCGGCAAGATCAAGGCAACTATGTTCTGTGCCTCGGCTAGCAATAAGGACGCCTGTCAGGGCGACTCCGGCGGACCGCTAGTATCCGGCGGCCAGCTGGTTGGCATCGTGTCGTGGGGCACAGATTGCGGCCAGCCCCAATATCCGGGCGTCTACACAAATGTGGCCGAGCTACGCGATTGGATCAGCCAAACAGAGAAAACAATTTAGCTCAAACAAAACTGATTTTAGATTAAGTAATGAAATATTCGGTTTATAAGTGGTCAAATCGTTCAGGGCTCGTAGCCCAGACTGGTTTGCTGACCACCTAGCTGGATGATATGTGTAGCCAAGTGCTATTTGAGTTAGGTTTATAGTTTATAATTATATCCTACACTTGCAATTAATCAATAAATATAAGGGAGCATTAAAAACAGTGTTGAATAATGCGAAAAGGTCAGCCAAGTTCAGGGAAATATCTAACTCTAATTCCAGTTGATCAAATATTGTTGTATTTATATGAATAGAGAAAAGTCGTTCGGGTCTGGGAAACATCTCTTCGTGGTATGCGCGGTAACTGCTAGTCGGATAACTCTCAGCAAAAACACTTTTACTTAGTGTAAGCTGAATTTAATGAAAGTTTAATGATTCCTTGTCAGCCTCTCTCTCCCTCTCTTTCTCTCTCTCTCTCCCTCTCTCTCTCTTTCTCTAAGCAAGCTAATATGCTCATCTTACATTCCTTAAACATGGTTAGGCTAGTGAGCATTATGAATATGATTATTATGTTAATAATGAAGAAGCTTTTAATCATATTGGCACTGATCAACCTGAGCTATACAATGATCAACAACAGCATCATTAGATTAGATTATAACTGTCGCCTAGTTTTCTTTGAGGCATTTAGTTCATGAGCTGACTCACTGAACCGATGCATTAGTTCATTTAATCATTTCCCAATATTTATTAGCTTCAGCTGAAACAAATCTTTTGTATTTCAGCTAATTTTTCATACACTTTCTTATCAACAAATTCCAATATAAATTGTGATTCATGTTCGATTGATTCATTTCGCTTGAGCATGAATATTTGATCTGTGATTTTTCGCAAGATAAACTTTATGACAAAAATTGCAACTTGATCAACATTTCTTATGCGTAAACCAAGTTTGTTAGTTAACGCTCACTCACCTTCGTATTCCTTGCGTTTGCGACGTAGGAATGAAGTGGTCATGCGTAGGCCGCGTGCCGCATTTGACAGGATGGAGGCACGTGAGTCCTTGCGATTGCGCGACGATCTGTGCCGCGAGCCGCCAGGCTCCACTGGCGGCTGGCACGATGACAGTGTGCCCGCCACGGAGCTGGACTGCGGTGTGATGGGCGTGTTGGGCGTGTCGGAGTCAATGAAGCCCAGATTGCTATTGGCACTGTTCAGATGGATGCTCGTGTGGCTAAGCACGGGCAGCTTGCCGCTCAGCGAGGCAGCCAGCTGCTCATCGAGGCCGTTGCTCGTGTCCTGCGCCTGCAGATGCTCCAACGACTCGAAATCTCTGTTGATAGCTGGCGGCATGGAATGTCGAAACCAGGACTCCTGGCGTTGCAGCGAAGCGCGCTGCTGTCTGCGTCGCTCGCTGGGATGACAGCTGGCTGTTGTATTGGTCCTATTTAGCTCCGCGGAAATGCTCGGCGAGTTCTTGGCTTGCAGCTCCAAGCTCTGCCGCTGATAACAGCCAGACATGTTCGTGAGAGTTGAGGGCTTCGAAAGCCAAGGCACTTAGTAGGTATATATATATATATATGTATATATAGCGTATAGATCAAGGCACCTTTTAAAGCAGTTAGCTATGATATTTGGTATATTTAATTAGAACATATTCACAGTTATATAAGGTCTTTAACCCAAGCTCAAGCCTTGAACTTAGAGTGCGCTAAGGACAGGCAGCCCGCTGAGAACCTAAACAACTGACAACCCAGCCACAACTTTGGCTCTTCGGCTGTCTAATATTTCTACTTGTTTCGTCTCTCTAACCATTGCAAGTTGTACATCAAAAATTTATAGCACTTAAAACACACACAGTTATTTGGCCGTCACGCATATGCAGTTCTCGCTGACAGCAAATATACTACTATATAGTGTGTGTGTATGTATGTATGTATGTATATATATATATCGTAGTATATATGCATCAACAATCAGATTTGTTGATTTTCCTAAAGGCACACAATTTTCATTAGCTATGCAGCTGCTAAGTTTTCATCACGTAAATGCACAAGTTATCAATTATCGCACAATTAAATACATTAATTAATAATTATTAGTTAAGGCCAATTAGAGAGTTAAGGCATATATATACGCGTCTCTATATCTACATAACTTTCAGATGCGTCGTTGTGATTTTCGCCCAAATAACTTCTATTTGCCGTAGGCGTGCCGCCGTGCCACAAGATGCGCGTCCATAACGTGCGAGAGCCGAAAGCCAACTGCCAAAGCAAAAACCAAGCCAAGCCAAGCCAGGCCAAGCGAAGCTAAACTAAGCACACACCAAATAAAAGGACATTCAATAAAATGTCCTTCGTTGCACACGAACAACAGCCGAAGTGAAAGTTGTCAACTACAGCGCAGCTGAACTCAAAGCAATAAAATGATTTAGCAAATCAAAACAAAACCAAGTAATGCTAAATATTTTATTACATAAAAATAATGAATTAAATAATAATAATTATTTATTGATTTCCATTGCATGTTAAGTCGATAAAAGCGAAACATTTTTCATTCATATAAACAAACGTCAAGCATTCACTACATATACGACTTTTAGACAGGCAGGTTCAACATGGCCCATTAGCTCAGCTGGTTAGAGCGTCGTGCTAATAACGCGAAGGTCGCGGGTTCGATCCCCCCATGGGCCAATTAATCTCTTTTTTTCTTTTTTTATTTTTAAACAATTGTCTAACGAAACAGTATGTGGCATACACATGGCTATCTAATATATAGCACGTACCACCCACCAAATCTTATCAATAATGTAGCATATATACTAACTGAATTGAAAACATTTCTTCTAAATAAGAAGCGCTATTCATTCTAACTTATGATTCACGTAATTGACTTTGTATGCCTAATGTTGACTTACTTACGTGATTGCAAATACTATTAATAATGTTTACTTACGTGATTGCAAGAGGCCGGCAGATTCGGGGCGTGAGCGACGACGATTTTGCCTTGGTGCAGTTGTCTGTGCATCGGCATCTTCTTCTTGTAGCTGGTAACGGGACACCATGTGAGTATGTGAGGGGCTTCAGATATGCGCAGATATTTGAGCAACTGGTGTGAACAAATACCAAAAAAATAAGAAATAGAAGCACTCACACACAGGCGCGAACACAAATTGTGAATTATAAACTGCACTGTGTCTTTGTAACTAATACATGTTTAGCTATTGGTATTATCTACCGCAGACACACACACATGTTGTTATTGTTTAATATTTGTTGATAAGCGGAAACCAAGTAAATAAAAACAAACACCGTGCGGCGCAAAGACAGACTGATTAATGAACAGCGCAAATAACATTTTCCAGCCTGTTAATAACAGTGAGTAGCTGCTGTAACGTTATTTTAAGCTAACTAAAAAAAATATGTAAACCAATCTATTATTAAAATTGTATCTTTTGTAAACAGTTTTTTGTTTGTTGAATTTAAAAATTCAAAACTGTTTTTTTTTTTATTTTTAGATAACAGCGCACAGCTGTTTCTAACATTATTGATTAAGTTACTTAAGAGAAGCGCTACAAGTGAAAATCTGAATAGACCAGGGCTGAACAACCATTTACACATCTGGCAACGTCAACTGGTATGCGTTATTATTTGAATATAAAATGACTGTAAATGCATTGAGCGAAAAACAAATATATGAAAAGACAAATTTGTAAAACGAACTACAAATGTATTTTATTCTATAACATATTGTTACAAAACGCCTTAACTCTTATGTACTTATGTAAACTTGTCGAATTCAACTTTTTTACAGATTAAAAATATTAAGAGATAAATCATAATTTAACTTCAATATCCATGCCGATTTTGAACTGAAAACGAGAATTCAAATAGCAAACAAATTAATATCAAATCAAGCAAAATAGAAAGATTAAACAAACAGTTTATTTTGTTATAGTAAATGATATGGCAAGAGATGGCATCAGTTATTCAAGAGTTATATATAGGATCTATATGTGCTTATGATACTGTTTGCAAACGTCGATTAGTGGTGCACTTATATGTATATATGTATATAGTATAAGTATTGTATATAAATATGTATGTATATATGTATGTCTATATAAGTATATATTAGTCATTCAATATGAACGATTGTGTCTGGGTTGTCTTGCATTAGATATTCATTTTTGTTATTTTATTATAATTATTATTACTATTATTATACAGTCTTTAAAAAATGCAAGTGCTATAATAACTCGTTGCTTTGCGTGCCTTATGTACAGGACATTTACAAGAAAACATTGAAACAAAGAAGTTAGTAAAAAAAATATATAAAATAAAATGCGTAAATTGTGAGAGAACGAAAAATAATTGTGGACCCGCATGAGATTTGCAATCAAATCAATTGTTGTTATAAAACATTTTCCATATTGGAGCGCACATTGCGCAGGACATTGTGCGTCTTAAGTATTTGATTCTTAATATCCTTTTCGACTTGTGCTTTTGCTTTGTTAACCACACGCAACTTTTCATAGGTGTCTTCGAATGCGCGCTTTGTGCGTATTAATTTGCGCCGTAATTCGGCATTTTCTTGCTCTACCTTTAGGCAATCGTGCACCGGCACGGGCAGCTCTCCGGCTGGCAGTTCCGTATCCGGCGACAGATCTGTTGAAGAGTAATCAATAACAATTTGCTTTCATAACTTGCTGCCATCAACTTACCATCCTTTTCGTCCAGTATATCATCGTTGACCAACTCGACGGTCTTAAGCATGGGATGCTGTGCATTCGATAGTTCCACACTGTGCACCCGACCTGTATCACTCTCGATGCCCAGATCTGGCGAAGGATTGCTCAGACGTCCCATTCGTTGACGGTGCGGCAGCTCCTCCGACGTATAGCCAGACTGTGAGATATCGCTGGGCTCCCTTCGAGTTTGCTTTTGTTTTTGCTCGTCCTGCAGCTGAAGCAGCTGTAGCTTCATCTCCTCCAGCTTTTGCTCCAGCTGCAGCTTGTCATTATAGGCCTTGGTGCGTTCCATGATGGCCTTTGAGGCTTGCAGCGTGCTCTCGTCCAGCTCCTTTTTGAGCGCACGAGCTGACAGCTCGTTCTCAACAAGCGTCTGCTTTAGCTCCTTCTCATTGTCCTGATAGGACTCCAGGGAGCTTTGTAACTGGACCAACTGACTCTTAAGCTCCTCGTGTTTGGTTAACGCGATCCAATTGCGCTCCAATTCCTGCTGCTGCAAGCGCTGTTGTGCCTCCAAGCGTTGAGCTAATTCCAGCTGAAGCTCTGCCATCTTTGTTTGATTTTCTCTTTGAATTTCCAAGATCTGTTGATGCGCTTCGTGCAGCTCTAGCTCTGTGATTTGTGCATCCGCCTGCAGCGTCTTGTGCTCCACTTGCAGCTGCTCCAACTGCTGCGTCTTTTGCACAATCAGAGTCTGTAGCTCTTCCATTTGCTGCTCCTCCTGGCAGCCAATTGCACGCAGATCCGCATGCAGCGCCTCGTTTTGTAGACGCAGCTGTTCCAACTGCTGACTCAACTCTAGGACGCGCAGCTGTTCCTGCTTGTAGCGATTGTCAGCCTCGACCAGCTGGCATTGAGCTTGAAGGAGGCGCTCATCACGTTGCGCTATCAATGTCTCCAGCTGGCCAATGCGTTCGCTTCGGCGTTCCTGTTTCAGCGTATTATTGGAACAGGCATGGCCCTCGCTGTCAGATTCGCTTTGATGCTTCTCGCCAGCCACACTATTCGACGTATCCTCCAGTCCGATGCGCGCCAAGGATACCTTACGATCGGGCTCTGACCAGGCTTCCGATTCGCTTTGATTGTCAACTTGCGGAGGGAGAGGCAGCGAGCGTCGCTCCTTGCGTGCTTCGGCCTTGGTTATCTTGGCCGCCTGCAGATCCTCGTGCGAATTGTATGTATGATTGCATTCATCTGCTTCATTGTATAGCATTTCGGACAGCTTGCTCAGCTGCGCCAGACTCTGGTCAGCCAGCGAAACGCCTGTAATGGACAAAGTCATGTTGAGACTCTTCGACAGGTCCAGACTGCGATCCACAGCACGTCGCATAGCATGTCGACGATCCGCTGCCAGCACACCCAGCACATCCTTGTGCTTGAGCAGGGAATTAAGGAAGCCGGCCAATTCCTCCAAGCGATTCGTCAAAACACTGCACACATCTGCACACTCCAGACGCCACTTGTTGGCATTCTCCACATTTAGTTGCACGTTTTCCAGCTCGTGCTTCAGCTGAGCGACCAACTTGCTATCCTCCTGCGCACCATCCAATCGTTGCAGCAGCACATCCACCTTACGCTGCAGCAACTGATTGCGCTTGACAGCCTTGACGAAGTCAGCCTCTGTAAAGGATTGCTGCAAATCTGTGCCAGCTATGGAATCATCGCCAGAATGCTCCATCGATTGCTGCGAATGCTGTTTGCCGCTGACCAATTTGGTTAGGCGCTCCACTTCACGATTCTTCTCCCACAGCTCTTTGTTCACGAGATTCTGCAAATTGGCGGTCTTCTTTTTAACCTCCGACTGCAGCTGTTTGATTAGCTCATCCTGATCCTCAATTTGTTTCTCATAGCGTTGCTTCAAGCTGCGTGAAATGTCCACAGTACAGGTCTCGGTATCGCTTAGCGAATGCAACTGTTTGCCAGGTGACGAAGTCTCCGTTAACGAATTGTTCTACAAAGTAAAAGAGTTTTAGTTATAGAAGATAATATATGCTATATAGAATATTATTCCATTGGCTATTTTACGCACCTGTTGCTGCTTTTGCTTGTAGCGATTGATTTCCTTCTCCTGGCTGCTCAGTTTTTGCATTAGCTTTTGTATGGCGCGACACGCCTGCTCGTGCACACGCTCCCGCTCCTTCAGCTTCTCGTCAGCATCCTGCAGCTCGCAGATTTTGTCGGCCAATTGGGCACGCAGCTCTGGCTGGCCCTGAAAGATAGAACAGAAGCAAATGGATGTCAATGGAAATTAGAATGCTAATGCTTATGCTGCATAGATGATTGATAAATTGACTAATGAGCTGAGAGCTGACAGCTGCTTTATTTATCTTAATAATTTGAATATATTACACTTTGAAGCTGTAAGGTGTGATTGATTGATTGATTGATTGATATATTGATTGCTTGCTTGCTTTCTTTCTTGCTTGATGAATTCATGGGCAACTGACAGTAAGCACTGTGCACTGTCTAATCAAAGTATCTCACTTTCCGTAAAGCCAAAGGTATGACAATTTGTTGAAGCTGCAACTTATGATTGATTGATTGATGAGCTGCTGGCATAGAGAGCGTATAACTGCACTTTCTGTGCTGGTATATGCATTACAATTTGATTTATTGCAGCTTTGACCTATACCTGATTGATAAGCAATTGCCAAATAAAATTTTGAACCATTTGGTTAAGCAAAATGTATAACAATTTATTCAAGCTGCATGCGTGTGTGTGTGCGCGCTAACTAACTAACTTATTTGCTAACTCAAAATTGAATAGTTCAACAATTTGATGCGAAATTTGCCAATAATATGCCAAGAAGTTTTTGTTAAATTTTATTTGCATTTTGTAAGTATTTAATCAACGAGAAATTTTTGCATAACTACCAGCGAATGATGTATCGACACACTATGCTAACAAATTGTTTTGTGGAACTCTGAATGAATTGGAAATACGAAAATGCGACGGCCGGACATACATGATCATATATGTGCATGAGATATATATAAGCACATATATATATATATATATCTGTGATACATATATATAGAGACTAGTACGTCATCAAATCATCAGCAGAGTTAATGAATCTATATATACATACATATATATATATACATATGTATAATATATATATATATATATATATATATATATATATATATATATATATATATATATATATATATATATATATATATATATATATATATATATTAAGCTGTACACTGCCCAGTTTCAGTTTTAAGTGTCATTTGCATTTGGCAAACGGAAAGACATCAACAAAGGGCTCAGCTGTTCTGCCTAGGAACTACTTATTGAACATGATTGGTTGATTGATTGATTGGTTGTATGCATTAATTTGGCAATATCCATCAATTGTTTTACTGCATCGAGCACCAGCACCAGCGACAAAGCAACTCTCGCAATCCATTAAACGGCGGCAGGGAATAATTATAAAAAGCCGTACTAGGAGCTGCCACCGACAAGGGCATTGTGACTGGTCTGCAATGCTGCGAAACGAATCGGATTTAAAGTGAATACAATATATACACATATATACATATATATATATATATATATATATATATATCTATATACATAAGTAAAACAACATTGTGTTATTGCTTCACCTCGGGCATGGAGAAATACAAGCGTCTCACTTGCTCCACAGTCAGTTGATCTTGATGATTGAGCAATATGCTTATTGCTGAGAAGTTTGGCGCTCGACTCGGAATCTCACGAAACCTATTAAACCGGATCGGCTGCACGAAGGCAACGTGTTCCACATAATGCATGCGATCTGTGTGTTGCAACTTATGGCTGAGATCCTGGAAAAATTGCTTTTCGCGTCGCACCATGTTAACCTCGCATTTTTGCTTCCTAATCATGCCCTCATACTCGATCAGTCGTATAAATAGGCATCGCTGGGCGCGATCTTTCTCATTGTTCATGTCCTTGTTGTGTGAAGGTGAGTTTTGGATTAGAGCTGGGAGCATCTCACCCACATGCTTTGATTACTTACTTCCATTAGCTTTATGGTCTTCCGCTGTACATCTAGAACATTCACTGCATCACCTATCCACTTATTTTGTCGACCGATTTCAAGCTCGGCAATGCTTAGGTCGCTGAGCAGGCGTCTATTCTCATTTAAGCTAATATCGAGCTTTTGCCTCATTATAATTTGCTAAGTAGGTTTCAAGCCATCGGACCAGAGCTCACACAACACACATACGAATTCTATATACACTACAATTTGTATTATATACTTACATTTGTTTGCTGATTGCTATCGTTATGCTTATCCAGCTGCTCGAGCAGCTTGGCATTTTTTATAGCCAGCTCCTCGATCTTCGCCTCGCATGCCACAAGTGTCTCTTGCTTTTCAGCTAACTCGGTGGACAATAGCTCCTGCTGCTGCTTAGACTCTGTCTCCCGCACATCCGCTGCGAGCAAGGCGCTTTCTAGACTTTGAACCTGTTTTTTGAATGATAAATAAATTAAACAAAAATTAATACAAATCGCAATCGCAATTAGAGATGAGAATTCTAATTTCACTATGATTAATGAGTCCAATTATGAACTATAATGGACATTTCATTCGATAGCACAATTCATCAGTTCCATAACGGTATTCAGTTGGTTTGAAACGATTCCTATTGATCGTTTATGAGCAACAGTTCGATAGAACACATCGCTAATTCTGAACAGCTCAAAAGAACAAACGTTCATCAACGCAACGAATGAACGTGAACCGAACCGCATGAATACGTTGTGATGTCTAACGGACATTCATTAATTACTTAATAGTTCACTAGTTCATTTGAGCGGTGTTTTACATATGTATATACAATTTTACAGTAAATTCTGTCCTGGAATCTTAACTAACCTCAGCTTCGAGAGCTTTTAACTTTTCAGCATCCAAAGCAATCATAGAATTTTTGGTAGCTTTCTGTTTGACGGAGCTCTGTGGACCAAAGGAGTGAATGGATTTAGATTTAAAATCAAAATTTATATATTATCATGGAGTTTACCTCTAACTGTTGAATGTACTGTTGCATTTGTTCAATCAGCGCTTGGCTTTCAATGTCCGCCTTCTTTTGCATTTCCTCGTGCTGTGATATAGCGCGTGCCGCATCCTTCAGTAGCTCCGTCTTCTCATCGACTCGCTTTCGCAGTATTTCAATCTCAATTTTCGAGTCAATCAGCTGTTTGGCTGGCGAATCGACAGCAGTTTTGCCGCCACGTGAGCCATGTTGACCCTCCTCCATAAAATAAATTCGAAGCTTTAAATTGAAGTTCTCCTTGCGCAATGTCGACATTTGCTCCTCCAGCTCCCGCACGGATCGACCCTGCATCGGGGAAT
Source organism: Drosophila anceps (assembly GCA_035045945.1). NCBI lineage: Eukaryota > Metazoa > Arthropoda > Insecta > Diptera > Drosophilidae > Drosophila > Drosophila anceps. The sequence goes on from JAWNON010000073.1 coordinate 8,557,993, forward strand.
GGATGCCACCCGGTGCACGCGCCGCATCGAAGCTGGTATCTGCCGAAATATAAAGAAAAATCTCATTAGTTAATTTGAATTTTTATAAACACAACCATCAAACATGCGTAAGCTACTTGTTCTGTTTGTCCGTGGTGAGACCGCTGATAGAATGCCGTTTTTGCCCATTTTGGCCAATTAACAAAAAAATAAATATATATATATATATATAAAAGGAAACTAAGTGATTGATTTGCATATAGTATTTACGAGTGTGTTTCCAAACTAAACTCTAATAAAATAGATGTACGTGTTGACATAAGACACACGGATAATTAGATTCGACAAAATAGAAAGAATAAATGTTGGCAAATCTGAAAACTGACAGCAAATGCCTAACGTCACTGATATACCCTGTACAAACAATGAACACATTCAGCAAATCTTACAGGCTTATATTTATGGGATAGTCTACAACGTTCTTTGATACATAAATAACTATTTCTATATCTTTCAATATGGCATGTGTCAATAGTCCGAGCTAGTTCGTCTTATACTTATTTATATGTCTTTTTTTACATTGTTTTCTTTATTCCTTGTTTAACACTTACATGAATTTTCCATGGTCACATCTTGAATACCCCCGGGACTTGTGCTGAAAGCAAATGAAAGAAAAACGATAAAATTTGATTAGAACTTGAAAAGTTTCGTAGCAGCTAAGCTAAGCCATAAAAATAAACTCAACATGAATTCCACTTTTAAGTTATATAAAGCAACAAGAATAAAATCAATTTTACTTTTACTTTTCGTAGAAATCAACATGAAACAAACAATGTTTAGCTTTAATATAACACATATTTATTTTACAACTATTTCTAAGTAGACAAATATGCCTGGCAAAGCTGGTTAGGGCCAGCTAGAAAACATGAAATATGATTTTAAACTTTTGTTGCAATCTTTATTAAGATATTTAAAAAGCACAACTGGCGCAACGCCGGGCAGCAGCAGACTGCAATTTCATATACTATAATAATTGATTTCTATAGGCAGTGATAATAGCTGACAAATTCCCCGCTTAATCCATGTCCGTGTCAACAGTCGTAGTTTCCATTTCCGGAATCTCTGCGGTTGTAGTCTCCGTTGCTTGGAAACATTTGTCCGTATCCGTCAGCGTTCCATTGCAGAACTCCGCATAGACCGACCAAGCCGTCCAGCCCTGTTGCTTCTTGATAAGCCGAGCACAACGAACAGCCGTTGTGATATTATCGCTCAAGAGCTCAGTGCAGTTCACATTGCATTCGTTGAAGGCATGGTAGGGCGTTTCCTCCGGCGGAGCGCACCAATATCGATCGCTGATCTGAAAGAGTCCATAGTCCCGACTGCCGTCCGAATTGGCCCGTCCGATAACATGCGTATTGAAGCGACTCTCGAAATCGGCTATGCACAGCCATTGAGACAACTCCACTTTGGGCACATCCAATATATATAGCTGGCCAGCTAGCTCGCAGGGCTCTAAACGTAAAGCCAACATGGAGCTCAAGCCTAGCAGGCACATCCAGCCAGCCAGAGCAAACTTATACATCATACTAAACTAACATTTAACTAAGATAGTTACTCTGTGAATCAAGACACCTGTAGCTCAATGGCATAGAGATGGACAAGCCATCAATCGTCATGTTCATAAAACTATAGACAAGCACGAGAAAAATATAACAAAAACTATGCTGTATATAAAATATTTGTTTAATTAATTTAATTGAAATTCATATTTTATTGTTATATAATTCCACAGATAGAATGCAGGGAAATTACATTTCCAGCAGAATTTAATTGGCATCTCTCTATGCAATTCTTATGAGCTAAACTAATACCTTTAAAAGGTAAAGATTGAGCGAGAGTATGATAAAGTAAGTTGAGACAGAGAAGAATTATATATTTTTACTATATTCTATTTATATAATTTTGTATATATTACTATATTAAATATTTTTCTTTTATCGTTCCTCTCACCCAGCACAATTTCTGATATTTACATTCAATAAAAAATTAATTGATATTATCATTTGATACACGCTGTCATCTCTAGATTGGAGGTCAATTTAAAACGGGTTTGAATTGCTTTTAATGCTGCTTCAAGCAACTATAATTAACTTCCATCGACATGCAAACATATATGAATACAACTGATAAATCTATCAATAAATCAAATAGTAATCAGACGTGTTGACTAAAGATGCCGTACACTGATCACTGAATGGCTTCAATGAAGGAAGTTAAGAAAAAAAAAAAAAAAACTAATTTGAATCGCTAAAAGTAAATTCTTAGTTAATGATTGTATTTAAAGGTAGGTCAGGCAAGGTAACCTGTAAATTTACAGGTGCTGACTCTCTATGCAATTCTCAAAAGTTAATTAGTGATTGAGCATAGATGAAATCAAGTTTCAATTAGCAAACAGATGTTGACATCTGAACAAATTCTAAAGCTTGCAAAATGACGTCTCATTTAGCTATCTGATCAAAAGCCCAGCGACAAATCATTTTAATTGCACATGACATACATCTGAATATCTTTCTATCTATATATACATATACATATACATATGTAGACAGCTACATATATAGAAACAACAGCCGAAAAATTTGTAGTCGCGCTAAGTGAAGCGTAGAAATTGTTTCGCTAGCATAGAAATGGCACACCTTGATTACTTTTTTATTTCCAAATCAATGAAACTTTTAATCCCAAATAAACTCAAGCCAAATATGTGAATGGAAATAATAAAAAGTAAGTCAAAATAGTTAAAAAAAACCCAATAACTAGCAGAGATTGACGGAATCTAGGCTATGTTTTAATGGAGGTATAAAAAAAAATTGAATAAAGCGAGCTAAGCTTTTATGTTTATCAGATACCAGAGAAATCCAATCAGCACTTTGTGTAGAAGTATGAAACAGTAAAAGTCCTATTTGAGGTGCTCAAGTATTCAAATATTAAATACTTATATACTAGAAATTTTATATACTAACTAAAACTTTATCTAAAATTGTGAAACACTGTAAATTCTCTATCCAAACTGTATGAAATACTAGAAGTTCTATCCAAGAAGCTCTAATCAGAAGTATGTTATAATATAAGTCCAAGTCGAAACTTTTGTATATAAATATGAAATACTAAATATATCTATTGAATCTATGAAATAATTGCAGCTTTATGAAAAAATTCTATATACTAAAATGTATGACTAGAAGAAGTTGTATTGAAACATTTGTATATAGCTATGAAATACTAGTAGAACTTCTATTCAGAAGTATATAATATCAGACAGAGGAAATTCCTTCGAAACTTTTGTCTATAACTATGAAAGTTGAGGTTCTTTCAAAGAACTTCTATTCACAAATATGTAATGATAGGAGTAATATCTAAACTTTTGTATATAAATATGGAATACAAAATGAAATCTTTTAAAACTTTTCTCTATAACTATGAAATACTAGATTAACTTCTATTCAAAAGTATTTTATACAAGAAACTTTTGTATATAACTATGAAATACTAGAGAAAGTTTTATTAAAGAAGTTCTATTCACAAGTGTTTAATAGTACGAGTCCTATAAGTCCTCGGAAGTTCTCTCGGAACTTTTATAAATAGCTAAAAAAGTAATCTATTGAATCATTTTCGAAAGAAATCTTAGAGAAACTTACCAAATAGTGCTCGGTGTTCCAGAACAAATAGAAAACCGTTTATATGGTGATCTTTTTGGGGAATCACTTGTGCCGATCATAGAGTTCGTACGAAATATGCCCGCCATTATGATAAGACGTAAATTGATTTGGCATTAAAACAGCAGAGTTTTTGGCTTTTATTGTAGGTATTGTTCACTCCAGTTCATTTAATATACTGAACGAAACGCTTTTAGAAATATATAGATTTAGGAAACCTGACTTTGATTTTATTTAAAGTCAAACGAATGCGTCATCCCGTGTGTGGTTGTTGTTGTTGTTGTTGTGGTTGTTGTTGTGCTTATCCTAAATAGCTTTGCGGCACACCGAATCTAAATAAAAGCAACTTCAATGCAGGTATAAGTACTCTATACCACACACACACACACAGATATATATAAATGTTTATATATGTGCGTGTGCCTTCAATGAGTCATTGGCAGCAAAGGCAGCCAGCCAAGGCGCTTGCATTGCTTGGGCAAATGTCCCCAAATGATGCTACGCAGCATCACATCACATCACAGGAGATGTTTTATGCCTTCTTTATCTGGGCAGCAGCATAGATATATCTGCTTTACTTTTTCTTTTCTTTTTTTTTTTGTATTTATTTATTTTGGCCGCATCTCGCATTTTCTATACGCAATTTACAATTTGCAGACCCGGCGACACATGTGGGCCACACATTTGCACATTTTCACATTTTCACGTTTTCACGTGCGTGTCTCCTCTATGAATTATTTTGGGAATTGAGCAAAAACACAAATACCAAAACTTATGAGCTGCTTGATGTACAACTGCAATTCATTGGCCACAATTTGTTGCTATTGTTGTTGTTAGGTTTTGTTTTGACCCGCTGACTATTTTGGCCATAGCTATGGTTACAACCAGCTGGCGTAATCAAATGGGTATACACAAATATTAAGGATTGCGCGTACGGAAATGTCCAGGTGTTGCAGGACAAACAACAGGTGAGCTACAGTGTGACCCACATATGTTGGCTACTTGCATATGTACTTTAACTACAGTAGTCAATTGAACCATAGAAAAGAGTGTCCTTTAGTGGGGAGTGCTCAACTACGAATTACCCTCACCAGCAGAGTGTGCCGTATCCCATTTACACATATAGGTCTATTTGCATTTTAATTTAACATTCACATTTGCAACTTACGTAACTTTGTCGAAACTCGACCGACTTTTTTTCATTCTCTGCTTGATTTGTCCTGTAACTGAATTTTACTTTAATATCTGAATACACAATGGATGAACTTTAGACTTTTGAATTATTCCAAAGCAATTATTATTCTTAAAAATTTAGAATCTTGAAGTTATAGTTCTTAAAAATCATGCGTGTGTTAATTAATAAAAAAAAAAGTAGTTTTTTTAACCTTTTTATGGACGTCTACATATTTTGAAAAATTTTAATATATATGACTTGTAAAGCTTTCGAAGCGACTGGGATTATATTGAAAACTAGCATAGAAGTAGACAAGTAGAAAAAATATATATGGAAAGGGGAATTTACTTTTTGTTTTATATTTATATGAAGACTGAGTTAAGTTTAAAAGATTTACAGATTTGAAAACAAAATAATGGTAATAGGAATCATTTTTATCTGTATATATAATGGAAGAATCGTATGCACATATAATATATAATATATATCAAGATAAATTCTACATTCAATAATTGCTAAACTTTATACCTTGATCATATTACCCGAAGAAACATTAATAGAATATCCCAGATGTTTTTAGAGCCCGCATAAGTTGTTTCAGTTATACATAGATTTTCCTCTCTACCGGATGCCAACTGTAATGCCGTACTTAACGAGCGAGCACTGTAACTGTAACAGCTGCTGCACATGCCAACATATGTGTCCTGTATGTCTCTGGCTACTACCTGAACTAACTCGATTGCATTCGAAATAATAATTAGCTAAATATAAATGGTCATTGAGAATAATTAACAACAATTGGCGCCAAAAAGCACGACGACGAAAATGCATTTTAGATGTATGTATGTACATTATTTTCCCCTCACACAGTTTTCCTCGATCTAGAACGTTAGACAAGCTACTCGATTGTTTTCGCTTGACCATAAATGAATTGTTGAACTCATTTGTGAGAAAAATATATATGATACACTGCAAGAAAGCAGCGGCACATTCAGACAACTAACATATATGTGTTTAACTACAATATGAAAGCATATGAAAGGATAAAAACTAGCATTAACCAAACAAAACAAAACTGTACCAAACAAACATCCGAATTTGTGGTGGTGCAAAGGGAAAGTTGCGGGTCTTGTAACAATGCAATGCAGGGTTTTTTTTTGTTTAGGGGGTTCAAAACAAAGGTCAAAGGCAGCTAGAAACGTGTGTATATAAGACAAGCAACTTGCCACTTAAATACCGAGTGCATATATCCGCTTGAAGACTTTAACAAAAGTCTTATATACACTATATATCTGAGTCTTATATTAGAAGACTTTTTGTCTGCTGCTATTTACTCGATTAATCGAGAACACAATAATACGCAGTTATATATATTATTTATATATATAGATATGTGTACAAAAGATGTTGTGTTATATTTTTCCATAACTAAATTTAGATGCAGCCGCAGCAACAACAACAACCACAAAGGAAATCAACAAGATGAGGCGCGCGTAGCCGTAATTTATGCACGCACACACATGCACTACCATGCACACACACACACAAAGACACACACGCACACACTCATATCATTCATACACGTATGTAGATACGTTCTTTAATTTATATAAGAATATTGTGTCTTTTTACAACATTGGAGAGCATTCGTCAACGGTTTTATCTACATTAAACACACAGTGATAAAAAAAAAACAACACAAACAACAATCTTATTCTCACTTTTGTTGTTGCATATTTGCACACACACACGCGCATATATTTGTATATATGTATATAGTCTTTATTTACTTGCCCGCGAGCCGAGCAGCGTTCATATGTAAATTTCAATATTTATTTGTATGTACGTTTGTACATATGTATGTATGTATGTATTGCGCAAAAAGAAAGACTGATAGGCGTTAAACGAAGAAGCACAATCACAACAAACGAACAAAAATACAATTGAAATATACTAGATTAAAGTTCACTTCATATAGTGTCCATATAGTATGTCTAATTGAACCGAATGCCAGAATATTACTGAAAGTGCGCATCGCGATAACGAGAGAAAAACCCCACCACAGTGGGCAAGCAGCAGTAGCAGCAGCATCATCCGCCGTTCATCCCATAGCAGAGTTCGGCGTTTGCTCTGCAAGGAAAAATGCGCTCAACTCAATACGCACGACAGATGTTGCGCTCGTGTTTTCCCCGTAGCGTGCGCTCTTTTTCTCACCCACCACATACATATGTACGTGTGCCTAACGGCTGTGTGTTGGATTTTGCTCTCGAGCGCAAATGGGGTGGGTTATGTACACACACGCACACACATACACGTACGGGTGTACATCATTTACTCACCAGTGAGTGAGCGGAGAACATATTGAACCTGCCGCTGAGCACCAATGCTTATGATCTTTTGATCATGCAGTTCTGTCCACTTAGTGCTCAGATGCGGTTGGCTGAGCATTGGCATTAGAAGATAGATATGTCGTATGTTGTGTGTGCTTTAGTTTTTCATTTTAATGAATCCAAATTTAGTTTTGGATCGAAGCCAAAGTGCGCGTTGCACTTGCAACCGTTGCACTGTCAAACAAAACTTCAAAGGCGCAACTACAACATGCACGCCGCACACACCTAGCCTAGGTACACTGTATGCCGTGCACAATAAGAACAAATCAAATTAGTACTCACTCATCTGTGCTTATGCGTTTGGATAGAGCCTCGGCCAAGTTTTTTAATATGCGTGGATCGACTTCGCCAGCGCCGTTCTCCTCCAGAAAACTTGTCACAGTTTCTATTAAGGAGATTTCTTTTAAGGACGACGTACACATTGCATCACTGTCGTATAAGTCTCGCGTTGTTTGCTTCGAGTAGTCCTGATCCATTTTCCTTAGTTGGGCTTAATATATTTCAACTATATATTAAAACTGCTGATTTAGAATTAATTATTCAAATGTTATATTAAACAATTATAAAAATTTAGCGCGCTCCTCAGATGTTTTTGGCGTCTATATTTTTAATTCCTATCGATAAACGCTATTGCAACCTTACAGCTGTGCTGCCAGATAAGAAAATTTAGCTCGGTGGCAAGCTCGGCGCTGCACGTACTGCTTCTAATAAGAAGAAGCAACATATATAGACTGCAAATTTAAATAGATTTACATTTCTTTGATAAGCCTAAACATAAAATATACACTAATTGGAGCAATGATATAAAAAACAAGGCGGCCGTAACGCTGTTGTGCCGCAACGTGAACCATTTCATATCAAATAACGTTGAATCGAGTCTTAATCGCACAATAGGTAAAAGGCAGGCAAGCACATAAAAATGTTTGCTACGCTAAAAAACAAAATTAAGGAAGAAACTGGCGAAGATGTGTCCACGTCGGCAAGCCAGACACATCAGCGACACAATAATAACAATATTAACAATTATCGCATACGTAGCCGTCGTGTGAGCATCAATTCGAATGTTGCTGACGATTCGGGCGGTGTCTACAGCGAGGTGAGCAAACACAACTTTTATTTATATATTAAAAAAAAATTGAAAGAAAAAAACAAACAAACAAACAACTGTTTATATTCAGTCGGAACAGGTGTGCCAGCTACGCAGTCAATGCAATGAGTTATCCTCTAGGGTAGCCAGCCTAAACCAAAGTTTGCAACAGCTGCAGGAAGAGAAGATGCGAGTGGATAAAACAAATGAAATCTTATTGGAAACCGTTCGAGTCGCTCAAACGCAAAAGGACATCTATTGCGAGGAACAGGAGAAGATACAAACGTTGCAGCAAATCGAAATTGATAAGCTGAAAAGCTTGCTCGGTTTTCGTGAACAGGAAGCCGTCGATCATATGAATGCCATACGCCAATATCAACAACAAATTGAGAACTTTAACCAGGAGCTGGAACGCTTGCGTACCATAGAACCGATTGCTGAGGATCTGCGCGATGAGTTGGAACAGCTGCGTCATGCCACACAGCAGGAGAAGAGCCTATTGACCACAACGCTGGCTGCCGTGCAGGAGGATAATCGTAATATGAAAATGCGCATGAGAATTGTAGAGGAACTTCGTTTGGATGCACTGCCTCAATTGAGTACAGAACAACAAGTGCAGGCACTTGTACAGGAGCATAAACTATTGGAGCAGCATCTCGAAGAAGCCCACTTACAGCTATCGGACATCAAGAGCTCGTGGAGTGGCCAAAATTTTGCGCTCGAGAAACAAGTGAGTCGCCTCTCCCAACAGGTGGCCGAAGAAACCACCGAAAAACGAAAAGCTTTAAAAACCAGAGATGATGCCATAGAAAATAGTAAGCAAGTCGCATTTGAGCTCGAGAAGGCAAAGAATGAGATCAAGCAAAGAGATGATAAGGTGCGTCGCATCATTTAGTAAAAGAACGAAAGTTTTTTATATAAATATTTTTTTTATTGTAGATTAAATTGTTGGAAGACGAACTCGATGAGCTGAATGTTGCATTGAAGGAATGTCGTGAAGAGAACGAACAGCAAATTCTATTCGAACGCAACAAATCTGTGAGTATCCTTTCTTCAGAAGTTGGCGTTTAGCAGTGGCATCAATAACACACACACAAACACACTTTCCACACCCACACACGCACACACATACCTATACCTACACCTAGTTAAATGGCATGACTAATTGTATAACTAACCGAAAAAAAAATAGCACGTACATTAACAACTTCCTAGCAATGAAAATATATAATTAATTTACCCTGTTTTGCATTTTCTAATTTAACAAAATATTTGTATTATAATCTAATCCTATTATCTATTAAATTGCTTTAATGTTTTACTAAACAGAAACACATTTTCTTATTTGATAAATTTGTATTATAAAATCCAAGTATCTATTTTCTATTAAATTGCTTTATGTTTTACGAAAAAAAGATATAGAAAATAGCATATCTTACTTATTATTCCAAAAAAAAACTTAAAAACATAGGAAACGCTGGCATCTGAAACAAGAGAGTTGAAAATTCGACTCACAACCGCTGACGAAAGATTTAGTGAATATGTGAAAAATGCCGAGCAAATTGCGCAAAAGTTGCGTTCACAAGTGACGGAGAAACAAGATATTCTAGGTGACACGCAACTGAAATTGGAAGTGGAGCGAGAGGAGAAATTGACTGCCCTGCTGCGAAATGCGGAAATTTCGCAGAGTGAAGAGCTACTGAAGAAGGAGCTGCGCATGGAGCAAACGGAATCCAATGAATTGCATGACAAGAATAAGCAATTGGAGCAGGATTTGCAGGAGACAAAACAGGCATTGCATTTGCTCAAGGATGCAGCGGAGCAAAATGCCAATGATCAGGCTAAATACGAGTTGAGCCAGCGTGAAATTGCGGAGAAGAATAAGGTAAGGATTTACCTTAAATTATTGCTTATTATAAATTTTTATTTTCATCTGCTTCTCTGCAGACAATAAAGACATTAAATCAACGTTTGGGGGATCTTAAGAAGACGCTGCAAAAGGAGTTTCGCAGCTCACAAACGGCAACCATCGATGTGGATACGGAACAAGTAATGCCCGCCTTTAGAGTAACCAATGCACCAATTGAGAACTTTCAATCAGACAACAAACCAAATTGCATTATAATGGATGAAGTAAATTTCAAGTATTTAAAACATGTCATTGTCAAATTCTTGACTAGCAGAGAGGTATTCCCATTTGAATTGAACTATATAAAATAATATTTAAGATTAACGAGTCTCTTGTCACCTAGGTCGAAGCTCGTCATCTTGTGAGGGCAGTTTCCACTTTGTTGCAGCTTTCACAGGAGGAGGAAAAACTGTTGCATGATACGCTTAATTGGAAAATGAGTTGGTTTGGCGTGAAGCCAAGTTAGAATTTATCACAGCTCAGTGATAAATGCATTAAATTAAATGTGCAATAATTAAGTACATACATATGTACATATATTCATACTTTTCATACATTCCTACATATATATACATATTCATATATATGTATACTAGTTTTTCATTAAGAGTCATTTGTACTATGTACATAATACATTGCATTAAATTGTGATTGAATATTTCTTCTGTTAAAATCTGATTTACTAACACCAAAATTATAAATATATTGTTATATGCTGAATTATATTTGAGGATGACAATTCTTATAGTTCTCATTGTACGTTCCACATTTTTATTATAAGTGCATTGTTAATTTATTAATTTAATGATTTTGTTAGTCTGATTTTTTATGTTAATATTACATATTTCCAGTGTATACATTCTCATACAAATATATATATATATATATATAGAACGGTTTGTGATGCACTGTCAATAAAAGCTCTATGCCTAATGCAATTTATATCAATTCGAAAATATAACGAAAAAATTTAATCTATTTAGTTGAAATTCATTTTAATTTAGTTATAATCGATAGCATGTTATCGTTCAGAAATGTCAGAATTAAAGCTTTGCGTTTACCTGGTATTTCTGATATTTTAGTATTTTCGTATTCATGCTATCACAGTCACACTGTGTCTATTGACAATGCCGCTTGGAAACGCTGGGCGAATTGCTGTTTGTTGGTTCGTAACATATGGTGTAATAAATGAAACACGTTGATTTCAATTAAAAATTGTGTGTGTTCACTAGGGCATTTTTAACCGTTGGAGGTGTGTACGCTTTTGTCTTATCCAAAAGATCAGTCGAAGGCCGCAGGTCCGAGACTTTACGTGTACGAGAGCGCATGAGAAAGGCAAACCACGGCGAATACGATCACACTATTTCCGACAGGCGTTTTGACTAGAAACCAAAAGTAAAATAGTAAAAAAAGAACAAAAACAAAAAATATATATATAAAAAAAGTTAATAATACATCAAACAACATGTCAATGCCACAAATAAGCGTAGCCGACCAGGCCAAAATGCAGCTGATGCAAGAAATGGAAATAGAGATGATGTCGGATTTATATAACCGCATGACAAATGCCTGCCACAAAAAGTGCATTCCGCCTCGTTACGGCGAATCGGAATTGGGTAAATTTCGATTTCTTATTGAGTTTCATTCATGATTATGACGCTTCTCTTACAGGCAAAGGCGAAATGGTTTGCATCGACAGATGTGTTGCTAAGTATTTGGACATTCATGAAAAGATTGGCAAGAAGCTGACCGCCATGTCCATGCAGGACGAGGAGCTGATCAAAAAGATGTCTAGTTAAATTTCACGTTTCTAGGTTGTTGGTCATATTGACCGTTCCCCTGTACATTTTGGGTAGCTGCTGTCCAGCTGCCAAACCAAAGCGCATTTCAATTGTTACGTTTTACACACAACTTAACACAGACAGACACGAATAAACGGTACGCAACAGATTTATATATTTTGTTGATTAATCATCTTAAAATGTGGTTATAAATCGAGACATTTCGGGCAACATGACGCTTAAGTCCTCGATGGTATTCTCCAATGCGCTCTCATCCGAACTATCCAATTGGCTGGTCCTTGCGCTGTTAGCCCAATCAGATGATGAATCGTGTTCCTGCTCCTGCTGTAGATTTGGCTGTGCTTCGCTGTTGGCACTGAAAATGTTGCCGATGTCAGCTTCCTGATGCAACTCATCCATGGACTCCACATAAATGTACATAAAATGCTGTAAATGTAAGGAAAGTTTTAGCAACTATTCTCAGAGATTAGAGAAAACTCTTTTTACTCTTGCCAGTACCCGCATCTCGGGCTTGCTGCTAATTGGATTCATAGATAGGTTCAACATGCGCAGATATTTTAGCTCTTTCAGGTCTGCGCGCTTTGGTACTTGCTCAATGTGATTATCATTGAGGAAAACGAATCTCAGTTTGGGCATGACAATTAACATGCGTGGCAGCCGCTTCAAGCGATTGTTCCGCAAATTCAGATGCACCAGTTTCTGCATCATGCCAAATGTATTGGGCACTTCAGCTATATCATTATTCTCTGCGGTAAACCAACGTAGCTCCGATAGCTTGCCCAGCTCCTCGGGCAGCTTGCACAAATGGTTTCCCCGCACTCCCAGCGTTTCAAGGTGTTCACAGTTCGAGAGCTCAACAGGCAGTGCACGGAGACCCGTATTATTGCACCAGAAGGTCTCCAGAGCCGTAAGTTGTCCCACTTCCGGTGGCAGACTTGCGATATTATTACAGCTAACATTCAGAAATTTCAATCGAACCAATTGACAAACACATTCGGGAAACTCATCGAGCTTGTTATAGTCCAGTGCCAGGACCTGCAGGCGCATCAAGTTGCCCAGACTGGAGGGTACCTTGGATACAGCATAGATATCCATAATATAACTATATATGTATGTATATGTAGATGTATATAGAGTTCACTCGACTACCTTTGTTAGTTTATTCTGATTGAGAAAGAGCTTCAGCAGCGTTTTACAATGCTCAATTATCTCCGGCAATTCGTCCATTTGGTAATGGGATAGATTTAGCGAGAAGCTCTTCTTCCGTATCACATCCTCGCAGTTGGCCAATATATAATTGGTCCGAAAGAAATGGCAAACTGCCTCCATTACCCGGCTATATGAATTGGCGTAACTATTTTTGTACTTGAAACAGTTTTAACATGTCTGTAACAGTTTCACGATTTAAAACGAATATTTTCCAAATATATACAACTTTTTCACAGCCCCAGAGACAACTAGACAAATATACGCTACATATATGCATATGTATATGTATATCTGTCTAGTTATATAGACACATATGCCCTCGTATAGATTATATACTGTGGAAACCTTTTGGCCTGGTTCTGGGTTTCTAAATTTAACTATTTCGCTGCTCGCCAAATCAAAATTATATATATGCAATGGCAACGAAAATTAGATACTCTTATCCGAATAAGCTTTAAATATAGTAGATACAGCTGTCTTTAACACAATACATTAAGCAAACTCTAGTTAAAGGTAAGTTAAGATTTTAAATTTAAAGAGTAATGCGACAATTACAATTATTAGTAATGTTTATATTACAAACTCTTATGACTGAATCTCTATATAAGAATTTGGAAATCTAGAGAATTTCAAGTCGTTTTTATAATTTAGACATCAGTCAGTGAATAACTGAATAGCTTTCAGATGATATAGGTTTCTCACTGAGTACGTCGAGGCTCAAAGAAATCACAAATTTAGAGTTCAATTAGCAAGTCAACATGCGAGCTTTTATGATATAATATAATAAAAACATAAAAGAAAATTCTAATTAATTAAAAAATAGAAAAGCCAAAACAAAATACTAATTACTTAATAAACTGAAATAAAATCCTATTTGACTAAAAAATATAAAAACTAAAATAAAAATCCTAATTAATTAAAAAATTAAATAAAAATTTAGAGACGATTAGAAATGTTCTTATCAAAAAGTTGCAAATTAACTCTCTATATGAACGATAATTTCCCTTTACAACTCTATAAACATATATAAGTACTATATGTATCCGTAGAAACTAATATATAAACATTAATAAAATCTTTACAGATTGAGGCAAGTCTTAAGCATAATAAGTGTGCAGAGCCTGCAGGGCAAGAATCTGTTGCGGAGAGTTGTGAGCACGACAGCTTGAAAGATAGCAAGTCTCGGCCAGTTGCACGACTCGCCTCTATGGTGGAAAGAGTAACAGATGAATGGGAGAAGAGAGAAAGTCTAAAATACAAGAAGGCTGCGGAGCCACCCAGGCAAGATTCCATTGCGGAGGCTATAAAGCCGGCAAGCTCATTCACACATAAAGATGGACTTGGGTTCATGTTTATCCAACAATTGAATGTATATATACTATATGAACAACAGTGAACATTAATTTATTTGATTTAAGACTGATTTCGTACTACAATAATTGTTGCCGCTTCAGTGATGCCTGGTTTAACCGGAATACTAAAAAGAATAGATAAAATAAATATTTTACTTATATATACAGGTATGCCATTATAACGCAGTCACTTACGCGCTGTGGACCACGTCCATTGGGACTGCCGGAGGTGATGACGTTGCCATTTCTATCAACGGTAACTGTGCGTCCGTCGGGACGCTTCCAAATGGAGACATTATCATTCCAGATGCCGGCCTGATCGTCGCGTGCCACAAAGTTTTCGCCCTGGACACGTGCGCGTCTATGCCGGGAGTGGGCAACAACGCGTCCATCAGGGCGATTGGCAACGAAGCCACCATCGCCATAGCTCACTGAACGGCCATCCGGACGACTGACGTACACATCGGGACTGCGACGGCCGCGCTGTATGACAAAATCACCGGAGCCGGTGCTGTAGTCGACGGTGCGATCGGGACGACCGACATGGAAATCGCGACGACTCCGACTAATCACAGTTGGGCCGTTCCTACTGATGCCAATTACACGATCCGGACGCGAAATCACAACATCTCGTCGGCCACGATAAGCATTGACCGAAGGATCGCTAACACGACGCTGTGCGGGTCCACGCTGAGCCACCAGATCCGGGCCAGCTATGCTGTGTGTGGCTATGAAACGAGACGTATAAGCGTAATGTAGAGAATGAGATTGCTGATTGCTATTCACCTGGTTTGCCTGCTCCATTCTTTTGATGAACATACGTATTGCCGTTCTCATCCGTGTAGCTGTGCGTTCCTCCCGAATTAGCCGAGTTCTGGAATGTGCCGGGTACGCCAGGCACCTGATAGGCACCATCGTTCTGACCACGTATATACACCTGCTGGCCAGGTGAGCCGAACACATGCGGTCCATTGCGACCATCGTACGTCTGTTGTGCGCTAATCACTGAGCGAATTAGAAACAATTTTCTATTTAGTTAAATTTTATGTTGATTATTTCAATCAATTTACCTGCGCACAGCAAAAGAGCGCAGCTCAATCCAAGTATTCCCTGTGCACCCATGTTGCCTATAGTACAACCGATTTCAATCGAATGCCATCAACATTCAGCTGCGGCACTATTTATACACATGCTCAATCGGCAGAAAAATTTCCCCAGCTACGACGAGCACGATGACATTCGATTTGATAAGCAAGCGCATCTAGCTTGGGAAATTCAGAAGCTCTACCTATACCCATATGACAACCTTAATATATATAAGGCATTTGATCTCTATATGCTAAAACTGACATTGTCCAACTAAACTGATAAATCTATCAACTTAACGCGAACTTATCTAGCAAATCATAGAAAACTGGCAAATGCATAAGGTATATGCATCAAGTATATGTATATATATAAGGCATATACACATATGTATATATATATAGTATATATTTATAAAACATTCATATTGCTTGCTTTCATTAGCTTTGGTTCTGATTACACAGAATTATGAATCGGGCATTACCCAGCGAGCGAACAAGTTTCAATAATCTGTCTTAGATCAAGTTCGTTTCAATGCACATATATGCATATATGTATGTGTATATATATATATAAGTATAATGAAATACAAATCATGCTCGTTAAATCAAATGTAAGTACTCGCGCAACCTTCAGTTAGTGGGGAAATGCGAACAAGTTTTACAATCAGCTTTGGTAGAGATCTTCTCTTGGCGATATGTTCCTATATAACTATATTTATTGAAATGAGCACTGCAAACTGGTTGTAAGCCATAACGTTGGGACTTCTAATAAAGAGCTGAACAAAGGTAGAGTCTAACTAGAAAATACTCTATACCACAAAATAATATGTATATATTATTTGATATATGGAGGATAACACAACTTGTCGTCGTCTGCTGTTAGTTACAGGGTATAGAAAATTAATCATATTTTGGCTCAAGACCTAAGAAACTTCAGCTGCCTATGCATTATCAAGCTATTCAAATATACATATATGCAAACTTCCTTTTCTTTCCCATCCCTCTTAACATACCCTGCATGAAACCGCCATTATTTACAGGGTATACATAATCAATTATTGATTGGCTTAAGATCTAACACAAAACAGTTATTGAAAATATATTAAGTTTGATTTAATTGTGGGCATGTCTTTGTAAACAGTTACTCAACTTAAAATTAAATGGAATTACTTCTTTTTTTTATCAGTTACAAAAAAAAACATTTTAAAAACTTGCATTCTTGCTGGCCGGTCGGAACATTTGTACTGGCTTAGATCTATTTCTCTCTCTCTCTCTCCCTCTCTCTTTGTCTTCCTCTGTCGATCGTTTATGCTTCTAATCCTCCGGCACCTTCCACTGTAGCTGCTTGCCTCGATCATATAAATTTTTCAATGCGTGCGTAAATTTCTTTTCCGCCTGCAGCTGCAAATAATGTTTGTAGAGCTGAAGGGTTGTGCGAGCATCCTCGATCGAGTCATGGGTTTCCGATTGTATCTTAGTGCCTATACAGAATTGAAAGTGTACTTAATGATGAACATAATATATATTATTTACATACCCAAAAAGTGCCAGGCCAAGAAACGCAATGAGACCATGCGATGGTGCGGCAGATGAAACAGATGTACAGTGTCAATGATTTGATCGGATGGTACATAAATATTAATGACTCTGCAAAATTGAATATGATAAGTCATAAGCAAAGACATTCACATAGCTTTTTGATATACCTAAAATCATTCTTTAAGCCATGGCCAACAAATATGACGCCGACGTCGACAAGAAACTTTAATTTCTGATACGAATACTTTAAGGCAGTCAAACGCTTATTGCTGAAATTGGCATCTAAATCGCCGGGCTTAATGCCCGAAAACTGTGTCAGATAATCAACGACCTTCTCCTGTGTCGAAATATAATCGTCTATAAAGGGCAAACCCTCATCAGGACCTTGACTGCAATAAAAACAGATTATTTAGTTAGCAAATCAGTATAGAGTAATATATATTTATATAAACTTGCCCTCTGATACAGGAAATGCGGGCGACGCTCATGTGACAGGGTTTGATCGTTGCCGTTTTGCCATCCGGACGTATTTCATTTTCTTCCGGATTCAATGTTACAAACTCCGCATCCATGGCAATTAAATCACCAGCTTTTGGCATCTCATCCGGCTGCAAGGGCCGCAAAGTGGCATCCGTGGCGAGATTGTTGGGCAACGGATTTAGAATTTCCTAAAAAAAAAAAAACAAAATAAGATTTAATTGAATTGGTTTTGAATTTCATCTATATCTAATGTACACTCACGTGCAAGAATGGATTGGCTGGATTATTGATTGAATCATTGCTTTTCGTGGGAATGAGCTCTTCTAAACTTGGTGCAGCTTCTGCTTCATCCTCTAGACTTCGATAGAAAAGCACACACGGCACCTTCCAATCCAACGTAAACCACACTGATTCTTGTGGTGCAACAGGTGAAATGCTAAAATCATTAAATATATACCACTGCTGTTGAGTTTCATCCGCTGCATCCGAGGTTGTTGACTTCATTGAATGATACTTTTGTCGCACATTGATTAGGGACACCAGGTTCTTCTGAGTGCCATCGTCCACCTGGCAGACAACTGCATGCAGTGCATACATCCTTTGAATCTTGTTCTCCTGTTGCTGTTGTTGTTGCTGCTGCTGCAGTTGTTGTTGCTGTTGCTGTTCCTCATCCTCTGATTCTTGTTCCGTTTTGGAGGCATGCGTGGGCGAGAGCACATTCAGCTCGCCCGTCTCGCTGATGCCCATATTGAAAGCCAAAGGAAACCAAGACTTTTGACGCGCACTCGGCGAACTGTTGACATTGGTCGTTTGGTTGGTGTGCGATGGCGACTTCCTATCCGGATGCATAAAATGGCAGTCACTGCGCGAGCAATTGACACCATAGCGACAAGGTTTGCTGGTGCTCAAAGAAGTTGCCTCGGCAACAGGTCGCTCACTCGAACGATTCAATTGACGCTTCAAGAAACTAATATCCTTTTCATTATTCAGACCGCAGTTGATCGCCAGCATTTGCGGCAACGATGTTACCTGAATGACGCACGATTCAAGTGTAAGTAAATAGAATAGCCGAATAAATTGTTAAAGTTACCTTAACGCTCTGATTGGTTGGTGAAAACTTTTTGCAACTCTCACAAAACGCTTGAATATTTTTCTCCGAGCTCAAGGAACGTTTCAAAATATTACCAAAATCAAAATGCTGCTCATTGTCCTTCAGATGCGTGGGATATGATAAATTGCAGGCCAACAGTATGTTCTCTTTTGATTTCTAATAAATAAATATATATAGAATACATATTAAATGGGATTGTTGCCCTTCTGTCTATTGTAAACCCAGTATAATTTACCTCTGCCTGGCATTTGATACATCTGTTTATGCATATTTGTTTGGTGCCAAATATTTTACTTATATCCGTTTCAGCATTTATTTTACAACGTTCCCTTTCCTCCTCTTTCGCATTGTCGTCTGTAGATTATAAATTGTTGAATATATATATATATTGTTTTTATAGAAACTGTTATATAGAATATATTCCTACCAGCAATTGTTTCATATACTTCAGACGATGAGTTGCTATCTGTGCACATGCTTTCAGCTAAAATGATTATTTAAAAAAATATATAAAAATATTTGAATACGTAAAATATATTTACCAACAAATAATGCATTTTGCGGCCCATTTAAGCCCGAGTTTTTGCCCGAATCTAGAATTTCATAATGCATTTGATGTAATATAAAACGATTCCAGTTCTGTAAAATGATTATTGTAAAATACTCATTAAATATGGTTTTTAAATATGATATAGAATACATCCATTACTTGCCTGAATTAACGTAATCAGATTAACATTGGACGATCGATCCGACAAAATCAAGCCCAAAGCGGATGCTTCAGGCACTGTACGAAATGAGCGCAAAAAGTTGCTCGCTTGGCAAGGTGTTGAAGCTATAAATAAGTGTTTTTTTTGCGTACATCATCTAATAGCCGTATACTTGTATGCGTACAAAAAACCAACCAGTGCTTTTGTCCAGCATGTGAAAGAGGAAGCCCAATTCGCAGGATAAGCAGAACTCCTTCGAGCAGGTGTGACCAATTAGCTTTATGCGCAAAGGTTCCGTGAAGTAGAGGATCTATATATGTATATAGAAGAAAGTTTCGATTAGATATCAAATTTAAGTTTTAGACTTCCATTTCTTAACCTGTAACATAGCATTGCAATAGGAGTTGGGCAAGGTGGCTTCTAGGCCGGCGAAACACGTCTGATTATGTTGCTCAAAATCAAAGTCCTGAGTGCCCAGTTTCGTATATTTCAGCTCAACTTTACGATACCGCCTCGGGATGATCTTAACACCGCTTTCCGTTTTCGTAGCTGCCGCATTGCCATTTGCATTCGGATTGCCTGCACCGCCTTGGCCTTGTTCAACCAGGCAATAGGGTATTTGATTGCGTCGAGCAGTTCTTGGATTGGGTGAGTAGCCAATGGGTCCCTGCATCTTCATATTATTCAGCACATCTGCATCGATGGTCTTCGGACGATGATAGCCATAGTGCAAGAGCTCCTCCGGCCAGTCGGAGAACCAACGTGTGCCCGTTGTCAGATGAGGCAACATCACCGAGGACAATGGAAAATTGTTGTCCGCAAAGGGAACCATCGGCAACTGTGGCACTACGTCCGCGAACTCTGTGTTTCTCGAAAATGCATTGAATTGCGGCTGTGGCGTCTGTACAGAGGCTATTGTGTTAATATGACCCGACTGATCACCAAATGCCATCGCTTGCGACGATGAGCTTATATCAAAGCTCAGGCATTGGCTACCATTCGTATTGATTTGATACATGGAAACGCGCGGCTCGCTCAGTTCCACAGTATCAACCAACTGGAATTGGCCATAGCTCGACACAACGGCCAGGCGGGAGGTAAGTGAAGGCAAGAACTTTAGCATTTGCGGATCAATTAGAACTTGAATGGGCGAGATCAGTCGCAGCATACGCAGATCGTAAACCATTAAGAAACGATCAATTGCCAAATTGTTTTGCCTTCCACTATAGCCACACGATATCAGATAATTGCCCTGCACATCGAAATCGGAAAGACTATTTGTATGCGTTTTGATGGTATGCTCCACGTTTAGGGTATTCAAATCTCTCAGAGTGACTGTGCCAAACTGATCGCCTGCAAAGAGATAGCGAGAATTCTTGCGAAGCACCGTGCAACCGGCAGATCCAACATGCTCCAGTCTGGTTTCCTTCAAGCTGCGCATATCAAAGTCGATGAGTTCCTCCTGCAGACCAGCCATGACCAGACGATGTGGCGACAACTGTAGCATGCAGACCATCTCGACCATGTTGTTGGATCTGTTGAAAACAAGAATTGATCAAATATACAACAGATATAAATAGTGCAACATATATAGATGTCAGGATCATATCAACGATTTACTTGTGCGTAAACTTCGGTAATCCTCGGCGTATTTGATGGCGCAGCGATGTCTGCGTTAATACCAAAACTCCCGAATCAATCGTAATGATTTGTCTGACTATATCGCTGGCATGCACCTGGAATGATGTGTATTTCTGCAAGGAGCTAGTATAGTACGACGTAACATGACCCTGCCAATGAAGATATCATATTTGTATAGCTCAGTTGAATATAAGTTAAGATAATGAATGTCTCACGCCTTGGTTGCCCATCCAGAGAAGTTCTTCGTAGTCATCGAAGGCCACAGTTGAGACTCCAAAATTTTCACCGCCGTCAGCAAGAATTGGAATTGGGCTAGCGACATAATCTGCATCGCTGGAGCCAATATTAAATCCATTGAAACTGGGTGAATAATGATCCGAGTTACGCGCGGGGCCAGTATCGTAAACACCTAAATGTATAGATGTTTATAATACATTAATCTCTATATATACATATATGTATATATCTAAATAAAAATGGAGAAAGTTTAAAAAAATATATATATACAACACACATACATGTAAGTGTATATATGCGTATTGGTTGACGTACTTAAAATATCTTCTGACGCGCCAATTTGATCGGCGCCGCCGCAATAAACGTAATCCATTTTGGCAACAATAACACTCTTTATTTACTGTTTATGCCTATTATTTATATTTCAGAAGTTTTATTTGCATCAATTGTTGTTGTATGCTCACGAATCATAATCGTTTAGTATACAAAATGTATCGATATTTTAAAGTAAAGATATGAAATGTTATCGATATGTAGGATATTTAAAACTTGAATTTAATATTGACCGAATTATATGCATTTTGAAATGAATTTAATACTATTGTAACTCACAAAAATCGAAAAATTAGCGTTTTTTTCGTATACCAATATTTGATCGAAGCTCTTAATTATAAATGTCAAATCATCGAATCAATTTTGCAGCCCTGGCTGTCCCATAAGAATGTTTCGTGCCACATGCAGATTTGCTGTAAACTTAACTAGAGATCAGTTTAGAAAAAGTTTGAAAATGGCTGATTTACAAAAAATTGTTGAAAACAATCGACGTGCCGAAAGTCTGATTGATTCAATAAAGCAAGAGGTAACATAAATAATAACTCATGTACAAATAACTTAATTTTGTTCCATTTCAGATGGCAGCTATAGAAAACGAGCTCGTCCAGCGCAGGAAACAGGAGCTAGTTGAGGAGAACGCAGTTTTGATGAAGGAAATTGAAACAGCTCTGAAGCAACTAGTAGCTCTGGAAACATGCAACGGCAAGAAACAGATACCGGTGCCCGGTAATCGAGGAATGTGCACCCAAACTGAAGTAACTTCAACAGCCGCTGCTCCAGTGGCAACTGAATCAAAAGCTCCAGCTCCAGCTCCAGTTTCTGATCCCAAAGAGAAAAAGATAAAGGAAAAAAAACCTCCAGCTGAAAAGCCAAAGGCCGTTGCCGAAGCTCCTGTTGATGTGGGTCGCTTGGATATGCGTGTGGGCAAAATTGTTGAGGTCGGTCGTCATCCTGACGCGGACAGCCTGTATCTGGAGAAGATTGATTGCGGAGAAGCAGCCCCGCGTACTGTTGTGTCTGGACTAGTAAAATTTGTGCCACTAGAGGAAATGCAAAATCGTCTTGTCGTTGTTCTCTGCAATTTAAAGCCCGCCAAGATGCGGGGCGTTACCTCCGAAGCAATGGTCATGTGTGCTTCCACACCGGACAAAGTTGAAGTGCTAAGTCCACCGGCTGGTGCCGTGCCTGGTGATCTGGTTCATTGCGAGGGCTACGAACGTCAACCGGATGCACAGCTCAATCCGAAGAAGAAAGTCTTTGAAACGTGTGCGCCGGACTTGATGACCAATGCGGATCTGGTGGCCTGCTATAAAGGAGCGCCACTCCATGTGCCAGGCAAAGGAACCATTGTAGCACAGTCTTTGAAAAATGTTCAAGTTAAATAATGTGTTTTTTTATTGTGAATAAATTGTACGAAGCTTATCATTCTCTTTGATATCTCAAGTTAATTGATATTTCTTTCGACTTGATTATAGAAGCATAACTTGAAGACTCTATAATCCAGAAACAGTAAATCTGATTTATAGATTCACATGTTCACATTTTTCAAAGATTGAAACATTTCACTTTTGTGTTTTATTTCCATTTAACTTCCCGATTTATTTGCGCTAGGAATCAATAACATAACGATGCTTAGGATCTGCTTCTCAATTTGATATTATAGTAAACTTTTTTGAGAAATTGGACTTTATACTAAGTTCACAGGAATAAGAAAGAACTATGCATTTTCTTGGTTAACATTTGTGTTTACATTTTTATCTATTTACAGTATAATGGAAATCAGTGTGAGTTCAGCTGTTCGTCTGTTTTCAGCGTTAACAAAAATTACATAAATTAGTTTTGTCATATTTCATATATCATACAAGATTTGGCATTGCATAGATCATAATTGACTACTGTTGATGGGGTCGTTGTGCGGGTGGCGCTCCGCCTGGGGCTGGATTCCGATTTGCCTCGACCACAATGGTCTTTGTTAAAATGTCGTAGGCTGTGCGATTGTTCTTGAAGAAGACCATGACAACGCAAATGGGAAACAGTAGTGTCATCACCAGATTCTTGGAAAAGGCGCGAATTAGGGCACGCAAGAAGCTTGGAGTCTCGGCGGGATAGAGCAGGGCACGTAACGGTTCTCGCTGTGCCTGGAATACAAATTGTGGCATTACGGGCGCCTGTAGTGGTACCACAGCCTCCACATAGAGTATACGGATCTTCATCAGCGATTTGCCAGGTGTTGCTCCATTGTAGAAAACCGTCCATAAACATTCATAGCAACAGACTAACAGCTTAGTTAGCAACTCAATTAGTATTAAGTCCGAAGACAGCGTTATAAAGTCCATGGAAATGTCTAGGAAATTCAAAAAGATATCCTCATCCTCCAGAGTTTTACGCATCACATCCTTATCAAAGTCCAGATCAAAAACATGAAACAGCGAAAAGGTTACAATAATTTTCAGTATGAATAATATGACGACATCTATGGCCTCTGCAACAGCACGTTTCCAAAAGGGCGCCACAACCAGCTCTGTGCCACCCACTCTTTGTATGATATCCTGCTGCTGCGCCTCGTCCAGCACACGAAAGCGATTGAAGGTTGGTCGCGCAGCTGCCGCCGCTGCTGCTGCTGCTGCTGCCTGGGCCGTAGCCTGCTGTGGCAGCTGCTGCGTCAATGGGATCTGCTGCTGACGATTTGGGTGTAGCTGCTCAATGCCAGGTGCTCCATATGGCAATGGAGTTTGCAATAATTGTGGATAGTTATAGTTGGCCAACAAATAATTCGGAAACATTTGCATGAGTGCCGCCTGTTTAGCCCACTCGGCAAGGCTTGCAAAATATGCCTCCTTTGTTGACATCTCTTTGTTGATGGTTGTCGATTTGCGCTCACGCAGCTCATTGTTATCAGATGCCACTTCTGGACTCTCCATGTCAATTGCTATTAATTGTTTTAGTATTTCAAATTTGCAAAACGTATTTGCATTTGGTTTTCAGTTTTGTTGTTGCAGTTGACGTGTTAAGCAATAGGCGGCGGGATGTGAAACGTAAAGGGAAGTATTTATGTCTTTACAGGGTTGCATTGAAGTACCCAGTAGGACAGCAACCAGTGCTCGCACTCCTACTTTTCTCTATGAAAATGTATGTGCTTAAACAGAAACTGTATGAGCATGGGAAAAAATATTATACTTTAATATATTCATAAATTAAAATGAAGCAAGACCTAAACATTATTTAATTAATTAAATATTTCCCTCTATCATAGTATAAAATTTTTGTGAAATTCGGAACAGTACAATACACTAATTTTAAGAAACAGGATTTGGTTTTTGAATTGAATATGATTTGAATGGAGATCAAATTTAGGGATCAAAACTTTAAGAAAAATTAATTTGAATTCCTTCCGATTCACAACAGGCATAAAATTCAATTATTTTTATTATATATTTAATGAATATTTATTTATTAAAATTGTATCCACTTATTAAATAGAAGTACATACGTATTTCACACTGCGGGTTCTCAATTAGGTATTGAAGGACATACACATACATACATATGTAGTTCGCTCTAAGGATAAAATATAACTTAAAAGTACGCTTGCCAAAAGCCACATAAATCTCACTTACTTTCCCCAGTATTGTTGGAACCTACATACGTATGGCTGGATGAATATAGTATAATATATATATATATATATATATATATATATATATAAGTATTTATATAGCGAACTTATATTCCAATTGCTGTATCCGTCTTATGTTATCTTTAATTACAGATATATGTACGAACGATATTTGATGTATGGATGTACAAATGGGCCAATATTACAATTGCAAAGTAGCTCGTATGGATATATATACGTATATATATATATATATATATATATATATATATATATATATATATATATATATATATATATATATATATATATATATATATATATATATATATATATATATATATATATATATATATATATATATATATATATATATATATATATATATATATATATATATATATATATATATATATATATATATATATATATATATATATATATATATATATATATATATATATATATATATATATATATATATATATATATATATATATATATATATATATATATATATATATATATATATATATATATATATATATATATATATATATATATATATATATATATATATACATATATATAAGTACGCATGTATATGCAGTTCTAGTTGCTGACAACATCTTATAAACAAATAAACAGGAGGGGGCGGCAGAACAGAAAACAAAAAAAATACAAAATTTATCTATTAATACAACTGAAGTTTCGGCGACAACGTAGGCAAGTAGGTACAAAAAGTTATACATTAACAATTGATAACTTCTATTCAGCATATGTGAACGTTTCTTCAATAAAGGAATGCAGCAGAAGAGTCTCTCTTCCCCTCATTTATTGCCAAACATTACCGATATTTAAATTCCCAAATTGCTGATTTAAATTGGACGTCACAGACGTGGCCGTAGTGCCCGTTGCAGCCGGATAACCTGTCGATGGCAAACCACTTGATAGCGGCTGCATCAGATTCATGCCAATGCCAAGTTGTGGTTGCTGTTGCAGCTGTGGCTGTGATTGTGGTGTCGCCTGTACCGCTGATCCAGCGTTGCCAAACAGTTGCATGCCACTGAGCAAACTCTGATTGGTCTGCATCAAATTGTTTGCTGATTGTTGATTGTTGCCCACCATATATGTACTAGCTGTGGTGGCATTTGGAAACTGGCCACCACCATAGGCGACATTGCCAACCAGATTCATGGCGCCACCGGTGGGTGCATTGCTGAATGCATTTGGTGCGGCCATAACGGGTGCATTGTACATGCTCACTGAGTTGGGAGGTGTCATAAACTGATGATGATGATGCGTTTGTTGTGGCACCTGCTGCTGCTGATGGTGATGGTGCATGTAGCCGCCAGGTGCCATGCCCGTAAAATTACCGAAGCTCAATTGTGGATTATGTGTGGTTGGTGCATTGCCATATAATGCCAATATGCTATCCTTGGACATTTTGCCCGACTGATCCTTGTCGCTGGCACTGAGTGTGCCTTGACTGAAGAAGTCCTGCTCCTGCTGAGCCAACGAATTGGGTTGACTATTTGGCATAGTTAGTGAGGCATCGCCACAAATCCCATTACCATTAACATTCGTTTTCTCCGGTGTCGCATTGCTGCTACTGGCACTCAAGAAGCTAGTGAAACTATCATTCTGCAGATCTTGTACAGCGCTCGCTGCTATTGGCTTTGTCGGTGAGGAGAGCCCCAATAGATCACTTTCAGCAGCAGCACCACTATTTATGCTATTGGTATTTTGCACACGATGCGAAGTCTTTGGACTGCAGCCACCCACCTGATTGGGCTTTGGCTTAGGCAGTGGCGCTGGCAGTGGTGCACTTTTCGCCGCTGTTGTTGCCGAAATGCGTTTGTCGCTGTTGCTCGTTATATTGCTAATGCCCAATCCAGTTTGTCCCGCTTTCTTTTTACGCTTCTGCCTTTCCAGCTCTTCGTCTATCTCCTTGGCCCAATCGACTTTGGGCGGCGAGGGCGGCACCCATTCTCTGGCCAAATACTTTTTATGCTCATATTTCGCTCGTATGAAATTCTCCAGGGCCGTGTCTGTTTGTGGGCGTCTAAAGCCATCCGGCAGCTGGGCCTCGTAAACAGCTCGAGCCCGCGAATTGCCCATCAATTGCAACGAAATCACCTGCTCCGGCGTCCAGGAATCCAGATTGACGCTCTTCACACGCGATATGTGAACGCCCAGATTGCGATGGATGCCAGCGCATCGAATGCATAGAAACACGCCCAGATTCCATGATGCCCAACGGGGACCTGCAATAAAATATTATTTATTATTTACAAACAAATAAACAAAGAACTAAAAATGCCATAGTTTGCACGAATTTGCTTTATGCTTATCTTGAACACTACACATGATGCTAAAAATATGCATATAGAGTTATATATGAAGTATCAGCTATAGTTGACTGGTCACATTATCAGCAACAGTGAAAACTCAAGTGGACAAACGTACGTCAAATGTGATTAGTCTTTTTTTTTTACATATGTTGCAAATGCTATCTTTTATATGCTATCAGCTATGCCTGCTGACAGCATTAATCCATAACAGTGAAACCTCCACTAAGTGAATATATTTATAATTGATATATTCTTCTTACATATTTGAATGTAAGTTAGTTTGCATGAAGGCCAGCTATCGCCGCTAAATGTAGGGCTTTCACTGTACTACTAAATCGTCCCTGACCCCTATTAAAAAAAGGGGAGGAGTACACTTAAAACATTCGGCTTGCGTGCAGTGCCATTAACAAAATGAAAATGATGTGCGTAATGTAAGAGCTATGTGTGAGTTATAATCCTTAGCAATGAGTCCTGAGTAATAACTAAAGAGGATAAATATAATGAATATATATGAATAATGCATGCATATGTACATATGTTTACATACAACTCATTCTTTTCCTATGTGTGTGTGTATATGCATATATGTATATATGTCTGTACACTATGGATATCTTGTTGCTGTGTAGACTTACCCTTGGCATCACAGTCCACACAGTATTTATTGTCATCATCGCGCAGCATTTGGGTTAATAGGGTTTGACATTTTTCCTGCATCAATTTCGTGCGCTCCGTTTCCTTACGGCTTGCATTTGACGTGCTCATTTTCTTGCACTTGTCGTGGTGTGGATGCGCTGCACTAAATCTCTGTAATATCTGTGTTAATAATAATGTTAAGCAGTTTGTGTGTTGTGTGCTTGCTTTTTTAAGTTATTAGCCGCTCTTTGCTGTTTTTCGCATAGATGTAAATGGTTTTTTTTAATGGTTTAAGAATACTACAATTTTTGCTATCGAAAATAGTGTACGTCTGCGTCTGTACGTCACACTCATTTCGGAAGTCTGGCAACAATAATGTCAAAATGAGAAACAGCAAACAGTGCTGCCAGACATTCCAGTGGGAAGCCACTTTTTTTAAAAACAAAAAAAAAACAAACCTTTGTTGTGTGTTCCTTTATTTGCATGTGCAACAAGTGCAAGATTTTTTTTTGAATTTCTTAAATTATGCAACCATTAAAAGAGCAATTGGACGCATGCCTGCGTATGATAGATTGTAGTAGAACTACTAACAAGGGCGACATAAACTGGCTAAATGTAAGTATTTGCATTTACCGGCCGCTTGCTGTTGCTTGCATTGTATTTATTTTTTTTAGGACTTCTGTGCAAAATTTTTAACATTTGTAAATGAGTTGCAAATTTATGTAAGTGATCAGCTCGAACATGATTCACTGGAAATTATTTGCCTATGCTTAACACAAATACTGATTTGTATTAGACAATTGGAATGCACAATTCAAACGGAGAAGGCGAGTGGGCTAAGGATTCACGTAAGTCCAACTGGGGCGCAGTGTCTATAAATTTTAACAGCTCTTTTATTTTAGGCTAGTCATTTACAATTTACTGATCGCATCACAGTTTGCCTTAAGCGATTAAGTATATGCGTGCTGTCCACTGTTAAAGGAGCTCCTAAAGATAACGCCTCAGAAGGCGTTTCCTTTCTTCAGCTTCTGGATTCCCTGCTTGACTTGCTAACAGATTTTACAAGCGAGCATGTGGATAAAAGCTGTATAGACGTGAAGCTCTTAAGCAAACAAATCAAGTCCCAAGTGGATTTGCTGCTGGGTCAAACGTTGTCCTTTGCCAATGTGGCTTTGCAACAGGACAAAAGAGCACTTAGTGCGCTATGTCAAAGGGTATTTCTTATATATATATATATATATATATATACATATTCTACATCAATTATATGGAATGTCAATTTGCACATGTTACTGATTTCAGGTCATGCGCGATTGCAGCGCCTTTCAAGAGGATTGCCTTCTAGCAAACAACTATTCCAATCAAAAGTTGAGAGCCCTGACCTTGGAACAGGCGCTTTATCAACTCGAAGAGCATCTGAACGAGGCTCTCTTACGTTTGGTCTATACTTGCTTTTTGGATTTTCAAAGAATTTCCGTAGATAAAATACGCAACTTATTGAGAAGTTCAAGCACAGAAGCAGCGGCTGATGAATTTATAGCCGATTTCGATGTCAATTTGGATCGCGCAACACAGATTGGCATATATGCGATAGCATTTGCACCCAACTTAAAAGGTGATATAGTTAATATTGTATAGTAGTTTATACCGCACAGATTGAGCAAGATATTGGTCTACTAGATCCCTAGGCTAAAGTCCAAAAGACTATATCTATAATGCTTAAATCTTTACTCCCTCCTTAATTCGTTTCAGTTAAAACCATTGTGCGCAGTTGCTTGGCCTCCTTTGAGTATTTGGATACCAGTTTGATACCCTCGCTGCAGTCGAATGCATCTGATTTACATTCCGAACTATTGGAACAGCACTTCAAGGAGGAAATGTCAAAATTTAAGCAAGCATTGCAAGAGATTATAAATAGCCGTGCATTTGTCGCTTGCTACCTGCAAATACTAACAAATGGGGTCAATGCAATTGAGAAACAATTCGATAAGGTGCAACTCGAGGACTTATTGCAAATGGGTTTCTCAATACTGGAACACTTTCAACTGGATGTAAATCGCAAGGTTGTGCTGCAGCCAGGACATGAACAGCTGCAAAATTTTGTTAGAATCCTGCGCGAATGCAAGGCGATTCTAATGTGCGCCGCCCAAGTAGAGCCCGAGCGCATTATTAAGAGATTTAAGATATTACGCAACATTCTGCGTAAGCTACACTCAAATATTGTCGACGAGGAGAATAAGCCAACAGGATTTCGGGAGAAAGTGGAGCAGACTGTCGAGCTAGTTGCAGAAGGAGCAACAGATAGTCTGCGTAGTCTAACAGCCTCGCCATCTCGCAGCATACTTTACAATACTCAAAAGCAACGCAGTAGAGTGAATAGCTGTAAGCTGGAAGAAGTAAATGCAGAGCCAGTGCAATCCGAGTATCTTAAGCTGAAGGCTCAGAACTGTTTGCGTAGAAGTAAGTTATAGATATATATATATATATATATATAGATATAGATATAGATATAGATATAGATATAGATATAGATATAGATATAGATATAGATATAGATATAGATGTAGTTATAGATCATTGAGAGAGCTATTATATGTGTCCCTTTCTCTTACAGAGGAAAGCCTTCGCACTACGATGTTTAAGCGTCAAAATGTTTTTGCTAGCGTTAAGCTGCAGACAAATGATGAAAGTCAATCGGCCAGCCTGGAAATTAGTGGTAATACCAACAATATTATTTAACAATATATATAAGATTAATTGTTCAACTTTCCCTGCAGAAATACTCAATCAACTCACATGCCTAACGTCCAGCTTCAACAAGAGCCTGCAGGCAATGTAGAGAGATTTATTTCAAGCATCGTTAATTCCATTCGTATATCGCATTCGTATTTTTAGTTCGTGTTCGTATTCATACTCGCATTCGTAGTGTTAGTACGCAGTGTTTGTTATTTTGCTTCGCTTCAGAAGCATAAAAAAAACTTCAAATAATATCAATTGTCAATTCTAAAATCACTGAAAATTAACGTCCAATAGAAATCGTGCTATTAAAATAGCAAGAGAAAGCTGCAAATTGTGCTATGCGAAAAGTTCGAATATCGATTTATCCAAGCGAAAGCCAGTTGAACTTGTAGATACATAAAGATACATAGCTTTAATATTTATAGCTTATAAACTGAAGAGCAATGCAATTGAAAGATAATTCTAGAGATGATATAATTAGTTATCGCAATGTAAAACCAACTGATTTAAATAACAATCATCATGTGGTTCCTATTGGCATAATTATAGTGCTTTGCACTGTTTACCTGATGATTGCGGGAGTACAAAACAACTACAATTATTACCTAAAGCCAGGAGTAGCTGCCCTAAAGCTAAATCACGAAAATGTTAACGACCAATTTCAACATTTACTTGCAATCGAAAGGGAGGCGCCGCCAGTATGCAGAGAAATTGAAGTCTTCAACAAGGAAGAGTTTACTTTAAAGGAAGTCAAGGAATCCAAGGCGCAGCAGTTAGTGAATATCAAAAGACGCAAACAGCAAATCAAATCTATTAAGTCAACCGGAAAACAATCAAAATCTGAACTGCAAAGAAAAAGGGATAAGAAACCAAATACAGCTGAGCCTATCATATATCTGTTCGCCTTGGTGTTTATATATCTACTGCTCAAAGCGGCATCCGATATCAATCAGCATTATAAAACGGTAATGGCCCCACCAACTCCTATCTGAAATTGTTCTATATTAATATATGTTTTGTCAACAGCAGAGCAAAGGAGACAAACGACTTCGTCGCTGTTCCCTACAATCCTATGCGCAGAAGGAGCAAAGGCACAATCATCAAGATCGACGCGCTTCAAAAGGTATTTCAACAAAAAGTTTGCCAAAATTTTAAAGAGGATCTTCATATATATATATATACATTCTATATAACTAGGGAACAAATCAAAACAAAACAAAATACAAAATAGTTTTAATTGTAATCAATGTTGTGAACTATCGATGTAAAACATATCCTGTCTCAAAAGCTATATACCTTTACACTTGAACTTTACTGCAATTTCTATATGTATGTGTACTTCGATTCCTATAAATATATAGATATATATTATTTTAAGTGTTAATGACTTTGTATGTTTATGTGCCTATTTATATGTATATGTATATACATATATATATCCTATATACTGTGTGAAATAAAACTCTTTTCCGCACTCCTGTGATGATTTTACAAAGTATTATCTAGCCACAACATTTGTCGTTTTATTTATCCTATTTTCCAATTCTTCTCTTTCAATTACTGACAATCTGATTATACATACATACATATATATTATATATACATACATATATACTATATATGAACTCTTTTCTTGCAAGATGTTCTTCCGTTGCAAACGAGACACAACATGTTTGTAGAGGGACGTTCCATATCGCTGGATCGTTATAAGGCCAAAGAGCAGACAGCCAGGGATCTGGTGAAGCGAACCTATCCAAGCAAACCCATCCATCCAGCCATAGGCAAACATCTTTCCGGCGATGTCCATTTGGGTAATGGATCAACTCCATTATGTGCACCCAGCTAAGTTTAACTTTTCCCCCAACCCAACTCTAGAGCCGCGCATGAGTCGTCGCCTTTCGGTGCCCATCAGCATTAACTATCAAATGGTGCAGGTGTCGCCGCTCGCGAATCCCGAACTGGTCAGACGTGGCTCCATAGCCGAGATGATTCTGCCCGCGACAGCTGCCAGTGTGCAGACACCCGATACGAAGCGCCGGGTGCGCATGATAAATCGCCACTAAAATAATGTTACTATACTATATAAAGATATATATAAGCGAGGGTAGTTTGAAAATTTTATAAGTCAAATGTATTTGAAACTATTTTATTTTTGATCAGTTCAGCAATTTTTCAGACTACCCTCGCCCTTGAAAGTTTATGAAACGAATCGAAATACATATGTATTCAACGAATTTATGAAATACTTCAGAGTTACTTGAGACCCACCCAAACGATTTAGACAGCTCTACAGCTTAAAAAATAATAGATATAATTAATTATTTTTTTAAAAATGCCAAAATCAACAATCAAAACTTTTAAATAGTTTACAAAGTCAAGTCTATATCCCAACAACTTTTTGAAATTTTACGACTTCCAAACGAATTTAGGCAATATTTAATACCGCCCAATATACCTCTATGGCTCTACAGCTCCATCTAATAGTTGACTAAGAAATATATATAAAAACTATTTTAGTTTCTGGTTGTCCCAACAGGCCACAATTTTGCGAGTCTCAAACTATTTTAAAAACGTTTTTAATCTATATGAATTCGATATATAAAAATATATGTTTAAATATATTTATGCATATTAAAATTTCAGATATAAAACCCATTAAGCTCAACGCATACTTTTTATAATTGAGTCTAACTGTTTAAAATTTGATAAATATATAAATAAACATTTGAGTTGATACAGATATAGATGTATAAACAAATATTATTAAAATTCCAGTTTGATATTTCATACATATATTCCAGTCTCTATGATTTCTTGAAATCCATTTTCAAACTCAAATAAATGATCGATTCCAGTTTTGTGTCAGTTTTTCGTTTTTGCTTTTAATCAATAAGTGTAGTATTATTAAGGCATTTTGAAACATAGAAATTACATTATAACTACGCCCATGCAATTATTAAGATATACAAATATACACACATTTAATCAATTGCACAGATGAGCCGTATTACCAGAACATTTAGATCTAAATATATTTATATATATAATAATCTACTTAAGGGCAAGATTTAAAACAATCTTAGGCTAACATTTTTGTGTTTTGTTTTGCTTGTCTTTTCTTTTTCCGCTTTTTTGTTTATTTGTTTTTTTTTTTTTTTTTTGAAATCAAATATCAAATTATTCAAAACCAGTTGATGTACATACATACATATATATATATATATATATATATATATATATATATAAAACTATGTATTCAAGGTATTCTATTTTTTATTAACTTAGCTTTTAGATTGAGATGGGAAACATTAAGAAAGTCTATGCATTGTTTTAGAGTACGAGTTGGAAGAAGAGCATATAGTTGAACTTAGATTAAGAATTATGTGACAAATCTACAATAACTTTCTGGAATTTTGTGCTAGTTTGTTGTTTTCTTCTTCTTCTTCTTCTTCATCATCATCTTCTTCAGCTATTCGTTTAAATACAAAATAATAAATTACGTATTTTAATTGCAATTGTGGAAGTGTGATTAAGGATTAGGATCTTTAACTAAGCTCATTGCCTTCGTACAGGCTTTCGCAGCTCTCCAGCAAACGCAGAACCGGCGATATATCATAGGGATATAGTTGTCGTGAGACGAGCCGAGATATTTGTAGACGCAATCGGATCAGCACGCCCATTGCCTCGTCCAGCATGGCATTGCCCATGCCAAAGCTATGGCAGCTATGCACAAACATCGTCCAATTCATTCGTATATATTTGAGTAATCGCAGCAAATACAAGAGAAAGCAGGTCTCATTGCTCACAAGCAAATCGAGCAACAGATCGGAGTTATTCGATGCCATTTTGAGAAACTCAAGGAATGTATATACAGGATTCAGCATGGCGACCAGCTCGGGAAATGCATTATTCCGAAATGAGATGCCCGATGTGACGTCCAAGGTGCAGACCATTGCCTCTATCAGATGATCATCCTGATCATCAAAGAGATGTATTAGAATTTTACTAAAATGGCATTCCGGATGAAACTCCAATGTTTGTTTGATGAACGCCTCCAGTTTGCTTAAGACATCTCTTATCGAACGCTCGATCAGCTGTATATCCTGAAAGGCGTCGTAATCGGTGGAATCAATTGATGAATCCGATGAATCGCTGCGAATTTCCTTAACAGTAACCGCTATCGATTTCAGCACCAATAGGACCATCTTTTGCAGCAA
The DNA here is from genome assembly GCA_035045945.1 of Drosophila anceps. Lineage (NCBI taxonomy): Eukaryota > Metazoa > Arthropoda > Insecta > Diptera > Drosophilidae > Drosophila > Drosophila anceps. Next base: position 8,593,309 of record JAWNON010000073.1, read on the forward strand.
AGTCTTATCCATTTCGATGTGGCCTACGCCACCGGCGGCAACTGCTGCTGTCGCCTCCGTCTCTTCCTGTGCCGGCAGAGAGTTGTGCAGAAGTAGCGTGCCAGGCACATAGTTAATTGGCGCACCATTGTAACCAATCAGTCCAACAATGTTTTCGGGCTGGCGCCGTGGCAAGGATTCGAGTATGCGTAAACTGCGCACATGGCAGACAATCTGATGGGCCAGTCTGCATGTCTCCTCCGGCAGCATGTCCTGCAGCGCCAGCGTGGAGCCATAGCAGAGCGCCTCATTGAATAGACAAAGCATCTGCTTGTAAACCGTGCACGACAGATTGTGATTGAGCAGTAGCTCAAATTTATCCAGCTGCGCATAGAACGGACGCGTCTCATCTATCGAGAGATTCGCTTTAACCGAAATGATGTTCTCCCACAGCTGCAGAAAGTTGAGCACACAATGCTCGGCACTGTGCTGATGCACAGGCGCCATCAGCTCCGACATATGCTTCACCAGCGTTGGCCATTTGTGCTCCAGCTTCTGTATGGTCACGCATTTCAGATGCGTTGTATCGAAACTTTCCGAATCGGTTAGGGCAACGACATGGCAACCATTCGCTGGTAGATAGTTAGCGGGTGAATTATTGCTAGTTGTTGTTGTTGCTGTTGTTGTAGATGTTGTGTTTGTTGTTGTTGTTGTACTCTGGCTATTATCGTAATGATCAATGTCAGCCTCGACTGCATCACGAAATTGCAACGCAAAATAGTTATTGGCCAGCGGCTGATCCTGCACAGGGAAATGCATATAGCTAATGGACGTATCTGGCGCTGTGCTGGCTGCCGTGCTGCTCGTCGTATATTCATCATCCAGCGGATGCAGCTCCACATCCTTCCACTCCACAATACGTTTGATTATATCTAAGCTAAAGTGTATCTTTTGCACAGCTTCCTGATCGAGCTGATCATAGTTGAACAATTGATCGACAATCTTTTGCAGCCACTCATCGTTCAGCTCCTGTTTGGCAATAACCAAAAAGGCGGCCAAGACACGCGCTGCCAAAAATTGCACATAGGAATTGTTGTAGCCAGCCAATACAATAATCTCATCGATCAGCTTGTGATCGTTGCGTATTAAGGCATCGCACACATCCATTATCCGTGTGCAAATGAAGCCCTTCGCATTCTGCTTTAAGTAAATATCGAAGAGCAGCTGCAAATTGGAGAGGAACTGCAACAGTTTGTTGGTTGGCCATTCACGCAAATAGGCAATGCGCTTCTGGCCATTCGAGTCGTGTGAGTAGTGGGATTGAAAGGGTTTCCTTAACGTACGCTCCGAGACGCCGCACAGACACTGGCGCGTCAGTGACTGCTCAAATTCCAGCATGTCATCAATGGTCGAGGCGGAAGCGGAGGAGGCGGTGGAGCATATATTGTTGCTACTGCTGCTACTGTTCGTTGTCTGTGTCAGCTCCTTGGTGGCCATTAGCAATTCGGTTAGCTGCGCAGCTCGATCCACCTCATCCTTGGCAACCCCTTCACTACCCTTTTGTGGCAAGATATTGTTGACTAAGTGCTGTACGCCGCCTAGGAGCTGCGCATAGGAGGCGGCGCGCGAATTACTTGGCGTCGTTGTCGGCGAGTTGTTGGTGCTGCTGGACAGCGAGTGTGTGGAACAGGACGATGATAGCGATGAGGATAATAGATGACTTCTATTGTTGCCATTGGCATCCATAACATCCGCTGCCGCCGCTGCCAATATATCTGGCGGCGATTTGGCAGCCACCAAATGTATTTGCTTATCAATTTTCTGTCGCTTCGTTTGCGGCTGTTCGTTGAGATGATGGTTTGTGGAGACATCTGTGCTGGCATAGACAATATTTCCATTGCTGCTGCTGCTGCTGCTACTTGAATTACTGCTGTTGCTGCTGCTACTGCTGCTGCTGGTGGTGCTGCCCGTTTCTGTGTCCATGTTGCTTCTTGTTTGTATTTTATAGTTGACGTACCCGACGTCCTTTTCAATTGTTAAATCGTGCACTGCAAATAAATTTGTAAGTTTTTCAATTTTTCAAATTAAAAAAAGAATCGAATGCAAGCCAAGCCAAAGCCTTTGCAAGTGCCACCGAATTACGCGTATTCACAAGGTTACGTGTGCATTGAATTTTTCATTGCAACTTGTGCACATATTTTGTATTTTAGCCACTTGCAACGTGCAATTGATCATTTCGCATGCCATTATTCATAATTTTCTAGACTCACATTAATTTAAAAACATTTTTGGCTACTTGTTGCTCAATTTACCTTTGTAGTGTTTTGTATTAGTTTCACTTCACTCTCGTTTTGCCAGTTGCCGTGCATTCTGGTTTTGTTCTGCATGCAAGTCTCGCATTGTTTGTTGTTTACATTTTATTTATTCCATGCGATTAGGGTTTAAGAGTAATATAAAAAAAAAATAACAACTGGCACTGTTAATTAACAAGTAGCGAGCGCGTCGCCATCTTTTTGTAGTGTTGGGTTGTTCATATGCTGGTGCACGTTACGACACGATGGCCAACAAGTGTAGTGGGGGCCACACACGTTACGACGTGCATGACAGCTGTTTGAATAAGGTTCGATTGCCAATATTTTATTACCACTTAAATAACATGAAATCGAACTATTTATAATGACTATTTTTTATTATATTTGCATATATAGCTTTTTTTTTAATATTTTCCCATTTCCTAACATTTTTTTTATAATGTTCCTCTTAGCTCTGTAGTAACAGAGCTGCCACTTTTTTACAGAACATAACTATCAAAAATTTTCTATTTTGTAATTTATGTAAAAAAAAACTGTTTTCATACTTTTGATATATGCTGAAATAATAAATAAAATTCAAATTTTAACAGTTTCACAAATACAATTGGCTCTTTTACTTTGATACCGGACATCTATGAACAACGTGGCAACACCGCAACTTGTTTTTCATTTGACATTGAAGTTGCACACATTTCCAGCTGGCGGGTTGGGTGAAAAGGACTACCATTGCGGTACCATATAACGGCAATTAGTATAACAACGGCGCTTTTGTGGAGCTACGCTGTGGGCCGTGCCGCCCAATACCGATTATCAAAGAAATTGTGCAGTAGTGAAATCGACTCGGTTTTGTTCACGTTTAAGTAAAGTGTCATCTCTTTTTGCTTGTGCAGTTGAATTTTGTCTTTGTTTGTGTCAACTTGTGTTAACAAAACCTTCGAAAGGAAAATGGCTGGTACGCTGCCTCCGCTGAATCAAGAGCCCATATTCAAGAAACTCCAAGAGTTCTATGACGCCCACAACAAGGAGCTTGTCATTAAGGATCTGTTCATCAATGATCCTAAACGCTTCACCAAATACAGGTGAGCCCTTACGGTTATCTATACTCGTACACATACATATGAATGCCGATACAGTTCAATTTCATATTTGCTATGCATGTGTGTGCGTATATCTGCACACATATGTATACACATATTTATTTGAATGTATTAATTGGGCGGTCAAATCGCTGAGCTTTGGGTTTGGGCCGAAAAAAAAGTGTTGGTTAATAATACGAAATTAAGAATTGATAAGAAATAATGTTGTAACATATTTGTCTTTTGATAATCGAATATTTAATATTTGTTTACGTCAAATTATCTGATTATCTTTGTCCTTGCGTAAGGTCAAAGCAATGACTTTTACACCCTTGCAAGGAGTATTATGATATTGTCATCAAATATGTTACACATAGATACAACGAATATATCTTATAGTATGTGTAAATGTATGTATTTATTTATATGTGTATTGTTGATTGATATAACAAGATTAGATATAGCGAATAGTTTATTCAATTGTTTGTTTTTTTTCTATATATTTTTTTTTTATAATTTAGTTTATCTTTGTAATTTTTGTTTTATGTTTTTAAATTTTTTCAAAATATTTAAAAAATCTTCCAATGCAAAAACTTAAATGCTAGTTTCAAGAAGAAGAAAAGGTATTTCATAATTATGTCCGATTGGAACTATCGTATATATATATATATATATATACACCTAAAAACTATATGTACCATATATTTCACTATTTGCTAGTGTATTTCATATTCAACTTTCGCTTTTTTCCAATGCCATATCCAATATCAACTTAAACTTGGTTAAGGTCAAACAAATTACTTTCTATCAGTTAATAATCAATTTTCGTTTTATTTATTTATTTATTTATTAATTTTGTTCAATTTAGTTTGCGACTGCCAACGCCCAACGATGGTGAAATTCTGTTGGATTACTCAAAGAATCGCGTGAATGAGGAAGTGTGGCCTTTGCTGCTGGAATTGGCAAAGACGCGACGCGTTGAGGTGGCACGTGATGCCATGTTTGGCGGACAGCACATCAATATAACCGAAAATCGTGCTGTTTTGCATACGGCATTGCGTAATCGCAGTACGGATCCTGTGCTCTTGGACAGCAAGGATGTGATGCCTGATGTACGCGCTGAGCTGGCGCATATGAAGGAGTTCACCAACAAGGTCATCTCTGGCGTCTGGCGTGGCTGCACCGGCAAACAGATCACCGATGTGGTTAACATTGGCATCGGTGGCTCCGATTTGGGTCCACTCATGGTCACCGAAGCGCTGAAACCCTATGGCAAGGGTTTGCATTCGCATTTCGTGTCGAACATCGATGGCACCCACATGGCGGAGGTACTGAAAAAGGTGTGCTATGAGACAACGCTGTTCATCATTGCGTCGAAGACCTTTACCACACAAGAGACGATCACAAATGCCACCTCGGCCAAGACTTGGTTGCTGGAGCATGCCAAGGATGTGAGTGTAGCTAATCTACGAGAGAGCTAAAGCAAATCATAAATTAATGTCAATTCGTTTCTAGGAGGATTCGGTAGCCAAACATTTTGTTGCTCTGTCCACAAACAAGGAAAAGGTAACCGCGTTCGGCATCGACAGCGCCAACATGTTTGGCTTCTGGGATTGGGTGGGCGGACGTTACTCCCTCTGGTCTGCCATTGGCCTATCCATTTGCTTGTCCATTGGCTTTGAGAACTTTGAACAGCTGCTCGAGGGCGCACACTATATGGATAATCATTTCCGCACCGCACCGCTGGCGAAAAATGTAAGTGAACAAAATGCTTTGGCATTTGATTAAAATAACATAATGAATTTTCTCATTGCGTAGGCACCCGTTATTCTGGCTTTGCTTGGCGTTTGGTATTCCAATTTCTATAATGCCGACACGCACGCTCTGCTGCCGTACGATCAGTATATGCATCGGTTTGCAGCATATTTCCAACAGGGCGATATGGAGAGCAATGGCAAATTTGTCAGCAAATCTGGCAAGAAAGTTAGCTATAATACGGGTCCAATTGTTTGGGGCGAGCCGGGCACAAATGGTCAGCATGCCTTCTATCAGCTCATACATCAGGGCACGCGTTTGATACCCTGCGATTTTATTGCACCAGCACAGACGCACAATCCCATTGCCGGTGGTAAACATCATAAGATCTTGCTCTCGAATTTCCTAGCTCAAACGGAGGCCCTCATGATGGGTAAAACCGCCGATGAGGCCAAAGGTGAACTGTCCAAGGCGGGCCTGTGCGGCAACGAGCTGGAAAACTTGTTGCCACACAAGGTGTTCGTTGGCAACCGCCCAACCAACTCGATTGTGGTCAAGAAAGTCTCACCCTTCACTTTGGGCGCGTTGATTGGTGAGTTAGCTGCAGATAAATCTAAACGATCTTTGGAATAACTTTTATCTAATTCACTTTTCAGCGCTCTATGAGCACAAGATCTTTGTACAGGGCATCATTTGGGACATCAACTCGTTCGATCAATGGGGCGTTGAGTTGGGCAAACAGTTGGCCAAGGCCATTGAGCCAGAGCTGGATAACTGCGAAGAGGTCTCCAGCCATGATAGCTCCACAAATGGCCTAATCAATTTCATCAAAGCCAACTGGAAGTAAATCGCGCGCGCATCCTCTAAATTTGACAGTTACGTCTTTTACTTATTTATCTACTCGCGCTACGTAATTCTGTTCTTTAGCACAAAATTCAAGCTATACTATATTTGCATGCATATTGGAATTATATACATACAAGCATTTGTTTGCAAATTGGCAAAAAAAATCTCACTATCGGTAGTTACACTATATTACACAGGTATATATGTTGTTGTTGAATGTAGCTAAATTACATGTAAAACAGTTTAAAGAAAAAGAAAAGTGCATGAAATTTAAAGCATAAAATGTATTTGAAACAAACGCTATTGAAGTTTATTTATTTCTGGGCAGGAAAAAGAGGGATAACATGATTATTTAGCCTGCAGAGGCGTCTGTGTCCGTACCCTCTTTATCATCATCTACATCATCATCGTCTGATGAATTTTGTGTCTCTATCAGGTCATCCTCATCGGCCGCCAAATCATCATCAGCCTCCATTTGATCATCGTCCACGGCGTAGTTTATATTGGTGTCCGGCTCCTCCAAATCGCTCCAATTGTTTTCGCCCGCTTGCGTAACATCTAAAAATTTATTTATATTTACATTAAATAATATACAACAAAAATAAAAATATATAAAAAAAAATGGTATTACCTGCATCTTCGTCTATTATTAAAACATTATGCGCATTCACATTATTGTCTGCATTACGTTTCATTTGATTTATAATCAAGTTAACTCGCCCAGAAACTCTGAAATACAATAAAATTTATCAAATATCAAGCGAACACCTCACAACAAACTATTCTCTAGGAACACAAAAACTACATTCATAACTCTTTGGTTAGCAAATACCACAAAATTATCTATTTCCATTTCAATTCTTTCCGTGTGCAATTCTAATTGTAGAAAATTTGTATTTTCTTTAGTCGAGTTATGGGATCAAGCCGTGAGTCCGCAGATAGTAACAAGATGCCCGAAGTGGATGAACTGATTGAGTCCGTTGGCCAATGCAATATGCCATTGGGCGATGATGCCGATATGCAAGTCGTTTATGATGTCATTGATGCCACCATTTGTGCAGCAATCAAAATAATTGAGTCAGATCCCCGTGGACTCTTTTGCTACAAGTACCCAATGACATTTGACAATTTTTTTGATAACGTTCTTGGACCATATACACCCTCGATGAATTTAAGTGAGGCCTCGAGTGATTTCGTTCAGCAATGGCTAAAGATTGGCGAATTCGAGTATAGCAATGTGTTGGCTGTAATCCGGGACTTTATTGGCAAGTGGCAGTTGTCGCCCAATACGAAATGCGTGGTCCTCACAAATAATCGACGTCACCATGTGCCGCTAAAGGGCACGATTTACTTTGTCGACGCTCACTTCTCGCGACCCACGCAACGCTGTCCCAATCCCTTGGCCGTGGCCAAGATTCGATTCATCATCACTGTGTCGAGCATCATGCAGAGCTATTATCCAGTGATGATTACATATCGCTTTGAAGGATTTCGCACGCTATATTATGCTGTGGGTGACCGGGCGATACCGGCAAATTCGTTTCAAAGATTTTATATCGATACAATCTTGCATAACAAGCTAAGTTTCTATGCACAGATCTGCGAGTGCCGGCATGGCACCACCGATAACCCAAGGATTATTGTTAATGACAAGAAAGGATGTTGAGTATCCACATATATAAACGAGAAGCAGGCTTCTCACAAACACTAAGATTATAGTTAATGTTATTGCTGGTACTGATTGGGATATCTTAAGAGGAAGTGTTATGGTAAAGCTTGCCTCAAACTTGGAGATTGGAAGACAGAGTACAGATAGTAATTGCTAGCACTAGTTGGGTCTATAGCATGATATTCCCGATTGTAATACTTACTGCAGGGCTTCTGTAATGCAATGTAAGCGTTGCTCCGCAATGCCCAAACAAATGCCCAGCTTATCGCGCAGTTCCTCCTTATCCTCAGACATCATGACGCTTGTATGAGTTGTAGCCAAGGTTTGCAGCCAGCGTAGAGCACAAATTACACTAAAAGAAAATATTTATATATAAACAACTTTATTTATATAGCTGTATTGCTCACTTGGCCGCTTTGCCTTGAAGCAACGTTGACAGCTCGTTGATTAGCGGGCCAATATATTCAAGAGGCAAACGATTGAGTGTCAGTTGTACCGTCTGCTCATCGTTTGAGGCCAACACGGATTGCAGCATGCTACAAAGAAAGTATATTAGTGTTAATTATGAAAACTGGGGCTCAATAACTTACGCCTGATCCTGGCTGTGTAGCGCCTGCATCAACAGTTGCGTCTTACTCTGGCTTTGCAGTTTGCCACCCGGCAACTTGGCTGCCTGGATCGACAAGTTCTGCAGTCGTGCCTCCATGGGCACTTCGTTCTGTACCTTCTTCTTGGACATGGGCAAGGCGCTATTGTACTCCACCTCTTTGGTGCGAACGATCGGTGTTAGAGCTTTCAGAGCAGCTTCTGTGCCCTGCTCGCTACGCTTGTTCTTGTTATACAATTTCTTCGGCTCGGTGCGCACAATGACATTCAGTTTCTCAGCGTAGTTTGGAGTGTAACGTTCGAACTGCAGCAAGTGCCGACTGCCATAGCCAAAGAGTATCTCGTTCGAGCGTTGGGCATCCTCAACAAAATGAGCGGCGATTGCATGAATCGGTTCCACGGTCGCAGCGCCATCCGATGCGATTTGCAGCGAAACCTTTGGCTTAATATATTTCTCAGCCGAGATGCTTCAAGAAATAAAACATAGATATTAGATATACAGATGCCATAGGGCAATTGCTTACCTCTCCGCATTGAGCAAGTAGATGTGTATGTTGCCATTGCGTGTCACGCTTGCCACACGCAACTGTCCATCATCGCGCACCTCGCACGCCAAACTGTGCGCCACATCCTCCATTAGAAGCGTGCATACTGAAGCCTTATTTCGGCCTTTTCTATCAATTCTCCAGAACGAAATAACGCGCTCCATTTTGGCTGTTGTGATAACATATTCATTATTGTTGCATTGAAAACTGTTGGTTGCATTAATTTCGCCCGAATGTCCGGTGCATGTTTCCACCAACTCCTTTTTGTCCACATCATAAATCTTTAACTGTCGCGAGGCAACGGCCAGGGTGCGACTTTTTGGCAAAAATATTACATTCAATGGCTTCTCAGGTCCAACGGGCCACTGGCTAATGCAGCGCTCCTCGGCTAAGGACCACACAAGAGCGCGACAGTCTGTGCCCACAGTATATAGATGTCCATCATTGTCGTATGCAATGGATGTGATTGTCCCATCATGTTTATCGCCTTTTAAAATTCGATCAATCTACAGGGATAAACGAAAGAAATCAATTAACTCTTCCAAATTGAAAAAATAAAGCACATACCTTTCCCTCTACCACCGAATAAAGTACAACTGTTCCCTTAGATGTGCCGAGTGCTATATAATGTTTATCGCTAGCTACGGAACTGTCTAGTTGCAGTGATTTGCGAGACTTCTTTGGACGCGGCGCTGTAATTGTTATCCATGTGAGGGCAGTGCAATGGCCAGATATTTGAATGTTCGGTGTGAATTCCTGCTTTAATACATTCGACTCGGTGTCCCATACTCGTAGGGTGCCCTGTTCATCAATTACTGCAAACAGTTTCCCACCATTTGATGAGAATCCCAACACGTGCTTCTTGACCAGCGACATCGCTTCAAATCGTTTGGAACAGAAAACACCAGTTACAGTGTTGGTTAACAAAACATTAAAAGCGAGCAAGTGTGGTGGTACATTTTTTAGTATATATATTTCCCATGGAAAAATACTCAATAAAAACTTTTTTATAGCTCAAAGACGTGCATTATTCTTTGATTTGAATTTATAGCTTGTGATAAATCATTGTGCTTTTAAAAGTAACTAAGATATGAAAAAGTCTATTGCAATGCACCAACATCTATTATCATCTCAGACTGCTATTATAGTACTAACCATATGGTTAGTGATTACAAGTAAATAAGGGTCACAGTAAATCGTTTAACTTAAACCAAAAACAAAGCAAGGCAATATTATATGTCATATAAGAATTTCAATATTGGCTTTTAGATGAGAAGTTTCGTCGATTAACTGAACGAAAATACCATTTCAGTATTATCGAGTGTACGAAATTAGTATTTTTTTGGTAAGAAGCAGTGTGCAATCGAGAAGTTTCGTTGACTACACTTTGAGGTTAAGCGCACTACCGACTGATTGACTTGCTTTAGCTGCTCTTCGCGTTTTGTTGAATATCTGTGCATAAAAATGGCTTTATCTGTACCAAAAGCACCCGGAATGGCGCAAATGTTGAAGGATGGCGCCCGGGTAAGTGAAATACATGTGAAAATCAAGAAATTACACTTGATTTAATTGAAATTGCAAAAAATGACGACGGCCGGTTCGCTTTTCGAAGCGCGTGATTAGTCATCGCAGATGTTCATTTACAATGATTTAATTCAATGATGAATCCAATTTTTGTAGATGTACAGTGGTCTGGAGGAGGCAGTCTATCGCAACATCACCGCCTGCAAGGAGTTCTCACAGACAATGCGCTCCGCCTACGGGCCCAATGGCATGAACAAAATGATCATCAATCACATCGAGAAGCAATTCGTGACCAGCGATGCAGGCACCATAATTCGCGAACTGGATGTTGAGCATCCGGCCGCGAAGCTGATTGTAATGGCCAGTCAAATGCAAGATGCCGAAGTGGGTGATGGCACGAACTTCGTTGTTGTGCTGGCTGGTGCACTGCTCGAATCGGCGGAGGAGCTGCTCCGCTTGGGCATAACCACAGCCGAAATAGCCGATGGCTATGAGAAGGCGTTGAACAAGTCTTTGGAGATATTGCCAACTTTGGTCTGTCACAAGATTGAAGACTATCGCAATGTTGACAAAGTTAAGGAGGTGATTCGTTCGGCCATTATGTCCAAGCAGTATGGCCAGGAAGATTTCCTCAATGATTTGGTTTGCAAGGCCTGTGTCTCCATATTGCCCGATGAGGGTACCTTCAATGTGGACAATATTCGCATCTGTAAGATATTGGGCAGTGGATTGACCAAATCGGAGGTTGTGCGCGGCATGGTCTTCAAGCGTTTCGTTGAGGGCGATGTCACCTATGCTGAAAAGGCAAAGGTTGTCATATTCTCCTGTCCCGTCGATATCATTCAAACCGAAACCAAGGGCACAGTGCTGATCAAATCAGCCGATGAGCTAATGAACTTCTCATCCGGCGAGGAGGGTTTGCTGGAGAACCAAATTAAAGCCATTGCCGATACTGGTGTTAAGGTTGTTGTCTCTGGCGGTAAAGTTGGAGATATGGCTTTGCATTTCCTTAACAAATACGGCTTGATGGCCGTTCGTTTGAATTCCAAATTTGATTTGCGTCGCTTGAGCCGTACCGTGAATGCCACAGTGCTGCCAAGGATTACAACACCCAGCCAGGAAGAGTTGGGCTATTGCGATAAGGTGTGCATCGAGGAGCTGGGCGACACCACAATTGTGGCGTTCAGGTAACCATTGAATATGCCATTTATGAAATTAAATATAAATTTTAATGATTTTTTTTTATATTTTGTAGAAATGAAGGCAAGGATTCACGCGTTGCTACCATTGTGATTCGCGGTGCTACAGATAACTTCATGGATGACATCGAGCGTGCCATGGATGATGGCGTCAACAATTTCAAATGTCTGACACGTGATGGACGCTATCTGCCAGGTGCGGGCGCCACTGAAATAGAGCTGGCCACACAGTTGGCTGCATATGCGGACACCTTGCCCGGACTCGATCAGTATGCGGTGCGCAAGTTTGCCAACGCATTGGAAGTCTTCCCTAAAGCACTGGCCGAAAACTCTGGCTCCAATGGCACAGATATTGTCAATCAACTCTACCTGGCGCATAATTCCGAGAAGGCCAAGAACATTGGCTTCGACATCGAAGCCGAAAAACCAACGACCATCGATGCTGTCGAAGCGAAAATCTTCGATCTGTATCAGTCCAAATTCTGGGGTCTCAAATATGCTGTAGGCGCAGCTACAACCATATTGAAGGTGGATCAAATCATAATGGCCAAGCGCGCCGGTGGACCAAAGCCAAGACAGGCCGCCGGCAGCGATGATGAGAGTTAAATCGAAATCCTTACAACTATTTCAAGTTTCGCTAAAATCTATAACTTCATTATTTTAGTTGCAAACAACAAATGCTCTCACATGTATTTTTGTAGGCACACACTGGAAATTCTAAATTTCATTAACCAAACACACACACACACATACAAAAACAACAAACTGCAACACACTCACACAACTGCTTTGTATTAATAAACTAAAACTTATAAAAACTGAAAAAAATCTATTTGTTTTTTATATACAAAAAATATTTGAAGAAACGTAAGCTTTTTTATATATATAGAAATATTTGAATAAACTGATAAAACGAAATAAAATTATATAGTTTTTTTAGTTTATAAAAATTTGAAAGACAATTAAAGCTTTTGTATATTTTTTAAGTTATTTTTAAAGGTTTTTTTGTTGCTGTTTTCATACCACTAAAATCAAAGACAGTTTCGTTTTTTTTTTTTTGTCACCGCTAGATAACTCATCTAAGCTTTTTATTTTTGGAATTCAAGCAAACGATTATTTGTTGATTTGTTTTTGGAGTACATTACATACTTATTTCAGATACAATTGAATATTTGTTTTGGTTCGAATAAAATACGATATCGTTGTCGTGTTCAAAGTTTGAAGTTAATAAAGTTTTTAAAGTGTTGATCTCATTTTTGTATAATATTCCGTGCTATAATATATATTTTTATAAGTTTCTTGTAACTTTTGCTAGTTTTTTTAACAGTTGTAAATATTTATTTTCAGCTACAAAGTTTGCAAAATGGAAAACAAACAAAAATTATCCGTGCTCCATTGGATATTTTTTGCTTGGTTTCCCAGCAAACTTGTACACTGTTTTTGTTTAATATGAACAAATTAAAAACAAGAATATAGAAATGCGATTTTCATATGAAACAAGCAATGATTCGAAAATTGTTTCTTCATTATATATTTTTTTAAAGATTACTTTTAATCCAACTGCAGTTTTGGTATTAAAAGTTTTAAAAAACACTTCCACTCTTCGAGTGGGGAACTGTATATTCAATTTTGAACAATTTTCTGCTGAATGCTCACGACAGCAGAACAGAGTTCAAAATCTATTTGAATCGATCGAGAATGTTTGTGTTCTCTTTCGTTTTTGGAAAAATGTGTGTTCATATTTTTGAATAATTTACTTAAATACGATAATGGAAGAATCGATTAATTATTAATTTGTAATATCTTTGTCGATAAATCAAATTCGTATTATTTTAAGATTTTATTTTATTTATTGTTTATGAGAAATCTTGTGAATAGGGAACTTTGAATGCAGTTACTGTGGTGAAATGAGACATGCTAATTATAGAAGCTTGACTGCATTTATCGTGGTGAATTTGAAGAATATGGAAGTTTGAATGCTGCTCCTATGGTGAAATGTTATAAGGTGAATATGGAAATTTGAATGCTTTTCTTCTTGACGGAGAACCGTTTTGTCACATTCCAATACCCTACAAATATACCCATTACCATATCAGAGTGTAGAAAAATAACTCAGCTTTAATATATATAAATATCTTGCCATTCATGCCAATTACATTTCGGTTTCGGATCCTTTACAAAAATATAGGCTCAACCGCGGACAAATCAATTGATAGTTTTATTCGATAATAGACGAATTTGCAAAGTCGACAAAGTATATTGTTAAAATTAAAATAGTGTATGCAAGTATTATGAGTGAATTTCTTTCTATTTTGTTCAATTTTATAACTGAATCACACATGCTTTAAAATTGATTTCGAATATTGAATATTGAAGAAACAATTTCCGACTTCATTGGCAAGTTTCATAGAGATCAAAAGTTGTTTTTTTTAAATAAATTATCGTTCATTATAGCTTTATAAAATATTGGCATGAGTTGCCTGGTTATAATCAAAAAGACGAAAGACTACATTTTCGATATATAATAATATATATATTTAAATTTGCATTTATATATTTTTGTTGCGTTACTGCAACGATTTTTTTGTTGTTTTTGTAATATTTTTTGCTAAGAAAAACGTTGGATAATTAAACACACTAAAGCTGATCTAGCTTGCCTGCCGGATTTTAAAGATTTTAAAGTAATCATATAGTTTGTTGAATCCGCTTAGCTGGGACCTTTATAGATTAATTATAATATTAATTTGTTTGATTATAACATACTGCATAATTCGAGTATGCTTAATAACGTGAACAGATTAATTTTGCATTTTAAATAAGTTGGCGAATAAAATGAGTGTAGCGAATTGTTGGTTCGCTTGTGATTTTGTTTTTATTTGTGTGTGTTTTACTAGGTTTTAATAAATATATTTGAATTGATATATATATATATATATTATTTGGATATAGATTTCATAGGTAGTTGTTGCTATATAGTCCGCACTTTAATTGTCCAAGTTGGGATATTCGTGTACACCGGATGCTTTGCTATATATATTTCTATATAAGTATATATATAGGTAAAGAAAGTTTTGTTGATATTTTCCGAATAAATGCCAAGTGTTATATACTTTAAAGAATTTCAAATTTCAATTGTTGCTATTTTGTTTGCTTGTTCTGCTACATTTTATAGGTATTTAATAGCCCCCACTATTCATTTGGTTTGCTATAATATTGCTTTTTTTGTAATATGTATTTGTAATTTGTTTTTTTTTTTTTTTTTTAAGTATATTCATGTTTAGCTGGTGGTGTTGACTTTTGTTATTGTTCAAGTTTATTTATCTTGTTTAATTTTGGGTGCTTGTGTTTTTATAAAGAACTTAAAAACGAAATACATATATCATCCATCCATCGATCCATCCACAAAAACCTGCTTAAAGGGCAGTGCACGAGGACTTCTCACGGAATGGGTTTACCTTCTGACTGGTGAAACCAGTCAACAAATAATCCTCCTGCTCGTGCTCCGATATATATTTTTTCATTTTATCGCACGATACCGACACGGACTGCCTATCGATCGCCGCCTCCCGCCGTAGCTGGTCAACGACAATGCGCTGCTGTTGTAGGGAAGATGACATTACGTCCATTACGGCTGTCTCGGATAAGCCTATGGTTGAAAATGTTCTCAGATACGATATGCAAATACAATACAGTAAGTGTAGTAGTTGGTGATTGTGTGCTTATTATATAGTTGCTTAAAATACTATCAAAATTGTCTTGATCTCTTTTGTTTTATTTATTTTTTGTGTTCTTTTTGGATGAATCTGTGTGGAGAGGGGCGCGCTGTAAATGTAGTAAGAAAAAAACAGAGCAAATACCAAAAAAAATATTGTTTTAAAATACGTTTTTAAATTTTCACAATTGGCACGGACAGTGGACACGACATTGAGTACATATACACAGATAGTTAGGACAGCTTGAAAAGAAGTATGAGAGTCTAGAGAGAATTGTGTTAGGTAGCTTTGAAAGAAGTTATATTTGTTCGTTAAAAGGTTCTTTAGTTCCAAGTTCACGTTCATATTAAAGTGCACACGTATGTAATATATATGCATGTATGTGTGAGTGTGTATGTAAATACAAATAACCTTATAATAAAAAATTATTGCTCATAAATGAATCATTTTCATCATAAAAACCACAGGGGGATGCTTGAGTGATTGCATCTACAGGGCTTCACGTTTAAATATAGTATATTTTGTTTTTTTCTCAATTCTTTCCGATTGATTTTATTTCTGATATGCAAAATTTATAGGCACACATACATGCATACATATGACTACACATAAACGTCCATATTTACTTTACACTAACAATGTTGTTTAACTTAACACACACAAGCACTACTACATATTATTAACGTAATATCTACAAACATTTACCAGCTTTATGTTAATTATTTTGTTAAAGTTTCCGAAAAATAAGTCCAAGTTCGTTCGACTCGAACAAAAAGATACACACCCAAACCAATGAAACGTGAAGTTAGCTGCGTGTCCACGTTAATCGATATCGATTGTGTTTTAACAAAAAATCGGTATAAAACATGCGGGTGGCTGTGTGTTTGTCCACCCCTGGATGTCCGACTTTAGTGCAATGATGATGGCGAAGGACGAATGGTCCGCTGAAGAGGAATTACAGCTCTTCCACGCAATGGAAGGTCTACGACCCGTGGGCATAAATAAACACTTCTACATGTCTTGCATTGCGGAACGTCTCTCAAAATCGCTTAACCGCGAAATGCCGAGCGACATCATCTGGAGGCATTTAAGTACAATGTACAAACTAAAAGAACTAGATGATCTTGAAAGCTTGCCGTTTCCCAACGAGGAGCGTGAGTTTTGTTTACCGGAACAAGATTATGCCACATTTGTAAATAAAAAGACGGTTGGCACTAACGCTGCTGAAGAAAACACAGATATACCGGCTTCCATTGGGACCCCTATCCCTGCTGCAGCTACGGATAGCAACAGCAAAAGTGAGTCAAGAAAACTAAATCTAAAAACTATTTATATTTCAAAATCGGTCAAATTATAGGTAATAAGCTGCCAGTTGCTCAAGCGAAAGATAGCGAAAAGAAGATGCCGGCGAAACTGTCGGATTTGCCAAAAAGACCCGCAAAACGAACTCGTGGCTCCATGTCAAATGAATCTATTAGCCCTTCGACTACACCTCCACCCATGCAGAGCAGCAAGCGCCGTCGTATTTAAAATATTAAATAGAATTCATTTTATTAGTTTTAGTTAAATCATGACCAAACTTAATAATTAAATGTATATATAGAAGCTTCAATCATCGAAGTCACTATTGCTGGACTCCGTTTCAGTTGACTCTTTCTCCGGTTCGGTTGTGGTCTTCATCGAATCCAACAACGACTTTAACAAGCGTTTGTTTAGGTGATCTGTTTGTGTTATCTCACGTACAGGCGGGTCCGGGTGTGTATCGTTTGTTTCTGTCGCTGTTGGCGCTGGTGGTGTGTTCACAGGCATTGCATCGATGTTCTCCAATAATGGCATACTAACTATATTATTTAATTATCGAAATTGTCTGCTCTAAGTATTTGTTTTTCTTTTTTCTCTTCTATGACACAGCTGCTAGGGCTACAGTATTAAGACTTTATTCGTCGTCGAATTTAACATTTCGTTAGCCCTGGAAAATAACAACTCTGCTCGTTTGGCAGTGCACTTTGTTCGCGCTCGAATGCAATTTAATTTTATTTGTTGAAAAAAACGTTGGTGTTGGTTTTATGTTGCTTTCGTGGCGATAATGTTCTCCAATGTAGACGGTGTAAAACTCAATGTGCAACTGTCGTCTGATTCGGGGGGTCTCTTAATGACATAGCTGGTAGGGTTGCTATAAATTGTGTTATCACCTATCGTTAATTCTCACTTGTAGCCAGCCCTGGTTAATAGCAGCCCTGTTCGCTTGGGCAGCGCAATTTCTGTCGCGCCCGAATTCAATTTCAATAAGAATTAAAAATGTTTGAAACTGAAGATATGTTGCCCCGCGCGGCTCCCAGGCCAAGTGCACCCATTCCTTTGGGTCATGCTGATGAGATAGTTAAGCCGACGGTGCCTGAAGTTTCGATATTGTTCGGGGAAGCGCCTCAGCAACAAGCTCAGCTTCAACAACAACAACTACAACAACAGCAACAGCAAGCTCAGCTACAACAACAACGTTCCGCAAATACTTTCGCTTCATGGAAGAAGCAAGTATTACCTCGTGTGAACTTTTCACCAGTGCTGTCAACTGAATTAGGCCCAGCCACTCCACCCCCCGCTGCAGCAGTAGCAATCAGTGGAGTCGTTGGAGGAAATGAATATAATTTACTACCGCGCTGTCGCGCCTTCGATGCGGAACCGGTTGTTGGCAATTTGAATCGAGGATATGTAGTGTCGGCTGCCTCACATTATCCACGTGAAACATATGCCACAGATGAGCTAGTGTCCACCCCTCGCCTGTCTAATTCCAATTCAACTGCAACGGATGTGCTTACGATTTGTGCCAGCACCCAAACAGAAGCAGACATTGTATCAGCTGGCAAGGAGTACAGACCAGAGCTTGGCAATTTATTAGATAAGAACGATATTAGAGAAGTGCTGACACTATTGGAAACTATGCGCCAAGAGCAGCAGCAATTAAGACGTCTTTGCGAAACCCTAATTCAGCAGCAACAGCAACAGCTTCCAAGCGCGAAGAGCTTCAAGGAAACTGCTTCGCAGTGTATGCTTCTTGCTCCGGCTAAAAGTAAGTTTTGATCATATTTGATCATAGTCTAGATATCTATTATATATAACGACTCCTAGGCAATGTTGCAATGGTTAAGCGTACTACGCCCATTGTACACGATTATATAGTTGAGGAGGAGGAGCTGCCGGCCAGAGCTTTGCCGCAATTTCAATCGCCGCGTGCTGCACCGCCAATAGCCCAATCCACGGGATATCGCAGCAATACACCACAGAGTAAACAATCGCCTGCGTTGCCCGTCAAATCGAACACGGATAAAACGTTGGTCATGAACGAGCTGGCGCTGAAGTATTTGCCGCAACGACAAATCAACGAATTGATGGACGATTTGCATGTCTCACCAAAGACGGGCAACGAGGTGGTTTCCAATGGCACCCCATTGCGTGCCATTGACAATTTCACCCAGAGTCCAAGTAATATGTCAAATGCTTCCTATAAATATCTAAAGAAATATCGGCTGCTGCCCGAAGAGCAAATGGGCTACGATCATCATCAACATTTGTTATCATCGCCGCAGGCAAGGGGCCAGGAGCCCATGCTGGACTTGGATAACATACGCAATCAGCCAAAGCTATTGTAAAAAACACCGAGTTTTTCTTTATTATAATATATATATATAGGGTATATTTTTTTTTTTAATTTTTTTAAATTTGTTTTGAAATTGTTTTTAGTACCATATTTAAATAATTATAACTGCATCAGGAGTACACACAAAATCAAATTAGAAAACAGACATATATGGGCAAATTTGATTTAGACACATAATTAAATCATATATAATTAAAACAATTAGTGATTCAACTAGCGTAGAACCAGTTGCATTTCCGATGCCGACTGTAGCAAGACTTTCAGGCCCTGCATAAAGCCCGCACACTGAGCAAAATCCGTGCCAAAGGCGATGCGCTGATGCACCGCTAGGGCATTATTATAATCGGCTATTTGTATGAACTGCACAATTTGATTTAGATGCTGTACAGTTGCCGAAGTGAGCTGTTGAAAAAATAGAAAACCTTTAATTAGCATTGACTTTTTAATAGAGTTGGTAATTTTCTAATCAATTTTTGAGTGGCTTTTCAGTCACTAGTTCAAGAACTTATTCGGTCATACCAAAAGCAAATTGTTCAGGGATTCACTCACTCAATGGAACATATCGTTAAATTAAATAGTTCAATAAAAAGTAGCCCATGAACAGCTAAACACAACGAAGCGTTCATGTTCGATTAAGACACTGAACCTGGAGTATTGTTTATGTGGTTCACTGATCACCGCAAAAGTTCAGTAGATCGTTTAATTGAACCTTTTCTAAGTTCATTTTTGCTTACCCGTTCATAGCGCAAGCAATCATAGAGATTTTCCAGTCGTTTCACCACATCCACAAATTTCCGTTTGGTGCGCTGTCAAGCAATAAGTTGATTAATTGAATTACTTTAGAAATATTTTTGTCAACTTACCGGATCATTAGTTGCGCTTAGGCATTGATTTTTCAGCTCCTCCAAAACGGTTTGCAAATAAATATATTCCTCTGGCAGTGGAGGCTTCTCCTTAACAGGTTCTGGCTGACGCTGTTCCTGTACGGGAGCCGGTTGTTCGGCATAGCCGAACGATTGCTGTTGTTGTAACTGCCCAGGCCAGTATTGTTGCTGCTGTTGTTGTGGTTGCTGTTGTTGATTAGGCACAGCCGATGTTTGGAAATTCATTTGCTGCTGCTGTTGTGGCGGAAAAGCCTGTGGATTATTATTGGCAGCGGGATTGTAGAAAGATGTACCAGAAGGTGGAGCGCCCTGCTACGTAAAGATAGAAAGTAATATATGCTTTACACTGCCCTCGTTTATGATTGAGAGATACCCTGCATTCGATTTGCAGTTTTATTTTATATAGTACCTGATATTGATTAGGATCCATGTAGCTGTTCTGATTTTGATTGGGATCGGCGCCGTATAGTGGATGCAATATGGGTGCTGCAGCAGAATCCGGTGCTGGTCGTGGCTTGGGCTAGAAATCGAAGAGTTCATTATGTAGATATAGACACAGATTAAATATATAAAGTGCCGAGCTTACCACTCGAGAGGATTTTAAGGCTGGTGGATCATTCCAGCCGGGAGGAGGAGTTGGATTACGTTGTATATTCTGCACAAGTGGCGGTGGTGCAGCTGCAGGTGGCATTGTCTCAATGGGTGCAACACCTGGTAGGTAGTTATTTTGCGTGGCTCCAGTGAATGGAGTTGGATTGTATTGCTGAGCCGAAGATAAGGGATTGGTGTTGAAGGCGCTGCTATTTATCAGCGGCACACTGGCCGGCTGTGAGACCGGAGCACCAGTAAATGGAACAGCAGCTGGAGCCGGCACTGGATTGTAGGCCATGCCATAGGGAGAGTTTGAAGCTGCCACTGAAGGATCCAAAACGTATTTCGATCGCGAGTGAAGGCCAGTTGCTGGTGGGCCTGCAGCCGGCGGCGCTCCACTTGAGGAGCTAGCATTGCTGAGTGGTCGTGGCGGATGCGTTAACGGTTCAGCTTTCATTTGTGGCGGATTGAAGATTTGTGTGGGTGGTTGAGCGGGCTGGAATGGTGCAGCCGGCGGTGCTGCTGGCTGTTGCCAGCTGCCATTTGTCGTAGTAGCATTTGGATTGTATAGATTATAGGGCATAGGATTCGCCGGATTTGAGAAGGATCCACGTGGCTCCATTTGACGCATATAGCCGATAGGAGCTGCTGTTGGTGCTGCTGCTGTAGGTTGCACTTGATCCACATTTACCGCTTTGCTGATGCGTTCACGCAGCTCATTCAAATCCTCGCTGTCCGCATTAGCTCTGCTCAATGTGGTTATATACTGCAGAGCAGCGGTGAGCGCGCCCTGGGAGGCAAGTAGTCCACTATATTCAGATATAAAGCCGGCAAATCTGCCGGCTAGGTCCACAGCAATGCCCTGCTGTTCCAGTGACTTGGTCAGCAGCATAACCACCTCGGCCAACTCCTGCAACTCAGACGTATTCAATTTGTAGTTCTGATTGTGTTGCTCCAGTTGCTTCAGCTGATACCAGGCAGTGACCAGCTTGTCAATGCTGCCGGCACAGATATAGCACAGCATGGCATTGCGTGTCAGCTCGATGCTGCTGTTGCTAGACTCGTTTAACAAGCGATCGCCGAGTCGCTCGCATATGTCCACCAATTTGCGTTCGCTATGCTTAAGGGCTGCCACTAATGCCTCCTTCCAGGAGTCCACGGTGCAGCGATTGACAAAGTCTAGCCAATCGCGCGTTACCAACGCCGAGATGACATTGGACAATTCAT
This sequence comes from Drosophila anceps, assembly GCA_035045945.1. Lineage (NCBI taxonomy): Eukaryota > Metazoa > Arthropoda > Insecta > Diptera > Drosophilidae > Drosophila > Drosophila anceps. The sequence continues at coordinate 8,614,890 of JAWNON010000073.1, forward strand.
TCTTTTGCTGCAGCAAATAACGTGTCTGCGTGCGTGTCAGAGTCTCGATACCCGCTGTCGAGGCGATGATCAAAGCCTCCGGTATTCGCTGCGCCTCCAGACAGAGCTCGACAGCCGCCTCCACATTGCCGGTGAGTATGGCTTCCGTAATCAAGCTGTCGGTATCTGCAAGCAAAGCAAATGATTTAGAGAGTCTGTATATAATGATAAAATAGCGTAGATTCACTTACGATCGCCGCTGGGTATCTTAAACTGCGGCCTGGCTGCAGCTGCATAATCATTCAAGGTTTGCTGATCGATCGAGCCATCAAATGCGGTTTTAATGTCGTTCGTTTGCTAAAGATTTCAATTGTAAATAAATTAGCTCTGATATTAACTTCGATTGCATTGCTATTAGTAATAATTGAGTGATAATTTGTAAATGAATTTCTTGCGCATCGAATTGCTTACCGAATTATCGGTGCTTGAGTTGGTGCTTTGATCGCATTCAACCTCAGATGAATCGCTCTACAAAGCAACCGAATGTTGGGCAAGCATGACAAAAAAAATAATATTGTTATCAGTGGAATATACAAGACGTAAGATGAACAGAACTGAAGCAATGCCCAAAGATTGATAGCGTAATGTGGGACACATATGTTTATATGCTCATGGAGATAAGAGCTAAATAGAGAGACCGGAAACTCACATGTGTTAGCGTTGATATGCGAGTTGTGAGCGTGTCCACGTCAGACTGCGAGTTGCTCTCTTCGGCCTCTTTGATATACTTAGTAAATTTGCCATCGATGTCCTCCTTGTTGTAGCCTAAAAGGAGAATACAAATGAATATGACCCGATGAGATCTGTATGACGTGTTTACCTAAAAGGTTCAGCATTTCCTCCTTTGGATTCAATTCAAAGTTCGCTTTGATGAAATACCAAATGTAGCGACCATGCTGATCGGTAGACTTGTCTGCGCGTTGCCTGCAATACTCGGCATAGTCAGCCTCCGCCAGGGACACTTCCAAGGCATTGGCACGCTCCACAAGTTCGGGTTCGGTGGTCAACTGTGATACCGTCACCGTCTTCGATGTATTATTGAAGCTAACCAATTTGCCTCCAAACTGTGAACGAACCTCCAATTAGTTGGTTACAACAAAGAAGCTACTTGGTCATACTAACACCAAAGGCCACACCACACGGGCGCTTCATCCACTTGGGTGCGTGCGTCAAATCGTGATAGACCACTTGCGTGGCTTGCTGGGGCAGCGGAGCCTGAGCAAACTGATCCATGCCTGGGAAAGAGTCGGCAATCTTCTCCGATGTTTGCACCAACTGGTGTGTGCCACCATTTAAGGAGTATATGGAAACAGCACCTTCCAAACTGGCGCTGGCTATCAACGCTGGGTTGCGTGGACAAAATTGCACATCAGAATACCAAGAGGCTGTGGTTGCTACCTCTGAAAGGATTTCGCCTTCAGGTATTTTAGTATTTGGATTCCAGCAGTAGATGCGATTATCCTTGCCGCAGGAGACCATCAAATCGGTGTCCTGCAAGCACCAGGACATGCCCAGAACTCCACGGTCGTGTATCTGATACGTTTTTGCCGGTGCGGTGGCATAACGCAAGTCCCACAGCTGCACAACCGGTGCCTGGTCGTCTTCCGAGGCCAACCAGACCTGGGTGGCCACCTCCGGATGCCATTCGATGGCATGCCATCTGACCCTCGACTGAGTATCGGACAATTTGATAATCTGCTGACTCTTGCGCAAGTCCCAAATGACGCAGCGAGTGCTAAACACTGATGCCAAGATATGTTGCACTTGCCGATTCCAAGCGACATTCTTCACATCCTCAAGCGGTTGTGTCTTAGCGCCCGGATTGAGTGGAGTTACTGGGTTATTTAAATCCCAAATGTAAATTTCCGATTCCGAAGCACACGAAGCTAGTAAATTATTTAAAAATGGATTAAAATCTAAGCCACTAACAGCGCCCGTGTGCTTGTCCTGCCTGGCGACCAATGACTCCTCATTGGCCAGCATCTTAGCTGCCGAATAGACATTGATATGGCCAGCCTCACAGCCACCCACAATCAAGCCATTTGCATGCGTTGCATGAGGACTCCAAATCAGCTTTTGAAATCTATGAAAGGACACTTGTGTTATTATTGATTGAGATGTATATTATTGTAGGTGCTCACTTGAAGTCACTGGGCACGCTAGCTTTAAGCTCCAAATCGTAGCTGGCATCGCCAATACTCGGCGAATAGATCTCCAATGTGGCATTTGCATTTGAATCGAATTGCTGAGCCGCTGTGCCGGCAGCTAACAAAATTTGTTGTTGCTGCGCTGGCGACCAGGCAATGTTCACCGTCTTTTGCAGCTCTTTGATTTTCATTGTTGTTGCGCTCTGCAAATACGATTTCGTTTACATTAACTTAATGGAATTTCAAGCGAATTGTAATGGGACGTCCAATTGGAGCGCGCCTCGTCATCACTTTTTTTTCTGCATTGGCGTGGCCAACAAATGCGGCATACTGCCACATTATGTAAATTTGCACCTAATTATAAATGTCAACTTACGCAGATCGTTTTTTGTTTATTGTAAAAAAACAAAAAAAAAAAACAATATATATAAATGATATTTAATTTTATATAAATAGGCTTTTCTAATTCGTTTTAAGAACTACAAGCTGTGGCACAATCGATGCTGTCGCTATCGGAAGCAGGTACTTCGTTTGCGATATGCAAACAAATATAGATATCGATGAATCGATTATTATTTTCGATTAGTGTGAGGTTGTGTGTATTATTTTAAAGTAAATATTTGGCACAAACTTCTTAATAATTTTATGGAAATTTGAAGCATTTGCTTTATTGATACAAATAAATATATTTCAAGTATAATTGTTATAATGCTAGATGTGTGCTACATATGTTTATTATGCTGAGCATGCTTATTTAGCGTTTGTTATTGCAGCAACTCTTTGCTCAACTTTAGCGACTTTTGTGTTGATTGTTTCCAAATTTTGGGCAAATGTTTCCTGTACCGAATGTAGAAGCTCCTTGTTATTAACCAAACTGGTGGTAATAGTGCCTTGTTTTTGTTCAATTTCCGCTATGATCTTAGCAAAGTTGTTGGCTGCAAAGCAGATGAAATAGTTAATTATAAAATTGGAATATATACAATATTTATTTATGCCTGATTCCTTACCATATTTATGCAAAGCTTCGAGTGCTTGCATTCTTTCAATAACATGTGGCAACATTTCAACAACGGGTTCGGTACGTTTGGCCAGGTCGTAGAGCTCTGACACCTTCTGATCACGCTTGGCGTCTTGTGAACTGCCACTGGACTTCTCAGCAATTGCATCCATTTTGCCAGTTAATGTGGTCAGACGTTGCTCAATCGCATCCAGTTTATCCGGCTGCAGCAGAGCCGCCTTGGTGCTCAAATGTCGCACAGCTTCGAGCACATTGGAGGTGTTAGTGATGGCGGTTAGGCGACTCAGTTTCTCGGGCTGTGCACCCACTGCCTTTTCCAGCTGATGCAAACGCTGTTCGAGATTCGCTATGCGTGCTGTCGATGCCAAATCCGTGCCGGGTGTGGGCAGCGCCGTTAGCACGCCCGATTGCTTAAATTCTTCGACTTGGGCGACAAGCGCCTTGACTTGCTTATCATTGGGCATTTGCTCTTTGCCCAGCACTTGCTCAAGCTTCAAGGTATCCAATACTCTCTTGGCTGTGCTTATCACAGTGGCCACTGCATCATAGGATTGTTTTTCCTCATCGGCAATCTTGCGATCCACTTGCAAGGCGGCCACCTCATTGAGCAGTTCATTCATTTCAATTTGCAAGCGCTGACACTTTTGCACTGGCGTCTCCTTTTCTCCCTGACCCACCAGCTCATATTCGCCGCCTCTCACATCGTAGCCACGGCACAAGCGACGTCCAATTCGATCCGTGAAGTCGACGCTGCCCTCAAGTGTTGCATTGCTGAATCGTTTGTGGGCGATGCTTGGTGAAATGTGCAAGCGCTCAATGGCCTCGTTTTCCGGCTCCTCTTCATAGTAGTCGGACGTATCGACCTCTGGATCATCGGGCGTCTCAAAAACATCCGGCTGGTCATAAGCCTAAGTAGAATATATATATAAATTATGTATATATGTAAAAGCTGCTTTCTATGAGTAATTCATTAGGTTTTTAGCTTACAATGCCGGGCAGGTTTTGAAATTTTGGATCGGCCATTATGTTGGGCACTGCGATTTGTTATCTGCGACAGTTTATCGACTATTTGCTAATTTGCGCAAATTTACAAAAAGTTTTCCGAAACAGAAATTCGACAGGAAAGCTAAAACTGATGTCATTGACAAAGTGTGGTCACAGCAATAAAGGAAAATATATACCAGAAAAGCAGTAAAACAGCTGTGCTTAAAAAATACTGATTTAGCTTGGAATGAACTTTTGTGCATATATTTTTCTTGCGTACTTTTCGTGCGTTCTATGCGTACGCCTTTATTTTTACTTGTTGCATTTGTTCTTTTACTGCTTGACATGTTGTGCTTTGTAAGATATTTTATAAAAATTTAAATTTAAATTTTATATAACTATTTGCAACTTTTTGACTTACACAATAATCATGATTTTGTAAATTAAAATGAGGCAAGTTTTTTATATTTAAATATCTAAAGTCAGCCATACACTCTAACCTGATAGCTCTTACGGTTGTACATTCATCCACTCACTCAATGTATAAAACGCATGAAACGTATTGCAAGCACCTCCGCTTAAATTGCTGAATTTCTGTGAGGAATACCACCAATAGAACTAGTGGTATTTATTTGCAATATACTAAACGGTCACATTGCCTAATAGTTCTAGTTGGTTTAGTGTTGGGGTAGTTGAGCTAAAAGTTGGTTTATTGGGACTTGGAATTAGGAATAATAATTACATATATATATATATATATATTTTTCTATATATATAGAATGTCGTCCTTGGACTATTGTCTATACAGCTATAGTGATCTGCCCCTAGAGGTATGCTAATTCTTCTAAAAGCAGTTTTCTGTTACTCGTGACAGAGTCAGCTGACGAAATAAATGATTTTGATATTTGATACAGATTGTGCTGCATATATATAAATATCTGGGCTATTCGGATTTATTGGCAGCTGGCACGACCTGTCAACGTTGGCGAAGTGCTCTATATCACACAGAATTCATAGCACGCACCCGTGTACGTTTCTCGAAGATTGTTTTATCGGATCAACATAGTCCTGCCGTGGATTTGATGCGATGTGAGAGACGTTTTCGGCATTTTCTATTCGAGGATGTGACGCTGGGACAGGTGCAGGAGCTAATGACATTCATTGGCGAGTCGGCACACTCCTTGAGCCTGGACAATGTCGACTTGAATGATAAACAATTCTATGGGATTTTAAGCCTGTTGCCTCATTTGCAAACACTTGCGGTGACGCGCTGTTTGCCTTTGTTTATGTCCGCGACGTTTTTGGATAGCAGTTCGTGTGACTTGAATGAAATCGCGGCACATTTGGCCAGCATCAAAGAGCTGACCATATGCAAAAATCAATATCTAACCGATGCCATCCTCTTGAGATTAACAGCTTTGATGCCCAATTTGGAATTGTTGAATATGTCCGGCTGTCAGATCTCCTTTCACAATGCCATCCATCGACGCTTCTATCCAAATGAGCCAAGCACGCCCAGTGAATCGGTGCTGACGTTCAAATACATACAAAATGTGCTCAGCCAGCAGCGCAGACTGCTACACACTCTCGACTTTAGTCACACTCTCATCGGACACTCGCTGATGGCTCTCTGTGAGCTGAGCAAGGCCGACGAACATGCTCAGCCCGGGCTGCAGTTGCGACGTCTCTATTTGGCTGGCTGCCGACAGTTGAATGCGTCGACCATACGCAGCTTTCTCTGCACTCAAGCTCAATTGAGTGTTCTGGATCTGTCGTCTACGATGTGTCTGAATGATGATTGCCTTGCGGTAATTGTGCAGGCGAATCCACTGCTGCAGGATCTGAAGATAAATGGCTGTTCCGGCATCTCGAATACGGGCGCTGCAAACTTACGTAACTTGAGTCGATTGCGCCTGCTCGATATATCCAATTGTGATGGCATCAACAGCAGCGGCATTATCGAGGGCATCGCCCGTGCAGAGAATAATGTGCTCCAGGAGCTAAACGTCTCTTATCTGACGATCTGTGAGGAGTCTATCAAGACGATAGCACGAAATCTACATGCTCTACGCTCTCTACATCTCAATCATTGCGTCAACGCTGTCACAGATGAGGTAATGCAGCTCATCATCAATCAACTATGCTGGCTGAGAGAGCTGTCGCTCGAAAGCTGTTGTCGGGTAAGTCAACAAGCCTATTGAGAGTACCTAGCTATAATTTATTCAATTGAGTGTTCACTTCTTTAGCTAACGGATGCCGCTTTGACTGGAATCAACATAGCTAAGCTAGAACTGAATCGCAGCTCTGCTATTGGAAATACCTACCCACCGTCCGATGGATTCAGCGGCTCATTGCAGTCGATCAAGATATCGTTGCGCAGCAAGGCCGAAGAGGAGATTGTGCGGGACGCGAAACGCAAACAGGCCATGTTTGCGGCCTACGAAATGAATCTGATCAACGAGGAGGACTTCGAGGGCCACAACATACAAGAGCTGCGTGGTCTGCGTTCCCTCAATCTGCGCGGCTGCAATAAGATAAGCGATGTCTCGCTCAAATATGGCCTCAAGCACATTGAGCTGAACAAACTGTTGCTCTCGAACTGCCAACAGATATCGCTGTTGGGCATGGAATCCTTGGTTAACAACTGTCCAGCCATTGAGGTGCTCGATCTATCCGACTGTTATAACATCAGTGATCAGGGCATTAAGATAATTACGGAGAAGCTGCAACGGTTGCGTTCGCTCGACATCAGCGGCTGCAGCCAGTTGACAGATCACACGATCGATGCCATCATTGTGAATTGCGAGTGTCTGGAGACATTGTCCATATATCGCTGTCGCCGGATGTATACAGATATTGAGGATCGGTTGTCGGACGTGCGTACATTGCGCAACTTGCATATGGATAATATGAATAGCATCGATAATGCCGAATTCTTTCGCTTGAAGAAACGACTCGATTGCTGATATTTTGTTGCGATTTTCGTTGTATTTATTCTATATTATTTTCAACTATACAATTTTCGCTAGTCAAGTGAGCCTCAGAGGCAAATCGAATTGAACACGAAATATGATATACAAATGGCACTTGTATATAGTATATATATATATACTATATTTATATAGATATCGCACAGATATGAACAATATGCTCGTTAAATGTCCACCAAGCAATTAGAACTTAACTAATTTTTAGTTAGGCTAAATTTAGATGTTAAACATGGATTAAGTAGCTGTGATTTTTAGAGAGAATTTTAAGAAATTTAAAAAAAAAAAAATTAATTATGTGATTTGTTTTTATGAATAAGTTAACATATTTTATATTTATTGATGTTATCAATGTGTATTTAATAAAAAAAAAAATAATAATAATAATATAGCAATGAATTGACTTGAACTTCGGTAAAAATGAATCGATTTATTTGGTCGAGCATCCGTAATGTATGTAAAATATACTTAAATTAATTAGAATATTATTTATTATTGAGAGAATTCAAACATATATCAATATTATTATAGAGATATTAACGATCATCATATAAATTGTAGTAAAAACGAGACTAGGGTTGTTGGCGCTCAGCCGCCGCCACCGCCGCCGCCAGAGAGCTCGTCCTCGTACTGTTTGCGGAAGCAGTCGCCCACTGGGAAGAAGTCCCAGCTGCGCTGTTGATACATATTCCAGACGTATGTCTCCTGGCCGGTATACTCTGTATCCGGCTTATTGATCAAATGCATCAGGAAGAACATATAGTTGGCCAGATTGTGTTCCTTCTGCACGTGTGTATCGAAGCCGTGCGGAACTATATCAAAGAAGTCCTTGCCCATGCCACAAATAAAGCAATTCGATTCCATATTATCCTTGACGGATTCCAATTGATCACGTAGCTCGCCGAAGGCGTCGATAATCAAACCCTGGATGATGGCCAACAGGATGACAATGACGAAAAAGAAGAACGTAATATCGAAGATGATGCGATAGACCTCATAATCGTCACCATCTGGATCTCCGATTTCGTCACCAATGCCACCGCCTGCTCTAACGCCCTTGTACAGATGGAAGACGAAACAGGTCAACATGTCGTGGCACTTCTTGTCCACCTCCTCATCCTCCTCCTGAATATAGAACTTGCGGAAGAAATTGAACGCAATCACCGTGTATATATAAACAATAATCGTCAGGAGCATCACGGTCAGGACGAGTTGTTTGCCATTGTGGGTTACGGATTGCAGAATCGTGCGCAGGGTCTTAAAGCCAACTGCCACATCCAGCAAGTGGGCGGCAAAGAAGAAGTTATTAAAGTTGCCCATCACTGAGAAGCTGAAGTACCACAGTGAGTAGAGGAAGGCGTTGTCCGTAAAGGTGACACCTGCTTTCCACACCTGATAGCGCCAATCGATGTTCATGATGTAGCGCAGAATGCCCGTCTCTTCGCTCTCCTGTGCGGTAAATGCGCTCTTCTCCATGCCCAGCAAATTCGAGATGGAGTCAAAGTCGTAGGTCTCACTGTACTTTTGCCTGACCTTCTTCTTGACGAACTTATCCCAATAGTTGACAGGGAAACTCTTGGCCGATATGACCAGCTTGTCCCAATGCGATTTGAAGTCATCATCCTCCGGCTGCTCGGCTATGAACAGACCATCGAATTCCAGACGACGTGCGATTTCCTTTTCCCGCTTGAAGATGGCCAGTGGCACCTTCAGATGATAGTACGCGATCAGCATGGCCAACGATACCAAGGAGTGGAGTAGAGCAGCTATGCGCAGCACATGTTCCATATAGAAGAAGTCCTCATCCACGTGCACAAGTTCCGGTATATCATCGTCCTCGAAATCGCCATCGCCTGACCCGCCGTCACCTGAGCCACCCAGACCAGAGCCGCCCATATCAGCACCGGCACCCGATCCGGAGCCCAGAATAAGTTCCTCCTCAGCCGATCCTTCGGATTCCTCGTTGAATGAGGTCACCTTATAGAAGAGCAACATAAAGTTAATGCTGAATGCCAACACGAGCGCCACATATTTCAAATTGTAAAAGTTACGAGCCAAAAAGCTAACGGCGCGGTGCGTGTACTGCGAGAAGTCGATCTGGTGCACCGCTGGTGTCTCTTGTGGTGCCGCTGATGACTTCTTAGCCTCCGCCTCAATGGATGCCATGGCTGCCTCTTGAGCCTTCTGAGCCTCCTGACGTTCTTGAGCTGCCTTCTTAGCCGCCTCACCGCCCAGCATATCAACGATTGAAATAGGTTCCTGATGGAGGTCGCCTTCGAGCAGTTCTCCAGGCACGGCTGCGCCATCTTCGGGGCTAGATTCACCGCCCTCCTCTACCGATGAGCTCGCTGGCGACTCGTGCACCACAACCTTATACATGCCGTTTTCTTCCTTGTTTATGTCCAGGCCAAATGCTTGAACCGGGCCCGGCGGTTCTTCCAATGGCAACGGCGGCAGCGCACGTCCAAATGTTTCCTCTTCAACTACGGTTTCTTCCTCCTCCTGCTCGGGTGCGGGGCCACGCATCAGATTCAATAGAATGCCAAAGATGTAGCGCACCACACAGTAGTGTGCATAGCCCGTGTAGTAGAACATATAGAAGATTATCTTAAAGAATCCAACAATTAGTTCAGGTATCGATTTCGTTTGCATAACTCCAATTTGATGCTTGATATTCGAGGGACTCAGCATATGAACTCCGAACTTCAGGCCGTCCTTTACAGCAGTTATTGTGCGCCTAATCGGATCCCGAGCTGCACGCTCTTCCTCCTCTTCGCTCATGTAGGAACTGTAGGCCGTATCCCGTTTCACGTTGCCGCCGCCATCGTCCGTGGCCATCAGACCCGAGGCGTGGGTCATCTCAAAGATTGCATCCTCACAGAAGTTAACAAATGCTTCCAGTTTCTCCTTGTCGCCGCCCTCCGTGACAATCGAGTAGAAGAAGGCGCGTTTCGATTCGCGAATCTGTGGCTTCTCCCATTGTTCGATGTTCGAGTCCTTGATCTCGAAGTAAACACGCTCAATACGCTTCGAGCTGCCCAAGATTTCGATGCGACCCAAGAACGGCTCAAAATAGTTCAGCACAGAGCCCGCTGTTTCCAGGAAACGCGCCAGGCGCGGCTCATTGGGCATATGCTCACTCAGATTGGTCAGCAGCACAGCCAGGTTGAAACCGATCTCCTTTGATGGCTCGTGGAAACGTTCGACAAAGGCTCTATAATCAATTTTGCCTTCGTGATTGCGTTCACAGCAGGCCAAAAGGAAATCCATTTCCTCCCTGAAAATAGATTTATTAAATGATAAGGAGTTGTCTTCGCATAAAGGAATCCATTTCACTCACGGTGTGTAGTTCTTGGACTGCTCCATTTTCTCTCTGAAATCCTTGGGTATTACCCAGCCCTCGTTCTTCATATCAATCTCATGGAAACTGGGCGACTCGATCAAGTCAGCCAATTTCAGGAACATATCGAAATACTTGAGAATCAATTCAACATTGCTAGCCGACTCAACAAGAGTATCCACCATCTGCTTGCCAATAGTGCCTGGGAAATGTTGGAAAGGGTATTAAGCTATTTCCTATTGTTGGTGTGATAACGCTCTGTTCGACTTACCATTCACAACATTGCCTTCCAGCATGGACAACATCATGGTGATCATATCCTTTTGCAGATTGAGCAGCTCCTTTAGCAGATCCACCTGACTCGAATGCTTCGAGAGTTTGTCCTGCATATGCGAAAATAGAAACAGAAAACCGCCGACCGCATCCCACAATCTGGAATGGGCCAAGGCTTGCTGATTCAAAGTACATGGACCCTGGATGACCTCAGTGAGTGTATTGAAAACTTGGCTAGCCACGCCGATGGCCTTAAAGAAGTTCGCCTTGCCAGCTGGATCAATGATCTCCTTGCTGGAGTAGTGCCAATAGAAGTCCATTATCGATTCCTGCAGCCGCAGAAGATAATCCACCGTACATATGACCACATTGACAGTGGTTGTATTGCCGGCCTGTGTGCGTAAATAGTTTTGCCATTCTAGAAAAGATCATATATACATATGTAGTATGGTTGCTATATAATGGATATCAGACCTACCCAAATTGTGACCCTCGCAGGTTAGCTGAATGAAACGGAATAGAGCACACGTGAACTCCGCATCGTGCATATTCTTCTCACCCGCAGCGCCCTCGGAGCCGACACCAAGACCTGCACCCGCACTTGGAATATACTCTTTGTTTTTGTGGTTTTTTTTACAACGATAGCGGGGATCAAGTACATATACATTTATATATACGGGATACGGGATATAAACGGCATGCGTGTGTATATGTTGGATGATTTTGGGGGGAAAGTAGTTGGAAGGAGAGACGAAATCAATAATTGAACTTAGAATAATGCAGCATGAGATGTGATGATGCCATAATCACAATAATCATAATAATAACACTAATAATAAGAATCATAATCCAATAATAAGTTAAGAGCTCAGCAAATTGAAAGCAGGTTCACATAACAAGGATAACTACTAAGGAACACTTACCCTCGGCCTTAGTGTTGCGCTCGAATGCATCCAGATCGAGCACGCTGCACGAGTTCATCAGCCCCGCTATCGAGGTGAAGAAACCCACATCCTTTTTCTCCTTCAAGTGATTCAACATACCCATTTGAATGTCAATGTTGCCGCCACGCAATATGGCGATGCCCAAATTGAGTGTCGTCATGACCATCTCCGAAGGTATACCTTTGGAGGCGGATATGTGCAACAGCACCATTTCGGCAACGCCACGGTTCGATAGACGCGCTTGATGGAACAGCAGCTTCTGCTTCTCCATTTCTTGTTCCTGTAAGAGTATTGGATGGTTAGATATTCTATTGAATAAGTCTGAAAGAATTAGCAGTTAGTGGAACAGTGATTATTTGATCTTAGGTCAAACAATCAGTCAGGCAGTCAGCTCCAATAATTCCCTTTGAGGGTATATTGGATATTTTAGAATATATAAAAAACTTTGCTTTTAAAATATTATGTTTATAACAAAATGTTGGTATCTATTATATACATTACCGTCGCACTACTATTTTTGTGACCACAGCTGTATGTGGGTGAGTCGTGTTAAGAAAATCAATCAATCAATCAGTTAGCTCTATTAGCTTTACATACTCTCAGTTTAACTGTTTAATCTGAATTTGTATTACAATATTTACCATTAGCTGGGACATGCGACACTTTTCAATCAAATTAGATTAATTTGCAAGCACAATTGGGATTAGGATAGATTAGTTCATAATTTAGTATTTTTCAATTTAGTATTTTTTCGCTTAGCTTACATGAATACTTGTGCCCTCGCCCTCTTCGCCGCCCTCGCCCCCTTCGCCTTCATCGCCGCCTTCCTCTTCCTCTTCGCCGCAAGATTTAGCCGCGATTTGTGCATAGGACATGTACAGTAAATCCTCTTGCAGGGCGCCACTGCGCTCTGTCATGGCACCACGGCAGAAGGTCGTCACCAGCTGGGTCAGTGGATCTGGTTTGCCATCTGTTTCCTCTTCGTCCTTCTTCGATTTCTCCGACTCTTCAAATGTCTGAGTCAGATCCTCGATCATTACCTCCTGGCCGACGTTCTCCTCCTGCAGCCATTGTTCGTAATAGGTGCGTGCAAAGATATTGCAAGCACGATGTCTGCGGGCAATAAGAGATCGTTATTAGTTTCAATTTTGATATGAAAAACGTTGTTAACACAAGTGGCATGCTTTTAGTACACGATTTAAACTGCTAAAAACACTAAGAAATAAAAGCTTATCGGTACGCCGAACGTTCAGCAAAACCCTTGCAGATCTGTTCGAATAAGAATTCAAGTTCGTCAAGTGCGGACAGCGGACAGAGTGACCATGAACATAATACTTATTAAATCCAGCAATCTGCAAGGGTTTAAATACTAAAAAAAAAAGAAATATTTGCAATCAATTGCATACTTATATGCATATGCATATGTATAAGTGTATAAGTTGATGTATAAGATATGTGTTCGTATAAGATATTAGTATTTTTTGTGGCTACCACCTGCTCATACGATATAGATGCTTGGCGCGTAAGCTTGAAATAACTGCCTGGCGTCGAGCGACCGAAATTTTGGAACTCCAACGTTTTGTTTTGTTCTTGGCGCCGGTTGCCTATATGGAGCGTACAATCGCAAGCAAGAGCATAAAAATACATACATACATATTAAAAGACAAAAATGAGTTACAGCACTACGGTCACACTAAGTGGTATTGCGTTTTAGTACTTTTTCAGTTAGTTGAAATCAGTTGGTGAACGAAATACAAAAAATAAAGAAAAAAACAAAGTGCGAAATGTGATGTAAATTATAAATAACAATTCAAATTCAAATCGGTGTAAAGGCCTAACACGCTTGGTCCCATGTATTAGCTAAAGCTATATGTGCATGTAAGTAAATAGAGCCCGTTTCTAAATAACTAAATGTTGATCTTCATATAAAGCACCGTTACTTTACATACATAAACACACACACAGAGAGCCATTTGAACTCTTCGCTGTATATGTAAATGTGCGTACGCATGTGTATTAGTAATGCAGTGAATATAACGGTAATAACCTGGGTAGAGAATGTAGCGATGTCTGACGGAAACATGCGATAACGGCACGCTTCCTTTGTATTGACACAACGCTCCTGTAGACATTTTTGCTCTGCTGTTGTGGATGGTCGATCTGTAATTGTTTCGTTCACGATTTGGTCAGCAGTTGAAAATTATATGTCGTTGAAATGTACGTTATAGATTTATTGTGGGGGCAAATCGTATCGAAAAGAAAAGTTGAAAAGTGCAAAGTTGAAAAGTATATATATATATATATATAAGTATAAAAATATATAGTATATATAAGTAAGTAATATCAGTTGGTATTGAGAAATAAATATATATATAAAATACAAGAGAAAGTAGAGATACTTGTATAAGAGTATATGTATTTGCAATACCATATGTGGGTATAGAATGTCAACCCAATCAAACCCCCCTCCCCATTTACTTACCATATGCAGGCCAAATAGAACCTTGGCCATAGCCACAATTCGATCAACGGTCTCTGTCGTCTTGTCTTTACCCTTCTCATTTGAATTGGCATTCACCTTCTCCACTGCCTGCTCATCGACTGGCTCCTCGGTTTTGCCCAACTTCGAGTAGAGATAATGCTGCCACGACATCTCATCCGAGGGATCCAGTTTGTCGGGCAATGTCAGCTGATTGCGCGCAAATTCGATGACATCGTATTCGTTCATCTTCTTCAAGTATCTATCCTTGCAGTGCTGTACCAGCTCCTGTTCGCGACCCGCGAATAGATTTAGACCAACGGGCAGTAGACGCTTCAGGCAGGCAACCATTAAACTGGCCTGCACTTCCTTGTCCTTGTCACGTTTCTTGTCTCTGTTCTTCTTCTTCTTCTTCACCTTGCCACCCACTGCCGGCACGCCCTCGGATATGGCCGATCGACGCGTAGCCGTTGGCATTATCAGAGCCATATTATCAATTTCATTGGCCGATATAAAGTTTTGTTCCTCCTTCAAGAAGTATTGACTCTTTGACCAGATATTAAAGATCTCTGCCACATGATTGTACAGCTCTTCGGCCTCTGGGATGTTGTCCTTAAGCCAGTGATTGCGCTGCAGATCGACGTATTTGATGAGAAGTGGATAAAACGAGTATATATCTCGCACAAGCAAGTTCCAATCCTCTTGAAGTTGCGTTTCCACCTGCGAAGTATCATCTGTGGCTGATTTTATGAATCCTCGCATGCTGTCCTCCTTGTGCAGCATATTCTCAGTGCGCTTCTTGACACGCTCGGCCAATGGCAGGAATGGATCCTTGAGCAACTCCTCCGATGTATTGATGATTATCTGCTGAGTGTAGGCCGCAATGCGTGTCATCCAGGGCGCATTATCATTACCGATATTTTTCTTGATCATCTTGAGCACATTGCGTAGCAGCGAATTCATGTGATCCGCTGTGACCATGGTCACATGATTGCCACTGGTCGGACTCACGTTATCCGGGCCCTGGGACCACCAGAAGGGCAAATAGGCGCAGAGCAGCGGCAAGATAACATCAATGATGTGCGGTGCATCGGCATAAGTCTTATCCGACTCAACGAACTGATCCACTTCAGTGAGGATCGCTTCCAAATTGGGCATACAGCTTTCCATTTTGACCATAATGTCCTGTGCCTCCAGTGAATGATCCGCAATGCGATTCAGCAGAGAGTACTGATTGTGCTTATTGAGATGCGGTTCTAGATAGGCAACTGGGAAGCACGAACTGTAAGCGCCCAAACAAGAGCCCAAAGCAGGTCGATGTCTCTCGATTTCCGTTTTCAAATATTTGCGATCGTGTGTCAGTGTCGCATCGGTGCCCAAGTGATATAGAGCAGCTAAAATCTTATAAGAAGCCACTTGAATCTCGTCGAGTAGCAGATCACTGCCATAATCACAGGCAGCCAGGTGATCAAACATCGCTGTCAGCACTGGCAGCACCACCTGATTAACATAGCCCAATGATGTGGAGGTCTTTAGATGTGTGCCACGCAAATGGCTGTACTTGCCATCCTGTAGATTCATAATGGTGTTGCCCAGATCATCTGAAGTTTGATTGAAAAACGTTAGCATCGATGTGCGTATGAATTCGGGACAGTTCTTGGTCAAAGTCTTGGCATCAATGCCCTTGACAAGCACTTGCAGGCAGCGCACAGTGATGCGGACATCAGGTCCGAAGGCGCTGAGGCGATTGCGCAATAGAGCGGCCAGTTTGCAGAATATGGAGGCAACCATTTCCTTTTCCTTAAGCGAAGCGGCGCCTATGTTATTCGTAGCCGTGGCAATGGCAATGAAATAATTACGATGCGTCGAGAAGTATTTCTCCATTAGAGGCAACACCACCTTTGAGAAGAACTTGATGTCACGCGAAGCCGTCTTGAATGAGGTGCGGCGACTGAACGTGGTCGATGGCTTCAGTAGCTTCATGTTGATGGTGGCACGATCCAGATATTGGATAAGCTTCTCTAGCAGTGAGTAGGAGAAGCGCAGCTCCACGGCAGCTTGTGTGGCACCGCCTTCCTCGACAGCGCCACCCTTTGAGGGCCTAAAAATAAAGTTATATTGAATAAAGTTATTTAGATATCCTAGAGTTTTCTTTCTTACTTATGCAATTTGTATCCCTGATATTGCATGTATTTGAGGAATTCCTGCGAGCGCTCGCGATCCTTCTTCTTCTCCTTGTCCGTGAGCAAGTCGTAGGGCACCAACTGTGGATGTATGACACCGCCGCAACCATTCAACTCTTCGTTCTTCTTCTTCGCCCATATATCATGAGAGTTTTCGGCCAGACGTTCGGCCATATTTTGCATTTCTCTGCTGAGCGTCAGGTTGCTCATGTCCACAGGATGTGGATTATAGTTGAAGGGACTGCCCTCATTCTGAAAATCATGCTATTTGTGTAAGCACCAAAGTGTGTTCAATTAAAAGCGAAGGTGTGGAAGTGGCCAATTGTGCGTTGGGGATATTCCGTAATTGTAAGCGTGAGAAATTTTTGGAAAGGCGTTAATGACATCAATTTTGAGATATTTTCGAATATATATGTCTATGTATGAGTTAGTCTAATAATGTAATAATACATACAATTTGGGGCTTCGATTGACGACGTGTCGAGCCACGATGATTGAGTGGCAAATCTATTTCAGAGTGCTCAACGGTCCAGCCAATGGCCAAGAGACCTTTGAGGCATTCACGCACCGGATCTCGGTAGCGTTCACGCTCCTGTGAAGATGTGTAAATAAATATTAGATTTATATATATGTATTAAGATTTTTAGATATATGATGTCGATTAGCGATGAGTCTGCCCATTATGTAGAACGTTAAAAGTCGAGTTGATTGACATTGTTATATATATACTACGTACATATTCACTGAGCATATTGTAGGGCTTTAGACGTGGGTGCTTGCGATCGTTATCGGATCGAATTTCGCCATATGTCCAGCTGCCCTCCAAGCGGCGACTGGCCCAGGCATCATGATAATGTTCGCTGAACTTTTGAACCAACGAATTCAAATCATTGTCCAAATGTACATTGTTCGTATCGATTGGATTTGGCACATATTGTGGTTGATCTGGTGCACCCATTTGCCTGCCATAATAGTCCTCATCGGTATTTTTCGATAAGCTATAATCTGGTGGCAGGGCACAGCCGATGGCAATTAGGCAGGGTAAAGCTTTACCGAACAGTTCCGGGTCATAGTCCATGTTGCTCAGCGAGTCAAAAATATTTGAGAACAGAAGCATCGTTAGACGCTTCTCCTCATCTGACGAAGCTCCATACGAGCCCTGGCCTTGAGTCGAGCCATAGTACTTAGCGCAGCGATCGAAGTGTAGTGTGAGCAGCTAGAAAGATGAATGAGTTTATTAGTCAATAATTCTCGTAAAGGTAGTCAGAGCTGTGGAACTTACCCTGAGTGCTACCGTCGTGTATTCGGATAGCTTGGATACATCAACAGTCAACTTGCGCAATAGCTTTAAGAGCATGGCAGGTTGCATTTGTGATGTTAACGCTACTAGAAAATCGGATACTGCCTCTCGCTGCCCCTTGGTTAGCATACGGTTCTTGGATAACCTATAGACCGTGTGCAGTGTGGCATCCAAGAGACTTGCATAGTTCTCAGCCTCGTTATAGAACTTTGAGTGCTTGATAAGCAGTGGCAATATAGAGTTGCCAATGTAGCGATTCATGGCCAAGGCCATGTCGCTCTCTGAGCCATCACTCTTATCCAAAATTGTGGCTGTACGCAGATCTGGCAGAAAAGCGTCTTCCAGCAGCCGATAGAAGAGATCTTGTGTCTCAATACCGTAAACACGTTCCAAAAATAGGACAATACTCTGCTTGTTATTGGGTAAGAGGCCAGATGGCATATCCGATTTCGGTTTCTCCTCACCGGGAGCAGTTTGTGTGAGCGTAAACTTTAGGCTTAGCACACCTTGAAGGTCTTCCAGTGGCACAAGAGATCTCAAAATAGCTCTAGCTCTCAGTGATTCGTTCTTGCCTTGCTCGATAACAGACACGTCGGGGGCGCATCTGCCCAGCAGGTCAACAAGTGTACAATAGAAATTCAATATGGCAGCACCTGTATCGATATAGTCCTCGTCTTCGTCGCCTTCCGGCAGGGGATGCGTAAAATTAAGTCCAGCTATGGTGCCTTCGGCTTCGTCTTGCATTTTGCAACGATCCGATATGCGTTCGGACATACGATTGGCCTCGACGATTGCACGGAAGAGACCTTCCCCTTCTCCTCTTAGAGCCGGTCCCAAACATTCTGGACGACGGATAAGAAGACGAATGACAAGGTTGGCATTCTCCTCGACACTCTCGCCATTGACCCAAACGCAATAGCGCAAAAAGTCCAGATATCGTTCACCCTCGACCGGGTCCCAGCCCAAATCGGGATAACCCTTTTCAACAAGCTCCGAATTGCTTTGCAATCCGCATCTGGACAGGTAAACTGCAATCTTCTCCAAATAGTGCTCCCTAAGTGCCAGAGCTAATTCTGTGTTCTCCATTAAACTCGAATATGCCACATCCAATGGGGTGGAACCACGCAGACTGGGCCTGGCTAACAATATGTTCGCATTGTCCAGCAAAAAGTCAAAATGATCGAACATGGCCTTCTGATTCTGGCGTCCGGTACGGCAAAAGTAACATAGAAAGCGGCAGCAAGCCACAACCATTTCGTGCGAGGTGTCTTTCTCCTTTGAGGGCACACCTTCGGCTCCCTCGGTTTGGGCGGGGGCATCGCTTTGTGCCTGAGCACGGCGGCCGAGAGTATTCATCATGACGGCCATTACATTTTCGTGCACACGTAAGATGCGTATCAAATCTGGATGCTGGAAGAATGTGGCGTTGTTTACCAGTTTCCATAGACGCTTACGCATCAGCTCTTCCTCTTCTTGGCTCATTTGAACGGGCAGCAATGCTCGTATCTGGCTTAAGCCAACCCACATCTCAGCGACATCATCTCGTGCGCGATTGTTGATCACATAGGTCTTTTCTAGAGCACGAACCAGCTCACCGACCGTATCATATTGCCGCACCAGTAAGCTGAACATTTCGCGAACTAATTTTGGATTCTCGATTTGTGATTCTTCAGCCCAGCTGACGATGGTTTTGATTAGGACCTTGCGGAAAACCTCTTCAGGTGTCTTTTTCTCAGGCTCCTCCACTTCTTTGGGTCCCTCCTCTAGCTCCTTGACGGTATTGATGAAATTGTAGATTTTTGTTATGGGTCCCGTTTTGATCTCTTCGATTGCATTGGTCTCAGTACCATCCGGCTCCTGCAGCGCATTCAGCGATACCTTTTGCATTAGACAGTCGTGGAATTCGCTTAAGCGACTGCGCAACTCAAGACCACAGGTGCAATTATCCTGATCGTCAGACTCAAGATTCTTAAAGCAAAGAATCTGATTCATTTGTTCTCTGGGTGGACAACGGAATTCCTTAGTCTTTTTGGCCGCAACAGCACTTGGCAAATCGGATTGTTTAATCTCAATATAACGGCGCAACTGATCGGTTTGTAGATCGCCCACAAAGTCGTGAGAGAACGCTATAATGCTCTCCACCCGATGTCTTAGCTGTGTGTCGTACAGATGATGCAATAGGTAGCACATTTGCAACTTGGCTCCCTCAGCCATTTTCATGGTGAGCAAACCCTTGCGATGTTCATCTTTGCCCTCTGCAAATAGTTAAATCAATTAATTATAATATAGAACAAACATAGGATACATTGTATATAAAGTAATTTCTTTGGCTTCTCTCCCACCTCTGGCGAAAGTGGCGTCCCAAGTCTCTGGATCCACCATTACTAATAGTTTTTGAACGTCCTCATCAGTAAGGACGCCAACTAACAGTAGGCGATCCGTTAGCTTAATGAGTGGCCTATAAAAATGAATAAAGAGATTAATCAAATATAAATGAGATATATAAATTGTTGTATTCTATATACTTACAAGAATAGATTCTCATTGGTCCAACCGATGGGATCACGGTTATGCACTTGATTGATTTCCACAGCATCTTTAAGTGCTTCCATTACAAATTCTCTGACTACTTCTAATGGGAACTTCGGGGAATACAACTGATCGATGTTGGGTATCGGTTCGCTGGAAACACTTGGCATACTAGATGTTGCAATCACAGGGGGACTGAACGGGTGGAGTTGTTGTTGTTGTTGTTGTGATCGGTAATCGGTATCGGTTCGATTGGTGGTGCATAGAGTGTTGGATCAGTGCAGGTGTTTTTTGTTTTTGTTTTTGGATTGAAAGTATTGGAAATAAAATGAGTTATGAGGAAATCACAGATGCATTATGACAAAAAGAAACCAACGAACAAACGAATGAACCATTCGCACTGAATGCTCATCGTTGAAATGGATAAGTATGTAAATGTGATATACTACGACAGTGTGGTTACCCAAGGAACTTAGCTTAGATCGACTGCACTTACGTGATTTCCGTCATACGCAGCTGCGGTCGCACCGACTCCGTCACAAGTGAACGCAGTGAGTGACGCATCTCATCCTCAGCGTAAAGCTCCTTCAGTTCCGCGCCCAACGGTGTAATGTATTCATTTTTGCATACCTCCATTGTGGTGGCATGCGATTCGAGATGCAGCGCTATTAGCAGATCATAGAATCCCTGACGCAATGGTCCACTCATATACTCAGAGCGTATGGCATAGAGCAGTTGCTTCTGATCGACATGCTGGCAGAGAGCATGTGCGGCACGATAATTGGATTGATAGCACAGTGCAGCATAGAGCGTGAGAGTGTGAGCATGGAAGGAGAGTAGTTTGTCCATTTCAATCAGCTCCAGAATATCGATGCAGCGATCTTCTTCGGGTATGTGTAGGGCCAGCATTGAAACTGGATCTTCGCAGAGCATTGACCAGCCGCGTATATCAGACAGCTTCAACGCATGCACCTGTAGTGAGGTGTTGGGCACACGTGCCCATTGATGCGGTCGCAGACATTGTACCTTCAAACGCGGTGGCGACTGCGGATTGATGTGCTTGTCACTGGTGGGCAGCACAGCTGCTGACAATGGCAACGTTGTTGGTGTGCGTCCTAGCTCAATTTGCAGGATCTCCTTGCTGGTGGCTTCAACGAAAATAGCTGGAAATAGCTTGGTATCCGGTTCCATCATCCAGCGGTGCGAGGTCTCTTTGCCCTCACAGGTGAAGCGTATTATGCCCGTCGCCGTATCCACAAAGCAACCGACGAACATACCCTGCGATGCACCTTTGCCGGAGGCATCTTGTGTTACCTCATTGAATAGCTCGTCGGCGCGTACGACGTAACAGCTTTGACGATCGATGCGCTCAATGGGCACTTCGTAATAATCCTCAATGTAGACCGAACCGCGTCGCACTTTGTTCTTATTGAACTCGCGACTGTGCAAATGGTATTGAGTGGTAACCCAGCCCACGTAGACGTGGGTGGGATCCTGACCAGGGAATATGCGCACACCATAAAAATATTCGTTAATCAACTTAAGGCACTCGGCATCGAACATCTCGTTGCCAGACGATTCGACAGGTGGCTGGCCCAAGTTCGAACCGCTCAATTGTTTTGGTCCCTGAGGCACTGGACTGGGCGGTATATCGGCCTGGAGTGGGAGAATACATAATTATATATACATAAATATAAATAGATATTGTTTCCTACTCACATTATTGAGACGCAAAGTTGGTGTTCGTGTCGTCATCTGCTGGTTAACCACGTTTCTGCCATGAGCAACCGTATTTCGGCGCTCCAGCGATGTATCCGCAGTTCTAGAGCCATTTTTCTCACGGCTCTGATCACGTGATTTCTTCGAAAAGAACTTGAACGGGCTGCGGCCACGTTTCTTTTTGTCATCTAGATCATCGCCCAGGCCATTCATATCCAACACGGATGACGAGCGCTGCATCTCATCCAATGCGGCTGTCATATCGGTTTCAAACGTTATATTGCGGGTTAGGGAACCTTTGCGTGGTGGTCGTGACGGTCCACGCATCATGTGCTCTGCTTCTGCCTCGGTATGATCATCGAAATTACGAGTCAAACCCTTTATGTCGTTCATGTTGAAGCCACTCTTGAGCATGTGATCCATATGTGCTGCCGTTTGGGTCTGCATTTGGATGGCTGCCTCTTGTGCCTCGCGCATTAGGCGATATTGGCGTAGCTTGATCTCCTCCCAGCGTCTCGCCTTCTCCTGCTCACTGATGAAGTCACTCATGCAGGTGACAGGCAGGGAGAGACGCAGGAATTCCCAATTCGCCTTCTCCATTGTCTCGAACGTATTGTGCGAGATTTTCAAATGGGGCGGAGTATCAGCTCCACCAGGTATGCGCGTCACATCGATGCGACAATCCGGCATTTCCTCGGTATTCTCAAAAATCGGCTGATCCTTAGTATACCAATGCGTAACTGGGCGTCGCATATTGCTGTGGAATGAGAATCGATCTCAATTATAGTTGCTTTTGATACATATTTCCCTTTCTATATACTTACACGCAGAATGGCTCGTAGCCCTCTTGCAGACCACATGTGGTAAAGAACTTGAGGGAGTCCACATCTTGACCATAAATCAAACGCGCCTTCTGACCCACGCCCAAGGTGCAGGCGGGCACAAAGCCTACGCCCTCAGCGGTAACATCGGCAAACGTTGTCTCGCCACCCAAGGCATCCATAAGTAGTTCTCCATTCAATGAGAAGCCTGTGCAGATAGTCAGATTTGATTAGCCTCTCACTGAATGTTTTGATTCGAGTTGTTTAATGTATATTTATTAAAGGATCTAAACGAAGCTGCTTTTAAATAAATTAAGAGTTCTAGTCAGGCTGAAATCTGCGCAGGATCATAAATATTGTGCGTACTAGTTAATCAATCGATCCTTAATGCCTTGACTTTCTAAATAGAAATCAAAATTCATCAAAAAGTCGCATCGCACTAGAAAAAATGAAAAACAATAAAATCCTATGCAAAATGCGTGCGTATTAGATTGCTTGCAATTCTCTGTTTGCAGTTCATCAGTAAAAGAAAAAGCAGATTCAGCTGTTAGATATCATGCCAAATTCTTATATACTATATATATATATGAATATGTATTAGTAGACGTGGATTGCGAACAAAATTCAATTTGGCATGAATTGAATTTCGTTTTCAATCATTGATTAGTCAAAATTGAAGGGTGTAAGTTTACAGGCAAATCGAACTAAGTAATAAGCTTTTCTTTAGATGAGCTGATGTGTCACCTTTGGCTCAGGTAGTCCTTCGGTATATTATGCAATAGTTAGGCTTTTGTGTGTACAAAGTAATAAAAATCAGGTGTTAGGGCATGGGACAATTGTTGGACTTCAAAATAACAAAATTGAAAGTGATCAAAAAAATGCACTAGAAAATATTTCTAAAAATGCAAATTTCAATTTCTTCGTATTTAACATTATCAGATTGGTATGTAGTTCGATAGATGAGGCCCTGTTCGAAATGTCGTCTATATAGTTATTATATATGTTTTTTTCGCTGATTCGGGCTGTCGTTGGATCTTTGCTGAGATGGTTTTTGTGTGACATATTGGATATGTACTTAGCTGTCGTATAGCAGGGACCTTGACATTTAGTAGATATCAAAAGCACGGATGTACAAATCTTGTATTGGGGGTATTGTTTTTGTTTTTGTTTTTGTTTTTGTTTTTTTTTTTGTTTTACATTACAACAAACGAGCATTCAGAAGCAATTCTTACTAATTGTATGATCGGCTAGATCTAAAAAGACGCCGACTATATCCCCGGGTCCACATTGTTTACCAAACGATTCACTGTTGCCACCGTAGACTTTCTCTTCCTAAAAAGTTGTAATTTGATGTTTAAAATGTATCAATTGATCGCATGATCTATCAAAGCCCCAATTAAACGTATTGTTTGTTTGGTATTTTTTTTTGGTTAATGATCAGATATGAGAGTATCGCTAAATTATATATAACAAAAAAGTATTGATTAGAAAACAAATAATACATAATAATAATAGTAAAAGAAAAAAAAATAAAATTGAGTTGAGTAGAATAGAATATTGAGTTAAACAAAATGCGTTCGATCATAACGAAATTTCAATAAGTAAAACAACGTTGCTAACGTTGCCAGTGCAGCTAGGATCCTTACTGATGGTTTGCTCCTTAACATCGATGAAACAACCAATGACGTCACCAGCCTCATAGCGAACACCAAAGTGCTCAATCGTTCCGGCATGCATTTTCGTTACCTATAATCATTTTTTATTTTTTTTTTTTTTTGGAGGGTTTTGAATTTGAACTTGCATTAAAGTCTAACCAAACGTTGTGAGCGAGAAGACATCACAGCACATTTACCCACAATGGAACCTTTGCTCATCACAATATACCAATCATTGGATAGACATATTCTATAGCATAGAAACCCATAACTTTGCATACTCACATTGTGTCCGTCGAATGCCCAGCTGGTGTCTTCGCTGCCCAACATGGCGCCCGGATAGCAATCGGCCCGTGCCCAGCCAACGCGCATTGGGCCCGCTGTCAGCACCTCAAACTCGAAATACCATTTGCCAGAGGTGACGGCATAGTTGCGTTCCACGCGATACGTTCGAAAGGCTGCGAACTTCAGGCGTTGCGCCTCGGCTAGCAAAGCTTCGGTGCCCTCGCCAGTGGGTGGATCCAGTACATAGCCATAGACCAAAAGGGTGCGCACCGTCTCGGAGGCGGTATCGCGATTCGCCTTCTTAATGGCCTCATCGACCTTGGCATAAGGCACCAGATGAGGGCTGCGATGGTTTTCGGAGTCCTCGTTTAGGCCGTAGGTCCAACCCTGTTGAATACGCTCGCGTGCCCACAAGTTGTGTGTGTTCTCGGCCAATTGATC
The DNA here is from genome assembly GCA_035045945.1 of Drosophila anceps. NCBI lineage: Eukaryota > Metazoa > Arthropoda > Insecta > Diptera > Drosophilidae > Drosophila > Drosophila anceps. Next base: position 8,640,034 of record JAWNON010000073.1, read on the forward strand.
CACGAGCTCCTCCAGCTTGGGCGTTAGGGTCACAGCGCTCAGGTCGAGCGGGGCTGGCTTATAGCCATTGGCCTGCATAAATATCTCATTGGGCAGGCGTACGGGTCGTATGCGTGCTGGTGGCTTGTCCATAGTTATATAGTAGCCCAATGAAATGATTGTTCTGTAAATTTAACGTAGATATTTAAATATTGAATGTACTTTTATGTATGACTGTTGCTTACTTTAGTGTTTGGACCGCTAGTTGATTGTCGTAGCGTTTCTCAGCAGCTGGTAGTTTCTCGAACTGTGTGAGGCAGGGATGTATGCGATGATAATCCTCTCGCTGCTCGCCCCAGGTCCAGCCAGCGTCGATCTTATTTAAAGCCCACATTTCATGTATATTCTCTGCCAGCTTCTCCTTAATCTGATCGACAGAGCTGGGCAGGGAGACGCCTGTCGTATCGACGGGCTTGGGCACAAATGGTGTATCGTCCTCGATGAGCCAGGGTCCGGCCAATACGTTTTTGCTCAGATTACCAAAGTAAAAGCAGGGATCCAAGCTTAAAATCTGATGCGGCATAAGGCACTGTACGAGCGCCGAGAAGCCCATGGGTGGGGCATACTTCAAGCGGCCGTGATCGCCGCCAAACAAAAAGCGACAGCTGAGCTTGGACGAGCAACTCATCACGGGAAAGAACATGCCGTCCAGATTGAAGTCTCTGAAGCAGCCGCGCACCTTGCCGCCATTGAATGTGAACGTTATGACCGGCACAGAAAGATCAATGGCCACGCCAATGACATCGCCCTTGCGAATGTATGGCTCTTCGGGCAGTGCGTCCACCACAAGCGTCTTACGGCCACCCGTCCACAAATGGGCGCCGTCGAAGCCAAAGGAGTAGAGGTCGTCGCCGACGCCATTGCCGCCCCACTTCTTGCCGCCACCCGGATAGGGTACATAGCCGGAGGTGTTGGCCCAGCCAATGCGCAGATGTGGCATTATGTGTGTGGTTTGCTCGATGTGATCCATGGTCACCTCAAAGTACCATTTCTGGTACATGGACGAGCCGTCGACGCGTCCAACAAAGATGTTGGGACGTATGCTCGCCACATGATCCACAAGCAGGGTCTGCAGCAGCAGGTTCTTGCCGGGCAGCAGGAAATCACAAATGTTGTTTTGGGATGAGCGCACCGCAACTCCATTACCCACGCATAGAGAGCAGAGGACATCGAGTACTTTGGGATCTCGGCCGTGTTTCTCCAGCAACGATATAATCACTTTAATATGTTCGTCTCTCATCATGTTCAGCGCCTCGGGCGAGTCAATGAGCACACAATGAAGCACATCCAACATGCCAGAGCCTTCGCTGGATGCCTGCGAGCCGAGGCGTGAGAAAAGCCAATTCAGGCGATTGCTGTTCGCAAATTGGGCACAATTGGTATGATTGCCCTTGATGATGGCGGCTAGTAGCTGGTACAGATAAGTAGAGATTAGATCCCAACTCTGACCGGTCTCATCGCCGGCCAGAAAGCTGGCCAAAAAGCCTTGTGAGGTAATTATATTAATTTTGTCGATGGCCTCCAAAATGAGATTGAGCACGCCCTCCTCCTGGAACAGATCCTGGCGATTGCGCAAGGCACGAAAACGGTTTTGCTTCTCCTCGTGTTCTATAAGGGAAGACAGAAAGTTTATAGACTGTTTATCTATTCAGTTATTCAGTTATTCAGTTTGCTCACCCATATCATCTTCTGGCTGTGAAAAGTAATTGATTAAATCTTCCAGGCACATGACCATTTCGTTGAGATTAACTTTTTGGAAAAATATTGAATGTCGACGATTGGATTGTAAGGTTTCTAAGGCGCTGCGGAAGGGAAAGTTTTGTTTTTTTTTACATACATACATAATTTGGCCATGATTGTTAGCCTGGTCTTACGTGATGAACTGTGTGAAGAGGCTGCTACACTTTCGAATGACGCGTGCCGTCTTTGATTCCTCTTCCTGGGAGCGCGAAAAGTCTAGGCAATCGTCCATTTTACCCTCCTCGTGGAGTATGGCCTGTTTCTCTTCCACCTTGCCGACGCCCTTCTTTTTCGTTTCGTAGCTCTTGTAGCTGAGCCACAGGCTGGATTCGCAGTGCTGTACGATGACGGTGGTGTCGCCGTATTTGATGATCGGCGAACCGATTATTTCTAAGTCTTTGTCCTCGAGTACTTTCTTTTCGTCGTCTTTTTCTTGCCGCAGGCAGAAAGTCGTCGTTGCAATCGATGCCTCCTCCTTCTTAACGAGGATTAGCTCGTTGCTCTCGTTGACGCCCAGATAGCGTCCCGTCGTTATATGACGTATACGCATGGGATGATACCAGTTTATGAAGCCGCCGGTCCATTTGGTTCGTGCCAGTTCCAAACGCCACAGTGAACGTGCCTGTGCCATGACCACGCCTCCTTCGTAAATGACAATGCTGTTGAGGATTCGTATTAGTCGTGTAATTGAATCAATGCGGACTTAAGTTGCGGCTTACTTTTGACCTGCCTCACGGCCCCAGGTGCTGGGTATGGTCAGACACTCGTCGCCGCCATGAAAGAAACGCAAGACATCTCCGCCGAACACATAGCCAACATATTTCATGCGTGAGATGCCCGTGCCGTAGGGCTGTACGGACCAGTGGGTCACATGGAAGCTGGCATTCACAATGGACTGTTCGTTCTCCTTGGTTGTGTGCAGATACCGTTCGGTGGCAACGGACACCAAAATCAAATCATCGCCCACACGAACCTTTTCACCCTCTGAACGCTGTTTGCTCGCCGGATGAACGGTCCACCAGCAGGCCTCGCCCTGGCTATGCTCCTGCAGACCCACATCGAACGAGAGCTTATCATTCGACGACGATGTTGACAAACAGGCCAGATACTGTTTTGTGTGTTACAATATAATTAAATTCATTTAGGATTATCTATTGTGTAGCATCTCCAGTGCTTTGCTTACCATATCGCTGTTATGATGCCTCAGTAGTATGGCGTTGCCATAGAGCAGAGTTCTATGGCCAGATCCTGTGCCCTTGCCCTGCAGATTTCAATAGTAATTAGTAAGTGCAAGCGAGAGATGATTCTTAATCGGATTAAGAAAAGGGTATATGCTTGGTTCTCTATGCTACTACAATGTGTCTGTTTGTGTGGAGAAAACTAAAAGAAATTTCAAAAATATACATTTCTACTTGAAACAAGCTTAGATTTTCTCTGAGTGTAGCGCGGCAAAGTGTTGATAATTAGCATTTGTGTAGTTGAGAGTTTTGCACTTGAAGTTAATTGAGAATGCGATGCTAGCAATTCACCCTTAATGAGCGTGTCAATGAGTTTGTTAAATGCGGTAAAGAGCAATCGATTCCACGGTCTGATTTTTCACAAATCGCAGAAAAACATTTACAAATAGAGACAGATAGATAAAGACAGAGATAAAGATAGAGAGAGAGAGAGAGAGAGAGTGAGTTACACATAGATTTAAACTAGCTGAAGCTCGCTGGACGAGACAGTGAAGCAAAGTAGCAATAATAGCAATAATAATAGTAATTCTAATAGTAATAATAATAGTAATAATAATAATAATAATAATAATAAAAACAAGTACTACATTAGACCGGCAGAGTGAGATAGAGATAGAACAGATACAGTAAAATAGTTATAGTTATAGATTAAGAAAGTAGATAGAGAAAGAAGCGCGATTTTAAAGTCAAAAAGAACGTTCCATATACTTACAACTTGACTATCCTGTTGGGTATTTAGAAAAATTTTGAAAAATAACGAGAAATTTATAGGTTACAATTTGTGTAAAAACAGAAATGGAAATTGTAGTGAGTTCAACATGCAGAAGGTAAATAAATATATTTGTAGTCAATGTTTGTCACAGAAGGTAATGTGATATCATATTGTATTCCGAAGTAAATTATGGATTAGGAATTGGATAGAGGAAGAGACGAAAGTAGCAGACGACTTAGAGTAAGGTATGGTTAGAGTTGATATTTTAATAAGTTTTCTTGTTGTTGTTTTGTTTTTTTTTTTTTTTGATTTGATTTGATTTGATTTGAAGACGGTTTCAAACACATGCTGGATAAGTGAATGTGATTGTGGCTGACTTACGGTCTCTGATCCAGCTGCGGTCACCAGTTCCTGGAGCGCACGCACCGACAGCGCTTGTTCGATGACAAAAACGCATTGCGACAAGTCGGGCGGCACATTCTTATCGGCAATATTTTCGAGAAAACAATGCCGATTACCAAATCCCTCAGCGGCCAGACAGACACGTTCGCCCGTTGCTGTGCAGGAGAGCGTGACCATATCTTCCTGTAAATTGAGAGATCAAATTTATTAATCACAGTGTTTATTGATTGTACCCAGTCAGCGGGCACCGCTGTCATGTCATGCAAAATACCAAATTCCAATTGGTTTACCCAAGCGTCCATTCAACCAGAAGCTATGCCGCACGCAAAACGAGGCCGATGAATCGATGCAAAATGGAACGCTTACGTGAATGTTGCCAAATTCGAGGCAACAGAGCCAACGGCCACACAAACCCGACCTCAACACACAGACACACGTTGCCCAAAGTCAGCTAAGTGGGATGTGTAACCAGAATTGGTGTGTATGTGTGTGTGTTTGTCTGGTGTCCAAGTTAAATGAACGGTAATGGATTTCGAATCGAACAATTTACATAATTTAAATGGAAACGAATCGCCCCATTGCAATAGTTAACTCTGGCCAACTGTTTTAGAGACAAGTTGTATATTTGGCTTCCTTTTGTTACTGTTTTTGTTTGTAATTCACAATTAATTAATGCTTGATTGTAGAGTAAACTGTTGTGGTTACCTTACTATAAAGACTACGCTAAACGATCTAAGCTAAATAAGATTTTAGTTATCTTATTTAGTTTATGGTCTGCTGAGCCTAAATTGTATTAGGATTTCAGCTAACTGTGTTCACAAAAATAGTAGTGCGACTGTTGGACAGCAAATTTTTAAACATAATATTTTGAAAACAATCTTAATTCTGGTTTCAAATTGTTTTTTAAAATATTATGCTAGTAATCAAATTTTTCTACCCAACATTTCAGTCATACTACTATTTTAATGAACACGCTGTATATGCAGAGACAAGGATGGCATCTAGCTACCAAGTATAAGACTATACTTTTTTTTAAAACTTTCTCTTGTTCTGGAGATCTTTGAATAATACCTTAAAGTTTTTTGTGTTCATTACTGCATTTGATACAATTTGTCTGTTTAAGAAGCATAAGAAAGGTCAATAGTCTTAATACTAGACAACAAAGAGCTTTAACTAAGATAAAGCTACTAGCTCTAGATCTTTCCTGTTTAGCTATTAATATAGACAACTAGATTACTTAGATTATTCAATGAACGAGCTCTAAAGTTTGATAACGTGTTCCCTTGTTAGAAAGAGGAGACATATTAAAGTTAGCTCTAGTTGTCAATAGAAAACAACCTAAAATCTATATAGAACAAGACTAACTATAATATTCTATTATATTCTCATCAAAAACTTTTCTATGGAAGGCTCTGCCCAAAATTTGAAAGAAGAAAACATGGAAATATTTGTTACAATTTAGTTTTACTTCTTAAGGGCACATGTTTAGTGAAACTTGAGTTCTCTTTATAGCATAACTACATCTAGAATATTCCATTAAATTCTCAAAGTGACCTATTTGGGTCAGAGTGGACTGTAAATACAGGCTTTGCTATAAATTCGAAAAAATTATCGTTAAGTCTAATTTAACGGCAAACAACTAACAAAAAAAAAAAAAGAAGAGAGCATAAGGAAAATTGCTCCCTCGGCGTAGCTGTCCGGGGAAAAACAGCAAATCGAAAGCCCCAACCGCTCGAGCAACGCATCAAAATGGTCAAAGTGAAAAAACGCTTACAGTCTTTCCAGCGCCTATGTATGCGAAGCATATTTATTGAATTTGAGCAACGAGTGAGCGCCAGCGGGCAGAAACAGCACAAGGAAATAGATACGGATACAAAGCATAGCAGAATGTGTTTATTTATTGCAGCCAGGTGCTCGGCGCTGACCTTCTGGCCCCAAGGGGCAGGCAGGCGAGCAGGCGAGCAGGCGAGCCTCAGCTTACCAAAGGACGAGCTGAACGAACGACTGGCCCAAGTCGAAGTCGCTGGTCACTGATGCTATTTATTTATAACAGACGCAGCTCCACATACATTCACACATAATGACTGTCATTTTCGGCGTCAGGTGTAGTCATTGATATATCTATCAGATATAAGTATATATATATATATATAGATGTGTGCATCTATCTATCTCTTTTGTTGTGTTTATCTTTCGTTTATGTAAAGTGAACCAAACAAATCTGGCGAGAGCTTAAAAATTTGGCTGTGATTGAAAAGTGTGGACCTGACTTTTCGTATTTATTGGCAGCCATAAAGAAAGTTGGCGCTGTCTGTCTGTAAAGTCGACGCCCATAAATATCCAACATCCTTTATGGAGTCCTAGCTAGCATGTGTGTGCGTCTGTGTGGGTGTGTGGGTGTGTGGGTGTGTTTGCGTGTGTGTCTGTGGGTGTGTTTGCTTTATGACATCAATTGTGTGAAATCCTCGCTAATATTTTATTGACTGAACGTAATTGATTTGAGATGTTTTTCAATATTGTTTATACAATGTGATTTCTTTTCATATCCATTGAGTGTGACGAGACAGAGTAGCTTGTTTTTGTGCAAAAGTATGTGCCGGCTAAAGAGAAGGCTATATAGTTTATCATAAAGATACGCAGTCGCATGGATTTAGCTCTATTCGTTCATCTGTTTATTTCAAGTTTGCTGTCAATCATCGATAAGTTTTTCTAACTTGACTTAGCACAGCAGAGCTTATCTGGAGTGCTGAAGTATTGAAAGATATTGAGGCTTTCCTTTGTTCAACCAGGCAGGTTAATGATAGAAATTTATCGACTCAAATTGATATTAAATTTTAGTTTTTTGATCATATTTACTATGTTTTAGATGCTAGATTCATTACATTTTAGGTAAAGATACAGATATACACAATTAAGGAACTATTCCATTTTTAGATGCCATCTGCGAAAGCTCCTAACAAGTCTTAAAGACTTAACAGAATTTACATTTGGTTGTGCTGGTATTACCTAGTCGGTATTACCGCCCGACTAGAACACTCTTATTCATATTTATAATTTTGTTTTGTTTTGAGTACTTACCGTACGCAGGAATGAAACATCATCCTGTTCGGAGCCACCTTCCGCTTCAGCCATTTTGCCCGTTAACGCAACGACTGCAGCGTCCAAACAGAGTTTGATGCAATTATTTGTGTTGTATTTCGATTTGTTTGTCTATGTGACCGGGTAACTCAAACGGGTCTCTAAATGGATTAAAAGAGATTCGAACTAAAAATTGTGCTTGCAAAACATACATACAAACACATTCCTTTTTCATGCCTGACTAAGAATTTGCCATCAAAATGCAAAAAAAAAATATATATATTACAAACTTCTGTCATGTTTGGGTTTTGTAAAAATAGATTTACGCTCTTTCTTTCTCTGTCCTCTCTCTCTCTCTCTCTCTCACTTCGCTTTCTCTCTCTCGCTGACGCTCTCGTGGAGGGCTCGTCGTGTCTTTTCATAGTCTGTCATATGCTTTTTTGCTTGCCAAGTTCGCTCAGCTGATTTTTCTTGCCGGCTTTTCTCGCTTTTCACTTTTGTTTTTCCTCCACTGTTCCTTGCCGCGATTTCTGTGCCATTTGTCATTTGTCATTTTGCTTTGCTTTGCGCTTTCGCGTGTTTCTTCAATTGGCTCAGTTGTTTGTTAATTGTATAAATAGGCAGATCAGATTTGAGATTCTCAGCATTAGTTTTGGTGCCTTGCCAACATTTACTGTGGACTCTTAGCCGCAAAAATATGCGCATGTTACGTAGACAGAACATATGTATCCGAATAGATAGATATGTATAGTAGATTGAGGCATTCTTTTCAAAGATCAGAGCATGGCATTAAGAATGTGTGTATGTATGCGTGATTAATTTAGATTGAATATCATATTCAAATTGTAGATATAAAAAGGTGTTCATGAAAATAGTAGTGCTGCACTACACATAATATAAACCAAATGAAATTAAAGCGTGTTCACTTTTTGATATCTTTCTCTTATATATAATATATATATATATATATATCTATATTGTATATATTTTTTATATATTTATTTATATTTCAGATTAAGAACGCGTCTTGTTGTTGTGGTTGCTTTTCACTGGGACACTGTGCGCTGCGCGCATCGGTAATCCAGGGTCCGATGGCACGCTAGGAACGCAGCATCCATAGACGATATATAGCAATTTGTATACCCGGCACTAGCACGGACCATAATATCTATTCAAGATTTCAATAGATATATGTATATATATACATAGACATGTGTGTGTGTGTGTGTCTCAGCTACTTCTTTCGAATCTTTAATCGGGTTTGCAGCACTGTCGTGTGTTTATTTTTGGGTATCATCGGCGCACGAACGCGCCAACCGAAGCAGCGACGAGCGCACACATGTCCAAAAATATCACACGCAAAGACCTGGGCAGCCACAAAAAACTAGCACAGAATTTGAATTTGAATTTGAATTTTGCTGAGGCGTTTTTCACACATTTTTCATATTTTCTTCGAGCACTTTTCATACGAATTGCATTTCTTATGCAATTGATTTATTTGGAATGTCACACGCGCTGGAACTCAACTCTCGCACGCATGGATTTTCCACGAATTTCCACGAGCACCACTACATGTCTGAGTGTACATGTGTGTGTGTGTGTGTGTGTGTGTGTGTGTGTGCACATACTTATATATTCTATACTCGATACAGCTGCTGTGGGCCAACGGACCCACAGGCCAACTTACTTTTCGTGTCGATATTACTCTCTAGACTGACGAGCAGAGTCGGCTGGTCGGCAACGGCGGCTACGAAAGTCCCGATTGCCAAATGCCGAGCGAACGAGCGGCCGAGCGCCCAGCGCCAAGCGCCAAATATTGCGGCACACAGCATGCGGCAACGGTAAATCTATCTCACTGCACAGTGGTTCAAGTAAGCTCAATTCACATAAATAAAGTGGGAGAAGATATATTTAACTCACTTAATTATTATTAAAGGTATGGCACTTATAGAGACGTCAATTATCAGCCAAGCAATCAGCAATAGTACGAAAATGTGTCTATCTGCACAGTGGTTCAAGTAAGCGTTCTTTAATTTATATTTATATTATTATTATTGATTTATTTTGTAATTATTGCTTGATTTGATCGTAGATGTTAACTATCGTACAATGCTATTGCTACTATTTTTGTGAACATACATTCAAGCATTCTTGACTTTTGACTGAGATTAAAATCAGGATCTTTGTTCAGTTGCCGTAATGCATGCTTTACCAATAAAGAACTCCATCATAAAGATGTTTATTCTGTTATTATTAATTATATTTTATCTTGTTACTTGAAGCTTAATTTTTCTATACTTCAGCTTAGACAGTTCATTTGAAGCTAGTTGTTTCTTTGTGCTTTTCATAGCTTTGGGCTTTTCTCATCATTTGAACACACTGTTGCACGAAGGCAATAAGAACTGCTCTCTGTGTGTAAGTGGGTTTAGTGGGCGTGGCACTTGAATGGGCGACTGTCGGCTGGCAGCTTGTTGCCTGTTGCTTGCCTGCTAGTCTCGCGCGCTCTTTCTCTTTTTCTCGCTCTCTCTCTCTCTCTCTCTTTCGCGCTCTGTGTCTTTGGCCAGAGGCCTCTGTTCGGCCAAGTATTTGAAACAGCTGTTTAGCTCGCTGACTTCGTATAGATTAAACAGAAATAACATAAACATCTCAGCAGCAAATTGTTTCTTGTATAAACTTATTTTTAAGTAGTCGCCTGCTAAGTGCCCAAGGCGCACACAGACATACATATGTATGTATGTGCACATATGTGTATAAAATGGGAAATGTGTAATAGACTTGATAAAAATAACATAAGTCTTAATATATGTATTTATATGCATATACTAAATGCCCCTGCCCAGACATTCATTTCATTCAACTTGAACTTGGCAAAAATCATGTTTTAATGAATGAAATCGCAGCCAAGAAAACGTTACTCAACTCTCATATGTAAATGTCTTCTAGAGAGGCAGGGGGAAGGCTGAGTGAGTGAGAGGGATGTATTCAATTGAAAGCGCTTGATATAAGTTGCTTTCAAGTTGAAAAGTTTCATTCTATGATTCGCAGGATGCGTAATGTAAATTATTGTGCATTGCAAATCCTTTTTGCCTCCTACTTCTTGCCGCCCACTTCGTCTTTGCAAGAATAAACATTGAGCCAACTTTGAGCATAAATTAGCCATGTGTGTGAGCCGTTGGATTCTGAATGCTGCTGGGATGCTGTGTGTGTGTGTGTTTGTGTGGGTGGCTGGGCTGGCTGATGCCCACAACTGCAATGTAGCGATAAAGTGCTGCATATTAAAATCTTTCTATGCCTCGAAATGAATTTTGCGAAAATACCAAACAAAAGCCCGACTTGCGCTGCGAATAAGGATACGCTTTGCTTTGCTCTGCTCTGCTCTGCATATATCTAACTAGAATGCTTAGCCACAATGAAGGATTTTGCGATGCGTGTTTGGTGCTTGGCGCACTTTGTTTTGGTTTGCCCTGGCTGCCGGAATGAATGCGTAACTCCAGATTTCAGATTTCAGATTTCAGCTTCCAGTTTCCAGTTGGCTAATGCCCGGCTACATCCCATCTAAGTAGAACAAATTGTTTATGCAAGCGCAACGTGATTTCATTCCATCTGACTGCATACATATATGTGGCTGTGAATCCTAATCCATGCATTCAAGACTATTTGCTATAAACTTGCTTAATAAATAAATATTGCCATTAACATTTATCTAAATGACAGTTTATAAGTGCATTAGATATACAATAATATTAGTCTTCATACTATTAAGTGGCATTCCACAGAGTTTGACTTCCTTGGGCAGTTGATAATAAAAGTCTGAGTTAAAGTTACTTCTACATCCTGTATAGCTAGCTTTTTATCCTTCACATTCTGGGAAATATAGTTGATAACTTCCAGCCAGTAGCTATTCATAAATCTGTAAAGATATAGCCGAGTTATGCTTCTCCTCATAGTACTGTCTTTCTATGTTAACCTACTTTTAACAGAACATAATTATATTTGATAACATTGCTCTGTACATGCTCTGTTTATATCATACTGATTAACAGTCTGCTGTTCAAACTCTGTTAAATAACATTTGAGCCTCCGCCAATTCATTTCTGTTCACCTGGTGCTTCGGGTCTCCAGCTGTCGCCTCGTGTGTCTATGTAATAAATATATGTTTTTTATTTGTGCGTTGATTTTCTACATTATTTTCATTGCCTGTAAAAATGTTGCCATTGCAATGAAAATATCTGAGCTTATTTAAGATTTAAACAACTTTTTTATTGAATTTTATAAACACTTTTTTTGCTGCTTACTTAATTTTCATTATTAATATATATTTGAGCAAATATCCTATTATAATAAATATAAGTACCATTTGTATATTTTATTTTTATTTTTTTACAAATAATACTTTTGTATATTTTATTATAAAAATTTAAAAAAATTAAATATTCTGAAAAGGTAGAAGAAAAAAACACATTATTATTCAGCCATTGTGATCCACTTTTTCACCTGCCCCAAAGTATGCAACAAAATGTTTTAATGCAGTTTTTTCTTTATTTACCTGAGCTACCTTTGTTCTTTTTTTTTTATGTGCTGTGCCCCTCCATTTGGCAATGTCTCTGGACCGAGTTCAATTTTTTGTTTGGACATGATAATTTGTAAATTTCCTCGACAATGGCCGTGACAATGATTATGCCCACAAAAAACTTTTCCACAGTCATGGCAAATGGCCTTTTTGTTTTTTCTTGTCTCGCTGCCTGCTCTGATTTTGACCAGCTGCAGCTTGGCTTCTGCTGGTGTTTTTCTCTTTTGTGTGTGTTTGTCTCTAGTTGCTGGACAAAGTTTTTGGCCAAGGTGGCGTAGCAAGAAAACTTTTCCATTTACTCAAACAGATGAACTGAGCGCGCGCGCTTCAAGGCGATTCTTTTTCTTCTGTTTTTCTGGCCGCGCGTTAATCCTTTTAGAACTGCGCAAAGACTGCGACCATCGCGCAAGCACTTCGTCAGCTATTTATTGAAAGAGCAGCCCAAAAAGCGAATTATCTTACCTCAAAGTGCTTTATCGATGGCATCGCAAAGCCAAGCCTGTGTGTGTATGGGTGTGTGTGGGTGTGTGTTAAAGCATTCTTTGGCAGTTTGGCGGAACTAATTAAGTTCAATTTAAATGAAATACGAGCAGCGATTTGGCCACACAGAGAACGTGGCGAGAACGTCGAACGAGCATCATAAAGTCAGTGAGAGCAAAAATAATGCACGCACACATCACATGTCCAATGGGCCGTATACGCAATCTGAAACTGGGAGCGGCTAGGCTGCTGGAGCGGCTGTTAAATTAATGCCAGCTCGTAAGTTTAACAAGGAATTCAATTTTTTTTGCGCCACACCAAGTAAGACGAATAGTGGATACTTTCTTGAGGGTGTCGCTACGCCACGCCCACACCACAACACCAAAGACGCCTCCTTTCCTTGCCTTGTATGGCAGAAGTACGGCAGTACACACACAGCCACAGCAGCCGTGCGCACACACGCACGTTTGCCTCAATCTCTCAACGTCCTCCTGCCTCTGCCTCCTCTTGTCCTTCTTTTGTTTCACAGCGCGTGCTAGTGTTATTTTCGCTCGATGGAAATTGATGCGAAAGTTTTCACCATTAAATTGTACTCTACGCATGAGAATGTGAATGCATTGAATATTGTTTTATTCTTTGTTTTTCTTTTATTCATATATTAACAGATTTCTTAAAAATGCAATAAATTTCATATGCATTAACCCCATTCCATCAATTTAATTTATATAAGTATTTTTTTTTACAATTTTTGACTGCATTTTTTCGTTTTTTTTTTTCCTTTGTTTTTTAGCAAATAAACTTATATTAAATTTCGTTTTTTTTTATGTTTTTCTTCTTATTGTTTTGTTTTAATCTCTGGCTTCTGTACAACAGCTTAGCTATATATATGTTTGTATATATATATATATTATTTTGCATAGATGCTACATAAATGTAATCGAAATCAATATGATCACCATTCAAAAAAACATTCACAATAGTCAAATCGGTTTTTGGTAACATCTTTTCTCTGTCTTCTTTGCTCTTTTAGCCTTTCTCTATGCCTATGAGTACCTTCTCTGTTCTCTCTGTTCTCTCTGTTCTCTCTGTTCTGTATGCGCTAGTTACGTTGCTTGAGTTTTGAATTACAATTAAACTAAATTCTGTATTTCAAGTCTTTGTCCTTTCGGTTCCATTAAACTACATTTAAACATATTACATATGCTGTATTAACAAGAGAAATTCTTTTAAAATATTTTTTTGTGTTTGTTTTATTTTTTTTTTTAATAACTGTGATTTCGGCCCGAATTCAGAAGTAAAAACATTCGATTAAATTGGTAAATAATTATTTGCTTTGTTAACAAATCTCTTTGGCCTTGCTTTTAACTACAATATAAGCATAATAATCATAATAATAATAATAATTATAATTATAATAATTATAATAATAATAAAACTTATCGTTATATTTACTGCTAATAATTTAACATAATTAATGCTTAAGTCTTATTTAGTTTTCCCCCATTTTCATATGTTAGCATTACAAACTAAATAAATACATACTCGTACCATAGCTGCCACTGTGTGTGCGTGTGTGTGTGTGTGTGTGTGTGCGAGTGTGTGTGAGTGTGAAAAGAATATAGTACATATGTATTAAGTTTCAAAATTATAATTAATTGAATTAGCCATCATACAAAAGACACACACACACACAAATAAGTATCCTCTATTATGCGGGGAAGACATTTTAGTTTTGAATACTCGTTCACGAAATGCCAAGAGAGTGTATGGGTTTTGATGTCCTGTTCGTCTCTCTCTTATGGAAGTTAGCCTCAGTAAAATTTGAAGAGAGACTTGAGGGCCTTTAGCTTGAGAGAGATAAAATATCTTTCAATTTATGAGCCAGACTTCTGAAGCTGGACATGGCATTTTATGTTGAGATTCTCCATAGATTGAGTTGATTTAAAATTTCTTTGTCACGCCCATTGTGGGCAATGTCTAGCAGTGTTCAACAACCAGCAAGTAGCCCATGGCAAATCGTATAAAAATTATATATATTTCTCTGTTTTTTGGAGCTAGAAACAGTTGGCCAATGCAACTGTTGTTTGTAGTTTGTGAATAGTTTCGAATAAAACATCGGAAAACATCGAATTAGTAATAATTTTAGCTATTATTTGTTGCGTGAACGAGCATTAGGCAGTCGATGGCAACCGATTGCAATGTTTTTTATTGTTTTTCCTTTCTTTTCTATTCATTTTCTTTTCTTGCTTTCGCTGTATAAAAATCTATGCTCATATGCTTTACATGCCATTATAATCGAGTTATATTCATAAAGTGCGATAGTTATACGTTTAAAAAACCAGCCAGATAATCCAAATATATATATATATATATATATATATATATATATATATATATATATATATATATATATATATATATATATATATATATATATATATATATATATATATATATATATATATATATATATATATATATATATATATATATATATATATATATATATATATATATATATATATATTCTATATATAGTTAGTATATGCGTGAGACACATTGATAGACTTTGAGTATGGGAACTTTTGTATTCCGCTCGCTCTCTTTCGCTCTCTCTCTCTCTCTCTATCGCTTGGTGGTGATTAAATGCTCTTAAGTTCTAATGTTAATTCACACATTATGTAAGTAATTCGGGAACAGCTTGCTTAAGGGTTTAGCTGAGACAATTAGTCCAACAACACACAGTTCTACATGTACGAGTTGTGAAATTTATGCTACTTTTCTTTTTATATATATATTTATATATTAATTATGCTTGTATGACTGTCTCTTTACTATATATATATATATATATATATATGTATGTGTGTGTGTGTGTGTGTGTGTGTGTACCTGCATTTGTCCTTTTACATAAATGTTATTTCGCTCTTAGTTTAGTTTTCGCTTCTTTTTATTGTACAAATTAAATGTTGGCATATTGATTGAGTAGTTCGAAATTCCTGCTCTAACTTCTTCCTTTTTATTGATTTTTCTCTTTCTCTTTCTCTTTCTTATTCTTTTCACTCTCTCTTTAATTAATTAGTTCGCTTATCTACTTATGTCTAAAATTTATTTTAAATGCTTTTTCTTTTTTTTTTCTTTTTCCTTTTTTAATGCAATTTTGGCAGACCTATGTGAGTATAAGCTTTACATATGTTTAGCTGTATGTGTGTGTGTGTGGGTATGTGTGTGTGTGTGTGTGTGTGTGGGTGTGTGTGTATTGCTCATCCCAGACGTTGTGCTTCCAAATCTACAACCAAATTTCTGCTCATATTTATGTTAACTGCAAGTTTTTGGCCAAGTTTTCTAAGCAAAAGTATTTCCATTTATTGTCTGTTTGTGCAATATGGTTTCAAGATATGCGACTCTATCAATTGGTTCAATATTTTTGAATCTTATATAAATGCATTGTCTGAAAACATAAATATATGTGGTCTAACTTGGGTATACACTCTGAGCTGCACTTAGAGAAAAGTCAAAGTTTTTAGCATGAAAGAGAACTAAAATTCTTTTGTTCGCCTTTTGCCAAAGTTCTATAGAATTTGTTAGCAGGCTAGCTATACTTTTTCTTCGAGTGTATGCTTTAAGACGAGCATATAGTGTGCAGCGCCCACTGTGGCATTAAGCTCCATTATAATTTTACTTATTTTCCTGCTCATTTAACTTTTATCTGCGAACGGCAATCACAATTATTCAATAGCGGAAATCCCAGCGAAAGGCAAAGGCAGACACACGCCAGGCGTGACAATGTGCGGGCTGCAAGAGCATGCAAGGCCTTTTCAAATTGATAAACACACACACACACACACAGATATACACACACACACACTCGTACACACACTCAGACACATCAGCCCAAAGATATGTATAGTCCATATAGTCTCTCTGATGCTGGCCTCATTGACTGCTTTGCTTATGCTTAATTTTCAGCTTTTTAGTTGTGCTGCCTGCAAATTTCTTTGTCTTTGTCTTTGTCTTTGTTTTTGCTTCTGCCTTGCGAAATATATTTAATTTCATTTTTAATTACTTTCACTCAGTTCAGTCAGTCAGTCAGTCAATCGAACAGACGAGCGAAGGTGCTGCTCAGTTTTTCGCTGTGCCTGCAGCTGCGTTTAGCTGCGACTGCATTAGTGTGAGACTTGGTAATTACAGCTCGATGAATATTAATTAACACACACACACACACAAACACACTCACTCACTCATACACACACATACACAGCGTGTCTGTCGTCTGCGTTTGCCCTTGGCAAAGGATGCCAGTGGAGTGGCAGCTAAGGGTGCTCGCATTGCATTGATGCTCCACATAATAGAATTGTCATGATGTGCTCCAGCGCGGCTAGCAGAAGTTAATGGCGTCCCCAAGATGAGCATGTCACGCTCGCTGAGCTGCGACGAGCAGCAAATGTGCGGCAAGCACTTAAGACTCCATCCAAAAACTGATGCTGCTGCTGGTTGGTGCTGGTTGAGTTGGGCTAAGACAATAATGATACCTATAAGCAGACATAGATCGCAACGACCGAAAGGCGAATGAATCCTTTGAATATGCCAAAACAACTGCGTTGCCTGCACATAATGTGAATCTCCTTCTACTGGGCGTGGCAGCTGCCTTCGCTAGCTACTCCCTCTTCCAAAATGGCGCTCTAACTTCCAGCAACAGTTCAAGCACTTTTGCTGAACGCTCAATGCTACTCTCCAGCTGCTCCTCTAGCTGCTGTCAACTGTTTGCGTTTGCTTATACCCTGAACTAATGGCAAATGCGATTTCGGGGCATAATCGTTCTTTGCAAATGTATGTAACATGCAGAAAGAGGCGTGGCAGATTCGATGAGGTGGATAGAGCTGAGGCCACCCAGGCAACCCAATCAACTTAGTCTCAATCTCAGTCTTAGTCTTAGTCTAAGTCTTAGTCTCAGCCTCCAGTCACAGTCTCGGTTTCAGTCTCGGTCTCAGTCTCAGTCCAGGGTATCTCCTAGGCGCGCACTCCCTACTAGTTCACTCTGACTTTTTTGTTTCTTTGCCACGCCCAGTGAGCGCTCCTCTAGCGCAATCACGTGCCCATCGACTTGAGGCCTGAGCACGCCCCAGGGAGCTGTCAAACGGCTGCACGACTCTTTGTGTCGTTCGTTCCACTGAACTAATTTCCCAAAAATTTTGACCGCTTCCTGCTGCTGCTGATGCTGCTGCTGCTGCCGCTGCTGTTGCTGTCGTCCCGCTGAAAGTTTTTCGTTATGGCTGCTGTTATTGCTGCTTGCGAAAGCTAATTAGCAAAACGCAAATCCTCAAGCGAACTGACAAACCGACAGACGGAACAGATGGAGATACGAGGCGACGAACTGGTCAGCAGCATGAGATCGTCTTTGGGGCTTGTTTATCTGAACAAACAGCGTGCAGTGTCTTATGGGGAAGTGCGAATCGTTTTAAAAATTTACATAAACTAATTCTGTAGCTGATTTGAATAAGGTAATGGGCACTTGCCATACTCTGTAATCCAATTGGGCGAAGGGCGTATGTGAGGCAGGCGCAAGTAGAAAACCTTTCGCTGCACTATTCAGATGAACTTTGCGATTAGCTACCCCAGCTGTTGAGCTTTTACAGGGTGTTTGCTGCTTGAATAAGATAATTAAAGTATTTGTTATGATCTGTAATTCGATTTACCGAATGGGGTATGCTGCTGACTGAAGAGTGTAAGTTTTTTTTTGGATTTTCTCTCTAGCTCTCTCTATGGTTTCTAGCTTCATCAAATGTGACTAGTTATTCAGGCTGTTATTTTTTTACGGGGTATTTGCTGCTTGAATTCAAAAAGCTACTAAAGCTATTAGCCTTTTACAGAGTATCTGCTATATTTGTATATTCTATACTCTATTTAGCCAATGTCGATAGTAGAAGGCAGTAGAAAATCTTCTCTAGTTTATCTTTGCTCTTCGCTTACCCACTCGATGCGTCTCATATTAGTAGCTACCCTGCCCTTTTTTTACAGGGTATCTGCCAGCTGTTATTGCTAATTCCTTTTCTAACTGCCTAGCACACGTCTAGGATACATTTTTGTGCACACACAAACACACACACACACACTCAAAGTTTGAAGAGAGGGAAAGCTGCTAAACTAGCTACGAGTCGAGTTTTGAGTACAGTTAGTTTTATATATATAGTATATATATATATATAGTATATCTATATATATATATATATATGTATGCCTGTATGTATATGTATATGTGTAGATGCAAGTAGTTACCTCGTTGTATGGACAGACCAAATGCTATCCTTAGTACCGGGACTCAGAGCTGGCCCCAGTCTCGGCCTACAGCTATACGAGATGCCCGTCGGCATCTGTGTAGGCCACCTGGACGCCAGCTCCGACTCCGGCGCCAGCTCCGCTCGCATTGAAGCTGCTCAGCGTGGCTGGGTCGTAGGTGGCGCTCGTAGTCATTAGCAAATTGTTGCCCAGCGCTGCGTTGCTCACCGGATTCAGATTCAGAATTTGCAAACTGCCCACGGCCCCAGATACGGGCACGCCCACTAAACTAGCATTGAGCAGCTGCTGCTGCTGTTGTTGTTGTTGCTGCTGCTGCTGCTGTTGCTGCTGCTGCTGTTTATTGCGATTGGGATCCTTGAGTATGCCGTGCGGCTGGCGTGGCAGCGTGGATGTGGCCAGTGGCAATGCTGTCGTCATGCTGCCATTGAGTGTGGTGCTCGTGGTTAGCGTCGTCGCACTCAGATTCACCGGATGCAGATCGTGCAGCATTTGCATGGCACCGCCACCGGCGGAGGTGTGATGCGTAACATCTGGCGGTGGCACGCCCACGCCCACGCCCACCACGCCACGCAAGATGCCGCGCCGCAGCGTGCCACCTGTGGCACTGCCATTGCCCACCAGCGTGG
Organism: Drosophila anceps; assembly: GCA_035045945.1. NCBI lineage: Eukaryota > Metazoa > Arthropoda > Insecta > Diptera > Drosophilidae > Drosophila > Drosophila anceps. The sequence goes on from JAWNON010000073.1 coordinate 8,659,216, forward strand.
CGCCGCCATTGCTCGCCGCCAGCAGCGCCGCCTGCGACGTCACCGTAATGGGCTGCATGGGCTGCAGATGCGCCAGCGGCAACGGCGGCGCACCAAAGTCCAGCGCAGTCGGATATTCCTGCAATGAGAAGAGCAAACCAATAATGTAGAGTATCTGTTGGGCCTGTCTCAGCATAATTATGCAGTAAAAAACTGCTGCCTGCTCCGCTTCGATTTCAGCTTGGAATGCAAAAGTTTTCTCATTTAGCCCGTCGCCAGAGATAGGAGCGGGACGCACAGAAATAGCCAAAGCAAAGAAAGTGAGCAGCGAACGGCTCAAGTTACGCCTTTGTCCCTACCACTTCAGGCAAAACTTTTTTTCCAGCTTTTTTTTTTTTTTTTTTTTTGGCCTGCTCAGCTTGCAGGGAGACTGCGAAATAATAGCTGCAGCTGACGGATTACGCATATTTATTTTTTTTCTTTTGAAAAGAAAATTTATAGGTAAATTTAAGAGAGTTGCAATTGATGAATTGCTCAAGGAGGCATACCATGCACTGAGATATCAATTGCGAATGTAGTAACAGGTGAGAGCTGAAAGGTAATGTAAAGGCCAATCTGCTGTTGAATTTGTGATGTGATTTGATTAGCATGCATATCAGGCTTAAGATAAGCTCAGAGAAACTTTGCAGATGACTCAAATGGCAATTCGAAAAACGCTTCAGGCTAGGCTGATAGTTAAGGAAATTGACTTCAGTATGAGTTTAGGCTTAAAGACTTTTAATGACGCTACTCCGAATGCTGAAACAGAAGTGTATACTACTATTTCTGTGTATACTACTATTGTCTACTACTATTTCTATGTCCATTACTATTTCTGTGCACACTACTATTTTTATGTCTACTACTATTTCTATGTCCACTACTATTTCTGTGCGCACTACTATTTTTATGAATAGTATTATTTCTATGTATACTACTATTTCTATGTCTACTACTATTATTGTGTATATTTTATTACTATTTCTGCTAACTATGCGTCAGGCCTTTCAGCCATCTCATTGATTAGCAGACCTAAATACCTAAATGTTGCTACAAAATAACAATTTAATGTCTCTATTTCTCTATTTATCCATTTTTCTCTTGCAATTCCTGTTCCGCTTACTCCTATTTATTTTGTAATCTATAAGTTTTGCTACTTAAATTGTGAATTGATCTAAATGCTTGAAGAGCGTCTATGTTGGTATAGAAAGCGACTAACAATGCGATAATTATAAATTGTGCGTTGCTTCGCTTGAAATGTCGTCGTCGCAGCAAGAGAATTGCAAACGTCTTTGGCCTGTTGGCTGTTGGCTGCTGCCTGCTGCTTGCTGACTGCGTGTGAGTTGCATGTAGAAAAGTTGTGGACAAGTCACAAGTTGCGCGTTGCAAGTTGCTAAAAATGTGCTGAATTTTTCGTGTTTGCTGCTGCTTCCGCTGCCGTTTGGAAGTTGCCTTAGTTGGAAATATTATCTTCTACTTCGATTGACATGACACTTTGTGTCAGTTGGAAAATTGTTTCGTACCGAACCGGAGGCAGAGTCAGGGTCTGAGACAGAGTCAGAGCCAAGACCAAGGCCAGAGCCAGAGCCAGCGCCAGGTCCAGTACGCGCCATAGCATTTGCCATAGTTGCAGCAAGTTTAACGCTTCAGCTTCAACTTTTTTAAGTTGCCTGCTAAAGCAGAGCAAACTCAACTTTTCTGCCTAATTGGAATATTGAGGAACTGAGGCGGCAGCAGAGAAGCTATAAAAAATATTCTATATTATTTTATTTCAATTTGTCAATCGCTTACAAAATTATGTTGAAAATTTAAGTGAATGCGTTAGATGTATATATATATTAAACTAGCATTGATAGCAGCTGCTGACAGGTGTCATACTTTCTATATAAGATATCGGATATGTCTTTCGAAGAATCAATATTAATCAGGCTGGCGGCTAATGTTATTAATTTATATTGATTTAGACTTTGCTGTAAAGTCTCAGGCTAATTGTTGTCAAAATATGCTGGAAACTCTCAGCTTATAAAATATAAACTAAAGCTGAAATATATATTGTAGTCTTAGAAAGTTTTCTGCTTGACTTTGGTATTAAACTTTATGATGAATGTTTGAGTTTTTAGCAAAATAATATTGCAATCCAACAATATGGCTAGTATCACAAAGGCCAGCTTATGCTTAAGATATTCATAAATTTTAGTTTGACATTGTCGATTCCAGTTCCGTTTGGGAATGTCTAGGCAAAACTGTTTAGTTGTGCTGGCCAAAGCATTTAGAAATATTCGATGCCTATGAAAGATCTTTAAGATAGTTTATTGGCATTGTGGGAAATAGATAAGTTATACCAATATTTGCCAGCCAGACGGACTTCATGCTCAAAGTGGATAACAATGTCATTCTACATGAATAAATTGGAATAAATACACGTATTTAGGTTTGCTTTTCAAAGTTTCAAGAGTCCTTTTTAGAGTCGCTCCCTGTAGGCGTGATAAATCATTCAGTTTCATAGCCATAACCAAGAAATTTAATAGCTGATTCGCTGTTGACATACAAAGTCTATCTATTAATAGATATATATAATTACATGGTACGCCCATTAGGGCGTGGCAAATCTGATAAAATATAGAATTGTTGTTCCTTCTGTTCTCTTACTTTTATTCCACTTACTTCCAAATATGAATCAAAAATAGTTCAAAGCACTTTTTATTTTGAATTTATTTTCTCGAATTAGTTTGTTATATTGTGATATACACTCACACACACACACGTACATGCACACACCCACACACACACATACACATAGCCACCCACACACTCGTTAGCCGGCACTGATTAACAGTAGATGTGCTTGGACTAGGTGGCATGGGAATTGGTAGCCAAGGAGGATAAAAGGACTTAAGTATACCAAGGCGAACATTTTGTATCAGTTTACAAAGTTAAATTGTCTTTAACGAAAAGTTTTTGAGCTGAGTTTGTACGCCAGCAATTTGTTGCACTAGCTAGAATCAGCATGGCCTGTAAAGGGGTTTCGCTCGCACTCGCACACGCGCCCACTCTCTGCCTCCCTCTCTCCCACTCTCTCTCTCTCTCCCTCTCTCTCTTTCTGATACACTTGAAAAAGTTTTTGGTTGGTGTGGCATTTAAAGGTCTGCTTTGTTGTCCTGTGGCTCGCGTGCCTCTGCCTCTCTATGCCAAGTGGGCGCTAATTGTGGGCGGGGCACGGCTCATTATTGTCGTTATTGTTAAAGTTGCCAAGCAGCAGTAGCAGCGGCAGCAGCGACAGCAGCAGCAGGGCAAAGGAGTTCATTTTGCGTAAATAGAATATCAAATGTATGACTAGCAGCTAGACCCTGCCCTTGCCGCTGCCACTTTCCCTTTCCCTTTGCCCATTTTTCCTTTCGCAAAGAGCCATCAAACTTTACGCATTAAATACAGCGAATGCGGCGCCAGGGCGCCGCGCTCTCAGCTAAAATTAAATTATGGACACTACACTACTCTACACTGCACTGCACGGCACGGCACGGCACGGCACGGCACGGCAGAGAATATATATATATATATTTCGTTTATTTATTTAATCGACATCAGCTGCTCTGAGCCTTGAATTTTAAACACAAATCGTCTCGAGCCGTGTTGAGCCTCTTGCTGTGCGCACACAGTGCGTATGCGCGATATCGTACAACTAGCTAGCTGACTTTCGAACTGTCCACGACAGCAGAGAGACAGAGAGTGAGAGAGCGAGCGATAGAGATGGAGACAATGCCCGCACAAAAAACTAATTGAATTTCAAACTGTGCTAAACTCGCTAACAAAGTGAGCCATAGTTAAGTTGGACGAGTTCACTTTGCACATGCACACGTAGTTGCTGCCAGAGATAGCCCAGTCAGTCTACAGGCCCTGATCCGAGCACACACACTCACACACACACACACACACACACAGCTCGAATATCTGAAATGGGACAGCAGCCAGCATTTAACTTATCAAACACCAGTTGAGCGGTGGGACGAACCGAGTTTTGTCTGTGCCATACAAAGTTTTTCTGTCGTTGTTGTTGCTGTTGTTGCTGTTGTTAAACGGACATGCAGAACGCAATTGGCAATAAAATACAAATTGCCGCTTAAATAGTTACACATGTGGGTCCACAACATGAAAACTGGGCGTTGGCCACAATTGTCTATAAATGTATATACTCCTAGGTATATATATATATATATGTATATATATGTATATCTATATACTCGATTATATATACCCTGTGCATTTCAACTAAGCCTAATTAAATGAAATTTGTAAAATGCTTCGATAATTTCATTTGCCTTTAATTGTGTTAGCATCACAATATATCAAATGTCATTTACTCACTTAGACAGTAAGACTTGTTGATGCGGCAAGTCACTTATTATAGTCGGCTATAATGCCTGCTTAAAGATATTTATATGCTTTAAATACATATATATATATATATATATATATATATGTAAGCCATGTCTATCGCTGGCCATTCAAAGTTGTTCCACAATAATTCTCGATGATAATTCTGCATTCAGAGTATTTTTAAGGCGATTACAAATCATTATAATTGACATTCAATAGATTCCCATGAAATTTCAATTTAAATAAAGAAGAACTGCATCTTTGATCCAGTTTTAGGATTTGAAGCTGTTAAGTTTAATATATAAACTTCTTTTGCATGAATTACTATACAGAAACATTGTGTTTGGCTTATAAATTAGGCTGTGAACGAGTATTGCGCCGTCTTTTGCAGCCTACTGCAAAGCTTGAACCAATAGAAATTGGATTTTCAGCCCATTCAAGATTTGCTGTAAATATATATAACAGGCAGCAGTAGCTGTGGCTGCATCGGCTATATATAAGTATGTGTGCTTGATTAGGACTACGGGCTGAATCGATCGAGTTAAACCATGTCGGCTCGTCTGCCTGTCTGTGTCTCCAACTGTTTGTCGAACTGTTACCTCGTGACAACAAAAGTTATATATTGATCATGTATCTGCATGTTCATGTCTATAACAAATCTAGCATTTTCAACTCCAGCCTGCAGAGTAGCTGCGCGTCGAGCACTCCCTTTCTTTCTTTCTTTCTCTTTTTTTAAATGTAGCTAGAAATAACATTGATAGAGCTCACAGTTTTAAGCTTTATTGTTAGCTGAAGAGCTTATCAAAAAAAAAAAACTCTTGTTAGTGTTGTTAAATAAGCTGAGTTTGGCGCGTTTTCGACATTACGTATACGCAGCGTGTGTGGCAGGTTCGTGGTCTGCGGCCACAATTGTGTCCAGTGCTGGTTGCTCGTTTCGCTTGGCTTGCTGAAGTGTCATCGGCGACTGTGAGTGAATCCTTTTTGTTAGCTGTCAAGCATGCGATTGAAATTTAATTTGATTTACTACAACAAAATTGTTTTTATTCATTTAGGTTTTTTTTTTCAGGGTGGACAGCTGTGCACCGAAAAAGTAATTTACTACTGGCCAAATGTTTAAGAAATCAAAAAAAAAAAAGCAGCTGTGCCGCTCTCGCTCACTCTCGCTCTCTCTCGCTCTCTCTCTATATCTCTCTTTGGCGCTGGCTCTCGTGATTTGTTGCCGCATGCTGAGTGCTCTATATATTTTGTAATTTTTCTAATGATGTTTATCAAATAATTCAATTTGGCTCCACAAAACATTTCTTGTGTGTGTGTGTGTCTGTGTGTGTGTGTGTGTGTGGGTAGCAAAAGGCGCGCACACAAGTGCCAAGCAGACCTTTCTCCCAGAGCGTGTGTAGGCACACACACACACACTTATACACATGTATAAAGTGCCATTGTTGGCCAACTAAACCGAAATTGAATTTTTCTCCCTCGTTGACTAAAAACCGCAAACAAAAGGTTTTGCGTCCCATGCTGAATGACTGAATGAACATGTGTGCATGCAATAGAGAATTGTGGCAGAGAAAGCCTTGCAGCTGTCCTCTGATATAGTATCTCTCACCCTCTCTCTCTCACCCCCCCTCTCTCTCTGTCTTTCACTATCTCTCACGACTCTTCATCATTTAACTGTTATCCAGAGTAAACAAAAAAAAAAAAAAAGAAAAAGAAGAAAAAAACGCTCTGCCCTGGCTGCTGAAATTGAGTAACTGGTCAAATCGTATAAAGCATAAAGCCCATAAAAATGGTCAGCAGCTAGCATAAATATTATTACATTAGCCGCCATTAGACAGGCCAACAACTGTGTGTGTGTGTGTGTGTCCCATGCAGCTGGCGACAGCCCTTTAGGGATCCACACACACACACACACACACACACACACACACACACACACACAGATAGAGTGTCTGTCCGTCTGCCTGCTAACTGCATTTCGTTCGTATCTAATTTATACAATTATTGGCCTCGCAGCGACATAAAATGCCAGCTGACAGTCGAGTGGGCTGGGTTCGGGTCAATGCTGGGGCTGGTTGGGGCTGCGCTTGGCATGGGGCTTGGCGTGTCAGACGCATTGAGTGTCGTCTTAACTTGTCACATTTACACCCCTTTAACAGCAGCAGCAGCAGCAACAGTGGTAGTGGCAGTGGCAGTGGCAGTGGCAGTGGCAGTGGCAGTTGTGATACCTCCAAATGGGGAACGTGGGTAATAAATTTCGAAAATTGATTTTGCCCTGTTTATTGTGAATTTGTGGAATTTATATTGGTTTACCCTAATGCGACAAGTAGATGCCAAAGATGTGTCATGTGGGCATTGGCATTTGCTTTCTTCTTTTTTGTTTTTTTATATTTTTTTGTTGCTGTCGACCTGGTCAGATAGCGTGGCATGCCACAAAAATCGGTTAAAGGCAACAAATGCATGCCATGCGCATATTTGCGATATGAAAATCTCGGCACAAGTTGAATAAGCTTAAAGACTCTGGAGCACAAAATACGAGTGGAGCTTGTCATCATAAACGTTCCACGCGCCACGCTCCACGCTCCACGCGCCACGCTCCACACTCCACTCTGCGTATGTGTAATATTAAATTGTTGTCTTGAGAAAATAATGTTTACTTTTGCAAGTACAAACAGCAGCAACAGCAGCAGCGGCAAACAACAAAGCAACAGCGGCTCCCATGTTGCCAACTCACCCAATATGCTATGCTGCCACGCCCACTAGCCGCCCCTTCCCCGTTTCCTGCTCAGCCGTTTGGGCTGCAGCTTAATGCATTTGAGTTTGTCATTTGTCTTTGGAGCGTTGCATGCGGCACGCGGATTATAAAAGTCGAACCGAGTTAACTGGCAGCCATGCTGCTCAGCGCACATTGGCAGCTGCCACATGCCACACGCCACATGCCACGTGGCTGCTATCCCAACGCCACCCTGATCGAATATATCTCTGTGTATATGTCTATGTATGTATGGCTTACATGTACATTAGTGTATACACTGAAAGAAATTAATGTGTCGGTGTATTTTGTGTTATATGTATATTTCATTACGAAATATTAAAGTTTTATAACTACACTTGAAGAAATTCGTTAGTAATTTGTAATCAAGATGAGCTGCCTTAATAAGAAACTATTTTGAGTTTATTTCAAAACAAATTTTAAACAGAGAAACTTTGCTAAAAACTATTTTGTGCCCAACTTAAGCGTTTAGCTCAGAAATATTTAAAAAGTGTTATACATTCCATACGCTTTTATGACTTTGCTTTTCGCCAAGTGTATGCTGCTGCATAAATAGTTACTTTGTGTGACATTTACAAAGACAACTCTTTAAAATACACTTGCAAAAATATTGATGCTTACGTAAAGTATTTTATGTTGAACTGATTATAGCTAAAAATGTTTCAAGTATTTTTAGAAATATTTTTTATAGCATTTTTTTTTATTTCTATAATTCATCAATATATTTTTTATATATTTTGTGCTTCTCAACACATTGAAGTTTTACATGAGCTCGAACTCTTTCCCATATGCTTTTTCTCTCAGTGTACGCATGCATATGTTTGTTTGTCTGTGCATGTGTGCTTCAGACTCTCTCGTTCGCAGTGCGATGCAAATGGAGTAGGATTTGTTAAGGCGACTGACTGGCGTGTGTGTGTCTGTGTGTGTGTCTATGTGTGTGTGTGTGTGTGTTTGCTGGGAACCGTGCATAAAACTGCAACTAATTGCGCGAACTAATCCATGGCCGTGACTAGCCATAAGCGTAAAAGGGAACGGTATTACGGATCTGGGCGGGCAATTAACATCGCAGCAGCAGCAGCAGCAGCTTCAGCTATAGCTATAGCTGGAGCTGCAGCTGCAGCTCCATTTAATCCCGTCAAGTCTTAAAGAAGCGACCAGGCGTGATATGGCAACTGAATTGGAGATAAGAAACTAAATGCTTTTGCATGCACTTACCATTGGTGGATACGATAGATATCGTTCGCTATTCATATTGTAGTAGGAGCCATCCGGCGGCGGTGCTGGCGATGGGGACGGAATGTAGACGCCCTTGCTGATGAGCATCTGATCGTCGCGCGTCATATGGCCAGCGGCAATGGCGGCGGCATGGCCATTATTATGCCGCGGATGTGGCAGTGTGCAGGCATTCACTGGAGAGAGGGCGACAGAGAGAGAGAGAGAGAGAGAGGGAGAAAGAGATTTAATTAGTAATGTGTGAATAGTTCAGAGGTCGCATGTAATTTATGATTATGGCATTTCTAGCATTGCCAAGAGCTGACTTATTATGCTCGTTCATGTTGTGTTTGGAGCAAATTAGTTTCGTGTCGGTTTTAGCTGCACTTGAAGCTGAAGACATGACATTTTGAGTACTTAGTCGATTTTTGTGTAGTTTTGTCTTCTAAAGAGTTGAGTAAACAGGATAGTTTCTTCTACAGTTTCACTGTTGGTTTCCTCCATATACTTTCTACAATTTGACTGCCAACTTCAACAAGTTTGGCATTGTAAATCAATGTTAACCTACTCTCAACATAGATATACATCTATAAATTATAGGAATTGTGGCTGTGCTGTCCCTGGCTGGGTTGGCCTGGGCTTCGCAACTATCGATATTTGTATAAATTTAGCGGTTGTGAGACCATAAACGAGTATTATGTATTTAGTTCGTGCTGTTGCACGTAGCACAAGCGCAACCGCAGATGAACTGCTGCACAAATGCAATTTGTTTGCTGCAAATGACACATTTATAGCCGCATTTGCAACGAAGACCAAAAAAAAAGCAGTCAAGGCAAGCCAAGCAAATGCCAAAGACTTTTCGGTAGAAAACACACACACACACACACACACACAAACGCACACACACACACACACACTCGCTACACATTGAGCTGTGGAAATGCACACGTAGCCTCCATTCAACATTCGAATTGCATTGCATTTCCCCTTCCTTCGGCCCGTCTAGCCCCGGCTGCTGCTCCCCATGCTTGTCCTGTTAGACATGCGTTTGCGTTTTCACGTAGGTGCAACATTTTGCTGCTTTCTGGTTCATTTGCTGTGCAAACGTTTGGAAGTGCATAAAACGAAAACCATTAATTGCAGGTGAAGGTGCAGCCTGCACTTGCAGGTGATAAGAGACTCAGGTGTTGCTGTGATAAGTCCGGCTAGGCAAATCAGTGGCTAGAGCCATACAAGCACTGCCATGGCTAGCTATTTATGGCATCTACTTATGATAAGACAAGTTAGCTGAAAGACACACACACACACACACGCACACACAAACAGACACACAGACCAACACACACACACCCAGGCAAGGCTTTAACCACTTCAAATTTGGCTGTCATTCGTAAAGGCGTGAAAGCCACAAACGTAACAAATTTGTAATTTTGTAGAATAGACTTAGACAACGAGTCGCACACACACACACACACACACGTAATCACTCTCACACACCGACACACCCTGACACCTATTTTGGCTGAAATTCCAGCGTGCGCTGAAATGTAGGCAACAATAATTTTGTTAAGAAACTTCGGCAAGCTGCGGGCTGTGGCATTGCCAAACAAGCAGACAAATCGAAGACGCCCCACAGAGCTAACGAAAAACTGTTCGGGAGACAAGGAAGAGCGAGTGGAGAGAGAAGGCAAGGCTGGGCGGAGCTGTGGCATGGCTGTCGCTGTAGCTGTAGCTGAGCTGCTTACGTGGCTCCCATGTTCATTTTGTGGCTTGTTTACTTTACATATGCGTATTGTGTATGCGTGTGTAATACAAAGTGTATTACTGCCTTGACTAGGCGGAGGGCGGGGATGGGTTCAAGACTGGAGCGAACAGTAGCACCTGCAAAGGAGGTCGCAGCATAGGGTGTCCTCATGAATTATTGATTTTTCGATCAGCAGCAGCAGCAGGAGCAGTAGCAGCAGCAACAGCAGCAGCTGAAACCGCACTAACCAATTGCCAGTTGCCATTTGCCAGTTACAGCTAAATCAAAATCAGAGCAGTTACAAAAAGTAAAAGAGACAGAAGAAGTAGCAGAAGTAGAAGAAGAAGAAGTTCACTTTTGTGCATATGTAATGCACATAATTGGCCAGATAGTTGCAACTAACTAACTATGCAAGCCACGCATGCAACACACATGCCACACACACAACACACGCACACATTCACATATATCAGCGGGCAGCACTCATTTCATATTAATAGCCTTGCTGAAAGCCAATTATTTGGTCGAAAGTATATTGTGCATAGTTAATGAGAAAATACGAGGCATTGCGAATCGCTGCTGAGTATATAAAGCTGTGTGCATAAAAATAGTAGTGCTAGTAGACTCAAATGTTGGACAGCAACATTTTGCGATGAACATAATATTTTGAAAGCAATTTCAAATGAATATTAATAACACATATGTCTATATATTTATATTCATTTAGTTGCGCTACTATTCTTATGAACACTACTGCACATACATTTATATACACATATATCAAGCAATACAGTATAGTTGGAGCTGTGATATCTAGGCAGAGTCGAGAGCTTCTTTAAGGCTCATTCAGTGGTATTTGAACTGAAATAACCTACTGGAATATTCCCATTGAAAAACTCATTTTTAGAGCAACTTTTCGCAGTTCAAAAACTTTAACTGAAGCTAAGTTGAGCAAGCTTAAGTTTGAATGGTTGTTAATAAATTTAAGATTTAAAGAAATAAAATTATTTAAAAATTGTGTATACAATAACTTAAGCAGAGAAGATGAAGAACAATAAAACTTCTATATTCCATATGTAATTGGAATGCAGTTTGATGTTGGACCAAAAACTTTGATTTGAAAACAATCTAACGAATGAGTTAAATATGTATGTGATATAGTTATATATATTAAGTAAAGAAATGGCTATTAGATATCTACTGCTTCACCTTATTAGCGAAATCAGATGTTGACGTAGCAATAGACAGATAGGCAGACAGACAGACATATAGACAAATGTTACATACTGTGCAATATAATAATGATATCCATAGAAAGAGTATATATAAATTCTCAAGTTAGTCTGAAGCTGACCAAGAATCCATGCAACTTGATCAAAGTTTTAATTCAATGGTTATTTGCTGCTGCTGCTACCACTTGCTTTCAGCATATTTGCAAATTTGTAGTACAATAAACCGACTGTAGATGGCGTGTATTTTGAGGGAATACCTCAAAAAGCTGTTGAAAAACAAAGCATTTGTATGCAGGAACAAGATCTGCATATTATAATAGAGATTGTCATATTTTATATATGTTTCCTAGACACAAACAAAAAGACAGTTGTTATCACACTTAGTTATTGACATGCTAATATTTTTACCTATAGCTAGGGTATATGATAAATCAAAATAAAAATTCCATTTGCCTCGCCGCTGGAAGCTGACGAAGTCAAGTCTATGGGCATTGCACAACAACTTGGCTTTTCATTTAATGTTTGTTTCTGCTTCTTCTTCATTTACTATTTGCTGTCGCATATTTGCACATTTGTAGTTCGGCAAATCGCCCGCAGATGGCGCGCGCGCTTGGGCCTGCCGTTTCGTGCGGCTCGCTCATTAACAGGGTGGCGCTTTCAATGGTATCTCATTAAAAATGCGCTTCACAGTTTGCTTTTTGGCTTAAATGCAATGGCCATCAACTGGGGGAGATGTTGGTCGTAGGCAAAGCTTGTTTTGTTGTTGTTGCTGCTGCTGCTGCTGCTGCTGCTCATCTATTATTTGATCTCAATTGAGGCGGCAGCAGCAACAGCAGCAGCAGCAGCAGCAGGTGGCAACAGCTAGCAACAAGACAGTTCTACAAATGCCTGTGTGTGTGTATGCATGCGTGCATGTGTGTGTTTGTACACATGTACATATATATATATATATATATATATATATATGTTGACTACTCCCCGCGCCGCCCACTCCTCATGCTTGCGGCTCTTGTTTGAGCTTCAGCTTCCGGCAAGCATTTTAATTTTTATGCCACGAGCCATTTTTCGTTTCACATCTTTTTTTTTTTGGTCTGCTTCTTTCTGCTTTCTTTTATTCGTTTTTCTCTCGCGCCTGTCTTTTGTGCCCGCGTTTCGTGTTCGTGTTTTTGTGTGGTTTCTCTTGTTGTTCTTTCGTTTATTTTCTTTTATTTTTGTTTTCTTTCCTTTTTCTTTCTTTCTTTTTTTTTTTTTTTACCACGCAGTCGCATACATAATTACGCGCACTGTAGCCGATTCCGACGCCGACGCCGACGCCGACTGCGTCTCCAGCGCCAGCTCCAGCTCTAGCTCCAGCTTCAGCTGAGTTTATCTGTGGCAAGTCCTTGTCGCGCAGCGCCAAACGCTATCAAATGTTTTTGCTCTTTCAATACACTGCTGCCAAATGGTATATTTATTTTGCCAAAAACTACGTGGTGCATACCATATTTAATCTGTGATATCTGTTAGCTACAGCTGAGGCAATATCTATGATCACTTAATGAAGACTTTAGTCAAAATAAAATTAAAAAAAAAAAAATGGGAAAACTAAAAATAAAGAGAATTTTCTATAGGGTCTATTATTACTATATACATATATATTACAAATTTTTAAAACTTTAGTTTGACAATGCTTAGGATGTGTTTATCTAACATAGCTGAATCGAACTACTAAACAACATAACTGCTGTAGGTGTATGGGCTATTCATATAAACAGGCTATGCAAATGTTGGCCCAACATTGGCTTCTCTAGCTGCGCTTGCATACAGCTTGCTATATTATCAATCTTCATCTGTTTGTTGCCCTAAGCTATAGCTTTTTAGCTATGCAATGAGCTGCCTGCGATTTGAAGTCATACTGAGCAACGGTTTCATGACAACATTCACAGAATTAAGTAAAAATTTCTTAAAATTTGTTTACGATTATGCAGACAACTTTTCATCTAATGGCAAATCTCATAGAACACATCTACAACTAAATGTTATAGCTAACTTAAGCAGCTGCTGAGATATACTTCATGCAAATAGTAACACTCTTGTTTGGTCAGCCTGTAGATTTGCTGCTCCACCAGAGTCTGAATTCTTCAACAATTTCTCAACTCTATTTAAGTAGCTATCATATTTCTATGCCCACAAGTGTATTGAGTCTTCGTCTAGCACAAGTTAACTAAATTTTGTTGTTGTACTTCTTTTTGGTGTTGCTGCTGTTGCTGCTGACACTTTTGAAGTATGCTCCACTTGGCGCCTTCAGTTGTCGAAATTCGTTGACATAAGGTAATTGTGTTTTTGATATTCAGCAGCGAACAGAGAAACGCGACAGTCGGCACATGATGCCAAGAGCAGGAGTAGAAAAGACAAAAAAGGAAAGAAAAAACAAAAGCAAAAGTTTGCAGCTAATGTATTTTTATTATTTTTGCGCTTTGCATTTGAAATGCAGTTGCGCGCGATGCTTTCAGCAATGTCTCGGTCTCTGTCTCTGTCTCTGTCTCTGTCTCAGTCGCCGTCTCAGTCGTCGTCTCAGTCGTCGTCTCAGTCTCAGTTTGAGTCAGAAATGTTATTATAATACGACCATTGTTTTTGCTTGCTTCTTCTACTTTTGGCTCTGTCACTTCCACTCCCACTCCCACTCCCTCTCTCTCTCTCTCTCTCTCTCTCTCTCTATCATTGAGTTTTATTATTTTTTCATTTTCATGCGGCTTGATAAACGATATTCTTAAATTGTGACGCACTCTTAAATTAGCACAGCACCAAAACGTGATTTGGTTAGCTAGCAGCCTGGCAACTGCCTTGGCATGAGAATGTGGTCAAACACACACACACACACACACACACACACACACACATTGATACACACTCACACTAACACACACACACAGAGACTCTCATGAGTCAATTGAAAATCAAGACTGGCAAAAACTTTGCTGCTCAATTACAATTAAGATGGAGATGTTGCACACTCAAATTGAATTTTCATCGGGCGCTCGCGCACTTAGTTGCTTCGCTCTCTGCATCTTTGGCCGATATCCGTTTTTACATCGCTTTTATTTTTAGCTCTGATTGCAATCATTGCCATCAAATCAGGCAACAACTGCAGTCGCAGTCGCAGTTGCAGTTGCAGTTGCAGTGGGGCAGTTGCAGTGAGGCAGCTGCAGCCACAGCTGCAGCAAGGACTTTGCCTTGACGTGTGCTGACAGCGCGTGCAACTCTCAACTTGGTTTGGTTTTTGTTCATTTCTCTTTTTTTGTTTTTTCTTTTTTCCTAGCCAAAAGTTAATTATCTAAAATGCTTTTTATGTGCACTGCTCTCTCTAGCTTGCTCCAGTTTCGCTTTTATACCCTTGCAATGTGTATTAAGGGCATATTGTTTATTTACACAAATGTCTTTAATTGGTCGAAGCAGGCGTGAGAAAACTCGAAAAGTGAATAGATTCTCTAGCAGATAGTTGAGCTGATGCGAAATTGGCCTGTATTTGTTACTTAGTAGAAGTTTATTTCAATATATCATTATTGCTTTAATAATGCCTTAAAATCGTAACTTTGACTGGGCTTTTGCTGAGCATGAACGCTTGAGAATCCAAATTGAATAAGAATGTTTTGCTTGTTAGGAATACTTCAGATTTTGTGCACCTCTAGCTCTTTGTCTCACCAAAACTTATAGAAAATTACCTGAAATAGCAGACTCTTAGTCTTTTTGGCATATAAACCTGCCTTGTTAATGGTCTTTTGATCTATACTCTGAAATCTAGTGGGTATCTGTCTAGTTTGTATACATGCCCCTTTGTGCCTGCTGTGCCGCGAATGATTATGGATAGAATACGAAACTTTAGCTTCCGGGTATCGGCTAGTCGAGCACTGCCTCTCCGAGCACTCTTAGTTGCGCTTTTGGCACATTCATTATCTGTTATCTGGTCAGCTAGATCTTGACTTACCCATATTATTTGGATATAATGCTGGCAGTGTGCCATCCTTTTGGTATCTGGGCGGTGGCATGTCCGTGCTCTCAACCAGATATGTCGATGCCGCCTTCTTGCGTGCTTCATCCTGCAGAGCGAGAGGGAGAGAGAGAGCGAAAACATTCAGTATAAATGCAATGCATGTAAGAGTAAAACTGCCCGCCCCGCGCCGCTGGTCTGTTTGTGAAGTGCTTCGTGTTTTCGTAATTACTCTCTACTTAAGCTTTTGTTTTTTTTTTTTCTTTTGCGTTCGCTGCGGAAGGCGTTGAAAGGCGTTGAATTGACAGCGCGACACCTTCGTCGAGGGCGGCGCACGACGCGTATACGCAACTTTGATTTATGGCACGCCCCGTGGCCAGAGACTGCGGCAAGATGACGCTTTACAGTGAACAGTCAACATTAGGCGGCAGTTTTTGTGGCAAGTGAGATTACGCGCGTAATAAATGATTTTAATAATTTGAAGCGATTTGTTTGTTTGTCGCTCAGCTCGAGCGCTGCGGTTCGCAATTTTCGGAATTCAGTTCGGCTTTCGGTACGATTCGGAGTCAGCGGCTCATCATTATCATGAGCTGAGCGTAATTAATCACAGCGTCTTAGCTGGCTGCCGGTTGCTCAGCATCCGGCTGACTGCCAGACAGCCAGCCCGCCTGCTTGCTTGCCAGCCTGCCTACCAGTTCCGGCGAACTCGATGTCAACTTGCGCTACCCAAAGCCAATTCCCAGTTCCGGCCTTGAGAGTTGTAATTTTCAAGCGCCTGGCAATAACTTAAGACAGGCGTATACGTTGTTTTTTCTGGGTAACTGTTCCAGCAGACAACTTTTTGGACCCATTGTACTCAATCGCGTTCACAAATTGCATATTCATGTAGAACAGAACAGCGCAGAGCAGAGCAGAGCAGAAAAAAAGCATTATAGCTGGGCTAAAAAGTGGCGGCATACTCACAATATATTCCGGTTGACTGCCCTCATTGGAGTAGGACTCGCTCTTCTCCGAAACGCTGGACAGCGTCTCGCCGGTGACGGTGTCATTGTACGAGCTGGGCGCGTACATTTCGATGGTCGCCGTTTTGCCTGGTTGATTTGTAGTTTCCGCCACTGGATGCGCCACATCCAGACAGAGTGAAAGAGATGGGGGCAGAGTGCGGGGCATGAGTGGGGGCAGCAGGATGACAGAGGACACAGACATTCAGCGCAGCGAAAAAAAAAGTAAATGGAGGATAGGTATAGGTAGGTAGAAAGTATGCGGCGCAAATATTGAAAAGGTGTAATTGGCAGTGACATGCCGAAAATTGATTGGGCGGTGGTGCGGGCGGGCGGGCGTTCGGCGGATGGTTGGTGGTGCGCAGTGCGCCAGTCATTTGGAACACCGCACGGGCGGAGCAGGCAGAAAGAGAAACAGAGTGAGGATGAGAGAGAGAGAGAGAGAGTGCGAGTTATCCGGATATATCGGGTGTTTGTTGTAAATGTCAGGGGCGTGGGCGTGGTCGTGGTCGTGGTCGAGGAGGTGGTCGATGTGGCAGTGGGCATAGTTTCAGGCAATGCAAATCAAATGCAAATAGCAAAGATTGTCAAAGTGCAGCGCAAGCAAATGTTGCGCCAGCGGCGGCAGAAATAAATGTGGCATAGGAGAGGGATGGCGATGGCGATGGCGATGGGGTTGGGGTTGGGGGAATGTGGAGATGGTGATGGGGCAGTGGAACAGGCAGGCAATGCGTTAAATTATTCACATTTTGGTGCAGCAGCGCCAACGTGCATTTTGTTGGCCGTGGTCAAGGGTTAAAATCAATGCATACGATGTCCAGTTTTTGGCGATGCGTGACGCGGCGCGTGGTGCATGGCGCGTGGTGCATGGCGCGCGTGGGGCAAGAGTGAAAATGCAATTAAATTTGTATATAAAATGCCATTAAATGATTCATGGCACATTTTCACAAATGGCAACGACAAAATGACCGCGCCACATGGTTAACACGTGTTTTACACAAAGTCAATGTGTGTGTGTGTGTGTGTGTGTGTGTGTTTCGTTGAGTGCATTTGTTGTTTTCATATCCATATGCGCAAGCAGCATTAAGTTGAGTGATTCGTCATTCATTCAGGTGTTCAGATGTTCAGGTTACATGTAGAAAAAAAAAACAAAACAATAAAATTGGAAAAAAATTATGTAAGAATATATTCGAATATACATATATATGTGAGAAATTTTATAAAAATATATATACATATACTATATTTATATGAGTATATAAATATTTAATTATTGTTGTTGTTGTTGCTTTTTTACACTGTAGAGCAAAGCAGAGCTTTGCTGTTTGTTTGCCAAATAAATTTGATATAGCAAACTTTCATAGTTGCTGCATTTTTATAGATCGATATCAAATTATGTCTACACAGTTACTAAGGGCGTGGCAGATCGAAAATAAGACACTTTATCTTCTCTATTGTTGTTGGTTTTCAATCTTATCTCCCGTCTTTTTTCTCTCTTTTTTGGTTCTTCTCGCCTCACCTGTCTTATATCTTGTTTACTCTATTCTCTTACCCTAGTTTCTCTTTTATTCTTTTCTCCTTTGATTATCTTCTCCTATGCTCTCCTCTTTACCTCTCTCTCTCTCTTTCCCATTTGCATCACTCTTCTTTCTCTTTCTTTCCTTACTTGTTCTATCTTCTTACATGTTTCCTTAACTTGTATTTTTCGCTCTTTTTTTCTCCTTCCTCCTGTTTTCTCCTGCCTTCTTTTTGCATCTCCCGCTACAGTTTGAGAGCTACCTATTACCTATTTCATCTCATATATTTTAGGTTTTATAAAACTATCTGAAAAATACTTTAAAATTTGTTTTTTTTTCTTTCGGTTTTCGGTTTTCTGTTTTTTTCTTCTTCTGCTTTTTCTCCTTGAACGCAATAACAAAATGTAAATTGCATTTAATTGCGCGCCGTCAATTGTGGTGCATATCCCAGTTGACTGTTGTGTGTCGACACCTTAACGTATTTATTGTAAATAAAACATGCGGCCCGGGGTCATAGGTCAGGGCTCCACACTCGACTCCACGCATCGGCTCGCGCCATTCAGTTCAACCTTCCGATTGCATTTATAGTTTAGTGAATTAAAAATATTTGCTTTGCCAGCCATTTTAACATACTTTATTTATGATGACACGTGGTGGCAGCAACAAATAAAAAAAAAGAAGAAAAACAACAACAACAGCAACAGAGCCAGAGCAACACAACCACAATTAACTTTAACAGGAGATGAATGTGGGGCTTGCCAGATGTTGATGTGTGAAATACCCTAGAAATTATTGAGTGAGAGTATATATATTATTCTTTTTTCGAGGACAAGTCGGAGAGAGAGAGAGAGAGAGAGAGAGAGACAGAGAGCTGCGAGTTTAATTGTGATATATTGATTGAATAATATATACCCTAGAAATCACTTGCAGTTGTGTTCATTAAAATAGTAGTGCTGAACTGCTCCTATAGACTATGTCCACTATGCACACTATATGAACTATATATACTATATATACTATATATACTATATATACTATATATACTATATATACTATATATACTATATATACTATATATACTATATATACTATATATACTATATATACTATATATACTATATATACTATATATACTATATATACTATATATACTATATATACTATATATACTATATATACTATATACTATATATACTATATACACTATAGATAGCGAGCGATAAAACTTAGTTTGGCTTGTCAACCACAAAATATCCTCTGAGCCATATTCAAGCTTCTTCCTTTGTGTTTTAGTAAATTGTCAGCTGAGTATTCCCTTCATATCTAATGAGAGAGTATATTTTTTTGTTAACTGCTCCACTAAAACATAAAATTAGTTCACTGTAAAACAATATCAAATCCTAATTGAAATTAATTCTAGACCATGAAACTAATTTGCATAGAAACACACAGAGACTCACACATAGAGAAAGAGAGAGAGTGAGAGAGAGAGAGAGAGAGCGACAGCTACATAGAGACAATATAAACTCTATTTTCGATTTCAGGTACAAATTGATCTAATGGAATCCATTAGAAATCAGTGCACAAGTCATAAATACACATCGAATGCCGAAGGTAAACTCAACTCAACTGAACTCAACATTTCTCTATGTGGACAGATGGAATTAAAGGTTAGCTGGCGGGCTTAGCATTGACAAAGCCTTGCCTCGTCTAATAATCCAGTGGCCGTTGCCGCTGTCCTTGTTGTTGCTGGTGGTAGCTTCACTGTACTACAGACAGCAACGACTGCAACGACACAGAGATTACAAATTTTGCACTTATGCCACGACAGACCGAAAAATCTGAACGCTTTTTGCCTCCTATACAAATACGTATAAAGATATATATGGAATATATATCTGTATATATATACATAGATATGTGTATGTACACAGACATACATATGCGAGTATGACAACGGCTTAGACAGCTTTTGCGGTCGTCAGGTCAGTTAATGACGTGGCCGTTGACATGGACGTCTGCTTTGAAGGTTTTTCTCTTAATCTGCCGAGCTGCTGGCAGAGCAGAACCAAAAAGAGATAAAAAAAATATATAAGCGACAGTTATTCTTTGAGTTCACACAGCTTTTTGTGTGTGCGTGTGTGTGTGAGTGTGCCTGTGAGTAAAGCTTCTGTTCGAAATCACAAGTGTTGAGCAAACTTATTGACTAAGTGTGCAGTTCTTATACCCTGGAATCAATTGAGTAGGAGGTTTGAGCAGAGACTGTTGCAGTTGAGTGTGGGAAAGAGACGATGCAAGGCAGTTAGTAAAGAGACATCGACATATCGCATTGAATTGCAGATACTTATCTGAGAAGTATACTTGGTTTTTTTTTTTATTTTTGGTAATTTCTGAAATTTTTCACCTTTGTTCTTCTCATGTTTTTCTTCTTTATCTCTTCTCTTTGCAATTCTTTTGTCTCCTATCATATCTCTTGTTTATAATGTTCTCGTATTCTATCCAGATGTCGTTTCTTTCTTTTCTATTCTTTTTATTTCGTCTCCTCTCTTCTTGTATCCATTCTATTCTCTATCTACTCCTCTTCTTCTTCTTTAGTCTCTCCTCTCATATATCTCGTTTCATTCTCCTCGCCTCTTTTTCTCTGTTTTTTTTCCTTTTGCTTCCTTCTTTGATATTTCTTTCGGTTCTCTTCTCACCACTATGCCCTATTTTTCTTCTCATTCGCCCGCTCTTTCACTCTCTTCTCTTTACTTTCCTCTCTCTTCTGCTTATATCTCTTAGACTTCAAAAGGCATAAGCCCATCATAAATCTTAGCTTAGTCCTATTTACAGGGTATATATCTGTCGTCCAGCAGCATGGCATTTGGTGCAAATATTGCAAATAGCAAAATGTATTTAAGTCTCAGCGAAAAAGATGTGGCATGTAGTATGTGTGGCAGATAGCTATGGCAAGCAGGAAAGTTTGAAAGTTTTGGACAACGGCGGCGATGGCGCCGAATTGTTTGACAGGCTGTGCGCTTATCTCAACAGATTCGATGGCCAGTTCGCAGTCGGGGTCCATAGTCAATTGTTTAAAGAGTGTCAAAGTCAAGCGGGTTTTCGTTTATATTGAGGAGGCGAACGAGCAGGCGAGTTCACGCTTATCGCCACCGGCAAACGCAACGTTGGCACAAAACTTTCCACTGGTGTCGCATCCACTTTTCACCTCTCTTTGCCTACCTACGTCCCTTCCTCCCTCACCTCCCTTCCCCTCATCTCTCTCTCTCTCTCTCTCTCTGTGTTCAACTGTCCATTTGTCATTGGTTTTTGGAATTTTCATCATTGCCAGTCCCAAATTAAGGTAAGGCCCGTCTAGTCTATGTAATTTCCACTCTGTGCTACTCTGTGGCCGATGCCTATTGCTTTGGTCTTTTCCTTTACGCACACTTCATATCTACGGGCCAGTCGAAAGCCAATAAACATTAGAAATGGCATTCTGCACAAAACTCATATGAGAATGATATATGAGTGTGTAAACCTCTCTCTCTCTCTCTCTCTCTCTCTCTATGTGTGTGTGTGTGGCGTTGCCAATGTCCATTGGAGTACAATGACCTAGCCAAACTGCTGCCGAACCGCGCCGACCAGCTGCCAACCGCAGACTTTTGGCATAGTTTATCGAGCAACAGCGAAATCTTCTTAGCTATCTCCGTGCGGATGACTTCCTCTCGTGGCTATGGTACGGAGTTTGGGCTTTTGGGGGTTTCTTTCTTTTTTTTTTTTTGGTTTGAGGCGGATGAATTTCTTTTCCGTCATGCGGCATTTGGACACAAAAGCGCAAATGCACATTAAAAATGCATATCCAAGGGCCGAGCACAACAAACAAACAGCAGTCGAGCAGGAGGCAGGCGGGAGGCAAGGAGGAGGCCGTCAGGCAGGCAGTCAGGCAGTCCACAAGTCAAGTTTCGCTAGCGAAAACATTGAAATATGCAGAGTTATCTTCAGGCTAAAAGCTGTCCACTGGTCCCCACCCCCGCCTGCCTCCGACCGCTGTCATCCTGGCCGACGCACCAGTTTCCCTGACAACTCCTTTATGGCCAAAAAAAAAGAAGAAGAAGAAGAAATAGAAGAAAAAATGCTTTTGGGCATTGTCAGTTATCGGCTTATGGAGGGGAGCGCAGCCGGCGGAGGAGGAGCCGAACATTGTCATAAAAATGTTGTTGGGGTAGACAGTTTTTATTTTTTACTTTACTTGGAAAGCAGCAGCAGCAGCGGCAGCTTTCTGGCTCGCTTAACAGTTCTTGTAACAAGCGGCTGTTAAGACTTGAAATATGAATTTCTTTTGTGCAGGGTATTCGGTGGGTGGCGGCGCTGGCATCCATATGCAAGCGCGTCATTTGTTCAAACATAACTGTGCACTGGAAATAAGAGAGAAATTGCCAGTACTCGCAACAGTGCCCCAATCCCCTAGCCTAGCCCAGCCTAGCCTAGCCAAGCCAAGCCAAGCCAACCCGTTTCCGTATCCGTATAATAAAGCAAGCTGAATTTCTAAGAAAAATATCTTATTTATGTCCTGCGGCTGTAGTTCATGCTCCGCTAGAGAGTGCCGCGCGCTCATAATGTCAAAAAATCTTGGCCTACATTTCACACAGACCGAATTCGAGGAGGCAAACAAAAGCTACAGCTGCAGATCCTCTTGAACGAGAGCTGGCGGCGCTTTTGCTTTCTTTTTCCCTTTTCGAAGGAGTCCCAAAACTTTCTTTAATCAATTTTACAAACTAGTGAGAAATCATAATTAGAGCAAAAGGAAAAGTCATATCAAAAATTAATTTTCTAGTTTCGAAATCGATGGCTAAGAGAGAGGGAGAAAGACAAAGAGAGAGAGAGAGGGCAAGCTTAGATCGTCAATCAGTTAATCAACTACTCTTAGCTTTTAGTAAACCTCAATCAATTCAAGCATCAACAGTTTAGATGAAGCTTTCGTCATCAATTAGTTTAACAATCCGTTCCGGAATTTCATTTAAGTATTCATAAACATTAATGATCAATTTTACTTTCAATTTGGGTTGATCATCAATTAGTCAATCAGTTAATTAGCCAGTTAACAATTTCACAAACACACCCAGCTAGTCAAAGAGTTTGGTAAACTTTATAAAAGAAGTCGTCATCTCAGTCATCTCTGCTTTCGCTCTTTGTATTTGTAGTCAGCTATAGAAGGCGACCCATTAAGCCGTCAAAAGTCAAAAGCTGGCGGGCAAAAAGTCGACTCATAAGTCAAATGTTTGCCCAAAAGTATATGAGCATACATTACAATTGCAAATACCGAGAGAGAGAGAGGTTGAGAAAAAGACAGAGAGAGAGAGAGAGAGAGAGAGAGAGAGAGACAGCAGGAAAAAGAATGTGCACAGTTGTACAAACTGTTGCGAAGGACATCTGGCAGTTGGAGATGGCTCGTCTTAGGGGATGCCACCGAAGGAGCTCACGTACAAATGCGTATGCATAATTCGGCTACGTTGCATTGGGAGTTGAGTCTGATTGAGAGGATGCTTCTGCTGCCGCTGCTGCTGCTGCTGCTGCTGCTGCTGCGTGTCAAACCACTAAATTTGGCTCAATGAAAAATAATTTGGTTAGCACGCCTTGGCCAAACGTTCGGCTCATTCTTTGGCCAAAAGAATTTTTGTGGCGCTTTTGGCGAAATTGTGCGCCTCGCTCAGCTCAACACTTTCTGCACGTTTCGACTTGGTTTGTCTTTGAGACCTGACTTGCCAAGAAATGTCTGCATTTCTTTCGTCGATTGGGTCGATAGGTCGTTAGGTCTGTCCGTCCGTCCGTTAGTTCGTTCGTTTGTTCGTCCGACTGTCTGTCTATTTGTCTGTGGGTCTGTCGGGAGTCATATTTATATTTCGTTCGCTTGGCCTGTTGAAATATAATTCCATATTAATAAACAATCTGCAGCTTTAGCTGCAAATTGAGCGGCAGGCAGCCAAGGCGACGCAGGACTTTCAACACGTGCTCTATGCTCTATCTGCTGTGGACTGTCTGCCCGCCTGCCCGCCTGCCCGCCTGCCTGCCCGCCTGCCTGCCTGCCTGCTCTAATGCCTGTGGATGGAGTAGAGCAATCTGATTTCCGAAAGATTGTGCGTTCAGCTAAGAAAACGATGCACATTTGTCTTCGCCAACGGCCAAATGGGATGAGAAGGGCAAGCGGTGGTAACGGGGGCAATGGGGGCAATGGGGGCAACGGGGGCAACCGGACGAGGTGGCTGCCAACGTCGTTGTTCAATAAACAGTTGCACTTGGCATGGACCTCGGGGTCGTATGCTGGCTGCTAGCTGCTGGCTGCTGTCCGCTGCCAGGATGCATCATTATTTTCTGTCATCATTATATTCTTGTTGACTGCTCAGAGCGGTTTGTTTTTCGCTTTCCTTATTTTCTTTTTTGTTGCCCTTTGACTTGGCTGGCTGCTTCCTCTGGCCACGCTCGAGCTTTGGTTTTCTCGCGGAAATTACAAGAAGCGCATATACGATATCCAGACCTATTTATACGCTAGCCACCTTTGACTCTCTATCTCTCTATCTATCTCTCTTTGCCTGTATCCGTCACTATCTGTCTCTCTCTCTCTTTCTCTCTCTATCTCTCTCTCTATATATATATCATCTATGTAGATGCAGGAAATTGTTTAGTGAGCATCATAAAGTGAACAGGCCACGTCCACGTTCCACTGGGAGCAGCGGATGTTGCACAACGCGTTTGCTTCCTCTGGTGTCACGGAAGTGGCTGCTGGATGCCACACTTAAAACTCGAAAGATAACCAGCTAGAGATATGGCTTTTCATGAATTCAAAGAGTTGAATTCACATTGGCAAAGGCCTCAAACAAATAACCCATAAAAATACAATTGCAAAAAAAAAAATAAAGAAATAAATAAATATAGAAACAGTTAAAATTAAAATAATAATAAATCGAAAAGAAAATACTGTGGGAATATGTCAACGAACCTTTTTTGCGTCGCTGATGCACAAAGAACCAGGCAACGAGCGCCGCATTGACCAAAAGGAACCCGAATGCCGCCAGAGAGATGGCAATTATGAGCAGGTTCGGTGTATTGCTGGAGTCCTCCGTTAACTCGGCTGGCATCATTTCAATTCCTGGTCCATGAAAATGTCGCGACAGCAAGTCAAAATAAACCAAAGCCAGCCAAACGAAACCATGAAAACATAAACACAAAAAATAATAACAGAAAATATGCTTGTAAAAATAAAACAATAAATAAATTCGAAAAAAAAAGAAAAAATGAAATGAGAAATTGTAATAAAAATGACGCAGCAACGCTTCGGGGGCAAAATGGGCGTTGCGAGTTGAGGACGAGTGGTGGGGGTGCGAGTGGGTCGTCTGTGTGTGGTTGCGTCCTACTTCCAGCCAGAGTCGACTGCTGACTCTGGCCACGGTTAAGGAACCCATGCAAAAGTGACGCAAATCACGTAGCCATGGAGTCACAATGGCGCGCACGCGGAAACGCAGTTCCAACATGTGACGGGGCCAAATGAAATTAGCGCCGTCCGATGCTGACCGCAGCGGCACGTAGGACACCAGACCGTGGAGCAACACTCGCGACAGCGTAGCTGTATTCAAAAATTGAAATTGAATTAAAGTCATCCACGAGTTGCTGCCATAACTATCGACTACTCGGCTCAATTCAATTCAATTTTAATTTCAATTTCAATATTTCCAAAAATAAACGAGATTTTCAAGAATTTAGCAATCTATCTGAATAAGTTTCTACTGTAAAAAATTCTTAGCTCTAATGATTGAGCTTTGGCAATTGTTGTCAATCATTCAGTTAGACAAATCATTCAACTGTATATAGCTATTTAGCCTTTACGATTGAGCAATCATCTCAAAAGGTTGTCAATCAATAGTCAATCAATCAGTCAGCAAATATGTTTATCAAAGAATTTTGCTGGCCTACATTTCAGTCGCACTACTATTTTTATGAACTGAACTGTATATCTCATGAATTTTGTGTCTATATTATAAAATCTTTCAGTTGTGATAAATTCTAACAAAATTTCATTTAAATTTAAAATTCACTACTCTACCGCTTACTATACAGTCAGTCAATCAATCACTCAATTAGTCAGTCTCTCAAGTATCAAGAAATCTTCTATCACCATGACAATAGCTATCTACTGTAAATAACTCAATTTTCCAGTTTTAACGCATGAGCTAATAGCCACATTGTCTAGCCATCAGTCAATCAATCAATCAACCAGTTAATTAGTCAGTTTCATTTATGGCATTAGAAAACACATCCACTCTAAAACAATTACGTTAGATGGCACATACGATTAAAGCGTATGCAGTGCTTGTCAATCAATCAATCAATCAGTCTGTCAATCATAAAACCAATTTCATATATAAAAGCAACAACAACAACAATAAGGAACAATATTTGAGTTTTCACAGTCGCTGATGATGTGGATGTACCTCGCTTCAGACGCTTCTCGTTGCGCTTGTGCAGACAACAGCCGATGACAAATACGTTGAGCAGCACCACTGTAATGCCCGCTGCGACGCCAACGAGCAGCATGCCTGATGTGCCGCCCAGCGGTGTCTGACTGGTGGTTGGCGGTCCACCGCCCAGCGAGGAAGCTGGCTGTGAGGGTGGCGGCGCTTCTGCTGATTGGTGGTGGTGGTGGTGTTGATGGTGTTGGTGGTGCGTATATCCAATGTATATTCATGTTTTAGGTTGAGTTTGAGTTTGCGACGTTGTCGTACACCATAATACAATTCCAATTAAGTGCAGCGTTGAAGGAAAGAGAGATCATTGATTGAGTGAAGAAATCGCGCTGCGGGTGGGGCAACACTGAGAGAGGAAATAGACCTAGCGCCGTCTACTTCATTGTCAGGCGAATGACCATAAATGCCAAATGGCAATGGGCGCATAAATCAATCAATCAATCAGGAGCGACAGCGTGAGCGCTAGCCTCGGCTGGAGTGGAATACTTTTGTGCTTACCTTTGGTCTGGGCACGCGTCAAATCCGGCAGGTAGGAGCTTTGGCCCAAATCGTTCCACGACATCACCGAAAACAGATACAGCGTATTCATACGCAGGCCGCCGATGGTCAGTTTGTGACTGTTGGGCAGCCCGTCAATATATTTATACTGCTCGCGGTCTGCCATGCTGCAATGAGAAACAGAGACCGAGAGAGAGTGAGAGAGAGAGAGAGAGAGAGAGAGGGTGGAAGTGAGAGGTAGCAAACGCATGAGGGACAATTTCATTAGTGCACGTGACATTTGCAGTAATTGCAATGGAATGCACTTCAAGCACGACACGAGTAGGTGGATGTGGGGAAGTATGCTTTTACATACCGATAGCGCACCCGGTAGGAGGCCTTCAGGCCACCATCGAAACCGGGCGTCCAGGCCACAGTGACCGTGTCGTGGGTCACATTCAGTATATTAAGGCTGAGCGGTGGCTCCGGCGGCGAGGTAATGTCCAGACGCACTGTTTCGACATCCTCGCCCAGCTCATTGCGCGCCACACACTGGTAGGCGCCATAGTCGGCGGGCGCCACCTTCTCCACAATCAGCGACGACTCGTAGGTGAGCGAGTCAATTTTACGCTCCTCCAGCTCATACTTGAACGTATGATTGATGGGCAGATCCTTGCCATCCTGCCGCCAAATAAATTGCGGCTTGGGCGACGACTGCGCCCGGCAAGGCAAACGTCCACGCTCGCCCGTGCCGCTGGCGGCGCGCAGCAGCGTCGGCGACTTGGCAATCTCTGGAGCAACTGCAATTCCGCAACTCAACAATTAGAAGCGGCAAATAGTTTAGTTGACTGTTTAATCAACTTACATTTGACTATGAGCAGCACGTCTCGATTGGTCGGATTGGCCACATGATTGTCGGCCACGCAACGGAAGTTGCCCACATCCTCGCGCTGAGCGTTCTTAATGTGCAGATAGGCGGTGCCATTGGTAAAGGTCGTGGTGGT
Source organism: Drosophila anceps (assembly GCA_035045945.1). NCBI lineage: Eukaryota > Metazoa > Arthropoda > Insecta > Diptera > Drosophilidae > Drosophila > Drosophila anceps. The sequence continues at coordinate 8,687,024 of JAWNON010000073.1, forward strand.
CTTCACTTTCATATCATAGCCCACACGCTCCCACTTGACGTGCTCGTCGGCGAGCGGCTTGCCCTCAACGCTGCAGGACAACATGGCATCCTCGCCGGGACTGACAATAATATTCTCCGAGACCGACTTGATGGTGGTGCCGTCTGTTCCAAAGAGTTGCTATAGCATTTTATTCCAGTCAGGATTAGGCTACTTACATTCCACAACGACTGTGATATTAATGCTCGCCTTGCCCTGCGAGTTGCTCGCCGTGCAGGAGTAAATGCCAGAGTCGTCGCGATGCAGCTTTGTGAAGTTGAGCACAGCGCCATCGGCAAAGATGCGATGCTCGCCGGCAGAGATGCTGCCGCTGGTGTCCTGCGGTATGGGTATGCCATTCTTTGTCCAGGTGTAGCTAATTAGCGTTGGATTCGCATTCGCCTGCAATGGCACCTGCAACGACTCACCCTCCAAGCCAACCGATGTGGACGAGGGCGGCGGCACAAACTTCGGACGATCTATGCATACATTTGAATTACAATTTCATTTCCATTTCCATTGAGTTTCAAATTTAAATTGAGAATTAGAGGAGCTCTCAGGATTTGGGATTCAGTATTCAGACAGAGTCTAATTGCTCAATTAGTACATCGAGATGAACTATATACTTACATAGGACATTCAGGCTGATTGCCTCGTGAACGCTGCGCTGCAATGCCTCGTTGGCGCTTTGGCAAGTGTAGACCACACCGTTCATTTCCTGGGTGATGTTTAGCCTGAACTCGAGCGTGGAGACTGTGCCGCCCCAGAGACCTGGCTTGGACGTGTTATTAATGCCTGTAAGCATAGCAGCAGCAGCAGCAGCAGCAGCAGGAGCCAATGAAAAAGACAAAATGGGCGTGATTTTACTTTAGTGACTGAACTGACTGGACGCTGGGCTGGGCCAGTTGACTGGCTGGGCTGGCTGGCCTGGCTGGGCTGGCTGGCCTGGCTGGCTGGCAACCAGACCGGATGTTGTCGTGGAAACGCCTTTAAAAAATGCATCACCATCAGCTTGGTAGCTGGGCGTTTGGGTGTGCAGCAGCAACAGCAGCAGCAGCTGCCCATTTTGACAACGGCGCCGCCAAGTCCATGCCTTTGGCTTGCCCTGGCGGTTGGGCAAACTTCCAAAATCGGTACGTACCTTCAATGGATATGCCATCCTTCCACCAGGACAGCTTTGCCGGTGGATTGCTTGAGCTGGAGTCACAAATGATGGTTGCCTCCATGCCAGGTCTCAGCTCTTCCGGTTCAATGCGTATTTTTACCGTCTCTGGCGCAACTGTAAGCAGAGCCAGCGGATAATAATGGCGTGAGCGCTGTCTTCAACGACTTTTTCTTCTCTCTCAGGCAAACAACAACAACAACACGAACAACTACTTACAGTGTACACTCAGCGTGGTGGACTCGAAGAGCGGTATCTCAGTGGCGCTGTTCGAGGCCTCGCAACGGTATTGCGCCTGGTTGTCGGTGACGTTGGCCAAAATAGTTATTTCGGCCGAAACTGATTTGTCTGCGGCCCGAATTATAGAGTTGATCTGCAAAAGGAAATGGCAAAAGGTAAAAATATTGCCAAATTACATGCATATATATACGTATATATATATAAATGGGCCAAAATATAAAAGAGAAGGCGTAGAGGGAGTGTGAGAGAGAGGGAGAGAATGAGTTATACATTAGCTCAGCTGCCAATTGCCGGGACATGTGACATGCAAATTTGCAAGCTAACTATCATGCACTCAATATTTCTATTGACAAGCTTTAGCTTTCAGTTAAAGTTTATATTAATATATATATTATGGATAGAAGAAGACATAGTCGAAGCCATAAAGCATAGATTTTGCTGATTAGTATCAACATCAGAGGCACTCTAGCACTGATTGTCCGTCCGTCCGTGTGGTTGTTCGTATGTATCATTGATACTTTCGATTAGCTTTAAACAGTCGAAATTTCGCTTTGCGCTTTCAATCAATTATATTGAAATGTATTCAGAATGCCCTCTTTGGACGTATATATATATATACTATATAGTTCATTCATATTACACCTGCAATAAGCTTCTGCTCCTCAAAAGCCCGAGCACTTTAGGTAAATATTTCCCTTTGCCTGCAATATATTTAAGTTTTGCTTTGCCTGCAAAGAGCCTTTGCCTAACTACAATATGTAGACTACCAGAGCTATGTCAAACATGTTGAATATAGTATATATAAATTCAGGGGAAAAGTGATATGTCTCTTTATGCTTTATGTACATCCGTGTTTGTCTGCTCTAAACAACAATGTAAACTACTCTTGCTTGTGCCCATATATACAGGGTATGCAATATCGCATACTAAGAGCTAAAAGCAGCTCACGAAGTGTGTTAAAAGCAAAACAACTCGGGGCCATGTGCTGCATATGCAAAGAGGGTGACACAGAGACAGATAGACAGACAGAGAGACAGACAGGCGGGCGGATTGCATGGAAGGAGCAGCTGGCGGGCGCAGTGTTGAGAGCTGGGAGCATAAAACACAGCGCATTTTAATTTTGTTGATAAAATATCATTTAATCTGCGCGCACACAGATGAGCAGCCACACAGGACACCGCAGGCAGCGCCTTACGGCTGAGATAGATGGCAAGCAAACCGCAATGGTGATAAAGATGGCACAAGAGAGATGAAGAGAGAGAGAGAGCGAGAGAGAGAGTGCTAGCTGGGCGTATAGCAGTTGCTTGTTTCCGTTGCTGTGACAGCCCAGCCAGCCAGCCAGCCAACCAGCCAGCCAACAGTCGACGGTGGCTAGTTGCCTTTTTGTTGCATATCAAGTTTACAGCTGAAGGAAGTCGCTGCCCGCCAACGCCCATAAGTATGCAACAGCAGCTGTGCAGCACGGCAGCTCGACAGCTGGTGCATTTGCGGCCACTTCCGCTGCAGCCAAACTCAGCTAAAGATTTAATTTTGGAGCTTAGCCCAGGCAACGACAATTGCTCGATAGCAGCAGCAGCAGCAGCATCAGCAGCAGCCGCATCAACATCAGTTATGCAAAGGTGCTAAAGGATATGCATGGCGCGCTGACATTAAAGTAGCTGCAGATAAAATGCCATCTCCATCTACCCTCCAGCTGCAGCGCCAGCTCTAGCTGCGCTTTCAGCCTTATTAGCACTTTCAGCCCATAAACCGGAAGCGGAAATGGTCAACAATAGCGCCATTATTGTTTGGCGCATGTTTGTTGTTTGTCTGTTGTTGATAGCATAACGACTCCAACTGTCTGTCTGTGTGTATGTGTGTGTGTGTTTGTGTGCTTACATTTTCTTTCTCTATTGCACTAGTCTCTGTGTGTGTGTGTGCTGTGCTGCATATGCAAAAACGAAGACAGAATGCTCGTGCTTAACTGACTGTCTAATACTCGTTAAAGTTAGTTATATTGATTAGTTATATTGATTCAATTCTCAATATATTTGCATTTGCCAAGTTCCTAAGGGCGGTCTGTGCGTTTTATAGGTATCTATCTAACTGGCTAGAAAGCCAGCACTCATCTAGCTGCAGAACTTAATGATAACGGAAGACATAGGTCTATTCTATTTGCCACGTCCACAAAGGGCTTACCCAAATCAACTTTCGGTCAATCTGCTAAGGGTATCAATCAGTGGCCATGCATCTATAGTTATATATCAATATCTATGCAAGTGTAGAGTAACTTTCACACAAAATACTTCAGTTCTAGCTATCAATGCCATGCGCACTGTTGGGCCTAGCTATAGTTCTAGATATCATTAGATATTTCTACATTACAACGATCCATATATACTATTTATATATTTCCTATTTCAACTGTCTCAAGTCAAGTGCTGAAGTCTCCAGCTTTATTAGCCACAAAGTGCATTCAGCTGAATATGCTTTACACAAAAAAAAAAACCAATATACTCTCATTTCACTTTATGAACCCGTATATATACATATATATAAAACGAAATGGAAGAAATAGAAAAACTCACCCGTTTGTCGTTTTTGTACCACGTTAACGTTGCCAACGGATTGCCGCCCGATGAGACACAGAGGAGTTTTTGCACCGACCCGGCTGGTATAATTTGTCCTTCCATATAGCCCGAAATTAATGGCGGAGCGGGCGGATCTGCAAAAGAGGAAGAAAAAAATAGATAGAGAGGCGAAAAAGCGTCAGCACAGAGCATAGCAGAAAGGACAAAGAAAAACAAATGTTGGCCAACAAAAAAAAAAAAGAGCGAAAAAAAAGAAACTTGGCCAGCAAATTATGGCCTACTAAAAGAGGCATCCTTAGCCAAGGACCAACCGCTGCGCAGGGTGTGAAGCGGCGGCCCAAACAATAAAAATTAAAATTATTTAATTTGCCGCGCATAAAGTACAAGCATCTCGAGGGCCCAACGCATATATAGTTTGCATATATATATATATATATATGTATATATATATATATGTATTTGTATTCACATAAGGCACAAAACGGCCTTGAATTTGCCTAAAATCCCGAACAGCTGGCGGGCAAGAGAAAGGGGACCAATTCTATGCCCCTAGCTGGCAGCTGCAGCTTGTCAGCGACCACTGAGCGAGAGATAGAGAGAGAGAGAGAGAGAGAGAGGGAAAGGGGGAGCGAGTGGACCCAGGCCTGAGGGTATGGGTAATAAATGTAAATCTCACAGTCGGGTTGCGGCTCCGCCCCCGCTGTTTGTGAATGCTGGTCAGAAAAATTAATTAGCGCTGCAGGAGCGCTGCACATAAAGGACGCGTGGACGGCGACAACAACAACATAAGTCAGCCAGCCAGGCTGCCATGCTGCCAGGCAGCCCACCAGCAGGGCCTTCAAGTGGTAGCTGGCTTTGTTTACCAGTTTTGTTGCCGCTGGCCACGCTGGATAAGTCAAAGACTGAAACTAGAAATTGGCCAGCGAATAGCGCAATTATTAATAAGCCTTGTGTCCTGGGCCTTGTAACCAAAACTGTTATGCAGAAGTGCGAACTGTCAGAGCTCTCTTACTTTTCCTCCCTCCCTCCCTCACTCACTCACTCACTTTGTGTGACTTGTACTCGTGTTTTGCGCTTTTTCCTCACTCTGTCCACTTATAATTGAGGCAAATGAAGAGTGACGTCGAACATGGCATAATGGAGTTTAAGACACCTCCGTTTGTAACGTGGCAAATAGAGATGAGACTGGACACGAGCCAACAGAATGAGTGAGGCAGCAGCAGCAGCAGCAACAACAACAGCGACAGCAACTAGTTTACTTAACAAATTGACAGGCGTTGACGTTGTGCTGCCAACTGATTGGAACTCAAATTCAGAATGATGCTAATGACAGCTCGCTCCAATGCTGCCAAACAACCTGCTGAACAGGACAGATCTGCCGCCAAATAAAAAGGAACAAATGAGAATTATTTGTGCCTATTAATTCTTAATTTAAATTATTCAGAACAAGACTCAGACTGCTTTTAAATGAGCTGTAGCCAAGTAGACCAATCATCAGATAACGTAAATTCATCTCGAGCTCTGTCAAGTCAAAGCAAGTTAGCTAAAGCAACTGAGCAGCTGTCGCATACTCTTTCGTGCTCTACACTCCTTACTGTCCTACACTACTTCCTTCGCCAACTACTTGATTTATCAAGTTATCAACTGATAGATACATTGTCCATTGATTCGATTGAATAGCTGACCTCATTCCACATTCCTTCCTTTCCTGCGCCAACTCTAGCTTACGCTAATCTTTAGGCAATATTCTCTTTCAAAAAGGATTATATAGGATAAAAGAGCAACAGTTTATGCTAGCTAATGCAAGTTACAGCCACGCCAAAGCAAACGCTTAGACTCAAACGCACAGCTTAGAATTTATTGAAAATGGACCGTGATAGGGCTTATTCTGGTTTTGGAATTTTGAATACAATAAAAAAAATGAAATTATATATTTACATTGAATTTTCAATTGATAATTGATTATAAATCGAGTATCGCAATGATTCAATTCACCAACACTTCTCTAATAAATTGCTCCTATCTCTTCTAAAAACAAAAAAAAAACACAAAACTCATTCACAAATTACTTGATCACTGGAAATTTTGTACATCTACGTAAATTTAGAGCAAGCCACAGCCTGTGAAAATGATGCTGCGGCTAAGCTTGCCGTTCTTGGTGCCATAGCTTTGTAAGCAATCGAGAATCTTGCTGCCCTTGACCACCTGGCCGAAGCCGACACGGGAGCCGTTTGCAACGCTGAGCGGCTTGAACGATATGGAAAATGAGATATTGCTGGGAAATCCTTGCAGATACTCTTTGCTAAAGGACAGCACATAGGCGGAGGCGCCATGATCAATTATTTTGCCATCGTACTCCAGGGGCTGGTTTAGGTCCGAGTTGCCATGCTCCATCAAGTCCACATCTATCCAGAGATTGGGAAATAGTCGCTTGATGATCAGCTTTTGGTGCATGTTGCAGATGCAGGTGCGCACCATTTGGAGCACCACGACAGGAGCCGCTTCTGTATATAGCTGGACCAGAACACGACCCAGCGGACGTGAGCCCTTCAGAAAGATGTCCAAATAGATGGTCGGACGCAGTAGATTCCAGCATTCCTTGTCTGTCTTGGGCAGCGCAATGTTGTAGCCCTGGTATTTGGCTAGGCCGGTCTGTGGCATTTGAAACGGTGGTATGGGCTTCTTACCCTTCTTCTTGGTTGACTTTCCTTTTGTTTCCAGGCCCGAATCGATTTCGCTAACGATTTCCTTGATGCGTTTACCAATGTCACGATTTTCCAAATCGATACGATCGAGTGTCTTGAGAGTTAATGGCAACGAGGACATCGTGTAGACACGTTCATAGCGGAACGGATTGATTTCGCCGTGGGTGCGCATTACCTTGGACAGTTCGACAAGCATCTGGATGTTCTTCCTGGTGCGCTCCATATACTGCATTGCCATCTGGCGCAGTTCAATTACACCGGTTACCCGAGTCGCCTGAAAGCCGGGCGGCCTCGAGTCCAGTTCACTTGTCATACCAAGAACCCTTTCGCGATGCTCTCGCCAAGCGGCCATGTGACCTGCATTGTGCATTTTTACCTTGGGCTTCTTCTGCTTCTTCAGTGCAGCTTTTTGCTTTAACTTCGCCTTTGCCTTTGCCGCTGGCGTTGGCATTGGCATTGGCGTTGGCGTTGCCTCTGGCTTTGGAGCCGTTTGAGCTTCTGCCACGGAATCAAACGAATGGACAGATTGACATTGCGGAAACTCATACGTGGCCATCGAGAACCAAGTTGAATGTTTAACGGCTTATCAATAAAGGTAAAAAAACGTAACTCTAAATTTAATAAATAATTTTTTTCTTGCTATATATTCCCTATGACCCTATATGGTTAGCTTATAAAAATCGACTGCCATTAAAAATCACAAACTAAAACAACAAACATTTGACATCTGAGAGGTGTTCCTGCGTTTACCTTGTTCACAATTTACAAACTTGTTCTTACACGTATTTAGTACATTGAATTTGGCTTAACTGAATCGGAATCGAAAGAGCTTAGAGCACGCCGCAGTCGGTGAAGGTGATGCCACGGCTGAGGGTGCCATTCTTGTTGCCATAGCTTTGCAGGCATTCGAAGATCTTGCTGCCCTTGACAACGCGGCCGAAGCCGATGCGTGATCCATTCACCACTTGCAGCGGCTTGAACGATATGGAGAAGGGAATGCTGTCGCCGAAGCCCTGCAGATAGCTTTTACTAAAGGAGAGCACATAGCTGCTGGCGCCATGATCAATGATCTTGCCATCGTACTCCAAGGCACTGTTCAATGCTCGATTGTTCTCCGTGGGCAGCTCGACATCCAGCCAGAGCTGGGGAAACAGACGTTTGATTTGGAACTTGCTGTGCATATTGCACATGCAAGCACGCACCAGCTGGAGCACAACCACTGGCGCTGCCTCCGTATAGAGCTGAACGACAAAGCGTCCGAGTGGACGTGCATCCTTCAGATAAATGTCAAAGTAGATGCGCGGACGGAAGAGCTGCCAGCGCTCCTTGTCCGTCGCGGGCAGCTTCATGTTGAATGGCTTGTACTTGGCCATGGCGCGGTCGGGCATGACAAAGGGCTGCGATTCCCGTTTGTTGACGGGCCCATCACCCTTAATGCCCGAGTCAATCTCACTGTTAACGTTCAATAGGCGCTTGCCTATATCGAAATTATCCTGCTCCAATTGCTCCAGATCGCTGATGGTCGCCGGCACCGTGGACATCACATAGGGAGCATCGTAGCGGAATGGATCGATAGCGCCGTGGGTGCGTATCGTCTGCGACAGATTGATCAGCATATGTATGTTCTCCTTTGTGCGTGCCATGAAATGTTGCGCCTCTTCGCGCAACGAATTAACACGGGTCTGGCGCACGGCTTGAATCGCGGGCGCCGCCTGATCTATATCGCTCACGATTGTCAGCAGACGTTCGCGATGCTCACGCCACATCGCATAGCGCGCTATCTCCGTTACGCCCATTGGCCTCTTGGATCCACTCTTTTTCGATTTGTTTCTCTTACTGCTTTGCTGCACCTCTGCGCCGGTCTCAACTGGCTCCTCAATGGAATAGCTCTCTGATGGGCATTTCGGAATCTCAGAGCTCATCTTCTTTAGCAATTAACGCAAGCAACACTCAATATTTGGTAAAATCAAAGAAAATTAACTAACTGAATGGCCAACCTTAACGTAAGCGTGTCAATAACAAATTGAGCTAACAGTTTCGTAAGCATACTTCAATTGACAGATGAATCGTAGAAGTTTCAAAAGAGCTGAGTAAACTGGGCAGGGTATAAGGCAATTCGACTAGAAACGTAAGAGAAATCTTTGCTTCATACTTACACAGAACATTAATCGTGTGCGTGGAGACAACATTCTCGGTGAGCTGCATATTGAGGCCGTGGCAGATGACCACCAGGGAGCGCTTGTTGGGCTCCACAATGGTGGTGATGTTCGAGCTGGTGGTCCAGCCGCCTGCAAGGAATTGTGAAAATTGAATGATATTTAGCAAATGCTTGCAGTTCTAGCATAGACTCTCATCGAGCTCAATTAGTTACTCACCCTCGGGACTGATGGTGGTCTTGGAGGTGGCATTGCGTATCTGACGTCCGCCCACCATCCATTTGATCTCGGCGGGCGGATTCGATGGTGCTGTGGCGCACATCAGTGGCACAACATCGCCGACGCGCGCCTCCGTCGGACCTGTCACTGTGACTTGCGACGGTGCGACTGTACATAGAAGAAGATATATAGGCTATAGATGGAGCAGGTAGTAAGTAGCAGGTTTCACAGCTATCAAGTGTGTGGCACGCCTTGTGGCTAGAGCAGCAGTAATTTCGCATGGCATTAATATTTAATAAGCCTGCGTCAGTGCCTCACTTGTGGCATGCCGCGCGGCTTATATACACATGTACATACGTAGACTGCGTATTGCTGCTGCCTAGCTGCCTGCATGCAAATGATGACTGAGTGACTGAGTGACAGGCGACTGAGGCTCTGCCATGGCGAGCTATTACCTAATGCCAGTAACGAAAGTAGCTGTAGCTGAAGCGGAAGCTGTAACTGAAGCTAAAGCTGTAGCTGCAGCTGCTTTCTGGCTGCTATTTTTCTTGATGGATAAGTGCAGGCAGCAGTCAGCAGGCAGCAGCAGCAGCAGCAGCAGCAGCTGTGCATATATTACGCATACGCCCTGCTGGACCGATTCGTAACCAGGGCAGAGTGAGGCAAAAAAAAAAAAGAGAAGAAACTTCGTCTCGATATGTTTCGCATATAAATAAACATTATGAATTCTTAACTTCTCGCATCTTTTGCCATACATCTTCATTCCAAACACACACGCACGCACACAAACACACACACACACACACACACGCTTGGGTCAGGAATTTCTATGTGTATTCCAGCTACGTCTTCATTTTTGTGCCACATTTCGTTATACATAAATAATGCGAAGAGCGGGCGCAGCTGAAGCCAATGTGGCAATGTGTGTGTGCGTGTGTGGGAGTGTGTGTGTGGCTGGCCACTCAATGTGGCATATTTTGAGGCTAAAAAATAAGGTAAACAAAGGATAGCTTTGCTGGTTGGTAAGTAACAAGAGCCAATTTGATTGGTCAGACAAGTTGGCCATGTCCGAGTAGCCCAAAGAGCGGCTGAAGGGACTGATGGGGGGGATTAGCTCTGGCTGGGCACGTGCTGACAGCCTTTCATTATGCAGGTAAACTAACGCTAAACAGCGACAATTCAGCTACGGCCACTCGCCTCGCTTTCAAATTTGAATATCACGCATACGCAGCGTATGCCCTCAAGTAGCCCATTTGCATGTTAGACACACAAGTGTATAAGGGCCTCTCTGAGCAGAGCAGAGCGGAGCAGAGTAGACAGACCGAAGAGTAGAGGACTAGATGGTTTAGCAACTGCATGCAAATGACGTCGACTAACGACGTTTTTTGGACAGACAAGACGCGACAGCCTGATTGCAATTGTTGTGCGAGTGTGGGTGGGAGGAATGGGGGGAGTGGCGTGGCTAGGCTATTTGGCACTTGAAAAGAATTTGCATTGCTTGATTTGACAAAGCCAAGTGGGTGCGGGTGGGCTGGGCGCTGAGAGTGCAAACTTAAGCTTAATTGCAAAAGAAAGCACACAGAGGGGAGGGCGAGAGGAAGAGAGTTTGTCAGGCTTATTTTCGCTTTGAGTCGCGTGCCAAGTGGCACGCTGCAAAGGACGACTGTTGACACAAACCAGCGAGAGAATCTGAGTGTAAGCATAAGTGTATATATGTATGTGTGTGTGTGTGTGTGTGTGTGTGTGTACGAGTGTGCGAGTGTGTGGGCGTCAGAGTGTGTAAATATGAAAATTAACGAAATACAATTAGGCAAACATGCAAAGGAGTTGCAGCAGCAGGCAATTGCCACCATCTGCATAACGAGACCCGACTCGACTCGACTCGACTCGACTGAGCCGGCAGGACACGCAAATTATCTGATGTGCAGAGCATTAAGGGCAGCTGGCTCTCACTTTGATGATGCCTGGTGGGTGGTGGATGGGCTGAGTGGTACTCTGGTTGCACTTACATAGCACAGTCAAATCAACTTCCGCCTTGAGCGGCGTCTGTGACATCACGTTGCTCGCCTCGCAACGGAAGCGCGCCTTGTTGTCGCCCGCCTCGGCTGTGAACGTGTATATATTCTCTGATAGCCGGCCCGAGGTTCTGCAAGCAAGTTGATAGAGATAATGACAGCAACAGCGACAGCAGCGGCAACAGCAGCAGCAACGGCAGCAGCAGCTGAACTGCTTCACTTACCTGTAGGCCATGCGTATTTGTGAATTGTTTTTGTACCAGATGAGCTGCGCGGGCGGATTGCCGCCGCGACTGCGACAAATGAGCTCCACCGTCTGGCCGCGACGCAGCGTTTCAGTTGGCGAATAGCCCTCAATATACGGTGGGCCCGGCGGATCTGTGAATGCCAAAACAACAACAAGAACAACAAAGAGAAAAAATAGACTTGTTAAAGAGCGAGCATATATAATGTAGCGGGATAATGGATACATATATATGTATATTGTGTCTGTTTGCGTGCATATTTAATTGTATCTGTGTCTGCCACAAATAAATTCAATTTACACTAAAACAAATGCGGCACGGCCATCGCCATCGCCATCGCCATCGCCATCGCCATTGCCGTGGCATATGCAACACAATTTGTGCGCAGTTTTTAATTGAAGTGTTTGCACGCCAATCGTTTATGTGGTCAAAATGCATTATTTTGCCTTTATATGTTGTTTACTTTTTATTTGTTTTGAGTGGGTGTGATGGGTGTGGTGCTTGGGAGGGGGGCGTGGCATATCTGCATTGCATTTGCTTGTGCTGTCTGTAATTTTGCATGTTTTGTGGGCGTTTTAATCACATTGCAAATACCACAGGCAAAAAGCGACCCTTAAACGCCTTTAATACAAAAAATGATGCTACAACATGTTTGACCAGCTGCCAAAGGTGCGTATGCGTAATGTGTGCTTTAAAAAGGGGCCACGACCTCAGCCATAATCTATGCCACACACACAAAGATAGAGGGAGGCAGAGAGCGAGCGAGCGGAAGTATATGTAGCGGCACACAATTAAATTAATATCACTTAAAATATTGTGTACGAGTATCGTTTGCGTGGGGGATTTGCCCATGAATATGGCCCCAGCATGTGGCCAACTGAATCCGATTACAGCCCCAGTCCGGGCTGGTCCTTGATAGGCAGCCAGCAGGTCAGTGTGGGGAGTTGGTCTGCAATAATAGCGCATAATTAAGCACCGAGGCGAGCAAATATGTATGGCCCAACTGCACGGCAATGTGCATGTCCCACAGATACGCGTAAGTGTAGCCGCAATTAAGATGTATAAATATTTATAACCAACACACACACACACACACACACACCTGTGATACTGTGTGTGTGTGTGTGTGATGATAGCGATTAAAACAGATCTATCACATGTTTGGATTCGCTTTAGCAGCTGCTGCTGCAGCAATTTTTATGTTTTGCCAAATGAAGCGCCAATTGATAAGCAATTAAGCAATTTGATCTAATTGAACTTGATTTGAAGTCGATGCAAGCATTTAAAATGGAATCTAGATTATATCTGAGATATATAGCTAAAATTGAACTATAACTATACTTAGCTGTAGGGTAATTTTAATTTAATTTACTTAATTTCATTCCATACTAAAACTCTTGGCGCAGCTGGTCAAATTCAATGTCCGAGCTGACAAAGTTCACTTCAAAATTATAAAAGTTTGGCAAAACTAAAGCGACTTCTGGGACAGCAAAATAGTCGTGTAATATATTTCTATATGTATATATATAGTTCCATAATATGGTCCCATAATACACATAATCTACATGCAGCTGTGTTCATAAAAATAGTAGTGCGACTGAAATGTTTCACAGCCAAATTTTGTGATAAACATTATATATTATTATATATTATAAGACAATTTGAAATATATGTTTTAAATATATGTTAATTTTAATTCTCACTTCAAAATATTTTTAAAATATATTTGTATCACAAAATGTTTCTGTTAAACGTTTCAGTCGCACTACTATTTTTATGATCGCAGCTGTATAAAGTTCTTTAAATTAATTCAGCAATTTAAAATTGTTTTAAATTTGAAAGCAATTGTTGTTTTTCTTTTTGTTTTCTCTTCAATATGCTGACAAATGTGTATAGTCTTTAAATTTAGTTCATGATTTAAATAGAATATTCGCAATCAGAACCTCATGTTTTTAGCTTATATTAATTTGAATTTATTTTTGATTTAAATAGAGAGACAAAGAGTTTGATGATAGATGTTTAAGAATGTAGAGAATATGACTATGTTCGGTCTTAGTCAACGTTTGCTATAGATGATTCTTATAGCTAGTCGCTCAAGCTTTCTAGAAAGAGACAAACTTAAATAATCTTTTATATGCTTCCCTAAATTTGCTTCGCATAGTCAAATATGTTTTGATCTTCTAACAGGCTAAAACCTTCCCCAGCAGACAGACAGACAGACAGAGAGACAGACAGACTCAACTTAACATGCTTTTGACTGTTTAGTATTGAGTAATCAACGATAATTGCAAATGCCTCACTCAGCGTACGTCAAATACATAATAAAAGGAAAGGTATGTGAACTGTTCAATGCCAGTTGGTTGCTTGGGCAATTCGAATTCAATCTATTTTGTCAACAGACATTGGCAGCATTGGCCAAAGAGCACGAAATGGCTAAATGAATGGCAGCGCCAATAATAGCCTGGTGGTCAACTACAGCTACAGCTCCAGGCAGCTGGAACAGCAGGCAATGCATAAATAGCAAACATAATTAATTTGAATATGGCGCACGTAATGGGCGTGTGAGAGACAGAGAGAGAGAGAGAGAGCGGGAGAGAGCGAGAGAGGGCGGACAGGTGGAGCAGCTGGACTGCTGCCTACTTTGGTTACCGCTCGACAAAGCTGGCAATCAATAACAGAAGTTTGAAATGCGACGCACCGAGCACGCAATTGTTGTGACCTCTTGTGCCACGGCATTCCAGCCATTCACACACATCACACACAATAACCTGTGGCCCCATGCAGCAGCAGCAGCGGCAGCAGCAGCAGTAGCAGGAACAGCAGCAGCTGGTCGTCGCATTAGAATTTAAAAACTAATTAATACGCGCGCCAATTGCGCAATTAGCGGCCAGGGAGGCCATCAGAGCACAGAGCGGCGGCTGTGGCCAAACGGTAGCCCCCGATTTTGCGGCCCATGGAAGCAATGGCAATGGCAATGGCAATGGTACGCATGTATGTATATATTGGGTGAGGTGAGCACTTGGCATAAGTGTGCGCGGCTAGCATTTCAATTGTATTGCAAACTTGGCCATTTGAGCCGGCTAATGAGGTCGCCATTTGGCATTTTGCAGTACGCATATATTTGACATGCCATACAATAGGCATGCCCGCCAACCAGCTAGCTAGCTAGCAAGCAACTGCAATTGAGCAGCAGCATCTATAGCTATAGATATATGCATATATAAATGTATGTGTGTGTGTGTGTGTGTGTGTGTATATGTATAACATTACTCACACAACACGGACAGTTGCACGGTGGAACGCATGGGCATGTCCGGGGATAGAGCCTTGTGCTTGGCCTGGCAGGTGTATTCCGTGTAGTCGTCATCCGCGCCGGGCTTCAGTTTCAGACTTGAGGTGGTTGTAAAGCGTTTAGGTGTCGACTCCTCCACCTTATCATCGCGCTTTTCTGTGGAGCAGAGACAAGAGGAGAGAGGGCATTAAGAATGAAGTTAGGAATGTTTGCTAGAATGTAAAATACAAGTTTTTATTGAAATGTATTAAAATTTAATATTTTACTAACTTTTTAATACATTTTATGTAATTAAAAAAAATTAAATATAACTTTTGAATTATTTATGGAATTGCCGCCAAGTCGTATCAGAAAGTCATTTGAAAGTTTCTAGCATTTTTAGATATTTTAAGACAATTGGAGCTGCGTACAAGATTGAGCGATTAAATAATCATTTCAACACTCTAGACAGGCGCCCTATGGAACATAAAATGTACTCAGCTTAGTGCGAGGTTCGAGTGGGCAGCTTTTTGCGGTTCTGCGAAACAGAATGCTCTGCTGAAAATCTATTTAGTGTACTATTTCAATAATAAATATACGTAATATATATGTATATAATATAAGAAAAGTTTTTTTGCAACTCAGAAATAGGTTTTACTTGGGTTTTTGTTTATAATAAGATTGAATATATTTTTATTATTTTTATAAGTTTATATATATATTTTTTTTTTGATTTTTCATATTTATTAAAGCAGAAAATAAATAGGAAAACAAAAAAAAATATATATATTTTTATTAAAAAGACAATAAAGAGGAAAACTAAAAAAAATTATTTATATAAACAATAAAAATATATATTAAATCCCATTACAAAAGAAACTTTCCAGAAAGCACACTTCATCTATTTATTTTCTAAATTTCTGTTTATAGCCAGCGTCAATTGAGACCAAACTTAGAACAATCAATTTGGCACCTATTATAAAACCAACTCTAAAATTACACGACAAAAGCCAAGCTAAACTTTGCAGCTATCAAGCTTTGTGTGCTTGCCTGTCAATCAGTAAGTCCACCAGTCAGTCAGTCAGTCAGCCAGTCAGTCAGTACGTCAAGATAAAAACAATTTTGTATAAGAAGATGCATAGATTGTATAGTTTATTTGCCTGTCCTTTGCAGTTACTGTGGGAATGCGAAATGTGGAAGGGCCAGAAACACGCATTGCCATAAATAATGACGCAACAAGCAAACTTCCAAAAATGCAGCTGTGTGTGTGTGTAAGCTGTGTGTGCTGTGTGTGCTGCGTGTGTGTATGTTATAAATTCTTGTGCGCTGCGTTAAATGTCTGCGATTTATCATAATAACAACAACAAAACATCAACAGCAGCACTCAGCAGCGCGCTCTATACAAAGAAAATTAAAATGGCGGGTGTGCGTGTCTGTGTGCGAGACTGTATATGTGTGTGTGTGTGTGCGAGTGTGTGTGTGTGTGTGTGAGTGTATGAAGGGTGTTACTCCCTCTAACTGGATATTGCAAAATTTGCACGCCATTTTCGCGTACGTGCAGCTAGTATCCTGCCCCACACCAAAGTCCTTGTCATAAAGTTTAACGCATATTTTATGAAGTTTTGCCGCACCTCTCGCTCGTGGCCTTCTGCGCGATACTCATGGCCTGTGGAATTCATTTGTAGGCGCATATTTTGTGTCTAATATTTGCTGACAACAACAGCAACAACAACAACAGCTAAGCGCGACACATTTTGTGACATAATTTCAAGTCATAAATTGCCAATAGCTCGATGTAGCTGAAATATTTGTAAAGAGTTCCTCACTCTCTCTCTCTCTCTCTGTCATTCTCTCTCCTGTCTCCTGGTTTAACCAGATAATATTGCTTAAAATGTTGTTGCCTCAACACTAATGAGCAGACATATGAGCTTGGCCCGACGGAACGACCCTGAGCCGCTGAGCCGCCAAGCGGAGCCACACTCGTGGCAAGCTCCACTGACAGCTTGCAAATGATGTTGCAGAACCGTTAACCACATTGTCGTAAAGTCTTGTTCTCTTCTTCTTCACTCTCTTTTTTCCTTTTTTTTGTTGCTGAGCGTAACCAGGCTTCATGCCCTTGCCCATGTCCAGCCGCAACATATTGTGTCGTAAACATAATTCATCATGCACAGCTACGTCCAAGCACTTCCTTCAGTGCTGCCCGCCCGCATTTCCTTTGCGGATTTTCCTACATTTTACGCTGTTTTGCGAAATTTTCTTATTTTCTTTTGCTCCCACTCCCATTTCTTGTTGTTGTTGTTGTTGTTGCGTTTTTTTTTTTCATTTTTGCTGTTGTTTGCCCAAAAATTTCCATCATCATCATCATCATCGCCGCTGTGCGTTTCACATTTTAAGCATTTTTAACGCGCCAGTTGTGTTAAAATGATTTCGTTAGCCGCCAAATGACAGCCGGAGACGAAACTGATGGAAACAGCACCCACTCACTCACACACACACACACACACACACACATCAAGTCTACCTATATGTATGCTGCATATCATAATCATTATGAAAATTAAATGTCGTGAAGGCGACTAAGCGACTAAGCGCCGTATGATGCTTTTGCTGCTGCCGCTGTCTCGTACCCATGGCCATGGCCTGATGTCCTGGGCAGGACATCGCGATGCCTTTTACATTTGCATTTTTCCATATTTTCGAAAAGCATCGTCCGTCCACCATTCCAATTTAGCTGGGCAGCAATGAAATGACAAGGCACAAACAGAGGCACAGACACAGGCCAACGAGATAAGGCAAAACGTCAGCAGCAACGGCAACGGCAACGTCAGTGGCAACCGTTTTGTTAGGGTATAAAATTATTATTTAAGCACCGTCATCAAGCAGAAAGTCAACGGGCGACTCCTGCTCCACTCACACATGTGCCCGAAAAACTGGTTGACAGTCAAAGGGCTGCCCAGGCCCAGGCCCAGGCCCAGGCCCAGGCCCACGCTCCCGATCTGCCTCGCCGCCAGCTAAAATCCATTTACACTTTTTTTGTTTTTGCAGTTCTCTCAGTTTGTTTTTTTTTTTTTTCTGTGGACAAGAGTGGATCAGCTTGTCGCGGGGCGACGCTCGATACAGCAACGGTTAATGGACGAGGGGTGGCCAAACCAGGCGTAGGTTGGTTAAGGTCTGGGCATGCCATTAGAAGACACATGCGTTGGATACGGTGATCCGGGACGGAATTTTGCTGTGTAAGTGGACATTAAATTTGATGGCTTAGTGTTGTGACACTTGTCACGAGCTGTGTGTATCTATGTGTGCGTGTGTGTGTAGGTGGGCCGTTGTGTGTGCGTGTGTTTGGTCTTGATGTTGATTGCGCCAGCCTTCCATTACATTAGTATATAATGTGCATATACGAAAATTTAAGTGAATATCTACAATATATAAAAGTGTTAGTCGTGACAAATTAGCTGATTGGATGTCTGACTGAGTGATTGAGTGGTTGAGTGCATGTCAGACTAGCTGACAGAGCGACAATGACTGAACGACTGACTGAGAGCGACTGAATATGACTGATGGACAGACTGAGTGGCTGATTGATGGAGCGATTGAATGACTGACTAACTGGGTTGCCGGACTGAATGGCTGGCTATGACTGATTGATAGACTGACTAACTGACCGATTGACAGACTGCATGGCTGACTGATTGGCTGCGTAATTGATTAACAAAGCGATAATCGCTGAGCTGATGTACACATTGACTGATTGGCTGGCACACACAATAACTGATAAACAGACGAACTGACTGCCTAGCAGATAAACTGATTAGTTGATAACTAATTTACATATTGACAGACAGATTGATTCATTGATTGACTGACTGACTGACTGATTCGCTGATTGCTGGTGTAAACTAACAGAGTTTACATGGAATTCTCACATATTATATATGTAAATGTTATAACTAATTCTAATTCTAAACAAAGTTTATGACCGTGCAATGCCGGTTAGCTTAGGAAGTTGTAGCTTATTGATATTAGCTTGTTTACTAACCTGGCTTATATTCAACATTTCCACGATACCAAACGATTTGTGCCTCCGGCTTCGCATTGGCCACGATGCACTTGAGCGTCAGATCCTGATTCTCACGCACTTCCACCTTAGAGTTGTGGCTATAGCCTTTGATCTCGATAGATGAGGGTGGCGCTGCAAAAAAAGATAGAGAGAGATAGAGAGAGAGACAGAGTGAGATAGAGTATAAGTGATTAGACGACTGCTATTTCAAATGCTTGAATCCAACAACTGTTGCAAATAATGCATGCAGCTGTGGAAGGTGTGGGCGTGGCATAAAGCTAAACAATGACAAAGCCAACCAGAGCGATACCAGCGGCAATGCTCGCTCATTATGCCACAATGCAGCACGTTGGCCAGCTAAGTGGGTGGGTGAGTTGGTTGTGTGTGTGTGGGAAGTGGGCGTGGCAGCCATTGTAGACGACATTGTTGTTGTTGGCGGTTGCAGTCGCAGGTTGAATGGCCGCCAAAGTAGTGGATGGCCTGCAGGCTGACGTCTGCCACCAGCGCCCGTTAATGTGCTCAAGTATGAGTCTCAATATTTGTGCAAACATGCCAAGAGAGAGAGAGAGAGAGAGAGAGAGAGAGAAAGAGAATGAGAGAGAGAGCGAGAGTGAGAGTTGAGGATGTCTAACAATGAGGCACTGCAGCAAACACATACCAAGAAACAAACAAACAAACAATTGTGGATAAAGTTAAGTGCACGTGTGCATTATTTTAATGCCACCTGAAGGAGTAGGCAGCCATTGCGTCTTCTATGTGTAGCAGCAACAACAGCAGCGAAAGCAGCAGCACCGACTGCTGATGTGGAAGGAGAAGTAGCATAAGAAAATGCTGCCACACAGAAGTTAAAGTGAAATGTGTATGGAGCGTAGCAGTTGGGGCGCATTTGACATGCAACATATGTTGCCTGCTGCTGTTGCTGCTAGCTCTAGAAGTTGTTGCATGCAAAATGAGTGTGTGGCAAGCAGTTGGGACGACGGTGCCACAGCCACAGCCACCGACACCGAGACCGACGCCGACGCCGACGCCGACGACGCTACCACCGTGTAAGCCACCATGTCGAGGTAATTGCTTTTGTTGCTACCAAATAAAATCAACACCCTGTCCGTCCAAGCGTCGAGCGTTCGTCCCCTGTTCGCGCGTCCGCCCTCGCACCCTGCATTTGATAGCCTCAGCGCTGGTCGGAGATGCCCTCGGTGCCTCGAGGCTGGCTTGCGCGCGTTGTTTGTGAATTTTATTTGCCTGGCTTTGGGCGCATCAAATTATTATGCACAAATCAAATACACAAACACAAAATCCCGCGACGCACAACAAAAACACAGACACACACACACACGCACACACACAAAAGGCGTGAACTTGTTTGTGTGTGTGTGTGTGTGTGTGTGTGTGTGTAGTGGTGAGGTTGTGTGCGCCTGCGGCATTCAATTTCCCTTATCCAGCTCTCTATGCGATTCTCATAATTCTATACAACATTGCGCATAAGAAATATTTTGCCACAAAAAAAGGCAACTGAACTAACTTCTTGCTTCTGTTCAATTTGCTTGACATTACGTATACTTAATATATGAAATATAATATATTATATTAAGGTAATCGCTTGACTTGTGTAGGACAGCTTGAAGAAATTAACTAAACAACATTTGTCTGTTAAAAATGTTAGAATTATTATATGGTTCGCTTATTGTTTAAGTCATACAAAATTGTTAAATGAGAAGTATCACAGATGAAAATTAAATATAGAAGAGGCTAATAAAGCAGCTCAGTTGACTATATATATATACATAATACATAATGTGCATAGTTACATTGTTCAACTAATAACTGGCAGACTTTATAATTACTTTGTTCATGGCGTATGCGTAATATATAAAGTAATATATTATGAATTCACGTTAGGTAAAATGAAGTAAATTAAATATATAATATCATAAATATAATATCAGCATAGCTAGAGCTATAGATATAGATATAGATATAGATATGGATATGGATATGGATATGAATATGAATATGGATATGGATATAGATATAGATATCGATATAGATATACATATAGATATCGATATAGATATACATATAGATATAGATATGGATATAGATATAGGTTTCATCATTTAATTACTATACTACTATTTTAATGAACACAGCTGCATAGCCTTTAAACTTATATTATTATTTCAGTTTACTTTAGCTTTCAAGCAATACATTAATATAAATGCAAAGCTAACTTCTCTCAGTAGTTTACTTTGCTGCACTCTGCGTAGAGACATGCATAGCTTATCGTTCAGCACATATAGATTTGGCTTTACTATCTGCACTTCAGTTAACTTCTCTCATTTGGCTCACGCGTTTCTGTCTCTCTCTCTCTTTCTCTCTCTCGCTCTCTCTGTCTGCTGTCAAGTGATATAACGTTGCGTTTCGTTCTCCGAAAAATAGATACGAGATATTTGGTTAGAATCTGTCCTCGTCGACAGCGTCACCCTTAAGTGAACGGCTCTTGTGTGCAAATTGGTGTCGCAAGGACGCCCCAAGCAGCGTTGGGCCAGCTGTCGGGGCACAGCCGCGGGCAACGAAAGGGTTTTGAGAACATTGAAAATTCATAATATTTGCCATATTGCAGCAGCCACGCAGCGAGCGTCACGATATGCGTTGCGCGTGTGTTGCACAGTTAAAAGTAACAGAACAGTGGCATATGCTCGACATGTAGTATTTGAAATACCCTCTCTGTGTGAAGGTTTTTGGAATGACTGATTGACTGGCAGATTGATTGATTGATGAGCAGAGGATTGACATAGAAGAAAGAGTTGGGTAGATGGAATTTTGAGCAGTTGATAATTGGAAATTAACTTTCTTTAAGAGGAAACTGATCAATACAAATCACAAATATGCAAATGAATGAACTACTGTGTGAGATTTATGTTTCAGATTGAACTAGTTCACTAAATTGAGCTAGTCTGCCCAAACACCAGTTCAGAGCCACCTCAATTGTTAGGGTATAAAGTGGAATTTATATACCCTTATAAACATTTTATGAATCAGCTCTTGTACAAAGTCGTTGCAAATGCAGTTCGATTTGTAACAAGAAGCTTCTGTAAGTCCTGAGGCTGCGACGACGACCTATGAGCACCTACATATAACGTGGCTGGAGTGGGCGACACTGAAGGTTCTCTCGAGCGTCTACACATGATGAGGCGGGGTGCGCAGCTATATGCATTGTTGATTGGTATGCAAATTGTATTTGATTATTGACATGTGCGAAGCGCATTCAACAACGACAATCGATCAGTGTAGCCGAACGAGCAGGACGCAGGGCTAGAAGAAAGCGAAGGTTGTCCTTACAATTGGCGTTACATGCGATTATGAACGAGCTTAGAGAAGGTGCCACAGCAGGTAGCTGACTGGCAGGCAGGTAGCCAGCTACACTCCACCCTCCTATGCACACTATCGAACCCTAAACATACGAGCGTTGCAGCGATTCGTTGATTAAATTTTATGCACTGCCCCAGCAGCTGCAATAGCAGCAGCAGCAGCGGCAGCAGCATCAGGTCAGGCGGAGGGCTGCTCCGAGGTGCCTGGCTGCAAATAATTTATGCAGCCATTGTTGGGCTGTAGCAGCAGCAGCGGCAGCAGCAGCAGCAGCGGCAGCACAAAGTGCAATTTGCCATGAATTCAGGCGAAGTTGAAGCTCAGCCCGCTAACCCACTAATAGTACGCCTCATAAAAGTTTTATGCGCTGAAATATTTCTCGACTCTTTTTTTTCCTTTTTCATTTTTGCAGGGCAAGAATTGGCAATTTTTCCATTTGACGTCAACTGTTTTGTCGGAGGGTCTGGAGACGGCTCCACTGAGTGAGTGAGTGAGTGACTGAGTGGGTTGGTGAGTTGCCAGTTGAAAGTCGCTGGTTCGCTGGCCTTGCCTTTAAGGTCCGCAACGGAATGAACAAAAAAAAAAAAAAAAAAAACAAACACCAACAAATGTTTGGCCATATTTCAAACAGCCTCACGCCGTTGGGGGCATTAGCCCAAACTTTGATGATTTGCACTACAATTACGCTGCGATTACTCGACTCAAATGGGCGGAAATTGAAGAAATTTTTGAACCATTTTAAAATCATTAAAGCACATTTATTGGCTGCCAGTGTCAGCGCAGCCAGTGTGGCCCCATCTCGTCGTCATTGCCATTCTGAAGTGCAGGCGGCATTGCATAACTGAGGGGAGAACAAAAAAAATCAAAAAAAAAAAAAAGAATTGTTTCTCCTTTTCTATTTTTTCTTCTTCTTTTTTTTCATTTTTCCGTTCGCAATGCTGCTTTGTATTCAAAATTTATAAAGGCAGCTCTGCTTTTTTGGGCTGTGCATGCCTGGAATTCCATTGTGCCAGGGCACGAAGCAGCTGAATCGCCATTGCCCAGACCCAAACGCAAACCCTAGCTCAGGCACAGGCACAGACCGAGGCACAGGCACAGGCGCAGGCCAGGCCCTGGCTCAGGTTCAGGCTCTGGCCGTGGTCCCAATGCGTTGGCAGTAAAAAGTTTGGTTGGACCCGGTCGGTTCGGTCGCCTTGCGGCATATGTGTTTTTGGCTGCGTTTTTAAAAATTAATGGCATGCGAACATTTTCTAAATTTCCATAAATTTGCACGTGGACTTTTGTGTGCAAAAGTTCTTTACTATGCCAACTTATAATCTAATTGCGCCCTCACCTGTGTGCGAGTGTGTGTGTGTGTGTGTTAGGTCCATAAAACTTTTGGCTAAGCGGGCAGCGTACGTTGAAATTAGTTGCAAAAGAACTTTTGCATTTGCCTCGTTGGAGTGTCTCAAATTTAATTTACGAATGACAAAGGTTCGTTCATTATGTTTCTACATAGCATATGCTATTTTAATTAGAGCAAGACAGCCAAAATGGAGCAACAGACAGAGCGAGTGAGAGAAAGAGAGTTAGATAGAGCTATATAGTATTGCAATTGAGTGCAATCAACAGCGCAATACTCCGTTTGTAGTTTATTAAAAGTTGAGAGACTAGTTGAAACTACTCAGAGCAACTGCTCTGAATGGTGCTTCAGCTACATAAATATGGATAATATGGATAACAATCACATCTTGAGTTAAGAGTAAGCAAGAGATGGCACAAAACCAAATATGCTTTTACTCATTATATAAACAGAGTGCTATGAGCCAGAAATCTTGTAATCACAGAGCAGATTTATACATAATTATGGGGAATGTCGTCACAGCAGCAAGCAGGTAAACTTGCAGCTCAAGGCATAACCAAGGACATAAGAACAACTACACGAACAAACACAAATAGCTACTCCTACAGTTATTCAGCTCAATATGAGAAAGTGAAAGCCATGCTGCACACGAAATACACACAGAAGATATACAAACTGGACTCGCATATATGTGCTCCACGTGCCATGTAACCGAAGCTGCAGCACAGCTCAACTCATTTGACTTGAGTTACGACATTTTCGCAGAATAATTTCTCATGTTTCAGTCATAGTAAACAAATATGGAACAACATGTCGTAACTGATGCAAGGCATTGACAGCTAATAAAGACAAATTTCATATTAAACTAAAGCTCTGATCTGAGCTTATCAGCTGGAAACTGTTTAACTAGCTAAAATACTAAAATACTGCTTTGTCACAAACTAAATAAATTAATAAAATAATATAATTTAAATACAATTTCAAATTAATATTATATGGAATATTCTGACTAACTTAAAGCTTGTTAAAGAGCTCCCAGCTTATGTTAAGCTTAAATCAACAATTCACTTTCCTCACGCCCCGGGCCGGCCGGCCAGCATTAACGGCAAAGTTGATCAACTAAGCCCATTCAGAGAAATCATGCTAACTAGCTAAACAATGCCAACGCGCTGGCATTAATCAATATCGAAATTAGCGGGGGCAATTGGCTTAATAAATAAATCAAATAAATGTTACTTGAACTTAATTGAATTATTACACATTTGTCTACATTTTGCTTGGGCTAATTGCTGCAATAATGTCGCACGTGTTTTCTTGGATGCCTACGGGACATACCTTTGCTTACATCTCCGACACACATACATTGCTACATAGCTACATATTTTAGTCAGTGAAACATAGTAGCTGACATTATAGAACAAAAGAGAAGAGAGAGAGAGAGAGAGAGAGAGAGAGAGAGACACAAACATACACACACAGACAGAGAGAGAGAGAGAGAGAGTCTGGAGTTGGGGGCGGACTCACTGGACTCACAAGTACCGACAATTATGACAAACATTTCTTCGTGGGGCCAGATAGGAGACAGAGCCGCCGCCGGACGACCTTTTGCCACAGCAGCAGCAGCAGCAGCAACAACAACAACAGTAGCAGCAGCAATAACTAACGAGCTTATACGAATCCCAGCCAAACATACACAAGCATACACTGAGCGAACAAAATGCTGAGCGTATTATGCGCTAATCGAGTTGAGATTGAAATTCCTAAAGCTATGCCTGAAATTCCCCGTTCAAGACCTTTTGTTTAACCCAAAATTCCAGGCTTAACATCAACTCTTTCGCAACCTATCAATTTTGCGCTATGCTCATTCCTTTAAATTAATATTGAATGTAAATGATATTTTTTCGGCAAATTCTGCATTAGTTTGTACGGCATCTCAGATTAACAAATAAAATATTTTTAATTTATAAAAAAAATGTCATGAAAAATTCACTCGTAATTAAAAACTATTTTAGAATAAGTTTTAATTTCAAATAATTAAAATTATTAAAAAACTATTTTAAAAAATATTAAAATTATTTATAAAATATTTAAAAAACAAATTTAATTTTTAGAAATAATAAATTCATTAAAAAATTATTTTAAAAATATTTAAACAAGTTTAATTTTTAGAATTATTAAAATTATTAAAAAAATATTTTAATAATTTAAATCTTATTTAATTCTATTTTTTACTATGAGTAAACTTTGCATATTTAATTATTTTTATTAATTCATTTATTAAAAACTGTCTTAAATCATTCGTTATCAAAAAAATAATTTAGTAAAGATTGATTTCAAAATATAAAGCAAAGTATTGCTTAGATTCGCTTCAGTTCTTTTTATTCAATTAATTTCAAATTATTTTTTTTTGTTAGATCTAAATTCAATTAGGAAAATGTCTTTCATTAAAGATCTCCCTAACAATTGCTCATTAAATATAAAGCAGAATATTGCATTAGGTCTCAACGCATAATGTTTTCTCTAAGTGCAACTGCCGAGTATTTTCTTTTTGTCTCTTTTTTTTTATATATATTTTTGTACTTTGAGTTTTTCTAAGGCTCCTTGGCACACATCATCATTGTCACAGCTCATGGCGCGTAATTAACTAAACAAACGTCATTAGGCATGCGCATGTGTGTGTGTGTGTGTGTGTGTGAGTGGGTGTGGGTGTGTGCGTGTGAGCCTTGGGCAAGATAGCAACGACAGCAGCAGCAGCAACAGCAGCAGCATTGTCGCTGTCGCTGCCGTTGCCATGGCCCATTATAGAAGTGGGCTGATGTTGGCTGGGACATATCTACGAGAATAGAATAGAAGGCAGCCAAACTAAGCACAGGAAATGAAAATCGCTGTCATCAAATGTAGCGCAATTTCTTGAGTGATTACAACAACAGAAGCAGCAGCAGCAGCAGCAGCGAGATGAAGAAGAAGAAGAAGATGTAACAGTAGCAGCAGCAGCAGTAGCAACAGGAATACCCACACTTTCAAAGTGATTACACGACAGCCGGAATAACAATGCAATGAGACACAGACACGCAGACACACAAACAAACACACACACACACACACACACACACACACTATACTGGAAGAAAAAACAAAAACAAAAAATAAATTCATTTCGGTTCAATTTGAAAATGCTAAACCCCCACACACCACTTACCCACTCTACCTCTCTCAGCCGCTCCCTCTCCCTCTCTCTATCTGTCTGAGTCCCTGCCCCAATCTGAACTTAGTTCTGTGACAGTGTCAGCTCCTCTGAGCTGACTCCTTGGAGCAATAAACTGCGCTAAATTCAGCTCAGCCTCGCACATTGTTGTTGTTGTTGTTCCAGTTGCTGTTGCTGTTGCTGTTGCTTTGCAAATTGCTGACAATAAATGTTGGCAGCGACAACCAACAACCAGCCACGCCCCCCAATTGGAGAGGAGCGAGAGGCACCCACCCGCATGCGAGTCGGCGTGACAATTTAAATATGCAAGTGCAAAATGCTATAGGTGCAATGAGCAGGAAACAAACACAGACGCAACGCAGTGCGCGCGCTCGGCGGAGCGGGGAATTGTGTGTTAGGAATTGTATTTATTACAGAAATTAATTGATGCTGTAAGCGAAAGAGACAGACAGAGAGAGAGAGAGAGAGAGAGAGAGAGAGAGACTGGGAGAGAGTGAAAGAGAATTAAAAAAGAGAAATAGAGAATCCCAGTTAGCAGCAGACCACAAATGGATGTAGCAGTTGGCAATGGGATTTCAACTGTATCGATTCCAAACTGAAATTTTTAGTTTTAAATGAACAGAAACTAAATGGACTCATGGCAAAACTAAAAAGGAATAAAATGAAGTCATAAATACTATAAAATAAAATAAAATAAAATAAAATAAAATGGTGTAAAATATGGCATACAAATATTATAAAAGTATCGAAAGTTAATCGATACTTGGGATTGGATTTAAAAATTAATATATTTATAAAATATATGTATTCATTAGGGAATTTCCGGATAACTCTAACTTTCTTACATAGTTTGCATGTTATCCCAAATGAACCGAAATCAAATGTGTAGCTCATGTGGCTTAAATGGGCAGTTCCCAACTTGAATATACTGTGACAAGACCAATTACATGTGTGTATGCTTGCCTTAACTTAGGATAACTCAAGCTAACTTAACTAACTAGTGTCGTGGCAGGTGTTATAGCTGGATTAGAGCTGGTCTAAAGGCTATTATTCTAGCGTTTTGTATGTCTAGACTTGAAAAGCTTCAGAGACTGAAACTTTTAAAGGTACTTAAGCTAAGACAGCAACGATTCTGATAGATTCTTCGTTGTCATATATTCTTCGTCTACCAATTTTTGTGTATTTAAGCAGTTTTATGCACTTTATATTTATATTTCTATTTATATAAATAACTGTTTTCTCTACTTACATATGACAGTTAGCTTGGCATTCGCACGAATCGCCGAGTTGAGACGCGCTGGACCCACTTGGCATTGATATTCGGCATCGTCGTTGATCGAGGCATTGGAGATGCGCAGATTGTAGACACCCTGTTTGCGATCACCGAGCACTGAGTAGCGCGGAAAGCCGGGTATTACGGCTGAGAAGCCAAGCGCAAAGCCATCCTTGGTCCATTGCACGGCGCCAGCGACGTTGGCCACCTCGCAGCGCATCATGGCCTCGGCGCCCTCCAGCACCTGCAGATCGTGGGGTGTGGTGCGAAATTTTTGCTGCTGCCCATGGCAGCATGAGGGCAACAGCAGCACGAACAGAACTGTAATGGAAAATAGAAAATGGAAAATGGTAAATGGTAAATGGTAAAGAAAAAGATCATTTAGAAAGATGCAAGATTAATTGTCATGCCGTTTTGTTATGCTTGGCCCGAGTCTTTGGCGTCTCATTGGTTACGTGACTTTCTGTGGCAGCTGAAAATTATGAATTGTGTATTTAGCCAGTCGGGCACAGAAGCAAAAAAAAAAAAAAACAAATAGAAGAAAAACAATGAACGCCGCCCGCGGTACCACTGAGACAATGGGGCAATGAGCACAGAGACTTTCCCTAAATAGCAAATCCTGACCGCAATAACACAGGACGCAGGACGCAGGACACTGGCCGCGCTGTCACTGAAAGCCTTTACGGCCGCCAACGCGACTAAGCTGCCGCAGAGTGCTGCAGTCGGAATCAGAATCGGAGCTGTAGCTGGAGCTGGAGTTGGAGTTGGAGTCGGAGCCGAACTTTGACCGTTCAGAATGAAAAGTTTTTTAATGAAAAACAAACACACACAGATTTTTACCATCCACAGCGCAGCGCACAAAAGCCAATTGTGGGCGTGGTTTGGTGGGGGGGGGGGGGGGTAGCGGAGGGGCCGGAGGTTGTCCGGTCTGTACCGGTGACTGTTTGCCAAGACTTATTGCGGACTGCATTCAGAGTCGCCAGCCAGCCAGCCAGCCAGCTAGCCAGCGAGCAGTTTATTTCTTGCCAGCCGAAACTATTAAATTGTGTAAAGGGAAGGAGAGAGGAGGTCTAGGAGGAGGAGGTGGAGCAGGGAGAACAGCCCTGAATCAACAAAAGCATTTAACGCGGCCATCAGGCAGCTACAGTTGTTTTAGTGCGCGTCGGAGGCCGTGCCGCAGAGCTCAGTGCACTTTAAACGTGGAGCGAAGCTTTCATAAATTTCAAACGAATCTGCGAGCTGCAAGCGCGAGAAGAGAAGGCAACAGAAATGCGCGCATATGGCCAACAAAAAAACGCAAAAACAACACACAAAAAAAAAGAAGAAGAAGAGGAAAAGTGCAGAAGCTGTTTATTTATTAGCGCCGAAATGCAGTTTTAAATACCACGAGTCCGGCGAGTGCCTGATGAAATGTTAAGTGAAAAAAAAGAGTCGAAGTAAAACGCTGTATTTGTGGCGTTAAAAGGCATTAAGTGGAGCTTGGCAGAGAAGGAATTCTAACTATATCTATATCATCTGTAACACCTGAGCAAACTCTGAGTATAGCCCATAAACTCGTTTACACAACATAAACTGTGTAAACGAGCCCCAAAAAAAGGCCCAAGACAATGATTAATATGCTCACTATTTGCATAGACATGAACTCTGTAAGCGAAACTGAAATGAATTTTAAATATAATATTTTATATATACACATACATATATATGTATATATATACATATATATATTAGGGATTATATGTATATGCCTAGGCTCTGTCTGGCAGCAGTTGTGTGTGTGTGTGTGTGTGTGTGTGTGTGTGTGCCAACTCTTTACGATTTCATTATTTTGCTTTTTCGTACATAATTTGCGTTGTCGAGCCCAAAAGAATGCGATACGAAAAGTTGCTCCTGCCGCTGCTGCATCTTGTTGTTGTTGTTGTTATTGTTGTTGTCAATGTTGTCGCGCAATTTAGCATAGAAATTGTTGTTGTTGTTGTTGTTGTTCTGAGCAGCAGCAGCAGCAAGCAGCCAGCAGCCAGCATTACTGTCAATTTATATAAATTTTCAACCCAAACCCTCCTCTTTCTTCCAAACCCAACTTTATCTGAATGAAACTGTCAAACGCAGTCAAGCCTTGTCCCTTTCTCTCCCCCCTCTCTCTATCTTTCTCTCTATTCCTTTCTCTTTCAGTTGTTCCCTTTCTTTGGCTTGTCCGTTGGCCTCTGCTCACTGTGTGCCTGTCCCCTTGTCCCTGGCTCACACACGAGCCTGAACCCGAGTCCGCGCTAGTAAACCCTTGCCAGCAGCAGGCGCAGTCATAACCTTTGCCCCATCAACGCACGCTCTACGCAAATTTGAGCCTATTTTACAGACATCACACATACACACACACATACATACACATACACAAATACACCCACACACACACACACACATGCATTGGTTTTAGCGAGAGTTCATAGTTGAGTAAATTTTTACCTCGTTCATGATGGGGCGCATCATTGGCGAACTTGAGCGCTGGCACATGTGTGTGTGTGTGTGTGTGTGTGTGTAGGGTGTGTGTGTGCGGGTGTGGGGTGTGCGTGTGTATTTGGATTTTCAACAAATTTGCGTAGCTTGTTGTTTTGTGCTCATTGCCATTGTTGTTGTCCCATATTTTTGAAGCGAAAAATTTTAATAAAGTAAATTCCTATTTTACGGCCTGCCAGAGGAAATGGGTTTCCTCTTCTCCATCTCTCTCTCTCTCTTTTTTTTTTTTTGCTATGAAACGATGGGTGTATTAGGCACGCCTCATCCTAGGCACATTGAATGGCGAAAGCGCCATGAAACACACAAATTGAAGCATGACAAGCGCGCACACACGCACACACACGCACGCACATAGTCACTTCATATGTCATATACGTGTCACACGTATTGCGGCCGGAAATAGTTGATGGAAAAACACGCAACAAGCGGAGACAGCCAAAGTGCGAAAAGGATTTAAATGCTTTAGGCGTCGCCTTTTGACCGCGCTCGAGTCACTGCAATGGCGCGGGCCAAGCAGTAGGTTGGGCGGGGTTGGGCGGCGTTTTTGTGTCGCTGTCCCAAGCGCCATGCTCCACACTTTGTGCACTTCGAGAAAGCAGAAAGATACAAATTCGAATGCGGAGCCTAAAGAGCTGAGATCAAAGCAAACACTTTGAAGCGATGAGGCACAAAATTCAGGGTGTGCAATGTAGATATTGAAATTAATTTGATTAGTAAATTATTAAATAACTAAAGCGCATTTTATAAAAATTTATAAGCCATAAAAGAGATTTTATGCAATATTAAAAATAAATTAAAATAAATTTTGTATAAAGAATTTATTAAGCTAACTTTTCGCTTCAGGCACATTCAATGAATATGACAATGAAGAAAAATTACGTTAAACAAATTTGCAAAATTGAAATATTTCATTAAAAAGACAGCAAAATGCTTAAATTGAGTGGTAAAGAATGAAGCTTTCATAAGAATTTGAATGCAAATAAAACTTTCCTTTTGGGCAGCAACAAAAATTCTCGTAATAAAGTAAAACGTCTTTTGATGCTATAGCTACTATAATAGAGCAATCTTTTGATGCCATTTGATTGAATCATTTATTACTTAATATAAGAATATATATTAGAATTTTCTTTATTAATTTTAGTAATTTAAAATGTGCCCTACAATAAACAAATGAATGCATGAATTATTGAAAATCAAAATAGTTTAGCACTTGGCAACTTTCA
The DNA here is from genome assembly GCA_035045945.1 of Drosophila anceps. NCBI lineage: Eukaryota > Metazoa > Arthropoda > Insecta > Diptera > Drosophilidae > Drosophila > Drosophila anceps. Next base: position 8,718,605 of record JAWNON010000073.1, read on the forward strand.
AATATGCTTGATCTTAGTAGCAGTGCGATTGTTAAAGGAGATTTTCTTTATTTCAATTTACTTTACTTTACTTTACTTTACTTTACTTTACTTTACTTTACTTTACTTTACTTTACTTTACTTTACTTTACTTTACTTTACTTTACTTTACTTTACTTTACTTTACTTTACTTTACTTTACTTTACTTTACTTTACTTTACTTTACTTTACTTTACTTTACTTTACTTTACTTTACTTTACTTTACTTTACTTTACTTTACTTTACTTTACTTTACTTTACTTTACATTACTTTACATTACTTTTATACTTCTTTATTTTATGTTAAGCCAAATCATCATTCATATTAGACTCATGTTTTTCCTAAGAAATTTGGATTTTGATTTTGATTTTCATTGCAAAATTTCAGAATTTTTGTTTAATTATTATAATAATTTATTTTTTTTTTAAATTTATTTATTATTTATTTTAATTATTTATTTATTTTTTTTTTTTTTTTTTATTTTTATTTTTTTTTATTTTTTATTTTAATTTATTAAAAATTACTCTTTCTTATTTATGTCTTTAACTCAATTTCTATTCAGTTGTGAAACGTCTACTTTAGGGCCTATTCTGTCAAAAGCAGTTTGTTGAAGAAATTTAAGTTTCGTCTACATGTTGCTCGTCTTTTTCTGCAAGTGTATGTGAAGCGCGTGTTGTTTTTTGTTATGTTATGCGCGGGCTCTTGATTGTTTTTGGAGCTGGAAATGGAATGGCAGTTACACACGCACACACACACAAACACAAACACACACACACGCATACGCTTACATATGAGAACATTCGCACACACACAAATCCCGGCCTCAGTGCCCTGACATTGCGACAGTGGGCAAAAAGGGTTTTATTTTACGAGCGGGACTATCAGTGTTATTGTTATGACTGAAATTTGATGGCCTCAACCGCTTCTGGCTGAAACTGAAGCGGGCGAGCAAAAGATGTAGATGGAGAAGGAGCTGGCGACGGCGATGGCGATGTCGCTGCTGTTGTTGAACTAACCATGTGACGAATGTGTGAAGCGGGAGCGGGAGCGGGAGCGGGTAGAGATTTGTCGTAGGGTGTGTTTGGGGGCATGCACCCCTTGTCGCTGTTTATGACGCTGACGCAGTCAAACGATGATGATGCCTGCTCCCGCCCAGCTCGAGCCCAGTTACGGCCCAGTTAGTTATCTGTCATGGCCTGGCCGCTGATTAAGCAGCCTTTCAAGCTAGCGCAGATTGGATTTAACGAGGGTCTGGGACACCTGAGTGGCCTAACCCAAGCCAAAAACATGAAACCAGCCAATCTCTGACACCATATTTATATAGAAGTTTCTCTCTCTCTGTCTCTCTCGCTCTCCCACTGCTTGGGCACTTAAGTTTTATTCGCATTGCTTTAAATGCTCACGTCGTATTTGGGAGGCAATGCTCCAAGCACCAATTTGAGCCTGACAGCAAATTTTGGCTCCTTCGTGCGAGTCGCTCGCGCGTTAATTTGATGATTATGATTTTCACACTGGCCTGAATCGTGCGCATCTTTTATATACACACATACACATACACATATGTGTGCCATTCGTTTGCTGCCAAAATAGGCTGCAGCTAAACTGTCGCAGTTTTGTGGCATGCGGCACCTTGCCTCAGCCACGCCCAGCTGTCAACAACGTGCTTTGCATGCCCAACTCGATTCGTTATAAAATATTGTTAGCTCAATTCAATGTCTGCTTCTTCTGCTGCTTCTTCAATAGCTACTGCTGTTGCTGCTGCTGCTACTGCTGCTGCTGCATATGCAACATAACAATAGCTGCGCGACCTTTTCGCCTAATGGTGCATGGCCTTCTCCTTCTCTGTTCCTGCTGAGCTGTACGTGCAACTGCAGCATATGCTACACTCGATTGGACACATGACAGCGATTGCGTCGACTTGCTTCAGTTGCTCCTGCATTTTTGGCTCTATCTAAACATTGCGACTGTTTGGCTAAGCCACAGCATCTTCAGTCACATTCAGCCAGCTGTCCCAAAATATGGCACAATTAATCGCATGCAGCATGCAGCATGCAGCTGAAGTTGGCATTATTCCTGTCCACTTTGGCGCCGCTCGTCGAGCAACCCAAACAACCCAAGCAACTTTGCAAATATATTTCATTTAACCTCTAGGCCAGCTTGCCCACCCTGAAGCAGTTACATTATCTTAGTGGAATGTTGCATAAGATTTGATATATTTAAATTGCTGCAGCAGTTGCCGCTGGCGCAACTCGCATTAAGATCATTGCGGCCAGCAACAACATTGCCGCAAGTCTAGTGCAACATTAACTGCTGCCACCACGCACACAACTTGAGAAAACAATAAAAATAATAACAAAAAACAAAAAAAAAAAAGTTAAAAAGCTGGAAAATGCGGCAAACAAGGCTGCCACTGCCTCCAGCTTTCAGTCTGCAGCAAGCTGCACGCTGCAACCCGCCAACGTAGGTAACTCACGCTTAAAAAAAATTCTGCAACAGCTAATTTTATTTATGCATTAACCATGAATATTTTGCGGCTCGTGGCGACCGTAGCAACGCGCAGCGCGCAGCGCGCCTTTGCCAATTTCTCAAAGGACTAAATTAAGTGCTAGAGCAGCAACAAGGGAGCACAACATGCAGCAGCCAATAAATAAATGGAGCGCTGAACACGAAGAGACAGCCGCAGATGACTTAATGAACTCGAAAGCTGAAGTACGATATTTTTACTGGCCAACATTTCATAAGCATAATATTTGGAAATACTTATATAAATCTACTTAGCTGTGTCACCAGCAGAAGCAGGTAAACGAAAGTTCACTTTTACCTAAATTTGTGAACCATCTCCATGCCTTAAAAAATTTCATTCAGATCAAACAATAAACAGCAAAGTTATGCAATAAAGCATTTTTCAAAGAGTTTGGCAAGAAACACGCACGTGTGTATGAGTGTGTGTGTGTGTAATTGTATATGTGTGTGTGTGTTTGTGTGTATTTGTATGTATGCAGGCTATACGCATAGATAGATAAACTCAGGCTTGTCTCGATGCTTACTCGAGGCTCTTTTTACTTCTAGCTGTTATCAATGTATATCACAGTGAATATGTGTATATGACACTATTGACCAGTAATCTATGGGCTAATCTCGAACTTAACTTCTTTTTCTTCTTCTTTTAAATAAGTATTATTATAGTCTAACAACATTTTTTGTTCACTCATTAGATCTACAATATGAGTCATATGAAATTATACAGTTTTTCAATATTATATGATAATATTTTATTGTTCTGTAAAATTATTTTAATAGTATATAAATATATTTTAATATTAAACATAATATTTTAATATATATAATATTTTCATTTTATTTATAATATTTTCATATCATAAATAATATGTATATTCTTCATTAACTTCTATTAGAATAAATTTATAACATTTTCCATTATCCATCTCTAAATTCGGCTTAGCCTTAATTACTTTAAAACGCCTTTGAAACATCTGTATTGCAATTTTATACATATGAATTGAAAGGACATATATATGGTATGAATTGGATATCAATAAGTTTTTTCTCATATGTAAACAACACGATTAGTGCTCATACATAGCTGTCCTTTATGATATGTTGATATATCATATATCACGCATTATATATATCATATATCATACTCCATATATATTATATATTCATACATTATATATAATACAACATATTTCATTATCATATATATTCACATATATTCGACTTTTTATCGAGTTCAATCAGCAAGCATGGCCAATTTCGTTTTACTTATCTATTATAATAGCTTCGCTACAATATACTTTCTTCTTCTTCTACTTCTTCTTCTTCTTCTCTCTACCCCAAACTCATGTCCATCTATATTTAAATAATATTTGTGTGCAGTTCTCGCTCAAAATGATGTTTGCTGCAATATTTTTTGGCACTTCAACTGCTGCACAACTGGAAAACTTGTTGAAGCAGCCGTTGCAATGCAGCACGAGTGGTGCGTGGGTAAATAGAGAGACAAATACAGAGACAGAGAAAGAGAGAGAGAGAGAGAGAGAGAAGGAGACAGGTAAAGTAGTTTTCAGGTCTATTCTGTTAGTGTTTCGTTTGATTAAAGTGGTCATCGTGGTGCAACAAACCTGTTGCCGCTGCTGCCGCCACAATCTGCAACCCACTTCAAGAAAAAAAAGGGTTCTCAGTGGTGCACAGTTTTTGCCACAGCTCTCGTGCAACCACTCTTCACACACACACACACACACACACACACACACATATATAGCTGGAGAAGACATGATGTTCATGCGTAGCAATTAGCTAGCTGCCATTTGCAACATGGGAGCTACAAACTCAACTTGAAACGTGAAAATTATAATTGTTAAAAATGTTTTTTTTTTTTTTTTGATTCTACACTTTTTACATAGACATAGTTGTTGCTACTTCTGGCTCTTGTTGGCTACTGGACACAATTGTGGGAGCGAATTATGCGGCCATTGTTAGGCGTTCAAATGATTTGAAGATGCGTCGAGCGACTTGGGAAAATGATTTGGTTTGAAGCACACGCAAAGACCGAATTACATTGGCGCAAGTGTTGACCACTAAAAATCGGCCGAGGGCGCTGCGTTGTCAGGGGCAATTCTTATTAAATGGCAATCTCTATAGAAATCCCAAGCTGAGCTGATTTAAACGACAGGCAGCGCCGAAAGATTGCGCCCCACAGTCTGCTCTGATTTATTTATAACACATGCACACACGCCGCATCGCATATGCTTATGAAATTCACAGAGAATAACACAAGGAGAAAAAAAACGACAGGACGACGACGACAACGACGACGGCAGGATATCGAAGGACAAACGACATAAAAAGCGACATCATCCAATCAATTTATGCGCCAATGTCTCCAGTGGGCGGGGCACCATAGAAGCTGCCGCATAAGCAGGCTCACAGATTGGAAAATGGATAATTGGAACTGGGTTTCGCTTCACTCTCCCAATCTCTCAGTCTCACTCTCTCCCGCTTATCTTTAAAAAAAAAAAAAAGAAACCATTCGAGTTAAATCGAAATTTTGTTTGGGCGCAAGGTAGAGTGAAGGCTCTGCCTAATGCTCGACTATGCCGCATTATATTTGCACAATAAACTCATCAATTGAGCATTGATAACGATTTGGCCAAGAACTTGTCATCATTATCAAGCCCAGACCCACGTGATAGGACTGAGCTCAGCACCAGCTCAATTTCAACTTTAATTCTCAATTCAGGCTCAATGCATTGCTTATCGTAGTAGCAGTTGTTGCTGTTGCTGTTGTTGTTGTTGTTGTTGTACCGCTTTCAAAGTTATTTGCTGTCCATTTCCAAACATTAAACCAGAGTGACTTGAATAAATTTCATATTTGAAAGCCTCACACACACACACGCTAAATGGCGAAGGCGGAAATATCGAAACCAAAGTAAACCCAACATGGCTAATATGTGCGCAGCCAGCGGCAGCAGCCAGCCACTTTGCCTGGGGAGGTCAACATAGTGGGGCTGATGGGAGTCAGCCCCAGGCAGAGGTAGGCACAAGCCAGCTCATGTGTGCGCGTCTGTGTGTGTGTGTGTGTTGGGGCATAAACCAAAAATTCCTATACGCTGCTGATGCAGCAAATTTCCGGTCATAGTGAAAGTGGTGCGTGCGACAACAGTGCCAGACCAGTTAGAGTGGGCGTGCCATCCGCCCTGGCGCAGAGCCACAGCCGGGCAGGCACTCAAGAATTTTTGCTGCTGGTCGAAATAGCTGATATGGCCAACACTGCGAAAACTGATGCCATTAACAGACGCAAATTTCATTCTCGAATATTCATACACTTGCGAGCTTAGGCTCTGACAGAGATAGAGCAAGAGACAGCGCCAGATAGAGAGAAAGAGAGAGAGAGAGAGAGTGAGAGAGAGTGAGAAAGACATGGAGAAGACCGCAGGCAAATTTTTAAATTATGGCTGTTATTATCGTAGGAATTGTTGCCAAAAATTGAGGCATGCAAAACACAAAATGCTTCAATGAAGATGTCTTTAGTAAGAAATGGAAGAAAAAAACAAACAGAGAAAGGCCGAGAGAGAGAGAAAGACAGAGAGAAGAGAGAAAGAGAGAGAGAGAAAGCGAAGAGCAGCATTGTCAAGAAGCAAACACGAATAAACTTCAATTTAGCAGAGACAGCTTGATTAGCCTCATCAGAAATATGGCAGCTGTGATAATGCTATATAGCTCGATTCGAGTCTGTTGTCTGTTGCGTTGAGCATAGTTTTCAATCATTTTATATACATATATATATATCACTTAACTTTTGATATAATTCTAAAGTTTTGTGCTTCGTTTTGTTCATACATAGACTTCAGTTTAACATAAAATAGGCTAAAAGTATTTTTGATAAATGTTTGCAGCCTTGAATCTCATAACTGTGTTTGAACTTATTCCAAAATAAGATAGATGTGAGCTATATAGAGTATATAGACTCAAGTGATGGGTGTTAGAGTAGGCGAAGACAGAGGCATTTAAGCAGCGCGAAAAGCACACGAAGTGCGGCCCAAGAAAACCTCTGAGCACGCATCATAATAAAAGCCAGACTCAGCTTCATATACAGATATCAGCTTGGTATATAGAGCACAGCTTATCTGAGTATATCATTTATATAAATAGATTCCGAATCTTGGAGTTTATGTCTCAACGCTTAGTCTACCGAATTATCTGAACTTTTCAAGCATCTGGCATTATTTACTTTCAAATTCATTCAAATTCCATCTAAATGTCACCCACATATTTATTATTATACAAAAAAACTAGAATTAAGAAAAAAATGATTAATATTATTAATTGTTTATGTGTTTATTGTTAGCTAAGCGTTTCTTTCTGTATAGAACCTTACAACACTGGCGTGGTTTGTATTGTCGCTTAATATAAATAGTAGAAACAATAAAATGCAAATTTTTTAACTTTCAAATTGCCTTTGATTGTCCAGCTTACAAAATGCGCACATGACTGAATGTCTGGCTTAGGCAGGCTTTACTGTAAAGCGCTTCCAGTCCACTCGCTGCTGAGCCCCAGTGAGCTTTGCAGCTTCAATTAGTGAAATAAATGAAACTAGAGCTATGTGAATTTTTATCTATGAAACAATACACTATATTTATATATAATAATTAACTTGAGCAAGCTTTCAAACTACCCTCTCATACAGCATATACAGTCCACATATAATATATTCTTGTTTATTACATATATATATATATAGCTAAACTATAGCAAGACATCGTTTCACAGACACACACACTGCTAGGGTTGATCAAAGAAAGGCAAAACTAACCTTGAAGCTGAGACAACGAACTTTGCCAAGCGGCAATTAGGCGAGCCACCTGCAGCCTGTCGTCTGTCGTCTGTCGCCTGTAGCTGTTGCCTGCAGCTTGAAGCTTGCAACGCCACCATTTGCACCACCAAATGACAATTGTGGCAGCGAGTTGTTTGTCAGCTTATTGTTTGCTTTAATTGCCGTTTGAGCTGCCAACGCGTGTACAGCGAACGGGCAGCATTTGCATTGTTTGGCCAAATTACTCAAAGCTCACCCACACACACAGAGGGAGAGAGAGAGAGAGTGTGAGAGATGACAATGGAAGTCACCCCAGCGGGTTAAGAGCAATAATACTGCGACTGCTGCTGGTTCGGGCAAGGGTTAACAGGAGTCGAGTTACCAGAAATCTCCGCACACAAAATAATGTTTGCGCAATCGAATGACAATGCGAACCGAATGAGTAAGGAGGATGAACGACGTTCAACGAGGGCATGGGCATGAGATTGAAAGAATGGGGGTGTTGCGCTGTCCAAGCTGTCCAATCAAGTATGTCTGCGTGTGAAACCCGATGCGAAGCAACTGCTGATGTGGATGATGGATAGGGAGAGAGAGAGGGAGAGCGACTGAGCTTAGCTGTTGCATAGTTGCTGTTCCCAAGCAATTGCTGCAGACGAAAGCGAACGAATTACGAATTTTTCTCTGTCGCAATTAAAAGCGAAGACTTCTCCTTTTCTCAGTTCCCAGCAAATGCCGCCGCGTCACAGATTTCCACACATGTACGCCACTCTCGGCACTCTGGTTGGGCTTGGGGTCAGCGGCAAGCCGGCGAAGCGGAACCACACGTCAACTGGACAGGTCGTGTGCAAAAGGTGCAAAGACAAGCTCGACTCTCGACTCTCGACTGCCGCCCGAGTCTCAAGTTAACTGATGCGTGGCACAAAGCGTGCAACAGACGCTGACAAAGTGGAGCGGTCGGTGGCGGGCAGAAGACGTCAGCAAAGTTCACACGATGCGGCGATAAGCCAAAAGCCTTTCCACAAGATGCGGTTGCCACAGATATGCCATAGATGCATAGATGCCGACACTGGCAACGGCAACTACTACGGCTACGGCTACGGCTACGGCAACAGCAGCTGCACCAAGCGCCAAGTGCCAAGTGCCAAATGGCAAGTGGCAAGTGGCAGGCTGCAGTTTTCGACTGCCAAAAACCGGTTTGGTAGCACGCGCCAGCATTGCAGCAATTAGGACTTGGAGCTGGCTCAATAAATGCCACCTGCCAGTCAGTTAGCTGCCATACGCCAGCTTGCCACACTCGCCACACTTGCCACACATGCCACGCATGCAACAAAAGCTCAACAAACATGCAACTCACAAGTCGTATGTTTGCATTTCAGATCAAATATTCATTTTCAATATATGAACAGGACTTCGATTTATAACTCGAGCTGTTTTCCCTTGCTCATTGCTGGTGCTTTGCAGAGGGGCATATTGGCTTTTAGTAAATGTTTGTAACAGCTCTGTTGCCTCTAGATTATGGTACAACTTGCTTCAAACTTCATAAACTAACTTAACATTATAATAATTTAGTTGGTTCTTTATAGGGTATCTGTACGTTCAACATTCCCGAGCAAAGTTGGTATATACAGTGTAAAAGGCTTATGTAGGAGGTAACTGCTCTTCGATCACCGACAACTAGAGCTCATATTAAAAAATCTGTTTATAGAGTATCTGCTCGTCGAGTATTGTTAACTGGAATTCGTATTTAAAGGCAGAGCGAAATGGCAGACCGAAATGTACCTCGATAAATGTATTCTATAAAGTCTTTGCTATGTATAGGGTATCTACTAGTCGAACTTTCTTAACTAGTGTTGGTCTACACAGGCATAAATATTAGTTAAAAGGGTATTAGTTCATGTTATTCAACTATAACTCACATTTATAATCACAAAAGATCTATTTATAGGGTATGTGCTAGTCGAGCACTCTAGACTACAGCTCAGATGTACAGCCAGAAAGTTAGTTGTATTGATAGAATATCTATCAACTTGAGCACACATAAAATTCAGTTTCCAGGGCATCGGCTAGTCGTTCATTCTACCACTAGCGCTGCCTTGCTGGTTCTACTTCCTGTTGCTGCTGATGTTGTTGTTGAGTTGTAAACTTATTTAATCTGCATAAAATATGCACAGACCTGAACACACACACACAAACACACACAGATACACAAACATACATATATAAACACACCCGCACACACACACACACACTAGCATACACACATGTTGCACAACAAAAGGCAGCTGAAGCAGAGGGAATAAAATGCGAACATTCATAAATAAATAACATTTGGAAATTCATTCAACTTGCGATTGATTTCGAATTAAATGCAAAAATACAAAATACATTTGAAAAGAGACCAATCGAATCTCAGTTTAAGTCGCTGTCGGGTGGCGGGGCTGGGTGGGGGTGGCAGTGGCAAGTCTGTGGTTTTCCTGCTTATATCGATAACAGAGTCTCCGCCAGCCTCCGCCGACTTTTTGAGTAAATCTTTAGTGGAGCAGGAGGCGAGCCCTCCACACACACACACACACACACAAAGGAAATCGACTCCCTTTGAGCAGAATGATGCAATTATTTACACTTGATTAAATACTCAAAAGAAAAGTGAAAGTGTGTGTAAGCAAGTGCTGTTGGGGAAGGGGGGAGTGGGAGACTGGGGGAGTGGGGAAATGTATATTTTAAGCAAATTCAAAAGTGCGTGCGGCGCATTGAGCTGTTTTTCTTTCTTTTTTTTTTTTTGCTTTGGCTTTGGCTTTTTCATAAATTCATAAATTTAAATTAGCAAATGAAGCCATCGATCTGAGCAGCACTTGGAAGTGGGAAGCGGGAAGTGGGGGCTGGATGGGTCAAAATAGGTGGCATAAATATATATAAACTTGAGATATACATACTTATATTTATGTACCTATCCGCAAATGGGATTCAATTACAGTCGCAGTTGAGCCTGGCGCAGGCAAAACATTTAATTTATTGACTGGGCTGTGAAGGCGTTTCTTATTACCAAAAGTGCCAGGCGCTGTCATTGCCATGGTCGCGCCACCCCCCCCAGCCCCACCAATCGCCCACCTACCCGTGACAGTCCACTTTCTCTGACTGTAACCATCTGTCAGTCAAGCAGTCAGGCAGTCTATGATGAGTCTCGAGTCTCATTTGGCATTTGCTTGATTTGCCCTCTTTATTTATTCATCCATCCTGTCCAAATTGTCTGTGCGGCAGGGGCTGCGGTGAGGGGTGATGGTAGTTGTGCTACTTCTTCTGCTTCTTCTTCTTCGTCTTCGGCATCTTGGTCTTCTTCATCATCTGCAATTGTATCAGTCAGCATTGCGCGCTTACCAAATCAATTCGCATCAAAATCGAACCGAAACCCATCAAAATGGCGGCGCAGTCATCTATGATGCCATCTACAGTCCACACTCTGGACCCGAATTCCGACGCCCTGGCCCCCATCCTCCAGCCGTCTGTAAGTATGTGTGTGTTTGTGCATTTGAACGTTATATTCTGCGTAGGAAGTACGCTGGGCTGCACATTGCTAATATCCTGCGTCGCCCCTCTGTTCCCCCTTCTATCTCACTCTCTCTCTCTCTCTCTCCCTCTCACAGTTTCTATGCCATCTTCTTCTATCTCCGCATCGAGCTAGACCACTTGGCATATTCGCATTTCAAATACATTTCATTAGCTCTCAGTCTCGTTGCCCGCCTCGAAGAAAAGCCGCCTGCCAGCCAGCCCCCAGAGCAACTTTCTTTAAATTAAGTATATCGAACTTTAGATTCTTGCGGCTCGGACCAGCATGGACATTAGACGTTCATTTCGTAGCAGGCTACACCGGAAATGAAATATATATTAGACGACTACACTCGAAGAAATAATTGATAAACACAATTGTTGATTGATTGCACAAATATGTTTCGACTCGCATGAAAACAGACTTTTGTTTGGCATTCAAGTCTGTCAATCTTAAAAAGTTCACATTTTGACAAACAATTAACTCTTTTATCTCTCAATTACTCAATTCAAAGCTAGCTGTTCCAGAGTCAATATAATTAGTTGTTACATCTAAGCACAATATACACCAATTTCTATAGTATTTTTGAATAGATTTGCTCAATCTGAATATGTTGATAGGCAAATCACTTATTTATCTTAAGATACCTCAATGCAACCTAAGCCATTTCTGAGCTAAGAAATTGTAATGGAAGAATCTATGAAAACATATCGTGCAATATCAAATTCAATGTAGAGTATAGTACATAAAATTTTATATTTTTGTTCAGATTCTTCAATGAAATACCTTTTCAGACGTTCGACGCATCGCAGCTTCAATTTGCACTCAAAAAAATCTTTCGATTTGTTTAAAAATTGCAAAATAACAGAATCAATTTCTAAACAAGTTCTCAGACTTTTCTTTACACTATCTCGCGTGTATTTTGATCAAATTTCTTTCTGCTTGTGGCTTAAACATTTGACAGCTAACTACAAATGATTATTGGCCATAATTGTTGGCCCTAACGTTATGCAGCTCTATTAGCTCATGTATTTTTAAGTTCAATTAGTTGGCATTTGACTCAAAATAGATTCAGTTAGTATAAACACTCAGCTTTGCATACACATAACTCTCGTGTTTTCTGGTTCAGGTTTCATAGAGTTCTTCTTCTTCTTCTTATTTTTGTCTCTATTGCTAGTCTGAAAATTCAATATCAAAATATTTGTGAACATATTGTACAAACATTTGCTTTGTTAACAAATAGAACATTGGAGTTTTTGTCTCAGTGTATGGCAGCGTAGCAATCAAATTGTTTATTCGGCACTGCCAGCGAGGCGTGGCAAGGGGCCAGCTACACACTCGAAACACAAACACACACAAGCACACACACACACACACACGCACACACGCACATTGTGGGTTGTGTTTTGAGCACTCATAAATCTGAACACAGATGACAAACTGAAGCAGCAATGAGACTTGAGGGGCGGGGGCAGTAGCCAGGGGCAAGTCCAGGTAGCCTGTCTGCGGCGCAGAGCAATTACCACATGCCACGATTGACAAGCGCTGCAGGAGTTCAAACTTGTGTGTGTGTGTGCGGCAGAGCTGAGGAACTCGAGAGCTAGAGAAACGGAGACATCGGCGACTTCAAGTGCACAGTGCTCTCGCTCTCTCACTCTCCGTCTGTCTGTCTTGCTTTTGTGTCTGCCTCGCCTTGACTTGTTTCTCTGTATGTTTTATGCCACATGCTGAAAGTGCAACCGATTTATTTATACACACAAATACACACACACACACAGACACACACACACACACACATTTATTTATATACATTGTGAAGCTGACGCTTGCTCACAAATTGGATTTGCTTGTTTGCCAGTTGCTGTCACTGTCGCTGCCGCTGCTGCTGTTGCTGGTGCTATTGCTGCTTTAGCCCATGTTGACATCGCAGCAATTACAACGGCATTCTGTAGTAGCGCCCGCCCTCGCTCCAGCACGAGCGTGTGGCCAAATGCTCTTCTTGATGACTTTAAATAGCTCGGCGCTATTTCAGTTTGCTGGCCAAGCCGCAGGCGGCAACCAAAAACACACACACACACACAAAAAAGGAGAAGTGAAACAACAATGCGTCTCAGTGTGTGGCAAGTGCAACGCATAAATGAGGCAGCTTTCAGTTTTCGGCTGCATTACGTAAACACGCAGACGCCAACACAGCTGAGCTCGGAGCTGAGCTGAGCTCAGCTTTTGTGTCACCTGTGCAAGAGACGAACGCGCGTGGGCGTGTTTAGCCATGGCTCAGACAATCAGAGCTGACAAACTGGTTGGCCTTAAGCTGTAGTAGTCCAAAAATACAATATATACTCCACAGTATGGCTACTGCCCACACGGATCGAGTAGTAGCAGCAGCAGCAGCAGCAGCAGCAGCAGCAGCTAAACGAGCTTCGCCAACCAACTTGGCAATTGACAGCTGGAGAGTGGAGCGCAATTAACTTTGCAGCAAGAGAACAAACAAAGTCAAACGCAGACCATGAGAAGCCAACTGCTCAATGGCTAGCGCGATTCTTGCTGTAGATAAACATACAGCTACAGTGATAGCTCCATATGGCGAACAAAGCAGCACGAGAGTTGTCTGAATCAAGAACTGTCTGCATTTGGTCAAGAAGTCAGAAATATCAGTTGAGTCAAGAATCAGACTATCCAATTGGCAGTGCTCTATCTAATGCTGAGTCAGGCTTAGCCCAATCGGGTCAGGTTTTTCGAGTTTCATGTTGGAAATAATATCTTGGCAATAAAAATAGATTTTTGAATAATTTAAGAAATGGTTTTTGAGGTGATGATAGAGTATTTTTAATTACTTTAAAGTTTTCTCTTAAGATAATAGACAGATCAGATCAGTCAGTCTTTCTCACATATGAAGCTCTTCTGCGCTCGGACTTTCCATGGATAATTTATAGTTTAATTCTGTATTCATGGAGTTCGTTCAGATTTTGAGGATCTCTGTCATGATTACTATTAGCAAAAGCTTCTAAAGACTTAAGACAAGTTAGAAAAGTCTCACAGCCTAAACATATGCTAACTCCACATCAAGTTCTACTGATTTACATATAAACTGAACTGAGATTGACTTCAGTTGCCAGTTCTTGCAAGCGGAGTCTTTACTGTAGCTGAGATTATCCGCTGAAGATATGCGCTTTGCAAGGACTTTCCAAACGCTGCGCTCTGCCCACCTCTTTATCCTTGCTCTTACAACTGTTGTGTGTGTGTGTGTGTGTGTGTGTGTGTGTGTGTGTGTGTGTGTGTGTGTTTGTGTGTGCTTAGCACTTGCCCTTTGACCTGTGGAATGAATAGAAAACGCAGAATTGTTTCCTACATGCATCTCGCTCGCTCCGCCTCTCTCTCTCTCTCTCTCTCCCTGTCTCTTTCTCACTCTTCGTCACTCTCTCTCTCTCTCCATTTCTTGCTCGTTGAAGCTATGGTCAAGCAGTGGCTTCTATTGTCAATGCACTTCAGTACATTAACCAAGCTGTCAGAGACAAACGCCGCTCTTGGCGCTGCTCTTGGCTGGCTGCTCCACCTGCTGCCACGCCCACAGCTGATGCTGCTGTCCGCTCATATTTATCTCTCGCTCTCTCTCTTTCTCTGTCTCTGTCTCTCTCTCTCTCTCTGTCTCTCTCTTGTTCTTCAGCTATCTATTACGACATGTTTGCTCTACACTTTCGCCGTTTTGACTCTTGTGGCACACATTTGAACGCTTCAGCCACGAAAAAGGACTCTCACATATTTCTTCTGCTTCTCCTTCTCCTTTGCCTTTGTGTGTGCGTAGCTGTGTCCTTGTGCTTGTTTTCCGTTTGCCCGCATGGCCTGCCTGTTTGTTGACATATTATGATCCTTGATTATTTTGTGCTGACAAATAAATGCTTTTATTTTGGTTTTCTATGCTTTCACTCCACATTCGACTTCATCTTCATTTTCATCTACTGCCTCGGGCTGTCGACTCCTGCTAACAGTTTTTCCTCTATATACATATAATTTTTTTTTTGTTTTTGCGGTCGCTGCCCCCTTATGGCATAAAGCCTCTGGCCACCGTTGTCAGGTGCGCGGCCTTTTTTCTCCTCTTTTTGTTTTGTTTTTGTTTTTGTTTTTGGCTAATTGGGCCGAAGCAAAGCTCAGGAATTAGCTTCATGCTTGACTTTTCATGATGTGTGTATATCTTATACATATATACATATATATATATATATGTTTATATATAAATCTATATACATATAAGCTTTATCGGCGCATCTTTAATATTGGTAGGCGTTACCCTGTCACGCAGCTGAGAGAGAGAAGCAGGGCAGCAGGCATTGATGCCAGCAGTCGCACATGAGTAATACAATGGGATAAATTCAAATTATATATTACAAAATAGATACGAATGATTCGCTCATGAATGAGCTCCCAAATACTCAGTTCAATTGCCAATGAAGACTATTAAACTAGTGCATTTAGTTCAGCAGTTCATAGGCAATAGAGCAGAGTAACTGAAGCAGAGAATTGATCAAGAACTGCTAAACTATATGAACTAGTTCAATGTTGTTCAAGCACAACTAAATAGCTTGTGGAACTGCAATTGCTTAACAGCTGTTAACTTGAAAACTGTTAAAATGATGTTAGCATTTCTATGATATGTTAACCAAAATGAATGCTCAGTTTATTCAAATTTCTAGCATCATATCCACATTTACATATATGAATTTTAAGATTTTAAGATTTACGATTTATGAAAGCGTTACATGTGCTTAACAGGTGTTAGGCTAACAGCTGCTTGAATTATGCTAACAGTTCTAAGCTCAGCTTGATCTACAAAGATAAATTGGAGTCTTTTACTTGGCAAAAATGTCAGCACTTTCAGCTGTTTTAGCTTGCAGTTGATTTCTGAGCGAAGATAACATTAAGTTATTCCATTGTGTTCGCAACCTGTAAAACGCTGCCGCCGGCTCTGTTGATTGCCTATGTGATTTCGTCAACAACAAACACAATAACAACAAACAAACAACAATAACAACAACTTAAGCTGAAAGAGAAAACCCCGCACAAACGCCCACAAAAAAAAGATTAAACAAAATAAAAAAAAAATATGCTAGTTAGGCTAAGCCAAGAACTGTGGGCGTTTGAACATATTTTCTGAATTATATTTCTGATTGTTATTGTTTTTGTTGTTTTTGTTGTTATTGTTGTTTTTGTTGTGCTACTCATATTTGGGGGCTATTCAAAAATGGGAAACCATAAGCAGAAGAGGCCAAGTTCCGACGCAGACGATGAGTTGCTGAATTTCAATGCGATTTGAGTTTTGTAGGGAATTTGGGAATTCGATGGGCGGAAGTGCGATAAGCGCCAGTTTGAAGTGCATTTGCACTTGACCACGGCCACTCCCCTGCCCCCGCCACCGCCCTCGCCCCATTGCTCCACAGCCGGAAGTGAATTGCTTGCGTCATCCGGCTTGCATTATTAATTATTAATTAGGCAACGCTTCGATTAGGCTTCTTTAAAGATATACGATTATATACTTTTTTCTGCTTCTTCTTCTTCTTCTTCTTCTTGTTCTTCTTCAGCTTTTTTGGGGCTAAACAAATTATGGAAGCAGCATGAGCGAAAAGAGTTTTGCGGTTTCAGGCAGCGCTTCCTCTGCAGTCTTTCTAGATGCTGGGCAAAGGCAGCTGCTCCCGCTGCTGTTCGTAAGCCTGCGACCGAGACAGACATGCGAGGACACCTTCCACACTCATCAGTGCTTTTGGCACTGACCGCAACGCATATTAAAAGGAAGTTAGGCTAACCGCAAAAGTCCAAAACACACACACGCACAGGCACATTGTGTCTCACACAGCTACACTTGAAAAAAAAATAATAATAATTAGAGCATTTCTTAAAGCAGTTGAAACTCTTATGGAAAATTGATGCAAATTGAAAGCGAAAACTGAAAAAATTAATCTTTAAAATTCAATTTGGTTAAGCATTGATATGGGCAACGTGGAAATTAATTAGAATTATGATTGAACTTGAACATGAATTTCTATTTTTTATAATTTACTTTTTAAATTTTTATAAAATTTAAATTAATAATATATTTATTTTAACAGAATTTATTTCTGTATATTTTCATAAAACATATTTAAATATTTATATTTTAATATATCTTTGGAAAGGTTTCCAAATTCTTCATATTTTTGGATCAATTTTCATACTTTATATTTTTTTTAAGTATTTATATTAATTTTCTATAAGTTTATAAATTTTTAAAATTATTTTTATGAATTTATATTTGGCAGTTACTTCTACATATTTATATTTATATTTATATTTATTTTCATATAAATATATATTTAATTTATTATTATTATTGTCATATACTTTAACAAAATTTAGAAACAAAAATTGTATTTAATTAAATATTTTTAATGTAATTTTTTAAAATTTATTCATTATTTATTTATTTATTTCCATTTTTTCATACATTTTCGTTTATATATATATATATTTTTTTTTCATTATTTAATATTAAGTATTTTTTTTATATTTTTCTAAAATTCGTCAAGTATTTATATGAATAGACAAAACCTTTATATTCATTTTTATTTTTATATATTTTTATATATAATTTTTCATTTAATTTTGAATCAACTTTTCTACCTTTTCCCATCTCCTCGTATACCCTAATAAATTTCTTTTCATTTTCATATATTAACATAAGTGTTCATTGCCCATCAAAATTTGCTCAAGTGCAACAAATCCACTGAAGTCGCCTGCTGCAGCTCGTTTGGCAGCCGCAAAAGTCAAACGAAATGACTTGTGCTTTGGCCTAATGAGCTGGATATTGGGCTTAGGGTCAGGCTTTGGGTAGGGTATTAAATAGTGCAGCAGAAATGGCAGTGACTGCAGCAGCAGCAACAGCTGCAGAAGGGGCTGCCACGCCTACTCTCAGTTATGTCAAATTGTAAGACTTACCAATGCAAAGCAGTTGTAGCTGTTTAATCCAATGCGAATGTTGCTGTTGTTCTTGTTGTTTATGCTGCTTCCGTTGTTGCCGGCAACAGCAATTGTTGCTGCTGCTGTTGCTGCTACATTTGCTTCGCCTGCGTTTTCTTGTCTGTTGTAATTGTTGTTGCATTTGAGTTGCTTCTGCTTCTGCTTCTGCTTCTTCTTCGTGTGTTTTCAATGCCATTTTGCTGCTTCCTCTCGATCTTAGCTGTAGTTATTACAGTTGTTGTTGTTATTGCTGTTGTAGCAGCAGTTGCTGCTCACTCTATTCGTAACGCTCCAGAAGCTGAATGCTATAAGAAGCAGCAGTTGCAGTTGCCGCTGCTGCTGCAGCGCCGCATTTGTTGTAAATTGCTCTAGCTGCAGATGTTGTTATTGTTGCTGTTGCTGTTCTTGTTGAAATTGCAATCCGATCAAAGGAATACCCTATACAATTTTTTTGCTGAACAACCAACAGCAGCTTAGGCTAAGCCGCGATCGAGTGCGGCCATGTTTGCAGGCAACGGGACCTACCGTTACGTGACGAAGTCAGAGGGCGACAGAGGAGTGAAAAGGAGGGCGGAGAGACGGAGACGGCGATACACGCGACACGCAGAAACCAACGAAAGCCGCGCGACAAAACACAACAACGAAATTGTTGACGAGGACAAACGAATCAAGCCGAGAGGAGCGGCGGCGCTAAGGAGGAGCAGAAACGTGTGCCCTACAATTTTGGTCACTTCTTGCACTTGGTGTTTGGGTACATTCGCTGATACATTCGCTTTATATCTCAGCTTCAGCTTTAAGATTAACAATTGAAATCACTTTTGGCGCAGACTCGATAATTTTGGCGCTGTTACCGCGGCGGCTGCGGCTGCTGCTGCTGCTGCTGCTGATGCTGCTGCTACCGAATGGACCACCATGTGTACATGTATGTGTGTGCGAGTGTGTGTTGCCAGAGCCCGACTGCGTCAGAGTATGTGTGTGTGCGTGCGACGCACTTAATGACGACGGCCCGCGTTCACTTCAATCGAGGCGTCCACACAGAATGAGAGCTAAAACCGAACTAAAACTTCTAACTGACGAAGCCAGAAGCAGCAGCAGCAGCCGCCATCGCCATCATCAGGCAAAGTTGCAGCCGACGAAGGCAAACGCACACGAACGACGACGCCGCCTTCGTCTTCGTTGATTTGTACAGCCCGAGAGCTAGAGAGAGTGAGTGCGAAGCGTGTAGGAGAGAGCGCACATGTGATAACACAAACAATTGGTATCATTGTGTGTGTTGTTTGACTCCATGCTCTGGCATTGCAGGTGACTCGCATTGTTTGCTTGCAGCCGGTTTGCGCTCGCACTCTCTCTTATTGCTATACTTATACACGTTTGCCGCTGTGTTCTTATACGAGAGCGTGAAGAGGAGTGACAGACATTCGAGCTTCGAAACGTGTCGAACAGACAAGTGCTGCTGGACTTATACAGTTGTGCGTTTGCTGGTAGTCTTATACAATGCTGCTTAGCTTATACTGGCAGTTTGATACATTGCTGCTTAACTAATACAGACTGTGTGTGTGTGCGTATGCTGTAACTCGTATAAGTATAACCGATGCGTTGCTCACTTCTGCTTCATACCCGCAGCGCATACAATATAAGTGGTGGTTGGAGTATACGATAGGGTTTGACGGTTAGCTTATACGGATTAGGCAACTGTTTGATGCTTAACAAATATAAGTTACGTTTCTAAGTGTGTGCATTGGTGGTGGTGGTTTGAGTATGCGCTTGCTTAAGCAGTTTACGAGTGCATACTCGTATGAGTCGCTTGTGTGTAGCGCACATCAGAAGTAAAGACGCAGCAAGCAACATTTATCTTCGAACATCTGCTAATATAAGGGGTGACATAGACTTATACGTATGCTCGCATACGTATGCAATGCTGTTGAATATTAGCTTATAATTCTATGTTTTTGCTGTGCACAGCAAAACTGTTATACACGGCATGCGCGCGTCGTAGAAGACTTCTCATTTGCAGTTTGATGCAACATGTTCGATGCGATTTGCTTAGACATTGGCTGTAACTGTAAAATTAAAATAAAATCAATTTATTTTTTAATATTTATAAATTGAAAAATAAAAATATATTATCAAATAGAAATATACATTAAAAATAATAAAAAAATATATAAGTATAAAAAATTATATATTTAAAAATAAAAAATTAATATAAGACAAACAAAAAAAAATTAAGTATATAAAGAATGAAAATATATATATATTAAATATATAAAAATAATAACAAATATATGAAACACATTGAAAAATATAAAAAACATTTAAAATATATACATAAAACTAAAAAAAAATATATACAAATATATATAAAATAAACAACATATATGTATAAATATTTAATATATAAAAAATAAAAAAAACTATACATTAAATATATAAAATAATATATTTATATCAAAATATAAAAACAAATTTGAAAAATATATTAAAAAAATAAAAAAAATTGTATATATAAAAAAAATCTAAGAGAAAATAAATAAATATGTAAAAAATTAGCAAAATATATATTTAATATATAAAAATAAAAATAAATATTTTAAATATATGTAAAAAAATAAAATAAATATACATTAAATATATAAAAAATATCAAATATATAAAACACAAACAAAACATTAAAAAAATAGAAAAAAAACTTAAATAATAAATAATAATAAAAAAAAAATAAATATAAAATATAATAGTAATAGTAAAGCATAGTTTAACCCATATAAGGCATGTATATGCCTATCTGCCATTTCTGCTAGGGTATTTAATATTCGGCTTAGCAATGATAATTGCTGCTTTCTTGTTTATGTGCATATCATTGTCATATTCCACTCCCTCCCCTCTCTCTCTCTCACTCTCTCTCTCTCTCTCTCTAGCTATCTCCCTCTCTCTTTGGCTTACCCCCTTCTCATGCGCGCTCCCATGAAATTCCCTTGCCAAGTGTAAGTAATTTTCATTTCATTTGCAAGAGAATTACTTCACTCACACACGCACGCATATGGGAGGGCATAGAGAGAGAGAGAGAGAGAGAGAGAGAGGGGGGAGAGGGCAACAAATACTTGTTACTCCACGCTCGCTACACGCGACAAAGCCCGCGGGAAAGCTTCGCGTGCAATTTGCCTGGAATAGACATGAATTTGGCTGTGGAATAGCAGCGAACTGTTGCGCTCCTATGGAGCAGCGGAGCAGGGGAGACGGGGCGGCGGGGCGACGGGGCGAAAGGGCAAGGAATCTAGTGGGTGGGCGTGGCAGACGGAAAGGGCAGCCAAAGGCACAATAAAAGCCAGATTAAATCCTTAGAAACGTTGAATTTGGGCCAAGTGCGCAATTCAATCAGCAAACGGAAGGCGCTGAGGAGATGGGGGCAGTGGGCGGTGGGCGGTGGGCGGTGGGCGTGTGCTGCCTAATAAGCTTCAATTTAAAATTGAGTGCTAATCTCTTTATGCGAAAAACAACGAGCAGCAAAAAAACAAAAGCAGAAAACAGAAAATAAAAAAAAAAAAAATGAAGGCAACAAAAGAAGAAAGAAAAGAAAAATAAAATGACAAACGGGCAGCGCCTGTTCCTTGTGCCTTGTCCTTGAACCGAGCACAAAGCAGATGTCCTGATAGATGGAGAGCAACCAGAAGCAGCAACAGCAGCAGGAGGAGCAGGAGGAGCAGCAGGAGCAGCAGCAGCAGCAGACACAAGGAGCACGCGTTTTCCATTTCGAATTGTATATTTTGCACATCATTTGCCGCCCACTCGCACCCGCCCACCGACCCCCGCCCCGCCCTCTTCACACTACAGCACTTCATCTTTTTGCGCTTGAGCCACTTTTCATACGGCGCTGCCAGCTGCAGCGGAATTATTTCTGATTCCTAAGCCCGGAAGTGACAGGAAATGCAGTGTCTGTTGCTCCAGCCGCAATCAGCAGCCAATGCATGAGGCGACACTCGACTGACTGGACAGACAGACAGACTTTTACTCTATGGAGTACACATATATATATATAAAGAGAGAGAGGGAGTAAGAGAGAGAGAGAGAGAGAGAGAGAGAGAGAAAGAGAGTCAGAGAGTCAGAGAGAGAGAGACAGATATAGAGAGAAATACAGACAGAAGGAGTAAGCGAAATAGAGAGATAGAGATAAAGTGTAAGAGACAAATAAAGAGAGAGAGAGAGAGAGACAGAGAGAGAGAGAGAGAAAAAGAGAGTCATTATATATATGTATATCTCCTCATATGGAAGTATCATCATAATAGAATTCATGTTACATACGCTTGCACTACTTTAATATACCCACCCTTATCACTGGGTATACAGGGTATAGCAAATCAATTATCTCTAGCATACACTCTTTACTTTATATACAGATGTTAAGCATGATATGCATATGCATGTAGAAGCTATATACATACAAATGACAATATACCCATCTATATCGGGATATACAGGGTATCACAAAATAAGGAATTCTAATACGCACTTTACTCACTTTATCAGAAATCAATATAACATTCTGCACTTGAATCTGATACATACATATATGAGGCTATATACAATAGTGTATACCCTCTGCAGTTATTATACAGGGTATAACAGAATAAAGAATTCGTTCTTTTTGCGTAAGGAAAACGCTGAGTGAAAAGTAAAAATGCATATGTATATTTGTATATATATATATATATATATATATATTTGTATACATGTGCTAAAATATACCCTCTTAATTGGGTTTATAGGGCATACCAGAGTCAAGACTCTTCTTGACATTAAAGACGCGCTATGGAATAGTTAAGGATATGTCTATATATGTATTATTTCTATATTAGCACATATGCTGCAATATACCCTATACTCCACTAGCTAACGGGTATAACAGATCAAAGACTCCTTCTCCCTAAAGGTAATCTGCATGTACTTGTATGTGTTTCTATGTAAATGAGGTATATAGAATGCAATGTACAGGGTATCATCACATCATCATATCAGCCATTCATTTCATAAGTAAAAGTTGGAACTGCTTGGCTCTGTTAACATAGGCATGTATCTATGATCATACCATATATCATATCATATATCATATATCACATCATATATAGTATATAGTATATGCAACAATCTACCCTCTTCTACTACTACTACTATAGGGCATCAAAGCGCTAGCAAACATTTCAACTCAGTTTAGCTGCTAAGCCGATGGCTTTGATCCATGCCTGGCTGCCGCAATTCGTCGCACATCAATCGCAACTTTTTTTCCTGTTCTTTTTTTTCAGTCAGCAGAGATTCGTTATCTTTAGCACACACCTCTAAACCAGCCTGCCACGCCCTGGCGGCGCATCCTGCCGCCCTTGCCACACGCTCGTGTGTGCCTTGTTAACCATTGAGTTGAGCCTGGCAGAATTTGCTTTTTTCTTCTTGTCACTTGATATTTTTTTTTTATTTTTGGGGGGTTGCAAAGACAGCCTCTGCTTCTTCTTCTTCTTTTTCTCCCTTCAGTTGTTGTTGTTGCTGTTATTTAGTAGGCCGCCATTGTAGTCGTTATTTGTGTATTGCTGTTGATTCAGACCTCGCCCACGCCGCACGCCGCACGCCTCTGGCCCTCTTTGCCAAGTGTTTGTCTTTCGTGCATTACCCGCTCAAAGCAGAACTTCAACTTCAGTTGCCACTTAGATTTGCCCGAAAATTGTATTGCTAACCAATGTTTTGTTCATTGCTATTGCAACAATTTGTGAGGGAAAACTATGCTAAAACGCCTGCGTTGCTGTCGAGCTGCTGTCGACACTTTTATGAAATTAAATGCAAATATTTCCACAGACACAACAACAAATATTTGTGTGGTAAAATGAACCATCAACACACACACACACACACACACACACACACCAACACACGCACTTGTTGTTGAAAAACTTAAGATTCATTTGCAAACAATATTCACAAACTTTGGCCTAATGCTTGGTCCGAGCTTTAAGTCCAATTCCTGTGAATTGTTTAAGTTGCGGAAACTTCTTCTTCCGCTCCTCTCTCTCTCACTTTTCTTTTAATTATATTTTGTAATTTGCTCGCACTTTATACAAGACACAATTTGTTGAGTGTTTTCTTATCATTCCAGACATACCCTGTACCTAGGCGAAGTGGAGCAAAAGCAAACTGAAGAAACTGAAGTAGTCAAATGAAATGATTTTGAAAACTTAAAACTTGCTTTGTGCCACATAAGCTTAGGTCAAGTTAAGAGTTTACTGCTCAAGCTTTAGCTTATATACATATATATTATATGTTTATATATGTTTATATATGTCATATGTCATATATGCTCACAGGCAATTCATTCAGATTTGATCAAGTTTGACAATAATTTTGAATTTTCTTAGAAATATTTGCTACAATTTTATCATTATTAAACACTTTAAACTAACCACAAAAAAAGAGAAAATTAAAAAAAGTCTAGGGTAAAAAAAGAGAAAGAAGGAAAAATAAAATAGCTCCACTTTACAAATATGCCGCCAAAACGATAAAAAAACATATAAAAAATAAAAAAAAAAACATAAAAAATAAAAAAAATATATGAAAATAAAAAATAACTAAAACAAAACAGCATTTATATAAAAAATAAAAATATATATATATATATATATATATATATATATATATATATATATATATATATATATATATATATATATATATATATATATATATATATATATAATATATATATATATATATATATATATATATATATATATATAAATATCTGAAAATAATAAAACTAATTTTTGAAAATACTTAATAATACAAAAATATCTAAAAATAAAAAAATATATATATAAGATAAAAAGACATATATAAAAATATTTAAAAATAAAAAAAAAATATAAAAATAAAAAATATATAAAAATAAAACAATATATTAAAAAAAAATATTTAAAAATAAAAGAAATAAAAAGTATAAAATAAAAAATTAAAGTAAAATAAATATATAAAAATTATCCAAAAATAATAAAATTTATAAAATTAAAAATTGTACAAGCTTTTTATGTTTATACATTTTTTATTTTTAGAAATTCTATTATATTTATATATTTGTATATATATTTATTTTACTTTTAAATAAATATATAGTATTTTTTTTAGAAATACAAAAATATAAAAATAAAAAGGAATAAAAATAAGTGCATATAAAAATACAAAAAAAAATATATAAAAAGTATTAATAAAAATGAAATTAAAAGAAGTAAAATAAAAAGAACAAAAACAACTTACGAAAAACATTTACTAGTTAAATATGAATAACTTTAGGAATAATAAATATTACTTAAGCACATTGAACCTTTTTATTGTTCTATATATTAGCAACATAAAGAGCTCACTTGCTTACAGCTACAGGGTAACTGTCAGTCGAGCACGCCTGCCACTTCTACTCCTTGCTTTGCTGCTGGCAATTTGGCATGCGAAATGAACTCATTGCTTTCGATACGCATTTGGTGGCTCTGTCTAAATGCGTGGCCTATTTTAAAGGTGCCACACGCACACGCACACACACACGCACACACACGCACACACACACGCACACACGCACACACACACATACATATGTATAGACACAGCTTACACGCGCACACAAACAATTGAAAGTTATTTGTGAAAATTTTATTGTAATTACAAAAGTTTTGCCATGTTGTTTTGCTCGCAACCTTTTTATTTTGTTGTTGTTGTTGTTGTTTTCTTCGCTTTCGCTGGCAGCGCGCATTCGATTCGCCAATACCTTGAATTTCACTCAAAATTCCAGGCAGCCCCGCCCCTTTATCTAGCTAGCCTAGTGCTGCTACTGTTGCTGCTGCCTCTGCTGCTGCCGCCTCGACTACTGTTGATTCAGTTTGGTTTTCCACGTCTGCGTCTTTTCGAGCAAACTTTATCCACTTCATTATTTGCTCGTTTTCATTGCTTTGTTTCGCTATTTGTTTGTTTGTTTGTTTGTTCGTTCGTTCGTTCGTTCGTTTGCTGCTTGTTGGTTCGTTTCGATTTTAATTGTATTCGCCGCCGCCAACCTCAAGACCAACCATACTAACCACCCCCCACCCAACCCCACCCCACCCCACCCATGCCATAACATTTTATGGCAAAGAAGGTGCGAGTATATTAAAAATAACCCCAAGCCCAAAAACACCGACCAAAAAACCAAAACTTCCTTCGCAGGTCATTCAAGGACAGGCAGCGCGAGGAGGCGGGCGAAGGCAGTGGAAACGGACCTCTGCTTTGTGTTGTTGGCTAATTAACACAAACAGCTGGCAGCCTGGCCCAAAGCATAGCCAAACTGAGCCATAATAACACATACATATATACATATATATATATAAAAACAAATTCTAAATGTTGTCTTTACTGGTTAATTTGCAGTTTGATTTGCGAGCTAAGCGCAGCTTTTTCTTAACTAATTTATATTCATGGCTGATTTGGCTCAAGCAAAGCTCAAAGAATTTGACTTTACTTTCCATTTGTTGGCTCTAGAGCTGCACTCAGAGCTTATTTGCTAGCGGCAGAAGCAAGACTTAAGCTTGAGCCCCACATTCCGAAAATTGCAGCTATCTGTCGATCTCGCCTAAAGCAGATGTCCTGGATGATCCCTGAGCAATAGGCGTTAGATTTTGACGCACATAATTACTGCTATCTGGAGGTACGGATTGCAAATATGGGGAATTGCCGCCTAAAGCAGCCGTCAAGAGATTCAAGTAGTGCAAAACAAATCACTGACTGCCCCTGGTTCGTCCGTAACAGATGCCTACACAGGGATCTCAGCCTGGCCACAGTGGAGGATCAGATCTGCTTCTTTTCGAGTCGGTTCAACGATCGTCTCAAAGGGCTCGCAAGGCAACTGCGAAAATCTCGCCCCTAAGACGCCACTTCAGAAACCTACGCACCTAGCAACCACTGTAATTAAATTTCCAATGTTAATATACTTTTAAGTTTTATATTAATGAACCTAAACCAGGCGTTGTTAAGTAAGACACAAGGATGACAATGGAGTTAAAATAAGCTCTGAATGCTTCCTAATAAACAAAACAAAACAAAAAGTCAAAATAAATACAAAATTTGTTAACTTTAGCTCTTGAAAGTTTTGAAATGTGTTCAAATAACTTAAATTCGTAACTAGATATATATCTAGTTACAATGCTATACAAGTTTCATCTACCTCCTTAATCTTCGCTCTCTCTCTAACGCACTAAACGTTGAATTAACTCTGCTTGAATACAAAAGCAACTTGCGACCTCCTTCCTCTGATATAGGGATACATAAATATCAGAAGAAAGTTTGCCTTGAGTTTATATTAACTAATGAATCTCTGCTCAGCTGCAGTAAGCGAAGAGTAAGCGAAAGCAGCGAGAGCGAGCAGAGAAAGAGCGAGCACAGGGCGAGCACAGGGCGAGCACAGTGAGAGCAACATTTCCGCTTCTGCAACTCCAAATTCGAAAGCTGAGCTTGCTTATATGATTACCTATTACTATATAACCTTCAACTGAGTCAACAATTATCATATATATATACACATACATATATATATATATATAGAGGGAGAGAGAGAGAGAGGGCGCGAGCGAGACTTGCCTCAGCTCGATTGCATTTAACACTTTCTAAACAAGAAATAGGCAAACAGTTGTCAAAATTATCGCAGACAGTATATTAATATAGAACAGTTAAAATGTGAGACGGCAGGAAATGATTGACAGCTGCACGCACAGCACAGCCAGCTCAGGCACATCGACAACAATAGCGAACAAGCTCCACGACGATACGGCTCAGCTGCAGCAGATCTTCGCCTTCTAGTTGTAGTAGAAGTTGCCGCAGTAGCGACTGCCTCGCTTGGGATTACTGTACAGAGATTCGATGGGCACGGCGTATTTGGGACAATGTTCGATCTGGCGCTGAGCGAGTCGAGCCACGTGCTGCATTGGCTTCGAGTGGCGCCAGCGCAGCGGCACCGAATGCGGCGGCGGCTGCTGTTGCGGGTGCTGCATGCTTTGCTGCTGCAGCTGCTGCGCTTGGTTCGTTTTAGAGCCCATAATTGTGGTCGGGCGATAGCAGAGCGGCACAACGTATGGATTCTTGATCTTGAGCTCCGTCTTCTTGGGCGGCGTCGCTTCCTTATCCAGTTCGTCCGATGTCTTCTTGCGCTCAGCGCCGCGACTGTCGTCGTTACGCGTATCGCCCGACTTCTGGCTCCAGTAGTCGCGCAACGCCGTGGCATCTACGACCACAACTTTGGGCATATCTTTTGAAGTCGTGCTGGCACTATGCTGTCTGGACTTCTTTCGCTTCCCAGCAAAGCGCAGCTTACCGTGCAACAACTGCGGCCTGCCAGCCTTGCTGGGCAGCAGCTCGCTTGTGC
This sequence comes from Drosophila anceps, assembly GCA_035045945.1. Classification (NCBI taxonomy): domain Eukaryota; kingdom Metazoa; phylum Arthropoda; class Insecta; order Diptera; family Drosophilidae; genus Drosophila; species Drosophila anceps. The sequence continues at coordinate 8,746,895 of JAWNON010000073.1, forward strand.
CCTGCTGGGTCGGTGCGCTGTTGTGCGCCATGTGCTGTGGCTTGGCGGCGGCGGCTACTGCTGCAGCCGGACTGAAGGCCAATTGCCAGGCTAAGCTCAGATTGGGCGTGGCCGGCGTGGGCGGTGACGCCGCTAGTTTGACGATCGGCATACAGGGTGTCGACTGGCTGCGACCTTTGAATCCGCTGAAGTACTTGCTGCACTCAACATAGTCGGACCAACTCGTTTCCTGTCTAGCGGGCTTGGACCTCGTCGTATTATCTTTGGCCAATTCCAGTTCTTGAATTCTCATTATTTTTTCCACTCAGTTGACCCACTGCGTGACGAATAATTTCTTCGTTTTTTATTTTTTTTTTTTTATGCACTTGCGCAAACAAATTTAATTAAAAAAACATTTTTTTCGGGACATTTGAGCAGACGTTTCAAAATTTCAACATTAGTTTTACTTTTGAGATTTGTTGTATTTTTGTATGGTTTTTTTTTCAGGTGTACAGACCAGTATTTCGATTTAGAATGAGAGTTGAGGAAAACGAATTTCAAAATCCAAATCAATTTCCATTTCGGCTTTTGCCTTTCGTTTTGCTGTCAGTTTTTCGGAAGTTTTTCCCCCAATTAGGCAGCGGCTGAAAATGCAATTTTCAGTTGGACTTTGGACTTGTTATTTTACTTTATTTTATTTTATTTTATTTTCTATTCATTTTCGGGTAACTTAAAACTGGCTTAAAGCCAATTCAAATATTTGCTAAAAGAGTTTGTAATACCAAAATGTAATCTTTGCTTATGATTTATATATAAATATATTTTTTTTATTTCTGCTGTTGTATTTGTTGGGCTTTTTGTTTATGGCCCATGTGGGTCACAGGTTGCCCAGGCACACACACACACACACCCACACGCACGCACACATCAACTTTCAGATCGACACATGGCATTAATGCAAATAAGTGAAAATACAAATATTTTCAACGTTTTGTGGTTTGGGGCAAACCTTTCGCTGTGCCCGCTCGCTGTCTTCACTTCACTTCTTGCCTTTTTGTTGTTGTTGTTGTTGTTGTTGTTGTTTTGCGTTTGGCCAATGCCCAAATAAATTGCTGCAGGGGCGTGTGGCACGGCGGGTTTGCCAACGGCAGCAATAGCAACAGCAACAGCAACAAGGTCGATGGATCATTTCCGCTGTCATGGCGCATCCTGAATCCCTTTTGCCCCAGCGTCCGTTTGGGCCAACCGTTTCCTGTCGGCGACGTAGTTAAATATTGAAATTTATATTTTAAATATATTTCAAATATACAGTTAAATGTGAGCTTTCGCCCGCCCGCCGCCCGCCGCTACCCGCTCCTGCCCGCTCCTGCCCGCTCCTGTCCGCTCTGCTGGCATTTTTCACTTTAGTTTATGTGGCGCATGTTTAATTTATGAGCTTCAACCTTAGCGCCGCTTAGTCCCCACCCACATTAGGCCAATGAATACGAAAATCAATTTGGCTGGCCAAACAGCCCAGCAACACACACACAAACACACCCAGCTACAACCTATGGCCCATGAAGGTCATATGGCAGCTTAAAGTCTCCAGCTCTTCGGCTACTATCGGACCTTTCGGCTAGCTGAGTCCAATTTTATGGACCATTCTGCATTCATTCTTCAAATTGACAATCATTTGGACGCTGACTGACCATTGGTAGCCGTCGTTGTTTTCTTTACTTGTCCTTCTTAGACTTCCGGTTCGGGTTTTTTTTTTCTTCTTCTTCTGTCTGGCATTCCTTGCCCCTCGGTTTCCAATTAGCAACAGGAATCACCTTTCCTTTCGTTTTTTGTTGTTTTTGTTGTTGTTTTTTTGGGCTTTACTTTCCATTTGCCTGCCCGTTCGACTCTGGGCCGTCGTGTCTCTGTGTTAATTGAAGATTTGTACTTGCTACAATTTTATGGGCGCAAGATAAGACGAGTCGCGCGCGCTGGGCACTGGCAGCGAAAGTCGGAAAGTTGTTCGATAAATGGCGTAATAAATGGTCCTCGTGCCCCGTCGTACAGAATCCTGGGCACGCGCAGGTTAATTGCATTTCGCACTCATTTATTTGACGATTTCGCAGCTGAATCTGAGCGTCGAGCTCTGCTCTTTAACTTGAAAACTTTATTTTCATTTTCATTTTCATTTTTGTATTTGTATTTGTATTTAATTAGGCGTGGCGCGGCACGACGCTTTCATTCAGTTAGATTTATTTGGACAGCGCTGTAGCCGCGATGGGTGTGTGTTTGCATTGCATTGCATTTCCTTTGTGCACTCCGTGAAATGTTGAACGCCGGAGCAGGCGGTAGGAGTTGGCACTGGCACTGTGGCACTGTGCACTGTGAGCGCAGAAATCCACGAATCCACTTAGCGGCGCATAAATTTCGCTGCGAACATAAAGTACAAGTGTACAAACAAAAGGACTTTTGGCGACGCCGAGAAACGGGCATTAAAAAGCATAAAGAAAACCGCATTCCAAGTCCAAAGTCGGACAAAGTGCAGCTGAGCGGCCATGGGCAAACATAAACTGAAGAAGCAGAGTGAATAAAATCGCTGCCAGAGCGAATGAAAAATGAAGCAGCAGCAGGAGCAGCGGCAGTAGCGGCAGTAGCGGCAGTAGCGACAGCTAGGCTGAAAAATCCTCTCCAGCAGAGAGCAGACCTTTTGCCTATTTACAAATGTCGCACCGAAACATAAAGAGTCGGCAAGCCCCTAGCTACCCAGCCCCGTCCCGCAGCTGCTGCGAGTGAAATGCACGTAAAATAATAAACAAGGCTTTGCAAACAATAAATGTTACTTCTACTCTTACTCCAACTGCTATTGCTCCTCGCCTCGCCTCGCCGCGCCTCGCCATCTGTTTCTTTTCCTGTTCGCTACGAGCTGTTAGCGTCGACGACGTCGACGAGATTTCTGTGGAGTCTTGTTGCAGGCCTCTGGTTGTTGCATGCCCGCTCTTATTGTTGTTAAATGCGAATTGCGAAATGCGAAATGCTTGTAAGGGCAATGCAAATGTAATGGGCAAAAAGGACATTTCACGCTGCCGCAGTCCAGACGGCCGCTGCGCTGACCCCCGGTGTGGCCAGGCTGCTGGCTATGCAGCCAAGTGGCAAAGGCACAGCAGACAGCCGCCGGACGCCGGACGCCAACGTCATCGTCGTCGTCGTCGTCGTCCTTATTAATTGCAACAATAACTGGGCCGCTGTTGGTTGTAGGTGAGCTTGGCTGGCTTCAGCTGCGTCTTTCACTACTTCTTCTACTTGTTCTTTCTGCTGGCAGCGAATTTATGGCACGAGCACAGGAAGCAGCACTTAGCTTCTGGCACTGAGCCCTTCACTTAGTCCACACTGTCCACTGTGCCATGTTCCTTCATCCGCCATTCTCTTGGCCAGTTCATCAAAAGCAAACTACCGTGAAGGCTTCGGGCTTCAGGGCTTCAGGGCTTCAGGCTTTAGACTCCAGGCGGAAGCAAGCATATGTACGATATACCCTATATATATTTATATATATAGATGTATATACATATATGTGATGTGGCAGATCAATCGTCGGTTTGCTTTAATGCCCGCCCGATAAGTAATTACTTGAGGCAAAGAACTTTAACTTGCTTCGGCTAGCTGCAGGCGAGCGCCAGCAATTTTTTATGAGCCAAGACTTTCATGGTTTTTGGGGGACTCGCAAAACATTTAAAAGCAATAAAGAATGGCAGGCGTTATCAAGCGCCTGCTCCCACTCTGAAACGGTCCGATTTTCAGTCAGGTATTCAAATTAGGAACGGGAACTGCTTCCTCTACCACCTGCCCCCACCTGCCCCCACCTGTCCCCACTTGCCCCAATCCCCACCAAGGAAATGAGCCGTTGGCGTTGCTGCCGTAAAATCCCCGGCGACCATAAAAACCACTGTGACGCTAGCGAAAGTGTAGAAGAAAAAAAAAATGAAGCAACGCAGGTGGAAAAGGTGGAAAAAAGGGCAAAAGTGCTTGGCAGTGATTTTTTGCCATCGTTCGAGCCACGCAAATAAAACGAAAATGAACTCGAAACGTCGTAGAAAAAGTTTATTTTAATGAAATTCGCGTCGACATTTAACGTCGACGGGCAAAAACTCTTTCTCTCACTCCCCCTCAAAGCAACAGTCCCAGCCCAAGCCCAGGCCAATGGCAATGGCAATGGCAATGGTATTCACGTGCTCTTCATAACCCAGACGCAGCTGTCTCTCCCTCACTCTCCCTCACTCCCTCTCGCTTGAACATAAAAAAAGAAAGGCGATTGGCCGCATGTATTTAATTGAACCCAGCCTTACCTTGCCTTACCCCACCCTGCCTTACCTTACCTCGCCTCGCCTTGCCTTACCTTTCTGTGCCTTTTCTCATCTTAAATACAAAATCGAAGTTTTCTTTAAGCACAGCCAACAGAAGCGACTATAAATTTAGACCAACAACAACAACAACAACAACAAATACAACAAAGATAAACAAATAATAATGAAAAACAAGCTAAGGTGCTTAAGTTGAGTGGAAAACTCTTTGCTCTATTGTATTCTACAAGCTCAGCACAAACAAAAAATAGTGTAAGATGTACTTAAAAATCTGAAAATCACATAGAGAGGTCTTAGGCACAGAAAGAGAGAGAGAGAGAGAGAGAGAGAAAGAGAGAGAGGGAAAGAAAGAGGAGGGGAAAGAGAGCATAGTGTGCCAACGATTAGTCCTTGATGACCTAACTCGCTGAGTGAAAGGTAGGCAATAGCTAAATAATCAGAAAGAAAAAATGTGATTTTTTGGAAATCGCATAGAGAGCTCTTAGTTCGTAGAACTGAGAGCAATAAAAACAGAACAAACACGTGTAACCCAAGCCAACACGGAAATAGACAGGAAAACCATAATCACATAACGAGTTTTTACTTAGCAGGTGAAATAGTTAAAACACGGAAAACAGACCAATAAGAGAGAGAGAAAGAGAGAGCAAGAGAGAGAGAGAGAGAGAGAGAGAGACAAAGATTGTGGCAGAGATGACTAGAGATAAGGAAGCTATAAGTCTGATATAAACACAAATAATAAATAAAATGCAAATTTGAATACATGAAAATCGCAGAGAGACGTCTTTAGTACAGTTATGAGAAGTAAGAAAGAGAAGGAGCCAGAGAAATTAAACAATAAAAAGCCAAATAGTTAATGGGCTTTAAAATCTAACCATTTAAATACTTCACTTTATGAAAATGAGATAGAGAGGTCTTATTTAGATAGAGAGAGAGACAGTGGCGTCTCTATGTGATTCACATAAATTCAAGTATTAAAATTGTGAGTGCTTCCCCTCTTTTCAAACCTTTAATACAAGCAAAAAGTACAAAGATTCCAAACCATCGTCCTACATGTCTTGACGCTACTTGAAATTTAAAAAAAAAAAGCCCCGCTAGATAAGGCTAATTAGTAAATGAAGCAAGCAGAGCTCACCTGTTTTCAAAGCTAAAAAAAATATATATATATTTCAAGTAGAACTCGTTGCGTACGCCTGTCAAATTCTCAGGCAAAAGTATTGAACTTTCTCGAGAGTTTCGTGTAACAGTTAAACATTTTTCAAAGCCATAAATTTTGGTTATATTTGTGCGTTTATTATTGTTGCTGTGCGCTCAAGCTGAAACACGCACAAGTAGGTCGAGCTCCCAATTCAAAGAGGAGAGCCAGAAGGAGGACGTAGCTGTGTGTGTCGAGCAAGTGTTCCATAAGTTGGGCACTTGTGTGTTTGTGTCTTTGAAATCGGATTTGCTAGCTAATTTCCAATACGAAATCTGCATAATGAAGCATATAAAGAAGCCAATTGACATGCCCGACGACAACTATCACTGTGAAAGTTGTGCCGCAGCTGTTGTTGCCTGGCTGCGGCTGCGGCTGCGGGATGAGCCCAATTCAGATTTTGAGTCGCCTTTTGATTCGATTCGACGCTTCTACAAGTGGTTTAAAGTTCACCAATGGCAACGGAAACAAGTGCAGATTAGTTAATTAAATTATCCGGCTGTTTCACTTGGCTTACAAATATTTTTAATTACCCAACCAACCAGCCAGACAGTCAGCCAGCCAGCCAGCCAACCACTCGAACCACTTTGCCACTGAATGTGGCTCAGCACGGAGACGGAAATCAATAAATATGTTTGCAAGCGCAAATTGAAAAACTTGCTAGCCACATTTACTGGTAATATGATTTTTTTCTCTCTCTCTTTATGTTATATTTTAGTATTTTCTGTAAAATCAGAAGAAAAAAACCAAAGGAAATCTAGGAAATATGCATCGTGATTTTCTTTTGCCTTTAACTTTGCAGTCTGCGCAACTAAAACAAAGGCTCAACAAAACGGCAGCCGGAGGCGTAAGCCACTTGAAGCAGAAGTGAAAGGCGACTGTTGGAATGATAGGCGATAGGTGGAGGAGGAGGAGGAGGAGGAGCAGGAGGAGGTGCAGGAGGGGCACTCTGGGCGTTTGCCTGTTTTCGAGGCACTCATTCATTCATTCGTAAAGGCTTTAGCAGTAAAATAAACGTGCATTGATGCGGAAAATGTGCTACGCACGACGCACGATGCTTGCCGCATGCCGCATGCCGCATACCTCCGGCTCGACGCTCACCCCCCGCCCCAATTGAAGCGGGCTGTAGCCACATCCTCTAACCACGCCCGGAAGGTTTAGGCAGCGACAGTTTCCTCTTTGAGTAATACGCGCCAGTCAATACACTTTTTCGCTTCTCTCTTCTTTTTTTTTTTGGGAAGTTTTAAAGTTGCACTTGAGTGGCTTAGCGAAGCCAAAGGATAAGTCGCAGGAGATGGGGCGGGAGGCAGCACTTGACACTGACTGAAGCAGCCAACGTTACCAAGGCGTTCAGCCAGGCAAGGCCAGGCCAGGCCAGCCAAGGCAAGCCAAGGCAAGGCAAGGCAAGGCGAGGCACTTCATCATTCAGGCGTAAATTTTACTTTACGCAAATACGCGTAAATCTTGCAGTCGAGAGGCCACCACCTTCGCAGCCACAGCAACAAACAAACTGCCAAAGCTCCACTGAATCCTCCAACTGCTCCACGTTGCCATTGAAGCTGACCTCTCTCTCTCTCTCTCTCTCTCTCTCTCTCTTTCTGGGCGTTACGGATTCAGCATGATCATCATGTTTCATATTTATGTGTGTGCGCTGGCATTTCAATAAAACTCGCCTCGCTAGCTCGCAATTTCTGTTTTCCTTGCGCTCTGCCACTTTTATTATTTACCTCGATTTGCCATTTTATTTGCTGGGCAAACGCACAAGCCGATTTACCTGCATCGAGTAACTCAATTTGAGTTTCAATTGCCAAACTTTGATGATGACAAGTAAATGGCTGCGTTCGCTCGCTCCCACTCCCTCTCCCTCTCCCGCGCTGTTTATGGCACACATGTGTGTGCCTTTGGCCTTAGTCCATCAGGAAAATAGTTGAGCAAACTCGATTTACGCGCAGCAGTCGAGTCACAGCTGCTAATTACAAATATTTCCTCGGGCTGCAACTGTTACGGGCTTCGGTTCAAGCTGTGCTCTGGTTATGTAGCCAGAGACAAAAGCGATCATAAATGAAATTATCGATGCATAAATTATTAGCTAAACTCCAAATGCCAGAAGCGTGCGAAGGACGTGGATGAGGCTGAGCACAATGCTGTGCCGACGAGTTGTTCCACTTTCACCCACAAATTGAATCAGTTGTGTGCGAACGAACTTGTATGATTTAGTTCAATCAATCATATAATCATATGTCTCATAATAATATATACTGCTCTGTTCATAAAAATAGTAGTGCGAGTAAAATATAAATATATTCATAAATACATATATAAATATATAAAAAATAAATAAATAAATAAACAAATATAATATAAATATATATATACGTCTTATATATATTTTTTGCTGTTCAACATTTCAGTCGCACTACTATTTTTATGAACACAACGGTATATATGTATATACATATACATATATCAATAGCTCTAATCCAACCTCTATAATAACCTACAACAACTAAATTCTAAGCAACGCAACGCAACGCAACTGATTCATAGAATTTGAACTACAACTCGCAGCTCGCTTCACTGCGGCCGTTGATGGCAACAGCAAAAGTTTTGCCATAGTCGAGCTGAAAATAATTGATTAGAAACGAACGTGATTGTTAACTTTTTGCATATGTAATTTCGATTTGGCCAAAACTCACTCACTCTTAGCCCCTTTTATCTAACCCCCTCTCTCTCTCTCTCTCTCTCTCTCTCTCTCTGCAGGGTGCAACTGTGCGTATGAGCAATGTGTATAGCTATAGCAGTTCAATGACTGTTGATGGTGCTGCTGCTGTTGCTACTATTAGCAATAAGCAGTGAGGAGGCACAGTTGCCATTATGGTCGCTGCTGCTGCTGCTGTGGCTGCGGCTGCTGCCTAAGCAACATTTGCCTACAACCGCCCGCCCGCTCACGCCCTCTTCACATGGCGTACCTTTCCTTAAGCCTCACTCACTGGCATCACACAATGCAAATTTACAGTTACATGCTTCGATTGGCAATTTAATAAGGTAACTTTTTTTTTTGCACAGAGCCAGCTCGAGCTCCAGCCGAGTTAGAGAGCCCTTGCTGTGGCGGCTGCTTCTGCGAGCGGCGCTTAACACAAACACACACACACACACACAACCACACACTCATACATACAACGCGTTCACACAGAAACTGACGTGCTTTACATATTTAATGTTTAACTGTAAATTAGGTTAAAATGTGTTTGCAAAAGCCGTTTTACACTGAAAGGATTTCAACGTGCAAACTTTGCACACACGCACACACACACACACACACACACACGCATCCCATCCCTACTCCAAAATCCCTCTCGACGTAGCTACACCCAATTGTGCCGCTGGCAGCGTTTGGACCAACTTTTTTTATATTCTGCTTTGTGGCTCCAAATGTTTGCCTTCCATTTACTTTGCTCGCGCGCTTAAAGATTGCCCTCTCTCTCTCTCCCACTCTCTCTTATTCTCTCATTCTCCCTCTCTCTCTCTCAATATTTGGGCACCAGTTGCCGCGTGTGACCTTCGCACTGGACCACGAGTCCAAGCGCTTGGCCAGCTAAACAAGCCAAAAACAGCTGGCCCAGAACCCGGCGAAAAACTGTTCACGCATTAATTAATAATTTATGCGAGTGTGTCTCTGTGTGTGCCTGTGTGTGTGTGTGTATGTGTGCTGAAGTGCATTTGCACACGCATTTAAATTTATTTCAGTTGCTGACGTGTCCACTCAGCAACCAAGCGCACATTTCGCCCACACAGCGCAGGGCGTGGCTTTAATGCGGTTTTGCCTTTATTCATATTCTTTAACTGTGCCCGATAAGTAACTACTTAATTGTGCGTGTGTGAGTGCACTGCGAAAAAAGAATGAATGAATTAATAATACATTATTTAATTCCAGTCTCAGCAGAAAAGGAAATAAGTTTTCTTATTCTAAGATATATGTGACTAAAAGAGATTTCGTTACCACATTTAGCAAATTACCTTTGTACACTAAGAAAAAATAGTGCTACACTTCCAATTGTATTCTAAGCAAACGCAAATGCAAGCGCTTCCAGTGCCTAAACAATAAATTTGCCCAAAAGCAACTTACTTCAACTCCTTTTAAGTTGGATACTTTTGAAACTCGCTCGCTGCTACGCAGCTGAAATACACTCAGAGAAAAAGAGTGTTTACACCTGCACTCAATGTGCGAAATACTTGTGTATATACTTGCACTCAAGACAAATGTGCTCAGCATGTTAGCCCAGACTTTGTGCCCTTTTTTTTTTGTTGAATTATGTATTTCAAAATTGCCATTTCAACTTAAACTTAATTCAAATGAAATACTCCAGATCTATTTTCTTTGGTGCATATGTGCATACACTGAGAAAAAGAAGTGACACACGCTTTATTATAATCTAAGCAACAGAGTATGTGCATGTAGAGCTTGGGTGTGTCCTCGACTAGCAGCTGTTTGACCCAAACACAGAGTTGCCACTTCAATTATTCCAGGCTGCCTGCATATAGTTATTCATACACTAAACTTTGTTCTTTTTAAAGCGTTGATTTCAATGAATTGTAAGTAAATGTAATAAAATATTGAATCAAATTTAAAAACTTCTACGACATAGAAGATACAATATACAAAAAAAAAAAAAAACAATTCTCTAGTATTCATAGCAAACCCAATCGCTGCGTTTTTACGGAGAAATAGTCAGACAGAAGAGCGAAGAGACGGACATGACTAGATCAAGTCAGTTTAGCTCATTGATCAATTAACTAAAGAAGAAGTTTTTACTTCAAACTTTCCTTGGACTAAATATGGCTCATCTATTCACTCACTCTCTCTCTCTCTCTCTCTCTCTCACTCACTCTCTCTCACTCACTCTATCTGTCTTTTTTAAATACCCATTTAAGCATTGAGTCCAGTTGCGTTGCTTGAATTATTTGCGAGTTTTCGCAATTTATGCATTTCTTGGCAATTTTAACTGTTGTTCTTTCTGCTTCGCATATAAACAGCAATAAAATTGAGCAAATTTTATGTACAAATTTGTATTTTTTATTAGCACATTCAATATGCAAAGCGCACACACACACACACATCACACACACACACACACACACACACACACACACACACACACACACACACACACACACACACACACACACACACACACACACACACACACACACATACATATATAGATACAGACGCTGACGCTGACGCTGCGCGCGTATAGAGCAACAACACGAAACAGCAGCAGGAATTGTTTTCTCGTAAAATGTACAAATTCTTCAATTTTACTTTTCAATACAAAATATTTATAGACTTTAAGGATAAGCTGAACAAAAACATGAAAATGCATTTACATAACAGAGAACGAAAGATTGGGGGCGTCTGGGGCGTTTCAGCTGGCGTCTTTTGCCAATATTTGGTTGTTGCCATCGAGAAAGCCCTCCAACTAAGAGCCACACACAGACAGACAAAGAGAGTCATAGAGAGGGAGAGAGAGAGAGAGGGAGATGGAGCGAAAAGGCTGCTGGACATTCGCACAAGACACAAGCAGGAAAATGTAATCCCAGCCAAGCGAAGCAAACTTCCGGCAAACACTGGAACGGACGCTTCAATGTATTGGATACGGGAAATGGCAGCAATTGGCAACAGTGCACAGAGAGAGAGAGAGAGAGAGAGAGAGAGAGCAAGAGCGAGAGCTGCTTCAGCAGCAACTGCTTTTCGGTCCAGCTGGCTGCTTCAGGCTGTTGCGGCTGCGTCTTTGCTGCTGCCATGTATGGGTCTGGCTATTCCCGACACCCATCTCCTGGCCCTGTCTCCCGACCATATGCAACAGCATTACAATCGCTGAACCATAACCAAAAGAAGATCCAACAATGGCAACGGCTGTGCCAACAACAACAACAACAACAACAACAGCAGCAGCTGCAGCAACTTGCAACTGCAACATTGTCAACGCAGCTTCTTCTCTCGCCCTGTGGGCGCGGCAAGTGCAACGGCATCTGCTGTCAGTTTTGCTTCCGAGTTTAGGTATTTCTCGCACAATATCTTTGTCTGTGGCAACAAGATTTTTCCCTTACCTTTTGTGGCAGCCACACACACACGCACACACCCACAGAGAGTCTGCCATCCTCGATTGGACTCTGCAAATATGAAGTGCAAGTGCATAAATGACTCTGAAACTAACTAAACATTTCTGTTCTATTGCCAGAGAGCCAACCGCTTGACAACTGCCCCAGCTACGTCAGCTGTGTTGCATGCAACATACCATATGACATCGTGTATACAAACATTTTTACTGCCATGAACTTTAATTTCTTTCCCTTTTTTTCCCCCTTTCTTGTTGTTGCTGTTGTTGTTGTTGTTGTTGTTGTGCTGTAAATATTTTCAGCCAACTTTTTGCTATGCGGCCTAGAAATGCTTTCGATCTCACTCTCCCAGTGCCACTGCCAGTCGCTGCGGTAGGAAAAGCACAAAATTTGTGGCTTGTGTTTGGTCAGCGTCAAGCCGCAGGCAGCCACGCCCACACAAAAGCCCTTGAGCGTACGCCCTAATAGTATTTGCATTCTTTTTTTTTTTTTTTGTATATATATTTTCGTTTCTCTTTTTTTTTTGACAAGTTGTTGCGAATGCGGTATTTTTAATTGAATAACTGAAACTGGTAATACGGTTAGCTGCTGCTGCTGCTGCTGCTGCTGCTGCTGCTGCTGCTGTTGCTGCTGCTGCTGCTGTTGTGGCATCTGCAACATTCGCCAAAATCAATATACTTGGAATAGAGTCGACGCGAGGCATGTCAATAAACAAACATTATTGTGGCAGCGCCTACAGCTTGGCTAATTTCACTTTGGGCCAAACAAAGTTTTTACGAACTGTTTATGCAATAAAATCCAGTTTTATAATATGAACTTCGAATTGACTCAGAGAAGAAAAAACTATGTGCGGCTGCTGAGTGTGTGGGTAAGTGAGTGTGTCAGTGTGTGGTGGCAAGTATCCTAATCATCCAGCAGCTACAGTTAACAAAGATACACACACACACACACACACACACACACACACTCGCAGTCTACACTCGCTGCTAGAGTTTAAAGCAGCCAATAAATTATTAATAGCCCTGGCATTGATTGGAAAACTTTTCAAATATGTTGCCACTTTTCTACACGAATAATTTGTAGAGAGTATTTTCCAAAAAGAGAGAGAGAATGTGTGTGTGCTCGCTAGGACATTAGCAGCTAGAAGTATGTGTGTGTGTGTGTGTGCTGTTTATTTATTAAAGCCAAGTTTCGGGTTTCCCAGCTTATTTACTCGCAACTATGCAACACGCACTCTATCAGCTGCACCCAGCCCACAGCCACAGTCCTTTTGCACTCACTAACCACGCCCCCGCCCCCGCCCCCGCCCCCGCCTCCGACGCCACGCGCCCTTTTGAGCATGACTGCCTTTGCCATCAGCAAATTTTTCGTAAATATTTGCTTGTTTATTCTGTGGCAAAATGTATTTTTGAAATATTATTTGATAGCCAGCAATCGCAGCAGCAACGCAGTAGCAACGCAGCAGCTGCATTAGTTTGCCACAAATCGTTGCAAATACACACAAATATATACACATATATATATATATATATATATATATATATATATTTGTTTGTATTTATATATATTTCAATTTAATTTATTTGCTTTGGCCATGCACCTCAAAGTTTTTTAATATCTATTGCTGTGGCTGCCGCTCGCTTTGTGGCAATTAGAAAAAGAAAACAAAACGAAACGCAGCCAACTGTAGCACATATTGCGCATACGCCGCATTGTACCTGCGGCTATGTAAGACATATATACGTATATATATATATACGTATAGATATATTCCCGTTCAAGTCGCCTGGCCATAAACTCTGCCGCATGCGAATGGCATTATAAATTTAATGCCATTTATTGGCGGCTCAGAGTTCAAGCCGCAAAGAGCAGTTGAGCATGATTAGAATCGCTTTCTCTGTCTGTCTTCGCAACTATTGTGGCAGCAATTGTTGTTGTTGTTGTTGTTGCTGTTGTTACTGTTGCTGTTGCTGTTGCTGTTGCTGTAAGTTTACAACAAATTGCATACAAAAATGGCTGCAATTTGCATTCGACTGCCAAACAAGCTGACAGAGACTCGTGCCACCCATTTTGCCATTTTGGCATGTGTCGCACATTCATCGTCTTTTGCCATTTTCTTTTGCATTGCGAATGCACTAAGCAAAGGTAGTTAAGCTATGGCATCAAGTGTACGTATAAGTTGATAATATATATAAATATATATAAATATAAATTTATTAATGAAATTGAAAGACTCGCCTTAGGTATCATTTCTGTCTTTCAATTGACTGCGCTGAGCTTCGAATGTTGTTTTAGAAACCAATCTATAAACAACAACAAAGCCTAAGAATCTACATGACTGTAGAGTTGGTATGGCTAAGTAGCTAAGAAAATTGACTCTAATATATAGTTTCTTTAAGATAAGTATCTATGTTTTACTGCTAGTCGACTGTAATGTGTGTACTATAACTCTTAGTTTAGTAAGTTTCTGAATCTTCAAAATTTCGCCAAGCCTTCTATATGCCAGATCCGAATGGATCTCAATACCACATCTTTAGAATCTATCAATCTAGATCTAGAATAAACATAGATTTTTCATGCAGTTAAGATATTTGTAAGCCAAACCTTCTTCAATTTTCTCTCTGTTCTATTGCCTGCCTTTAGGTTACAATCGCTTGCATATTAACACACACAGCTATCAGCTATGCCTATTCAATATTTTTCTTATGAATTGTGGATATTCAAAAATATTCATAAGAAAAATATTTAATGCATATGCTTAATATTAAAATTTTGCAAAATAAACAAGCTTTACGAATCACAATACAAAATTCTTGCACATAAGTATCAAGTTTATTTCTACTAATCGAGTATTGTTTTTTATTGCCAGCAAATGGAGAAGTTAAGATGAATATACACCAAATCGGATATATGTTTGTATATATATTTGCCTTGGATACACATAATATCTACAAATATAAATAAATGTTTTTAAGCTATACTGATACTGAGCAAATGAAAAGTTATGCTTTTCGCACAGCTTAACTTGTTGCAGGGTAACAGACACTCTCTGCTCAGCAAATTGTATATATATATATATATATATATTAAATGATATATATTTACCTAAGCTTAACAAAATATCTACATATATAAAATATAACATAATTAAAATTATTAATTTGGTTTTAATGGTTAAATATATTTGATATTTATTTAAACGAACGAAAACTTAATATAAGAATTGTTTGCGTATGAAAGCCTCGTTGATAAAAATTCCTTCTGCACTGCATTTTTGTCTCTTTAAATTCATTTCAATGCGTTAGTTATGTATTATTTAAAATTAATTGAATTGAGTATACAGAGATATTATTTTTTGGCCAAATTTACCAAAAATATGTGGGCACAAGTGCCGTTCGAGTGATATTTGATATTGAAGTGGGCCATATACATATAGATATATACATAAACACACATATATATTTATATATAAATATATAGCGTTGTCTTGTTTGTGGAACTCTACAAATTTAATCAACTTTATGCTGAAACAGACATAATTGTTGCGCTGTCATTGTACTTGAAAGGGCAACAATTTCTTGGAACCGCAAAATAACTCCATTTCGCTGGCTGTAAAAGGGCATTCAAATTTCGTGTCATGTTTCTTGTAGCAATTTTTGGTTGAGCATGTGCAGCATTGTCACTTGGGGGAAGCGCATGGAAATGTCCAAAAAGTCGAAATGGGTTCCAGACTTTGGCTGCCGGAAGAGTCCTGCGTCAGCTGCCTGTCAGCCTGTCGTACGACGCTCTTGTTGTGCTATGCCGTTTGTGGCCTTCTTTACTTGCGCTATATGTCCTTGAGAGATGCAGAGCCACCTATATACAACATTAAACAGACGTGGCGAATGTCGTGCCGAGTTTTGTTGTGGCATTTTTGCTGGCCTTCATTTCGAGCAGGGGTGGGAAGCGCTCGAGGGCTGAACTGGGCGCTGCCTTGTCGCAGCGTCGCATTTGGCGTAGTTAATTATTAGCGCGTTTTAGTCCATTATCCGGTTCGAATCAAGCGTACTCCATTGAAATGCAATTAGCGTGCCGTCACAGCATCCACGGCTCGACTGGCCTTCATCACAGGGATGACGTATGACCATTAAATGAGGACACGTGCACATGCCACGCCCCCCCAAACGTACCCAGCCCGCTGTTTACAGCCATCCCCTCGCCAGTCTGTCTGTCTGTCTGTCTGCCTGTCATAGCAACAGTGGCTGCTGGCTGTACATCTACTCGTATGTATTCATTCATATGTAAGTACGACTAAAACAATTTCGCTTAACAACATCAACAGCAATAGCAAGAACAACAACAAGCAAACAACAAACAGCAAACAACAACAACAACAACAACAATGATGATGAGTACAACGACAACGTCAATTTGTCAAGGGTAGACAAAAAGTGTTTAATTGTATTACAACTGCAAAAGTGGCCATTTTTTATTTTCGGCAAAGTGTAGCGAGGTTTTTATTTAATTTAGCAATGCCGCACGAAATATATATTTTGATATCATGCGCTAGAGCATGTGCGAAAGAAGGGTATGCCCAGCTCATGGGCGAATATGTAACAAAATTTGAAAAGTTTCACTTTTTAAATATAGTTCTCAATAGCAGACTTCTTCCCATGAGATCAAATATAATTTTTTTATAATTTGTTAGCAAAGTGCTGAAGGGGTATGCTAGACAAACAGTTGAGTGGGTTGTAAAAGTGTAATGACTTAATGACAAATAGTTCAGAACTATAAAGCTATGTGTTGATAAGTCAAATTTGATATACAATAAACTAAAAAGTGTCGAACGGGTATACCAGACTACTCTGCGAGTATGTTACATACATACATATATGCTAATGCTCTACAAAGAATACAATTACCTACGAAAATATCATTTAAAATATTATACTTGCCGCAGGATATTATTTATTTTGGCCGAATATGTTAAGTGGGTATGCTAGACTAATAAGTGAACATGTAACATGCATTAAGAAGTAAAGAAATATCGTAGACTAGCTGAAAGATAAGATATATTTTGATGGAATATGCTAAGCGGGTATGCTAGACTAATGGCTAAGTTGCTTAACAAAACTAATTTCAAATAGCTCAAAATCTATAAATATACCCAAAATACCAAATGTCAGAATAGTTTGTAATAGCAATAGGTAGAAACTATAGAATGGGTATGCCAGGCCAACAAATATATATATGTAACATACAGAAATACCCTAAAAAGACACTCTCTATTTATCTAATAAGCGTTTTTACTAGAGCTGAACTGCTAAGGCTGCTAAAATGACAAATGCTTTACTAATGGGTAACTGCTAGTCACTATCTTATATGCAGTTGTTCCAAATGTTTGGACAGCTTTCTCAGCAAGCATTAGCTAAATATTTAGTCTACAGTATGAGCCACACAGATACACAGCTCTTTCACCGCAGCTAATGAGTATCTCATAGTCGCGCATTATTTTAACCCCCTTTTTTTTGGTTTTATGGCACCTACATTGAAATAGTTTTTGCTCTTGCTGCTGCACATAAATCTTTGCACATGCCTCCAACTGGCCAACCACTTCAACTGGCCCAGCCCTGCTACCAATGGCTCCTGCCCTGCCCTGCTCTACACTACCCCATAGCACATCATACCCACCGCCGCACACCTCATCGCCCAGTTGGTTAACAAAGCTTGACACTTATCAAACTCAGCCAGCGCTTATAACAGGGTTGCGGTTTGGAACGCAATAAAAAACGGAGTAGCTGGCAAATAATAAAAAAAAA
This sequence comes from Drosophila anceps, assembly GCA_035045945.1. NCBI lineage: Eukaryota > Metazoa > Arthropoda > Insecta > Diptera > Drosophilidae > Drosophila > Drosophila anceps. The sequence continues at coordinate 8,764,315 of JAWNON010000073.1, forward strand.
TAAAAGGACAGCAGCAAACAATTATTGTCAAACGCAGATACACACACACACACACACACTTGAGCAGCTGTATGTGTGTGTGTGTGTGTGTGTGTGTTTGTTCATATACGCTTGGCTGACAATTTTAGAGTTTTGCAGTGACAGAAAGACGAGCGTCAGTTGGACAGTCAAACATACCCAGAGCCAAGCTAACAGCTAACCTAACCCCAGCCCCAGCTCGTACCCTTGACAGCTTTTACTGTCCAATAATTTCTGTGAGCCGGTATTAGTTTTATGCTTATTATATTCCTAGTGTAGCTACAGTTGCCTTCGCAAATGCTTACGCCGGATTGGGTAAGGCGGGTGGGGCAGGGACGCTCTGATATCATTAACTTATTGCATTTTCCCCATTCCGCACATTCATTTCATTCTCTGCCCACACACACACACCCACACAGACCCTTTGGCCATATTTATGCATAAGATCAGGCGACACAAAATGCTCATCTATCAAGGAGCAGCAGCGGTCGCCCATTCTCTGCCCGGCATGGAGGACACGTACCTGAATGTGGAAAATATTATTTATGCACGTAACTAGTTTGTCATGTTATCCTTCTGCTTGAGGTAACTTTTTTTTTTTGCTGTTGCTGTTGATGTTGCTGCTGCTATTGCCTGGCGACGATGTTCTCGAGTTTATTGCCGAGTGAGTGGACGCACTCGTAAATAAGCAGCTAGCCTGTCAGCTGCCTTCACTTAGCCAGTCAGCCAGTCAGTCAGTGAGTCAGTAAGTCAGTAAGTCAGTCAGTCAGTCAGTCAGTCGGTGAGTCAATCAGTCAATCGGTCCGGCAGTCAGTTAATGAGGCAGTCAATCTGTCAGGCAATCACTCGTCCACATTATTTCGCATTTGGCCTTTTACTTTTCAGCTGCAGTCACATTCGAGTTAATGGCATTACTGACTATGTTCATGCTAACGATGATGATGATGATGGCGATGGCGATGACGATGGCGATGGCGATGATGAGCAATTGCCAAACTTGACTACACATTAGCATATCATATTGACAGTTTTCTTCCAAGTATCCGCATTCCCTATTTGCTGATGATGAGCAATTGACTGTTTGAGTAGACATTTGCATATCATATTGACAGTTTTCTTATCAATTTAATCTACGCTCATGCTCGAGACATCGATGATGATCGTAATGATAATGTTGACCTTGGCATGTCATATTCACCAATTCCTGTTTCCTTCTTCCAATTCCAATTCCTTCTACTTATAATTTGCTTAATAATAATATTGCTATTGTTGATGGTGAAAAAAGAATTCAACTTATAATAACCATAAGAACCAATAATAATGATATATATATAATGATACTGTTGATGCTATTGAGCAACATATAGACTAGTTGACAATCTATAAGCATTTCCTTCTACTTATAATATTCTCTGCTCTTGCTTTACCCCTCTCTCTCTCTCTCTCTCTCTCTCTCTCTCTCTCTCTCTCTCTCTCTCTCTCTCTCTCTCTCTCTCTTATACGCAAACACTTATACAACCAACCAATTGCTGAATAGCTGAATTTCCTTTTTCGAATTTCGCACAGCATTTGGCTCTCTTGCTAGGCATAGCAAACGGCGTTTGCCAGACAACAATTCGACAGTTTGTAGGCAACTTTGTTTCGGTGTTGACCGTGAAAATTGTTTGCTTAACAACAACCACATTGAAGGCATCACAAATTAAGTTCGATTTCGCTTACTCATTGAAATTTCTCTTTGAATATTCACATTAAATATTGCCACAGTTAAAAAAGTGACAAAAAAGTAATGAAAGTAAATACTAAGTTCTAAAATAAAATATATTTTAATTAAATTTTTATTATTTACTATTATTATTATCAAAAAAGCTGCTTTATAAAAATAAAAAATAATATGAACAAATTATGTTTAAAAAATTGCAAAAGTATATTAGTTTCTATAAAATAAAATAAAATATTAAAAAAAATATTGAATTGCAAAATATAAATATATTTTTTCATATTTTTTATATAGGTTTGACCAGAAAATATTACTAAATTAAGTATATTATTTATTTAAATTTAGATTAATTAATAATCCTCAATATTTTTTTTACGAATAACTAAAAAGATTGCATATTTTGCATAAAAAAAACTAAATTAATTTAATTAATTAATGAATTTTCTAGAAATTTTTCAATCATAAATCAAATAAATTTTATAGAAATTGTATTTTAAAAAAAAATAAATAAACTTGATTGTTAAAAGGGTTTGCATTGAGAAAGTCTTTAATATATCCAAAAAGCTTTCTTAAAACAAACAGAATATTGCATGACTTCAATTCACTCATTTCCATTCATTTATTTTTATATTTTACTTTCAATTTCTAACTTCAAATATCGTAGAAATGAAAGTTTACGACTTCTACGCTTTAGATGCCATTTGAATATTCTCAGATTCAATTCTCTTTAAGCATTCAAAACATTTGTTAAATCAATTCTCTTTTACCTCAAGCAGCTAACAGAAATTGTTTCAAAAACTTTGATTTGATTTGCGTTAGGAAACGCTTGCTTAATCCTCTGATATTTTTCTCGTCGTCTGCTACTTGGACTCAATCGTGTCTTGCTTAGCAGAGAGTTTCACACCTAACTAGTTTCAGTATTTTGTTTTGGTTTTTTGTCGGTTGGTCTGTCTGTCTGTCTGTCTGTTCGGGTTCGCTGTCGCACTCGCCGTCGCCGTCGCCGTCGCCGCATAACCCTAATCAAAGCCAGCCAACCATAAAGTCCACTTTGGTGCCTCATCAAAATCACTTTATGCTAATGGACACATTTACATAATTTCCAAGTCCAAGCCCAAACGCCTCGCCAGGCGCAACAAGACGAACGAAACAAAAGCAAATATTTCATATGCCAACTTTGGCAATAATTCGCAGCGAAGCCTTAAATAAATTCATATATGTCTATGCCATATCTTTACATATACACACACACATATATATATATATATATTTATATATATGTATATGTATACAGATTTGCGCATAAATTCTTAACGATGCTCGGTTAAAAAACTATTATTGACATTTTCATGGCAATGTGAATTATTGTAAACGGACATGTGCAATCCAGAGCAAAAGTTCCGCTCAACTTTCTCTCTCCCTCTCTGTCTCTCTCGCTCACTCTTCGTCCTCTCAACCTGGCTGAGACTCGCCGTGATATGCGTTCCATATTTCAACTGGCTCACATTTGGCGGTTGAATTTACCTGCCCAATTGCTGCATGCTGCCGGCTGCCTCTCGTGCGACGGAAACTGTTGGTTATACGCTCAAGTTCCGGTAATTATTTGATATAGGCCAGCAGCGCATGAATGCGTGTGTGTGTGTGTGTGTGGGTATGTGTGTGGGTGTGTGTTTGGCTGCATGAGCCGGTTGTTATTTCATATTTACGCCCAGGTTTGTGCCGACTTTTTCACATGGTCACGTAATGCATAAAAACCTGTTACTTGAACTTGAGAGGGAAAACAGCTGGCTGCTGTTCCATGAATTGATTCATGGATTCATGGATTCATTGATTCATTGATTCACGACTATATAGCCAGTCAGCACGCTTGTGTGTTAATAAAATTTAATCTCCAGCTCAATTAGTGGCTGCCCCTCGCATCAGCATCAGCAGTGCGGCGTGCTTCTAGGTAGCAATTAGAAATGATTTATGCCAGGCCATCAAATACGCCCCGCATGGCGTCCAGCCATCAGTAGTCAGTTGGCTGTTGGCAGTTGGCAGTTGGCAGTTTTCTGCTCCCTGTCAATTGCAGTCAAAGTATTTTTATGAGCAGCAGCAGGCAGTGCCTAATGCCTACTTGCTACGCACACACCCACAACCACTGTCACGAAGGCGATGAAGTCATCCTCAAATCTGCGGCCTTCGCTGTCATCATAAAAACGCGGCGTCTGTGCGCGTTTTTATGGCTTTTAATTTGATATCCGCATTTACATAAACAGCTCATTTAGTTAATACAAGAGTGGACAAATCATTTTGTACAGTACAGTACGGCCGGAACTGAATTCCAGTTGGCTTATAGCAGCTCAACACTGTCCAACAAAGACTCCACAAAGCACTCTGTTCGCACCTAAGTAATGTTGGCGACTATTTAAAATATATATTTTCCAGTTAAGAGAAAGACTCAAAATCAATGCTGCAAATTGCCAGACAGCTTATAGCAATAGCTTATGCTAGCTTCACACACACATTGAAATCTCTGTTGAGCTGGCAATTATTAATTGCTCAGACACACACAGAAACACACTCACACACTCATTCAGTCAGCCGCACACACACATTAGCCTAAATGGCGCAACAGGAATCCATTTGCACTGATTGCCTTTGCGGAATGGAAAGCGTGTGGCACTAATGCGACGCCTCAGCCTTGCCTCGGCTGCGTCTCGCCTCAGTTAAAACCGCATGCGAACTTGGCTTACTGGCAAAATTCCAGCTAATTAACGCATATTTAAACGCTGCAGCTTGTTGGCCTGTAAATGCTTGGCATATTCTTTCACCTGCTTAACAAATCACTCGACATGATTTCCGATAGCAAATGCAATTGCATCATCGGCACAACTTGAGTGGCAAGTGGCATGTGGCAAGTGATGTTGCAGCTGATGCTGCTCCTGCTGTTGCTGCTGCTGCTGCTGCTGTTGCTGTTGCTGTTGCTGCTGCTGCTGAACTGAATATGCAATGAGGCAAAAGCCAAAACCCAAACCCTAAACTCAAAAACCCAAAGGCGGGTGTAAAGTGTGCATGTGTGAGTGTGTCTGTGTGTGTCTCTGTGTGTATTGCCCATCTCACTCACTCTCTCACTCTCTTGAGTGCAGTTTTGATTGCTGTTGTTGTTGCTGTTGTTGTCTGTGTCTCGTTATCATTGGTAAATACTAAATTGCCTACAAATATGAAGCAATTATCAAACATAAATGGGAAAAATTATTAATTACATGTATGTCTGTGTGCCTCTATCTCTGTATTGGTGTCTGTCTCTCTCCATGTGTGTTCGCTTTTGTTGCTGTCTTTATAGTGTGTAGTAATTGCTATCATTGTGTGCAATTGATTGCATCTGGCCGAGGGACGCCAATATAAACAAACCAATTAAGGGCCCAAGTGCAGAGACCCAATCACAGCAGCAACATCAACAACACAACAACAACAACAAGTGGGCGTGACTGAACTTAGGCCAAATGTGGACAGGGTCAGAGCACCACACACACACACATACAAAATGGCAGGCAATGAAAATCAAAGCAAATGGAGCCAATTGTTTTATGAACTTATTGCACGCTCTTTTATCATTCGAAACCAAGAATATATGTAGACAGAGAGAGACTGGGAGAGGGATGGAGAAAGAGAGCGAGAGCGGGTGTAAGGTTTTGCTCTCTCACTCCACAACACTAGAGATGACGACAAGCACATGGGAGGGCGGCAGCAACTGAGAGAAATGTGCTTATGCTGCAAGAAATGGCAAATACAAGTGTATACACACATACACACACACACACACACAGAAACACACATGTATATATAAACAAAAAAACATACGCGACTCTGCGTGCGTGTGTTTGTTGCTGCTGGCTGGCTGGCTGGCTGACTTCAAGCATAAAATGTATTGCAAACAAATTGTCAAGTATTTTTGTGGCTTACATCTTGGTTGGTTGGCTGGCTGGCAGGATGGCTGCTTCACTGCCATCGCCATGCCAAAAGTCCACTCAGTCGCGCCACGGGAACTCCTCGTCCAGACATTTGGCTGGCTTTTGGCACAGCTGGGCATTGCCATCGAATTCCCTCGCTTCTAGTGACTTATATTTTGGAATTTGCCTGTACAGTACAGTTGAAGAAATACTTACATATATAGGCGGATATATAGCAGCTGTACCAATTCGATTTTCGAAAGAAATCTTATTCTTGGCATATAGTTTTACTCTGCTACTTAACATTTCTTCTGGCATACGATATTGATATAGGTATCTAGCAGACACTCTGTGTGACGGCGAGCGTTCGTCTTTTGCTTCGATATGTTTATATCTATATATTTCACTTATATGATTCACATTCCTTTTTAAGGAAAGTTTTCAGGCTTGAGTTGTATTTGAGTTCTGGTTGAACCATCTATATTTATATGTCATATGAACTGCACTCAAGCTTATTAATATATATATATATATTCAAAATATACAATTTGCATTCACACTTGACCTATAGGTGGGTTCTTCTTCTTTCAATATATACTGTATATATAATACAGCTGACGAAGAGCTTTGGCTGTATTTAATTACAGTTATAGACTCCAAATATATTCCACTTATAAGATTTCAAACTGTATTTGACTATAAAGAGTCTTTGTACCTTTAAAATACATATACAGCTCTGTTCATAAAAATAGTAGTGTGACTGAAATGTTGGACAGCAAAATTTTGTGATAAACATACAATTTTGAAAGTATTTATAAAATATAATTTTCAAAATATTATGTTTATCACAATATTTTGCTGTGCTACATTTCAGTGGCACTACTATTTTTATGTACACAGCTGTATATACATATAATTACTTTACAAAATGTATGTATATTCCAGTTGCGCGACTTAAACTAACTTTTAAACAAATTTAACCGACTTCCGCAACAAACAAGACCCCTTGCCATTTTCGCCCAGTGTATATGGCGTCTCGAGTCAAGTGCAGCCATACAAATTATGAGCGGTCGCCCACTGACCCACTGAGCGCCTTTTCACAATGCAACTTGATTTTTATACGTTTGTATGCATGTTGTATGCAGAGGCAACAGGTTGCTTTTGCAATGCAACATAATTGAATTATTTATTTTAATTAATGCAAGCAAATGTCAAAGTTTTGGCTAATGCTGCGCTGCATTACGCATACGCCAGGTGTGCCCCGTCAATTTATCTGCACAGCAAACAACAAAAGTTTGCTGCTTAATTATTTGCGTGAGTGTTTGTGTGGGTGTGTGAATGTAGATGTTTGCCTGAGTGTGTGTGTGTGTGTGTGTGCGTCTAATCAAACTTTAAATAGAATTTTGTGCTAGCAACAGCAAAACTAGTTTCTGTTGCCCTTTATGCCACCGGATACCCCTTACAAGCAACCATCACGTACATATCAGAAATGTTTTACAAAGTGAAAATGCATGAAACGTGTGCGCCCAGAGTTCGTACGGTTAACTTGCTTGCTTCTTCTGCTAGTTCTTCCTCTTCTAGTGCTTCTCGGCTGTTTGTTGTTTGTTTTCCACAAAAGAGCATTTTGTATCTGGCAGGCAACGGCTCTCCAGCTCTGACTCTAGCTTTCGCTCTGGCTCTGACTCTGACTGTGGCTCTGAGGTGCCGCCTGCCACATTGCGCAAAGTTTTTGCCAAAATGTTTTCGCTGCAGTTGCAAGTTGCACACAAGTCGAAGTTGCAGTCGACGTTGCAGCAGTGCAACAACTACAAATGGCGACACATTTCAGGCATTTCGCAACACTTTTGCCCACAACTGTTTGCCAAAGTAACAGCAACAGCAACAGCAACGGCAACGGCAACAGCAGCTGCAGCACGCTTTTACTTTCGCGCTTTGCTTGCTGCAAGTTGTGCGACTTTCAGGCAACAACTGGGCTGGCCCATATAAGCTCTACTCCTACATGGTTGATGGTGTTGAAAAGCGGCTCATAAACAGTAAGCTGCTTAGGAAATGCACAAACGCTGAACACATCGACAACTGTCTGGCGCACGGCTGGCATGCCATGCCACGCCATACCATGGCATGGCATACTTTACGCTTTATTTCAATTTATAAGTAAAAAACCCTTTTTTAACGCCAAATCCCTTGAGCCGCCCACGCCAGCCCCTTGTGGTGCAGCAATATTTATTTTAAAGCAAATAAGTTCATAAATATGTGCCAGCGTCTGCCCAGGCAGCAGCCAACAGAGCGCCACAACGATTAGGCTCTGTTTGAAGGGAGTAAGCAAAGAGGCAAAGAGGCAAGCAGGCAGCCGGCAGCCGGCAGCAGGCAGCAGGCAGCAGGCAGCTCGCTTTGCTTGACTGCTGAAAAGCGCTCGAAGCGTGCTGCGTGTGTGTGTGTGTGTGTTGATATTTCAGACAGCTTCATGAGTCTGCTAATTGCCACTGGTTGGTAAGCCGCGCATGCCTTCGCATCTGTGAGAGCTGATAGTGGGGGCAGAGAGAGGGAGACTATATGGATATCAGAGAACAAGACCAGAGGTGCTGTTGCGTGGCTTTTGTCGCATTCTGCATTGTGTGTATCATTATGTGCAGCATCACTTTAAAGCGCACGACAAGCAAGTCTCACTGGATGGCCTGAAGATAACCATAAATCATTCTATTCATATAATTTCCTGGAAGGCGACGCTGTGTGCCAATAAAGTAATTTGTATAAACAATATAATTCATTGTCGTCTCTCATTTATCAAATTGAGAGAGAGAGAGAGACAGAGGGAGAGAGAGAGACGACAACCCTTCTGTTGGTTGTATATTCAAGCGTATCTCTTATTTATGCCATCGATTATGACAATGACGACGATCATAATGATGATGACAACTGTCAACTGTTAACTGTCAACTGTCAGCAGCAACAACAATTCACACTACAGAACTGCACACAGAGAGAAAGAGAGAAAGAGAGAGAGAGAGACTCCAGATGAAGATGTCGCGAATGGGCGCTGAGAAATTGTTAAGCATTTGTTTTGACAGCGCGTTTTGACAATACAAAAAAACAGACAAAAAAGGCGAGGCATTGCCGTTAAACAGCCAAATGGAACCGTGCAAAAGATAACAACAACAACAACAGTAGAAGCAATTGGCAGCTAAAGTTGTTGAATTCATTTGAACGCAAAGGCTCAAGTTTATGCAGAGAAATTGCAATAGAAAAAGTGAGCGAAAATAAGAAAGTTCGAAGCAGTCAAACACTCATAATAAAAATTTACTGTGTTATACTTCATCTATCTGTTTAGGCAATGTCTGGGCAATGAGAGCACAAGCAGAGCGTACCTAACTGGCAGATACCCTTTGCATTGAGGCAAATGATTTCTGATAAGCAAACAGCGACTGACAGAGAGAGAGAAGGAGTCAATTTGATGCAGGCAATGCAGGCACTACTATAAATATACTTAGTTGTTGGCGTTCTACGTTGCGTATACTTTATTTACCTACTTATGACGCCAGCCAATGGAAAGCGTGCTCGACGAAACAGTGAATGACTAGCAGATACCCTATATAGAGCATAAGTGAATATTGAGGGAGTGTGAGGGAGAGAAAGAGAGAAAAAAAAACAGTCAGAGTAAGAGAGAGAGAGAGAGAGAGAGAGTGAGGGAGGGTGGGAGCGAGAGAAGAGACAAGGAATGAGAGACAAAGAGAGAGACAGAAAGGGAGACGTAGAGAGAGAAATAGGGAGACCATAGAGTGAGAAAAAGATAGATATATAGCGAGAGACATAGAGAGAGAGGAATAGAGAGAGTCAAAGGTAGAGACATAGACAAAAAAGAGACATAGAGATCGCCAGACAAGGCAATGTAAACAATACAAACAGAATTCTTTAGGCAAGAGGGCTAAAGATACCCTGTTATGACAGAACATAAGTAATACTAACTGCCATATTCTCTACGAGTAAAACACCTGTGTCCTTCACTATCTACCCCCTTTATACTAAGCTGCAAAGCTTTATAGTTTCTGTTAGCAATAGTAATTACAATAAGCCCTACATTAAAATGCATACAGGGTATGACAAAATAGTGTAAGACTATTTCCTGCCTATGTTTACATACATAAATACCTTTTGTGTTAACAAACGTAAGCATACATGAAATATAACCCACTTTAGAATCTATACAGGGTATAACAAGGCAGTTTATAACACACTCTTTGAAACATCTTCAGCTCAAATTAATTGTATTTTCACAAAAGTAACACGAAATGCAATATGCCTCATTTTAACAACGCCTACAGGGTATAACAAAGCAGCTGGGTGCGTTTGTCTACACACATATACGTGTGTGTGCGCGTGTGTGTGTGTGCTCTTGCATCTCACGTCTTGTTTGCGCAAATTTCAATTTGTATATTACCTCATATCATATGAGTATTGAGCGCATTTCTTATGCACATGCAGCCACTTGCACACTGCCGACTGTGTGTGTGTGGGTGTCTGTGTGTGTGTGTGTGTGTGTGGGTGTGAGCGTGCGTGCAGACAATGAAATTTATGGAAACGACAGACGGAATAGCAATAACCTTCAACATTGGCAGAGCGCCGAGCAGAATATGCTACAAATTTGCTTTATTTAACATGAAGCGTAAAAAAAAAGAGAAAAAACCAGCAAAAGAAGCGGAAAAGTTGTAAAGTTTTTCTTTTTTTGTGTGTGTTTTTTTTATATGCTCGACGCGAACGAGAAATGCTGAGCAGCGAAAATTCGCCGTATGGCAGGGTATGCCATGTTCGGATTGACGTGCTCTGCATTCAGCTATTTGCCGTTTCAGCTGCATTGCATTGTCAGACAAAGTATGTAATGCGCTTTCATGTGATTTCATTTGCCAAAACCCACTCAGGCGCCACCCATGACCCACCCAAACCGCCAGAGCCATCAAAATATTTCTTATTCGCGCACAGTTTGTGAAGTTTCTTGCAGCGCTTCAGTCTTTGCCACGTATGAATAACTTGACGTGGCTTCTGCTTCCTTCCTACTAGCAAACAATCGTCGAAAAAAAAAAACAGAAATAAAACAAAAAACAAAACAGTTCTTAAACTTAATTCAAGTCGAACTGTTCTTCAAGCACAAAACTCTTTAAGCTGTTAGGCAAATTCCATGGAATTTCTGTCTGCTTCAGCTTAATACATGTGATCTTTGCTAGATATATTCGAGTTGAATTTTTTTTTATTAGACTAATTCTGGAATTTGTAGTTTATAAAAGTTGTTTACCTATTTCGAGTTATTTGAATATGCTCCCACAGCTGCAGCAAGCAAAACTCCGACGTGGATAACAAATGAGCCTTGCCTTGAGCCTTAGCTTGAGCCTTAGCTTGAGCCTTAGCTTAAGCCTTAGCTTGTGCCTTGCCTTGAGCCTTAGCTTGAGCCTTAGCTTGAGCCTTAGCTTGAGCCTTAGCTTGAGCCTTAGCTTGTGCCTTAGCTTGAGCCTTAGCTTGAGCCTTAGCTTGAGCCTTGCCTTAAGCCTTAGCTTGAGCCTTAGCTTGAGCCTTAGCTTGAGCCTTAGCTTGAGCCTTAGCTTGAGACTTAGCTTGAGCCTTAGCTTGAGCCTTAGCTTGAGCCTTAGCTTGAGCCTTAGCTTGAGCCTTAGCTTGAGCCTTAGCTTGAGCCTTCGCTTGAGCCTTAGCTTGAGCCTTAGCTTGAGCCTTAGTTTGAGCCTTAGTTTGAGCCTTAGCTTGAGCCTTAGCTTGAGCCTTAGCTTGAGCCTTAGCTTGAGCCTTAGCTTGAGCCTTAGCTCGAGCCTTGGCCTAAAACCTAAGACAGGAACACAAGTGTTAGCATGTGTGCATTTATACATGACTTTTATGATCCTTTTAATGACTAAAAGTAGTTTGAAGACTGTCATGTGATGTATTTTTAAAAAAGCCTACGATTTTAGTAAAGTAAACACTTTGATTCTTGAATTTAACAAATAAAGCATTGTTTTCGTTAGCTCTCACCCTACCTCCCAAGTTTTTTTACATATACAAAAATGTTTGTTTAAGAAACACTGGCTTAAGCTTGTTTACTAAATGAAAAGACAGTGTATGGCTTTATGTAATATACGTTTAACTGCCTGACCAAGTCTCAGTCTGTCTGAATGAAAATCATTTAATTGCAGTTTAAATAGGTTTAAAATTTTGAGTGTAGTATATGTGTATTTGAATGTATGCTCATCTTATAAAGCTTATATTCTAAAATGAATCTCCACTTTTCTATATTTTCCTCATCAAATTATTTTCGAGATAATTAATTTTATAGTTTTTATATACTTAAAATATCAATAAATTTTTTTAAAAATATTTCCGCGTTCTAAATATTTCTCACCATTCATATAATTCCACTCTTACCAATAGCCAATTTCCTGATATGAACTTAGTTTCTCTTAGCTTAAGTCTAATTGATAAACAAGCCCAATTCATGTAGAATTTCAGTATATTTACAATTTTCGAATTATTTCCAATGTGAATCGAATTGATTTTGAAATAAAATTTGTAGTCAATTGTTCAACTCTTTTGTAGCTACCATCAGAGAATCGAGTTAGTAGCTCGACGAGTTTACCAACTGAAAGCCTTTAAGCACAACCTTCTTTTTTGACTTAAATGGTTTTCATTTTTTTACTTTTTTTTCGTGGATGGCCAACAAGATGCACGAGTTGCCTTCGCTGGCATTGACCAAAAGCAATTTGTTGTACAATTTGTAGCAAGTTTGGCGTGCATGTTGCAAGGCGAAAAGCGAAAGCAAAGAGATGCGATGGACAGCAGCAGGAGCAGCAGCAGCAGGAGCAGCAGCAGCAGGAGCAGCAGCAGCAGGAGCAGCAGTAACAGCGAGTACGTTCGTCCAGCATCCTGTGTGCTGTGTCCTGCTGACAGACAACGGGGACAATGTGTCCTTATTATTGTCGTAATTATCTGCGGAGCGTGCTGGCAGGCAGAAGCGTGAAGCAAATGTAAATATAATAAAAATAAAAGCAGTTAAATGAACAAATTGAGTTGAGTCCGGGCCACCGGCGACAGCAGCCAACAGCCAGCCAGCCAGCCAGCCAGCCAGCGATCCAGCAGCCAGCCATCAACTTGCCAACGGGTTGCAAGTATCCCATGTGCCATTGTTGTTATTGTCTATATATATATATATATATATATATATATATGTATATATATGGCTGTATATATACATATGTATGTTTTATAGTTTTTATTTTTAATTGCGTTTTTATTCCATTTAATTCTTTTTATTTTCCTTGCTGCTGCTGTTGCTGCTGCTGCTGCTGCTGTGTGCAGTGACCGAACAGTCAACAGTCAAAGCCGTAACATGAGTGCACCTTATGCAACACGTGACGTATGCGTAATATGCGAGAGCTGCCGCTGCTGCTGCTGCCATTGTTTGCCACACTTTAAGCAATTGCAACAGTACACTGCCACGCATGTGGCATACCTTTAATGAGTGCCATAAACGCTTCCTTATATCTATATGTACATTTGCCAAACTGCTTTGGCTATTTATGGTCAGCTTTTGTGGCATTGCCACAAAATTTAATTAGAGCCCAGCTGCTGCTGTTGCTGTTGCTGTTGTTATTGTTGTTGGTGTTGATGCCTCATTTTATTTGCAGCATTTATCAGTGGAAACCGCAAAAGCCAGCACATGGAGAGCAGCGGCGAGCAGAGTGAGCGCCACCGCCTGCTAACAGGTGCCGCAGCAAATTTTATGAATCATTTATAACTCAATAATCCCGTTGAGTTGATTTTAACCAATAATTGATTATTGTTTCCGTCGCTCGCCGTTGCTCTTGTTGCTGTTGTTGCTGTTGTTGCGGCTGCTGTCGCTGTAAAATGCAGCCATAAATTTATAAATTCATTTCAAAACGAATTTGTGTGCACATTTCCAACTACTTTTCTTCTTTTTTTGTTGTTGTTTTTTGTGTGTGGCAACGCGAAAAAGTTTTTAATGCATTTGCCGCAGCAAATTTAATACGCAAAATTTAACTGATAAATCCATAGAATAAAACAGCTGCTGCTGCCGTCGCCGCTGCTGCTGCTGCCGCTGCTGCTGCTGAAGCTGACACCAGAAAAAACTCAAACCCTTTGCCGCATATCAACTAACTGGAACTCAAACTCAAAATTTATGCAAATTTGCGGCTGCTTTTTCTGCAGCTAGGCCAGGCCAGGCCAGGCTAGGCTAGGCATGGCTAGGCATGGCTAGGCCTGCAGAGGCGTGCACAGAGTGAGTTCCATGAATATTAATGAGACAACACATGGAAATTAGAAGCAGCTAGTGGGTATGCCTGTGTGTGTGTGTGTGTGATATGTATGTGTGTGTGTGTGGCAAGTTAAACAATTGCTGGCAAATTATGTATTTCAACATGATTTCAAAAATCAAAATGCGAACATAGTTTTTGCTGGAGCAGCTATGGAGTCTGCCAGCAATAATAAGACAGAAGCCAAAGGTGTTGGACCAATGAATATATGAGCTGTCGCTCTGTGTGGGTGTGTGTGCGTGTGTGTGTGTGTGTGTCGGAGCACTTTAGCATTTAGTATATATAGTATTTATGGCGCAAGCAGCAGGCAATTTGTGGCATGCATAAATTTAAAGCAGTTGAAATTAATGACACAACGGAAAGTAGGCAACAAACAGCAGACATAACCGCACACACACACACACACACACACAAGCACAACACATATAATTAACAAAAATCAAAAGCAACAACAACAGCCAAGCGAGCGAACGAGCGAGATAAATGTAATGAAAATTACAGCAGCTACAAACAAAACTCGCCAAGAGAATAAACGAATAAGAAGCAGCTGCCCATAAATGTGTGTGCGTGTGTGTGTGTGTGTGTGTGCGTATGTGTGCGTGTTGTTTGTTGTAACACACATTATAAAGTTTTACCGACACTTAAACATCGCTTACATACACAAACAAACACAGGCACACCCGCTATGCAGATAAAGCTGCAACAGATTCCACTTCAGCCAAAGGACGAAGCGCAGCTTGTCTGCTAGATTGCATCTTGCCAAAGAGCAAAAAACAATGCAACAAAAGGGAGAGAGCAAGCCAAAGACATAAAAAGAGAGAGACAGAGAGAGAGAGAAAGGAGGCGAGTGGGGCTATATAAAGAAAATGCCGAACGTGTGGAGGTCAGACATCATCATCATCATCGGCCGATGCAAAAGCTACATTTTGGGCAGGTTGCATTTAATGCAACGTTTAAAAGGGGCGTGGCAGTTGGGTGTGAGTGAGGCGCCCACTAAGACAGACTTGAAGCATAGTGTAGAACATGCTGCAGGCAAATGCGTTGCCATATTAATAAAATGAAAGACAGAAGCAGCCGAACGTCGGCCATTCATTGTCACTGACCCAACATACACTGGCCGAAAATGTGTGTATTTCACTATATTAAATGATATAAAAGTTGAACTTTGCATTACAATTTCTTTGTCGAAATTTGTTGAGTGATTTCTTTTGCAATTAGGAATATATACTCGTGTCTAGACTCATCTAACAAATTATTGAGATTTTTTGGTTATGCTCAGAGGCTGAGCGAAGCTAGACGAGCTACAAACAAGCTGTGTCTGCTACGTCTTAAGAACTCTGTTGAAGCCCAAATGTTCAACGGGGAGAGGATGTTGGACCCAGCAACCAGCGCTGCAGCTAGCATTGTAATTTAAGAGCAGCGCAATATATAATATAAAGTGTAAGAGATTTGTATTTCGTAAAGAGTTTTTCTTCCCTTTGCCCCACTGCTTTGCTTACATATTCGTTCTTACGGCGCAGCAGCTCGATCTTGCTTAGCAGGCGCTCTTAGTGCCGAAGAGAAGCTAATTATAGCTCACTTAGTACAAATGCTCGTGTATTGATAGCTCGGCAAACTTGACTCTACAGTAACTAAAATCGTTTATAAAATATAAACTTCATTTATTTTAGAAACGATATTTGTTAATCTAGAGTTAACTTTGCAGAACTGTCACTGCACGAGCATCTGTACTAAAGCTTAAGTTGTTATTCGGCTAGAAGTAATTTTGCGTTTTCTCTGTAAAACTACAATTTAGTATAACAATTTTATACATTTGACTTTTACATTTGGTTGCAAGACTAACTCGACTTTTTCTCACTGTTCTCACCACAAACATACTCACATTTATATCAATAGCAAAACTTATTCGTAGCTTAAATTTAGTGTGTGGCAGTTGACTCGATAGTTGACTCGACAGCGACAGAGGCCACAGCTACGATATGTAGATACATATATATATCTAGAGTATATATACACATATATCTATATATATATACATATATCTATATATATGTATATATCTAGAGTATATTGCCAACTTACATATGTCGCAAACAATACAAAAAGCCAGCTCGAAAATGTTCTCGCAGGACTGTTTGGCACTGGCCAACTGTTTGGGATTAGCTGAATAGAAGGTCCCCGGACAAAGGGCTGAAAACATGCAATCTTTTATTTAATGAGTGCGAGTCAACAGCTCCACTTCAAATTGACACTTTGGCCACGCAGTTGGGCGATGGAGACGGTGATGGTGATGGAGATGGAGATGGAGATGGAGGCGAAGCTCAGCCAGCCATGCAAAAGTCGCCACACACACGAATGAGTTATTAAGCCATGTTTGCACTTGTCGATCTCTGTGTGTGTGTGTGTGTGTGTGTGTGTGTGTGTGTAAGTGTGTGTGAGTGTGTGTGTGGCACACATTCATTGAGAAATATTTGCAGTCAACCAGGCTTTCAAGCTGTCTTTGAGGCGTGATTTGGAAACTTTTCAAATATGTTGGCCATTGCCACTTTTTGTTCAATGTGTGTATGTGAGTGCGTGTACAATGGTGTGTGTGTGTGCACACTGTGAGAAAAAAGTTGTAATAACTTTAGATAAAAGCAAAGGAGAATTTCTATAAATTTAAACTTTAAATTTTGAATACTTTTAGTTTGCTTTCTTATTTGTTTATAAATAGATATCACACAATTATGTTTTTGAGTGTAGATAACTCATCGAACTATATGTTTAGATTATTTTTTATTTTTGGCTTATAGGAGAAGTGCTATATCAACTTCTGGTCTAAATTTCAATAAGCTTTTGGTTAATTTAATCAAATTTTATACCCAGCCCACTACTATTTCTATGAGCGTAGTCAGGTCATCTAGCTAACTTGATCAAATGCTCTACACAAACAACTTCTTAGGCTACACAAGAGCGTATCATATAAATTTCTACTTTAAATTGCTGAGGCTCTAATAGGCAACTAGCAATTACTAGACTTATTCTGCCAGTGTAGTTAAGCCATCTAGCTATCTTGACCAGGCTGTCTCCGCCTGTGATCTTTGGCTAGACTTTTGCATTCATTTGATTGGAAAAATCGCTGAAGCAGAAACGGCATCAACGGGGCTCTACAGTCCTGGCGCACAGGCAGCAGCGGCAGCAGCAGCAGCAGCAACAGCAGCAGCCGTTATGTATATGTGTCCTTGTGATTTATATCCTTGCCACGCCCTCGCTCTCGCCCCTGGCTTCAATCATTATTCTCAAACTTGTTGGCTGTCGCATTGCCAGCAGTTTTGCTGCAAATGTGCATAGAGTTTAAACTCCAGCCGATGCTCCATTAGTAGCTGCAGGTGCAAATATGCAGCAGCCTGGCCAAGGATATGGCTCTGTTCACCGCAAATTAGTTTTCAATAGCAACTGTGAGCAGTTGCACCACACACACACACAGGCGCACAAAGGACTCTCTGTGTACTGTGTGGTTTGCCTGGCAAACCGGAATCATTGGAAACATAAATAAATATGCCTTAAACTGCCATATCGAGACTCCTGCTCGATGGCCAATCCGGCCTGACAACTATAATAATTTATACATTTATTTCATTTGCTTTGCGTTTTATTTATTTTTGTATTTACTGCCGCTGCTTGCAGCTGCGCAAAAAACAAAAACAAAAAAAAAGGAAAAAGAAACAAAAAGTGAAAAAAAAGAAAATACAAAAAAAAAAAAAACAATAATAAAAAACAATACAAACAACAAAGCAAAACCACAGTAAATATGCGCAAATATTTAAGGCTTTTCAAAAAAAAATATATAAATATAAATATAAAATATCTATATATATATAAAATAAATATAGTATATAACGGTATATTTGCTTTAATTGATTCGCTTAAAGCGAACCCGGTTGGCCTTTCGCAAATGGCCCATGGCTATTGCCTGGCTATTCCTGACCACGGTCAATGTCTCTGCGCCTTACTGTCTGCTTCGGCTCCGGCTACTGCTGCTGCTGCTGCTGCTCCTGCGGACCCACCCACTGGCAATCCACAAAAATTTTGTTTACGTTTTGCTGGACGCGACGAGCACATAATTTATTTTGACCGAGATGTCCTTGCTGCTGCTGCTGCTGCTGCTGCTGCTGCTGTATGTGTGTGTGTGTGCAAGCCTCATTGCTGGCTGTCAGCGCCTTTGAGATAAGCTGACTGCGAGAAATATGCGAGCAACTCGGCTCCTGTCACTGCCAACCACCCAACCACCCACCGAATGTGCGAATAATGAGCCAGCGGTGCAGGAAATGGAAGGCGTAGCGAATGCGAGACAAAATATGGCAAACGCGGCAAAGCACATGCATAGATAACATGGAAAGCAAAACCGAAAAACTTAGCAATAATAACGATTAGATACTCTATTTGTATATAGTATATAAAATATATTGCAACAATTTTTCAATATTTTTTTTTTTTTACTATAAACAATTCCTTGGCAAGTTAGCTCACTTGAAGTCCTAATGCAACTGAATTTGGTTGCAATCGCAGTCATCTTTGTCTATGCGTGGCATATGCCCTGCTTTATTGTAAATACCCTGTGGCTAAAGTATAATATTTGGCGGTCTTTAATTGGTCACGCCGGCACACAAACAAACGACTAACCGAACAATCCACAACAAACCCACCGAACACAGCCGAAACTGTGGCCAGTTGCTCGCTGGCGAGGTTAATATGTGCGACTGATTTATGTTGGCAGCGGCAGCAGCAGCAGCAGCAGCCGACTCCGACTCCGACTCCCGCTCCGACTCCAGCTCCGATTCCGACTCCTACTACTACTGCGACGAGGATTGCGATTCGGACGTGGGCATCTTTGTAGCTGGCGCCAGGCGCCAAACGCACGCAGCACATCCTTCATCCTTCATCATGAAGCACTCACATGCTGCACCCTCTCCCACTCAACCACTCTCCCACTTTCAGCTCTCACTCCCAGTCGGAATTTCACTGCTCAAACCCTCTCTCGCTTATCCCAGCGAGCTTGCGTGGCTCGGCTCGCATTATAAATGATTTTAATAATTTGAAACGATTTGTTTAGTTCTGCATCAAGTCGGATAAACGTCGATGATTAATTAGCAGCCGCGTCTCGACTAGGGACCCTGCTGCCTACAGCCAGGATAAAGGACGCATAAAGCACAAAGCAAGCAGCAAGCAGCAGAGCAGCCATTACATAAGCATGTTTTGTATTTTCGCCATTTTTATCGCTTTGCCATTAAATTCTATGTAACGGCATTTGCCTATAAAGTGTGTGTCTGCTGAGCGAAAACAGAGAGTGAGAGAGAGAGAGAGAGAGCGAGCGAGAGAAAGAGAGAGTAAATGTTGACTGTGTTGGCGCTGCTTCAATTGCCGTTAATCAACTTTCTCTGTTTTGTTCGCACATCTTTCGCAAAACGAAAATTAATTGGCTACGCCCCTTGCCCAATACCCTACGCTATCCAACACATGTTTTGTCTACTTCTTTGCTTAATAAAGGGCTCTAGTTGTGATTTTCGCGTTAGTTAATTGATAAATGAGCAAAACCCTTGGGTTGAGTGCAGACATGCATATGAATGTATACATGTATATGTATTTGTGTGCCAATTATAAATGTAGTCAGTCTTCTTCTTCTAAAAAAATAAGATATATTTAAGTCAATTACTTACCACTCAAAATACACAAATATCGCTGCACTTTTCAACCACTCACTCTATCCCTTTTTCAACTGTCTCGCTTTAACGCGCAACACTCAATATTTGTGTGTGGTGAACTCAATGGCAAAGGCAAGGCGAGCAAAAGGAGCGCAGCTATGCAGCTCAAGGCATGTGGTAAACTCGTTCGAGCGACCAAGCATGCCAATTATTGTAGCGGTCATTTACAGTTATTTCTGGTATCTCACATATGCACATGCATACATACATACGTCGTGCCTATGCACTCTTTTGCTTGACTTCTGCTGTTTCAAGTTGACTTGTACATATGTACGTATGTATGTATGTACCTTTATATATTCGTGTGTGCGTGAATACTGATTATAATAGTTTTCATATTTATTGACTACTGCGGCTTTAAGCTAACCTAATTGGTTATTTATTATAAGAACTGCTCAATATTTAAGTTGCGTCACTTTTCACCTTACTTAATTTGCAATTGACGCGAGTCGACCGTGGTGAAAAAAACCAAACGCCAAAATCAAAGCAAATCATCATCAGATCATAGATAGAACAAGTGTGAGCGAAAAAGCTGCTGTTTGCACTCATTTTCAACTTGGCATGTTGCTTTGCATATTCTTCTGTAACTCTTACAAACAACGTGTGCGAGCGAGCAAGCAAGTCAACTGTGCCCGCACTCATTTACAATTATGCATGGAGTGCCTTGGATATTCTCACTCTGTTAAATAACAGCTCCTGCTCCTGAGCATGCAGATCATTCGCCACACAGGAAATGTTAAGCCGGTAACTGTAATTAATCTGTGCATATTTATGTATGTGTAAATGTTAACATTATTGTTCGGCTTCCCTTTTAGCTTTGCTGCAGTAATTAAATTTACAAAAACCAAAAAAAAAAAAAGAATTAATTATTTACACAGTTTAACAACGGGCGGGCGACTTTAAAACCAATTTATGCAAATGCAAACGCAAATATTTACACAATGCCAAATTGAAATTATTGTTGTGTGCATACACATGCGTGCCTGTGCGTGCGTGTGTGCGTCTGTGTGTGTAAGTGTGAAGGAGCGAGCGGGAGGAAGGGAGGTAGGTGTGGAGAGCTGGTTATAGCTGCATCCTTCTGACTTGTGGCAGCTAACCGCATTCACATCGCTCGGTCAAACCTCGAATGCCAACATTCTCGACTCGGCCAGGCAGAGAGACTCAAATAACAAACTGTTTCTCAGGAGCTGCTGCTGCTGCTGTTGTTGCTGTTGTTGCTGTTGTTGTAGCCATTTGTTTGCAAGTCCAGAATACATTAATTCCAACTAAAATACTCTTAATTACCAAAGCGACTGAGACAGAGGAGAAGGAGGGGAAGGGTAGGCTGTGTGTGTGTGCGTGTGCGGTGCCATTGGATACCTGAGCCAATTTGTCCATCTGGCTGGCCATTTGTCAATGTTGCCATTATTATTGACACATTTAAGCCATAATTGTCAGAGCATTATATTCCTAGACAAATTAAAGCCCATCAATTGTTATATAAAGAGTTAAAAATATGTTTATGCCGCAGCCTGTGGCAAACGCCACATTCAGCAAATGTTCATAAATTTATTTTATTTTTATTGGCATTTCACTTTATTTTTATTATATATAAATTTATATATATATATATATATATTGTATATATATATATATTGTATATGTATGGTAATGCCCGGCATAAATCATAATGCTAGACAAATAGTTAATATTTGTTAATTCACAATTTGCATATTTGTGCATATTTATTAACGCTCCAATAAACTTCTTTTCCATTTAAATTATTTACAATTTCAATGATTACTTCAATAAATTTTCATAAATTCTCAGCGTGTGCGTGTGCCTGTGTGTGTGCGTGTGTGTGAAGGTGTTGATGGACATGCAGAAATATTTAGCTAATTAAAATGAACAATCCATTGCCGGCCGGGCGGCCAGTGGAGGCGACCCATTAAGCATCAATGGCCACTGCCACGCCCACTGCCCATTGCCCACTGCCCACTGCCTACTGCCCAGAGCTGCTCCTTAATGTGGACAGCAGCGACTGACAATGCCATTTAATTAATTGGAAAAATCAAGAGTTTCAATTACGTGGCTTGAATTGCAAACTCAATGATGGAAATCTATTGGCAAAGAGCATGCATAGAGAAACTAGCAGAGAGACTAGAGACAGAGATAGAGAGAGAGAGAGAGAGAGAGGGCATGGAGAGGGGAGGGCAGGCAGCATGAGTGAGTGAGGTACTCACAGATAGCATATGAAATAAATTCTCGATTGAAATATTCTGAAATAAAACTTTAAAATTCATAAAGCACAAAAAGTGACTTGAGTGAGAGAATATTCAAATATAAATAATATTAAATAATAAAATAAATAAAACATAAAAATATATAAAAATAAATATAAAAATGTATAAAATTAATAATAAAATATATATAAAAATAAATTGCAAAAAAATATATAAAAATATATTAAAATTAACAATAAAATAAATATAAATAATAATAAAATATTTAAAAATAAATATTAAAAACTAATAATATAAATGTAAGAAAATATAAAAAATAAATAATAAAATACATATAAAAATATATAAAAAATAATAATAATAAATAATAACAAATATTAAAGTAAATCAAAATAAAATAATAATGGAAAAATTTAAAACGAGTTTTAAAATTAACATTTATATTTATATGCATATATATTCAAATTGTTTTCAATATATTATGTTTGTCACAAAATGTTGCTGTCCACTACTATTTTTATGACCACGATTAAATATACTTGATCAGTCTGCTAATTCGGCTATCGCTTTCTCTTTCTCTCTCTCTTTCACACACACACACACCCTATCTATCTGTATGATCGAACATATAAATAGTTAATAATAATTAGTAATAATGTTAAGAAATATTTCTATGCAAAAGTAAACAGCAGAACAACAGTTAGGTGATGTGTATGCATGTGTGTGCAGCAGTACTTTATTAGTATTTTCATTTACCGCCAATGCCACGCTCGCTCGCTAACATTGGCGGGCAAAGAAGAGTAGCTTCTGCTGCTTCGAGCTAAACGAACGCAGAGAGTGGCTCAAGAGCTGAGCTCGACTTTTGAGTGAAATTTTCGTCTGCCTATATAAAGGCGAGCCTGCTGCAGCGCCTCTTCAGTCGCAAATCTGATCTGCTAGTGGTTTGGTCGTGCAGAGCAGAGCTCCTCTTCTTCTTCTTCTTCATCGTGTTTAGTGTGTCTGTTAACTTTTGAAATGGTTAATAATATTATGTATATTAAGCAAAATTGTTTATAATTTTAAAGCAATTGTTTTAAAAATATATTTTTTTATGATCTTTGTGTTAATCATTATTATGTAGATATTCAATATGATTGTAATTATTGTGCCAATGATCATTTATGATAACTAAATGGAAATTATGCGAATGATCATTAAGTTAATGATGATGTATATAATGTAAACAATATTATTGATAATTTTAATGATAATTACAATAATAAAATGAAATTTATAATGATAATCAAAGCAAATCTGTATAATGATAATGATAATGATATATGGAAAGCAAACGCACAATTATGATGAAAATTGAATGTTAAGATGATTGATGATAATGATGATGAATATAAATAATGATAATAATGATAATAATAATGATGATAAAAATGATGTTGAGAATGGGAAATCTGCTCAGTTAATGATAGATGATAAAATGTAATGATAAAAATGATAATGACAATTCTGTTCAGCTAATGAATGCTTATGATAATACTAATAATGATAATGATAATGGCAATACTGATTCTTCTTTTAGTTTTGCTTTGAAAGCATATCAAAGGTAAAGCCAGCAACTGCTGCTTAAGCCATAATTGACTATATTATAAATAATCACATATACAGGTAATATATGCACAGGTAAATGCAGACCACTGAGCAGCAATGTTAAGTATGCGTCGCACTTGGATTTACCCGCTCAGCGCTTGAAAACATAAATGGAATAATTGAGAATTCGATGTTCGATTGCAATTGGAAATTGCAAATGGCAAATTGATTCACGTTCGATTAGTTTGATTGCGACTTGAATCGAATCAAGCTATAAACACATATATATATATATATATATATATGTATATGTATATGTATATGTCTGTGTGTGTGTGTGTTTGTCTGTGTCTGTCTTTCTGTTATATCTGTTAATCACTTGTCAGCTGCACTCGCTGTGGAGTGCATTCAATTACTTAGGATAATTGAATATTCTCGCAGGGGTCGCGCACCTGCGATTAATTAATAACTGCACTTCATCGCGCCGACTGATTGTCTTCCAGGTGTAATAAAAAACAAACTGAAAAAGTAGTGCACTGTGCGTGCTTGCGCTGTCAACACACACACACACACACACACACACACACACACACACACACACACACACACACACACACACACACACACACACACACAACACACTGGGCGTGGCCAACTTCAACTTTAGCTGTTAATTAAATGAATGTGGAGCAAATTAACGCCAATTTTTAGCCATAATCGCGGCTGCAGTTGGGGCCCAGCGAGCGTTAGATAAATTAAACGAACTCTTGCAGCAAGTATTCTAACACTTTTTTCATTACTTCTTGTTGATTTGAAGGACTTTTTTTTTCTAGAAAATACCCTAGACAAATAAGTTATAGAGGGGCATACTCAAGACGCTGTTGGCAAGCAATGTTGAAACTGATTGGAATAGAGCTACTATAGAGAGAGTCTTATATAGAATATGCCAAGTAGTTGCAACATCTTCTTTGAGAGTCAAACTTACAGTTTTTAAGCACATATATATATTTTATATAATTTTATTCTCAAAAAAAAACACAAATTAGAATTTTTTAAATTTTTCTAAATTTTTTTATCTCATTTTGAAATTGACATAACATTGACATAACAAATTTGAACAATTTTATTAATTTTTTAATATTTTTTTAATACAAATTTAAGTCATTTTTACTCAAATAAATTTCTACATTTTTACTTTTTTAATATTTAATATTTCAATATTTCTAAAAAAATCAAAAATAATCAAAAACTAAACTTAAAATTTTTATTATAAAATCAAACTAAAAAAAATATAAAAAAATATTAACTTTTAATTTTTAAATTTACATCTTTTGTATTTAAATATATTTCAAAATATTTGCTTTTTAATATTTTTTTAATATATAAAAATAAAAATATATAAAATAAATAAAGAAATTTGTTTATTTAAGA
Organism: Drosophila anceps; assembly: GCA_035045945.1. NCBI lineage: Eukaryota > Metazoa > Arthropoda > Insecta > Diptera > Drosophilidae > Drosophila > Drosophila anceps. The sequence goes on from JAWNON010000073.1 coordinate 8,789,260, forward strand.
AGTAAAATTGAAATTTGTTCATAAAATGCCAAGCAAAACCACACAACTTATCAACTTTGAATTTTTCAATTTTAATTTATTTTTTAATTTTTACTCAAATATATTTCTATATTTTTGCATTTTTTATATTTAATATTATAATTTATTTATTTAAAAAGTAAACTTAAATTTTATTAATAAAATCATACCACAAAAAAAGTTTTTTTTTTTAAATTTAAATTTGTTATATAAATTTTATTCATATATTTTTGTAAATTTTTACTTTTTTAATATTTTAATTTTGAATATTAAAAATAATTGTTTATTAAAAATTAAACTTCATATTTGTTCATCAAATTCAAACCAAAAACCAGACACAGCACAGCCATTTTACAGGGCATCTGCTAGTCTAATCAATATCTGTTTGTTTGTTTTTTAAGTTTCTTGCATATTTTGGCCAGCTTCACTTGCTGATTGCAAATGTTGGCTCGAAGGGAGCGGGGCGTAGCCAAAAAGCTCGGCTATAAATTTATTGCTGAACTTTGAAATACCACGGCCACAGCAACAGCAGCAGCAGCGGCAGCAGCAGCGGCAGCAGCTACTTCCTCAGCTTGGCTGGCTGACTGTCTGGAGTCGAAGCGTTTTAAAGACAAACTTCTGTAGCTGTATTTTTCGCAATTATCCTTGAAAATGCAGCAGTAACAGCAGCAGCAGCAGCAGCAGCAGCGTGTTGAAGGAAGCAGCGGAAGTGCGCTGTGGGGCTGGAGAGCTGGAAGCCGCCTGTTGACACAAGCTAAAACCTAAGAGTGACAGAGGGAGAGAGAGAGACTGACAAAGAGAGGGAGTGAAAGCCAGAAGCTGCGAATAATTTATTAGTTGCGTAAAGAAATCATTTATTTGTTAACTCGAGACAGAAAGTCGTGGCAAATCCACAGTTCAGCAGTCTTAGAGGGTGCATGTCTCTGCTACAGTTTTATATGTCGATATTATTGTCGAGAATGGGTAGAGTTAAATTAAAGATTGTAGACCTCTGCGAAATACTGTTGAGGTTTATGTCTCAGCTACAGCTTGTGTAGAATTTCATTGTTGACTTATCTGCTAGCTATTGTCGAAAAAGGGGTGGGTGACTTCAGTTGCTGTTGAAGTAATTCGAAATAACTTAAAGGTGTATGTCTCGGCTACAGTCGGAGTAGAATTTCGTTGTTGATTTCATTTCGAATTGTTATCGAAAGAGGGGAGGGCAACTGAGACCTTTGTTGAAGTAATTCGAAGTTGTATTATGGTTCGTGTAACGACTATAATTGTATAACGATTCGTGTCACAACTAAAACTTGATTATTGACTTACAAGCAGCAGCTTGACAGCAGTCGAAAGAGGGGAAAATCAGTGTAGGCCAATATGCGAATTACTGTGTGTCTCGACTAAAGTTAGAGCGAAATCTGCTGAATTAGTATTGCAATTATTGTCGCAAGTGGAGAAGGAAAAGTTGGACACACTTTGAATAAAAATTAAAGCATATTTGGTGACAAACATAGTTTGGGTCTTTTGCTTATTTACTCGACGATTATTTAAGGAGCCAAAGCGACAGCTATTCGAACAGTGGATTGGGTTCATGTCTCGACTACAGTTTGACACAATTGTTAGTGCTTGTCGATAGAGGGGAGGGCAGATGTAGCTGATTGTTGTTTGCGTCTCGGCTACAATTTGAGTAATAGGTTATTCGTAACGTGGAGAGTTTCGAAAGTCTTGAGCTGCGTGTCTCGACTAAAGTTTCAGCACCACTGTGCCATAATTAAAAGACTTAGGTTGTTGTCTTAGCTAAGTTAAGAGTTGTGTTTTTATTAAAAATATATATAAAATTTATATATAAAGATATATATATATGTATATATATAGATGTACGTACACTTCACATTTACAATATGACGAGAATTGCAACAAGGGTTAAGAGTCCTTAGTGAACTAATTGCCGCCTGGCCGGAGCTTCACATTCCATTGCTCTGCAGCTGCAGCGGACTTTGCGTTTGATTAGAAATATGTTTCGATTCGGATTACGATTAGCGTAACTAGGTGTAGTTAAATATTAACAGCAGCGGCGGCAGCAGTGGCAGCAGCGGCAGCGGCAGCACCTGGCCTGATCACGTCCCTCACTTTGTCTTGGCGCTGCGTAAATTCGATGCCGACAGCAGCGAACGCGGCGGCGGGCGCTCATCCAGTGGGGGATAGCCGTTGTGGCGTCGATTGGCTGACGACGACGACAACGACGACTCCTGCTTGCGGCCCAGCCGGCTCAGCGTGCTGGCACTGGTGGCGCCATTATGCGGCGGCGGCTTGCGTGGCAGCGTGGAGATCTACCAGAGAAAAGTTGAGAATTAGCGCGAATTGCCAGCTGAGAGTTTCACAGACTAATATAATCTATACTAGGTCAACTTACGCGCTTGTTCTGCTCCTGCGAGTAGTTGATCTCGTAGCCCTCGCTGATGTGCTTGGGCTTCCAGGGCGCCAGCATGGACACCGAGCGCGAGACAGTGCGCGTCATGGGCTGCAATGGGGGCTTGCCAGCAGCTGCTCCAGCTGCAGCGGCTCCACCTTTGCGCAGATCGTCGCGCGACATGGACCGACGTCGCAGATTATATGGCTGTGGTATATCGCCCACTGTGGTGGCGTGCAAATAAACCACGCTGCGCTGGCTATGCAAACTCGACTCGCCCTCGGTGCCGGAGCTCTCCGCCGGATAGCGTTCCCTATAAAAGAGGCAGAGATGTTTGAGCTTATACATTATATAGATCTATATAAATTAGTATACAGATATTTCAAAAGAAACAAAGAGAGCGCGAGAGGTGAAGAGAAGAGATATATATATATATTATATATTATCAAGATGTAGATCCTTCCTATTCCTTATCCAAATGCTTACTTGGGAGATCACTCTATCTTTATCTTTATCTCTTTCTCTCTCTCCCTCTCTCTATCTCTCTCTCCGTCTTTCTCTCTCTCCTATCAAAATACTTTCATGTTTCATCTCTTTCTGGCCTTAGATGTCTCTCCTTATATCTATCGTTATCCATCTACCCGTATATATCTAGCTATCCATCGATCTTTCTATCAATCTATTTATAACAATCTATCCAGCTATCTAACTCTATATTTCACTCTACTTTCATTTAGGATGTCTCTCTTTATTTCTATCATTATCTATCTACCTATGTATATATCCCTCGATCTAGATCTATCTATCTATCTATGTATCAATCTCTCTCTCTCTCTCTCTATATATATTTTCCTCAACTTTCACTTAAGATCTCTCGTTCTCTCTTTTTTCTATATATACTCGTCAACTTCTATATCTGTTGAAACTCTCAACACTTACTTCCCATAGCCGCCATCTACTGCATTTGTTGTCAGTCCTCGACGCTCGGCACTGCGCGCCGGCTTTGGCGGGCCGAGCAGCGGCCGATCGTCGTAGCGCTTTGGCAGCTCCGTCGAACGTTCCAGCGACATGGCACGCTGTGCTGTGCCGCGCTTGTGTCGCTCCACTGGCTCCGGCTCGGAACCGCTCTCGGAGATGTCGTGCAGCTCGCGGGAGCGCGAATAGTGGCGACGCTTGCGGAAGTCCACCTCATCGCTGCCGTGCTCCAAGTGCTGCATCGAGCTGGCGCGTTGCCGTGCGCCATTCGGTGTCATCAACGTCGACGTCGTCGCTGTTGTCGTAGTCGTTGTCGACAGACTCTGGCGATAGTCGCGCGACGGCGGCGGCGGACTGCGATCCAAGTGATAGGCGCTCTGCGAGTGCTTCGACAGTTGAGGACGTCGTCTGGGCATGAAATTTCGTAAAGGCAATCAAATTTCATATCAAATCCTCATTGGACTCACCTGGGCATGCTGCTGGCCTTTGAGATGGTTGGCGGATTCGAGTCCAAGTCGGTGTCGCCAAAGAAACGCAAATTCTTGGCCGGGGCGGCGGCGTTAACATTTCGCTTGCTGCGCTTCAAACTGGAGCTGGCCTCGCTGTGTCCATTCACCGAGACATTGAGCTGCAAGCCAGCAAACTGGAATCAGCGAATGCGAGCGTTTAAGAGCTCTTGCACTCACCTGCTCCTTGGGATTGCTCTTGGCACGACGGTCCAGCGACTTGAACCAGCTGGTCTTCTCCGCTTTGATGGGCGTCGATGCTGAGCCGCTGAGCGTTGTCTTCTGCTTGGGCGGCTTCTTCAACAGCAAGGGACTAGCTTTCGGTGTGGAGAGCCGTCGGCGCATAGAGATGTCCATAGTCTGCAAAATTTGCATATCATTTGGTATGACAGGTATTTTCAACTGTGCCGCCAAAGCGGGTCAAAGGTGCGCAACAGGTTGCCCAGCTATGTGGAGCAGGTGGCCTTTTGCCTGAGCCTTGCCTTGCCTTGCCTTGCTTTGCCTAATGAGTGACTGTGTGGCTTTGCCTGCGACTGTGGCTTGTGGGGGCGCAACAGCAACAGCAGCAAAGCGAGCTCACGTTGCAAACAAACTTGTTTTGAGACTTTGGCCCAGTTGTGGTTGGTACTATATATATGTATGTATATATGAATGCACTAATATATATATGTATGTATATTTGAATGTACATTTTAGGCAGGTAGCTCTATGGCCTGTAAGCGAGAGTCGAGTGTGTTGCATGCCTGCGCTGCATGTGGCAGGGTTTTTATGTTTATTTAATTTATATACCTTAAGACCATTCGAAATTGGCAATTGTGGGGTATGCTGTTTTTATTGAATTGTTTGTAAGAGGAGGCGATAGGCGTGATTAGTTCTGATTAGAATCAACTGCCGATCGACTGCTGTCTGTCTGACCGTCCTTCGGCCCGTCAGTAAATCTATGTTTGTCCATCCGTCCGTCCGCACGTCTATCCAACAGTCTATCTGTTCAACCATTTCTTTATCTGCCTGTCTCTCTGCCTATCTGTCTGTCTGTCTGTCTGTCTGTCTATGTGTCTATACATCTATCTGTCCATCTATCTGCTTGTTTGGCTGTTCGTCCGTCCGACTGTTTGTGCGTCCATTTCTCAGCCCTTCCGTCTGTCCATCCCGCCCACATATTTGTCTACCCGTCCATTCGTTCGTCCGTCTATCTTCCTGTCTGTCTGTCTGTCTGTCTATCTGCTTGTTTGCCTGTTTCTCCGCACTTCTATCTGTTTGACCGTCCGTTCATCTATCCATCCATCTACCAGTTTATCTATCTATCTGTCTGTCTGTCTGTCCGTCCATCCGTCCGTCTGTCCGTCCGTCCGTCCGTCCGTTTATCTATTTGTCCGTTGAGCCTTGAGAATATACAGTAAGTTCCTTCTATAGCAGTTCGAATTTGTGTCAAATAATCGCCAAATTTGCATTGTTGCTATAAAATCGGTTCAAGACTTTATGGAGCGTAACTCCCACGTCTTGTACGCGACAGTCTTTAAGTTTAGCATTCAGTCTCTTCCGTAGTACACAGAATTTTTATTCATTTCATATTTGAATTGAATTGAATTTCATTAGCAAACAGAGCTCATGCCTACAAGTGCTTGTCCTGCTGCCGATATATCAAATATATACCAGAGTATTGCATAGCCATATATCTCTATCTCTAGCTCAGTCATATCTATTAGGTAACACAGAGAGGCATCTGTTTACAGGTTGGCGCGAATCATAAAGGGGAAATGCATTGCTTGATATGGATTCAGGGTAACTCGTAGTCGAACAGCCACACATGCTAGAGCCTGCTGACTTGTGCTTTGATTTGTGGACTGTAACAAAACTAAACAAACTAAACTTTGCATTGGAATGTGACTAAAAGGTAGGCCAACAGAGCCAGCAATACGCTCTGACGCTTACGCACCCACCAAAAACTAAGAGGAAATAAATATCAAATATTCAAATGCCGCCTTAATTTAGTTTATGGCCGCCGAGTCGCAGCCATAAATTAGCGAAGAACATTATTGGCTTTATTTTATTTTTGTTGTATTTTTTTGGTCATGTAGAATCTTCGAAAATGAATGCCAAGGCACTTTATGTGTATTTCTTGTTTAAAACGTTTATTGGGCTGCGATTTTTATGGCCATCGGGCATGAGCATGAATAATAGCCGCATATTGTCCAAATCGTTTACCACTCGAAAGTTTCGCCCGCTGCGGCACGCAAACACTTTTTGACACACACAGAGAGGGGGAGAGACAGGGAGGGAGCGAGGGAGCCAGAGAGATAAGGGCCACACCTTTGGGCCATTGTATTGAGTTGCTGTGGACGCCCCCGCTTGCCTGCAGGATTTCATCTTTTAACGAACCGAAATTCGCCAAAAGAATTTCGCTAATTTGTTTGTCGCTCAGCAAATTGTGTGGTGATGCGTGTCGTTGCAACATCCGCTAGAACGAACCAGGTTGCTTTAGGCCAGCCAACAACATCCTCTTGGCAAGGTCTGCAAGGCCCACAAATCCGCTCAAGCATTGCAAATTAGCTAAGCAGCAGCAGCAACTGTTGCAGTTGCCCAACTATTTGCCAGTAGCCTCAGCCTCAGTCTCCGTCTCCGTCTCAGTTTTGCAATGTGGCATCTGTGCGCGCAGCTTTAATCAATTTCTCATACGCCCCGTTGGCCGTCGTCTTGCTGTCAGCTTTCTTGAGCGAGGTGAGACTGCGCTAGAGTTACTGACAGCTGCGGCTGCTGCTGCTGCTGCTGCTGCGTGGGTCTCGCGCTTTTGTTCTAGCTTTAAACGCTAAGCGACGCCTCGTCAGCTTTCAGAATTCTCAACTCTATTTGGCCAACTATTATTATTGTTGTTAAACACAATTTCAGGCATTCTTTATGGCATGGCAACGTCTTGATTTAGACTCGATTTGATGTGCCTCTCAAAACTGTCGCTCTCTCTCGCTCGCTTGCTCACTCACTCTTTCTGTCTGTCTCTCTCTGTCTCTCTCTCTTGCTCTCTCACTCTTTTTAAGTGGCCCCCAGCTGACATGACGTCTACTCGAAACGCTGCACCATTTTCGGCTGCGCACAGACGCCCACCCGGACAGCAACTGTGAGCAGGAAGTAGGCGCCTTAACAAACGAAAAAAAATGTATATAGAATCATATAGAAAGAATGGCATGGTTAACAAGGCCAATACGAACTTGAGTTACTCTTGCGGGCAGCAAGTATAAGCCATCATGGCTATATGATGGAGGAATATGATTCAAGCTGAGGGAGAGTATAGTTAAAGTACTAATTGTGTCAGGCAATCGTTTCCATTTGATCAATGTATACTTGTAGTTCCCTTAGCACATCATATAAAAGCTTCTTAAGTTACCTTCGAGTATATAAACTCTGCTGTTAATTCCTACTAAATCTATATAAGTTCGACTTCTGATAGTGGAAGGTGAGCTCTATAGGTTGCCATTCTCTTCATCTATCTGAAGTTATTCTAAACTTGTCATATCTTGCAAGCAAGGTTTATTCGTATTTCGATTGGGATACATAGAGACATTCGTTAAGATATCGGCAATCTAAGCTGCATATATGATAAGGCGATACGTTTCCAACTACTCAGACTGAAGTTAAGATAGTGAAAGATGAGACAGAGCAATGCTACATCAAGCTAAATTGACCCATTAAACTCAATTACACTCTGTTTAAGATAGAGCCATAGCGCAGCATAATCATGTGATCATGGCAACCTTTTAGCGGTTGTCTCAATTAGGACAAAGTCGGTTCGACGCCAGGCTTCATTAAGCTAATAAACTGAGAACTGCTAGCCTTAAAGCCAACTTCCTCGCAAACTGCTCATCTTTATATGATCAACTGGCAATAGGCAGCTAGAAGGCAAGCTTTATTAAGCTACTTACCCTTAAAGCTAACTTCATAACAGGCTGATCATCTTATAAGCAAGAAAACCTTGCCCATCTGCATCAATATGTCAAAAGACATCTGGAAGTCAAGCCAAATCAACATTTATTTACCTCTGCAGCCAACTGCCTCGGAATGTTTCACTTTCCACAAACTATTGCAAACACCCTTTCCGCATACTCTACCCAATCTAATCAGAATTGCAAAAGCAAAAAAATTCGCACGTACCACAGAGTTGGGGGCGACTCAAACCGCCGCCAGACTTGATTAATTCGAAATTAATAATAGCCAAACCCATGACCAAAAAGTTGAGCCACACACAAATCTGAGCCATTCGTGCGGTTCAATGAACTCTGTGGCGCAAGCGCCATCATTTGGCCATTAGGGCTTGGACTTACCTTTGGTTCGCGTGAGGTCTCTTCGGTTGATGCCTGATGATGCTCGCGATAGCGTGAACGCATCTCCTCCTCCCGTACCATATAGCGCTCCTTCTCCTTGTCCTTCTCTAGCTTGCTGGCCCGCTCCTTATCTTTGTCACGGCGGCTCAGCGTGCTGCTGGTGCCATTGGTCAGACGTGACTGTGTGTCTTTGTGTGTCTTGCCGCTGGAGACATTGCTGCCACTGCTGCGACCGCTGCCGCCGTTGCTGCCACTGCCGTGACCAGTGAACAGCTGTTTCACTTTCTCAAAGCCGCCCAGCTTCTTGTTGCGCTTCAGCGTGCTTGAATCTTCGCGCTGTTTCTGCTGCGTTTGTTGCTCTCTGCGACGCAAGGTGCTCGTGGACACCGGATATTTGTCCAGATGCGGATCAAAGTGGGAGCCATCGTCTATGGAACGTTCCCTATAGATGTAGCTTTGCTCACGGCGCAGACGCTGCTGTTCTTGCTGCTGCTGGGCGCTCTCGCGGCGCTCCTTGCGCAAAAAGGACTCACAAGCCTTCATATCATCAAGGGCGGTGCGCTTGCGCCATCTAAACGGGGAAAACAAATGAAGGCAATGGATAAGTTGGGACTACTCCATCGACAAGTCAACAGCTTACACTTACCTTGTGGTCAAATCGCCATTGAAGGATTCCTTGCGAAAATCATTCTCAATGCCCGAGTCGCCCTTGTCGAAGCTGCGCTGCTGCAGCTTGTCACGCTTGAGACTGCTCTGCCAATAGTCCTGCATCCGGCCGCGATCTGTGCTGCGCAGCTCTGGCGAGGATCTGTACTGATCCGTGCCCACAGTCAACTGCGAGTCCAGGCTCTTCGGCTCCTGCTCCTCGAGCTCACGTGGCGAGGATCCAAGTCGCTCACGATGCCGCGACTCACGTACCTGTCCATCCTTTTGAGTCTCGCGCACATAGGTCTCCTTGATGCCGCCGTTGCCATCATCATAGTATTTGGTGTGGCGATAGCGCGAGCTCTTCTCCATCTTCGGCAGTGTTGTGCTGCTCTCCAGCTCCAGCTGAACCGGTCGATGATAACGCTCATCGACAGCCAGTTCCCGTTCCATTTCCCTTTCCCGTTCCCGTTCAATTTCCCTTTCACGTTCCCTTTCACGTTCCCTTTCACGTTCCCTTTCACGTTCCCTTTCAGGACTGGGATACTCACGGAATCTTTCGCGCTCTTGCTTATAGTTGTGCTGACGCTCCAGCGTGGCCACCTCACCGAAGCGACGCGTCAATATGCGATTCTCCAGCTGCGCCCGCCTGAGGCCCAACTCATCGAGATAGGGCGCCGGACTGACGCTTCTAATAACGGGCACAATGGGTGGTTCTGCTCTGCGTGCCTGCTTGGGTATCTCGTCCTCGTAATACAATTTGCGTGTCTCGAAGCCCAGCCCTTCATCCTCATCGCTGAGATTGCGTGGACTGAGCTGCTGCCAAGGCGACGGCGAATGAGAGCTGGCCAATCTGGACGGAGTTCCTGCTCCGCCTCCGCCTCCGCCCCCACCACCACCATTCGGTATGGGGGAGTAGCTTCTCAATGGTCTGTCGGTGGCTCTAGGCGGCCTTGGTGGTGGAAATTCACGTTGAGGCGTGCGTGAATCTCGGCCAGAAACACGCTGATGCTGCTGCGGCTGCGGGTCGTCGCTCAGATCAAGCTGAGCGTAGGTGATGCCCTCGTTGGGCCGTATGTAGGAGAAGGCCGGCTGACTAATGACCGGCTGTGGTGAGAAACGCTCCATGGACAGTCGCTTCACCAGACCATTGACGGTGCGGCCCCTGGTCAGGGGCAAACGCTCCGCTGGCTGCTGTGAACTGTGCATATTTTCGCTTGACTTGGCCTTTAAGGTCTCAATACGATCCCGTATGCCAGCGGATATGGATGATCCAGTTGCTGTGCCCGATGCACCGATTACTGATTGCCTTTTCAAGAGCGGTCCGTCCACCTCCGCTTTGGAACGACTGCGTGAGAGCAGCTCACTCAGGCCCTGGCCGCTCTCATGCTTTTCGCGCACAGTAACAGCGTCCGATTTGCGTCTCTCGCGTTCCCGGAAATAGTCCTGCTCAAAGAAATCCTCACGTTGCGTCTGCTCAATGATGGGACTCAACTGCTGTTTGGCTGCTGTGCTCGCCGGTTCGTTCTTCTTGCTCACTTTGCTGTTGCGCGTATCCTTTGGAGTGCTGCCAACATCACTTTTGCTGCGTACTAAACGGCGACCTGGCGGTCCGTCCTCGAAGCGTGGATCGCGTTCCAATTGGCTGACATTCGTGTCGCTCTTGCGACTGAACAGACCAAAGATCGAGGGACGTTTGGCTGGTTTCTTGGCCGCTGAGGCGTCGCTCACGCTGCGTGCCACAGGTTTGCCCTTTTTGCGACGCGTGGGCAACGAATGGAAACGCTGCGAGTCGCTGCTTGAGCTTTGACGCTGCTTCTGCTTCACACGAAACGTGGGTATATTATCCCCGTTGGCCGCCTTGCTCTGATGCTGCCCAGCCTGTGCTATGACTAGAGCCGCCTCCTTCCGTATGTCCTCCGGATCGATGTCCGGCGGCAGCTGATGGTAGCCCTGTAAGCCAATTGGCGCTAAATCTGTTGTCTCGTAGTCGTATTCCGACGGTTCGTTGGGACGCTTGGCTGTAGAGCAAATAAAGAAAGAATGAATCAGATATGAAGCTTTGCATGATAAAGAGTTAAAAGATGAGTTAGAATAAACTAAATGGCAGGCAGAGAGAAGAGAGATAGAGAGAGACTGAGACTGAGACTAATATGAGATTTTCATCTCTCCATAGTAAGCATATCTGTAATAGTTCTTATGCAGCGAGATAGAAAGCGACCTGAACTTTTGATTAAGCATTAAGCATAGAACCCATTTAGCTCGAGTTTATGCTTACAGAAGAAGTAAAGTATAAAAGTATAAAAATTCAGCTTTATTACACTTAGACAAATCAGCAAGCATTAGCTAAGTACATAGCCAAAAACCAGTTGACTGAGATCGCTCAAGTTTTAAGAACAAAATCTGAGGCAAGGAACAGCATCAATTTCTTCTCTCTCGAGTGCGCTAGTTGGCATTCATGTAATGACAATTAGCACATTAGACGAGAGGTCGGCTTGGCTGTGCTGGCGATGATGTAATACGAATTTACCAACTGGCCGCAGCTGTTGGGCCCGTCGCAAAGTGTGAATTGGCAACAGCTGCCCCTGCTAAATAAGGCAGCCTGAATCGTTGCCACTAACAATGGCTAGAGCAGCATTAGCCCACGTCTCTCGCACTCTCTCCCTCCCTCTCTCTCTCGCTCTCTCTCTCTCTCTCTCTCTCTCTCTGTCTGTACGTGTAGTCTGTAATCGGGCGCTGTAAGCGCTAATGGCCATTGAAGCATCTTAGTTGAGCCGAACGAGGCGCTACTATTCGGTCGCTTCTATTCGAAGAGATCATAAAGATTCTTCAGCCACTTCCTCACTTGTTGTTCATAATCATTATTATTTAATACCCCGAAAACAAAAAACGTGCCGCTCCATCTTCAACGGCAGCCAACAACATAGCGATCATCATGACCAAAAACAAGATTGCCGACCAGCGAACACCACAACCAGAGCAACCCAAAGCGCGCCGAGCTCAAAAGCAGAAAACGTGCGTGTTCTTTGATAGCTTTTTTAGCTCTTTGTTTTTCTTTTCTTTTCTGTGTTTTTTCCTCTACTCTTTGTTTTTGTTGTCTCTGTTCATTCTTACTTTTCTACGGCTCATCAGCTCATCGTCAGCTTTGGGCCCATCTGAACGGGAGCAATCACAACATCTTGACAATCAGCACTTGTTAAGCGATAGAACATGAACATCTTCATGCACATACACACACACACACACACACACACACATAAACAACAGACATAACACAGTGCTGCTAGTTCGTTGCCTAAGTCATTTGTTTTACCAGCAATTACTTTGACCTTGCTCTGACTAACTACAGTGAAGTATGCATTGTAATTGCTGTTACTAGATTAGCAATTAACTTTTTACTTGAGAATTTTAATTAAAAATTATAAAAGATCATATCATTTCTATATTATTCTATACACTGATCAAGCTGCCAATTGATTTGTTGCTTATCAAATTTTTGGGCAATAAAATCAATTTAGCTCACATAATTTTCATAATTTGAACTTAACATTCATATATGTATATATATTTTTATTAAGCTGATTTCTAGGTAATACCTCTATAATCCCTTGCTCGCCATTGGGCTTATCGTTCACCTGTGTGCTTGACACAGCTGATTGCATTTTCACAGCCTGTCACATTGGCCGGGCGAATGCCTGTGGCTAACTGATTACGATACACAATGAACATTGACAAGCTGGGCGTGGCAGGTGCCAAAGCGACTTCACAAGCCATTAAAACGGCCACAACTCAAGCGGGAGAAGTTTTCTCAATTGTGTAAAGCTAGACAAGGCGAGGGAGAGACAGAGACAGAGACAGAGACAGAGAGGAAGAGAGACGAACTGCCAAGATACGAACTTGGCCAAAAAAAAGACGCAAAATTGTGATTCCGTGATATGTGTCAAGGTAAAATGTAACTATGCAGCGCATGCCATACAAGTGTGCAGGTACAGTGAGTACTCGAATAAGCGAACATATGTTTAATGCTGAAGAAGAGGCAGAGTAGATATACATAAAATATAAGAATAGTTACCAGAAGTAGAACATTTTCTACTTTTGGTTAAAACTTGGTTCGCTCATGGCAGATTTCACTGTATTTTTATAGAGTCTGCCGCCGCAGACATGCGAACTTGAGGTTTACTCAAGGAGCCGTTCGCATGTTCATCACTTTGCGGTTGTTGTTGATGTTGCTGTTGTTGTTGAATTGAATGCATTGCAGTTGCGTTTTTTTTTTTTAGCTTAAGGTGTTTCTGTGGCCGCGTTTTGCGGCTGGGCTTTTGGGCAACAGGAAAACATAAATTGCGACTAAGCGACAGTTGGATAGCACAGCGCGCACAGCGAGTGAAACTGAAGCTCAAGTCAATGTCAAGTAACAGTAAACGCTCCGCAATGCCGCAGCATTACCCCAGAGATCTGGGCTGGAGTGCAGCTATGATTGATTGCGAAAGCTCTGCAACAATAACAATAACAACAACAACAACAGCAGCAGCATCAGAAACACCAACAACACCTGGCACAAAGAGCTGCTGAAAGCCATTCATTAATTTAATCATCGATCCACTTAATGAACGCGAACCAGAGCCCAGCGGGCTCTATGATTTGTGTGTGCCCATGCCGAATGAGTTCTGCATGCCTACAGGAATTTGAATATAAAAAAGAAAAAAAGAAAAACTGGAAAACAACAAAACTTTGACGCATTGCGATAAGAAATCTGATCCAATTTTCCGGCCTATTGCAAGCAGTTCACAAAGCAAAACCTGCCTCAGCGCCTGTTCCGGTTTTATTTTCGTTTCGTTTCGTTTCGTTTTCTATACCCTGAAACACTGGAAAATTCGCCAATGGGGTATAATGGTTGAAGGTATGTGTTGGTCAAAGGTATAAGGAGCCAAGGCATATGCTTGATTGGCAACAATAGTCGAGATGATCGAGGGTTTTCCAGCTGTGTGTCTGTATGAAGTTATTGATCGGAGCAAGTACATAAGCTAAAGACTAGAAATATATATTCCTGTATACGTATCATATTTTTTATCATATTTTTTTGTTAACTTATGTTTTTTATGCTTAAAACGGATATTTGCACTTAGTTAACAGCTTATAACTGAAAGACCATAAAAGCTAGAGACATCTAATTTGGTATGTAGCTTCTCTTGATGTATCTAAAGATTTTGAACATCAGTTTTGACAAGCACAAAATTTTGAAAATATCTTTTGAAGCATGTACTTCTCAAGCTTTAGTATACAGTTCATATAGAAGATCATCACATTAATGCCCTTAAACTATCATTCCTGCTCTGGCACAGCTTTCAGTGTATCTACTAGTCAGACACTTACTCCTACTAGTTTCAGTGCATCTTCTAGGTTAACTAACTTCTAGGTCTAACTAGTTTTAGGGTATTTTCTAGTCAAATACTCCATCTAACTAGTGTTTGCTTCGCTTTTTGTTAGCTGCATTCGCTGCTGCTGTTGTTGTTTTTGCTGCACATAATTTGGATTTCGTGATAGCCAGAAATCGCAGCATACTGACCAAGTCCCAGTTCATATAGCTAATAGCAGCCAGTTGTTATTCGATTGTCGTTCATATTTCATGACGTTGACTTTCACTTGGTTTAGCTTAAATACGATGATGGCATGTGCTTGGCTCATTAAGAGCCATACTTAATGGCATTAACGTTACGTTTAGGCCAACAAATGATTCATATCAAAACGCGCCCACAACCTGTCATTGAGTCGAGATAACAGGCTTTTAGGGCACTGCCTACTACTGGTCTCTAGGTTCAAGTGTTCGGCGAGCGCTAATGAACCAGCCCCTCCATGGCGGCGCGGGACTCGGGATACGAAACGCATGGATGAAAGGCAGCAACCAGCCAAAGATCTTGGCGCTCAGGGCCGTTCGGCGCGCCTTTGGGGCATTTCAATTAACCTGCGCACTTTCGATTTCGATTGGGTCGGGCCTAGGCCGGGCCGCGTTTGCCAACTTTGAGTTTATCTAGGCGGGTCCACCGCATGCACCGCAGCAATTCCAATGCTAAACGGCCGCGCACTCATTCCAGAATTGAAATAATTGAATGCCCTTGTGCGCTTATCGTTGTGCCAGAGTGGATGGGAAAGAGCAGAAGGCCAGAAGACTAGAAGGCTAGCCAGCAGCGGCAGCAGCAGCGGCGGCAGCAGCGGCAGTTCCTAATCACATCAAAAGAGCTGTGCCGCATGGACGTCCTTGAAGGCAGTCAGCGAGCCAGGCTCTCCAATGTGACAAGTATGCAAATAAGCTAGCCTATTTTGACATGAGCCTGCACTCAAAAGCCGACTCAAGCAGCATCCCTTCGCTGAGCCCAATTAAAATATCTTTGACTTGTTGCTGTTACTCTTGTTGTTGTTGTTTTTAAGTCTCTTGTCGCGATGACTTTCAAAACAAATACAAATAGAAACTTTCGTTAAAGAATGGACGCGTCTCATTTGCGCATAAAAGACTTAAGCGACAAACTTGTTTTAGCACAGCAGCTGTCAACAGCTACATTAAGTGAGAGCAAACAACACACGCACACAGACAGCGACTGTCAATAGAGACGGGCAACTCGAGTGCCGAAAAATAATATAATATAATCTGAGACTCTTTTTCAATAACACATATCGATAAACAAATGACGCAATCTTTGCAAATGCAAAACGTAGCAGAACTTTCGAGTTTCGAAGTTGATGTTTGATTGGACTGATGTTGGCTGGCGTTTGGCGTTTGGCGTTTGATTGAGCTGATGATCAAAGAGCGACAACTCCATTTACCCAATTCGCAACAATTTATAACTCTAGGCACTCGAAGCACTTTACTCAATTCACAATTCAATAACTGGCGAACGCGACGACGACGACGACAATATAACACCCAATGCCAACCGGGCAAAGAACCTGACTGAGCCGCAGCTCACTCAAGACTCGAGCGAACCACTAGAGATGGAGAGGGAGAGAAAGAGAGACTGAAAGAGAGAGAGAGAGACGTGGCTGTTGCTGCTGCTGCCTACGCCAATGTCACAAAAAGCAAAATAGTGCGAAATGGTGGGCAGTTCACAACCAAAATGCGACTTATTAATTAAGTTTCTTTTGCTCGCTGTGACAGTTGTTGTTGTTATAATTGTTGTTGTTGTTGTTGTTGTTGTTGGCACTATAAAACAACATATGCAAATTATGAATTAAAAAAACCTAAATGGCATTTTAATGGTCGCAATGGCGTGCGCTGCCAGCCAGCCAAAGATCAGCCTCTAAGTCGTCGTCGTCGTCGTCGTGGACCCCTTTGCCACCCGCATGTTGTTGAGCTTAACAGGCACATAAAATCAGGTTTGACAAAAATCTGCACAAAGGCAATTCCATGCAAAAATTGCGTAGTAGGCGTAACACAAAACAAAGTCATCAACAATTAGCGAAATGTTAACAAATAGACAGCTGGCAAATACCCTGTAATAATAAAGAAGTAGCTCATTTAGTTAACTATATTAAATAAAACTATGAAACGAGGCGAACGAAACTTGTTTGCTTTGGATTGAAGAAGTATTTAAGTACTTAAAGTTTTTCATGGTATAGATGTTTTGATCTATAATATATCGGATTTTACAGCTTTATAAAATTAAAGATATTATATATATATATATATATATATATATATATATATATATATATATATATATATATATATTATTTTAATATACTATTATTTATTGCACTATTATTTCTTCTCATGGAGCTTGACTACGTGCTTGCTTTTTCTCTTAGAATTGATAAAATTGCTAAAAAAAAAAAGCAGAAATTTATTGGATAAATGCATTTTAAAACGTTTAGTGAATATTTTTACTCATCAATAAAACTATTGCTCTTAAAGATTTGTTAAATGTTTTACAATTTAATTTAATGATTTGCATATTGATTTTATACATAATTTTTATTTAATTTTATTATATAGATTTATTCCTTATTTATTCTCATTACAACTATATAGAAAAATTGATAAAAACTTAGTTATATTTTATACATATTTTTTTTCTAATTTTCTAGACACAGCTTCGTTATGGCACACCGAAGTCATGTACAAATGCTTGCCATGCTGCATAATAATATTAAAACATATTCACTTGTGTTCCTTTTACTTAATAACAACAATAAAATATCCTGTAAGTCTTTTGCCAAGCTAGCCATAATCGTGCTTTATAGTTCGTCTAACTTTCATATGTATTAAAACACGAATATTTTTTCAATATTTTAATATCACAAAATATACGAATGGAATAATTTATCACAATACCCCGTACATTTGTTCTAGACAAACATTTAAGGAAGCCATTCGATAGTATTTCAGTCTTTGCAAAACGATTTACTTTGCTCACTCCCACCAGCTGTCACCTTTAGTCAAGTCTATCACAACATAGTTTGCCTCAAGTCAAGTCTATCATACTCCAGTTAACACCAAATGGCAGTGAGTAAGCCGCGCACTGCGCAGCCAATCAAATTCGAAACTGGTCAAAGAAATTAAAAATCACAGCAAGCAAACGGCATAGAAATTGCACGAGTCGGAAACGCCGCAACCATTTCATAATGATGCATACCTATTAAATTAATTTTATTTTTTGCTCCTTTTTCTTCTTCTTTCGTTTTTAACAATTAAATTTAATTAATTAAAATATATGCGAGCTCATTAAAGCATACGTAGATGTGCATTATAAAATACAGTAGCTCATTTAATTACGAGTGCAAATTGCAAATTGCAAATCTTACGTCACGATCTATGCTGCGGCCTCCCAATTACGACAACTTGTTGCAAGATCAGTGCCATAATTGAATCAATTAAAGAGTCACATTATGGCCAGCACTTACAGGTACACTCTGCTCTGGCCAGCTGGTCAAAGATTATGTCATACATCATATACATCTATAATGTCAGTTATTGGTTGCAGCAGCCGTTGTCAATCTCTTGTGGATCAACTCGCAGTCAAACAGAGTGCAGACGACATCACAACAATTAAAAGAACAAATATGGTTAAGAATCTGATCTGAATTATGATCTAGAAACAGGTATGATTATTGAAATATCAATATTCGCAGCCCGAAGAGTCGATCATTTATAGGCCAAACTGTAGAGAAGCACATCTGTGAAACGCCAACAAAACTTGGAAACCATAACACTAAAGCAATAACTATAAACAATATATATATGAGCTGCATATACATAAGATATGATCACGCTCACTCACTCCACAAGCAAGTTGAAATTTTGCCAATAAACAGAACTAATATACCCTTTTCACGAACGAGAATAAGCAAAAAAGAAAAACAACAATAATAATTGCAACAACCTGCCTTACATACACACCTGGAACAACAGCTGGCAGCAGCTTGACTCGTTGCTGCCAAATTTGTCGCTACGCAAGGTTGCCCACGAGCTAAAATACACTGACATCACAATCACACTCACACACATACATACACATACGCATACACGCACACACGCACACACGCACTCATATATTCGCATTCATAAGTTTGTTTATACACTTGTCTCGCTGTTCATCAAGTGAGGCTCAAGCAGAGAGCAAAACTTGCCTTAAAATTAGCCTCAACAGCTCGGAATGAAATGTGGCTTTAACCCCAAAGCCAGCTAATTTTTGCCACACACACACACACACACATACACACCTATATATATATTTGAGCTAAAATTAAATCATCATTTTATCTATATTTTCTCACATAATTGCCTCAATTTGCCTGTGAACAACAAAGTCATTTAAAACATTATGCTTAACTACTTGTAGTCTCTGCCTCTCTATCTCTCTCTCTCTCTCTTTCTCCCTCTCTCACACTCCCCCTCTCTCACTCTGCCCGGCTGTGTCGTTAAATGGCGCCTTGGCCGTTTTTAGATGAGACTTGAAGACATCATTTTGCCAAATAAATCTAATTAAAATAACACATCAATCTAATGAGAGGGGCGAAAAAACAAGTTGGCCACAAAGATATTGTCGAGATTTCAGCTCAATTTGAGCTAAAGAAGAGCAAAACTTTTAATACCACTTGTAGCCAGATAGTTGATAGTTGCCAAGGCCAAAATTAGACTTGATTGCAAAACATTAACAAGACTTCAGCTTAATTGCAAATTGAGTTTAGACCGTATTTGTGTGAGCTGCAGAAGGAAATTCAAGTCAAAATTGCCAACCAAAAACAAAAGACTTGGGCAACGAACGTGGCCAGCCAGCCAGCCAGCCAGCCAGGCAGCCAGCCAGCGACGGTGCGCATCTATTAAATGCAGCTAAATAATTTACATTTATGCCGCTTTTGTCATAATCAATTTTTAATTTCTTCATTTCAGACAGAGGCCATAAATTCCATTCCAGCTTTGGTATAAATCGCATTGCCCCTGCAATTATAAATGCAGCCCCAACTGGACGGGACGATTGTTGCTGTTGCTGTTGCTGTTAATGTTGTTGTTGTTGTTGCTGCGACTGCTGCCAGACATAATCATAACAATAATAATGTAGTCGACTCTGGAGACAAACAGACAGTTGCTGCAGCCACAGCGACAGTCGCGAGTCGACAGTCGACAGTCGACAGTCGACAGTCGACAGTCGTGCCAGCCAGAACACACATACATATACATATACATAAACATACATATATATATTTAATGCGAGTGCCACTGATGAGTTTTTTTCGTTGCTTTTTATACCCTGAGCCCATTGAAAATGAGAACTTGGGGTATAATAGTTTTTTTTCGCAATAATATGTAATTGCTAGAAGAAGAAGTGGACGATATCATATGGAATATATCGGCATAAGAGGTCCAGAATGATTGCAACATCATACAGGATACTCACTAGTCGTGCATGCCGTTTTGAAGCTGCCTTACTTATATATTTTTTTTCTTTTCAGGCTCAGCCACCCATTTGCCAGTGCCCAGAGACCCAAAGACTGATGTGCAAAGTGATACTTTTGGCTTTAACAACCAGACGCAGCAGCCGCAGCAGCAGCAGCAGCAGCAGCTGTAGAGAGTGTCTCTCTGCTTGGAACTTGTAATGCCTTATAAAAAAATTATACATATATATATTTATATATATCTACTTATTTAAAATAGTTATTTGTGCCTGACTTGTGTGCGAGCTCTCAAGGTAAACTACATTTTATTGTTGAGGCGGCATTGTTACGAGCATTGCTTTTGGCATTCGTTCTGGCTTATTCGCCCACTGCTTTGCTTCCAGCTCCCCTATAAACATATTTACTACAAACTTATATACATATTTGTACATATATATATATATATATATATATATATATATATATATATATATATATATATATATCTACATATTTATATTCTATGTATGATGCATGCAATCAATATCGACTGTGAGACTCGTCAAAATAGTTCACAGAATTATGCAATTGATGGATGTGCAAATGCCATTTTTGCAGCAACAGCCAAAGCCGAAGCCGAAGTCGCTTAACCATTTTGAACCAGCACGAAGGTGATTCGCTTGCCATGTCTCTGACCATCTTAGAATCCCAAGCAGCTCTCGGCCAACTGCCAACTGCCAACTGCTGACTGCGACTGCCCAGTTAATTAGTTAGTTGAATTATGTAGTCATTCCGATTGTCGATGTGCGGAGCGTGGGTTGTTAGCGGCATTGATTGACCAAAATTAGCGTGTATGTCACGATGCCAGCATGCATGTGTGTGTGTGTGTGTGTGTGTGTGTCTCTCTCTCTGTGTATCTCTGTATATTATGATCATTTTGGCTAGCGGCAAACATTGAATACATTCAAAAGCCGTGCGGAGAAATGCAATTATTGACATGGCAAAACAGGTAAAAAGTGGGTAAACAGTAGACAACGAATTTGATTTAGTGAACAAAATCAACTTAGCTGACAGCTGAGAAAAGAGAAATAAGAATGCTTAAGCTTCAATAACTACATCAAAGCAAAACAGATTTTGCTTTAGGCATTTCTTTTTCTACATTTGCCAATGGCTTTTGATAATATTTCAGAATATTTTTACTTTATTCAGAAAGTGAATAAAATAATTTTGAAAATCAATTATTTTATTATATTTAATAAATTTTAATCTTAAGAATATTAAAATTTATTAAACATAATAAAATAATTTATAAACAAAATTATTTAATCCAGTTTCTGGATAAAATATTTTATTATAAAATATAAAATAAATTGAAAAATATTTGTTTTTGGGGAAAAACATTAATTATAGTATTTTTTTTTCATAAATTATTTTATTTTATTGCAGAAATAAATTTTAAAAATTTTAGATTTGCATGCCAACAATAATATTAAAATATCTGTAAAAGTTAATTCTAAGGCCTGCTAAAATATAGACTGAACTAGAAGTTCTTCCAGTACCAGCTCTATTACTTCGAGCTGTTCTAACATAACTAAAAATCAAAGTCATGTTTCACATTTGCTGCATTTTTTGTCAGTTCTAATAATTCAGAATATTTCTTTTTATATGCCTATATATCATTTGTCAAACAAATTTTGAAATATGTTCGTGAGTCAAAAAGGCTTTACTTGAAATTTGAATTTGTCATACTCAGAAATTTTAACAAATCATTCTCAGAATTATATTCTTATTTCTTTGGGGCATGATCTATTGCAATTTCTGAGTATATCATATTATATTTAAATTTCAATTCATTTGCATTCCTTAAGCATTCTGTCTTGAGAACATCGAGAACATGCTGAACCTTTGAGCAGTCCGAATCGACATCTTCCATAATTTCTCTTCTACATCTTTTTTTTTATAATATATGATATAAAAAAAAAACCCCAATAAATTTCGCTTCAAATATTTGGAATTTATTATTGTTATAAATAAATTTGACTGAGTGTGATTTAAGCTCTGCGCTTTGTGATTGATGTGCCGCGATGCTTAGCCCAATGCTCTACTTTTGTTAACAATGAGTTTCAACAAATTTATCATTAGACTAATGACAGCTTTTTTTTAGTTAGGCATGTGTGTGTGTGTGTGTGTGTGAGTGTGTGAGTAGGTGTGTGTGTGTTGTGGTTATTTTGAGGTTATATGCCTTAACACAACACACTGACCTATGCGCTTCACATGAACATCCCGATTGAAGCTGACACGTGGTCCACCATTTGCTGCTGTTGCTGTTGTTGCTCCTGGTTGTTGCTGAGGTTGCGGCGGCATTTTGACTTCTTTTGCAAGTACTTTCTTTAATCAGTTTTATTTTATTTCGTGAGTAGTTGCTGTTGGGCAGTTCGCTTTCAATTTTTCACTTGGCTGGGCGAAAAGTTTTAAGCTGGCGTTCCAGGCATTTTATTTTCTGTGTGAGGTTCGATTTCGAAACCTTCTTAAAAATAGAAAAAAATAGAAGAAGAAGAAGAAAAAAACATAGCTCAACGTCAAATTCTTGATGCAATTTCGCCTTTGGTTTTTAGTTCGTATTAAGTGTTGAGTTGTTTTTGTTTGTTTTGAAAGCCTGGTTAGACGCGACCTCGTTTAGTTTGGTTTTGTTTTTTTTTTTTTTTTTTTTTTTTTGGTTAAATCAACTTTTTACTTGCTTTATTAATGGCCAGTTCACATGTGGCCCACTGCCAGCGAAAGTGTTATTAAAATTAAATCAAAGCTTTAGTTTCGATAGACAAAGAGAGGGCGCAAAAAAGTTTTCCTCAATCTATTTTTGTTAACAAGAGATTTCGTATGCCGACAATACAACAACGCAATAAACCGCCAAGAAATTAGAAACGAAAACAAGTAGAGAAATAAATAAGTAAAAGAGAAAAAAAAACCTAAACCTGACAGTGAAAAGAATAATTGCCAATTAATAAAAAGCCAATGACTCTGTAGACGAATCCGCGTTACCCTAACCGCCCCCAAACTGCCTTTAATATTCAGCTTATGGTCTCGGAGGAGGGGGCGAGCGCGACACGAAGTGGCCAAAGCGAATCAAGTTTGTTTTGCGTTATGCTCGTTAGCCGGCGCGCAAAAAATAAAAAAAAAATTGCCACAAAAACAAAAAAGAATATGTACATCATGAGGGTGTTCGGGTCTGTCTGCATACGATATATGGCATATATAATTCGAAGCTCGCCTTTGTCATTGTCACTGGAGTTTGAGTGAGTGGAGCGAATATCAATACAAAAGCGGATGTCGGGTAGCCAGCAAACTGGCCGACAATTTGGGTGTGTCCTCCAGCTAAATATATAACAACAAACAGCAACAAGAATATATGTTGATTGCGATTAAGCAAACGCGATAATATTCATATTTGAATACGAGTCGAACAAACTCTATTTAAACAATGCATTCGCCCCGAGGACTTTGATTGCAACTGGCCGCACTGCTAAGCAGGCGCAGCCAATGAGCATCCACTTAGTTTGTGTGCCAGTCCAGTGCAGCACTGCCTGGCAGACACGCACCCACCCAAAACGCCAACGCAGCAGCGCGATGTAATGGCTAGAAAATGCATGCCCATTATGGCACCTGGTCAGAGGCCGCGTCGCAATCATAGCCAAAGCTGCAGTCGGAGAGCGCTTAGAACCAGAACTGTAGAACTGTAGCGACTGCCCAGTGTGCTCATTCACTTACTGGCTTACTTACAGACAGGACAGCTTTCCACTCTAACAAGCGCACACACTCACACACACATACACATACACACACACACACACACACACACACATATACACAGAACACACCACAGGCTAAAGTCAATCGAGCGACTAGACATCAATGGCGACGGCGTATGATCATGACTAGAACATCTGGCTCCCCAGGCTCTAGCAGTGCAGCGCAATGCACTGAGAGAAACAAATAATTTTGATGGTTTCGAATTTGAAATAACTCAATGAGCGGGCCATTCGCAGAACTTTACTTCAGTTGAAGAACTTCACTTAACTCTCATTCTAAGTAATTAAATAATAAAACATAAAATGCTTTTAGTTCGACTAAAACATTCTCAGCCGATGTAAATGGCAAATTTTCATTTGTCATAGAAAACAAGTCACAATTTGTTTCGCCAAGTGTACGCAAAACGCTTGAAGCTGCCAATAAAAATGCTTTACCATATAATTTGAGTGGCGATGCGTGCGCTAGCCGCAGCGACGCAACGACGCATCGACTGACGTTGATGGGAAGCTGACTAGTCAGCATGGACACCGACGACTATGTGTATAAGTAGAACCCACTAGCAGCGGGTCGGGGCCCCAGATGCCGATGTCGATGCTACGATGCCGATGCCGATGCCGATGCCGATGCCGATTGCTGCGCGTTGATTGCGCCATGAACGTGATTTGTTTGTAAACACGCATTATTAAGGTGTAATAAACATAAAATTTGTAGCGCTTCGAAGCGTAGGAGCTAACCCGTGCGACGTCCTCGCTCTGAGTATATATATATATAGAGAATATATATATACATATATATAAGTATGTATATATGGGGGATTCAATTAAACAACTTTGCTGAATGCAATTTGAATCTAATTTTGCAATTGCGTAGTGTGTAGCTAATTTCATACAAATTATTTCAAATTATACTAAAAATGGGGCCCAGAAACAAACAGCCAGCAGACAGACAAAGTAGAAGTAGAAGTAGAAGTGGAAGTGGTAGTGGACGGGGACAGGGCACAGTAATGATTCTGAACTTGAACTTTGACACGGCGAATGAGGCAGAGAAACACAATCAGTAAACATAATGATGGGCTAGGCCCAGCCCAGGCGCTTCCCCTGCTGTGCCTGCCCCCCACAGCCAGCCAGCCAGCCAGCCAGCCAGCCAGCCAGCGAGCGAGCGTGTCAAGTGAAACCAAAAGTGCGGCAACTGTCCAAGTGGACGGACAGACAGACTGACAGGCGAGCCAGAGTCCGTGTGCGAGTCTGCGTCCAAGTTTGAGGCAAAAAGGCAAACAACGCGTTCGCCCACTTTGCGTGTGTTCTCTCAGCGCCAGCCGCTGACCTTTGGAAAAAAGGGGGTTCAGGTTCAGGTTCAGCTTGAGCAACAGGCAACAGGCAATGGGCAGTGGGCAATGGGCAATGGGCAAACAAACAGCTAACAGAAATTGAGTCTGTCTAAAAGCCATGTCGAAGCCGAAGTGAAAATGAAGGTGTAGTCCAATTTGTAAGTATGGCCAAGCCCCAAGGCGAACAGCAGCCGTAGAAGTCCGAGCCGACGTCAAAGTTATGCAAAGACCAAGAGCTCTAGCTGGAACCTCTGCTTTCCGACTGCATTTTTCCATGCGTGCCGCCTTTTGCTTTGTTGGTGGCGCTCGCAGCGGCAACAGCGACGGCGATGGCGACGGCGACGGCAACGTCTCTGCTGCGACTGCTGCTGCTGCTCCTGCTCCAACGTCCATTTGCCGACTTGGCAAATACTTAATTGCATTTCGATATCTATGCTCAGGCATCTGTGAGTGGATGCCGCATCGAGCTCAATACCTCAGACAGCGAGACAGAGGCATTTCCAGACACAAAGACAGCCAAGTAGAAGCTGAACTGTGCTGAGCTGGTTGTCGGCGACAGCCAGCCAGCCAGCCAGCCAGCAGAAGAAGAAGCAGCAGCAGCAGCAACAGCAGTCTCTGTTTCTATTTTTTTTATTTATTTTCTTTTTCTCTTTTTTTTGCATTTTCGATTTTTACAACTAAATTCCCTTGTTGCATGCGCAGCACACACAAAAGAAATTAGTAATTGCTACTTGCCATTTTGAGAGCCATATTGCATAGCTGAGATACGCTGCCAAAGATGACAACAGATTTCATTTACTATTCTAATGTTAAGGCTAGCGCCCACACACACACACACTTACACACACACACGCGCGCACACACGCACACAGATGGTCGCTGGCCAATGCCAACTTCACTGAGTTCGTCTCATATCCGTTCGCATATTGTTTGTCATCGTTTTGTTTGGCTGCCCCGTTGATGGCCGGCCGTCAATCTCACCATCGTCGTCGCAGTGCCCCACTTTGCCCCGCCCCGCCCCGCCTCCCTGATTCCCTTGTTCACATTGTGCGCGAGCACGCTGTCATTTTCACGCTTTGTTAGCTCACTAAACTGTAGCTGAAAAGTCCGTCTAGGAAACGTTTGTATTTATGACTACATATTTCACTTTATTATGTATGTTAGAAGGTTAATCTCTGCGGCATTACATTGCAACTTTGTTTTTCTCCTCTGCGCCTTTGTGGCAATTTCTTTGCCTTGTAGAAAATATGTGTATACCAAAACACGAACAAGTGTGTGTGTGTGTGTGTGTGTGTAAGTGTTGCTATTTGAGTGTACCGGAGTGTATCAGCTATTCGGCGTTTTTGATGAGAAATGTAAATCAATTTCTTATTTAATGGCAAACGGCCAATGATTAATGTGGCTCTTAACTCCGAGCTGCTCCCAGCGGGCACACAAATTTGGACTACACAAATTTCACTTTTCGAATTTATAATACAATAATTAACCCAGAGAGTATCAATAGCAAAAAAAAAGTGATTAAAAAGAATACTTGACTAGCTGAAACTTTAATACCCTAGCAGAAATCGAAGAAGATGAAGAGAAAGGTATTAACTTTGTTCTATTTATATGTGTATCTATATTATAATAGTTTATTATAGTTGTATAGCATTAGTTCTCTAGTTGGTTCAAATATAGAAGCAGGCGTGACTAAGTCTATGAAGTATAAATATTCTTGATCTGGCAACAACAGTCGAATTGATGTAGCGCTATCTGACCATCTGTCTGTTCCTATGCCCATCTTTCTTTGGCTTATATCTCATAACGTCGATCTAGTCCAGATCATATTTCACATTTATGCAAATGCCAGCCATAAAATGTTGGTATTTTGATTGACTTAAAGTATATACAGATAATGTAGAGCTCGCCTTTGCAATATCTTCCCCTTGCCATCCCAAAATCTCGCAAAGCATATAGTCTTTGCAGCAGCAGCAGCATGTGTTTGGTCTTAGATAGATTTCCTAGGCAAGCACTGCCAATTAGAGTTCGTTAGCTCTTTTTATTTTAAGCTCTTTCTCCCTCTCTCTTTATATGTATATATATATCTTAACCCATTTTTCTACATTCGCTAAGATCCGAAAAATATCAAACTACCCTCGTATATGAATGCAGCTAGGCTTAAAGATATTTTTGAGAATTCCAGAGTGGAATCTGCATGACAGATCGAATATTTAATCTAATTACCCTTCAAATTGAATGCCCAATGAATACAAATCTGCTTCGCATTCCATAATTAATAACTTAGTGATAATACCCTATGCGAAAGTATCAATAGAGTATATGCTCTTGACTGCTGCTGTGCCATTTTTCACATGTCACAGTTTGCTGGCTGTGCGACTTTTAACCTGTGCAGAAATCAATTAGGTACCATATCAGACAAGAAACACACACACACACACACACACAGACACACACTCACAGACACACACACACATGCCAAATGGCGATCGATCATCAGCGTTCGCAATGAGCGTCATAAGGCGAATGCTGAGTTGGCCCTTGATTGTTCGTTCAGTGAGTTTTCAAAATGTTTTCAAATTTATCAATTAAATGAATCGAGCAGCGAGAATTGTGCGCAATTACGGAGTAAATAGCAATAGCAAATGAGCCAAGTTCGTTGCCTAAGTCTTTCGCTTCATTTTCTAGCTGTTAGCCAAGTTCGTTGCCTAAGTCTTTTGATTCAATTTCGAGTTATGAGCGCAGTTAGTTGCCAAAATCTTTTCTTTTTGTTTCGTTTTTCACCCGACAATTCTCGCTGAGAGGCTGCACGAAAATTTTGAAAGCTCTTTGGTGTCAGTTTCGTTTTTTCGGTTGCATCTTTCCAGCTCGGCCAACATTTCCGGCAATGTTGACGGTGGCAAAGGTCAGCGGCGAAAAAAAAAACGACGAATCGGCAATTGGCACCCAAGTCCCATGCAACGTGCTGCATGTTGCATGCCGTCTAGCTGCCGCGCTGCATGCAACAACTCCAGTGGGAAAAAGGGCGCTAGGCATGCAATATTTTCCTTCTTCATTGGGTCTCTGGCACAACTCATAATCGAATGTTGCATGCGAACTGTGCGACCATCTTCCGTCTTGCATAAGCCACAACGCAGTTTCACTTTTTCTGTCTTACTTTTCTTCTTACTTTTTTTTTTGTTTTATTTGCCAAATGTCGCTGCCGGGGTAATTAAAGCCATTGGGCTAGCGGTAGCAGCCGTTGGAACATAATTTATGCAAATTTGTGCTGAAATCTCGAGTCTAATTATTAGCTGCCAGCTATAAGAGATGCGATTGGATTTAATTTGATTTGATTGATAGAAATGCAAAAGTCTGATGAAATATGTATACACATATGTATATATATATATATAAAGAGAGAGGAAGCTATCATATAGGTATCTGAGTATCTCGTAATATGCTTTTTGATTGATGGAAGCATTTTAAAATTGCGATATTTCAATATCGTAAAATTATTTTTGGAGCTGATCGCGAGTTGAGTTCATTGATATGCCATACAGTTTGACATATATAGAAGATATTTATGTATGTTAAATAAATACGTGAGTATTTTAAAATTTGATTCATAAAAATGCAAAGACTTTTAAAATTTCAATATAGTAAAATTATAATAGAAGCAGGCGCTCCTTAGCTGACCCACAACCGACTTCATTCATATGCCATGCAGCTCAGCAATTAATAAAAATATATATAAATATGTATATCTTCCTATACTGAATGGCGTTAAATATCATATGAACAGTGCATCCAACCATATTGTCAATTTATTTATAAGCTTTGGCTGAATATACTCACTCCAACCTATACTCACTCAAATCATAAAAGAATGCACTTCTAATAACTATCAATCAGTAAAGTGTAACATAATTAATTACACTTACTACTACTTACTACTATTTCTATGAACGGCCGACTTCGTTTTGTTTTGCGTAATGCAGCACTACTATTTTTATGAACACAGCTGTTTATACATATATATATATATTTATTTGATTTAGGTACGTGAGTATCTCGTTATACAAGTTTTGATTAATAGAAATGCAAAGTCTGCTGGAATGGAATTTGAATTGAATTTCAATATCGCAATTTAGTATTGTAAGCAGCCGCAACTTCAGCCGCAACTTCAGCCGATTGGGAGCCGACATCATTAATATGCTAAACAGTTCACAGTTCGGCACATATCGAATATATACTAAAGGTACGTGTGTGTCTCGTAATATACATTTTGATTGATGGAAATGCAAAGTCTGTTCGAAAATTTCGAAATTTCAATATCGTAAAATAATATTGGGAGCAGACGCGTCTGCAGCTGATCGATCGAGAAAGACGAGTTCATTGATATGCCATACAGTTTCGGCAGATCTCGTCAAATGTTGTTGACCGCAACGCTTGGGCGGCATACAAAGCAGTCAGCCCGAAGGGAAACGTACAGGGGGTGAGGGTAACGATCGTTTGGGTGACTCAATTTCAACATTATTTTTATTGTTCCATATATATATATATGTATATATAGCGCATTGGGTAATGCTCATAATAGCGGCCAGTCCCAAAATAATTTGGCCCCATTGCAACAGCAGCAGCAGCAGCAGCAGCAGCATTATGAAACGCGTAACAAATCTTTCTTTCTTTCTCATTTTTTGCCAATTGATAAGACGCCCATTATCGTTAGCGGCAAATGAACTGGGAAACAAGCGGCACAATGCATGACCGTAATCGCTCCAGTTTCCAGCTCTCATTTGTATGCGTGAATCTCTATTTATGCTACGCAGTCAGCAAATGTCACCCAAACTCAAAAGCAGATGACATCACACTGGTCAATTATTATTATAAAAAAAAAATATATATATATATATATAAAAAACGCAGACTAGACAAAGAGAAATTTACTGGAATCGTTATGGAAGTCGCAGCCAGACGCAGTTCTTGGAACCTCATAATTGGCTCCAGCGAAAGAGATGAAAGCTAAGCAGGCCCAACGGCCAATGGCTGGCAGTCAATACATCAATTTAATGACTTCATTGAAAGCATTTTCGGCTAACATCATGCACGCCCCAAATATTCATTTTTGGTTCGATCCACTCTGCCAGCCAGCCACACATAGAGCTTGACGCCATCAAAATGTGTGCCAATTAAGAGATTGTGTAGAAGAAATACCCTGTGCGCTTATCTGATTTCGAAAAGCCAATCCAAGAAGTAGAAACTATGTGGAATATAAATTTTCAATTGGTTTTAGGCATATTTTGTAAGGTCTTTGAATGAACTTCGCTAGCAGCTGCCAGTTAAGGACTTCCTCTGGTGTTTTATACAGTGTATATCAATGCCGAGCTGGAATTGGCTAACTGAATGAGTAGAAATCCAATGAAAATCAAATTTCCACTTTTAGAGTACTCTAAAGTGCTCTCAGCGCAATCTCTGTATGAGTTGTTTGCAGGGTATATCCAGGCGATACTGGGTATATGAAGGCAGAAAGAAAAGAAAATCTGCAGTAGATTCAATTTTTCGGCTGCCTTTAAGCTTATTTTTATGATTGCTTGATCTGGCAGAAAAAGTTCTAGTTAAAGACTCTACCATGCCCTTTCTACAGGGTATAGCTGAAAAGCTTCGCCCAAAAGCAAGGTATAACTGCACAAATCTATATTTCCTTCGCCTCTATCTTTATTTTCAAAGATCTCAGCATAAAAACTTTACATTACTTTTAGCAATTAGCAGTTCCAGACTCGCTCTCTTCTACACACTTCTACAGGGTATATCAGCTCCAAATTTGTTCCAAAATAAATCTTCTATAGACCGTTCCCAGGGCGTCGTATTGCAGCCGCAATCAACGTTGCCTCCGCACCTGCCAATGCCACTGGCGACACTTGACACCTGATACACCTGAGCCACAGGCCAGCGACAAAGCGGGAGGAGGTCAATTGAAAGAAGAAGAAGAAGAAAAAGAGCTAAGCTGCTAAGTGCTTCAGTTATATGATTATGATTTGCCGGCCACTAATTGGGTCTTTTCTGCAAGCATTGTGTGTGTGTGCGTTTCACTTCCGCACATGCTTTGTGAAGTGTCAAATGCTGTTTACCGTTCACAATTGACCGATCAACTTCCGCTCAGCGTGCTCAACGTGCTCAACGCGCTCAATGCCAGCCCATTTGTCCATTACAAATGAAAACGCGACCGGGTTAAACAATTTGTTAAATAGCAGTCGACCCCATTAAATCAACAGCTAGTCTCAACGCTGCCTTTCAGGCCGCCTCAACAATCACAAATCACACAAACACACACACACACACACAGACAGCAATGCGATTACGCCATTTGGAAGACATTGTGCGCTTGCCTCTTGTCTCACACATTTCGAATTCGATTTTGATTTTGATTTTGTTTTTGTTACCCTGTACAGCTTGCATGTGGGCTAAACAGGTATATTGCAGACGCAACTAGACTCATGCATAACACGCAGATGCTGTCAATACTTGGCCTATATAGACTTTAAAGCTGATTTTTATTTGCATGCCGAGTCGAGTTTGTTAAATCATAGAAAAGTGATCAAATTGACTGATTGAAAATATTATATATTATATATTGCAATGAGTGTTAATATCGTTAAGCCATCTTCAAAGTATCTTCTAACCAAATGTTTGCTGCTGTTCTCTTAAGATTTTCATTTGTAGCCTAGACTGTTCTTAATCCACGTTGCATATAGAACACAAACATCAGTAAAGGCAAACCCAGGTCGGTTGTATTCAAAAATGAACTGAATGCAGCCCTGCAAGCCTTTATGTGACAAGCAATCTGACATATATATGTATTGATTACATTTATGCCTAACCTGCAAGCTATATCAACCGTTCAATCTTTTATATACTTAAAATATTTAGCATGTAACAACTTCCCTACAGATTTGTATTCAACATTTGAAGACATTTACTTAAAAACAATTTACTGCAGGGTATCTGCTGGTCCACACACTTCCAGCTCAGAGCCTCTCTTCGATTTTGATTTTGGTCTTGTGTTTTTGATGTTGTTGCCCCGTGGGCAATTAAAGGTGCACGATGCGAAAGTGAATGTTACCCGCTTTTGTTGACCCGATGCGCCGCGTGGCGCTCGGCTGCTATTAGGTAAGGTCACTCAGGGAACGCGCATTCATTAGCAGCCCATGTACAAGACACTAAAAGCCAGTCAGCATTGCCAATTTACCAATTTGTTTATATTTGTTTCTGTCTTACAGTCAACTCTCAACAAACAGATATACAATTGCATGGCTAAGACTTTTCAAGTGTATTTAGTTCGGACAGTGTTAATCACCCTGCGGCACATTTGTGAAGACGAAAGCAAAAAAAAGGCACAATTCGTAGGTGCTAAATGGCCGACACACAATTTACGTACAATGAGTCAAAAAGGCGCGGGGCAGGAAGCAAACAAAAAATAAAATAAATAAAAAAGGAAAAAATCACAAATAAAATTTTGATGCCGCTGCCGCTGCTGCTGCCGCTGCTGCTGCTGCTGCCGCTGCTGCTGCCACTGCTGCCTTTTGCATTAAAACAAATCATCCTTGACGCATGCACACCAAAAACGGCAGCCAGATAAAAAAAAACAACACAACACAGCTTCCAAAAGCGAGAAAAAAACGTAACCAGCCGTAGGACTGCGTACAAGGCAAGGCTCTACACCATTTTTGGCAACATCAACACACAAAAAAGCAGTTTATTCGAGAATTTTCAATTTGTTGTATGTGTGTGTGTGAGTGGTGTGTTGTGTGTTGTGTGTGTGTGTATGCAACTTCGCTTGATTTCGCTGCTGCACAGGTTCCTTTTTAAATTGACGTTTATTTCCAGACACAAAAGACGTTTTGCTGCGCAACTTTCGAAAGTTTTAATGAGCCCAAAAAGAAGAAAAAAAACGAAAAAAAAAACAAAATTTTGTGCGTCGATTTAATTTTTTTTTTTGGCAAAGCGTTTGAAGACAACAGGCCAAAAGACGTCCGGAGCTGCAGGGTAAGGTGAGGAGAGTGTTTTAGCCAGTTCGAAGACACCTACACACACACACACACACACACACACACACATACGCTACTTACATGCAGTCCGCAGCATGACGTCATTGGCATTGGCATTGAACTGAAGGTGAAGATCGTTTGGAAACAAGTTCAAAATGCGCCCACATACAGAACGCAGCTATAAAAAGTGTATGTATGTATATGTGTAAATATATATATTCCTATATATATATATATATATATATATATATATATATATATATATATATATATATATATATATATATATATATATATATATATATATATATATATATATATATATATATATATATATATTTATATATATATATATATGCTTATCCTTTAATACTGCCACAAGATAAACGGATGAGCTATATAATTGGAGTAAGCTGGATATAGGCTCGATAGCGTCAACAGATCCAATAGTATAACAATTATGACTTTGGTATTTTGCACAGCTGGCAAATTGAAGAACCAGTTCACGGTCTCGAGCGAAGCTTTCAACTTGCTTGGTCTCGAGTTTTCAGACATTTTCACAAATTTTTTTTCTTTTTTTTCTAAAAAAATATAAAATTCTATTCTCAAATTTAATATTTATCGTTTACTACAACTTTCTCACAACAACTAAATGTAAATCGTTTGGAATCTGAACTGGAGAGATCTCCCAAAGCATTCTAGATCGTTCAGATTGTTTCTCTGTTCTTTTTTTTTGTTAATTTAACAAATTACATATGTATATTAGCTAGTTTTTTTTTTTAAGAATATTTGCGCTTTTGGCAAAAATACATAAATAAATAAAAAATTCCTAATCGAATTTAAAGTCGAAAATTTATGTGAATTTTAAAGCAAAATTTTTTTTATTTATTTTTTAATTCAGATTTTCAATCACATTTGCAATGCTAATTTTATGTGAGCTCTTAGAGCTGAAATACGAACCGATAATGGACGCATTGGCTAATGTTTTAAGGTGCAAATGAATATGACAAAAAAGTATTTAAGAACTTTGCAGCTGGGCGCAACTGACTGCAGGTCAAGTCAAGTCAAGTCAAGTCAAGTATTACTTGTTCAATTTATGCAAAAAGTTAATAGTTTCATAGGTGTCAAGCTTCAATGGGGAATGTGGAGGAGCTAAACTGCGATCTAAATAATGCTTAGTGGGCGTAAATTTACAATTTACTAATACTTAATATAAACAAACTATAGAGAATGTCAACAGCAAATGTCAGCTGATCAAATTATGCTATTGAAGCTTTAAAACTGTGGCAGTTTGCATCGTTTTACATGGCCAAAAAGCGTAGCTATAGAATCAAACTTATATTTTTGGGAAGCTGGTCTATACGAATAGTCTATAAAACAGCAAGTCCAAGCGCCAATAGCGCTTCAGATATAATGGAATTTTTACTAAACACCATATGGTAATTCCTGATAATACCACAACAATGCTAAGATGGTCAGACTGCACAAGCTTCCAGCCGAACATTACTATTTCCACTTCCACACGCCCAAGCCCTAAAAAGGGCTAAGTCGTTCAAACTTTCACTAAAAAGTTTACAGCTGTAAAGAAATATCTATACATATATATTAATGGATTGCATTGTAAGACCTTCAGAGTTCTATTTCCGTTTCGATGTTCGATGGAGTTTCCAGCGCTCGTCTCGTCTCAAATGATCATTGGAATGATCATTCGGCCATACACGAGTTCATCATAATGATAGCAGAGCTTTTTATTAATATTATAATTGGTTATTAATTTGCATCCGAAATTCAAAGCAATCGCCGCAACACACACAATACACAACAAAAAGCTGTGGCCCAAACAAGTCGACAGCTTAGAGAGGTCGCATATTTATTAGCTTACAGAAAATATTGCCAATACTTTGTTGAAATCGAAAGAAAGTCTTAACACACTGTGAACTATGAATTGCTTTGAGCCAAGAGCAAAGAGTTAACCAAAAGGGTAACAGTTCAATTTATTTGTGCTCCATTTGGGGCAAATGTGCTTAGAACTATTAATCAGCTTGTTTTTTTTTTTTTTTTTTTTGATTTCAGCAATTGCCAAATGAGTCAGAAACGTGTGTCTGCTCTTAACAATGCGTTGGCTGCGAATACACTGAGCGAAAAGTGTGGTCTGCAACAGCCTAAAGTTTTAAATTTAAGAATATTATATGATATGAGTTTGATTTAGCAAATATGAGAAAAGATTTTCGAATTCTTATTGGAAAATTATGTTGTCTAAATTAAGAAAAAAATATTTTAAATATTTAAAAATCACTTTACTGCAAAAAAATAATTTTTAGATATTTTAAATATTTTTTATATGTATTAACTGCATAACTATATATATGTATACAAAATTCTATATATAAGAATTCTATATTTATTTATTTTAAATTAAGCTAAAATAATGTAAGCTCAAAATAATATAAATAAATAATATAAAACGTTTAGGTTTTTTATTAACACTTTAAAAAAAGTTTTCGAAGCATTCAATTTTATAGCTGAAATTATTCGTTATTTAAATTTTATTAAAAACTTCTAGGGTAAACGAAATCAAAAATCATCAAAAACGAAAACATTTAATAAATTTTACATTCTGTTTTTTTTTTGCATTGTTATTATTATATTATTTTATTTATTATTTATTAATTATTTTATTTGTTATTTTATTTAAAGTTTTTACATGTAAAACCTGTCATAATGGAATACCTTAGCTGAGGAGTTTTATGGAAATCAAATTTCCTGCTTATTATCATAAGATACTTTTCAAGAATTTAAACTCCTGCAGCAAGCAGCACGCATTCTTATTGGCATTCAAGTCAGGCTGGGATCAGGAATTTATCCAATTGAAGTGCTTACTTGGATTTTTCGACAAGTGTAGCTACATCCACCCACCCACACACCCACGCACACACACACACACACACACACACACACACACACACACACACACACCTACACACACAGGCACAGACTTTGTATCTGTGTAATTGGAACAGACCTTAAGAATATTCTAGTGTCATAAGAAATCAAGATTTCAGATAAGATTTTGGGCGAAACATCGACTTGAATTATTCAGAAGAAGAAATAAAAATCTCTCGTTTTCTTTTTAGTTATTTTTGTTTTTTAATATTTAGTAAAGCTACAATTAGATTTGTTTTAATAATTTCGTTGGGTTACACAAAGTAAAAGCGTTACAGAGTCGGAAAGTGTGTTGTTTGAAAGTCTTGTTTAGCGCAGCTCTACTGTAGCTCATTCGGATGCCTCGGCAAGCCCACGTTAAATATTTGCGACAATTGTATTTACAATTCTATTGCAGCTAAGCGACTCACCTCATCAAATTGCGGCTCAAAGCGTTTTGCGCAGTTCTAATTACACTAGTTGTTGTTGTTGTTGTTGTTGTTGTTGTTATTTGAGTTGTTGTTGCTGCTGATGCTGATGCTGTTGTTGTTGTTGTTGTTGTTGTTGATGAATAAACAAATTGTTGTGCACTTGGAAAATTGTTACACTTGTTGAGGCGAGTGTAGTTCGATCTTCTTTTGAAATCGTTTTGCAAATGCACATCAAATTCTTAATTAGTCACACACACGCAGAGAGAGAGAGAGAGACACCTGCACACCTGCACACAGAAACACTCATACACATGCAGTCGTTGTTAAATGTGTGTGTGTGTTTTTTTTTTTACCCAAAAATCGTTTGCACAATTTAAGCGAAAATTTATCACGATTTGCTTTTTGCACTGCGCACAAAGTCGTTTGTTTTTTTTTTCTAATTTTTTTCTAATTTTATTTTATTTTATTTTATTTTTTTCTTCTTTTTCTATGTGTGTGGGTTGAGTGCAGTTGAATGGACGTGCCGATGGTCGTTGGCGATTGATCGCAAATATTCGAGAGAGTGCGAAAGAGAGAGAGAAAGAGAGGGAGATACAATATTGATTTCCTAATTGCAATGCAAATGCAAGCGAGTTAGGGTTAGCAGCTGTGCTGACCAGTTCGTAAACACATATATATTTATCTATATATATGTATATATATATATATTAATCGTTGTCAATTTTGTATAACAAATCGCGCATCTTAAACGCGCGCGCGCACACACAGACACACACGTGAGAGAGAGCGATCGATCGATCGAGAGTGGGAGTATCGCACGTTGGGTTCAGCCAGGTGAACGCCGTCACGTCTGAAAGTCGACTAAAGCTAAAAACTCGCACGATCCGCGTTACAAGCTCAAAACTTTGCATCGTGAGCGTCAAAGCTCGTCGTCTTGGAGCTTAATGAGCTGAGCTGAGCTGAGCTGAGCTGAGCTAAGGTAAGCAGCACGGAGCAACAGGTAGCCGGCATTTCTTTTGCGTTCTCTCTCTCTCACACTCTCTCTCTCATACTCTCTCTCTCACTGCTCTCTGCGTCTCATGCTCTCCATGGCTTGATTTAAATGAAGGCAAGTTGTGGCTGGGCTGTTGTTGATGTTGGCGATGTAAACAAGTGAAACCAGCTCGCCCAAAAACATTCTTCACTTAGTTCCAGCTTCAGTTTTAGTATCTTCGTTAGGTTTGTATCTTAGAAATAATATGGAAATTCTGTTCAGCAAAGCCTGACAGACACGATCAACACCAACAGTTGCTGCCGCTGCCGCTGCCGCTGCCGCTGCCGCTTCTACTGCGGATGCTGCGTAAGACAAACAAACAGTAACCTCCCAGACAGACAGCAGCGACCAGCACCACACCCCAGCTCATCAATCACGATATTGGCTAGTTATAATCGCTGCACTTAGCGAAAAGGCCCTTTTCTATAAGCCAAAACGAAATGCTCTCAAATGAAAACACAAGAAATCTGTTCGAAAACCAATTTTAAAATAATTTTTAAATTTTCACTCTTGAAATTCAAAGTTCATCAAAAATATATTAATACTTAAAAAAACATTTCCTTATAAGTAAGAAACTTTTATACTTAAGTATTCCACAGCTCAAACGTTCTCCCAATTCAAATTCAAATCTTGAGCTCGGAATATTATTAGGCTCACGGCTGAGTTTCGTTGAGCAAATTAATAATCATTTACATATTTAAATTAGAATTATGTTTATTATTAGAGCTACACTCAGCGAAAAGGGTGATGCACAAACAGCAAATAAATTAAAAAAGAAACTGGATTTCTTGTGGTTTATTTTCCTAAGTAAATGAAAATTATCATTTTGATTGTCTTTCATTTAGTAACAGCTTTTCTAAATTTTAATATAAAAATAATTATTAATAAAATTAATAAAATATATATTTATTTTATTTATATATTATTTTATAAATTATTCTCAAGTAAGAAGCTTTTTAAACTTTAAAACTTTAAACTCAGTAAAATTCAAATTCTGAACCTTTTTTTAAATTTAATAATTTTTATAAATTGAAAATATCAAAACTGTTTTATGTATATTTTTATCTGGACTTTAACACATTTCAAAATGCTTGAATATCTCCTAAATCTACTGAAACTCCTGAGAGACGATACATCTGTTCAGAAGATATTCTTTCTAAATTTAATGCACGAATATGAACTTGTAATGTTTCGAAATTCTTTATATACGCATAACGCAATCGTTTCTCTGAGTGTATCTGCATAGCATCAGAATTCATCAAGCTGGTCGCTCTACTAATTAATTCGTCTTGTAGATAAGTTAGTTATGAACGAGCGCTAATCCCCAGGGCAACTGAAACTATTCTGGCAAGTGTCATAAACAAAGCAAATCATGTAGGCAGGCGGTTCAGCAGGTAGCTGCTGAGTAAACGAACAACAATCGGAATAAAATAATTCACGCAAATATTTCCACACACACTTGAATATTTGAATATCTCAGTAATTAATCAAAAAAAAAAAATGAAGAAATACGCAAAATATACAAATAAATCATCGATTGTCATCGTCGTCAACCGGTCAAGAAACTATAAAGCACCAATCTGTTGTCGTCCCACGTCCACTCCACACGAAATCCCCTCCCTCAGTTCCTCGCTCGCTCCCCTCTCTCTTTCACTCTGTTTGCAAGGAGCCCATTTAACTTTAATAAAGTTGTCAACGCACGAATCTGTCGTGTGAAGCATTCGCCGTATCTTTTACACTTCAGCAATGGCCAGGCTGACAGTGCCAAGTGGACTCTCTCCCTCACACTCCGTTAGTGTTGTTGGCATTCCTGCTCGAGTGTTTAATCTAACGGTTTTCTTCTTTCCCACACACTCAGCTTAACCACAACTGTTGCGCAACGGTTGTGTATGGGATTTTATTAGTTAAACAAATCCCTTAAGCTTTTCTCACATATTACTTGCTGCGTAAGGAAAGCTTTCGTTGGCGAAGCCTGTCAAATGCCAAAGCGCAGCTTTTTTCCGCAAATTATGTTCTGTACAAAACTTTTCACACTCAGTACCTATTTTTATTCTCAACAGTAAAGTACAAAGCGCGTAATGCGTCAGTTGCGCGATAAAGTAAAAAGCAATTAACCACAAGATATTTGAAATTTGATAAAATTGTGATGCGGCCTATGCAAAAAGCAAGTGATGTAAATTGTTTAAGAACATTACATTGTTCTTTCTGTTAATATGTTTGATGTTAGTGTTAAGAGCTGTGCTCCCACTTGCTGCCTTATGTAAATGCCACAGGGTCATCTTCATACGAAGCCAAGCATTTAATAATAGCCCACGTGCATAAAATATATCTATATACACACATACTTATATATACAAATAAATCCGTACCTTAAATATCAAGAAAAGCTTCGAGCAGAGTGAAAACGAAAGCTTTACTCCCGTTACATGTCAACAGCTGATTTGAACTAAGGAACACACCAACACATACTCATCTATTAACACACACACACACGCGCGCGCACTGTTCTTCATTGAGAAACAAGCTAAGAAAATAATAATGGCATTAATACGCTGCTGCTTTGAACCGCCAGAACTACCGGAGTTTTTCGATAGCTTCGTACAGAAATGTACCGATCCCAGTTGTAAGTATAATAAATATATATTTAATAATGCACATTTTCATTAAACACAAAACAAAAAACACAAATCGCAAATCGCAACGTGCGCGCTTTACCACAATTAAATGTTCTGACTGTGTGGAGCAACGCTGTTAACAGCACAGCCAACTTCATGTGTGTGTGGCGCGCTGCCAGATCGCTCTATGTGAAACTGTGTGGCAACTCCTCGTCAAAGTAGTCAAAGAGAACAACAAAAATTCGAGCACACAAGTTTACAACAGCGAAATATTTTTATCGCAGCGTTTATTATCTAACGCCGCGATAAAAACATAAAAGAAATAACTGTTGAACAAACATGCCTGGTGAGTGATTGGTCAGAATAGAAATAACAGCAGCATACTATGACCTCCAAACGAATAAACGAATGAATGAATGACGCCAGCGATCGATGACGAAATCCAAGGATTTTGCCGAAGATGTGCAGCAAAAGAGAATCCACAAAAAAAACAACACAGACACACACACACAACAACATGCGCTCTTAGCACGCGACTCGGGTCAATTCTCTTTTTAAAAATGGCAACGATTATGGATGATAAGATAAACGACTTGGTCTAAATGGCCACCGCACCCAGTCCAGTTGGTAGCTAGCAGCCGCGAGCTCCGCTTTTGGGGTTGATTGTCTATTAGTCATCATTTGTCCATTGCCGAAGGCACAACAAACACTGCATCGACTGCATCGCATGTTTACCTATCGCTGCATACACGTCTGCCTGCCCAATCCATCTAAGCAATGCGCCTTTCCTTGCGCTCTTTTAGGTTGCTGCGGCTGCTGCTCGGCGCTGCGACCGCGCTACAAGCGTCTGGTTGACAACATATTCCCCGTCAACCCCGAGGATGGCCTTGTCAAATCGAATATGGAGAAGCTAACCTTCTACTCGCTTAGCTCGCCCGACAAACTGGATCGCATTGGCGAGTATCTGTATCAGAAGGCCACCAAGGACATCAATCGCAAGCGCTACAAGTAAGATAATATATAATATAAATAACATATACTTATATTATAAATTTTCTTATAGACTAGCCGAAATTGCCATGGAGGCGATGGATCTGCTGCTGCAGGCCTGTCATGCTCAGACAACGCTCAATTTGTTTGTGGAATCGTTTCTGCGCATGGTGCAAAAGCTGCTCGAAGATTCGAATCCGAATTTAAAAATAATGGCAACTAATTCGGTACGAAGTGCAATACTATAAGAAGAGGGACAATGATTGTGAAAGTATTTCTTATGTAGATTCCGAAACTGAAAACCTTTTCGCTAACTCATTGTGATGTTGAGAATAGTGGATGAATTGAGATGTCTATAAAAGCATTTCGGTCACGTTTAGAAATGTTATTGAAAAAGTTTGCAAACAAAAAGAAAGAAACTCAGATTTGGAATCTAGAAAAGCTGCTTTCAGAATCATAACCTTTAGCTTCCTTTAAAACTGTTATATGCCCCAACTCTAATTCTCTCCCATTCTCTCTTTCAGTTCGTTAAGTTTGCTAATATAAACGAGGATACGCCCTCGTATCATCGACGCTACGATTTCTTTATCTCAAAGTTTTCGTCCATGTGTCACAGCGACAGTCAGGACTTGCGTGATAGCCTGCGTTTGGCTGGCATTAAAGGGCTGCAGGGTGTCATACGTAAAACAGTATCCGACGACCTGGTCGAGAACATCTGGGAGGCACAGCATATGGAGAAGATTGTACCATCGTTGCTCTTCAATATGCAGGTTGGTTAACTTTACACGAATTGAGCTCAACAACAACTACTTTATGCATACATTTGTTTTGAAAATTGGCAAAACTCGAGCCTCACCACTAATTTCTGTTGTTTTTCCGTTGTTTTCGTATATATTCTGTCATAATGCAAACGAAA
This sequence comes from Drosophila anceps, assembly GCA_035045945.1. Taxonomy (NCBI): domain Eukaryota; kingdom Metazoa; phylum Arthropoda; class Insecta; order Diptera; family Drosophilidae; genus Drosophila; species Drosophila anceps. The sequence goes on from JAWNON010000073.1 coordinate 8,831,037, forward strand.
CCAATTCAACACACAACAACAAACAACACACAACAATTACACATAACTGAACACACACCAAAAAGTTCTGTGTGAACGTTATGTTTGTGAAGAAAAATTTACTGGCGGTAATTTGAATTGATTCCAAATATGATTAATCAAACTCTCCCATAAGTATAATAATGTCTAGTCCTAAGTCTTGTAAATATATGTATAATGAAGTTAGCTTAACTAAAGTATGGAAGCTTCGTCTGCTAAGAGATGAACGAACAATCTCTACAGTACAGACAAGGCCACGTTTAGTTAGTAGCGATTCCACTTTATATAATATATATATACTATATGTGTTTAGCATAAATCCTAATACCAGCACTGACCCTACCCCGCTTCATCGACTTCAAAGAACTTGTTACTAAAAACTTATCTAATTCATCTAGTCGGGCGATCTGACACCTGTTGAGGATGCCACCAATGTGACGCCACCTGTGCTGGCGGAGGAAGTGCTTCGCGAGCTGGTGGGTCGCGCTTCGTTTGGACACATACGTAGCGTACTAAAGCCGCTGTTGACGTCAGTAACTAAACAAAATTATATTCAATCAGTTATTAATCAACTTTCCTCCTCTAACACAGCCATTTGGATCGACATGAACTGTGGGTGCCCAACACCTTTGCCATACACACATTCCGTATTGTGATGATTTCCATACAACCACAATATTCCTACACCGTGGTGGAGACACTGATGCAGCATTTGGATAGCAATTTCAAGTCATCGCCCAAGACACGCACCTCCCTGGCGGTGGTGCTGTCAAAGATCATTGCCATTGCGGCGGGCGAGAGCGTGGGGCCCTCTGCCCTGGACATTATTAACAATCTGTTGACCCACTTGCGTACAAGCGTTAGCACAACCACCGAAATAACACCGGAGGAATCACAGTATCAGGAGGCGCTGATCAATGCGCTCGGCGAGTTTGCCAATCATCATCCGGACTACCAGAAGATCGAGATCATGTTGTTCATCATGAACACGGTGCCGGATCTGTCCAAGAAGAGCAAAAGCGATCAAATGTTGCAGAATATATTGCTCAAGTCACTGCTCAAGGTGGGCAATCAGTATAGCACAGTATCCTTCGAGAAAGCCTTTCCCGCCTCGTTCCTGCAGCCGCTGCTAAGAATGGCGCGCGCACCTCACGATCCAACGCGCATGATCGTGATGCAGATCTTCCAGGCGCTGCTCGATCGCCATCAAAATGAGAAGGTGCTCAGCAGCGTGAGCGTAAAGCCGTATCCTGCTTTGTCCCAGGAGCCGCCCTCACGCTCCGACATCATATTCACGCATAAATATGGCGCGAATATTATGCAGGCGCTGATCGATAGCATGGCACTATCTGATCGCGTGGATGCTCTGTCCTCTAGCTATAATACGGCTGCGCTGCTCATTGTGGAAATGTCATGCAGCGAAACGGTGCAGGAATTCTTGCTGTTCATATTGGGGTAAGAGAAGAGAATGCTAATCCAGATTGTAATTCTAATGAAACTCTTTCTGTGAATGCTTTTAGGGTTCAGCAAGTGGCTTGCACTGTGGAGACTCTGGGCGCGGTGCACAGATGCAATTTGCACTCGATTTCCATTGCGCTGCTGGTGCTGATCTCGCGTGTCAGCGGCATCAACAATCTGCTGGAATATGCACAAAAGATTATTGAGGCGCGACGCGAAGAGGCTATCTACTATCTGCCGCCGCTATTGGAGCCGAAGAAGGTGGTCACAAAGAATCTAAACTTATCGCTACCCCATCTATCCATTGATAAGCTAGCCTTGGGCGAGTGCTTGCAGAATGCGGGCATGGATGCACAGCGACTCAATACTGGAGCGCCGTATACGCTCAACCAGACTGACAATCCAGGACATCGTCACTCCTGGGTAGAATCGGTTAGCACGCACATGACGCAGCGCAATAGCTCCGCCGACTTAACACTCTACAACGGAGATGTGGATAGCGTTAATAGTTCGCCAGGTGTGTGCAAGAAATCCCTATCGCCCGAATACAATTTCGATGCGATGAAACGCGCCTTGGCTGAACCAACGGAGGCGGCGAAGCGAGAGCAACGCGAGCGACAAATGCAAATTGTACGCACCTTCCGTGAAGGCGAATTCGACGATTTAATTAGACGCACTGAACCGAAGGTAAATTCTCTCTTGCTCTTTCAAAGTCTTTTGGGTAATGTTTGTCTGTCCTTTACAATTCCAGCACGATCTTATTCAAAATCGTCTGAACGAGCTCTTCAACTCGCTGGCCGTGGAACGTCAGATAACGCAAAGCGATAACAAAACAGCTCAAATCCAGACGAACAATGAGAAACCCGTCTATGAGACGAAATTCCCAGAGCTGTTTTACTACTAAAACAAAAAGTATATACTGATTGATATATATATATATATATATGGAATGGAGCATGGATACGGAGTATGGTATAGTATTTATAGCACATAATAGCGAAATTGTTTGTTTGTATATTACACGGGGCAGGGATATAGATATTTTGTTTTGACCGGGTCAATTTAAAATTAAAGTTCTGTTATTCCAATAAAGCTAATAATATTTGTTACAAATAAATATATAATATACATAACAAAAAAGAAATTTAAATGGATTTTTCAAAGCTTGCGAATTGTTGAAATTGAAAATCCAAAAAAGATTGATCGACCGATCGATCAGTTCGCTGTAATTCCATTCCGCTGCTTTGCATATTATGGACATTATGTTTGATAAAAATAGAAAATTCTGTGTTGTTTTAAAAAGTTCACACATTTAATAATAATAATTTAGTGAGGGTTAATTAAAATGCGATGGACTTAAGTTAGGCGTTAATAAGAGCAATTGTGATTCGAATACGTTTTGAGTTCGATTGCCGCATTGTTAGCTTAACTTTAGCGCTTAGGATCAGTGTTTTAGAATCGTAAATATTATATATATATATATATATATATATATATATATATATATATATATATATATATAGATGTATATATATATATATATATATCTTTGTATATATATGTTGGTTTCTTAAGACCATTGTGCCGAGCGCACAAAAAATTGTGCCAATATAATAAACTTAACTGGTTCTGGTTACAAAATAGTAATGCATTAATTACTAGGATGCAATGTAAACGATTTTACAAAAATATATATGTATATATATATAGACAGGCGCGCGCATTGGGGGCGCTCTAAAGGATAATGTACAATTATATGGCGTACAGTTAGTAGAAGGTTTAACTATTTATAGCAGTATGTATATGTACAATAGACACAAGTCGTAGCCAACGGGGAACGAATGTACAATTATATATTAAACGAGGCTCGAGTGGCGAGTCCTTGAACAGAACGAGGTGGTTTATGCCTGATGTGCATAGGTGTGTGGGACGTAATGTGATGCATGAATAGGTGGTTTTGGGGTGGTTTGTGCAACGCGCTCAGCACGCCACGTCGCGACACAATGCCTCGCCATCGCTTGTCAAGGCGGCAATATTTCGCTGCCAGCTAACGCGTCCAGCTGGTCGCAGTCCTAGAGGCGGCGACGTTGGTGTAGATGCCACCGAATCGCCACTCACACACACCGCTGAATCATCAGCGCTGGCTGGGGTCAGGGAGCGTTCACAGCTGGCGCCAATTTCCGAAATGGGTATCGCAGTAGTCGACAGTGTCGACTCCTCACTCTGTGGCACAATCTCCTTGAAGCTCTGATTGGGCGGCATCACGACCAGCATGTTGATAGAGATAAGCAGCGGGTGCACCAGCTTGGGGTCAAGCACCATCAGCGACACCTCCTCATTCTTCTCCAGGCTCAGCGTTGTGATCTCCGACGTCTGTGTGAACACCGCCTGTCGCTGTGCATTGATTGATGTCACTACGGTGCGTATCATAAACTTACGCTTCGTCTGCAAGCTGAGCACCCGCTCGTGCTCATGACGATGATGGCGCCGTATATTTAGGCGACGTGAGTCCATAATGAGTATGAGATCCATTCCATAGTTAAAGCCCGTCCAGCGCCACTTTTGATAGCCGGGCTCCATCAGCAAACGGCCGCAGCGCATGCAATTCTCAAAGAACTCCTCATTGTCCAGTTGCTGCGGACTTCTGTTGAAGGATTTATCAATTTCAATTATAATAAATAATAAAGTATGAATTCAGTTGGCACTCACGCATCCTCTTGGCCATGATCGATGCGCAGCAGTGCATCCCAGTGGCTGTGTATGTGCTTGTAGAGCCACTCCTTGGGAATGATATTGTCATTGAATATTATTTTCAAGTCCATGTAATGATTGGTCAGGTACTGGGTGCGCAGCTTCTGGAAAACGGGCACATATGGCTGACCCTCGGGCGTGGCCAGAAATGAACGCTCCTCCATGCGACTGGCAAAGTACGTCCATTGCACCACATCCCCACTGGGCGTATGCGTCTCAACGCCAGCATTCACCAGTCTCTCTTGGGTCTTTTGTGCCTCGGCACGTTGCACAGGATCATCGGGATCATAATGTGGATGCAGCTGCAGAAACATCCACGTGCGCAACAGCGTATACAGTGAGAATTCCGTTTGCATCACATACAAATCGTGACTAGCTGTGAGCAAGGTCATCAAATCGATGGAGATGTGTCGCAACAGATTTGGATGCTTATTGTAAATGCTAAGTAAATTGATCTGGAACCACTGAAACGTGGACTTCTTAACGCTCAGTACACCGTACTGGCAGGCAGCCTCATAGTATTGTATTGCAGTCTCTCCATCAATGCTGTCCACCATCACCTCGGCGCACTTGTCAATGATGCCGTCCAAATGGAAGAGTGTCGCAGTCGCCAGCACGGGTATCACATCTTTGGACTCAATCTCAATTTCATCCGAGTACATTGAGCCAAACACAGCATCCAAGCTGTCTACATTGATCCTATCATCGAGTATTTTGATATTCACAAAATTCTGTTGCGCCTCCTTCCACGATCCATTAAACATACTATAAAAATAGGGACTCTGACTCAGGTAGACCTTGTGCAGATGCCACACCTTATCCAATGCCATCACAGCCACATCCGAGTTCTTTTGCTCCTTGAAGAGCGCTTTATATATATACTGTGTGGTGGTCAATAGTTTTTTTCTGCAAATCAAATTGATGTTGATTAATAAAGTGAAATCCCTTCAACTTTAAGCCACTCACTTTTTTGGCGATTTTGCTTCCTGTTCGGCGCGATCTCGGTCCTCGCGTGATGCAGTCGAGTCTGTGCTACGCCTGCGCTTGCGTCGTCCGCTAAACACCTCCGCCATATTGCTGTGCATGGTACCAACAATTTGACCCATGTTTCTGAGTCTATCTCCAAACAGGAGCACTCACAAAATGCCTAAAATAAACGCATGTATCACGTATTTACAAAGAGTTTAGTACTGAAAACCATCTTGATCTAAAAATTTACGTAACGAAAAGAAATATTAAAAAAAAAAACCCGTAAACCAATTTAAAACTTTAACTTCTTGTAGAAACTAGAAAACTATGGTCTATCACTATATCTGAGGAACCTATTTTCCTCTACCAAACTAACAGCTGAACATACAGTAATTATGATTAGAATATCGTGCGTGTTCTGATAGTTTTGAAACATGTAAATTTGGCTCGTGCTTAGCACGCTTCCAGCTCTGTTTCATGTAACGTCGGAGTTTTATGTTATGTTGAACAGGTTGCGTGCGGCTATATAGTTTATGTACACCAAGTTGACCCAGTTTGTGGCACCGCCCACTGCCGATTTACGCTAATAGGTCAAAAGTAGTGGGCGACCATTGAGTAGCTATAATATTTCTTAAAGCTTCAGTGCAGCTTGTGCATCTAATCAGTCGCCCCGCTCGCGCCCTCTTTACCTTAACGACTTACACATGATGTCACCCTGTGTATAGCCTTCAAAGAGGTGGCCCGTTTATTAATAGAATATATTTATCTTCTATTGAGTTAAACTCTTCAAATACACAACAAAACACATGCAAACGCATTTGTTTATGTTTTTCTTCTCCCTACTAATACTTGTTGTTGTTGCTGCTGTTGGATGTTGTAAGCGTGTCAAGGCCGTTGCCATAATAATACTTATAAAAAAAGCTTTGCTTTTTTTTGCTTTGTTTACAACATGTTTCTATAGGCTGCTATACTCCATATCGGAAATTACGCACTCAACCATCCATCCTCGAGTATTTGTTGTCATGCACAGACACACACACATACAGACACATAAACACACACACACACACACATAAACACACACACACACACTCACACACTCATACCTGCATACATTAAGCTACCAAGTTTGTTTTGGTGCGACGCAGTTGAAGCTCTCAAAACCAGTTTCTTCTTATAAGACCAAAACAAGAAATTCGATTGCAACGTCTGAAAATTACGTCACGAAAACACAGAGAGCGCGCAACAGCGTGGAAGCGACTTAGAGATGCAAAGAGAGAGCAAGAACAAGAGCGAGAGCATGAGAAAGAGAGCTACGCAAACTGAGGGCGCTAGCGCTGTTGTTGTTAATTTTAAACGCTGATGATATCAGAGACAGAGCTTACTGCAGTCGTTCCCTTTCAATGGATTTTAATGCAATTCAGCAAACATATATATCAAATCAAAACGAATAATGAATACTCTTAAACATAGAGACAAAATATTAAAAAAAAAAAAAAATTACTGTTGCCCGATTAGTTACGGCCAAATAACGTGAGTTATCGTCAAAGAAGCCAACAAGATCGGGCGGAGAGCGCGAACGGGAATCGAACCCGCGCTGCTCAGCGTTTTCAAATAAGAATCAAAACGTTTAGACGGCTGCGCCATCCTCAACACTTAACTGCGTCTGTCAAATAGTCAATAATACAAATTTTTATGTCTTTGGGTAAATAAATAAAAATGAGCACATATATTTATTTATATGCATACATAAAAACATACATACTTTGTATATGGTTTGATAAATAGTTTAATTTGTTGTGTACATATGTATATACAAACATACATATACATAGAGTGTAGAGGTTCAGCGAACTTGCAAGACAACGCGATATGCCCAGCTGTTCGGCTGTGGATCGGTCAGACGAACCTGATTGGCAATTCACTGTTGCTGTTGCTGCTGCTGCGGCTGCGGCTGGCGCGTTAAGTCTGCCTAAAATTTACTGTTGTGCGGCACTGATAGCGCGAGGGTTTATATAGCCATATATGCATATGTATGTATATATACATAGTACATATGTGTATATATATGTATATACTCTTTAAGACTTTTCGAAACAGACGCGAGTAGGAAATACTTATATCAACATTTGTCAACAAATGCGCACCGTTCTCATCCCACTGCCAATCAATGCGCCCTGTCGCTTACTCTCTCTTTCATTTTCTACACTGCACTCACACACACACATGTCAATAGCTATCTGTAACGATGCTGTTATTACCATTGTAACAGTAAATCGCCCCTATAAATAGCAAAGGAAAGTAAAATTGGGAGCATGTGGGGGAGAGAATTGGAGAATACAAAAGCAACGACGCAGTAATGGGCGAAGACCGACCATACTGTTGTCTGTGTTGGTGAGTGCGTGGTGGCTGAGAGCAACTGTGCGCGCTCTCGCTCAGCAAACAAATCAACAGTGAAAGACGCAAAATGCAACTACTGAAAACACACACACACACACACACACACACATACACACAGGCATGCATGCATACACAAATAACTGGTGAACTGATAAAAATGCGAAAAAGGTATGCAATACTGCACTTACTGTAAATGTGAAGTTACAGTTTTGCGTTGATTGATTTTATGTAACTAGATTATCACTTCACTTTTTGCAAATTTTATAACAAGTTTTCAACGCTTCACACAGTTTTTAAGGCATTTATTTTATAATGTATTTTATTATTTCTATACAACTTTCGGTTTTCTTTTGTGTTAACACAAGAGCTTTGCGCACCAACTCACGCACCAACCGTTCCCTCTCATCAACCGCAAGCAACTCTCAATCATTTGTGCTTCGCCAGATGAGGAATGGACAACACTAACATTCGTAATAATGAAATTGTGCTCGAAATGTTATTTTTTACAGCACTGTAATTGTTAACAGCACAACATTAAACAGCTGCTCACGATTGAAGATTATTTGAAATACTTATGTGAAGCGGCTTGCTCTTTCAATTTTGCAATGCATAATTCGTTTTGCTATTTTATTATATTAAATATAAATATTAAGAATAATCCTAGCAAAAATGTTGTTTTTTTGCTTTAATTAGGTGCCCGCTAAAATTGATCGCGAAACAAAAATGTTTTCACAGTGATAATCAGCTGTCGTTAATCTAGTTTTGTTTTTCTTTTAACACTTTAAATAAGCATTTAAGTGTTGGATATATTATAATAACGTTAAAAACGTGCGCACATTGCCGATCAATATATTTTTATTTTTTGACAAATTTTCTTCAAATGATTGCAACATAACAGCGCAAAGCTGTTGAATTCAAAATCGTTGATTCTATCGATTATTGTGCTATCGACATTTGCGTTCATCGCTAACAATTTTGCCATTCACTGCGTTTACATTTGAAAATTTGATTTCAAGAATTGAAAAGAACAATTAAAATTGTATCAACATCATGAAAGTGACTCCAAAGAAATCCCGGGCTGCAGGTATTGAGGGAATACTGCGCCCGCGTGAATCCCGCAAAGAGATTGCAAAGGATGAACCCGAAGCACCACTGCCGATGCTGCAAATCGACGACGACATCGAATCCGAGCTGCCCATACGAGGACGCCCCTCCAAGAAGCTGCTGCTGCAAAAGCAGCAACAACGTGCCCAAACCAATGCTAAACCGCCAGCCGAAGCGAAAACTGAGTCCTCAGCAAAAGCCGAGCCTGAAGCAGCACCAAAAACTGCTGTCGCAACTGGCTCAGGAAGGTCCAAAGCGAAACGATCGCTTTATAAAAAGAGCGGAAACAATGCAGCCCAAAAGCCTCACAGTGAAACCTACGTAATGCGTTTGTTCGAACGCAGCCTAGATCTGTCCAAGTACAAAGATAAGACACCACTCTATCCCATTTGCCGCGCCTGGATGGCCAACCAGCCACGCAATCCCAGCGTGGCGGTCTACAACACAGACGGCACAGTGCCCATAGTTAAGCGTGAAGACGATGCCGAGGAGGTGCTCAGCAAATTGCTGAGCGGCGAATTGAAAGTGGTGAAGCAAATGCCACAGGCGCGCAAAACCGAAATGTCGCTGATACCCGCCCGCCTGCCGAACACCCAGGATGAGCGGCTGAAGGGTGCCAGCAAGGAGGAGCTGCTGGCCGAGAATGTGAACCACTGGAAGCGGGTGCGCAGTCACTGGCTGAAGCATGCGCAGAAATACGAGCGCGAACGCTACGAGATAATTGACCAGATTATGGATGCTGTGTGCAAGCGTGAATGAAAATGAAAATGGAAATTGAACAGTTTTTAATAGAATTTCACTTGAATAAATCTTTATTTGTAATTGCGTTTGCCGTTTTTCAATAATCTTGTGTGTGCTTGGTAATTAAGTCTAATTTCATCTTTCATTCATTTTGTTTTTTGTTTCTTCTTTTGAATATAATTAAAATGCTGTTGGATTGTTCTTGTTTGGTTCTGTTGCCACTGCCGGAGCGCGCGCCAGGTTGTTGTTGTTCTCGCGTGTGTGTGTGTATAACACTGCTTACACACACACACACACATATACATACACAGAGGGTCTTCGGCTGTTTGCTGCATTCGAACACTTTATTCGACCTTGAGCAATTCGACATCGAAAGTCAAGGTAGAGTTGGGAGGAATGACACCGGGATGACCACGGCTGCCATAGGCGTAGTCAGGCGAGCAAATCAGTTTGGCACGCTGGCCAACGCTCAGCTGAGCAACGCCCTCATCCCAGCCACGAATAACCTCACCCTTGCCAATGGTGAACTTGAACGGCTTGTTGCGGTCCCGAGATGAATCGAACTAAAATTTCAAAAATCAAAATATTTATATTATATATTTCCAGCAATTAGATATTCACATACCTTGGTGCCATCGTCCAATGTGCCAGTGTAATGCACTGAAACTTTTTGGCCATTCTTTGGGAAGGTGCTACCTGTGTGTGTGAGTGAGCAAGAGAGAGAGAGGGAGTGAGTGAGAGCGAGATACATATATATATGGTGTATAAAAATGTGTATGTGTGTAGAGAACGGAAGAATACTTCGCTTTATCAAAGTGCCGCAAATTTAAGGTTAAATTCAATAATATACACCAAAATTAGAGTTTACTTCTCTTTTCACTTACCATCGCCGGGGGAAATTGGAACAATTTGTACGCCCATTTTTACGTTTTTTTTCTCTTTTTAAAATCGGCCTGGTGGAAAAAAGTAGCACGTTTTCTCGTCGCGTCGAACAGAAAAACGAGAGATGACACCAAGTATGAAAAATGCCGATTAACTTAACATGCTCTGACTCCAGTGCGTTACTTTGTATCGATAATCTGTATCGATGTTAATAAAAAGGCGCGAGTAATTGTTTTTTTTTTTTCAAATTTTAATATATTTTTATTTAAACTGAATTCCGCTTTCATCTATAACAATTTCTTGATCATTGAGCATACGCTTGCCATTCGTTTCGATTTTTAATTGTAATTTGTAATCTATGTTTATTGATCTGCATGTTGCATAGGAATTTCTTAAAAAACTGCTGTCCACTGTGTAAATGCAGCAAACGTAAAATTTCTTGCAAATATTGTAGATTTCTTTCAAAATATTCATATAGTATTTGTATTTACGAATTCGCATATTTTGTGGCAAATCAAACCAATAGAATTCGCACAGACCATCGATTGCAATTAGACTTATTCTCTCATTGTCAAACAAAATATGATTTTCTAAAGATTTTAAGGCCATACGTATATTTTGGGAGGAAAAACAATTAATAATTTCCAATGAGTCAAAACACTTTTCACAAATCTCTTGCAATTGAGCGCCTGTTGCATTCGGCTTGGCTTTCTTCACAGCCTGCTGCACAAGTCTTCCAAATACTTGATAGTCTATCTTATGGCTAATATTAAGTAAAATAACATCACAATTCGTAAGACAATTTGCTATAAGTTGCATTAGCAGAAAAGTTTTCCCGCTTTTGCTTATGCCGGATATTTCGACGAGTGATTTGGCAACTGGTCCGCCGTCTGTAAATATGTTGGGATTCAATTCCGAAATACGTGGACGCGCCTCGCCCACCTGACGTAAATAAACATTAGCCGCCGAGAAAATATCCATTTATAAACGCATTTAAATTGTATTTATTAAGATTGTTTATAGTTTTACATGAGACTAGCCATGAAACAGGGCTGTTATGCAACTATCGTATAACATTCATGAGCAGTGTTAGAAAACGCCAAAAGTCAACGCATAGCTTTGCCGATAAAACAATTAACTAAGAACACACAAATAAACTACAGTCGCAGCTCTGTGAAAAAGAATAGCATTATTTATTGAAATATCTAAAAAGCTGTGGAAAAACATTTGTGGTATATAAAGTGTGTAACAAAATGCATAGCAACAAATGTGTGAACTAGTCGACAACTCTGCTTGCCCAGCACAACTGTAAGACTCCACACACATGTAGTTTATTGCGAAGCGAAAACAACAATTTTCAACTGCAACATGCAGGATGCTCCGGAGCCCGAGTCAAGCAGCGGCAGCAGCATCATCCGCAAGCTAAAAAATGCTGCGCATTTATTGGTTAGCTCAGAGGGAGATGTCGACGCGTGCACCATTTGCGGCAGCAGCAAATCTGCGTCCTCCGCTTTGCTGGATTTGCGGGACAATGGCGTAATGCGGCGACGTCTCAGCCGCGACTGGAAACTGTCGGTAAGTGGGTACAGTCTACAGACACAATTGCAAATTCAATAATTCTAATATTTCAGGTGGATATAATCAAATCGACGCTGCGAGCGATATGCGTCGAATGCGTCTGCAAGCTGAATATGCACTCAGAGGTGACCCGGACGCTGATGCAGCGCTTGCAGCGCATGACTGAAACAAACAGACCACCAGAGCAAAGGCAGTGCAGTCCACCTATAGCGGATGCCGAGGTATCTACAACGGGAGTGCCATTGCCAATGGAGGAAATTGGCATAGTTCGAACGGCTTCGCCAACATCCAGTTCGTCGTCTTGCTTGGTGTTGCAGGCGTACTCGGCGCAGCCACCAGAATCTCCCACGGCCACCGAATCGGGTGGTCTGCGCAACAACAGCGGCAACGCCTTGGACGGCTGGAAATGGCGCACTCGACTGGTTTGCCAGCACTGTGAACGCGCCTACTTTCGCAAGGATCACTATACGCTGCACGTGCGTCGCTGCTGGCGTCAGCAAACACAGCGTCGACCCAAATGCCGAGTGCTCAATGAGGCTGGCAAGGATGATGATGTCGATGATGTGGATGTGAGTGTGGGTGATGTTGAGAATGGGGAACAATTGCGACAGCAGACGCCACGACATTCGCGCACCTTTCAGTGCAAGCACTGTGACAAGGAATTTGCTGGGATTGTGGCACTGCGGCAACATAAGCGCCTCACACATCAATGCAGGCACCGTTGCAGTGTGTGTGATGCGGAATTTGGCACAAAATACGAATGGGAGCTGCATCATACGATATGCAGTGCCAAGCAGGAGGCAAGTAGTGAAGGATACCTCGTGAGACTGTGCTCTAAATGTTTCCTTTATCTTTGCAGGCTTTGCTCATGCAAGAATCTCAAACACAGGCGCGCTCAACACGTTCGCGTTCGCGTGCCTGTTCGCTAGCCTGGTATGAAGATGATGATGATGATGATAATGATGATGAAGAGCAAACTGAGGAGGATCAGCAGGAGAATGATGATGCCACATCGGTGGCGGACACGATGTACACCAGGCGCATGAATTTCACCGGCGACTGGATTGTTAATCACAGTCGCAGCAACAGCAATAGCGCACTTAATCTATCCATGCTCTATGATGATTACGTGCTGGAGGAGTCGCAAATAACCACGGATAAGGAGTATGATCTCTATTTGCTGGATCTGCTTAAGACCCAGGTGCAGCTGAAGACGTTCTCGTGCTTCGTGCCAAACTGTTGCTATCAGACAGATACGCTGGTGGATCTAATGAAGCACGACTACATGCAACACTGGAAGATGAGCTGGTTCTATTGCCACAAATGCGGCGACGTCTTCACCAGCAAGTGAGCGAACGACATATGAATACATAGTCTATGCATGCCAATATAACATTTCATTCTGTTTTACCTTTTAGGGTCTTTCTTGACTACCATTTGCATCGCCAGAATCGCGGCGTTTATATTTGCCACAAGTGTCACGATGAATTCGAGTTTCAGCACCAATTGGATCGTCACCAGGTGCTGCACAGCAAAGGCATCAATTATTATTGCAACTACTGCCGCCTGGAGTTTCTGAGCGAGGCCAAGCTGCTGGCCCACTGCGAGCATGAACGGCACAGTCCCAACGATGAGCCACCATTGATACACATCGAGCACGAGCTGTCCATTAACAATCCGGTTGCCAAAGAGCCCGTCAAATTGAAGCATTACACGGTGCGTGTGCTAAACATACCTCACATGCCATGGACCTCCAATCGACCAATGCATTTGCCACATCACAAACCCTTTCGTTTCGCCATTGGCATTTGCGAGTTCGACAATCGCAATCCACCCAACTGCGTGGGCTGCATGTAGACCGATGCTAGCCGAAGCTGCCTGTACTTGGATATTTTGTATATATGTATAGAGCGGCTGCTGGTCGTGCATACGCGACTCGACTCGAACTCAACTTGTTTATAGTATCATGTGCATAGTTTTGTATTAGTTCTCATTTTATTCGTTTACTCTGTAACTTTTTAAATGACCTGCTCGACCAGACGTGTACGTGTTGTTGAGTGTCTGGCAACTGTACAGTTTTTAGTTATTATTTTAGTTGATTAAATTGATTTGAATTGCTGCAGTAGCAAAAGTCTGATCGTGTCTCCTGAATAGATTTAGCACACAATTACACCTATACATAAATGTATATTTTTATATATCGATTGTCAATGTTGTAATAAATATATGAGCTTACCATTGTTATAACCGATCTCATATGAATTATAAAAACACTGTTTATTTATTACACATATATATATATATTTGTTTATATATATTTTCAGTCATTTTTATTTTTATTTCTTGCTCATTATATACCGAAAATGTTTGTTTGTTTTTTTTTTTGCCCAAATTACAATTTAGATTTGATTTTCTTTTTCTGTTTGTTACAATTATTTAAGAACTTGTTTATAATTAACACTAAATTTTGAATAACGGCAAAATACTTTTAAAATGTTGCTTGATTGATTATTTTTATGTACACAGGGATTGTTGTGGTTGTTTGTTAAACTTAAGAGCAACTTGCTTAGCCTACAATTGTATAACAAATGAATTAATGCTAAACTAGAATTAGATGTACATATATATGTGTGTATATATATATGTATATATATATACATGTATATATATATATATATAGATATACATATGTTTATACTTATATAGAGCCTATTGCATTGCCCCCAGCGCATGTTTGTTTGATTTTTGCATCATTTTGTTTTGCTTATTCTTTAACAACTAAAAATTATAATGAATTACAATTGAATTAAGCTTAATTTAATAATTATATTTTGTACGTTTTAAATTTGTATAAACGGTTGTATGTGCGTGTGTGTGTGTGTGTGTGTGTGTTCGTATGGGTGTGAGTCGGTGTCAGTCTTATAAAATTCAACCCAGGAAACTTTTTTAAACTCAAAAAAAAAATCTAAAAAAATATTAGAGTAACTTTTAATATGTTTTTTTTTGTTTTGCTGTTTTTGAGCCTATTTGAGGTAGTTCGTTTATATGTTTCAAAATCTATGTGCAAGCATATGCAACTATATATAACTGTATATATATATGTATTCTATATACACATATACTCTCGAAATCATAAACTAAGCAGCTAAATAATTTTTAAAACAAATCACTGGCATTTTAAGATAGTTGTACAAAGTATTGCTAACTCGTTTCATATTTTTTGTGTTGTTAAAACTCATCTGGATTCATGCTCAAATGCGAACGTATTTCTCTCTCTCTCTCTCTCTCTATATATATATATATATATATATATTTATAGATATATCTATATATTGGGAGCCTCTTCTGCTCTGCCACGCCCACTAACTTTCAGTCTTATGCAAGTGTACAGTTTTTCTTTTGTTGACATAAGCAATGTATGTGTGTGTGTGCTGTGCTATGCTGTGCTGTGCTGTGTGTATGTGTGGGTGCTTCCTAAGTCTAAGCTAAGCCTAATCTATATCTCTCTATATATATATATTTATTTGAATAATTCTATTTCTTTTAGGCACAAAGTGATGCTGACAACAATTTATAGTTTTTTGTTTTTATTCGTGTTTGATTTTTCGTTTTCCCATTTTTTTGTGATTTTTTTTTTCGTGATCTTTTCTCATTTGTTCTCGCTCATGCTAAAGGTGCTCGGGTGGGTGTTTGAGTTGATTTTTTTTTCTTTTTGCTGGGAAATTTGTAGATGTTTAAAGCTTCGCTACCGCTAGATCGACGCCGAGGCTAGTCGATGAAGTTGAGAACACAACAAAAATAAGTTTTGCACGTTGTACGTCGAAACCAGAAATGAAATGTGCATATAGAAGAGTCTAAATGTGTATGTGTGTGTAGGTGGGTGTGTGTGTGTGTGTGTGTGTGTGTGTGTGTGTGTGTGTGTGTGTGTGTGTGTGTGTGTGTGTGTGTGTGTGTGTGTGTGTGTGTGGTCTAGTATATGGAATCGTGGCTATCGGCTGCATACTGCCAGGCCATCGTTAGCATCAATCAGTCGGTGCGCGCCTGTGCCTCATCGCTGCCCAGCAGCTCACGCTTCAGACCCAAACCGAGAGGCAGGCTCATCGATTGGGAGGCTGGCGATGCCGCTTCGCTAAGCTCTTCCTGCTCACCACACTCTTGATCACGCTCCGCCAGCTCCAGCTCCAGCTCGGGCGCATCTTTGCCATTGGCGGAGAGCGAAGCCGAATTGGAGTGCATAATGACGCTGGCGCTCTCCATGGGCGAGGCGGCGCGTGCCGGGCCAGGCGAATAGGGCGATTCGGGTCGCTCTTTGCGTGCCAGCGACAGATCCTCCACCTGATCATGATCATCCTCATCGTCCGCATCGCGCTCCTCCTCAATGGCCTCGCGCTTGATCAGACGCTGTTCATGCTTCTCCTCCTCAGCGTAGTGGCTGGGCGAGCGTGCCGCATGGCCGTTCGAGCCGGGCGGACTGCTGGACATGCGATTGGCTGCGGCATGAGCAGCGGCTGCCAGTGCCATGGCATGCAAGGCCTCTCGGCCGGCTATATCGCCGCCACGATTCTCCAGCGCCTGCTGCAGAAACGCGTGATCCAGCAGCGCAGCAGCCGAGTGCGAAATGGTGGGCGGCATGCCGTGATGCGCATGTCCACCGGCCACCTGGCCATGGCCATGGCCATGACTATGGCCATGACCATGCTCCTTCGGCTCACGCTCCAGCTCCGTTTGGCCATAGTTGTGGGCAGCCGCCGCCGCTGCCGCTGCAGCCGAATAGGGAAAGGCGGCCGAGGACTCCACGCCAGGCGGACTGCGCTTGGGCGTGCGATGTGTGCCACGGCCCGTTGTGATGTTCAGCTTGCGCACCTTGTCGTACAGCGTGCGACTGGGCAGTCCGAACTTGCGACTAGCTTGCAGGGCGCTCATGCCCTCGCGCACACACTGAATGGCGCACATCATGTCCGCTCGGGTGTATTGCTTGTAGCGCTTCCATTCCGGTTTCTTGCCTGCCTGGCCGCTGGTTTCCTCGTCGAACGAGCGATCCGTGTGCGGCGACAGCGGCTCCTTGTCGCCGCCATAGTCGGAGCCATTGAAGCTGTGACTACCAGCGCCGCCCGATGCACTCGAGCCATGATGATGCGTGGGCGTTGTCTTCTCCGCGGACTGCTTGACGCCTGGCATCAGCAGCGGATTCGGCTGTGAGGAGTCCGCCGGATTGGCCTGGGCCAACACATTGCGCAATATCGGCGTGTCCCGTGTCGTATTGAGCAACATGCTTGAGATGGCCGACAGCTTCTTGCGCTTCAACGGATTCATATCGGCGGCCGATTCGTAAACCGAATTGAGCATCGCAGCCGCAGCGGCTGAGGGTGAGAGGGGCCATTGGCCAGCTTCGCCGGCAGCTGGATGTGCGGTGGTGTGTGTGGGTGTTAGTGGTGCCTCGCCAGCGGCAATGATTGGATTGATTGAGCCGCTGGAGGCCGAGTAGCTCGTGTAGGGCGTCTGATAGCTGCCAAAGGGCGGCGGTGGCGGCGAGCAGCTGCTCGAGATGGCGGCACTGGGCGATATGTGTGTGGATGTTGAGATCACGGAGGAGGAATTCAGCTGGCTATGATGCGGCTGATGCGGCTGATGCTGGCCATAGTTGCTATCGTTGCCCGCTGCGGAGCCAGAGCCATTGTGTGGCTTACTCGACGCCGCCGAGGAGCTGGAGGTGGGCGCTGAGTGCTGTGACTGCTGTAGGTGGTGGTGCTGGTGGTGCTGATGTGGGTGCTGGTGAAGCGCTGGCTGATGCTGGCCATGTGGAGCACCGGTGCCACTCTGGAATTGTGAGTTCTGTGTGCGCTCGTCGGACACACTCGTCGCCTTGTGATTGAACTTCATCAGATTGTCGTAGAGGCCCTTCACCTGCAGCTCCTTGGCGGTGCGCAGAATCTCTGGCTCCTGGCTCTTGGTCACCGTCGTCTCACCTGTGTACATGTACTGCAGCAGGGCAGCGATCTCGAAGCCCTTCACACCGGGCAATATGATGCTGCACTGATCCTGCGGCACATCCCGCAGTATGGTCTGAAAGTAGGGCGAGTTGGCCGCGAGGACAACGCGATGTGCCTTGAATTGCTCATCGTCGACAACCAACGTGCAGTCCACATAGCTGCCCACCTCGTGCAGTGCGTGCAGTATCTGGACCAGATTCGTTTGATGATTATTCCAGCGCAAACAATACGTTTGACCCTCGGTGCTGGCCACGGGCGTCGGCCCATCCATCTCGCCGCTGTGGCTCTGACTGTGGCTCTCTCTGTGACTGTGACTGTGGCCGTGACTGTGGCCGTGACCGTGACTATGGCCGTGACTGTGACTGTGACTATGTCTGCGATGCCTTTGGCGGTGCGCTGGGCTAAGTGGCTCCGGCTCCTCGTCCGGTGCGGTGTCACTGCTGCTGTGATAGGCGCTGTTCAAGCTGGTGAACGCGGCGCTCAGCAGTGTGGGCGAGTATGAGGCAAGATGCTTCCTCACCTTGAGCGCCAGCTTAAGGCTTACAAATCACCAGTTGTCTGTTTGTTTACCAATGATTGCAAAAGAGAGGAAGAGAGTGAGAGAGAGAGAGAGAGAGAGAGAGAGCGGGAGAGAGGGAGAAAGAAACAATTAGTATATATGCTGACTAGTCAAGGTTCAAGTCAAGAAGTTCCCAATGCCCTCCCTCAATAATTTGCGCAGATATTAGAAAATGCCAAAAAGGAAACCTGAAGCGAATTTCGCATGGGTTACTATAATCGAAATGTGAACAACAACAATCAAAAATTGGCAATGAAATTGGATATTGGATATGAGGTGAGCAATACAGAGAAGTTGCCAACGACGGAGCGAACTGCCTGAATGCCTGTCCTACTGCCTGTCATGCTGTTCGTCATTCGGACAGCACAAGCAGCTGAGCTTTTTGCAAAGTAGGAAACAATCTAGAGAAAGAATTGGTAATGATTTGACATAGTAATGGATAAGTGTTTATAGGTATGTAGCTGACTATGGCTGTGGATAAGGCTATGAATATGGAGATATGTTTTATGTCTCAACTAATATGAATATCGAAATCAGAATTCGAGAAGATTATGAACGCATATCCACAGAAATGTATAACATTAATGATGTGACTATGAAAATGGATATAAATATGTATAAGAATATTGATAGAAGTGGATAAGAACAAGGATAAACATATGCGGATGCGGATATGTTTATGAGTTATAACATGGATGTGGATAGAGTTAGGGATACGAATGTGGATACAGATATGGATGTGCAGGTGGATATGAATAGCGCTATGGAATGGGGCTCGGATAGGCATGTGTATAGATGTGGATAGTGATATGAATGGAAAGGTAGATTTAGATATCGATATGGATTTGAATATGAATGTAGATATGGATATGTCAATGGATATTTATATGCATAAGAGTACAGCTATGGATGTGGATAGATAGATATACTAATATGCATCTGAAATATAATAATGATTATTAAAATACTAATGATACAAAGGGATAAGCATTTGGATAGACATACATATAAGATATCCATATCCCTATAGAAACCAATCACATCTCTAGCCAAGAATCTGATTGACAAATTGGCACTGGAAATGAAAATGAAAATGGATATGGAATACGTAAAGGCGCTGATGCCGCTGCCTGATCTACCTGGTCAGCTTCCGCCTCACCTTGCGTCGCAGTCAGGTGTGCGAAAATAATGTGTATTTGGGGTTGATTACGCCTACCTGCCAGCGTCCACGCTACCTTACAGCTTACGAATTTCCTCAGCCATTTCATTGCAAAAGTTGGACTTTTTTTTTGGCGGAAAATCTTCGCTTTTTATATATATAAATTTTTTTGTTGGCTTTTTTTTTAAATTTATGCCCAAATGCCACCCTGCCAAGTTTTATACGCCATAAAAAAGTGAAAGCGCCTTTGCCAATGGAAACGATGGGAAGAGAATATTAAGGAGCATGAGGCGCGGGTGGCGGAGGAAGCCGGGTCGCCGGAGTGGCAGTGGTAGTGGGAGTGGGAGTGGGAGGGTGACAGGAAAATACGCGGATAACAGCAAAAAAAAAAAAAAGAAAAAAAGGAAAAATGGGGGAAAAATATGCAAACATCCCTCGGAAAAAAACGAAAAACGTGTGCGCGTATTTTTCCGGCTGCTTTTCGCGCGTTTTACTTTACATATTTTTTTTTTTTTGACTGGAAAATGGAAAGCGTCACACACATACACGCATATGAAAACAAAAAAAAAAAAGTAAATGAAAAACTTGCAATAATTTGCTTTACGGAGTTTTCATTCATTTCAGTTTTTTTTGCTTTCGTTTATATATTAAATATATATATATATCTTTTCCTGTTTTACTTAGAGCAAAGTGCGAGGCTGTGCGTGTGTGTGTGCGAGTGCGTGTGTGTGCGTGCGTGTGTGCTTGACTGTTCTTCTAGGCGCGCTGCAGCCGCGTAGTGGTTGCTCGTATTTCAATTTGAAACTCGTTAAAAATTTGTTTTTTTGGCATGGGCCACGGCGCTCAAGTGCTTGCCATATGTTGAGGACGCTCGAGGATGCCGCAGGATGACCCGGCGTGTGCGGCATATGTTGGACATGCGTGCAGCGGCCATGTGTTGCCAATAGGCGAAGCGACCCGCTGAAGTTTCGTGGAACAACAGGTAACCAAAAAAAAAACGAAGAAGAGGCTGCTCCACTTGCAGCCGATCGCAAATGCGACGCAGTTTAATGTGTATAAAAAAGCAAAAATTGGCCAGGATAATGGCAAAAAAAAAAAAGAGAGAAGGAACAAAACATTAAAATGTCGACAGCCAGACAATGGGAAAAACAATCAGCCGGCATTGTCTGGCGCACTGAAGTGCGGAAAATGCGCAAGACGCTGCCTTTTGTCTGTTATCCCATTGTAGCCGGGCCAAAGCGGATAATGCGGTAAGAATCGAGCAACCTGCCTAACGATCCCTAACAATTGCCAAACGAAAGAGCGAAAGAAAAAGAGGGAGACAGAGATAGCTAGCTATGCAGGTAGAAGAGCAGCGCATAAATGCGTTCACAAATGGGCAACGCATCAACGCCTCGCTGTCTTATACGCAAAAGTCTTATACGCTGCCGATCGGCGCAGCTTTTTGGCGAGCTTTCAACAACAGCGCTTTAACAGCGGCCGCCATTTTGTTCACATTTGATAAGCAAACGTCATTGAAACGAAATGCACTTGGAAACCGGTTTTTTGATATTTTCCAGTTTTTTTTTTCTATTTTTAATTTGACGGCCCTTTGGTATTTAGATATTTTTTACACGTACCCAAAAAAAAACAACTTTTAATTGCGAAATTTGTGCTGAGTAAAGCTGACTTGTCTGGGTATAAAATATTATTTAAAAAGCTAAATTTAATTTAAATTAAATCTAAATCTTACCACAAAAACTGTTGCAATTGGCAATTGAAGCGGAGTTCAATTGCAAAATGGCACTTTTTTACTGAATAATTGAAAAACTTGTTTTGATTTCCATGCAATTTGAGTTCCTTTTGCTTTTGTTTTGCTCGCTCACATTCAATAAGAATTTCTGTTATTATTATTGCAAGATTCTCTTAAGTTTATAAATTAACAATTTTGCTATAATTTTTGTTTTTTTTTTTTTGTTTTTTTTTTTTAGCGATTCACACACGCACACAAAGCCACTGAAAAACAATCCCAAAATGCTGTTTGCAGTTTATCCAATTGTTGTTGCTATTTTTTTTTTATTAATTATTAAAATTTTTTGTTTTTTTTTTTATATTTTGTTTGGAGTGCCCAAAGAACTGCGACACGTACGAATTTTGCGTTTTTTTTTGTTGTTTTTTTTTTTTGATTTTTGTTGAATTTTGCGTGGCACGTTGTTGCAGATTCGAGCGCTCAAACTTGAATAAAACTGCCACGGCGCTCGTGTGCAGCAAGTCATTGAAAACAAAATTTCCCGAGCGAGACAGCGCGCACATTTTCACACACACACACACACGCACACTAACATCGAGCAAAACAGCAATATGCCTCTCACACACACGCACGCACTTCCCCTGCTCGCTAAGGAAAAGCCACAAAACTGTGCTACGGCTCTGCTACAACCCTCTTGCTGTCTCGCTCATCGTATGACAGCGCAGTCGACGTTGCGACGCGTCGCTGTCGACGTTGCAGTCTGCAGCGTTGTGTGCGTTTTTGCGCTGCGCTGGCGCTCTATCTGTGTGTGTGTGTGTGCGTGTGCGTGTGGGTGAGGCTTGCATATGGCGGCTGCTGCTGCTGTCGCTGCCACTGCTGCTGCTGCTGCTGCCATTGGCACCCAAGAGAATAACCTGTCCCTGTGCATGTGTGTGTGTGTGTGTGTGTGTGTGTGTATTTGTGCTCTTTTTGGCGTATGTGTAAAAATAAAAAGTGTGGCGGCTGCATTTTTATCGTATTTTTTTCGTTTTTTTTTTGTTAAACTGGCCAAAGTTGTCCAACTGGCTGCAGGTTGTATGCATGTCTGTGTGTGTCTGTGTCTGTGTGTGTGTGTGCTGGCAGCAAAAACTGGTTAGCTTCACTGTTTGGCGTCAGCGAATGAGAAACCCCTTTGCTGTTCATGTCTTTTGCCTTGGCTTCAGTTCATTTTTTTGAATTTCGTCTAATTATGCCAGCCATCAAATGCCAATCTGCTAAGCGCATAAAACGTTTAATAGGTAGCCGAAGAAGAGGCAACAGCAGCAGCAGAAGAAGAAGCAATTGAAATGGGACAAATTTATTTGGCACTTCGCTCAAGTTATGCAAATTTCGATTAGAGACCTTAAGACGCGACAGCGACCTTCAATATCCCTTTGAATGCAATTGCAATTGATGCACTTTTTGTTGTTGTTGTTGTAGGGAAAGGGTAGCTGGTAATTTGCATATGATTTGGTTGATTCTGCTTTTAATTTTTATTTATATGCAAATTAGTTGGCCTTGTAACGGTTAAAAGTGCCGATGACATCACAAATGCGCGCTGTTACTAGCCTAAAGTGAAGCTGCTTTTAATTTAAAAAAAAAAAAAGTGCACATATGTATGTGTGTGTGGAATGGCATTGCAGCAGTTATGCCGAGCTGCGATTCGCTGACACACACACACACACACTCACACATGCACATTGCATACACGCATTCAGCATCCGCAACAGTCGCGCATGTGCAACTGTTGTGCTCTCGCTCGCACACACGTGGCCTGCATATGGCAACAGTTTTTTTTCTTCTCTAGTTTTAGTTTCAGTTTCAGTTTGAATTGTTTTTTTTTTTTTGCGGCATTTCTTGCACAGCTCAGTTTAATTACATAATTATGCTCATTATTTGCGCTGTTTTTTGTTGCTGTTAGAATGCTGTACCTGCGACTAGTTGGCAATTGGCTTGTTGCACATTGTGCATCATTAATTTCTCCCACTCCTCCTCCTCCTCCTCCTTCTGCTGCTGCTTTTGTGGTCGCTGCTTTTTGTTGTTTATTTTTTTTATATTTTTTATACTCGTCTGATTCATTAATCATGGCCGAGAAATTAAGGTCAACCGCATTCACTGGACTTTTTCCACTGACGTTTTTGGCAGACCCTTTGCTTGTTCAATACAGATTTCTAGATGCTTTAAAGTAGTATGTATGTATGTATGTATGTATGTATGTATGTATGTATGTATATGTGTGTATATACATATGTATGTACATATGTACACATACTTTTTGATGCAGCCAAATCTGAATTCAAACTGAACTAGTTCGCAAGTGCATTCAACTCGACCAACTGCTGATAAAAAAGCAACAAAAAATATATATAAAAAAGGAAAGAATAGAAAAACTGTAAAACGAATATGAAATACCCTATTCTAAATTGAAAAATGGCATATTATATTCAAAAAACAAAACATTTGTTAGTAATTTCAAAGTCCATAGCTATAAAAATTATACGCCTATTGCATACCCTTAGATAGTGAGCCAAGCTATATCAGAGCTGATGCATCACATGCCAACTTATGCTTATTCCATGTGAGATTAGATAGGAAAATAAATGCTAAGCATCGTTTAATGAATACTCTTTCAAGGCTCACTTGAGTTAACTTGTGTATATACTCAAAATATACTATAAACTAACTAACATATCCCAAGTTAATTTACAACAAAAATGGTATTGAATTTGTAATTGTGATAATAACAAAACCCAAACGTGTAATACCCCTTAACTTTTCTATGTTTAATATAATCATACTTCAATAAGTAAACAATGACTATTCTGTATAGATTTTTAATAACTTGCTAAACAAGTAAATAGAATTTTTAACTATTCTATATATTTATTTAGTAAGTAAGGG
This sequence comes from Drosophila anceps, assembly GCA_035045945.1. NCBI lineage: Eukaryota > Metazoa > Arthropoda > Insecta > Diptera > Drosophilidae > Drosophila > Drosophila anceps. The sequence continues at coordinate 8,855,294 of JAWNON010000073.1, forward strand.
CATCAAATAAATAATTCGAAAGCCTACTCTTTATTTATAAAAACTTAGCTGTAATATATCACGTATATTTCTTAAATTTGTGCGAGGCTAATGTTAAAATGATTAATCAATACGAAACTTTAACAGTTTTCAATCTATATGAAATTACATGTAATATCTAACAGCTTCATTAAGATAAAGATGAACATAAAATAAAAGTGAAATAAATAAAAAAATAATAAACAAAAAATGAATAAAAATAAAATTAAATATAAAATAAAATAAAATAAAACAAAAAATATAACAAAAAAAATTAATAAAAAAATAAAAATAACATTTTAATTAATTTTTTTTTATTTAAAAAATTAATAAAAAAAAACTCAAATAAAATAAAAAAGATTAATAAATAAAAAATTAATAAAAGTAAAATTTAAAAATAAAATAAAAATAAAATAAAATAAATAAAAATACAAAGCAAAAATAAATAAAAAATGAAAAAAAAAATAAAATACAAATTTTAGATATATAAAGTTTAGCCTAATCTTTTCATAATGCCCTTTAAGTTAGTGTATCAAATAAGTAATTGTAAAAGCTGCAGCGCACTGAGCTGTGCCGACTTGCAACACACATAATCTGTGGCATAATGTCTTCGAGCTCGTCCGTCCATCTATCTGTCCGTCCGTCCGTCTGCGTGTGTGCCCGTTTGGCTCTCTCTAATCTTATCAGCAATGTTTTTCGTCGACTTCGCCAGTTGCAGAGAAAGTTTTGAGTTGAGTTTTTCACTGCAGTTGCAGTTGCAGTTGCAGTTGCATTTTAGTTAGTAGAATATGAAGATAAGAGCTGGCGATTCAGAGTCCGGAAACTGCTGAGAGATTTGCGGGCACATGGAGTTTTCTTTTGTCGTTGGAAAAACCCCTAAGGCGGATTATCCTCTATTGACTTTGCTGACTTTTTGACTCTGTTTTCGCTTGCTGTGTGTTGTGGTTTGGTGTGTGTGCTAATCACTGCGACTGACTATGAAGACGTCTCTAGTCATTATATTCATTATGTGAGATTAGCTGAATGGAAATCCGCAGCTAATCCAACCGCATCCAGAGTCAATGGGCAGCGGCAGGTAGCCCACGCCAGTTGCAAATCAATTGACCTTCGCGATGTCTTCAACCTTTGCCCAGCCTTGAACAAAGGCGCCAAATCTTTCGGGGCGACTAAGCAAATTATTGATGGCAAATATTTTTGCGATAAGTTTTAATCAGCTTTGGCTCTGGCTGTGGCTGTGGCTGTGGCTTTGCCTCTGGCAACACATGTTCGAGGAAAATGGGAAATTTATGATGTTAGCTGCGAACTGAAAGGGGTTTTTATGCGTTTATTGAACGCCGAGTTTTGCGAAAAAAAAGTGCGAAAATTGTTCCAGCGAAAAGAGTTTGCCCGTTTATGACCCTTCTATATAACCCTTTTTTTCTGTTTGGCATTTCTCATTACCATTGAGCAAAGTTTGCTTTGGCAGTTTTCTGAGAAAACGGCCGAACAGGCAGACATCGGCCGCATCAGTTCATCTTCATTATCATTATCAAGCGGGGCTGACGTTAGAGCTCAATCAATGTCTGCAACGCGGCATTTGTCACAGGCATATGCAAAATGTGAAATGCAAAATGTGAAATGAAAAATGGAAAATGGAAAACTCAGCTGTGATAACCCTTTTGCGTGGCTGACTACCTGAAGCTGGCCTCAAGTGCCGACTATCTTTGAAGTTGAGAATTTTCCGTAAATCTTATACAATTGGCAATTAGCGCGCTCAGCTCTAAACACACACTCTAAACACGACTCTGTTTGCTCGAAGTCTAGATATATATGTATGTATATGTCGAAACAGAAGCCGACAATGGCCAACGAACAATGGTCGTCCTGCCGTGCACAGGTTAACGTTTGCCTTCGTTCCCTGCTGGCCATAAACTCTGCATTTGCAGGCACTCGACAAACTCTTTCGCAACGCAATGCTAATGGAAATGAAAATGGAAATGGAAATGCCAAAAAATTAGGCGGGAAGATGCATTAAGACGGCACAGTTGAAAGGCTAGCAGAGCTCACTTCTATTATATAATTATAATTATATATTATCTATATAAACTGAGCGTAATCTTGTCTATTATTATATATTTTTATATTTATATATAAAGTGTGTTATTTTTGCCTGTTCAGCCAGCTTTCATTCTCCTTGTTCAGTTGCCCAAATGTCAAACTCTTAGTCTTACAGCAGAGCCATTCAGCTGGGTTCATTATTTATTTGCATTTCTTTTAGTTCTTAATTTGATTTGATTTACAAATTTCTCACTTCATTCTATAGTTTCTATGCTTTTCAGTTTAAGTCCTGCTCAGCTTCGCTTGGCACATTGTTACATGATTCTTGCCTGAAATTTGTATACTTCTTTCACTGATTGAAAAGAGAGTCTATTAGTTTTATGCAGTGTTTGTCTAGCTGCATGAATTCGAAGCAACTTTGGATTGTTCTATATTTTCTATATATTCATAAATATTTTATACATATTTATTTATATTTATATATATTTATATATATTTATATCTATTTATATATACGATACATATATTTTCATATATTTTATAAATATTTATATTTATTCATATGTGTTTTAAATATATTTATATATTTTTTATTTAAATTTATGATATATATTTTATATGCACTTTAAATATATTTGTATTATTTATATATTTTTTATATTTTTATACGTTTTATAAATATATTTTTTCTTTATGCTTTGAATATATTTATATATTTTTTATATAAATTTTTAATATATATTATTTAACTATATTAATATTATTTAAATTTTATATCTATACATATTTTATGATTATCCAAATATATTTTATTTGTGTTTTAAATATATTTATATCTTTTTTTTGTATATATGTATATATATGCATCTATTGCGGCTACACTTTCATCACATTTCATAAAGTATATAAATTATTTTGAATATGCCCATGGGACAGCAAATTATATCGTTAATTACCTGATTATGCACAATATAAACTCCCATTTCTGTTTTTTTTTTTTGCAACAACTATTTGAATTCGACATATACATACATACATACATACATACATATATATAATTCAGAATACAAACGGCAAAACAAATGTAAAATATTAAAAAAAAATAATATATATTATAAAAATTCTTGAAGCTAGAATCAACAAGTTATGAGGTTGAGCTCAACAGATATCTCAAGCCATTTAGAGCACGCAAAATTTAATAAAAATGATATTTTAATATGTAAAGCTTCCAGTGTGAGCTGTGAACGAGTATGATGCCGTCAACTATGCCCAACTACAATGCAAGACTAAGGTAAATCATTTTGAAAATGATTACTCCAATAGTTTTAGTACTCTGTAGCAACAGTTTTACAAGTCAGAATCCATGTAACCCTAGGCAAGAGGCGTGCTATGTCAGTTCTAGCCCATTCTAGTCTAGTCTAGTCTAGTTTCTAGTCTATATCTGCCTTTAAAGCTTTTACTACAATTTTAAGTAACTGCATCCATTGTAAATTTGCTAATAGTAGACGCCATATATATTTCTCGCTATACAGAGCTGAGAGATATATCATGCTTGACTCTTCCCTCGTCCCTCGCCCCTTTGCCACTCTGGCTCGGCTGACAAATGTTTATCCAAAAATTCGACTGGCGGAAGGGCAAAAAAAAATGAAGAAAAAAAATACGAAATATCTACCAAATATTTATTTTTATGTACATATAAACATGCTAGAGTGGATGTGTGTGTGTGAGAGTGTGTGTGTGAGTGTGTGTGCGTGCGTAAAGCAACAGCCAAAAAACAAACAAAACTGCAGCAAACGAACAAAATTAATAAAAATGCAACAAAACTGGAAAACGAAATAAATGAGTGTGAGTGTGAGTGTTGGTGTGTGTTAGTATGTATCTATGTGTGTGTGTGTGTGTGTGTAACAACATCACGAAAAGCAGAGGAATTGAAAACGTTGAAAATTTATCGCGCGCGTCATTTTGCTGCAACTTCTAATGCGAGAGTGTGTGTGTGTGTGTGTGTGAGCGAGTGTATGTGTCTATGTGTATGTGAGTATGGAAAGCAGCACGTAGGCACAGAACCGGAGCTATGCCGCCGCACAGACGTCGACGACGTCGACGACGTCGTGTTGGCGTCGAGGGCGAAGCCGGTGGAATGGGCGGGGGGTAGGGAAACGGGCATGGGCAGCGCAGGGCAGCGATCATTCGCGCTACGCATGGGTCATTGCACTTTTGCAGCGCGCACGCAGATACAGATACACACACACACACACACACACACACATGCACAGACACACATGGATCGAGATACACGCGGAGATAGCAAAAGGCAACATTTCTCGGCAGTTGTATAAAAAACGTACGAAAAATTAGGCGAAAGCAAGCAAAGAGAGACGGAGACAGAGCGAAAGAGAGCGAGTGAGAGAGAGAGAGAAAGAGAGTGTGTGGGGGGGTGGGGGAGGTTACATGAGCAAGCCAGAGGCAGCCATAAATATTTGAAGCGCAGGCAGAAGAAAAACACAAACACTAAAACACAGTTACATATACAAATGCACTTGGAGAAACATAGGAAATAAACAAGAGAATATTGCACTCAGAAATCAGAAATCAGAAATGGAAAATCTTCGAGAACTTTGTCTGCAGTCCGAAAGCAGCTGATTGATTGATAAAGGAGCTTTCTAGAAAAGAGTTACGAAAATTAGACTATCTATTGATTTATATTCGGTGTAAGGTATTACAGTAGAGCCTCGTTAAGCAGACTCTACAGCTGGCTGTAAATGAATGACATAAGACTAAGAAATATTTTGTATTATATCTAAAGTTCTCACATTTTTGGAATTAAATAAATTATTTTAATATTTTATATATATAATTATATGCATATTTTTATAGGTTTTTATCTTTAAAATATTTTGAACTAATTTTAATTTAAAGCAAATAATTGTTAAATTATTGCTTTAAGCTTTATTGAATAATATTTAAATAACTTTGACTACTCTTTAAAGAAATGCAGATATTAACAGCCTTTTTTTACCTTTTTAGATTATTTACAGAATTATTTAACTTCAATTTAATTTTTTTATATGCTAAAATTGTAAAACCAAGCTTAAAACAAAATTAAATTACATTAATTACAAAAATTAATAAAGATTGTAATTTAATTTCACGTTAGATTTCGTTACTGATGCAAGTCAAAGCTTGCATTCTGAGCTTTTCGCTTAGTGTATGCGCGCGCACTGTGCATGGCTGTTGTATATGATGGGCAGCGGCAGCGGCAGCGGCATTGTTGCATTGCGGCGTCGACGGCGACAGCGACAGCGACTGCGACTGCGCGAGCAACTTTGACTTTGCATTGGGCGCCATTTTGTTAGTTGGCGCGTTAATTTCGCCTGCATTCACATACACGCACATACACACACACACACACACACACACGCGCAAACACATGCGCTTTCTAAAAATAGTGCCCACGCCGGCGTTCGTTTTTATGTGCGTATGTATGTATGTATGTATGTATGTAAGTACATATGTATGTATTTATATGTGAGCTAGCTGCTGCCCCTTTCCATTGGCAATGCCATTTGTGCCGCCAACGCCACTCGAGTGTTGCAGTTGCAGTTTGCTGCACATGTGGCTGCACGAGGCGCATTGAGTGAGTGAAGTACAGCAAGCAGCGACAGAAACGGCGCATGGGGTGCGTTTTACATGTTTTTACCAAAATTTGTTGTCTGAACTAGAGAAGCACGCACACATTTCCCAGCATTTTATTTTTAGCAATTTGAATGTGAACGAAATCATTTTCAAGTCCAGCGCAATGTGAATTTATAGGGCTTGACAAAGCGAAAGAGAGAGAGAGAGGGAGGGGCAGGGGCAGGGGCAGGGGCGGATGCGGAGGTGTGGTTGCTGCTATATACATTTGCGTTGATTCCAGCTTAATTTTTTTTTTCGAAGACGACAATATTGCTTAGCTTACCTTCTTTACAGGGTATTTGCAGTTGTTCTTGTTGTTGCTCTTCTTGTACAGTTGCTTGTATATGTATGTTTATACGTATATATTCATGTATTTATGTTGCGTTTCTAGTCGCCGGTTCACTTGCACTTTGTAGCTGTTTTTTTGGCAAACTCTGCTTGATTTAGCCACGTGTCACACTGTCTCACAGTCATTTTGCATATTGTTCGCCATTTTTTTTGGAAACTACATAGTTTTAGCTAATGTTTAGCTGATGTTTGCGCGCACAAACTCGCGACGTTGGCGCCATTATGGAATAATAAAGAACACACGAAAATTCTTTTGCTGAGTTGAGGTTACGAGCGGCTTACAAGATTTGTTTTATGGAGCTGCGGCTGTAGCCGAGCCTACGGATTGGCTGAGACTGACCTTGAGTAGACGAAAAGTTACCAAGGGTCTGGGGCCACTGGGCACTGGGCACTCTGTAATGGGTCGGATTGTTTGTCCGTCTGCCTGGCTGCCGGCTGACTAAATTTGTTTCTGTTTCTGGATGCCGTTGCTGAAAAAAACTGAATGCTGAGCGCCAGAGCGTCAGAGAGGCGGTAAAAGCTCCCAAAATACATAAGTCGCTATATACACGCATGCCATGCTATATACTGGGCCGACTATATACAAGCAACTGACTCATGGAACTGAGCAAAATAATAAAAAAACAGCCAAAATTTCTACATTACAACAACTAGTTATTTATGCTGGGGCTTGGCCGGGGGCGGTGGGGGACAGCAAAAGCTCGCGACCAGCATAAAATTATCAAGCAGCCCTTTTTCAGAGAGGGAGAGAGAGACAGAGTGAGGGAGAGAGAGAGAGAGAGGAAGGGAGAGGCAGGGAGAGAGAGAGAACATTTAGATTGACGCTCTCCGAATTCTACGAAACCAAAAAAGCATTTTGCAAATAACAAAAAAACAAAAAAAGAAAACAACAAAAATGGAAAAACAAGCACCGACATTTGGTCGCTGCTTTATCTGTAGAACTTTTCAGGGTCACTTAATTATTACACAATTTTTGTTTACAGCGAAAAATATAAAATTGTTGTCGCTGGCAAAAAAAAAATAAGAAAAAAACCAAAAGCTTGTGTGTGTGTGTGTAATGTCTGTTTGTCTGTTGTTTACAACGAAAACAAATTTCATTAATTTTGTTGTTCTCGTCGCTTTGTAGCTGTGCCAGGGCCAGCGAATGTATGTATGTAAGTGTGTGTGTGTGTATGTAAATGCGGAAGAACTACTTCAATGCTAGAGAACACAGATGTAAATATGTAATTGATTGGCATTTGTTGTGTTACCAATGTGTATGTAGTTCAAGGTGTTGACTGTTTATGCTTACCAATCGCAATTTTCTGCGCAATTTCTCTCACCTACAACAACAACAGGAACAAGAACAACACCAGACGCAACAAGTTACGTCAACAGCAGAAGCCGGGCGGGGCATATTATGTGCTATAATAGACAGAAAGCACGTTAAAAAGCTAAAAAAAAATGAAGAGAAATAAAGCAAGAATAACAACACGAGCAGCAAACGCGTCGCAGCGCCGTCCCTAAACTTGAACTTGAAATACTGCGAAAACAAAATTCAAGAGCAAAATGCCGGCAAAAAAAACGCAAAAAAACAAGCCAATAACAATAACAAGTAACCTATTGCTGACAGTCGCCTACTTTGATCTACCCTGTAGTGGCGAAAACATGCATTTGAACACTAATAGCAACTTGTACATCAAATATTTCGCATTCATTTTATTAACTAAAACACAGCTACTAATTAGCTAAAATATAAATTATCTTTAATGTGCAGCTTATCGCTGGCTGTTGCTACGTATCGCAGACACCACTCTACCCTTTGACATATTCACTGCATAGGGTATGCTAAATAACAGCTCTCTATCTTTCACTCGGTCTCGCATTGCGGCATTGCCGAAAGCAGCCGACGCTAAACGAACCTAGCCGAAGCTTTCAAATCGCAAAATTGCGATTCGGCTCTCGCACTCGCGAATTTGCGAACCGACCAATCAGCTTAACTGTGAGCCGAAAGCTGCCGCTATGTTCGCACACGCTATATGCAGACATATGTATATATATACTGTATATGTATTTTCGCTCGCCTTTGCTTATTTTTGGCACAGATAAGTCGCCATTTTTGCGCAAAAACTTACGCAAAGCTGACGCCAGCTATACAAAAACTTGTCGCTGCCTAGCGTCGTTCTATTTATTTACTATTTACCATTTACTATTTCGCATGTGTGTTGATTAGGTAAATTGAAAGAAGAACCAGAAGAAGAACCACGTGTTCGACGCTTGAGCAAAGCTTTCTGGAGAGCATGCTGGAACTAGCTGGCGAATGAGTCTAGCTCATGAGATAGTTAAGTGCGTGAGGCGAGGCTGTATTAATTTGCTATTATATATTAAAGTATATACTTACAGATTAGTTAATTATTTAAAACTATATATACATATTTATATGAATATATTATAAATTGTTGACATTTTATCAATTAATTATAAAAAATTTGGTATATTATAAATTTCAGCTTATTTTTTCTTTTAGTTTTTCTGTTCCAATGGTTTTCTTGTGCAAATATTTTGGCAGATCTGTTAACAGATTTTTCTGCCAAATAGCTTTTTGCGTGCTTTCGCTAACAGTGAGGTTCATGTCTTAGCTGCTAGACTGTATAAGAGTTGTAAGCTCATAGAGATCAGTCAGCGCAACATTTGGGCAATTGCCAATAATTGCTACTTAGCCAATTGTTAAGGCCACGTTATCCGCTTTCCCAAGCCATGCAACCTGCTGCATTACAGCTGCTGCTGTTGCTGCTGTCCCCCTCTACTCCAACTGACTTGCAACATGTTTTCATTCGCATCGTGTGACTTTTTCTTCAAATCAAAAAGTTAACTTTTCCCAGGGTCCCGCATGTGTGTGTGTGCGTGTGCGTGTGCGTGTGCGTATGTGTATCCTGTTGCTCGTGTCCTGCACGCAGACCCGAAAACCAAAATATAATAATAAGACTCCGCCGCCCCTGCAACAGAAGCAACAATCAATTTCGTGCATTCGTTTTGGTTTTTTTTTCTGTTTCTTTTTTGCCTGCTCAGCGATCTTTGCCTGTTTATATCCCTTTATCTCTCTCTCTGTGTGTGCCATAATTTTTCGTCATTCTCCAGGTTTCGTTTTCCTATTGTTCGAGATTTGCTGGGTTATTGAACTATTGATTCCCCTTGCATTTGATTGTTCGATTAGTCGGCGCACAGGTGATAATTTTGGTTGTAGCAGCAAGTGAATGTCTCCACAATGTTAATCGCATTTATATACACCTTTGGCAAGCTTCTATAATACAGATGCTTTTACCTGTTTGGCTACCTCAAACTAATGCAATGCATTGCAATGCGTTTGCTTAAGAAATTTTCACACATTTTTCAAACAACTAAGTCAACAATTGCACGGCAGGTAGAGCCAGCCGAACAGACAGACAGCAGCAGCAGCAGCAGCAGCAGCAGCAGCAGCTCAAATGTTTGGCCAAGCTACGTGTGGATTCTGTTGGCCAAGTTCTTCGACTCAACAGGCGCAAATTATTTTGACAAGTGGCCGAAAAATTGTCGAGCATTGTCTAAGACACTGTGTATGCACAGTAGAAGCAGTAAACACAACAACAACAATAGCAATAGCAAAAGCAACAATAACAATATATTCTGGCTGGGAAGATCTTTTCTCTTTTCCTGTTGAGTGGCAGCGGCTATTAAACCAGACCCGAATCTTGGAGTGGCCCAAGAGACAAAATGTCGCTGCTATTGAATAAATATTGCGGCTCATTAATTACAATCCAAGTGCCACACACACGCACACGCACACACATTAATAAATATGTGCGTCCCTTTGACATTTGATTAATTTCATTTGCAATTGACATTAAATTCAATTGCAATTGTAATTAATTTGCATTGACTAATGTTACGCTTTCTTTCTCTTTTGCTCTCTGACAATTGCAATAACATAGCAAACGCATTTTATTTGCATTGCCTAAGAATACGCTTTCCATCTCTTTTGCTCTTTAACAATTTCATTAACAGCGTAAACACAATTCGTTTGCCTACTCAAATGTAAAGCAACCGCAAACGCAATAACAGAGCAAAACACAGCTTCACTGTTAAAAGTTAACAAAAACAAATTCATATTGCTACACATTTCTGTTCGCTTTTGTCTCGCTCCGCAATTCCTCGCAAAGCAAATGCCAATGCATCAACAGAGCAAAGCAAAGCACAGCTTTCTAGTTGCATCTCGCTCTCTCTCTCTCAAATTGGGTGAGCAAATTTGCAAAACAAAAGCAATTCGTTTTCGCATTTGCCGCTCTCCCATGCCCTGCCAAAAGAAGTGGATCTTGTTTTGCACTTGTTTTCTTTACTCCTTTCATTCTTTGCGCTGAGTTCGACCGTTTAAGCGAGTCGCGTGTTGAAATTAGTGAAAAATATAAAAAAAAGTGATTAGAAAAGTGCGTTCTAATGATTGTGTGTATTAAATGGAACCTTTGGAGTAGCTGTTATTGGAATATTTAGCATAACTGTTGCTAGAACTGTTTTGATAGTGGAATATGTACATGCGCATGTCTGTAAGGTAGGAAAACTGTTTATTTTGCATTTATGATCGTAAATAAGAAGTGCGTATGTAAGTATGTGTGTATGTAGGCATATGTTTGTGTAGTTGTGGTACAGTCGCTGCTTAGTCAGTTGGTGCAGCCGGAAATCGCTAGCAATTGCACGTTCGGGTCTCCTGTGCGTGTCTTCCAAATTGTGTTTGTCTATGTTTTCTTCTTCTTCATTTTGGAAATGCAGCAACAACAAGAACAACAGCAACAGCGGCAGCAGCGCTGCGACTGTAGAATAACAAATAATTAGCATTAACCACGCAATTGACTGCAGCCGCGGCAGCGACTGCGGCAGAGGCAGCAAAAACGGCGATTTGAGTGCAATGTGCACAGCTCAAGCAGCATAAATACACGAAACGCACACACACGCACACAGACGAAACTCGTACAAGCATAGACGAAGCCGAAGACGCAAACGACGAAAACAGACGCGAACGCCAATCAAGCAAACAACAACAACAGCAGCAGCAGAAGCAGCGGCAGCAAAAGCAACAAAGATAATACATTTTTGGAAATGTCAACAAAACGAAGAACGAAAACAAATTGTGTAAAAGTAAAAGAAAATGCCAATGTTGTGTGAGCGAGCAGAGAGCGCAAAAGCGAGAGCGAGCGAGCGAGAGCATGAGTGCGCCAGCATGATACGTGGGCGCAGCGCTGCGTTTTATTTTTTTTTATTTTACTTGATCAGCGACGCCATCTTTGGCGCATACGGAAAAGGCAATTGGTAAAAATATGCAAATAATTGAAGTGGCGAGAACTTTAGTTCAATTTGATATGTTCAATTGAACTTGTTGATGGATTGTGAACTAGATCAGCTAGTTTATGCAGTTAGTTTAGTAGTTTTTCGGTAATTTAAATATAATATAATTAAATATAATAAATAAATAGATTTTTTTTAATTCTATTGGTTTTGCTTAGCTTAGTTCATTAACTTCAAATGAACCAATTCTACATAATAGGCAACTATTTGTGTATGGACATAAATATCTGTGTGTATGTGTGCGTGGCTGCTGCTAATGCTGCTGATGCCTCATGTGGCGCAATGGCGGCCCTACGTCAACATAAACTGAAGTTTTGCTGCTGGTCGCCTAAAAATATAATGTGTGAGGGGCATTCAAATTAGAAAACGATTGCATAATTGCCAGTATGCCAGTTTGTACGCACAATATGTCTTATTGACTGTGCCTAATTCAGCCACAAAGGTCAACAAGTCACAACAATGAGACGGCCAGAGATCGGCTGACTGACACACGTCCAGCATACGGCATGCGGCGATCCTGCAAATAAAGGCAGACCGAAAATGAAAAGTGAAAGGACAACGCGTTGAGTCCGAGTCACAAGGACAAAGCAAATGTCTGACACACGTACAAGCCAAGCCAAGCCAAGCCAAGACAAAAGACAATAGATCCTTGGGCATGCCAGAGAATAGCACACAGAAATGCGACAATTCAAACATATTTCAAGTCAGAGAAAAAAAAACTGCCAGGCTATCTATTGTAATTGGATCCTTTTCGAGCGAGATCCTTGCGCGTGTGAAGCACGACGAGTGCGCGTTTTCATTTCACTTTTGGCTGTTTTTTTGTTTCTGCTTTGTAGTTGTTGTTGTCTTGTTGTTTATGGTGGTGTCGCTGTCGCGTAAAAAATACCCAAACCGTAACCTATCCCTCGTCAGCGCCCCCATCCACCACGCTCACACTATCTCTGGCCCTTATTTGATGAGATGTCCTCCGCTGCATACGGGTCGCCAACTATGGCGTCTAATTTATGCCAAATATGAGACTGGTTATATAAAGAACACAAACGTGATAGAAATAACATCGAATGTTTGTTCTCTGTGTAATTTAAGAGTGGGTTTCCTTAAAGCATGTTGCATATGTGGAGCATATCATAGACTATATAGAAATGATCTATTTCATTTGATGTCAAATATTAGACACTATACAACATATATGCATGTTTGTCCATTGTGTTCTCTATGTATTCTTTGAAGAGCATATCATAGCCTAGGATATGAGACTATAGACAGCGTATATTGTAGATATACCAGCAAATGTTTGTCTATTGTGCCTTTTTCATAGAATTGTGCTATGTTGCATGTTGCATATGATATCATATCATATATTGATGCCAAATATGAGCCTATGTACTACATAAATGAATGTTTCTGTATTTTTTTTACTTCAGAGAGTGCAATGTTGCATGTTGTATGTTCTTTAAAGAGACTCTAGACTGTAGTCATATGTACGGAAATTCAGCTTATTTTGCTATTCAATCAGCAACGCTTTAGTAATTTGTCGTTTGTCTGTTTCAAAGAGTTTTCCATGTTACATATCGCATATCCTTTGGCACAATTTATGTTTTAGTTTGCGTTTAGGGACTTGAAAGGGTATCTAATCTGGCTTGAACAAATATTTATACCCATATTCTGTATATGAGATAAGGAATCTATATGATAAGCAATATATACCCAAAAAACTTGCAGTTCCTGTGTAAAACACATATACAGAAATACATATGTATGTATATGTGATTCTTGGTAAACATAAACAAGATGGAAAAAAAAACAAGTAAACATGTGACAGTCGAGTTGAACCGACTGCATAATACGCGTTTGCATGCCCAAAAACAGGCTGAAGTTATAATCAGAGTTTCTATATAACAAATTCAGTTGAATTCTGCCTTTGACTGACTATAAATATATCTATATATCTATATATATACATCCATATCTATATCTATATCTATATCTATATCTATATCTATATCTATATCTATATCTATATCTATATCTATATCTATATCTATATCTATATCTATATCTATATCTATATCTATATCTATATCTATATCTATATCTATATCTATATCTATATCTATATCTATATCTATATCTATATCTATATCTATATCTATATCTATATCTATATCTATATCTATATCTATATCTATATCTATATCTATATCTATATCTATATCTATATCTATATCTATATCTATATCTATATCTATATCTATATCTATATCTATATCTATATCCATATCTATATCTATATCTATATCTATATCTATATCTATATCTATATCTATATCTATATCTATATCTATATCTATATCTATATCTATATATATATCTATATCTATATCTATATCTATATCTATATCTATATCTATATCTATATCTATATCTATATCTATATCTATATCTATATCTATATCTATATCTATATCTATATCTATATCTATATCTATATCTATATCTATATCTATATCTATATCTATATCTATATCTATATCTATATATATATCTATATCTATATCTATATCTATATCTATATCTATATCTATATCTATATCTATATCTATATCTATATCTATATCTATATCTATATCTATATGTATATCTATATCTGTATCTATATCTGTATCTATATCTGTATCTATATACTCAAATTCGCAAGTATCTAGACTATGATTGACGTCAACTGCTTTAAGTAAATGCACACAAGTACACAAGCGGACGGACGGACAGACATTCAACCTGACACTGCACAAAGCTAATATACTCACTTGCAGCATTGTCAGCGTGTATAGAAAAGGCGCGGAATGCAAACTGGGGGGTGGTGCGGCACAACAGCCACGACTTTTATGGCCTCTGCTGCAGCTAAGCTTTGGCTTCGCTTTTGCGTTTGGCTTTGCGCTTCAACCCCTCGGACAAGCGGACATGCGGAGTAGGGGTAGAATGAAAATAAAAAATTTGCATGCTGCTGCTGCAAAATTACTAGATACAGAGAAACGTATATGAATGTGTGTGAGTGTATGTGCGTGTGTGTGTGTGTGTGTGTGTGTACATGCCACACGCAACGTACTCCACATTTATGCTTAATAATGTCTTGGCCGAGTGCGAGGGGTGAGGCAGGCAGGGTGTGGACGGCGAGTGTATTTGGGGTGTTTTCGATAAGTACTTTACGAGACACAACCCTCGTTTTGCGGATTTTTTTATGGTTTTGCCCAAAGCGAAGCCAGCAACAGCAACAGCAGCAGCAGCAACAACAGCATTAACAACAACAGCAACAACAACATGCATCAAAGTTCATACTTTCAATTCGCCCGGGTGGTTAGGGCTGTGCATATCTCGAGTCTATAACGGTGGTTGCTCACCTCAGCCAATTTCTAGTTTCTGTTCCTGTTCCTGTTCCTGTTCGTGTTTTTGCCATACCCATACCCATTCCCATTTCTGTGCCTGCTTTTGCCCCGTCCCCCTGTTGACGCCGCGTTTCGCATTGGCTGCTGTTTGCAATTTTATGGCCATGTTGAAGGTTCGATCGGTGTTTTGGCAAATGCAATTGGCGATTTTGCAAGTTTTCGCTGTGGTGGTTGCAGCAGATGGAGTGGTTGGAAATACAGCGATGGGAGGAGCTGTGCGGGCAAAGCTGAAGTCAAAAAGTTGCAGAACTGCAAAAGAAAATGGCGAAAATTTCAGCTAAACTTGACTAGAAATGATCGAAATGACGAAGATAAGAAGATAAAAGAGTTCAAAGAAACAGAGAAAGTTTTAATAGAAGATCTTTGATAATAGATCTTTGTCTTCCATAAGCTGAAGCGCATCAGGTAAGAAGTTGCTCATTCAAATGCCCATAGGAATTTGCATATTATTCGCCTTTGCCCAAAAGATCGAGGCACAAAATTATGTAAATTAAGCAAGTCAATCGAGAACTAAATGAATATCGATCAAAATTGATTTGTTGCCCGTTGCGTTGTAACCCAAACAGCACACACACACACACACACACACCTCTATAGAGAAGTACCTGAAAAAAGTGAGCAAAGGCCTGCGTGAGCCAAGGAGTTGAGGTAGCGTGAGAAAGTTTTCTCAATGTTTTTGCACGCATAATTTACATAATTTTGCCTGGCCAAATCGTCGTAGTCGTCGTCGTCGTCGGATATACGATGCATGTTTGCTATTTCCCAATTCCATTTACGATCTTATGCAAATTAGCGCGCTGTTGTTGTCCCTGTTCAACCCCCCAGCATGGATTGGGCTGTGCGAGCGTGCCAGCATGCTGTGTGTGCGATCCGGTCCTAGCGCCGTCCACTGTGCGCATAATTAACCCCTGCTGCTGCTCGTTGATTGTGTCTGCTCGGCCTGTCTGCTGTCTGCTGTCTGGTTTTTGCTTCTTGCCGAAGTTTTCCACGATTTTCCACAATTCACTTTCGTTTTGCGTTTAGCATTTCGCATATGCAAATCAGGATCTTCGCTCTTTGGCAACCCTTTTTTATTTTGTATTCTTTCCTTTTCGCCAAAGTGAAAATCTCGGCTGTTTATGCAAATTTTGGTTGGCTCGGAAAACGTTGATCATCTTTGTCGCTCCAGTTTCCTAGGTGTCAGGTAGGTAGAGCGAGGCGCCGCTGCGCATCGTGAGAAACTCTAAGGCATTTGCATAATTTTTCGTGAAAATTCGCTCGACTACGTGACGACTGTATAGACAGCCGAGATGCACAGATGCACAGATGCAGAGATGCAGAGATGCAAAGATGCAAAGATGCGCTTTGCACAGTTTCCCCCAGTCGCAAAAACAAAATAAAAGAAAAACAGAAGAAAAGAAAAGTGTCAATAGCTCTGCACGTCGAGTCCCTACAACATTTTATTTCAATTAGAATGCAAATGTGCTTAGAAGAAGCGTCTGTTGTTGCGGGGCGCATCGGAATCGCCGGTGGACTCGCTGCTCTCGGTTGAGTCGCTGTCGCTGCTCGAATCGCTGGGGCTGCTCGAATCGCTTTCACTGCTGTTATCCTGCGACTGTCCCGCCTTGGCAGAGCCAACACCTGTCAACAGCTGGCCATTCATTCCTGCAGCGTCATTGCTGCAATTCTTCTTGGAGCCCGAGATGCGCGCCCGTTTCTTGGCCGGCACAGTGGAACGTATGCGCATTCGATGTGTGTACTTGCGTCGATTGCCATTGAGCGCTTTATTGATGTTCTGCAAACGATTCTCGAGGCTGCGCTGCAGATTCTCCTTCTCGGCGGGCTTCATGTTGCGCAGATTGAGTTTGGTGTGCGGATGCATTGCCTTCTTCATCAGGTTCAAGGTTACGGCGTTGAAGTTTTTGATATCGAACCACTGTAAATCGCAGTTGTCGGTGGATATGTCCTCCGTTTGGGCAATGATGTGCATGATTTCGATCTTTGAGCTGAGCGGCAGCATCACGAACTGTTGCTGGATGGCGCGACGTTCGCTTTCGCTCACGTATTCTATGTGCCCGTCAGAGTTCTTGTCAATCAGTGACCTGGCGCCAGGTCTATTCAAATAGGTGTTTTTGCTTTTGGCGCGTACCACTTGGTGCTCTGCCGCCAGCATTTGCTGCTTCCTCTTGTATTCCTTCTCCTCCTCCTCCTCCTCCTCATCCTCCTTCTCCTCATCGTCGTCGTCCAAGCGACAAGCGTTCAGCTTATAGCCAAGCCTTTCGACCGTGGCATTGAGACAATCTACCAGACTATCCTCCCATTTGGTCTGTCTCCTTCGCTCCATTCGCAAGCCATCCTCGTTCTTCTGCAGCGCATAGAAGAGCTGGCTCAGCTCCTTGTTCTGCATGTGATACGTTATGCTGTCCAGGGACTCGTTATATGTCTGCTCGAATACTCTCTTGGCCTTGTTTCGTGCCTGCAGCAAGAGGACGTCCAAGTGCGAGTGGAAATCGTCGAGCGTCTTGAACTGGTGTTTGCTCAGCTTCTTCGACACTAAACTCAGCTTCTCCTTGAAGAACTCGCGGGCGTCTGTATCTGTCTGCTCTGTATTGGATGCTTGCAGCTTCTTTAACTGCTCGCGACATTTGCGCTCCGTGAAGGCTTTGGCTTTTTCTTTGTTGCGCGGACTGCTGGGTGCGCGGGGATCTCTGCTGATGGGCACCTCCTGGCCCTCGGGCATCTTTTTGAGTACTTGCAGAAAGAACTTCTCCAGCTTCTGGCCATTGCGATAGACCATTTCGTCCGGCCGATTGAACGTATAACAATTGCTCAAGATCAGCCTAAAGTCCATGATCAGCTCATCGACACTCTGATAATAGAGATTCTGTATGCGTTTCATTATCGTGCCCACATCCATGGGCCACCGTATGATCGTATAGTAGGTGGGCACCTGTAGCGCCTCCGAGTCGACGGGCTGCATAAAGTCGAGGGCGAACAATTTGGTGGGGAGCTCGTCGAGCAGATGCTTCCGCATATAGTACATCTTGTTAGTGTAGACGCCAACTGAACCTGGCAACGGAAACACATCTGGCTGAACACGATTTGGTATTTTCAGTTTTATCAGAAGCGCCTTTAACGAACAATTGTAAAAATTTTTATTTTATTTTATTTATTTTTTTTTTTTTTTTGGAGCATTGTTTTGAGTTTGTTTTTAATTCAGAGAACTTACCATAACACGTAAACGGCGTTCGGAGAGCTTGTTATGGAGACAAAGAGGACGAAGATGCTACAGGTCTCGATAGTCTCTCCAGGTGCTACAACATCCGATTGCTTTCTACCCATTTGATAAGTTCCTCAAATATCTCGTGAAATATATATACATACGTACATTTTTTTTTTGACAGCAATGGCCATACTTGCTGTGTAGTGTTGCGCAACTGCTCATGCTGCTCATGCTGCTGTTGCTGTTGCTGCTGCTGCTGCCGCCGCCACTTGCCGCCAGTGTTGTGTAATGTGCGCGCATTAAATATTCGCTTGGGCAAAAAAGGAAAAAGAAGAAAGCACAAACTCTATAAATAGACAACAAACTACAAACAAACAACAATGGCGACACTTCAAAGCCAGCCAGCCAGCCAGCCAGCCAGCCAGCCACCCACTGATGCTCAGCCTCATCCTCATCCTCATCCTCCAGTGAGCTCCAACCGCCCTTGTCTAATATTTTGCACCACTTCACACGCAGCCGCCTGCTTGCCTGGGCTTACTGCTTCCCCGCCTACTGCCACTCGGCAATGGGACATAAAAACTGTTTTTTGCAATTTACATGAAACATTTTTATCACCCTCAGCCTTGGCACGGGACATTATGGCGCATCCATTCTGCTAGTCGACCGTGGCGCCCAAAGCACACGCAACATGCTTTTCCTATTTACACACACACACACACACACACACACACACATACACACACGCACACACTTAGGCCTCCATTCGACTCTGATTACCTTCACATGTTAGCGCCCAGCACATATTTTCTTGCTGCGTCTTTTTGCGACACTTAATTACACACGCATTCGCTTCACTCCACTTAGCTAGTGGTTGACACGACCCCGCCCCGCCCCGCCCAAGCCCCCCACCCCTAGCCCCTAGCTAAAATAGTCAAAAATATATATGACTATATATGTACGTATATGTGGACGATAACAAGTGTACAGTCCTGCAAAATTTGTTGTTGCTCTGCCTGAGACAGCTCCTGGCTGAGCTGCACAATTAGACAGTCTCGGGCGCAATCAGAAATGCCAGCAGCGTGCGTAGCTGGCTGCAGCGGCAGGTAGTTGCTGTGCGCCAGCTAAAGGTGTCAATGTTGCCTTATCATGCCGACCCCTGGCTAGAGGTGCCTCGTCTCGTCTCGTCCCATACCATTTTCGTCTTCGTCTCTGTCTCTGTCTCGCCCTGACCCTGACCCTGACCCCTACTCTTTTCTTTCCTTAATTTTATCTCTGACGGCGATTAATGCGAATAAATTTTATAGTTGAAAATGAGAATGTGCACTGGCCGCTGCGTCCTTTGCCTGCCTTTGTCTCTCCCTTTCTCTCTCTCTCTCTCCCTCTATCTCTCATTCTGTGTGCGTGCGTGTGACTGCATGTGTTTTCTTTTGCGTTCTTTTTTTTTTTTTATTTTTTGGCCACTGTTATTCTTCGTTGACTTTGTGCCTTTTTGTTGTAGCTGTTAGCTGAGTTAGTTGTGTAAGTATGTGACTTTTACTGATACCCTGTGCGAGTGGTAGAAAGGGCTATATTAAATACTTTCAAATGGGAATTCTATAAATTGAAAAATAATAGGTAATTTAAATATAAATGAATAATAAATGAAGTATAAATTTAACTAAAAATAAAATGATAAAAATAAAAAAATAAATATAAATAAAACTAAAATTGGAAAACAATTAAAAAAAAATTGGATTATTTATACATAAATATGATTTATACATAAATAATAAACAATAAAATATAAATAATAATACTTAAATTAATTTATAAATTATAAAGAAATAAGTAAAATAATATAATTTAAAATAACAAAACAAATACCTAGGTATTACAGATATCATATGCCATGAGGGACTGTCTGTCTGTTATATAGTATAAGTCTTCTCTAGCATATATCTACTCTAGTATTTGTCTCCTTTTCATTTATCACTTCATTAGAATTCATGAATAGTTTGCGCACAGGGTAGCTGCTAGTTGTGCATACTCTCATTCAGACTGTGTTTGCGTTTGTGATCGGCACCTGCACAATCGCATTTGCTGTCCCATCCATTTCCATTTTCCATTTTCCATTTTCCATTTCCATTGCGCGATCTTGCAACTTGAGAGAATTGCCACTTGGTCGGTCGCTGACTCAGCATCTCGAGCAGAGCAACAGAGGAAAGGAGGAGGGGGCAGTGCAGGGATAGATCATCAACTGGCATCTGTGTTTAGCTCTACCTCCACAATTAGGCAGGGCACGAATCAGCCGCAGCAGCAGCAGCAGCAACAGGCTCACTATTGAGGTGCGACAGGTACAGGCTGTACTCGAAACTGGTTTGCAGCTACCCTCGTTGCAAGTCCGCGAGCGCGTAGCCCCGCTCGCCGTGTCTCCCCCCTTCGCATATGTACATATGTGGCTAGTCCATTTGCGCGGCCATTGTTTGCGATGTGTTAACCTTAAGCGATTCCTGGCAGGTTGTAGTAGTTCTTGTTGTTGTTGTTGTTGTTGGCCATGGCTGCCTTCGCTGTTCGCATGTGACTTTTGGGTTTGGCGTCGATCTTTGATTTTGATATAAATAAAAAAAAAAAACTCAATTTGTAGACAATGCAGCATTGTGTTAACTGTGGGAACGCCGCGAATCCTGTCCTGCAGGACAAAAGGAATTGCTGCAGTTGCATTTTGATAGCGATCAACGGGGCACAGCGTGACAGCCAAAGATGCAGGTTTCCAGTCCTGGGATCCTTGCGCTACACTGACTCTGCCAGACTGAGCTACGCCAGAGGCAGAGAGAGAGAGAGAGAGAGAGACTCGTGGCTTCCGGACTGTGGCGGCAAAGCTACAAAAAAGCATTTGGTCACGACTCGCGCTGCATTTTCGATTCGTAGGCGCATTTGGTAGTTCAATGACCCGCTCGAGCGATAAATGTTGCAATTGCAATTCAGATACAGCAGCAGCAGCAGCAGCAGCAGCAGCTACAATACGTCGCTTAAACAAATGTGGCGCGCTGTGGGCTGCGGCGCCCGCATCTCGGCCAATCAAAAGAAAATTGATTGAGAAATTGTGAAAATTGTAATTGAGGAAAACTGTGGAAACGACACGACGGCAGCAGCAGCAGCAGCGGCGAGACACGCGGCCAGCGTTTTCGGTGAAAGCCTCACAATTAAATAGCAAACAAATTTCTGCCAATTATTTGACATTAATTATGAGCCAGCCAGCCAGCAGCGTGATGAGGGCCAACAACTGGACCTTTTAAATGTTGATCATGTTCCACTACTACCCTTGTGGCCTTGCGCCTCGTAGGCTGACCTGTCAGCACACAGAATATGAATATGAAAAGATGCTGGTGTTGAAATCGAATTACACATTTGGCATTTTCCCAAAATGTGAGCTCGCTGAAGCGTAGCTTGGCTGGGCGCTAAGAAAAAGAAAATGTGGAAAATGCCACGCAAGTCATTGACTCTGCAGCTCTAACAACAACAAGAAGAACAACAACAACAACAACAAAACTATCTGCATGCGCGGTGCAATGGCCGGTGACGATGTGGACCAGCTCAAGCTCAAGCTGGCCCAAAACGCCAATCGACCAAGAAGTTTTTCTGCTCTGAACCCCCGCGACCGACCCCCCTTCCCCCCACTCAAGTTGCAAGCGAGTTTTGCGTCAGGCAATTAAGCCATGACAGCAAACGGCGACCGAGTCAGAGTCAGCGTCAGAGTCCGAGTTTGAGGCGCGGCAATGCAATCAGAAGAAGGTTCGAGGAAAGCAAAAACCTCAAAATGAAACATTTTTCAAAAAAAAAAACCTAGAAAAACGCATTTAAACGAACCAAAAAGAAAAAAAGTTGGTTTTTTAATGCGCAAAGCGCTTCAAAATGTTGCGGCTACCTGTGCGCAGCGCGATGCCCCAAGCCAAAGAGGCTGCAGCAGCCAGCAACAGCCAGCAAAAAAAAAAAAAACAGAGAAGAAAACAACAACAACAACAACAAAGTATAATAATAAAAAACGATCATCAGAGCGTCGGGGCGAGTCGTGAAAATGTTTTTTGTAAAGTCAAGCGACGTCGTCTCGCTCAGATTTCATATCTGGGATTACACAGTTAATGCATTTG
The DNA here is from genome assembly GCA_035045945.1 of Drosophila anceps. NCBI lineage: Eukaryota > Metazoa > Arthropoda > Insecta > Diptera > Drosophilidae > Drosophila > Drosophila anceps. The sequence goes on from JAWNON010000073.1 coordinate 8,877,493, forward strand.
CTTTGACCTGACCTCGGCGTCGACGTTGACGTCGAACCCTTCGATTAGTGCTGCGCCAAAAGAGGATTTGATACAAATACACACACACACGCACACTCATACACATACATGCATACTATTTTATTCTGATTGTCAACTCTAGTAGGCGGGCTGCATAGAAGAGTTCTCGATCTGCAGCGCGAGATAAATTTATGGCCCGAACCTGTTTTATAGCCAAAAAAAAAAAAAAAAAAAAGAAAAAAATAAGCGAACGAACAATGAAAATGAAATGCATAAACGTAAATCTCACAGCAGGTAGTCCACGTTATATTACCTGAATATTGGCTCTTGGCTCATATCGAATATGTGAAAGATGGCGACACGCAACCTTCTGGCTGACTTGGCTTTGGCGACGCCACATTTCTCGGCACTCAAGTTACGTCTAATGCAATTGCGGCCAAGATTATGCACATGATAATGAGGCTAGAAAGGGTTTTCCACAATTCCATGCGCTTCACTGGCTGCGTGGGCGATCCGCTTTCAATTTCCCCCCACCCTGAGCCTTTGTGAAAAGGGTTCGCGATTGATCAGCCGTTTGACTGACTGATTGATTGACGGATCGCTTGTCTTTGGGGTAATGCACTTGCGTGGAAATGCAAACATTTGCATGATGCGCTTTGTAGGTGTGTCATGAGATACTCTTCCTCTTCTTCTTCTTCCTCCTTTACTGCGGTTGCGTCTAGTGTGTGAAAATTGTTTGCCTTGTTATGATTTTCCCTTTTATTTTTTGTTGTTTTGTTGTTTTTTTTCTTTTGCAGCATTTGTTTGCAAACCAGCAGAATTTGTGCGCCAATTGAGTTTTCCTTATTCATTTAGTTTTTTTTTTTTTAGTTGTCTGTAAATTGAGCGAGCTGCGGGTCAAAGGTCGCCCGTTTTAGATAAGAATTTCGAATTGGCAAAGCCGCGGGCAGTTTTCTTGCGGATCTGTTAATTTCATGTCGATTCAATTGGGCGATAAGCGCGAATAATCTGTGAAAAAAAAATAAATAAATAAATAGAAAGCCGCAGCAAAACTGGCAATGATTAACCCGTTGCATGTTCCATTTTTGTAGCTAGGAAATTAGTAATTTATTTCGCTTTGTTATTTTTTTCTGTTCATGCTCAAATGCAGCAATAGCAACACCGGCTGAGCACTTATCGCAAAACAACAACAGCAACAGCAACAGCAATAACAACATCTGAAATGCATAGACAACACCGAAAAAGTTCATTGACTTTCGCATGCGAGCACAACAGCAACAACAACGGCACAATATTACTGCAGCGTTTGCTGTTGCTGCTGCAGGCCCCCCCAAAAAAAAAACAACAAATAAATATGGCTGCCCAGCAGCGCAGCGTGCACAAAAGAGCAAACTCCAAAAGAAAACAACAGCGCAACAGCAACAGCAACAGCAACAGCAACAAAAACTCATATTAAAGTGAAAATGAGCGATAACAACGCAAACATACAAACAGACACACACACACACACACGCACAGCACACACACACACACATACAGCTGCGGCCGCGCTGCTCCAAGTGAGACAAAAAAACTGCAAGCGAACGCGGCCATAATGCGCTTTTGCCTTTGGCTGTGCTTCGCCATTGTTGCGATCGTTTGCATGAGTGCGAAGAGTGCGGCACGCTGAAGCTCGCAAGCACACGAGCACACACACACACACACACACACACATGCATATGCTCTATCAGACAGACATGCACACATATATGCATACATATATCTGCAGTAAATTGCCTGCAATTGCAGAAGTTTTTTCGTTTGTCATAACAATTTAAACATATCTTGTTAAGCTTTATTAATATTATCTTTATTAATAAAGTTTTAATTTATGAATTTTAATGTGCACTTTGCACAATTGCGTGCGTGCGTGCGTTCGCGCTCCCTCTCTCTCTCACTCTCTCTCTCTTTTATGCCCCATCGCTTGCGCTCTCGCTGCTGCACAAGGGAAATTTCGCTTAGGGAATTTCCCATTGCACACAAACAGCTGTTGCATACTTTTAAGCGCATTTCAAATTAATTAAATCACTGCATACTTTTAGGGCGCCAAATAAATTAGTTTTATTGGCCAATTTGTCTTGTGGTGAAATAAATATCAAATAAAAATTGTATTAAATTTTAATATTTTATGTTCAGGCATAGGCGTACAGCGCCTTATGCCGGTTGCCATGGCAAACAGCTAAGCAAAACAAATACGTTTTTTGTTTTTCTTTTTCTTTTTGGTAACAGTTAAGTTTTAATGTACACAATTGTGAGCCTATTTTATGTTTTAGCATGAATTTTGGTACTTTCTCTAAGTAAATTATTGTCTAGTTGTGTGTGATTTACAGCTCGGCTTTGGCCTGCTCTGGCGCGGCTTTGGTTAGCTTGTGTACGCGAAAGACTTCCAGAATGTTTAGCTTGTGCTGCAGCTCCACCTTTTTGGCCGCCGTCACTTTGCCGGCCTTGAGGCGCAGCAAACGTTTGGTT